>OX123197.2:36503538-37812154 GCA_944739405.2 Euclidia mi
CGTATACGTACGCGTAGTTCAGACGTCCGAAAACAATCCGAACTTGTTGGGATTTCAAAACACATTCGTACGTTTTAACATAAGAATGGATGTAGAAAAGTAAATTAAACCTGATTCTCAAACAGAAATGTTTGTGGGACTAAAGTGGTTGTATAAGTGATGTTATAAGTCTTCCATGATATGATGAAATTCACCAAAATCGTGTCTTTTTAAATATATTTCACGCACCAATTCGGTTCTACGATAGCGACGACGCCACCTCAATCTTAGAGAATTGTCGTGAAGATACAGATTATTCATCGCGCTCCAACCAAAGCAGACTTCACAGATCCGATATCACTAGAACCTGCTCATTTGGCTAATAAAAACGTATACAGTGTGCGCACTCAATTCGTACGACCACGATCGTACGTATAATGTACGATACGAATTCGTGTCCAAAGTGCGCGCGGCCTTAAGCTGGGTATGAAAATTGTAAGCGCAATGTATATCTACTAGCTACTTGATATAACTAACTATGTTGAGTACCCCATAAAGTTAAACGACTATTGATATTACCAACAGTAGCAGCCGGGGAAACGGTAATACAATATAATATTTCAGAAAATATTGACTGTTTTCTTAACATAATGGCCCGTTTGGTAAAATGACTATATTTGCGTTCACATACCTATTTGAAATCTGATACCAGAAAGACCAATTCTTTTAGTTTATTTTCGCAATATGTTTTCAAGATTTTTATTTGAAGAATGGACTACCTATTACCAAAAATGTACTTTGCACCGTTCGAAGCTTATAAAACATTATTTTTTATTTCTGCTTTGTGTGACGTGCATTACAAATTTAAACAAGGGTTAGAAAATACGATATTTACTTACTGTTTTTCTTTTAAGACAACTCCCGCACTAGGAATTAATCCTGTGTCGCGGGGGACTTTACAACCATACCCATACACCCAGACTCGAAACAACAATTTATGGATCACACTAAGTGTTGTCTCGTGTGGGACTCGAACCCACAACACTCGGCAGATAAAATAGTTCTCATGGAATATTTTCAAGCTCTTTCACGAAAATGTCTGGACAATCAATAATATTAATGTGCTACACCGGTTTCAAATAAAACCGGATTGCATTTCCTGCTAGTGTGGTCGCTACTGCGCTACGTGCCTATCAAATCAATATCAATTTAGATATCGATTAAAATTAATACCTAACATATTTTTGCGAAACGTCTCAGAGAAAAACGCTTTAATTATTGATAAGAAATACCTGAGCCGTATAATTTAATTTGTAAATTACCTACTATAAAAATGTATTTCGAGCAAATTCGAAAGCTTTTAAACGGAATATTATAGACCCATTAAAGGTTTTATATTTTTAAAGATTTTGAAAGTTAAGTAATAAAAAATCGCTGTAAAAATAAAATAAAGTACAAAGAAAGCCGAAAGTATTTAAGTTTTATTTGAGTTTCATCATTATCATGGTAATTTGGCAAACAAATAACTATAAAATTTTTATGGCGTTGATAAAGCATAGATTTATAGTTAAAATATTCTAAAATACTAGTAAACATAACAATTAATTATCATATTAATGACTTCATTATTGATAGTTTAGGTCCGTTAATCTATTATGAATCCACTTCTATCCTGAATAAATACAATATATTCAAAATAACCTCCTAATTAGCTTACGGCAGTGTACTAGTGGAATTTAAAATTAAATTGACGCTCTAACATAAATGAAAAATCTAAATACAAGTATAACTATCTATTATTTGTTATTATTAGGTAAATAGGTTATGTTCTTGACACTTAGCAGATTTATCACATGACGTGAATGCAAAATTCGCAGCACGAAAATACTTAACTGAATACAAAATAGTCACGATCTACTATTTCATTTCGCGAAACATGGTTCACTTAGATCACTGTATAATATACTAATCAGCCTATGTCAACACAGTGTTCATCTACCATAAACAAACTTGTAACATCCAAGACGTATTTATTTAAAATATTCCTACAGCTTCTTGAACTACCTACATGCTCGCTTACATATTCAATTGACAGTTACATCGCCTTACATGCGATTAGTCCTACAACTCTCACGCTTGACGACCCCTTATCTTGTACATAATAATGTCAGGAACAACCCATTATTCTATCAATCCAAGTCCGAGTAAACAACTTGACAATCGTTAAAGCCAGACAGTGGTTTGCGATATTCTGGCAAGCTTAGTAAAGTGAAGTTGCTGATATTTTATCAGGGTTTCTGTAAAGGTTAAAAGGCAGTGAAAAGGTGTGAATACATCACTACAACTAACAGGGTTCGATTGAAAGGGGACCTCAACACTCATGAAAAGGTTAGGATCATTATGTCGTGGTAAGCGACATTGATGGAAGAGATAAATCGTCGGTGATAGATAGCACAACTGATATCATTTAATGATCTGGTTAAAGCTAGAAACTATATAGTTAGACTATTGGATTGAGATTGGAAAATGTTTGACCGGATCTGATTCATTTAGTACCCTGTAGAAAGGGTAGTATGGCACATCTATGAATATGATGCAGTGAATAAAGTTGTCGCTGAGCTTACTAATAGAGTATAGAGAATACCTAATAATGACAGAAAATGCTCCCTCTAAATATTTGTTAGTAGTTATTTATGTCCGTTATTCCATAATAAGAATCCATTCATCGAAAATGCTTCCCCAAGTTCTGAATACACAAAACTCGTACCATCAACGCAATTCTAATTAATAACTTTTCTGCATATAAAAATATGCATCATACGTTGCCATATTAATTGAAATAATTAATATACTTGTCGCGTTTATATGGACACGTCAAATGAATTTGGACGTCATATCAATCTGCTCCTTAATCCGTAAAGTTAATTCAGGTCAACTGTTTATTCAGACGAGTGATTATATAATATGGACAAGGTACCAACAAGTGGATGTTGTAAAACTTTTTTTATTGTTCGTGTACGTTGATTCATCATACGCAACAGTCATTGTAGACTAATCGATATAAGATCATATAGTTCATACTTTGCTGTTTGAAAATATATACTTGTTCGTTTACAGTAAATTATAAATGCCTGAAATAATAAAAAAAGACTAAGCATTTCTTACTAATGCATCTTTTGAGCTGCCTCGAATACTCAAAAAAGCTACTGAAAACTTATTAACAACGGATCTCCCAAAAGTCTGCCAACGACCCAACGTTACTTACCGCAAGCTATAGCACTAAATGCCTGATAATCTCTTGTAAAATGCAATAGACACTACGCAAACATACTGTCCCAATTTGTCTGGAATCCCACATTGAATCTTGAAATCTGTCACCGACAAAAATGTAGATAAATCATTTACAGATGCAGCGAAGTCGGCTATTTGGTTAGGTTCCCATGATCTTCATTTAATATATGAAAATGATGGGCAAGTGTGCGTCAATGTAAATGTAGATACTTGCTGTGAACAGTTTTACTAGTTACCCTAGTAGGACAATTAGGTGTCATCGCCGCATCTTACTTTGAGAGGAACGAGCAGACTACGACACTATTGGAGTTGTATTTGCTTCTTACAAAAAAAATGTGTTCGGTTTTTATTCAGCAACACAAAAAAATTGCCTAATCCGCAAAAGATGAGATAAGACTTTGGTGATGTTGCCATTTCGGATATGTACATAATATATATAATATGGACGGATAAGTTAAAGGGCGAGTTGAAATCATCGGAGTGATGTGAGGATTTAATTCGTCATTACTTTTAAACAATCCCTTTCAAAACATCTAATTTACTTGGATAATTCTACACTGTGCAAAAAAATCAAACCAACATTATCGTACGATTATCCGTAACATAATGAATACTCTGCACAATTATGAGCAAATTACGCAAGCTAGTAGTAAAAAGGTAGTTAGTGCAAGGCTCTGATGTACGTACGTGCAACAGACGACCAGCATTTATCATGTCATTTTGACTGATTTATGTGAAGCACCTGGATATCTCATTGATGTATTTGTTTGCATTATAATGTTTACAAGCAATTTTATATGATTCTAGTGATAGTATTTTATAAGCACGAGCTTTTGTTACTAGATTATTTTAGGCCAATGAGAATGTATGTATTTTTTATAGAAAATAAAATAATGTCAGTGTATTAAAAATACTCTAAAAGGCACACGAATGCTGCTCGAAGCCTGTGTCTTCTCGCAGGCATTGTTTGCAGTGTTTCATTCAAATATTTGACCATCGTCATCCTAAAGAACAATAAAAACATATTTCTAGTAAGGCGACTCCATCGTCCCTGTTCTTATCTGCAGCGTCCGCGCCGGCGCTAGGTGACGTCATAGCGGCTCCTCAGATGCAGTTAGCGACTTTCGCGACACATCATCGTGACATGACGTATTCGACGCCCTGCCTAATGAGCTCCACCACGGCTCGAATACTACGGTACTATTTATAGACTATTGTTACTATTATCGTGTATATTGCGATGATTTAATCATACAGTTGATCAGTGTTTGACATGCGTTGTAAATGTAATTATTATGTTACACCTACTAATTTTAGCAGAGTGTCAAAAGTCAAGTCAAAAGTTCCTATTTCATTTAAGGTAATACACAAGGCATATAATATCTTGCTGAAAAGACGGAAAACTCCACAGCCAACTCTATGCAACCAGCGTAGTTCAGTAGATCAAATCCGAATATTGCCTTACAATGCTAAGGTGACTTAAATTAGGCGGATCCTATGTCTAGCTGTGGATTACAATATGCTGATGATGACCTACTAATTGTATCATTTCAGTATTCAAACAGAAAGAAGTCCATATGGAAACGGATTAAGAATACGGAATGTCACCACCCCATATCATCCCATGGGTGTCGTAAGAGCGGACAGAGGGACCATACTATGCAGAGAACAGCACTGTAAGAGAAGGAAAACTTGATACAAACCCTATACCAACCCGTTTGGCCAGCGTGGTATAGTAGGCCAATTCCTCCTTTCAAAGGAGAGGCCTAGTCCAGCAGTGGACTGTTAAAGGCTGATGACGACGACGATTCAAACAGACGACAAGACAAAAAAAAATACCAAAAGGACACACATGTACGTATAGGATACTCATTACTAGCCCTATAGGTGTAATTACAATGTTTGACCTTAATAAGTGATTTGTGGCGTCATTTCTTTCAAAACGTTTGTTTACGTCGTAAAACAAAAAGGTCGAATGATACAAAAGACTATAATTCAATGGTGTCGACCCACTTAAGTCTCCCCTTCTTTTGTGTTTTCTAACAAACATGTCAATTTATGGAATGTAAAACTTTCATCAAAACATTAATTCATTTTAATTGACAGTTTGAAGGATTACTCAATTAGTTCAGATAGGTGTAACCAATTACTTATATGTGAATAAATGTACAATGAAACTAACCTTATTTGATGTGCCTTGGAAAAATCTTCTCGGCTAATGATCTCAGTACAATCCGCCACTTTATTATTGTCACAAATATTTAAATACTGGGATTACATTTTCCAGATGCATTATCCAATAAAGATTTACACAAGTTAATACTCACATTAACTATTTTAGAGGAGACTGCTGTTAATAAGGCATTGTCATATTTTTATCCTGCCTTCTTAGGAATCTGAGTTGGTATTTACCTAGCTATAAAATACCTTGTTGCCTAAATAACTGACATCTTTAAGATTCTTCAACTGAATTTGATGAAATTGTCCCGAAATCAGCAAATAATACAAATTACACCGTTTATCTTCCTAACGTAATGCCAGTTGCATTTGCTTTGGCGCCTGAGATCCGTTTACTAGTCTCCGGCTTAACGTGCGCTCTGAGGCACGGGGCAAGTGATATTTAACTATTGAATACGCACATAACATCGGGTAGTCAATGATGCATGCCATGGATATGAACCCGATACTCTCCGCATGGCAGTCTGTTAGTATATCCACTCGACTATCACTGCGCAATAACTCCCTTATAAATTTATTTCGATTGCACCTCGCTACAACACTCCCAAATTTTCAAACTAGTCACATCTTTAGAGACATTAATACCCAAAAAGTTCAACCACAAACCACACCTAATGGTTATATTTAGCGATCAAAAGCACTAATAAGGTGTTTTCGAATTCGGTAACGAATGTGATAGATGATATTGCTCAGTGTTCGATTACCCGACGCTGCCGGGCGTGAGAAACAACACGTCTTTGGGCGCAAGCTCGTGTTTCAACCTACTCGTGTTAAAACTGGCGTGTTCCATACTGCTCCTAGCTACGTTAACTATCTATTGTATGTGTATAAATCAATAGATATGGTCGAAAATAAAATAGCTTAATCGGATTAGACTCAAATTTATAATAATTATTTAAATAAATATAATATTTCGTTATAAAGATCCACAGCAAATTATTTAAGGAGATCCGTATTGGGTGTCCTTTGGTCTTGTTATCCAGTTTAGTGAGTGGTCATCGTTAGTGTTATCTATCCCAGAAGCATCCACAACTTCCATAATATGAACCAAACTCAACTTGAGCCATGAGTTTAAAAATAAATTAAATTATTATGATATATAACTGCTAAGCGATAACGAAATCACTTTAGCATTAAATTATTACCATGAAAGGTTTTACTTTGCCAAATCTGGTTAATAGCGGCGCTCGGACTGCAACTGAGATAACGCTAGGACAATGTTGATCTTTTGTATTTTGTAAAAATTTACTTACACGATGTGAAAAAATTATTGCCTTAAAATAGACACAGTAAAATACGAACATGATTCTGTAGAAATCTATTTTTGATCAAAATATGTATACATTTATTTATAGTTCTAATAATAGAGATAATTATACTAGCAAACGTAGTCTTAAATAAAATCTGTGAGGATAAAGTAAACATGTAATAAACACAGTAACTTTGATGTTAGTACAACAATTCGACTGAATTCTTAGAACTATCGTAATAACATTCATATCTACTGATATCTGGGATTACAAACATCAGTATAATACTACAAACTAAGATTGACGTATAGGTTTGTGTAATCTTTGATGAACTTGGGAGTTTAATATTAAAGTAAACGGCTCACCGTTTAGTACACATATTTAATATGCTTACGTCTACGTTAGAGTATTTAAAGCATGTTTATAAGAATTTCCTCGGCACTATGAATGAATTATATAAAAATGGACAATTGCGAGTCGGACTCGCGCACGAAGGGTTCCGTACCATCATCTATAAAACAAAATCACGTTCGTTGTATGTATACTTAAATACTTTTTAAGTTTCTACCTGTTTATTAAGATCGAGTAACAAATTGCTTAAAAATTACGTTTGTTGTATGGGAGCCCCCCTTTATTATTTACTTTTTTTTAATTTCATTATTTATTTTGAAAGGTAATATACAACTACTTATTTTGTGAAAATTTAAAGCGTCTACCTGTTACAGTTAGTAATTTTGAGCAAAAATACGAAAAAAAACATGTTTTTTGTATGGGACCCCACCTTAATATTTTTTATTTTTAGTATTTGTTGTTATAGCGGCAACCGAAATACATAATTTGTAAAAATTGCAGCTTTCTAGCTATCACGGTTTATGAGATACAGCCTGGTGAAAGACAGACAGACAGACAGACGGACAGACGGACAGACAGACAGACAGCGAAGGCTTAGTAATAGGGTTCCGTTTTTTACCTTTTAGTTACGAAACCCTAAAAATGAGCCATTTTTATTATAATACATAAACATAATTAATTTTTAACGATTGTCTGCTTGGTAGCAAAAAAGGAGCAAACGAGAAAATACAATATGTTTTTTTGAGACTGGCACATTTGGTTTAATCGAACAGTACCAAGTGGTACGTACCTTTAGTCCAGTCCACACAGAACCGTCGCGAGTCACTCAAAGGCAGTCCGTCGCTTACGTGTCAAGTGACAATCAATTATTGTGGACAAAGCCGAGTATAAACAATACGGCAAATAACTAGGATTGGCTTACTAAACAAAAAATAACGACAAGTGGATATGGCACTCATGGGCTGAGTTCCGCAACCATTAGAACTGCTTAGTTTACACAGGGCCTTTGTATGGAAAGCTCTGTGAAACAAAAGCTCTTAAGAATAAAAGACGATATAATATCGCTATAAGAAATACTTGTCCAAGTTAAAAGATAAACACACACACCCGTTCGTTAAAGGCACATTTTTTCATACATTTTCAAAAAGCGTCCCGGTCAGTCAGTTCTTTCCTTTACTGATCGCCAGGGGGCTTGAAGAAAACGACAAGAAGGTGATTCACGGTGTGCAAACTCCAGCTAGGCCACAGATTTTTTATGTTTATAGACACAAATGATCTGTATATGTAACATTCTGACTGACAGGCAGCCAACAGAACGCAGACAACTGAAATTTGGCATGTATGTTCCGTAAGGACCGTAGGTGTGAACTAAAAAGAATTGCGACTTTCCCGAAATTTCCACGGGATCGGTGTAGCGGCGGGCATCCTATAGTTTTGAAATACTTAATATGTTCGTACCACAGAAATAAATCATGTCTGTGGTTCGTACTGCTTTGAAGAAAAACGTTATCTACGTTTCTCTTCAAGATGCACTTCTTTAAAGAGAAACATTCATACAATTTGTTCAAATTTAAATAAACCATGAACTTTCCCATTCGTCGCTTCCCAAGTCTGTTTGAAACTTTTGCGTAAACAGTGACAAGCGAGATTTAAAGAGAGCTATATTATGATTTTTATGAGAGCTATAAATTCTTTAATTAATCCATTACAATATGATTCTTAAGTTTTATGTAACTAGCAATACACCAGTAATATACGTACGAGTACCTACCATATAGTAGAAAATACTCCAAATGTTTAAAGAAAAACGTTTGCAAGGATTATGGCGTTGTGATAAAACCTCGTTGCTCAGCACTGCGCGCAATATAATGGATTTATTTTATTTTTATTAAATAGGTACAGTAACAGACAACAGATTAAGATAGCCACACTAACCACTTTGTTTGATCCTAAAATTGTTGCTTAGAGCTTGTGTTTTTTATGTCTCGTATGTAAAGTACCTACCGCGTTATTCAGGACGAAGTAGTATTCTAAAGAAATAATATGGCATTACCGACTTGTGCCGCTAAAAAAGCTACCTATCACTATCCCGATAAATCCTTATGAAATATGATATACCGGCAACGCATAGACAATATGCCTCCATCAATTTGTTTGCACCAGCATAATTGGTATCTAGACTGACATTTGGCTAAAAGGCATTAGCATCCTATGTTTGTTTAATACCATTAGCTGCTCAAAGATTTATCATACTGTTCGGCACCATTTGAACAGTTCCTATTAATTACCTAATGTGTTTGTCGGGAAGTTTAAATTTGACGTATTGAACGAACAACTTATGCTTTCGAACTAATATCATAAGTGGGATTATGATTTCTCCACGTGGAAATTAGGGTAGCAAAACTTAATGTTATACGTAGTTTACACCTTAGTTTTACCTTAGTTTACAGCGTAGCTTAACTTGGAAACGGTAGAAATAAGTACAATAATTTCAATCACGCCTTTAAATGTCGCTCATATGTACGGAACATTAGAGCGCTTGATTTTATTTGTTTATGTAGGTACATATGGTATTGTAAATTAAATCTTTCAGTAATAATAGAGGCTCGCTCGCATTTACATAATTATATACAGTGAACCGTTACCGAAATGTTTTACACCAGCCAACCATATTACATATTTTTGTTTATAATGCAGTTACATAAATTATAGAGTTGTACATTCAAAAACAAACAAAATTAAATACCAAGGTACTACATCTGCACAGTTGGCGTAGTGGCAGCCGCCGCACTTGAAATTCATTGAATCCTCCTCGACACAGTAGTTATTCCAAACGCGGGCATTGTCTTAAAAACAAAAATCTTATTGTTGCCACAATATTCAAGAAAATCAATATCAGGTACCCGGGGCACACACCTCTGACTTTTCGGCGTTAAGTGTGCATTAAAAATGTTAATTATCACTCGCTTAATAATTTGACCGGTAGATAGCAATAGGCTCGCCCCCTTATTACATTGGGACCGTAACATAACTGGCAAAGTTTGGGTGTGTAATACACCTCTGGATATAAAGGCGTGAAGTTATGTTATGATATCAATATCATCATGAAACCTGCGCATACGCTTCAAATAGCCATATTATAAAGTAAGTAATAGATAATGGAGGTTGTATTTGGTTCAACAATCAAGTGCACAACGATCTGCCCGCCTAGGATACGCACCACGAGATATCACACGCGTGAATGAAGAAATATTGTCGTCATCGGTTAATATCTCGTTTTCTTTAACATGCGCGCCACGGTAGACAAGCTTCACGTCGAAGAATTCGCTCTCGTTGCACGAGTAACGGATGTTGCCCTTTGAAACATAGAATGTCAATTACGGCATTTATTAATGTAACCACGGTTTAGTTCATTCAATTTGTGCTCAAATGGCTCAAAAGACTTCTATCCAACTCTATAGTTTATCATAATATGTACTAGCTAGGTATGTATTTGACATTTGTAATTTTGTATGTATTGTTTATTTCATAAGTTGATTAGTTTTAATTCGAAATTGATGTCAATACCTACAAAGTATAAACAATTGTTACTGTGTTGAATAAGAATGAGGTCCCATGCGTAGCTTCGATGCAGCCATCTGAATGAGGCTCGAGATCCGTGGCTGGCAAGCCTTTCTATGAGAAACAGAGCCATTGGTTTTGATATACGCCAAAGCAACTGGAATTCTCTGTCGTTCAACGTAAAAGGGTCACAGAGATCCTTAATTCGCTTTCTTTGCACTTTTCTCGCGTGGCGCTCTTCATATATGGTTATTAAATAATTATAATAAGGGACTGCCATTTTCTTTGTTGTTTTACAGAAATATTTTTAGTTGCTCGTGTAGTTCTCGTTGTATGATAGCATGACGACTAATATTACTACTTTAGTTGTCAAAATTTGTCATAATCGAGTAATATTGGGCCGTCATGTTAGGATTCGTCGAGAGAAATGCCACAGATAAGTAAAAACGACTATTATATCTACATTTGACATAACGAGTCGAATCGTGTGTGTAACCATGTTAGAGTCAGCGAGTTAATAGAGATAATCGTCATAAACACGAGTAAACGTGTAGAGAAAATTTTCTCGTGGTGCGTATGCTGGACGGGC
Source organism: Euclidia mi (assembly GCA_944739405.2). NCBI lineage: Eukaryota > Metazoa > Arthropoda > Insecta > Lepidoptera > Erebidae > Euclidia > Euclidia mi. The sequence goes on from OX123197.2 coordinate 36,514,798, forward strand.
TGGGCTACTGCAAACTTCTATTACTGTAGATAGAACGATCAACGTAGTCACTTCGTTGCCTCGTAGCCAGACATAATTACATATATGTACCTATTAAACAAGGAGGATATCACGAATACAACAGATACTACACACTATAAAATTAGATGTAATACGCTGTTCAGTGTTCATATAATCTGATTTATTAGACAACAGCGCAAAGAATGAGATCATAGCTCTTTCCCAATATCGGGTGCAACGATCTACATAATTTTGTCTGGATTATCACGTTTTGCATAATTTATATGTTACAGAATTTTTAATTTTTTTAAGACGAATAAAATATTACGTGTTGTATATTTTGTGCAGTATGTAGATAGACCAGAGTTGATATAAACTAGATTTCTGTAGGAAATTTTCTGAGGATATATACTGCCCCCCTCCGTGGGATCTCCACCTCGTCATGGTGGGGGGGCTCAGTAACCGTGGCTTGGACACCCGCGGTGAAGGTAAGAGAGCTCCCGGGAGTGGACGCTCCACGCGGGCTTGGGTTAAGCCTGCGTAGGATGCGTCCATAGGTGCGGGTGCGGGGGACAGTTCTGTCTGTCCCTCGCAGTCGGGCGCGGTCGCGGGAGGAGAGGCGTGTCGGTGTTGCGTTGCCGCGCGCCCTATCTCCCGCGACCATATGGTCGCACCATATTTTGCTGCGTCGCGGTGGGGCCGCAGAGGAAAAGGAGATGCGGTGTTGCCAGGTTTCCGTCCTCCCTATCCTCTGCGGCCGCTGGGTGTTTTGGCGGCGGAGCCCAACACCTTCATCCGACGTCAATGAGGTTTTGTTCGGTGCCAGCCTGACCATCTGGCAGGCCAATACCCTTCGGGGGGTAGCGAGGAATGCTTCGGTGATACCCGACCCTCGGACACACGGGTACATGAGGAACACGGGTTGGAAAAAAAAAGGATATATACTGGCCATGCTTGGTAAAAATGATAGTACATTTTTTGTAAATTATCATAGTATTGTTTTAGTGGTTTTCCTAATTATTATAATTCTACTTCTGCCACACGTTTACACGACAGACAGGACCATCCATAATTAATTTACGTCAGCTTTAGTTAACGCCTGATTTAAAGTGTACATAGTGTTTTAAAGCTATCTACTAGATAAGTCGTTGGACTAACTTATAGATAAAGTTGCAAATCCAGTGAAGGAATATTATGACTAACAATGTTCTCCAGTAATAGTTAAAATAATTTCAGGCACTTGTGATCCTTTGGGCATTGCAGGTGTCTATGGGCGGTGGTGATCACTTGCCATCAGGTGACCTGCTTGTACTTTTGTCATCCTATAGGTACAAAAAAGGCAATATGTGATGGGTTTTCGGAAAACCTAAGTCACTCAGGTGTATTAAAAGCTTTTACCTTTTGCAAAGCCGGCGTAAATGTGGACAAAATAGCAAATCTATGTAGTTTGTTATTTTGAAGGTATTTTTAAACTGTTACAGTGAAGAAAACTTTTTTTTCTATTGGGCAGTGATTTTCATCACCTCATTACTTGTCATCGAGTTGAAAGTATAGTGTATATCAGTTGGATTTTCAATGCCGCCAACTTCCGTAGGTTAAATAAATTAGGTTGTTAGCATTTAAGACCAAGCCAAGCTGTCTACATGCCCTGACGATCTTCAAAATTATCTACTTTATATAGAGTCAACATTGTAAACAATTTCAACCACTTTCTTATGTGCAAAAGTCCTATGATATATTTGAATCGGAATAATCATTTTTTTTGCCCTGTTTAGTTCCAATTTACTTTGGGCCAGAAAAGTATGTCCTACGCTTCCATACTTTTCCGTCACCCGTATCTGATCATTTACCCCTTTCTCTTTCAGTCCATCCACCTCCCTCTCTCTTTTCATATCTCTACCTTCATACACCACCACTCATTTTTTTACCGTAACACATATCATCTCCTCGCACAACACATCTATACCAACCCAAAACGATTTCCTTTCATCTACCCGTGAACCAGAATAGGGTCATATAACATAAACAATAACAAAGGTATATCACACACTCCGTAACTAATTCGACTATTAGCACTTGTCCGTAACGAATTATTACTAACAGCAAAATGGCCTGATAAGGCTCTGGATTGAAATCAATCAGGTAGTTAAATTCTTATCATTCGGGAACACTATTTCTAATATTGCCGTGGTATTGTAATCACAGAAGAACCTGGTACATGAAATTAGTTTTGTATTTTAGTTTTGTATTGAGTACTGAATTAGTTTGTTTTACAATACTTTGAGCTTTTTCTTTTCACGATTCAACTATATGTCTGTACTTCTTTGACGACACAACGGCGCGATGATATGATATGATCATTGTTTAGGGTTCGGACGCTAGAGTGACATTGGCTACTTTTTACATCGATAACTGACTCCCACACAGGTGGCACCGCAGGCAAATTCTAGTAAGGAAGAAATCCTGTCGAATATGTTGTGTTGCCCAAGCAGTGATAAAAGTACTAAGCAATCATCAAAATTGTTGAGATGTGATGGAAACAAACTAAAGGCGACAGAATTTTCTTTATAAATTTAAATGTTTTATTCTTAGTCTAAAAATACGCTGCAGTTATGCTCCTAATAGGTAAACATACGAAGGGTGACATAATATATAATATTCTACGGATTCTACCACATACCTACACACATCACCATCTATTCCCAAACTAAGCAGAGCTTGTAATGAATAAACATACTTACATTTATACTTTTTTATGTAAATACATACATATTATACATAGAAACACCCAGACCAATACAAACATCCATGTTCATGTACACAAATGTTTAACTTGAGCGGGAATCGAACCCGCGACCTTCGGCGTAGCAGTCGCTTACACTCCCGCTGCACCAACCGGTCGTCGATATAAACATAAACAAAAATATCGAATATATTTTGCAAATATAAGATAATCACGATGCTTATAGTCATCAAGCTTTCAAGGGTGCGAAATTATGTAGCACAGACGATTACACAATGTATAATTATCCCAGACTTTTTAACCGATAAATAAAGTCATGCTGATGAAAACCGCATGCAGCTTATAAATTGCAGGTGTTATGAATGGAGACAGTAATTGGAGGATATGAGTTTCCGGTCAGCAACTAGTCTTGTATTTTATTTTGTAACTAGACGACGCCAGCAGCTACGCCTGCATTTTTTTTAAATTTACCCGTTTTGACCAATCCCGTGGGAATTGCGGGAAATCCCTTCTTAGTGCACCCCTACGGTCCCCAAGGAACATACATGCCAAATTTCAGCTTCCTGCGCCCAATAGTTTCGGCTGTAGCGTGTCTGTCAGTCAGTTAGTAACGCAAGGATTTTATATAATTATTAAGATAATACGTAAAGCAAATTAGCAGATCTCAAATCAGCAGGAAGTTGATACATCATCATGTCAGCCTAGAGACTTCCACTGCTAGACGTAGGACTCCCTCAAGGTTCTCCTCACAGAACGATCTTGAGCCGCCCGCGTCCAACAGCTTCCCAACGTAACACATACTCGCTGTATATTTCCTCTCCTTTTTAGGGTTCCGTACCTCTCAAGGTAAAAAAAGGAACCCTTATAAGATCACTTTCTTGTCCGTCTGTCTGTCTGTGTGTCACTACCGATTTTCTCAGGAACGGGTGGACCTAGCAAATTGAAATTTATACCAGATATGGTTCTGAGGACTGAGGTCTATGGTTCCTATTAGGGGTATAAAAATCAGGGTCATGGGTCAACCTGATAAAAAGATAATTATGGTCAAAATTAGATTTTTGCGAAAACTTGTAAGTACCAAAATTAACCTTTTTTTTCAACTTTTTCTAATTTTCGAAATTTTTCCTTTACTTGTGCTGTAAGACCTTGGTTTTAACCAAAATTGTCAACTCTAGGTCAACCGTAAGTACCCTATAGGTTTTGGGTCGAAAACCTATATGGTAGTTCGCGTTGAATTAGAATCACGAAATTTGGCCAAAAGCAGGGTCTTACAAATAAAGGAAAAATTACAAAAAATAAAAAAGTGGAAAATTTAAGGGTGTCCTCATACATACATAGTAGACTCCATTTAAGATAGTCCTCTAAGTTGCATGGGCGCTCATACAGCAATGCTCGTTCTTCTGTTACAAGTGAATGCTCAAATGTATAAACACCATCAGAAGTCAAAAATTATTTCAACGTGATGACCGCTGGCATTAATGGACTAGTTTCTAAAGGTATTGTTACGAAGGGGGTTCAGACATGTCAATTATACCTGCATGAACACAATTTTATAGTGTTTGGTAAGCACAGTAGATATCTGCTTGACTGCCTCCGTGGTCCAGTGGATAGCGTATGTGACTACTGATCGGAGGTCCCGGGTTCGATGCCCGGGTCGGGCAAATGTGTTACTGGGTTTTCCCGAATTCTCAGTAGCAGCTCAGAGTCTGGTGATGTGCCCGGTAACGGCAACAGGCTCGCCCCCTATTACGTGGGACTTCAAAATTCATGGCGAAATGTGGGTGTAATATTACACCTCTGCCTACCCCTTTGGGGATACAGGCGTGAGTCTATAAAAAATAGATATGGTTAAGGAGCATACAAAATAGAGATTAGTGGCTTTTATTTAAAAATATTTAACCAATTTAATTGTCATAGGTGTAGCAAAAGATATCGCACGTGTCATTGTGCGAAGTGATCAAACCAGCTCGTAATATTTGCACATCAGTTTAGACTTGCCCACTAAACCGGTAAACGTATAATAAGGCTCAAAGTGAAGATCGACGAAAACGTCATCTTCTAAGTTTGGTAACACAAGTTTGTTGCTTACAATAATTGTACCTACCTAGGTACAATTACTGTAAGCAACAAAAGTCAAGTGAAGAGACCAATAAACTGAAAACGCTGCGGTTCTTCGCTTTCAACGCACACATTGTTAAATATAGTTTGCGTCACGTTTGAACACATTCCGGTCAATACTGTGTTTGTCAGTTCTGATTTTCATGAGGATCTGTGGTACTTATTAAAAAGTAGTCGGCACTCACAAGTCACATATACCGTCACGGACATCAAATATACCGTCATTGCTCTTTAATATGACTGGCTACAATTGCATATCCGTACTCCTCCTATTTTAAAAATTGCTCAAAATTTGCCGCTTCATACCAGATGAAGCCATTAACACTGGGTTACTCGGGCATCGAACTCAGGACCTTACAAAACGAAGAATACGCAGACGTATGTCGCGGAACCAACGAGGCAGAAAATTGGAGTACATTAAAAAAAGAAATCAAAGGTGTATAGAATTCTTTACTGGGACACTTACGTGATTGCTGAGTGCTGTTGTGACTGTGATATCCGATTCGTATAAGTCTGTTTCGAATATTTCTGTAGAAAAGTTCAGTATTATTCAGTTCAATTTTTTTTCTAGATATTGACACAGTGATTGAAGGTCCGTGGCCAAGTTTAGTGTTATTTACTTTTTTATATGAAATACATACAGTTGCATACGGAAAAAATCCAATATCGCAAAGACTATAAAAGTTAAAGCAACGGACATAAATAACTCCTAGACTAATAATAATAATATTCTACCACATTCACACAACACCGTCTAGTCCCAAACTAAGCAGAGCTGGGTACTAGACAATGGATAAACATACTTATATACTTTTTTTTGTAAATACATACATATTATACATAGAAACACCCAGACCAAGACAAACATCCATGTTCATGCACACGAATGTTTGACTTGAGCGGGAATCGAACCCGCGACCTTCGGCGTAGCAGTCGCTTACACTCCCACTGCGCCAACCGGTCGTACTCCCGCCGGCCAGACTCGAAACAACTCGTTGATCACACAAAATGTTTTCTCCTGTAGGGATCGATACCGTAACGCTCGGTACAAATGGCATGGTGTGGGCTTAAACCACTAGCATAAAAATACGTGCAGTCATTTCGATCAAAGCTATCATACATACGTAGTCTCACGCCTATATCCCGAAGAGGTAGGCAGAGGTGTATTACTACACCCAATTTTTCGCCAGATATATTTTAGTCCCACGTAATAGGGGGCGAGCCTATTGCCGTACCGGGGACATAACCAGACTCCGTGCTGCTACTGAGAATTACCTAACCGAAAAATCCAATAACACTTTGCCCGACCCGGGGATCGAACCCGAGATCTCCCAATCCCACGCGCACATTTATGCCGCGAGACCTGCGAGGCAGTCAAAGCTATCAAAAGTTCTAAAAATAAAAGACAATATGTCACCTTTTTAAAGACGTATTGTTCTATAACATTAAAGTAATTATCTGTTCTCCACATTTTCGTTAACATTTCTCTCCATGTTTTGTCCAAATCTCAGTTTCAATGCCCAATGCTGACAAATACCTGACACAGGCATGTGAAGTATGGAGTCTCGAGTCGACATGTGTGAGACTTTACAAAGACGTACGATTAATTGACGACGGTTACTGTTCAGTGTTTACGCTTCTGTTACAATTAGAGGTGCGAACTGTTTATTGGTAGCTCTAGTAATAAAACTAAGGAGGCTATTCACAGATATGTTATACATATTTTCGCTTAGTTTTTTAAGCTATGAATGTCTTAGTTAAGATCGAAGTTGAAATTAGTGTCGAGTTAGAAAAGCCATGACCAGCTTAATTTATTTCCATGAATTATGTGGTTTAGCCTCAATGGTAAATCGAAATTCTTTGTACTTACTTCCAAATTTTCTTTTTACAGATTTATTTCTTTTATCACTGAGAATCGAATCTCTGCTCTGACAAACAAAACATGCGCATGCGCAACTGATCAGCCCACAAATCTAAAAGGCCTGAAAGTGCAATAAGGTTAACGTATAAGTAAAAGTTAGTAAACATCTACTTACATAATTATGTTTACTTATACGATATAAACATACACATATGTATTTAGTTACTCTTTCTAATAATTGGAAGTACCTATTTTGGCATAATCATTGCAATAAAACTAATATAACGTAAACAAACTCCTATTACAAGGAAGTGAACTACGACATTGACAGACTGACGGGAAACGAAATACTTCAGGCGACACCATCGATACATAATATTAGTAGGTACGCAGGTAAATAACTAAATACAATTCTAAATTGGCAATGTAGAGACGACTCTCTATTGTCACGTACGCATTTAAAGAAGTTTTATTTCACCCGTATTAAATTTCAGAAGCTGTTTTAATAGTACTGTTATTGGCAATGACATTAACCTCGCAAATATTAATCTGTCAATTTATTTTGACAGTTCTGTAACAAGCTTCTTTTATTTTAGATTTTATCTATAAAGAAATATATGTCACCTGAACATAGCATCGTGAGTTTGTGAGGATGCTATAGCTTCTTCTATACAGAATGAATAAGGAATTATTGGTGATTATGTCCTGTTAAGTTTAGTATACAATTTTACGAAGATCACGTTTAAAAATCTTATCCATAATGAAAATTCATAAAGAAAAGTATGCATATTTTAAATTAGGCAGTACATACATAGGTGTGTGAGGCGTACAAGTAAAATTGTAGTTGAATTTATGCCGGTTCGTACGAGAGGCGGTCATAGTCGACAAGAGAGCGCGTTCGTGTTAGGACGCGCGCGCGACAACTCTCGACGCGCCAAGCACGCGGTACAAGCACGCTACTTTACAACAACTAGTGATAAACATAACAGCACAACAATAAAAAACTATTTGTTCCATTTTTGAAATAGCTTCTCACTTTGACATGACTGTTTTTTTTATTCTATAGTTTTTTGTGAATGAAATAGTGAATGACATTTCCAGTGACCCGTAATTGAAAGGTTAGTATACTTTTCAATAAATTAACATAAATGTTTTTGTAAACTAAAATGCTATGTTGAAAATTTATCAATGGAAGATATGGTAAGTATTTCGCTACTTATAAGTCAGACAAGAGTTCAACTTTTAACCTTAACCCTTAAATGAACACAGTGCATTAAGTAGGAAGCGTGCTTATATACATTTCAACGCAATGAATAGACGTTAAAATAAAATTAATAGTTGCAAATTTGATGCTACGGTTAATGTCCGAAATATATCATAGGAAGTGGGGAGTGATTAGCATTGAATTATCTACAAAACTGTTAAATGTAACGAAGATACGATTAAAGCTCTATCACATTTAATTAATTAATGGGATTCATTGATTAAAATGTTAATTTATTCAAACGAGTTATCAGACAAGTGACATGTGGTAGGTATCGATATATTCAATCGGTACTTTTTATCGGCGATTTTTTATCGATCAGCTGTGTGATGGATAATGTTTACGTCAGTTTTCCTTGGTATAATATTAAACAAGTATCGGTCGTTTTTTCCAGCGGCCATTTGACTTTTATCGATTCTTATTCGTCCATAATGAATGTAAGTTAATTTTTTTGCTTCATATTTGAACAGAAATAAGATGTCATGACTTTTAAAGTCTAAATTGATATAGTTACTTATCAGTGACATTGTCATATCTGATGACTTGCTTGAAGCATTTCTGCTCAGGACAATGACCATTCAAGTTTTCATTAAAGGAAAAAAAGGTTACGAACAATTACTTTTTGCTGTGTTAATAGATCATAATAGTGTTTTATGACATAATATGTATTGTGTAGTGGAATTTCATTCAGCGCAGTGACTTTCAATATATAAATTCGCGGTATTCGCTTGTTATTACAGTTCTGCTAATATTGTTAACTTTTTGTTGGCTATAAATAAATAGGTACTTGCTACAAAGAAGATCAAATTATTTTGACTTATTTTGTGCTCTGCTTTATATATAATTTTACCTTGATTGAGATCTTAACCTTCATCATCTCAGCCAAAAGACCTCCCCTCTACCGTTGGAAATAGGCCTTCCCCAAGGCTCTAGGCCTTACCATAGTTAAAGAGATACGACTGCATTTTCACACTAGCGGGATGTTTTAGGTCGCTTTAATTACTCGGTCAAAGTTGTCTAGATTGCGATGTTACGCAATTTTTGGTAAGTAAATAAAAAATAGGAGTTGTGTAGGTAAGAAAAGGTTGTGTAGTAGAAAAATTGTCTACACTCGAGCCAATTTTCAGACCAAATTTAAAGCCTTAAGCACTTTTTGCGGCAAAGCTGTCGCACGTTCCATAATTGCGCTTTTTTATCGCGTTTGAAAAGCATGTTGGAAGCGCAACAATCGATCGATAGTATCCCAACTGTATCGATACAATCGCGCGACAGTTTTGCCCCTGTCTCTTACAATGATCTCCTTTTTTAGTTCTAACACAGTAGTTATCATTACTTGATATTGTGTTAACATATTTGGGGTGGGTCCTTCCATAGTTCTGTTCTTCCAATAAGTGTGTGATTTTGTCTAGACGAGTCCATATTGCAAAAGTGGTATTCAAATGAATTCGTGAATCAAAGTTGCATGGAAGCTGCGCGTTTAAATCGTGTCAATCTCACTAGTGAAGCGCGACAGTGTTACGTTTGTAGCGATGTAGGATCTTGGATAATCTGAGAGCGACTGCATCGCCATTTGGGACTCTATTGCTTCTTTATTTCTTTTTCGTGTAAGTGTGTAACCAACTCTTGTGTCGTAGTTTTTAGACTGCCCGTTCTTCGACATAGTGACATGAATCTTATGACAATCAGAAATATCAACAATAGTGTTATGAAACATATATCTGCCACAAGTGGTCACCTATCCAATTGAAGACCTCTGTGAACGTAGTTTAACTTTAACGATCTTTTACGAACGGCATGTCAAGTCATGCTACAAACTCTACTGTATTGTAGTTCAGTCAAGTTACTACTTTTTACCGTTTTGCGTTTGCGCTACTGGATTATTTCAAAAATATGTCGTGTGTGACCTCACATAAAATTTCATGTTACCTGTACTGAATGGTTATAAAAATAAATTATGTTTAGTTTTTTAAGCCTGGTTTCCTTCATTATTTCTCAGTTGCGGTATCTACCTCATCGTTCTGAACTATTTTATTACTAGGCGATGGTTATAAATATGTGTATTATCGATTTTGCACATCGCACGTATGTAGAGTCGAACAACTTCCCGCTAGAACACCATAAGGGTGATAATCGCTCAGCAAGACATCGTCGCTTCCAGTGCTACTTTACACAAACATTACCATTCGTATAGGTACAAAACCAGTTTCTAGTGTGCCTCGACTCTATGAGCGAGCCAAGGGATTTCTTTTCAAACTGGTCCACCGCCGACTTGTTTGATTGTACGTAGAGGTACCAAGTACTACGAACAGTTTTAAAAGCCTGGTGTTGCATAATTGTAGAAATTTTATTGTTAGTGTTAAATAATTGTGATCTATTTAATGATAGATAAGTGAAATTTTATCCATGCATATTGTATGGAAATATATTATTTTAAAGCATCTAGAGCTTAATAGTTAATTCCTCTGTTTCTTGACAGAAATGTAGTCGGTTCGAATTCGAATTCTACTAAATAAGTCATATAAAAAGACCACACTGAAAACACTTTATCTACGATTTAATAATCCTTTTTTTTTAGATTTACTTTTCTTTAGACATTTTTATCGTTTATTATCTTATTTGCGATCTTTTCTTTCACCATTATTAAGATTGGTGTGTATGAGATATTTGATGGACCTTACGGATTAAGCGTCTATCCATGTTGTTATGTCTATCGCAGTTCGGTCCTTATTCGGTCTTCATACGAGATGTAAAAAGACCCTTAACGAATACACAAATCTAACATTGCACCAATCATTACGAATATATTTTACTTCGACACTATACCTGGGAAATTACTGGTTTTGGAAATATGAGGCTCAAAGTTACCATACAATTTTTCGAATTGTGTTCAAATCGATGCATATCGCGCCAATTTGTTCTATACCTAGATGTCCTATGCATCCATAGATAAGAAGGTATTGCGCGCGCGCACTTATGAGGCTTAAAAATGTGACTACTTAAAAAAATCGTTTCCACGGTATTATTTTAGCTTAGTATGACTTCGCATGATGTCCAAAACAAGTAGACTTCGGCTTAGTGATGTGTCTTGAGACACCCTGTATTTTCCGACCCAGTCAATATATCTGGTCAAGTTGCGTTCCAACAACCATAATTAATATTTTACAAGATTTTATTTATTTATTTATTTTTATTTGGAAAACCAACAGCTATTTTACAATTTGACATTAAAAAAAAGTATTTTTAAGACACAGAGAGCCAATGAAAGGTTTTCACGCTTAAGTCTTAGATTTTATAAAATTGCGTGGACATAGTCTAGTTAACATATTTAAAAAAAAGTAGACACTATTGACAACTTTTTAGAAAACCAAAAAGACCAAAAAGACCAAAGATAGTAGGTATTGCCCGACCTTTAGGACCCATGTTGTAGGTGGAATCTTAAATATCATAATAATTTATTAACGTGGCGCATTATATTATTACAAGAAATACCTATCAACTTAATAAATGATACAAAATATATTTAAGGATATTCTGAAAAGTTTAAATAGTATTGTAATATGTAATTGCTCCTAGATTCTTGAAAAGTCATAGTTAATAGGAAAGTCAAGTGTGTTCATTGCATATTAAATGTTTTAGAATAAACAGCTAAACCGTTTTAGAGAGGATGATTGCATATTATCAACAGTGGTATAAATGTAATAAAATGACAAAATGTTTCTACGTTTTATATCAGGATAATGGCCATAACAGTATCAATTATTTATAATAATATTTCTTTTTTCTTCAATTACCACTAATCAGATATTTCGAAAAATTACTGTTATATTATATACCTATCAAAATACTTGTGTCGGAAGACCCTGTTTTAAAAATATAGTGTGATAGTTTTCGCCATTGTTTGTATCTCATTGTATATTCTATACTCTCTCCGCTTCTATTGAATAGATCGAAGAATAACATTTTCAGTTTTCGAATATCATTATTCTAATATTGAAGATGTAACCTTATTTTGTAGGGGCACGTTCCCTTACACACACGACCTTATTATTAAACATATTCTAAATAAAATTCGATGTTCAGCCCCGATCTTATCTGTGTAAAATTATTATATTAGACTAAAGACAATTTTGTAAAATTCGAACTCTACAAATGCTGAATTTAAATAAATAACGATTCTATGCGCCCAAAATAATGTCATCATCCTTGATGATGTTCTTTAATATGATTTATTATTAACTACTTATATGTATATTTGCTGAAATGAGAATTTAGTATTACTACGTGACTGTTTACACATAAATTAAAAAAATAATTTCAATAATCAAGGAATTTGTAAAATATGTCGGAGGAATCAAGATGCTATATTTAGTCTCTGTTTTGTAACAAACCCTATTGGGTTCTTCCGTTCTCAATTACTCTGGCGTCAGCAGTAAGTAGTGGTCTACAAAATCTTAGCTCTCACAATTAACAGCCGTCGATGACGTCACAGCATGATTCATAAACGTAAGCATTTCTGCATAATTAACACACTTCGATAAAAACAAACCTTACTTCTTCTTGTAAACTGAATGAAGTGTAAGTTTAGGTTATTGCACCGTATTGGACTAGTTTACTGACCCCTGATACACCGATTTATCGAAAGTTATGCAATTTTATTAGATTATGTTTATCACTTACATAATGGCGGCGTACATTGATTTATTACATTTGGAACTATTCGGTTGATATAATGAAGTTTACTTTTATATTGGTGTGTCTTTTAATAACGCATTAAAAATATTGAAAATTGAAGGCTTTATTATATTTGGTATAAACGGCTTTTTAAATAGTTTGGAAGTGTTAACACAATACGAAACTTTACGTATTAGGTATGTTTTGAATTTCATAAACCTTCAGCAAAATAATTTCATTTGAGAAACATTTATCAATGAATAATAATGTCTTCTTGTCCTAGAAGCATTCCAAAATGCCATATTAGACATATATTACCAGACTAGCTATATATAAGATAAGATTTGCCTTAGAATATAATTTTATCTCGGATGAATAGATATCTCGGAAGCGGAAGAGCTCGCGGAAGTAGGCTAACAAAATATTGCGTATCCTATATCAACGCATCGCCTCAAGCGTTATCAATCAAGGATAAACGATGCTGTTACCGATCACGCGACATACTCAAAACCGTAAAACGGTTTTATACTTCGATATCTGTCTTATAACAAGCCTACGATGGATCAAATTATTGGAAATGCCTTTTGGGTTAGAGCTGCAGCTATGTTGTAACGAAAGACCCAACAGCTAACAATACAATGTTCATCATGATCATCATCATCAGCATTGTATATAATCTGTCCCACTGCTAGGCATGGGCCTCTTCTCACTATGAGAAGCGTAAGGCCATAGGCCATCACGCTGGCCTAGTGCGGGTTGGCAGACTTCACATGTCTTTCGAGAACATTATGGAGAACTCTTAGACATGCAGGTTTCCTCACGATGTTTTCCTTCACCGTTTAGCAAGCGATAGTTAACAATTTATTACGCACATAACTCCGAAAAGTCATTGGCGCGCGCCGTGGATTCGAACCCGCACCCTCTGCGTAGCAGTCTGTCGGTCTCTCCACTGCCTATCGCTGCCATGTTAAAGTTAATACTATGTTAAAGGCTGTTATTGATTGAAAATAAACGTAAAATATCTCTTATTGGCCCGACGTTTCGGTGTGGGTTACACTAACCGTAGTCACGGGCAGACTGATCTCAACTCTTCAACTCGCCGATCACTGATTCCGTGACCACTGTAGGTATTACCCAGGAACTCTGTAACTTAATTACGCTATATAGACATTTTATATAAATATGTATTAGTACCCACATTTATGTATAAATTGTGAAAGTTACATATGAGTGTACAATTAAAAAAATAACTAAATTTAAACGACTAGGTAACGAAAATAATGAAAACGAAATCTGTATTTTGTGTTTAAAAATCCAAATCTGGCGTTAATTTTGGGGCAAAAGGGGTAAATAGCCCGTGCGTGGTTTTTGAACATGTTTGCTTATTTTAAGAAATGCTTCTTAATTATCGTCAGAGCCGGCAAAGTACAATACATAAAGACAAGTATTTGATGCCTTGTTTTTAATTTAAGAATTCATAACATATTATAGATATCATATTTGCTAACCGGTGGAAAAGGGTCGAGATGTGATTGTGTCCGTAACATTTTCGTGCATTCTTTTTTCTTCTAACATATCTGCTTCCGAATATTATGTTCTTATGTGCATCTATTATTTTAGTATAGACAGTAATTACTATGACCTAATCGTCACATACAGCCTTAAAGGTGTAACCGCAGATGCTAAATGTTTTGTTAAGATAATAAAGGAAATGTCAGATTAGTTATAAGTTACGTTGACTTAAGTGTTAAGCTTTACTTGTTACTAACGAGTTGGTAACTTCCGTTTAAATGTAAGTTAATATTCAATAAGCAATCACTTTGGATCAGGTGTTTATGCGAGTTATTTTTCTTAACTAGAAATTTATTTTTAATTTATTCAAAACAGAATGTCATCATCTTCAGCCCTTTATTTAACTGCCCCACTGCTGGACATAGGTTTTTCCTCACTAAGAGAAGATTACAAAACCTAAAAGTCTCCCAATACTAATACAGTGACCTACTTAAAACAAGTTTGACTTTAAATTATGCAGGTATTATAATAGGATGTACATAAGAATTTCTATTACTGCAGGAATCATTACATGCATTTCAGTGAAATACACACATATATTAAAATATTATGATATATAATATTCAGAAAATTTCAACATTGATCCAATCCGGTATGCTTCTTTAAACGTTTGGATCGTTTTTGTAACTTTATCTGCGACTTTTTGAGTGGATCCCTAGACAGTTTAGTTCCACACTGTGACGTGTACCAGATACGCAACTTATCGCGTTACAAACCGCGAAAGACAGCTAATTAGAATAATATCTATCATCTGCCAATTTAAAAGTAGGTATAAACAATATTATCACATACAAAATATTATTACAACACAATTGCGTCTAAAATTATCATAGAGTATCAAGGCCTACTGTGACTCAAGGCCCTGAATTATCGCGTATCCTAAACGCGGAAACATTGAGATACTGGGATGAAAGTTCGTCCTATATAGCATAAAACTGACCAAATTACGAAATGACCTCATGCTTGCGTAGCGTAGCTATTCTGACATATCTATTACCTCTTCTGATGAAAGGTTTTTAATCCACATGCTACAAAATAATTCAGATATACTTTATCTAAATAAATGTAGTTCAAGGTTTATACCTGGTTATATCTTCGTAAAATTATTGTAATTTTTATGTAGACTAACGCTGCATTTTCGTGACGTATTAAATTGTCTCTGAAATTCGTTTGAACAAGTGTCGAATTTAATGAAACATCGACCATCGGTGGTCTCAAATAGATACACTGCTAACCACTAGAAAACATGAAGTCAATTGTTAAGGTTAAAACAAAAAATAATCCAATAAACAATATTCAAAACGCACATGTGACAAATCAGAGCTCCAGCGCTATAACAGAGTGCACTATGAACATTCTGTCGTGTGAATCGATCCGCTCCATATTTAATTGGCTCCATTACTTCGCATGCAGTTCTGTGACACGTTTTAGGGCACCGATAACGTATCGACGGATGGTTTAACGAGTCTGATCGTGTGATTTTTCTATTGGACTCTTGCATGTAGGTCGCGTTACGATGTGGACCGATAAGGGAACTGTGATACGAAAGGGCAGGTTGGCCATTCACGCTGTTCGTTTTGTTTTTAAATTCAAGGTTGTATTTTTGTTTAAAATAGCTCTGATTAGGTCTTGGCACGTGAGCTTTGTTACAAATTAGCGATATGAAAGTTGACTTTTCTTTATATGCGGTTTGTCTTGATGTTGTAAGAGCACTACTTTTATACAAATACTGCTGAATAATTTTAGCACAGAAATGTTTTTGGTAAAATAATAGTTCTATATTAAGATGAACATACAATAAATTCTATCGCGCCTTTGTGCTCCTGGCATGTAGTTCATCTGGTCCGGATGGCGATTTTATTATACGTATGTACAGTCGAACAACTTCCCGCTAGACCACCATAAGGGCGAGAATCGCTCGGCAAGACATCGTCGCTTCCAGTGCTACTTTACACACACATTGAACTCGACTCAAACTAGTCCACCGCTGACTTGTTTGATTGTACCTTACCTAAATTGGAAGTGGCCTTTTCAATATACCCATGTTCAGTGTAAGTTAACCTATCGAAAGCGAAATAAGAAAATAAGTGAAGTATGATTATTAAAATATTCATCAAAAATATTAATGAAAATCGACTGATCTGAGAAGTGCACCACCACATGTATAAAAATACCACTGTGGACTTTTGTTGTCCTTGTTATAACATCGCCGTGTCGCTTCATTTGGCTTTCTCTGTGCCGGTCGAAAGGCACCTTTTTTACCTTGCAAAACCCAAAATACTAGAGCTCCTCCTCCGCCTCTTGGCTCCCCCTCAGGCCTTTGGGGCCTACCCATTGAAACCCCCGAGGTAACCGTCAACGTTCGTATCGTGGCTAAGATACTTTACCTTGATCCCGTCCGGAGTACCTACCTATAGGTATAGACAGCCTTAGGCTATTAAAAAGATTAACGGCAAAAAATTATATCGTGTGTTTGCAGTTTTTGTAAGTTACTTCTAGTTGCAACTGGGCTCAAGTCCCTACCAGATTTGAGGGTAAATAGTCGATAGTCATTCTTCTGTGGCCTGCTTTACCATTTTCTCTTACATATGACGTCACTATCGATTAGTCATCGTTTCTATTTTCAAATGTCGTAATATTCACAGATAATGTGATGAATTATTTCTGCGTGTGCGCCTTTAATAATCAATTAGATACTTGATTTATACACTATGAGCACAGATTAAAAACAACTTAGGTATGATAAGTTGCCCTCCTAGTAGACAAGATTTAAATTATTTAATTTCCAATATATCCGGCTCTTAGTGATTTATCATTTATCATAGACGAGAATTTATTACTTTATTATAAGAACATTCAACAGTTTTTAGTTAAATAGAAACGAGTTTACCTGTATGTTTATTTAAAACAGGCTACCTCCAATAATCGTAGAAAAATGGGAACATTTCTACACCGGACAGAAAATTGTGCATGGCGGAAAAAGTTTTACCAAGTTGGCGTATTCCTTAAATCTATTATACCTAGGTATCATGTTAGCTGTGTAATTTAATAACATGGTACCTGAAATGAAAGTAGAGAATATCTCATCGAAGTCGTAGATATTAATGTCGTAGACGAATGACGGATCTAACAAATACCTATTTGTCAGATCCGTTATTGTTCTACGACTACGACGATCTGTCAGTGTAGCCCTCTTCTAATATGATTCCTACAATGGACCACACTTCATCCTCGATTGCAAATTCTTTAAAAAATAAATCCTAAGCCTGCCTCCGTGGTCCAGTGGACAGCATATGCGACTGCTGATCGGCGGTCCCGGGTTCGATTCCCGGGTCGGGCAAAAGTGTTACTGGGTTTTTCCGAATTCTCAGTAGCAGCACGGAGTCTGGTGATGCTCCCGGTAACGACAATAGGCTCGCCCCCTATTACGTGGGACCTAAACATTCATGGCGAAATGTGGGTGTAATATTGTTATATTACCGACCAATTTATATTGCCAACCCCTTCGGGGATTACAGGCGGGAGTCTATAAATAAAAAAATTAAATCCTAAGCACGCCTACACTACTAGACCAACGAATTAGTATTAAGTAAGTAATTTATTATAAACTATAATTTATTACACTTGATTAAAAGAACGTTTAGTGTTAGTTTTTTTGTTTAATTTAGATAGGTAAGTATAACATAATAAATAACATGCTTCTCCAGGCTAAATGAGATCACTTTAACTGTCTATGTTAGAGATGTCTTGAACACGTCTTTCCATAAGATGTTGTTATTTTTCATTTATTTATAAACTCTTTTAACGAAGTGATTAATGATTCTCGTCCTGTTGTAAGGCAAATACGCTAATTAGTAACAATATATTAACGTTTAAGTGACAACATAAGGTTAATATTTCATTTCCTTAAGCAGTATTTTGAATATTGGTTAGCTTCGTATGTTTTTTTGTGTTTTATGTTTATACGGATAAGGTGCTCACTTGCTCAGGCGAACACCTTGATATCGCGAATTAATAGTAAAAAAACTACAGGATAATAATATTTTTGTGTATGTTCCACTTACTTTGAAAACTCTTAAAAGTTGATACAATACCTATAAATATTAATTATTTCCATAGATTTATATGTACTAACGATTATTTCGCAGGAGTTGTCGTTTTCAATAAGGACATCAATTCGGTTATAAATTATAATAGATATACATGGTTTCCTATTTTAAATCTAAAATCTCTTACCTGACCTTATAAAAATCTAATTTAGGTTTTCTATATAAGGACATATTTCGCTTGAGAAGTGAGCCTATTTAGAAGGCACGTTCCAAAGTCATGACACATCAAGTTTTAATACAATTTAATCAACTCGTAACCTCTTCAAAATTTTACAACTATGAGTAATCCAATAAAACCGTGTTTTCAATACACTGTGTAAACCGTCCATAAAAATAACATCACTATAAATAGCTATAACTAGAGTTCTTATTTTACAGTGGAATGTATTTTTTATTGAGAGATTAATGTTTTGCTGGTTATTTCAGTTAGATATTATTTTTAGAAGACATGATGTCCAGGATTAAATGGTCAACGGGGCAATTGGATTGCGTAACGGAAACTGACACTTTATTAATCTATGTGTCCATGAAATTGAACTCATAGAAAAAATATATAAGGTTTTGCACAGAGTTCAATGTATCGCAGTCTTACTTTATGTAATAGCTTTTGTGCGCATTGGTGTACTGTTATTTATAAGACTCTCAGAGGTCAGCCGAATTATATCAAACCTAGCAGGGTAAGCATAGGGCTTACTCTGCTAGGTTCTTAAACTGGCTAGTGTGATGTATACAAGGGTAAAAGACAAAATGTTCTACTTAATTATAAATATTTTTAAATATTTGTAATTAAGTAGATAATTAAATATTAATATACTTAAATATAGAGTGCATAGGGTTCCCACCAAGAACTTAGGGTCCCAAGCCAACCTCACCTGCAAGTGGTGCACCTGCCGATCAACGGACGAGGCTCTGGCAAACAAAATGTCCCAACAAGCGGCAATAGGCTCGCCACCTATTACGTGGGATCAAAACACTGGCGAAAAGTGGGCGTTTAATATGCCTCTGCCTACCCCTTCGGGGAAACAGGCGTGAGTCTATGTATGTATGTTAATTATAAATATTGTTTCAATCTACTCATAAGTAGGTACACTGCGTTTGTATTATTTTCTTCACCATAATAAAGTTTGCTTTACTCTTATTATCTCATCTTTGTTTTACGCATGAAGAGATGGGCCGAACAAACTTAGACTCGTCTTACTTCTTAATTCAAATTATTCTTTTTTAACAGCTACTTGTTAAGTCAACCGTTAGAAAACCGTCACTTCTTTATTTAAAACCAGAATCAAAAGTCGATTAAACTGCATTAACTATAATCACCGATCAATCGATAAGCAATTACCGATCTATCGCCATATTTACACGCCATTTTTATTTTATGAAATTCTCACTATGCGTATAAGCAAGGTTAATTCGAAAATTATTATTATATTCAATTTTTACTTACGTCTATTTCATAACTTGCGAATGAAAAACAACTTTTTAAATATCTTCATGTGTGGTCACTCAATGACTTTCAATCCAAGGATAGAAACGCTAACGTACGTTCTGGCCTTTATTATAAACTCTAAGATGTGCGATGTAAGGTATATTATTGTTTGCATTATAATTGCGTCGATGCTGTCAGTAATTGAAAGGTGGACAACTAGTGTAATTAGAAAAAAATCCCGTAAAACGTCGCCGGTTCAATAAAGATTCCACTCATGGACCACTTTCGTAAGGACTTGCAAGTTTTTTGCTCGGTGCAAAGTAATTGCTTTGAACAACTGACCGTTTAACCTCAGATAGTTCATAGATTGAAATTGATTATTTGTTTCATGTAGCTATTGAATATTGATTGTCTATTTAGCTTAAATGTCAAATGAGAATTGCTAAACATGGTACCAATATGTCTCACATGTCAATCTTCAACTAATACAGAATCAGTTTTCAAAATCTATATACCCTATAAGGGGTTTGGTATCAGAACAGAGAAATCAGATTTAGTAAAAAGAGGAACAGAAATATGATGAGAAAGGTCCTCGGTCTAGAAGTCTTCGAAGAGGCGGCCACGCGCCATAACGTCTTCTATTTTCAAAATAATTATCTAGATTATGTTTTGTGAACTATGTCGATCTTTACGTTGACGACATGTTTACTGACCAGTGTACTTGCAATAGCAACACTTTTAAATTCTTTTTAACCCACCAATTCCTTGAATTTTCAAGGCTTCGCAAATTGGTAAGTGATTAAAAGACATTGTCCTTTATGGAATGCTGTCTCGAAATGTGTTGCATTTACGTTAAGGTTCATATTTCGCTTGAAAATTTACCTACCTACCTACGAATATTAAAGTATTTAAAATCATGTGAATGACAAAACACGAATAATGCATTGAAACGACTACAATGTATGGTTGACACAAATCTAATGGGACTATCTAACCTGCATCGCTCGCTTTATTGTTAACGGCTACGACACTTTCAACTAGTCTATTTGTATAAATTATTGATATGCTCCGCGAGCATAGATGTATAAATTGATGCCCGTCGTCAATATTAAATTGATACAAAATATGTCGTAGAGTTTATCTTCCGTAAGATAACGGATTAAGAATACAAACTGTTACCCCTACTACCTATTCGTGGGTGTTGTAAAAGACGACCAAGTAAAATACTGGAAGTAGTACTGGAAGTAGTATTATTGCTGAGACACCACCAAACCCTGTACCTATCCGTTAGACCAAATTCCTACAGTAGGCAAAAAAAGGAGTCGATTAAGTTTTGCAGTGGTCTACGACAGGCTGCAAAGAGATAGTTCGTGAAGGTATTACTTGTAGAGTTAGCTTGTATAGAGTTAGAACCTAAGCTCTACTTGAGATCTGATAACTCTGTCAGTGCGAGCCATATGGTTTTCCCCTGGAAACTTTTTACATAAAAAGTACACAACCTAACTTACAAACACAAGAAACCAACGTCGGAAATTGCGTAAACTCAACATTTAAAAAGCTGACAATGAAATGTCTGTTCAATTTCTATTTTTTTTTCAAAACATGATAGCTACGAATACTGCAACATTTTCATTTTCTTCAAAGGAATTCATCAATCCGATATTTATTTTTCTATCAGTTTATGTAAATCGTGTTCGTCATAAGAGAGTATATAATACCTACCTAATGTAGGTATATCACTCCATACCAAGAGTTCATACTATGCGTTATTGAGTGCACCTAGCTATAACGTCTAGCGTAAATTGAACTGCCAAGTCTATGACTTATCCAACAGACACAGGCCAGCTTATACTGGGCGTTAATGGTGCCACTTTCCAATACTACCTGATCTGTCATCGCCCAGATTTATCGCACAAAAATAGACCAGCTAATGCTGGTCTTGTAGTTGTGTACATTGCACAACTCGTCTGCGCCCGCGTCGGCTGTGTTATATTTTTCTAACAATCTATTTGTTTACGAGATGGGTAGTGCAGAGATAACCCAATTAAGTTCGCTTATCGCATTGTATTAGAATATTTTCTTCGTGGAAGCGCTTACGACAGACTATGAATGAACTGTTGGCACATTATCACACTTTTATGCAAAAGTATATGGAAATTTGGTGGTACAGTCATCACATGTGCATAAAAGATATTAGTACTGGAGAAAAGGGCAATATCTAGAATCTAACAAATTAAATGCGCCAAAATCTGGTAAATTTTAATAATTATAGTAAAATTCGTTTGTTACAAGCTTCGGTAAAATCAGTTATTTAGTAATGCTTTAGAAGCTTGTGCGCGCTTCAATCAATGCCTTTTAAAATATTTGAGTTTCTTCTTGCCATGTACTTGTTTTTTCTCCTCCTTGCTACTTTGATAAAGGCTAAAACTATCTTCTGAACTTTCACGGTAGAATTCTTGTCACTCTCTTGTTGCTTTGTTATATTATCATTTTTTGTGTAGAAAATGGTAGGATAGTATTTTTAACATTGTTTGTAACATATTAGAAGGATGTCTATTTGCCAGTTTACAACCTAGTAGGCTCTTGACTCAGCTGAAACTAAGGCACATAGCATAAGGCCTACATATAGAAAAAGAGTAGTTTTAATGAATGTAACTCATATTATTTTGACCATTTAAATAGCACACTAAACGTTTTTGAGTTTATTTTTAATTGATATAAAAATGAGGGTGTGTAATACACCTCTGCCTACCGCTTGGGGGATAAAAGGCGTGAAGTTATGTTATGTAAAAATAAACTCAAAAACGCTCAAAATATGAACCAGACCATGTGTACCAGGCACCTGGGAACCCGCATTCAGGAGTTGCGAGAATGCACACGCTTCTGAACCAAAGCGATAAAGTATTTGTTTATCGCCCCACCGTTAATGTAATATTGGTGTATTATTGAGTTCTAAGCGGCCATTTACATTGGTATTGTTATATTGGTATGTATTTATTGTGTTATATTATTATGTTGGCTAGTAAATGCTTTCCAATTTGAGTGTTGAGACAATAGAGGGGCTTTTATATCGTTATTTAAATGTTACAGCGTATTCAGGCAATCGTTTGTTTACTGAATTGTTATATATTTGGCTAAGAATTGTTTTGTTTTCGTCATATTATAGATAAACTGACGCATAGCTATAGTATGATATATTATAATCGCTAGGTGTGTGTGCGCTGTATCAGTTATTTTGGCCTTATTCAGTGGATTTGTGCTGAATTCATTTTGCAGCCAGTTCAAAAATCCGTGTGTTCTGCATTGAATCTCTTTTATGAATGGTTACAATCAGACTTATTTTTAGTTAGGTACCTAAAAACTCTATTAGGGGCGGAACATATCTGACCGAAGATGCGTCGAACGTATCTTCGGTCGCGTCTATTCCGTCAAATGAATCGGTACACATCTGACGGAAAATGCGTCGAGCGTATCTGCACACATGCGCTGAAAGCGTGGCTGTTATGCACACATATAAGATTGTTCGTGCAGGGCCGTACTCAGGGCAGCTCAATGTTTTACTGTCATATTCTTTTACCTAATCATTTTTCGTGTTCCCTGATGTTATGTAGTCACTGAAGTCTTGTAGTTATTTATATTGCAATTCGAGTTTGACTATTAAAAATATGTCGGACTTCGAAGATTTTTTATAGTAGCCAACAAGCGTTATTTAAATATATATCCTATTTAGGTATGGAGATTCAAAAATAAAAGACGATAATACCATTTGGTTACGGTTTTTCACAAAACTTATACAAAATATGATATAGAAGAGGTTACAGACTACAGTTGCAGAGCAAGACACAAAATGTTTTCTATATAGGTATGTATGGAAATTGTTCCAGTGGACTTTTAGCACCTCATACCCAAAAAATGGCCCTCGATCCAAGCTAGCAAATATGCGTACACTCATAGCACATACTGACACTACATTATTCGTTTCTGAAAAAATAAGCAAGGTCTGGCGGCCCTGGAATCTTACGATCTTAAAATCACCGATCTGGGAATGACATGGATATGGTATGTCCAATACCTACGAATTTAGCGTGCACACCTACGAAATTAGCGTGCACACCTACGAAACGTTGGGCAAATATAATGGCTGCCATTTGGGTTGTTCTCCAGAATGTAATCGATAACGATATGGAGCCGGTTAGAGGAGAATAATACATTTTTCTAGTAAGTTAGCTTTGTTAGTTTAAATCTTTTGCCAGATTAGTTTATTCCATAATGCAAATGTGGGCGAACATAGCAAAGCGAAAGACGACCCTTGTATGAAACATGTAACAAAATATTCTCTGAGAGCCAATATCGGTTTTTAGACATATTTATGCACAAAAACAAAATTATTATGTTCGATAGACAACGATTTCACAGCAGATGTACCACAAATCTTGGCGAAAAATATGACGATAGTGGCACGAATGACATTTCTAATAAAATATCATCATGATTAATTTATTCAGTAAACTATGGCTATCTCTTTTTTCTGACAGAGATATCCCTAAGACAAAACGAGACAACACTATGTTTGGTGGCTTTATGTTGATTTCGTATATAGGTGTATAAAAGAAATCATGGCGAAATGTGGGTGTAATATTACACCTCTGCCTACCCCTCCGGGGATACAGCCGTGAGTCTATAAAAATATAAAATATAATAATATATGTGAATAATGTAATTTTTCTATATGTACCTACTATTTGCCCTCTCCATTTATATTCCTTACTCAAAGGTCAAAATTCACGTGGTGCGTGGTGCGCGCGACGTCGACGGATAATCCGTTAGTACGCTCGACGTACTAACGGATTATCGGTCAGGTGTGAATGGTTGAACGTTTTTCTATACATTTGTATGTATTGGCGTTACGCGACCGATAAAACGCGACGGATCTTCCGTCAGATATGTTCCGGCCCTTATACTTAAACAAGTTTTCATTTCACAATATAAATGCTTTCTCTTGAACGCATAAATATATTTTAAATTTTAAGTTATCCTAATTATCACGTCTGATTAGTTTACTATTGTGAAACGTATATATTGAATACCAGATACTGATTGATGGTTTCTATGTACCAAATACCAGCGTTATTTCACTGAGTATTCTCAGTTATTTCACACCTGATGACTTGTGCAAAGATTACGTGGACTACGCAATCGTGTGTTTACACGCGTTAAGACCGTCAAACGGAACATCAACAGTGATAACGTGTTACCTAACGCTATGCAATCTGCATAATCGGTCACTCATGCGCCATGATTCTTTATTGTTATGATGTTCTTTAGGAACCGTTCAAAATACCTGTTGTACCTACCAAATAAATATTGAAAATAAATTAGTTTGTTCTAAATAAGGATTATCGATTAGATAGATAGATAGATAGATAGATAATTCTTTATTGTACACCACAAGTCACATTACAGAGTTAAAAGAGAACAAGAAGAAGTTTACAAATATAATGCACAATGGGCGGCCTTATCGCTAAAAGCGATTTCTTCCAGGCGATTCTTCGATTAATAAGTATCTAAAATAGGTTTATTATATATTTGTTATATTTTCGGTAGAAAACTATCTGAATCGATTTAGGAATTTAAGTATAAATAAAAAATTAACGAGTGGAGGAATACTTGACCTCTGCATTTCATAAAACTCATACCTACTTACTCCGGAATTCAATATTCGATCTATAGATAGATCTGTAGATTTAAGATTCGTTTTTGACATAAGCTCCATACAAAATATGTCAAACACGAATCTCGAATCTCAAAATCCATGTATGGATCGAATATTGAAAATGGCCGTTAGAGGATATGATACAGGTTTAAGTAATTGCAGTTAGTGACAATTGAACAAATTAAGTTGCGATTATAACATTAATTGGGTTGTTAAAATGTGCAACTAGTTGTCGTTAATGCATATTAATTAATAATTATATTATATTTCGTTCTTATTGACAAACTGCAATATTTTAACCCATATTAGGTGCGTGTTTTGAGTGTCAAAAATATTACTGTAAATATGTTTATCTACAAACAAACAAATACATACTTCAATGAATCCCAAGCGCTAGTATTGATATGTAAAGTGAATAGCGATCATTCAACGTAAAATCCAAGCCAAGGCGACATTGCTAAACCACCTAGTGTTCTCATACTTCTTAGGCATCGTAAAAGTTACACCTAAAACGGATTTGGTTGGAAATATAAAGAATACATACCTGCAGAAGAAGCTCTTGCCTGTGAGAATATTTATGGGCAGGACTGATATTGCCTATTCCAAAGCTATCAACTATACAAAATTGCGATGCCTTTCCGTTTAGTGCATAGTCTTTAAGATACTGTATAGTCTGTACATGGCAAACATACAACTGACAAACAAAAATATTTAATTATTCTGGAATATCTGCCCAGTCGCACACAGATTTGTCCTTATTGTAAGCAAATCCATAAAATTCGGGTAGCACTACTTAGACAAGTATGGTGCTATAGACATAGTAACAAGTTATCAATATCGAACATCACTTTCAGTGGTTAAGGTTATGTGAACATGGATGAGACATTCTTCCTGGACCGAAACGTCTTTATGGCTCTATTTGTCTAATAAAACATGAAGCCAAAAATAACTTGACCCATTTTTATTTCCGGCTACGTAAACAGATTACAGACCCTATGGCATGCTGAAAAGTGCCAATTATCAAAACGGTGACGAACCATTTGTTATTAACAAGTCGAGTCATCCAATTACATTCCGTTCCTCATTCCGATTTACATTCCGGGCTTGCAAAATCACAAATAAAGGAACGCTTGCAACCAACTGTCAAACGATTTAATTATGACAGTTACATACTTATTTAAAGTCAGTGATCAAACGTTTCTGAATTATCATTCCTATAAACTTGATCATCAAACAAATATTTCTCGTCATTGTATGTACATTGTTAGGCAGCGATAGCCTAGTGGAGATACCAACAGACTGCCATGCAGAGGGTATCGGGTTCGAATCCACGGCGCGCACCAATGACTTTTCGAAGTTATGTGCGTATTGAATTGTTAATTATTGCTTGTCCCGTGCCTCGGAGAGCACGTTAAGCCGTCGGTCCCGGTTGTCATGAAGATCTTTGACAATCGTTACAGGGCGTCAGTACCTTCTAACATAAACTGACACTAGTCTAAACCATGGAATATCGCTATCCCTTCGGGTTGCGGAGGTCAGACAGGCAGTCGCTCCGTGGAAAAGCTAATATTCAGCCAAATGCGGTTAGACTAGTAAGCGGACCCCAGATTGAAACTGGGATAACGCTAGGAGGATGATGATGATTGTATGTACATTGTTTGAGGAGTGAATATGTTTATGAAAGCTGCAAAATTAGAACGAATTTTTACTTTCCTTAGGTAGAGTTAATTCACAGGCAATCTCATCTTATCTTAATATATAAAATCCTTGCGTTACTGACTGACTGACAGACAAGCTACAGCCAAAACTATTGGGCGCAGGAAGCTGAAATTTGGCATGTATGTTCCTTGGGGACCGTAGGGGTGCACTAAGAAGGGATTTCCCGAAATACCCACGGGATCGGACAAAACAAATAAATTTAAAAAAATATGCAGGCGTAGCTGCTGGCGTCATCTAGTACTAATATATTAAGCTGAAGAGATTGTTTGTTCGTTTGAATGAACGCGCTAATCTCTAGAACTAAGGTAAACGTCCCAATAGCCGTGAAGTTCTGAACTTCGCTGACTTTGCAGGTCTGCTATGTTAAGATTAAAAGACTAACAAAAATGAAATTTACGGATGTTTATAGATAATTTATTCTAGTTTTCGAGCAATTTTATAGCTTTTGATATATATGACGTTAAGAATACTTTAATTTAAATAAAGTTTGAAAAGACCCATTTGTACCAGTATCCGGTAGATTTGTCCTAGTAAACGGTAGATTGTCCCAGATACCGGCAAATTTAACCGCGAATTTGAACCCTATTTGCTTAATGTTAAAGTTTATAATATTTGAACTTTTTATTTTTAAATATTGTGTAATGTAATTGTTATGTATCTAAAGGGGTCAAAGAAAAGATTTTTATTGAAATGTATTTCAAAGGAAATCACAAGCAAGAATTAAAATTGTCGTAATACTATGTTTATATCTTTTCAACTGCTTTCTAAAATAAACTAAAAACAAACAAAAGTATACCAACATCACCTTATTTTTGAAGTTTTAAAATTACTGTAAGAAGTGAATTCTTACAGTAATTTTCTTTGGCTTTAAGCTAAACAACAAAATTTTTATGTAGTTTTCTGAAAAAATATCAAAATCAAAGATATAAAACAATTAACTACAGGTACAAGAAAATTTCGTATGCGCTTGGTATAATTACAATTTAGGTAGAATCTATAGCTTCGCAAGGCCCTTTCTTTAATAGCACAACTCACGCACTAGGGATAAACCCAGTGTCGCGGGAGTCTTTACCAACATACAACCGACACGATGAACACCCAGTATTGAATCCACAACACTAGGCAAGTGCCAAGCTGCGAGGTGGCCTCTTAAACCACGACGCCAACCGTGCAGTCAGCTCAACAACCACTCTTTGTTTGCTGAAATTGAGCCTTCCCTCTAACATTTGTCTGCTCCTTCGGTCGTCGGTCCTTCGGTAGACGTGGCCAGCTCATTGCCACTTCAGACTGCTTATACGGCGAGCTATGTGGGTGACTCCAGTTCTCTTCCTGATGAGCTCGTTGCAAATTCTATCCTTTAGAGAGACTCCGAGCATAGCTCGATCCATAGTACGCTGAGCTATTTTATATCTATGTACCAGCACTACAATGAGTGTCCAGATTTCAGCACCGTATATCATTACTGGTAGGAAGCATTGGTTGAAGACTTTTATCTTGAGGCTTTGCGGGATAGGCGACGAGAAAAGCCGACGTAGCTTACCGAATGCTGCACACACCAACTGAATCCACTTATCGATTTCCTTCTCGAAGCTGTGTCTACCCAACTGTATTGCTAGCCCCAGGTATCATAGGTATGTCAACAACAGTATGTCACTGTTGCACAAATTCGAGCAAGGAACCGTCAATGCAGATCGGTCTAAACACGACGTGTTCATTGAATATTACCTTCGTTTTAGCCAGGTTCATGCCAAGATCAATCCACCGGCGAGGCTTCATTAAGGTCGACAGTATTCCGCTAAGCTCTTCCAACGTCTCTGCTATTAGGACGATGTCGTCAGCAAATTGAAGGTGTGAGATGTACTCGCCGTTGATATTCGTTGAACCCACTCCAGTGTCTTGTAGACAACCTCAAGTGCCTTGGTGAACAGCTTTGGAGATATTACATCCCCATGCCGGACTCCCCTACGCAACTCTATGTATCTTAACACCTCTATATATCGCCAGCTAATGCGTCATCGTTGCAGGCTGTCAAGAACTGCCCAGGTTTCGATAGAGTCGAATGCTTTCTGGTGGTCCACGAACGCCATACACAGCGGCTGGTTGTACTCATGGGTCTTCAGTATGGATATGGTCCACGGTGATGAAGCCTTTTTGAAACCCGGCTTGCACTGATGGCTGGAAGTCGTCGAGTCGTTTGTTACAACCCTCGAGAACATCTTGTAGATATGGCTCAGGCAGGAGTGAAATGGATCTGTAATTCTTCAATAAAGTTTTGCAACCTTTTTTAAGAATAGAATCACCACACACCCGCTCCAGTTGAACCTTTGTGGATGACGGTATTGAAAAGACTTGCTAGCTCTCTCAAGGTTGTGTCTCCACCTGTTCAGAGGAGTTTTGCAGTGACTCCGTCATCACCAGGTGCTTTATTTTTCCTAATTTGCTCAAATGCCATCCGTACCTCACTTTGTTTGACATCCGGGATAGGTAACTTCGGTAAAGTAGCTCGAGGGCTCTGTGGTCGCCCAATTGGTCTGTCACGTTGAACTCATATTTCAGTGGAACTCCTCTTTCAGTTGAACTCAACTATGATTTGAAATCTACTTTGAGTTGAAGTCAACTTTGACAACGCATCATCAAACTTTGGTTCCTAGTTTAGTTCCTATGGCCACTTTCCAGCTCCATCATGCGAGTACTCTATACAAATTAAGAAATGCGAGCAGAGCACCGTTTTATTTTTCATTATAAATAAGTATTTATGCCTCGTAATAAAATACGTTTTGAAATATAAACATAGCCCTTGCATAAGATAGGGTTTAGAATCAAGTGGTACGTCTCAGCATCAGGCAGAATATATAATGTTATAATGAATACTCTACTACTACAACTACTACAGTTTCAAAGGATAATGAGACTTATTGCAAGGCACTAAGGTGCAGTAATGGGTTCCGGTGCAACGGGTAGTACGAAGTTAACTCGTGTACCAGTATCCGGTAAAAAAGGGTATAATATTGCCGGGTACTGGGTCATGTAGGGGTTTCTGAGTCCCAGTAAATGTAACATGCCAAAATACTTACTATTTCATTAAATTCATCGCCGCTTATGGACTATATCGCGAGATAATTAACTCAAATATTAAAGCAAATAAACACTCTCACAGTGCCGCTATCTGCAGCAATATGATAAGCAAACCAATACAATGTGGTAGCTTCGTAGTTTAGTGACAGAACCTCGAAATTCCAAAAAAAAATTCGCTCACCACACTTTCATTGTAGTATAGTTTTGCAACCATTGCAGTTATTGAGCAGCGTTCATATTATAATTATACGAAATAATATCAAGTATGTATTGCAATTCTCAAACTTCAATATTCTTTTGGTAGAAACCTACAAAATGATAAAAACCGACTAGTTACCGGGTACCGGGACACTGCCGGAATTACGTACGTTTACCTTACTTGACCGATTTCAAAAATTATTTCAATGTTAGATAGCCCATTTTTCGAGGAAGGCTATAGGCGTTCCTCATTTCGATTTACATTCCGGGCTTGCAAAATCACAAATAGAGCAACGCTTGCAACCAACTGTCAAACGATTTAATTATGACAGTTACATACTTATTTAAAGTCAGTGATCAAACGATTTAGAATTATCATTCCTGTGAACTTGATCGTCAAACAAATATTTCTCGTCATTGTATGTACATTGTTTGAGGAGTGAATATGTTTATGAAAGCTGCAAAATTAGAACGAATTTTTACTTTCCTTAGGTAGAGTTAATTCACAGGCAATCTCATCTTATACTAATACTAGCTGACCCAGCGAACACCGTATCGCCTTTTTAAGAGTTTTTATTTAATTCCCTTTTTCAAGCCCCTTTTCCAAAGTTACCATTGACTTAGCGCTTAATCTCTTATCATTCCAGGGTCTAAAAATGATGCAAAAACAAACATAGATTTGTATATAATATTAAATTCCCCATTCCTTAAAATATCGGAGACGATAACCATATCGACTTAAAAAAAATCCCGTTCGCCATATTTGATTTCCTATCCGCCATCTTTGATCACGAAATAGATGTTGTATTTGGATTCACCATCCCTTAAATCATCAGAGACGATACCCATATTGATTTTGAAAAATTTTCCCTTCCGCCATCTTGTCATCCATCATCATCTTGCCAAAAAAATCCCGTTCGCCATATTTGATTTCCTATCCGCCATCTTTGATCACGAAATAGATGTTGTATTTGGATTCCCCATCCCTTCAAACATCGGAGACGATACCCATATTGATTTCAAAAAAAATCCCATCCGCCATCTTTGATCACGAAATAGATGATGTTTTTGAATTCCCCATTCCTTAAAATATCGGAGACGATACCCATATATACCTTAAAAAATTCCCGTCCGCCATCTTTGATTTCCTATCCACCATCTTTGATCACGAAATAGATGTTGTATTTAGATTCGCCATCCCTTAAAACATCGGAGACGATAACCATATTGATTTTTTAAAACTTTCTCATCCGCCATCTTTGATTTCCCATCCGCCATCTTGAATCACGAAATAGATGTTGTTTTTGAATTCCCCATCCCTTTAAATATCGGCGACGATACCCATATCGACTTTTAAAAAAAATCCCGTCCGCCATCTTTAATTTCCTATCCGCCATCTTTGATCACGAAATAGATGTTGTATTTGGATTCACCATCCCTTAAATCATTAGAGACGATACCCATATTGATTTTATAATTTTTTTCTATCCGCCATTTTTGATTTCCCATCCGCCATCTTGAATCACGAAATAGATGGTGTTTTTGAATTCCCCATTCCTTAAAAATATCGGAGACGATACAAATATCGACTTTAAAAAAATCCCGTCCGCCATCTTTGATTTCCTATCCACCATCTTTGATCACGAAATAGATGTTGTATTTAAATTCGCCATCCCTTAAAACATCGGAGACGATACCCATATCGACTTTTAAAATAAATCCCGTCCGCCATCTTTGATTTCTTATCCGCCATCCTTGATCACGAAATAGATGTTGTATTTGGATTCACCATCCCTTAAATCATTAGAGACGATGCCCATATTGATTTTTAAAATTTTTCTCATCCACCATTTTTGATTTCCCATCCGCCATCTTGAATCACGAAATTGATGTTGTATTTGGATTCCCCATCCCTTTAAACATCGGAGACGATACCAATATTGATTTTTTTAAATTTTCCCATCCGCCATCTTTGATTGCCCATCCGCCATCTTGAATCACGAAATAGATGTTGTATTTGGATTCCCCATCCCTTTAAATATCGGTGACGATACCCATATCGACTTTTAAAATAAATCCCGTCCGCCATCTTTGATTTCTTATCCGCCATCCTTGATCACGAAATAGATGTTGTATTTGGATTCACCATCCCTTAAATCATTAGAGACGATGCCCATATTGATTTTTTAAATTTTTCTCATCCACCATTTTTGATTTCCCATCCGCCATCTTGAATCACGAAATTGATGTTGTATTTGGATTCCCCATCCCTTTAAACATCGGAGACGATACCAATATTGATTTTTTTAAATTTTCCCATCCGCCATCTTTGATTGCCCATCCGCCATCTTTGATCACGAAATAGATGTTGTATTTCGATTCTCCACCCCTTAAAATATCGAAGGCCATACCCATATTGATATTTAAAATTTTCTCATCCGCCATCTTTGATTTCCCATCCGCCATCTTGGATCACTAAATAAATTTCATATTATTAATCAGCGTTCCGAAAATCTCGAAAACGATACCCATGTAGATTGTATCCTATTCGTTTAGCCTTTTTTTGCCTTTGACCCAACCCCCTCTCTTCTCGTTTGACCATTTTAATATTTTTGTCTGACCCCTAAAAGTTGTGGCGTAATTTTATATAGCCCATAGCCTTTCGGAATAATTGGGCTATCATAAGCAATAACAATTTTTAAAATCCGACTGCTAGTTCCTGAGATTAGCCGACATTATGTTTTAGCCTTTTTAGCCTTTTGCCCGGCCCCAAAGGGTCGAAGCGTTATGTTATATAGCCTATAGCCTTCCGGAATAACTGGGCTATCGTATACAAAAAGAATTTTTCAGATCCGACCGGTAGTTCCTGAGATTAGCGCGTTCAAACAAACAAACAAACAAACTCTTCCGCTTTATTATATTAGTATAGATAATAAAGCTGAAGAGTTTGTTTGTTTGTTTGGTTGAACGCGCTAATCTCAGGAACTACTAGACCGATTTCAAAAATTATTTCAGAGTTAGATAGCCCATTTATCGAGGAAGGCTATAGGCTATATAACATCACGCTTTGAGCCACGGGAGCGGAGCAGTAACCTTAAATAACGCGGATGAAACCGCGGGCTCCTCTAGTATAACGATATATTTGACATCGGCGTATTAATGAGTATACATAGTATATTTTTTTAAAGGCGGTGATAAATACGAAGCCATAGACAAAACAGCCAAATTCACACATTTACACATATTTGAATATAATAATCGACAGCAATTTAAATTATAGGATATATCTATTAACGATTTCTCCATATAAATTCTTCGACAATATGTCTAATTAATTTTAATAAAGATTTCAAGATTCAATTGATAGCAGAACAGGTTACGGAATAAACTTGTCACATAGGTGCGTATTCTAATGGACTTACACAAAGTGGCATGTGATGGCATAGTTATATGTAGTGGAGGCATAGTTTTGTGAGCAGTCTCCGCCTTTAAATAGTCATGTATTTAAATAGTAAATTGGTTCATGGCAGCCTTTATTTGTGCAGTTGTTACCGTACATTGCTTAGACAATTGCTTCAACTATAACGATTTGACACCATTTCTTCTAATTCCGGTCAGGGATAGAACATTCAATAAATAAAAAGTTTTGAAATATAATAGACGCGCGGTCTTAATTAGAAACCATAGTTTTATAAGTATGAAGCTGGCAATAAATTATTTAGAGATAATGAACAGTAATAGCAAAATGCTAAGGCGCAACATTAAGTATGAGGTATTCATTGTCATTTATTTTAATATGCATGCATATTAAACGACCACGCCGCAATTAGTATAATTATAGCAAATATTAATCTTTGAGTTTACATTTCTATTCTATATCAGCTTTTTTTGTCAAAATAAATATAGTTATTTGGTAACTGGTCAGACTATCGCTCGAATGTCATACGGTGCGCGGACGGTTATGTTTTCCATACAAAAGCTTTCATGCTAAAGTCGTGCGACACACGTGCTTAGGCAGGACTGGTGGCGCACGATCTTTTGACGACCACATTTTGCAAAAAAACAACGGTCCATTTGCCGCACTACACCCTGCCGGTTGCCTTGCCCTTGCAATCCAACACTAACCGCCTAATTTGAAAGTACCACAATATGAAGCAAGTATTTACTTTCATTATAACAAGAATAAAACCACATCACGAATCTACAAGATTAATACGTGTAATGGGACGTCTCGTTGATATACACATCAAAGTCAAAGGCAAAGAAACAACGAAAGACAGGTGAAGATTTATAGTCATTACAGCGGGCGCCGCCCGTCCAAGCATTAACTATAACTCGGAACTGTGAGAGATATTTATTAAGACAAACTCAACACAGCTTCCGAACACATAAACAATGAGAGAAGATTAAAAACGTGTCAATATACAAATTGAAACGTCAGATATATTGATTTGTTATCGCCACAGGTCACGGTACGGGAGTGAAATTCCTTGACCCAATATCTAGTTAAATAAATATAAATAAAACAACTTATCAGCTATCTGATCAGAAAAGAAAGCACCTTTTTTAACTAACAAGATTAATATTCAACAATTATGAAATGCTAATGGTACCGCGTTTTAATAGAGTCACGTAGAAAATTATTATCAGACATAAAAAGTTGGTCGACACTGTTAACATATGTGACAAATAAATTTCGTATAATAGGAACATTTGTTAAGTCAAAAGGAGAATATTCAGCTTTAAATATAAATATTTATTTTCTAGATAGCAGGGGATTTGTCTTAAGTATTATTGTTTATCTGGCATTACATAGCAAGGCGCCATATAGCGACATTTGCATGTCCAGTAAACGACAAAACCCGGACTTTATTATCATATTAAATATTAATGTTATCATGTATTCGCACGTAGGAGGAATTTTATAACACTTTTGTAAAATCTCTTTTATGGAAACTCAAAAGAATGACGAAGACAAAACAAGTTACATCGGAATAGATCTCATTAGTATGGTCATAAATATTATACCTTTAAAAAATATGTTCTGTCGCCGTTAAAGACTACATTTGCATGTTATTTTTGAATCTAAAAGGCAGTTTATAAACTAAAATATGATATGGAAATGTAAATGATAAGTGACCACCCAGAAAATGACCCAGAATAGATGTATAAGTAATTTAGATCAGACTGACGTTAGGAAGTTGTAACTATCAACACAAAATAGGAAAATAATTTTGTTTTACAAATATACACACATACAAATATATCTGACATCCAATCAGCGTTAAACATAATACCTATAGATTTTTGGTTTATAATACCGTTTTCTATATGTAGCAAACAGTATTATGATTTATGAACCAAAATGTAATCGCTTACAAAGAAAAAATAAAATCGCAAATTCATAATTATCTGCATCTTGTGAAAGCAAACATCTCAGAGTGAAACAGCAGTATCTAAGAATAGATTTTCAGACATTTTCACATTGCCATTAGTTGGGGAGTGTCCACATGTCAGTCGGTATCGTCTGGATCATGTCAGAGCTAGACGGAATCGGATACCGGCCAAAACTCTGCAGCAGTAAGCCGATTGATATTTGTGATTCCAACTATATTTAATTCTATATCGTCTAGTTTGATATGACTTTAAATAGTTAGATGACTTATTGAACTAAACCAATAAATAACGGCTTTATCTAAATGTGCGACGAGAATGGGACCGAGAGGTCCAGTATCAAGTCGAATGTTATTTATTTGTGAATGTGAATTGTTGTTTTAATTGTTTCAGATCGTTTTTATTTTATCGTCTTTGCTACATTCTTGTACAAATTCTTTTAACAGGATATTTATAGAAAATTGTGGCTGTGAAATGTTAAAATATCACAGCCATATCCTTTACGTATTTTATTGTTATGGTAAAATTTATCATAAGTATGTCATTAAAAGTTATATGCCTACCTACTACCTAACAAAAGAAGACATTATAATATTGATATGTAAATCAGAATTTTACGACTTAACATGTATTTCGAGCAATATTAATGGATTTGATTAATATGGTCAAGTCTATATTTAAGTTTAACATTCCAAACAGGTACATACTTTGAATTTAAAGTCGAAATTTTCCGCAAGTCTCTGAAGCCCGTTATTTAAAATTAATGGAGAAATTCGACAAAAATACTTTTCATTTATTTCTTGTGAAACGAAATCGTATCTCCCCCATTCGGTATGTCCAATAAGAGTCACCATGAAAAAATCGATGGAAGAGGTAAAAAATGGTTAATTATTTTTCCATTTACGTGTAACAGCTACTTGAACTGTTATAAGATCACGTCCCATAACAATGAACTGTGAATCACTGATAGGTGTGTCCACTGATACCTGTATTTTAATTTTCAATGAGTACCTATTCATTGGACTTTTTGTCATTACCCACATCTATACAAATAAAGATGAGATTTTTAAACTGGTGTTACTACGAGAGCTTTTATTTTTTTATGCTTGCTTAAGTATTTGTGATCAGTCAAGTCCTGTATGTTAATATAAGTATAATTTGCCGTTGTAATAACACTAAGTCGCTGAACTAAAAACTACCAGGTGGATGAGGTTTTGAGAGATAACGTAAATACTTTGATACAATCTATTTAAATTGTTTTCAATCGCAATATATGTATTATCTATTTATAGGAGGAGAGTGAGGTCACGCTAAAATGTAAACTTTATATCATCATATTGTTTTTTTATTTTTTATTTATAGACTCACGCCTGTATCCCCGAAGGGGTAGGCATGTAATATTACACCCATATTTCGCCATGAAGTTTTAGGTCCCACGTAATAGGGGGCGAGCCTATTGCCGTACCGGGCACATTACCAGACTCCGTTCTGCAACTGAGAATTTCGTAACGGAAAAACCCAATAACACTTTGCCCGACCCGGGATCTCCCAATCCCACGCGCACATTTATGCCGCGAGACCAACGAGGCATCATATTGGGCCACGAAATATTGCTCTTGATGTTATCTGTTATGTTATCATAGACCATGAAATGACTAATTTGAACAAGAATATATAAATATTAGTAATAACAAATGACCAAATTGAAACATATAAATGAATCTGTTACCATTAAACAAGGTAAACAAGGCCACTAAAAGGCTCACAAATTAGTCATAGGCTCTATTCTGTAAAATTATATATAGTTTATAGTCGTGAAGTTTTTGTAGAAGAAAAATGCCCTTCAGATGGACGCAATGCTCGATTTATAGTCTCAGTTATTTGTTTCACGTCAGAAATTGATCGATCATTGATGTTGTTGATGTTTTTTTCTTCTATTTTGAGCCTCATCGCTCTAGTAAATTCAAACACTCGTAGACTTGATCTTGTTTATGCCGCCAAATGATTTAATTCTGGTCTCAAACTGATAGTCTCAAATAATAATACGAATTATAGAATCAAGGTTACAAATTCGCCTAATCCGATCATATATTGGATTTACGAAAAGTTAAGCTTTGATGGCGTCTCAAAATTATGGATCATTTGAAGCATAAAGATGCTTCCGCCAGTTTATAAGTCCTGATCAAGGGCATCGAATCTCCAAAACAGATAATCTATTTGTGTACATGTGAACATTATATTGACATGGTCAGCATAGCTGGACGCCAAACACGTGAACCAAATTGTGTATACTATATTATATTATGTCATATCTATATACATTTATTGCCCAGTTGGTTTCTTAGGCATAATATGTTGATCTCGTTTGACACTCATTATGAGATTGGGAATCGACTAAACTCTGATTAACATGCCTATGGTTAATGCGATAGCGATAGCCCAGTGGTGTACGTAACGGACTGCCGGGACGATGGTCTCGGGTTCGATCCCCAGGTACTCCGGGCACACACCTCTGTCTTTTCGAAGTTATGTGTGTATTAAAATGTTAATTATCACTCGCTTGATATTGTGCCCGATAGATGGCAATAGGCTCGCTCCCTATTACATTGGGACCACACACATAACCACGTACA
The DNA here is from genome assembly GCA_944739405.2 of Euclidia mi. Taxonomy (NCBI): domain Eukaryota; kingdom Metazoa; phylum Arthropoda; class Insecta; order Lepidoptera; family Erebidae; genus Euclidia; species Euclidia mi. The sequence continues at coordinate 36,553,294 of OX123197.2, forward strand.
TAACTGGCGAAATGTGGGTGTGTAATACACCTCTGCCTACCCCTTGGGGATAAGAGGCGTGATGTTATGTTATGTTATATTAATGATGAAAGACGATTCAGCTAGTTAGATCTTTAGATTTCTCTTATCTAAATTTGCTCCTAATCTTTTGAATCGCGTTCAGTTTTATTTGTATCAATCATCCTAAAAAGACCATTCCCACACGCACATTTGTACAAACATTGCAAATATGAGCTTAAAACAGCCAGTAAAAATAATACTATTTTATACGTTATTTGTGTCACCACTCTCATCCTGGATAGCGATCAAAATTCCAGCATTGCAATATGAAAGTATCTAGCCATTAAGGCATAATGTATGTGTAACTAACACTTGGATGAAAACAAGTCACGAATTTTAAATATTTTAAACAAGTTTTCCTCTTTTACGATTGCATTTAATGACATGTTTATGTGATGCAATATTTTCATAAGGGAGTACAGTTTTTACTAACGACCGGACATCATGCATACCCTTCATCACAAACGTAGGAGCTAACATTACCATATTTGGTGATAATAATGCTTAATATCTGTCTACTGGCGCCATTCCATTGCCAGTTGAGTCCCGGCAGTAACAGCAGACATTTAATATTCACGTTATTTTTGCATTAAGTATCTGACTTGAATAATTTACCCGTTTCCTCTGTTCCCAGGTCTCAACGCCGACTCACCGTGTTTGCGAAAAATGACTGGCATCACATGAAGATGGAAAATCTTTTGTCTTCGAACCAATGTTACGTACAAGTTCTCAGAAGTTCAATCAAGTAAAATACCAATCTAATGCTAAATCGGTGCCGTGACTCAGTGGTATTATTTCACTATAGACTCTCGCAATAAGTGATATTTCGTTACGGTGATCGTATGTGAATCGATAGTGCCGCCATGATGTTACAAGGGCCCCTTCTGTTCTACATTTTCATAATGTAAGTATTGAACATCTGCTTTGCCTTCATATGCACGTTCTTATTTATTACGTATCTTTACAAATAAAACATAATTGTATAATTGTTTTCTATCGATTTTTATGGTATATCTAATCAGTTACACAACTATTAAGACAAAGTACTGAATGCTTGAGCACCCAATCAAGCAGAGAACGGCTATAAAAGTCTCGAGATTTAATTATGATTTACAAATCGCTATAAAATCGGCTGACTATTGTAAATAGACACGGAGCTGTCGACCAACGCCTTTGCTTATTGTCTTTTAAGATTTATTTTATGACTACACTACTTATGATCGAATTTATGCGGCATCTCACGATCGTAAATATTATTTATGCTTGTAATAAGCTATGCTATAATTCTTAAACAAATGTAACGTCGATATGATCTTGTTCAACAAGTTTGTACGTACATATTTTATATTGTGTTAGCAAAATGTTAATTATTTTATGTAAATACAATGTCAAGGCTTGCCGTAGGCACGAGTCCTATGTAGAATTTTGTTTGATTATGTTATAGACGGCGAATAGATGGTACAGCCCCAGGAGTTTTAGATTAATCTTAGATAATCTAATTACTAGCTGTCTTTATATTTAAGCTTCATATCTAACCATGTCTTCATTATTGGCTGCTTCAACTTTCTAGGCACGGGTATTTTATGAAGTAGGTATTATCCAATTGGTATATAATTTATTACTTTAGTCTGTTTGTGGTGCTTCATGTATTTTTGTGGCCTTTTTTAATCGAATACTATTAATTATAAGTCAATGGAAATGGAATAATAGAAGTTTTAGGAATATCTTACATTGGGAAATGTAAATTAATGTCATTGTGTTTCAAACTTAATATTTAATAGGATTTGGATTAAGAACGACTTATTTAACGAAAACAGCATAGTCAATAAGTACAGCACCATCGCATATAGGCATGATTCTTCTTCAATCATCTTCATCGTCGTCTTCGTGTTTAAATCTGTCTCTTTGCTGCTGATCAACTGGTGCATCTACCTCGTGTACTTCTCCGCCGTAGTGACTAGAAGTTGCATATGTATGTGGCGACAATCTATCAACATTATGTGGAACTCCAACTTCAATATGAGATGCTTCTGATAGCTTGTTCAATCGCCCGTAATAAATAGCATCAGATATCAGCTTAGACACCATCGTATATTGTTTCTTATTTAAGTCTTTTAATTGGTAGCCAATAGACTTGCCTATAACTTCCCAATGATCATCTTTCACATTTTTTTTAGATTGGTATTCTTTAGGATATTCTTGTCTTTCTGAAGTTACGGTATTAATCGTCTGGGATTCTGTTATTTGATTAGATTTTGGCTGTGGCGTCGAAGGACCAGTATCATACTCTAAGTCACTATTCTCTAACGCTAAGTCATCCACTGGACTTGAACTTACTGGCTGGATCAAGTCTTCGATTGATGTTGAATCCTATAAACAAAATCATAAAATAAAGATTTCATTTATAATACAAAAATTAGGTGCTGTATTCGTACGAATACAACACCTATTTTTGTATAGGTTGTAATATGAAAGAGTGCTTATAGTTAGGAGTTGTATACTGGATCTCATACATTTAATGACATTGGCACAGTATTTATGGTATTTGTCTCATAGTCGAGAACACATGTCATGTAAGTATATTCCAAATTAAATTCATGAACTATTGAAATTAGTTTGCCCGGGATATACGTTTAGCTAGAGTATGAATTCGAATCTACTTAAAAGTAAATAATATATATGACCTTACTATGGTAAAGTGAAATTACTACTTTAATATGAAAACTATTACGGAGATTAAATGAGGGCCTCTTATCCAATGTTTAAATCAATGAAATAATCACGTAGTATTTGTATTCTTGGCAAAAAGAGAATAATCATATTTTGCCCTTCCAAAACGTCAGTTTCGGCTTTAAAGTGATATGTTCCATAATTGTATACACAATTTACCAATTAATAAAGACATTTGATCAAATGCTGTCAAAAATATCAGAACATATAATATATAAACACAGACAATCTGCGTAGGTAAACAATCAACCACGGAACAAAGGAAATTATTCGTTCCTACTTGCAAAAACTTCTCGAAAAAGAACACAAGACTTACGAGAAAAGTGGTGTTGTGAACCAAAATATTTCACAATGTATTCCTGTGATCACTTGGAGATAAAGATACCTGATGCTTTTGCTCAGCAGCTTTATTCAAATAAGGGCAGATTTTTCAACATCGGACAACGTCTCCGTGACTTGTGTCTAGTCGACGAGAACAAATTACAAAATAATGCATATGAGAAATACCTTTAGTATGAAATGAGACTTATTAAATCAGGAACTTTGTTGTTAACTCGGAGCGAGGAGTAAATAAAAAATCGATTACCTATTAGAAAAGTATATGGCCCAGCAGCTTTACTCAAATAAGACTTTTCAACATCAGATAATAGTTTTATTTTCTAATTTGATTTATAAATTACAGCCGAACCCATAAAATATCGCGCCAGCTTTCTATAAACAACAGATTAAATTCATACAACGATATTAGATAGATTTCATACAACGTCATGTACTGTCATTTTTGTGCGATGGCCTATTTCGCAATTATGTATAATTGTACAAAATGCAATCCCTATTTTCATACAAAATACGTCAATCAATAATTATATAGCTGAACATCCAAAATATAATGCTTCTTGTATCAAAGTTTGCCGCAAAGTTTGTATAGCAATAAGTGTATTAAAATAGCATGAGCATACAAATAAAGCGAGCGGAATGTGACAGCAAAATTATTATTCAAAGTTCAGAAGTCTTAAAAACTTTCGAGCACACATTTTTGTTACACTATTTTAAACTCTCAAAATGCTGGATACCCTTCTCTGCTTAGTACTTTGGATGAAAACAAGCGCTGTGTTACAAATCACCTCGCAATATATTGCGCAATAGTGGCAATTAATAAAAAAAAATGCACCAACCAACAGTTTACGTTCATCGATATTTGATTCTTAATCTACATACAAAGTATAAAACATAGCGTACATTCACTGCATACCTAACAGGCCATTGTTGAAACAAGGTTTTTTAAAATAGACTTTGTTGCTTTCGCATAAAGTGCAGTTTTACTTTGATCCACTCACCACACGCGTTGTTCGCTGTTCCTACGTCATTCTTACCTCATTGGTATCATTCTGCAACGGGTCACTCGTCCCATCCTTTGATTTCGGATTTCCCAAAAAACTCAAATGTTCAAAATACCATAAAGAGGGAGTATATTTCTTCCCTTTTATCTTGGCATCTCTGATCTGTAAACAAATAAGTTTTATTAAACAACTGATAGGTTTTTTTTATATTAACGTATAGAAGGACAAGGCAACTTACCTTTCTCAGTTCTCTGTAATATGTGGTTCGTAAATTCTTCATTTTCATTCTTAACGCGCCAACCGACGCTTGCTTATCCAATTTCTCTCTATATACTCGTGTAAGGAGTTTATAGCCGTCAGTCATCATACTTCTATTGCCGTAGTTTATGTTATTTTTGTCCCATAAATGGGGAAAGCGTTTGTATAATCTGAAAATATGCGCCCATGCGACGCGGTCTCGTGTGGTCGCCATTTTGGAATGCATCGACACGCACGGGTTTGACGTTTGACAACACGACCGCTCAGGTCAAGCCTCGCCGGCCGACTGCCGCAACTGGCAACAGAAATTGCCGTTCTGATGCCAAACGGTACAAGTATTGACCCAAAAAGACGCTCGGCGCCTGGCAATTTTATGTACCATGCGACAACAACGAGCGCGGAATACTCTGCAGCAATTCAGTATCAATTGCGCAATTATTTTGGCAATTTGATTTTGTAGATGTCCAATTTTCCGATGCTTCGGATGTAGATAGGTATTTTCTGTTCGGATGCATGCATGTATTCTCTTACTGAAATATCTGCGCAGTAACCAGTTATTATTCAGTAGATTTTCGTTTGAGTCCGTGACTCAATTTACGTTTTTATATGACCAAGGTTGTAGCTGAGAAAATAGCGCGTAGTATAAAGATACTTAACTAATCGATTTTAAACTTTCGCGATTTGTATACATCATACAAAATAAATTAGCGGGTCTTAATCGCGTACAATTAATTTATTTAAGGTATAAATACCTATTTGTTTCCGACGTTTCGCTCGTCTTGCACCGAGCGTGGTCGCGGAGAGACTCAGTCTCTCCACGTTTAAGACCGATTGTACGCGATTAAGTAAGATACTTAACTATTTATATTAATGAATACGAAACTGTTATTTGTGATAAAATACGAAGTTTATATTTTTATCCGTTTTTAGGCAATTTATAATAAATATAGTTTACTATAAAAAATATTAATGTAGAAGAAGATGCGAAATCATCACCATTTTCAAATTTGTGGGCAAGCTTACGCATAGAGTAGGCGATCCAATGTTGATGGAGAGAGAGTGAAAAATAATTAATTTGGTAATAGTTACACTGTTACGGACGTCGTAGCTTTGTAATACAATTAAGTAATGATCATAAATAATGTAAATAAATATGAATATATAAGTAGACTTAAGTAGATATAAGGATGATTCAATAAAAACGATTTGAGAGTAGGGAAATGTTTATTGTTATTCGATTAAGGTTGTTTTATTATCCCATAGTAAATAAGAAATTAAAACATGACGATGTAAAGTGGACGCGAGCACGATCGAACAGGTTTGAACATGTCGAAACCTGTCCGAACGCCACCACAAGTAAAACTCGGATGAAGCGCTGTGATTGGCCGAACCGAATGCGTTGCGCTCACATCCACTCACTACTCGCACCGATGTAGTTCAGTTCAGTCAGCAGTAGTTCTCTCAAGAAATCCGAAGCAACAAGCCGATCCTGATCAAGATCAAAATAAATCAACTCACCATCAAGCCAGGCGTTTCATTCCTTTGGAAGATTAAAACTACAGTCCACCTCAACAGTTTGGTCCTACGCTCGCCGGATACAGTCGGATCATCGTTCGCCTGACGAGTTGAAGACAAAGAAAATACGCAAGTACAGTGTTCCTAAAAAATGAAGACTAGGAGTATTGCGGCCAAAGAGAGTGAGGCAGAATCGGGATACGACAGCCGACGTCGCCGAACATTCGAAGAGCCGCCGAGATCACCTTCAACCGTTGCGTCCGCGTTGCCGCGCGTCCAACATGAAGTGCCCGCAAGTGGAATCGACAGTGCCACGCCCATCGCCGCTGTGTCGGTGACCGCACCGCCCGCCACCGCCGCGACGGGAGGAGTTGTGCCACCGTCTGGTGCGTCCGCCGCGCTTACCGCACCCGCTCCACGCCACGTACCGGCGAGTCGAGCAACCGCGATCGCGAGCGTAACAATGCGTGAAGAACAACTCGTCACTCCGAGCACGTCGTTCCAGCCAAGAATTCAGGACTCTGTCAGAACAATGACGGCAAATAGGTCAATGAGAGACACCGCAAGTACGATAAGATCAAGGGGATCTTATAGCAGTGATGTGGCAAGAGTAAAACTAGCGGAATATGAGGCACAAAAAAGAATTGCTGCAATTAGGAACGAGCAATTGGAAATTGAAAAGGCCCTAGTAAACAAACGGTTCGAGTGTGAAGTGTCGGCGATTGAAGCAGAGGCAGAGGCTCGTGAAGAGGGCTCCAGACATAGGAGTGAAGACAGGGTGGATGAGTGGCTGCAAAGTATTGACCAAGCCCACCCACCAGTCACCGAAGAGAGAACTCAGCCGACGCACCCCGCCGCCCAACGAACCGCCGCAGAGCCGAACACATGTGTCGACGCTACAACGCCTGCCATGCCATCAGCCGACGCACCCCGCCGCCCAACGAACCGCCGCAGAGCCGAACACATGTGTCGACGCTACAACGCCTGCCATGCCACGCAGGAGACAACGTTCGATCTCACGTTCACCTACAAGAGGGGAACGCAGAGTAGGAAGAGGCATCGAACAACTGGCCGACACGCTGGACAAAATGATGCGTGTACGCCCGCCGCCACGACAAGTGACTGAGCTACCTGTGTTCACCGGAGCAGCTACGGAATGGCTGCCATTCAAGGCAGCTTATGAAGATTCATCGAGTGTCTACAAATTCACCGCGATGGAAAATTTAGCGAGACTGAGGAACTGCGTCAGAGGTCCAGCAAGGGAAGCAGTCTCCGCGCTCCTGTACTCTGCGTCTGACCCACGGACAATTATGAAGACGCTAGAACAATACTATGGAAGGCCGGAGATATTAATGGACCATGTGACGGAGGACATAAAGAAGTTGCCTCGGCTCACTAGTGTGGCAAGTGAACTAAACTCGTTCGCAGTGAAGCTACAGAACATAGTGTGTGTGCTAACCAATATGGACAACCGCGGATACTTGTGGAACCCGATGCTAGTGCGTGAAGTTGTAGACAAATTAAGCCCGCACGTGAAATCAAGGTGGTGCGACTACGCTTCTGAGGCAGTGGAAACGTCACATGAGCCTGAAATTACGATATTATCTCGGTTCCTGATGCGGGAGGCTGACCGTGCAATGAAGTACGCCTTCACAAACCCGACGCCCACGCCCGCACCAAAGAGAGAACAGAAAAATGTGGTGCAAGCAAGCACAAAAAGGAAAGCGGGCAGAGAAGTTATTTACGCCACGACAGAAAAAGAAGATGAAAAGAAACAAGTATGTCTGTGTTGTGCTGGGGACAATGATGTGCCTAAGTGCGCCAAGTTTTCAATGATGAGTGTCGACGACAGGTGGGAATGGGCACGAACGGAGAAAGTGTGCTTTAAATGTCTGAACAATCGCCACCGGCGAGAGCACTGCCGAGCTAAGCGATGTGGCAAAGAAAACTGTACCCGCCCGCATCACGCGCTGCTCCACAAAGAGATGTTGCAACGAGACACCAAAGAAAAAGCGACGGATGCCAAACCGACAGCGGAGTCCGTGATGACTGTCTCAGCAAGCAGCGACGCGCCGCATCGCGTACTCTTAAAGATGTGCCCCGTCGTTTTGAAAGGACCAGGCGGTCAAGTGACCACGTTCGCGCTAATGGACGAAGGATCTCACTCATCGACGAGGATTTAACACGCCGTATCCAAGTGAAAGGGCCAATTTCTTCACTCAAAATACAAGGAGTGACCTCACAGCCACACGAAGAACACAGTCAAGAGGTCAAACTACAAATTCGTGGTCAGAACGGCGACTATCAAGAATTACGCGCACGAACGATGAAGGATCTACGACTTCATGGACAGACAGTGGATAAATCAATGTTAATCAAATATCCACACCTCCGAGACATGCAAAAGGACGCATTCTTTGACGAAGCCACACCGAAAGTATTGATAGGTGCGGACAATTGGCACCTGATCGTGACGCGAAAACTACGCATGGGCAAGAAGAATGAGCCTGCGGCCTCGTATACCCAACTGGGATGGGTAATTCATGGGACGGCACCACGCTCAGCGTTGACTCAAAAAGAGGGTCAACTAGTGCTTCATATCTACGACGTGTCTGCGAACAAACAGACAGAAGATGTACGGCGCGTAGAAGAAATAGTGAAAGCACACTTCAGGATTGATGCCCTTGGAGTCTCCCTGGCAAAGAAAGTCAGACCAGAAGACCAAAAGGCAATCGACGTGGTCCAACGAACAATGAGGAAGGTTGGTGAACACTTCGAAGTGGGTCTGCCATGGAGAGATGAAGACGCTCCGATGCCCAATAATTATCACTGTGCCGTGAAGAGACTAAAGATGATAGAAAAAAAGATGGACGCCTCTTCGGATTTCGCTGCACAGTATCGCGCTCAAGTGAGAAACCTCCTAGATAAAGGTTATGCCCAAGAGTGCGATGGACAAGAGGAACGAAGCAAGAAGATATGGTACCTGCCACACTTTCCGGTCGTGAACCCTAACAAGCCGGGAAAGATGCGGCTGGTTTTTGACGCGGCGCACCGATACAGCGGAGTGTCTTACTAGAGGGACCTGACCTCCTGAAATCGCTACCAGGAATCCTCTTCAGATTCAGAGAACGTCAGGTAGCCGTGACAGCAGATATTCAAGAGATGTTCCTCCAAGTAAGAATAAGACCACAAGACCAAGCAGCTCAAATGTTTCTTTGGCGAGACGAAGAGCGTGATAAGCCGCCGAAAAAGTACAAGATGATATCAATGATCTTCGGGGCATCATGCTCGCCGTTCATCGCGTACTCAGTAAGAGATGCCAACGCGAGACGGTACGAACAAGCATACGTGGCGACCGCCTACTGGAGGATCCTGAAACCAGATGGAAGAGTGACTGTGAGCCTGGTTGCGGCAAAAGCAAGGGTCGCACCATTAAAACCAGTAACCGTCCCTCGACTCGAACTCCAAGCGGCAGTGATCGGCGCACGATTAGCGGAAACAATCGTGAGAGAGCATAGAGACAAGCCCAAGAACGTGACGTATTGGACGGACTCACAAACCGTTCTGCGTTGGATAGAAAAAGATGCCATCAAGTACACACCCTTCGTGGCACACCGCTTGGGCGAAATAGCGGAGCTGACCGACGCCAATCAATGGAGATGGGTGCCCACGGAATAAAACGTGGCAGATGATGCAACGCGCCCTAATTATAAACTACAAATGAAACCAGAAGACAGATGGTTCACCGGGCCTGAATTTCTATATGATGAAAAAGAACTCTGGCCGAAAGAGAAAGCCAGGAAAGAGGACCAAGAGGAAGAAGTGACTTATGTAGTCACAGAAAAGAAACACGCTTCTCATCTGCCCGACATAAGCAGATTCTCCTCATATGAGAAGCTGATACGAACTACAGCGGTACTCTTTCTCTTCAAGGAAAAGTACAAAAATCGAGCTAGCCAGATGACCGTCGACCTGATAGAAAAGGCTGAGAAGACATGGGTGAAACAAGCGCAGCTCGACGACTACGCAGAAGAAATAAGACTGTTGGAAAAAGGAAGACCAGTGCCCAAGTCCAGTAGCCTGTATAAACTGGACCCTTACTTGGAAGACCAGATTCTCAAAGTGAGAGGGAGAATCGGGCACGCTGCGGTTCCAGACATGAAGAAGAAGCCGGTCATATTACACGGCAAGCACCCGTTTACCAGACTGCTAATAGAAGACGCCCATCGAAGGGCCGGCCATGCAAACAACGAACGCGTGGTCAACGACTTAAGGCAAAAGTACTGGGTGATCAATCTGCGCCCTACAGTAAGAACCATAGCGCAGCGATGCCAACTTTGCCGCATCAGAAGAGCGACACCAGTAAAACCAGTCACGGGGGACCTACCGATGGAACGACTAACAGAGACGCAGCGACCCTTTATTCACTGCGGAGTCGACTATTTTGGGCCAATGACAGTGGTCATAGGAAGAAGACACGAGAAGCGCTGGGGAGCATTGTTCACTTGCCTGGTGACCAGGGCAGTTCACCTGGAACTGGTGGCGAGTCTGTCGACCGACTCGGCTATAATGGCCATAAGAAGAATGGCAGCACGACGAGGTTGGCCCCGAGTAATGTACTCCGACAATGGCACCAATTTTCGAGGAGCAGATACAGAACTGCGCACGGCCTATGAAGAATGGGCCAAAGAATTCGTCCACTTCGGACTTTCACACCGAATGAAGTGGAAGTTCATACCACCAGGGGCGCCGCATATGGGGGGAGCGTGGGAACGATTAGTACGCTCTGTCAAAACGGCGTTGGGGGCGACACTGCATCAACGGGCGCTAAAAGAAGAAGTGCTGCTGACCCTGATGGTAGAGGCCGAACACTCTATAAACTCTCGGCCTCTCACCCACGTTTCCGTCGATCCCAAGGATCCGGAGGCGTTGACTCCGAACCACTTCCTCATCGGGACCTCCTCAGGCCTTCCCTATACTGGGCCTTGCGAGGAGGTCAGCCGAAAACAGTGGAGAGCTGCCCAGGCGCTCGCCGACCATTTCTGGCGACGCTGGGTAAATGAATACCTGCCGACGCTGGTGCCCAGGGGGGCATCCGACGACCGAGGACGACCTCTGCGCGTTGGCGACCTGGTTGTCGTCATCGACCCCACACTGCCACGAGGGACGTGGCCCCGAGGCGTCGTGGAGACTACATACGTCGGTCCAGACGGCAAGGTGCGATCAGCCGACGTCAGGACTACAGCAGGCATCCTACGGCGTCCCACGACGAAGCTCGCCGTCCTCTGCGTGGAAGATAAGGCTACGGTAGCCCTGCGCCGGGGGGAGGATGTTACGGACGTCGTAGCTTTGTAATACAATTAAGTAATGATCATAAATAATGTAAATAAATATGAATATATAAGTAGACTTAAGTAGATATAAGGATGATTCAATAAAAACGATTTGAGAGTAGGGAAATGTTTATTGTTATTCGATTAAGATTGTTTTATTATCCCATAGTAAATAAGAAATTAAAACATGACGATGTAAAGTGGACGCGAGCACGATCGAACAGGTTTGAACATGTCGAAACCTGTCCGAACGCCACCACAAGTAAAACTCGGACGAAGCGCTGTGATTGGCCGAACCGAATGCGTTGCGCTCACATCCACTCACTACTTGCACCCTGTAAAATAGAACATAAGCAGGACGGTTTGTTGCACCGATGTAGTTCAGTTCAGTCAGCAGTAGTTCTCTCAAGAAATCCGAAGCAACAAGCCGATCCTGATCAAGATCAAAATAAATCAACTCACCATCAAGCCAGGCGTTTCATTCCTTTGGAAGATTAAAACTACAGTCCACCTCATACACTCTTCATTTTATGGCCGCTTTGCGCGTCAATTAGATGTTCTGTAATTCTGTTAGAGAAAGATGAATACCAAATGTATGTATGATCTCTCTCTTTCAACGGAACATTTTCATATACAAGCATTTCAAATTTAAGCTCTGGACTGAAATGTGACTAATTAGGTAGGTACTCAGGAACCTTGATGATTTTGGATCGGAGCGAAGTGTTAATAAAATTACTTGAAAAATACTGGCTGCTCGTTTGGTGTAGTTGTTTTTAGTGATCGCCTCGCGTCTGCCTGTGAATCACGAGAAATTATTGTTGTCGTTCTCATACTTACGATGCGCTGTCAGAACACAACATTGTTAAAAATTTACTCAAAAGCATATTGAAGACTTTGACCTATACTTCTATTTTCGAACTTAGGTACATATGAGAATATAAAACTAGCAATGTTGTGATACGAAGTTCAATTAATTGCTCATGACTTTCGTAATAAGTGAGATGAAACTTGCACGCAATAATAACAATCTGCCATATCTGTTTGCTTCTCGATTATGAGTCTTATTTATAGCAAACATAAGAGCTGTTGGTCCGGGGCTCGAGAAAACCTTCATCCAGTAATATTCCCGAGCAATCTGTTATCTCTTTTAACCGCGTTTTAATTCAGTACACAATTTAAAGTGTTAATCTAAATTGCGTAATTGTACGGTCGATATTTATGAATGGTGGACTGCGAACATGCTGTGGGCGATCCGGATCGGACCCGGTTCAGTTAAATTCTGTGTCACCAGAAACCAGAGCAGCCTCTTTCCCAACTTGCCAGAGAAATGCCCAGAGTGTCAAAATGTATAAGTAGGTTTACTTATTAGTCGCCGCATCGAGTGGGCCCTACTCGCAATGTTAATGGTTAAAGACTTTGTGAGGTAGCCTTTTAGGTTTATGTACAGTTTAATCACGAAGATAAAATGTTTTGTCGTTGGAGATTATGATAATAAAAAGTTATAATAGTTAGTCGTTTTAGCGTAAACGTCATACGATTCTGCTCAAAGTGAAATAAGAAAAATGCCATTTGCATGTTTATTTGATGTTGAAGTTGAAATGTTTTTAATGTAATGTATTCTATGGACAACACCTTTATATGGTTCAGTTCAGCCATTGTTTACACAACCAATTAAAATAGTGATAGGCTAACTTTCGCAAGCGTCAATAAATAATGGCCTGCGTTGGCGCCTGTTGGCCTCTCCTATTGTACAAGTACGCTGGGTCTTCACTATTAATTGCCCATATACTATTGCGACATTTGAAAACTATTCAGCTAATCAATACACGACAATATTTAATGCCCATGTTTACAACTTTATTACGCAAAGGAATGGACCTCAATACAAATCAATTTATTTGCCATCAATGATAGTAAACCTAAATTTAACAATGGTAACACCAAAACATATGTCAATGTTGCCATGCCTCCTCACCTAAATAAGTTAATTGAATCACAGTAAAATACTACAATGCTTGACAAATGTTTGACTATTACAGATGTATTACAAATAGTTTGAAGTAATTGATTACATTTCCTGTACGACTAATGGTTGGTACAATGTATATTGTTGAAGTTTGTGATATGTGGGTTTATTCATTCGATCAGGTACTAAGAAACGCTGTGGGGGGTATACAAGTAGGTGTGTACTTCTATAGACTGCCGTGAATTGTATACATAGAGGATTATTGCCGATAAGTCGCGATTAATACTGACTAAGAAGCGACACCTGTTGTGTTAATAAAGATATTTCCATTTCTATTCAAATTATATTCCTAGAATGCTTGAATTTTAATTTGAAGCTTTTTATAAGACTATGTAGAGATTTCTAAGTTTCTCTTGTTAGTTATTATGACAAAGTGGACACGCAAAGGTTCATGAACTTGCAACTGTTAAACACCATATTTGTCAAAGCCATGATAAGATATAGTATCACCGCAACTACCATATATGGTACAGACCACTCCAAAGTCATCTTGTATTTCATGCCCTTTTGGTTTCAAGTGCTAACCGGTTGCAGGATTAAAATCTTATAATTTATGAAGCACAGGCTACCGAAGTACTTCCAAGACGAAGCTGGAAGGAACGCATGTAGTTCGTAATAAAATTAACATGAATCTCATACACTTTACGAGACTTGATGACCTACTCATTGCAACAGATAAATAATCAAAGAAAACTGTTATAAAAAGAAAACACTTCATACACATGCCCTGCTAATTTTATAACGTTCAAAGGCGTCTGGCTGTATGATTTGAACTTGAACCAAATGTTGTTATAGCGCGTGTTTTTGAAGATCTAAGGCGCAACAGTAGCGACTTGTATCAATAATAATCGATTATATTATTGACTAAATTCCATTTTCTTCGGCTGTTTATAAAAGAGTATTATCTACTGAATTGGTTGCAAATAATACATATCTCAACATTCTCAACTGTAATTAAAAGTTCTTCAAGACAACTTGCGAAGCTGGGAATCTATTCACCATCTCTCAGGCATTACTCTTAAGTCTCGACGCCTACCAATTGTTAACTGTTTATACGAAAACACAGAACTAATATCAAGTTCGTTTGAAAAAGTTTAAAGACTGTTTACTTAACGCCAACACTAACTTAATTTACAGATACATAATATCTCAAATATATTAAATCACGATGACATTACGCTACGGGGAGCCGCGCCTTTTAAAACACGCCATTTTTCGATACATCTCACAAACTGCGATTACAATAAATAAAAATGTCGATGAGCTTTTGTTCGATACAACAACGCTAAGAAAAAAAATTGATAATACATCGAAATCTGTCAGATTTGTTGGTATTCACCATGTATTCACATTTATCTTTTAATGTTTGAGGGTGTCTTTGGACAAAATTATGCATAATGCTTCGTGTCGATCTGGACAACTACTAAGTATTTGACGAGTTCATAGCCCGAAGGTCAGAAATAGTACTTGCATATCTTTGACTATACAGACAGTTGGTCTGTAGGTGTACCTGTCTGATGCGAAACCATAAAGAACAAATAATATGTCCCAAAACGTGAATTCATTGAAGCTGTTTGTGACGACGTCTATTACATGCAACCAGGCCTTTCTGACCAGTTTAAATGAACAGGTCATTTGAACAAATTGTTTATGTGTTAAATAATAAAAAAAAAAAAACAATTCACACGGGCTGTTATTGTTGTTGTTGGTGCAATAGTTTGGGAGACGTGTTTTACAGATATAACATTGCTGCTGCGTTTGTTGAAGTTTGGGTTGAGTAGACAGTGTCAACCAACACATTTCAAATTATAATTGTAGATGGTTTAGCTCCGCATACACTCTTGTCTAGCGATACAGAAGAGTGTAGCGAATCACTTTACACACTTTTGAACAACAGACACAAATGTATTCACATGTTAACTAACAATTTCTAAACGTTGAAAATAACTGACTGATATCCTCGAATAATGTAGGTACTACTAAGCCATCCTCTTCTAAAACGATGAATAAAAAATAATTAATGAATTTACGTATAAACCTCCAGGAATTAAAAGCAGAACATTTATGTACCACAATACATTAAATTTAGCTAAAACAAAAAATAGATTGAGGATGTCGGTCGTAATAGGTCGGCAAAGCGCACAGATCACCACTTGGATGGGTGACCGCGTGTGACATTTACATCTGACTGCTACCAGGCTTCGACGGCTACATAGGCTTTGGGCCCTAGTTCATATCTCAGGACAAGAACCGTTAAACCCCGACACCAGAGGGTCTAGTACGAGTTTTACACAGTGACGATAGACTAGTCGTCGGGAACAATTTTCATACATTTTCTAAATGCGCCCCCTAGCGGTCTCTATCGATCGCTACTCTCCATTAGGGGCGCTTTTAGAAAATGTATGGAAATTGTTCCCGTCGACTAGGCTATCGTCACCGTGACAATCGTGTGTAAAACTCGTACTAGACCCTTAGAGTTGACCACACACATACAATAAACAAAAACAAAAAAAACTGCTTCTAATGATCCACATAAGCTACGGTAATCGTTGACATATCACTCAACTCAATATATACGGCCCAGTAGTCGGCTAGTACAACAAAATGTAGTGTAGGTGGTTTATTATGGCCACAGTTAGCCAACTGCCTAAGGGCTTGACAGGTGTATTAACGATCGCAATGTTAATGACATTGATTTCGAATGCTTGCTTTGCTATTGGACTTGAAATGGATATATGCAAAGTAATCAATAAGAATAATTGTTATTTAGATTAGTAGCGTTATTATTTTAATTGCTGACTGGTATGTACTAAATTTAGAACATAGAAATGCAATGGATTGGTCTGGTTAGTTCTGAACTAGCTCTAGGTAATAATTTGAAAGAAGGAGACGAAAGATAGAAAACATTATTGCTTGCAGCTTACAGGGACACAGTGTGTAAAGGAAAAAGTATTAAAAAAAAACAGCGTGACACAATATAAAAACAATAAATATAGAAAATACAAAGAAACAAGTAAATCACTGATAGTCATGTGTCCCACAGCTACGGCATAGCAATTTCTGCATAAACATACTCGTAAATACTCACTGACTACTGTGAGATTATTATAATGTAGTAGGAAGAGGTCGATTCGAAAGAAAATCGAAGAATCGATCAGGTGGGTCGCCTGGTGGCTGGTGGTTAGAGATTATCGCAGCCCATGGACATAATAATCACCAGAGGTATCACAAGTGCATTGCTGCCTTTTGCAATGGGAGTAGGCGGAGGTGGGGATATGATAAGGGAGAATGAAAAGGGAATGGGGCCTTCGGCACTCTCACTCACCGAACGAAATGCAACAGTAGGTATAGTTAGGTATTGTTACTTCACGTCGAAATTCTGTGAGAGGGTAGTACTTGCTTGGCCCATTCATGCTGAAATCAGCATGGCTCTACAAACTATTTTTTTTTTCACAAATCTTTACATTTAAGACACAGAATTGCTCGGATAGCATTATTTTACAGAACAGAATGCTACCGAGATATAGACCATCTCGGTCTATATGTCGGTAGCATTTTCACACAATAAAATATTGTACTACACTCTCTCTCACTGCTTGCCTAGTACGAATTTTGTTTTTAATAGAACGAAAATCATCCAATGTTCCTTAGTACAATAACCAAAATTACAATTAATAATCAACAAGTACCTGGGCTTGAGGGAGTATAGTATAAATTTTTTGAAAAATAAACTAGTTTTTTTTTACTCCTGACGATTTGGAACCACAAGAAATTATGCATATACCAGATCTGTATAAGAATGTACATCAGTGGGCCACTTGACACCTAGTTATTTTTCAGTGGTATAACTGACCCAGTCATAAAAATACATTCGGGCGAGTACGGCCACAGAATATATACAAGAGGTACGGCCCCAACATCTGATCAAACGGGACAACTAGCCCGCGGGCGAGTTTTCGACCGGGCGAATTGTCGCCTAACCCACATATCTAAGAGTTTTTGATTATGTTCTCTAAATATAATATGTATGTGTAACGTCCACCAACGCATATTTGGCCAACGCGATGGACTATGGCGTTACCCTCCTTATAGTGAGATGACACCTGTATCCAACAGTAAGACAGTTTATTGTATAGGGACGATTATGACGTATAAGTATACACAAAAAATTTATCCAATAAGCGCACCTTTAAGCTCTCATTGTTGTAACAAATATTTGTACCATGCTTATCACACCGGTTTTTACTTTAACTAATAGACAAAAGTAAATTCACCCACACTTTGTGAATTAAGGCCACATGTGATAACGGCCGAGCTTATGCAATGCAATGCTTGAATTTCTTGAATTGAGTGACTATTTATTATTTATATTGCATCTGTGAGTATCAAAACGTTTAGAATTGCTTTTTTCCTGCGGCTTGGCTCGTGTGGGGTCGGTTATCGGGCCAAAAGTGCTATTGCCATGTGCTATTCTAGTTTAAAATTATATTAGTGCATGGTTACATAAAAATCTATTTGTTTTTTATGTGAAAGAGTAACAAACATCCATCCTTCCATCCTCACATAGTTTCTAGTTTATAAAAGCAGTAGGTTGTACATGATAGCAGTAATTTTTATTTTTTCCTTTAGATCTATCCAAAAAAAGTTTTTGTTTATGGTAATAGGCGGCAAACGAGCAGACGGATTGCCTAATGGTAAGCAATTATCGCCGCCCATGGACACAAGCAACACCACAGGAGTCACAAGTGCGTTGCTGCCCCTTGGGGTTGGAAAAAGGGATAGGATGAGGAGTGGGATCAGGGAGAAGGGATAGGGGATAGGGCCTCCGGAACTCTCACTCACCGAACGAAACGCAACAGTTTAGGTACTGTTACTTTACGTCGATTTTCTGTGAGAGGGTAGTACTTCCCCGGTCGAGCCGGCCCATTCATGCTGAAATCAGCAAGGCTCTACTACACTTAAAAAAGAAAAAAAGTTATGTTAATACCTCCATTTAGCGCTCTGGTTAATACTCGATACCTTCTAAGTAACATGTATTTTACTCCGCATTCCTATTCTAAATTAATATCCTTCTTTCATCACGGACTTCTGCCTACGCGAAGGTAAGAACAACACGCTGAACAGCTAGATCATTAATTTATATCAATGAATTGTATTAGTATTAATATCCGGAACATGATTTTTACTAGACAAACTGGAATATTGCGAATAAACGATTCGTTCCGTATATATCATCCAGGGATCAACAAATACGCTATTTGTAGGTGGTATTGCATAATTATGTAGGTGCAGTGCTATTTGCCTTATTATGAAGTAATTATGCAAGTTGAAATTGCGAAAGTGAAAGGTAAAACACTCGTCATCTAAAATCAAGACTATTTGTTTAAACATCCGAAATCGATTAACTTTACAATAAAAGCAATTCGAATAAATCAAAAGTATGAACTGAGCAGCGTGTATGGCGTTTAAAGCTTGGACACTTTCGTAGTGGTGTCTTTGCAACTGTCTTTACCTTCAGCTGCAAATATGCTGACAAAAGCACAAAATAAATGTTTTGTTTTTAATATGTACGGAAATAGTACAGGTTAAAATTTTCTTCGACAGGTTTGTAATGTAATATAATATGATAATCTCATAAAGTTTTCTATGTCATACGTGTGTGATATAAGGAGAACATTTTGACAGGGGCTTTACCCGCCTTGTAGACCCGATGAATGAATATTGATTGATTTCACAACCACTTCCGTTGAGTGACATAAAAGTTTATAGTAAACTTTTCGTAAGTTTCTCAATGATATGGTTGTGTAAGATATGTAATACAAACGAGTTCCTTAAAGTTGCAGTGCGTGGAAGGTATGAGTGTGATTGGCATGAAACTTTAAAGGAATTTACTAAAGATTGTTCTGTAGAAACATAAGGCTTTTATTATACTAGGTATCATCAGCTCTGATACTTTTTCCTGATAACCATTATTAACAGTAGGTATAGGTACTACATAAAACCAATACCTTTAATTATCATATTGCAACTATGTGCTTTAGTCATAATTGAAATAATGCACATCAGTTTTATTCATAGTACCTGCTATTAACTTAGTCGTCTACAAGTATTCGCGTACCTATACCTTCCGATTTATATAATGTCGCAGCCAAAGTAACGGCAAAAATGTTCGCACTTCAGATTCTACACAATAAAGGCCCGATGTTTCTTTTTATTATTTTGCACCAGTTTGAACCGTTTATATTGTCAACCAGCTATGAGTCAGTTCGGACGAATGTTGCACCTAATGGGGTGACCTATTGAGGAACGAGCGCTTGGTGGTGTATCTTGTTTAGAAGTGTTAGTTCGTGGATAGCCGCGTTAGATTGAGGCGCGGTGATCTAAATTTCCTTTTTCGAACGTTTTTACTGTTTAAGGTTTGTTGTGGTCACTTGTGGTAGTGACCTTTGTACGGGTTCTAAAGCGTTAGCGAAAAGATATAAATACAAGTAAAATACACATTTAAATGTACATATATTTGTCTTCTTACGATATATGTAGCACAGAATCGTTTGGGAGTATTATTTATTAGCATTTTTTATTAAAATGTTAATATATTTGCTCTCTTCTGCCGTGTGGTTGACGGCATAGAATATAAGTGTCACCACCCCCTATCTTCCCGTGGGTGTCGTAAGAGGCGACTAAGGGATAACACGATGCAAATACCATCTTTGCGTAGAGACGGAAAACTCGACATCAAACCCTATACGACTGCCTCGTTGGTCTCGCGGCATAAATGTGCGCGTGGGATCGGGAGGTCCCGGGTTCGATTCCTGGGTCGGGCAGTGTTATTGAGTTTTTCTGTCACGAAATTCTCAGTAGCAGCACGGAGTCTGGAAATGTGCCAGGTACGGCAATAGGCTCGCCCCTTATTACGTGGGACTAAAGTATAGCTGGCGAAAAGTGGGTGTAGAAATACACCTCTGCCTATCCCTTCGGGGATAAAAGGCGTGACGATATGTATGTATGTATGTATATTTGCTCTATATGTTATATTTATGTCATAAGTATACTTTCATCCAAAATATCTTGATCAAAATAAATATTACTTGCCTGAAAATGTTCAGTACAATATAATACATTTTTTATTTTTGTAAATCTTTTTTATAGGCAGAATGCCATCTAATAGAGTCTAACACAGACCAGACCACACGAAGATAATATCGTATATATTATCTCCCTTAGGCCCGTCTCTCGGAAGTAATTCATATTGATAGCAAGGAATAGAGATACCGGTGAAATACAACGATGTTTACAACTTGTACACAATTAGACGTAAGCCCTCAGTTTTACACGTCAACGTAAATTATTAGATAAAGTACGTACTCATTCATTCAAATGTAAACGTACATTTTATATTTAGAAGTGGCTGCAGACATAAGCTTTTTTACATATCACTTAAAGACAATACACAGCTTTCAAACGATGCTGTCTATTAATAGTAATGTGCTGAAGATCGCTTTAGGCAAAGCTTTTTTGAAACTATTATAAAAGCAAGTCATATAAATATATTTAAGTTTAATATCAACCATTATTGTATATCAATACAAGCAATACAAACACCGCACTTCAGTATTGAGACATTGACGTTAATGATTGTTATATAAAGTTTAAGAAAAATTATTCATTATCTATGATAAATCGGTAACCATTAAAGTGTGAGCAAGCGCTGTCAAGTGGCGTGCGCGGACACGGCCCGACTGAATACGTGATAAAATTATTAATTATAATTATTAAAGGCTAAGTGTGAGACTTGTTTAATAGCTTCACGATAACAGAGTTAAGGGTCGACGCGTATTCGGCAGAAGATACGTTGGCCTATCGACAGCTGTGCGCAAACTTATGACGGAGATCGTTCAGTTTAGGTTGGACGTTCATTATTATCTTAGATTTGCGATCTAAGACTTTTGTCTTAGATTAAACAGAGAGATAAGAGCAAAGAAAGTATAGATACGTATGGCTTTTTAATCACACGACAATAATGCCGTTCAATATATTTTTAAAGTGAGAGAGACTATGATATATGCAAAATCAGCGGTCTAAAGAGATCTCTTTTATCTAGAATAAAAGCGATCTTTTCATGGCAAACTTGGGATGCATACACATAATCTTAGCATTAATATTTGTTATGATTAGCAGAATATAATAAGCCTTTAGATACGTGACGCATCTTCGGTCAAATGTGCGTGGATTCTTATTTGTTCGGCTCCTCACGGGTTGAATGGCGGCGCCCGCGACTGAACAAGTTGACTTACACCTATTCATAGAAACATATTTTCGGTTCCAATTAAAACGAAGATGGTACGAAAGCATATTCTATATTGAGAAATGTCTGTTCCGAGAACTCGTTTTTCGCTTTTCAAATGCGGCGATTTCAAATAAAAATACAATAAATGTCGTAAAGCTTTTCTTAATATATGTAGAGCTGATTAAAATAACATTTATTTTCGCCTACATGGTACATTAGGAGTTTCACTGAGCCATTTTAATTAGCAGTTCTACCTACTTGGATGTACATAAACTGGTTATCTTCGCCATAAAGTCGTCCAAAGAAGTCGGGAAATAATAGTGTTAATTAACTAAACGCCTGAGCTGTATAATACCACAAAGCACAATGCGTTAAAGAAGCTTACTCTTTTCTAAATATGGGTTTGCTTTCTGTTACTAAGGGTCTGTTTCACAATGTCTCAGTAAATTCATAAGTAGCTACTTGATAAGTATGCTACTGAGGCGTTAAATCCTCTCGGTAACTTCCGCTGCGTTTCACAATCGCCACGCCCATTTCTTAACGTGAAGAGTAACTACTATAAACTTATTTAAAACATGACTGGCAACATTGAAATTCCGCGTTTCGTTCAACGATTATGTAAAATGATTAGTGATTTTTATCTAATTAACTTAAAAATACTACGTTTATTTATTACATTTTGTATTTTATTAGAGTCAGTGGACTATTAAAACTTCGAATATTATTTTATTTCGCTAGTAAAAGTTAAGAATTGTTTTATAACTCTGCGTAGTAACAAAACGCAGTCCTTATGTCATTTTTGTTTCGGGTGTTTACTTGTTTATTGTTCACACTCATTCTGAAAAAAGAAGGGGCACATACTTACCTTTAACATAGGTTTCTAGGTACCTATGTAAGTAGGTACCTAACTAACTGCCTATAGCTATTATTTATAATATCAATCAAAGTTGTTTCCATAAACCAAAGACACTATGTGGGCCTGGAGAAGTATGTGAACTCACCTATTTTTATATATATTTATGTTATCTTCAATACGAAAATAAACATAATTCACCGCTTCTTTACTCAGGCGAAATCTCGCTTTGAAATCTACATCATCTAATGCCGAAAAATAATTTGCTCTATTGCGAATTATCGGTATTCTTCGAGGTTGCGTCACTTGGTCATAAAACTCCTCGAATTCGTCTTCAATCACATCAAATAAATCCATCATTTTTAAATCACGAAAACACGTAATTCAAACTAAATGTGCCGCAGGCAACAAACACAGTACCTATTTGTATAGCAACAAACAAAAGTATGCCTTTCTTTGGCGTATTTTGTCAACATCTGGTAAACAGATGGGTGTAGATGGTCCTACTTACTTAGCAGCTCAACGTTTAATTACTACTTCAGCCGATCTATAAGTTACCGAGTAGTTTTAGTGACGATTAGTACTACTTCACGATTGTGAAACGCGTGAGATAGCTTTACTTACTGATTAAGTATTAACTAGCTTACTGAGAACTTTACTTTGACATTGTGAAACAGGCCCTAAGTATAGTGGCCTATTTATCGGTTAGCAGTTTTATGGGCTAATATTTGGTTAGACCTTATATTTACGATTGTTTGAATAGTCAAGTAAACAACGCGTAGGACCAACAAATAGTTCGACTTTTCTTAAGTTCTAATGTAGCTATGATTTGTGTTTGTAATAGTCTTACTAAAAATAGGAAATACCTGTAACAACTTGATAATAAATTATTTTGTCAAGTACACAATAGGTAATTATTTATAAACAAAACATATCTACTGACGTCAGGATAGCCGATTATAAATGCTGTTCCGGCGATGAACTTACTTGTTGGTTTCGTTCATATTTTCTTTACGTGAAGCAAGGATTTGATAAATTACACCTAACATTACTGATTGG
The DNA here is from genome assembly GCA_944739405.2 of Euclidia mi. Taxonomy (NCBI): domain Eukaryota; kingdom Metazoa; phylum Arthropoda; class Insecta; order Lepidoptera; family Erebidae; genus Euclidia; species Euclidia mi. Next base: position 36,576,755 of record OX123197.2, read on the forward strand.
TATTCCTATGCTCCCTGAGTTTGTTTTTATGAGGCGTTTACTTATGCGGATAACCAGTTAGCTACCATTTATTCCTATCATAGAAATAAATGGTTACAAAAATGTTGTTCAAATTAAATTTCTTCCATAAACTAGTCGCAATGTGTTTGCCTTAAGCAGAAACCAATATGTATAGACAACGTAGCAATAAAAAAGCGAAGAAATACCATCTTCAGAGTAAGAAAGTTGGATAATGTCTCGATTAGATGGAAAATTTCAATTTGCAGCTGCGGAATCATTTTACCAGATTTGTAGACATGTTTTGCCTTTTGATGACATGATGTCTTCTAGACTGCCTAAATAAGAAGCTATTAAAGTCCCGTAAGTACCTAGATATTCAGAAAGTAATAATATTTCATAACTATTTGTCGATTGCAGGCCAAGTATTCAATCAGATTTATTACCTGTGGCTGATTCATGTCAGTTAATCGCTCGGGTCTATACGTACCTTATAAGGTACGTATACTCAAATAGTATGTCATTTTGCAGTAAACATGACAGGGGAATACTATAAATCTAAATACTTATAATAACTTATTTTATTTATTGGTAAGAGAGATGACATTTAAACAGAATTTGGCAAAAATACCGTCTATCGATGGCTGTTATGATTCGAAACACCGAAATCTCACAAGCTATAGACAAGAAATATTTTAGTATGTTATAACTATGTACATCCCAGTAGTCCATACCAGTCAATCATAATATCAAAAAGCTCTTTATTTTTTATACAAATACCATTTTGTTACAGTCATATAAAGCTTGTTATATAAGTGATTTAAATACCAATAAATCATGATATAACAAGATGGTTTACGGTACCTAATTTCAATGATTTACTATGAGGTGCTATAGTTTTATAGTCGTCGTAATTTCAGTAATTATTATTGAATGTTTTAACGGATTATTGAAGAGAATTGTTTTTAAACTCATAACTATTTAGTCTATATAATTAAGTGTGGATGGTAGTCTTTATGACCGTGATCGTTTAGTGAAAAAAAAAAGGTTTTTGACCTCGAACACGACGGGTTATGGATCGTAAAATCATAGCGTGATGATTGAGAGGCAATTCAGAAATATTGCGAATAATAAAACATGATATGGATCAATCAGAATCATTGTCTGTAAACGATATATCACCCTGATTGTAACAGATTGACGGTGACTCAGTTTTTTATAGAGTTCTGTTTATTGTCTATGACATTGTGTCAATATTTATACACGTTCACAGATGTGTCGATGTACTTATAATTTATAGCTATTTTTTAAAATAGATTATCTATAGTTCTGTACGGGAATCTTATATTTGTGCTACTTTTAACATTTAAAACCGTATACTTTTATCTCGCACACGATTTAGAGGTTATATTCATAATAAACTTGTATCGTGAAGTATTGTGCTTCTTTATCTTATCTTACTAAAGCTGTCTTACAAAATCCTTCATAACATTTCAACTGACCACAGAACCGAAACGTTATAAAAGTGTCACGATTCCGATTGCAATCATGTACCTATCTACTTTGAAGCAGGCGTCAGTTACTTTGAACCTTTTTATACAACTAGTATACATCTAACTTCTACGTACAGTACCTACCTAGTAGCTGTCTATCTTCTTCAAAGTATGCAATATTGTTAAATTGTGCAAATGAATTGCAAATTCTGATACATTTTCCATCATCAACACCAAATAACACGTTACGGAGAGCTTTCGATCAATAATCACACTTGCTTACGTCAACGGATCAACGTGGTTGTTACCGGCAATAAATTTCTAAACCTTTGATAATATCCTATAATCAGCTCTTACAACACTATGAACTATGAATAAGTAAGGTACTCTCGCAATGTTCTCCAAAAGTGCTAACATTGAATTGTCACTCAATGTGCCAATTTTTTATACAAGTTAGTCAAGAGTGTTGTATCTCAGGAGTTACGCCCTAACCTTTAGAGTCAGAATGAGAGTGCTCGATCCAATTCGTTACGCTAACGTTCTTGTCGCATTTTATAACTGACTAGTTTGCTGTGTTAAAGACCGCATACACGCATGTGAAAAAACTGTACAAATAAATATATTATTTCTTTGTTGATATGTTTGCAAGTTTCTGTCATTGATCCTGAATTAGGTATAGTATGTCTTTTTATTTATCTTACTGCCGATCTTGAGGTCGTGAGTAGACTGAACAAAAAAGAAATTGCCGTCTCATGGCAGAAACTGTAAATGTGACTGTCGGGTGATAGATCTCTCTAACGATATGAAGCTTAAAGTATAGTAGCTAATAAAATTTTGGTATTATTTCGATGTCTACCTAATCTTATACTAATATATAAAGCTGAAGAGTTTGTTTGTTTGTTTGGTTGAACGCGCTAATCTCAGGAACTACTGGTCCGATTTGAAAACTTCTTTCTGTGTTAGCTAGCCCATTTATCGAGGAAGGCTATAGGCTATATAACATCGCGCTATGAGCAACGGGAGCGGAGCAGTAGCCTTAAATGACGCGGGTGTAACCGCGGGCATCCTCTAGTACTAATATATAAAGCTGAAGAGTTTGTTTGTTTGTTTGGTTGAACGCGCTAATCTCAGGAACTACTGGTCCGATTTGAAAAAAAATTGTCTGTGTTAGCCAGCACATTTATCGAGGAAGGCTATAGGTTATATAACATCGCGCTATGAGCAACGGGAGCGGAGCAGTAGAATAAATAACGCGGGTGTAACCGTGGGCATCGGGCATCCTCTAGTCTAATAATATACTGAAATACTAGAGTAAAACAAGCTTTGTGATAATAGGTTGCTATAAAAAGCATCTATAAACAATTGTGTTTCACCTTGCCTAAGTCCACTGAGTAAGTAAAATAGTTTTAAATTACAGTTGGTATAATTTTTCTCACCCTGGTGCTAATTTCTGCCGCCCACCTTTGGACAAGTGAATCATCGTATTTTTTTATTTTCATTTCGTCTGCCTAGTTGGCTAAATATACATAGGTATATCCACGTACACATTTGCTTTTGCAATGTGACCATACTAAAATTCCTTCATATAGTTTCAACAGTTCTTTACTATTGCAATTCCAATATCCAACTATAGACTATTAAACCTTTAACAGAATTCCGACTACACCTATAACACAGGCGTGTCGATGTCGGCACTCCGTCAGAAGTTCACACATACGTGTTTATTAGCGTATTTTCACTTTATGATGACGGAATTCACCGTACCATGATACTTATGTCACAAATAACTGGCATTCATGCTGACAGGAAGACCATGAACGTGAACTGTGATAAAATCTGCGAACAGCCATATTCCAATGCTAAACGCTAGACGTAAATGTCATATCAATCGATCGTATCTCGTGTAATGTCAAATTTATGTTAAATTTATTAGCTTAAAAAGCTTTTTCTATCGAATCATAATAGCGTTAAGTTATTTTTAGTAGTTTATTCTGCTAATAATATTGCCGCAATTAACATAATATATTTATTTTAAATATATTAAAGTTTGTCACGTTGATGTCTAAGGATGCCTTAACTGTGACATAATTGCTTGGTATGCCATCAAAATGGCAGCACGATACAAATAAATTGAACACTAACAATAAAACTCACTTCTAAGGTCAGTTTTGCGAATATTTTGAATAGCGCCATGGGTGGTCTTATTCTATCATATAACTTGTAACTGTTTGAAACGGTTTGTAATACTAGACAAATAAAAGTACGGTAAAATATCAAAAAAGTTTCCTACAAAAAAGGTTTTGCGAGTCTCGTTATATTTCGTTCACAAAAATGCCTACTTGTGCAGCTATTTACTAAATTAGTTCACGAGAATAATAATGAAAACATTTTACTACCATATCGATATTTTGCTAATGGATTTTTGACGATAAAACCTTATCTACCGTCAAGCATAACTGCGCTCTTGTCACCGCATGGAATATATTATTACCGTGCTTTGCTTGTAGCACGACGCTTCAGAAATAGCACCTTCCATCAATAATAGGTTATGAAGCACTGATATGAGGTACGACGTCTTGTGAGGCGAAGTAACTCAATAACTAAAATTTGCATGGCAATAAGGAAGCGACGCTGAATCTGATCTGTATTATATTGTATCAAATGTTGGCACTTGAAATAAATTTGCCAGTCGGGACCAATGAGGCGTGCGAATATGGTATCTCGATTGGTTTTATTACAGCGCTCTGCTCGACGGTAGTCAACAAATTAAATCTAACTAATGTTATGGAAATCTAACATACGACGACTAGTCTGTATTCCTCTTGTTTGTTACTCAAAAATTATGTCTTTGTGTTGGTGTTTTATGTCCTTGTAAAACGAGATCTTAAAATAAAACTTGCACCCTTTTGTTGCTCTATGACGGTGGACTTAATACTGTTATTAGGTACTCAATAAAGTTTAGTTAAGTTATATCTGATATTATAAGAATAGTGCCGTCATTTAGCATACCAATATCCTTGTGTATCTATGTCAAGTAAAAGCTATAAACGTAGAAAGTCTGGACATTATTAACATTTTTATTTTATTCAACAAAATGTCTAAAGTCACACGGATTCGATCAATTATCGGACTAAATTTATTTCAAATTTTATTTTATGCGGTTAATAAAATATATTATAATATAAATGCCACCGATTAGTACGTTAGCTACCTTATTCTGATTTCCTGTGTTAATTAAAATACTCGGCGAATCTTATTAGTTGATTGGATTTATGTAAAAGAAACGGAATATAAATTTTAAATTGCTTAATTTTTTAAGTCACTTGATAGCTTGAGCGCTTAATTGTTCATATTTTGGAATAGAGTTGCTTCTATTTAATACTTAATTATAATAACTTGTGATAAAGATAAAAATAAATGAGTGTAACTCTAGAATCTGACCTATAACTTGCGAACTTAATATTAAATATTTATATCTTAACGTAAACAAATACATATATTATTAATTGCGATTAAAAATATGCTCCAAAATCTCGCGATAATTTTATTAATTTATTCATAGTGTGATAAATTCTTTCATAAAGATACACGCAAATCGCATTTTATAATTATAAAAAATATAATTTAATTAAAAAACTAGTGTTAATGTATAGGAAAATTATGCGAAAGCGATAATATAAATTTAATGGTAGCGTTATTTGTTTAACTTATTTTACTTTGTAATAAAATTATACAAGGCTAATATCGGGCTCAATATATAAAAAATACATCGAATAGTTTAAATGAATGTCAAGTGTTTGGCGCCAAAATATAGAATGTAGCAAATTAATCAGTGCGTGAGGACGTTGACATGTCAACTTGACACTGCCTCCTAGTTCAACGACTCCTTTCACAAACAAAACATTCGAACACTACTCCAAAGAAAAATAAAGAAACTTTAAAATATTTCTGTATCAGTATGTCTATTATTGTGTATGACTCAATATTTTTGATTGTGCTTTTTTCTAATTTAACTTTTTTATAATCGTCAAGTATTAGGTTTATATGTTATACATTTCTTTTAAACTCATTAACAGTGTTGTCAGACGTCAAAGCGGTTGAAAGTTTAACCTAAATTTTGAAACAAACATTCCGTGTGACAAATTCATTCTCGTTCACTTATTCAACGCTGTGAGGTGATCACAGCGTTGAATAAGTTTGGGAATGTTGACTTAAGGTTCATATAATAAGGTCAAACTCGCGTGATGTTATTCTATGTGTAGAACAGTGTGAAAATCCGTTTGTAAATGTGTCTGGCGCGCTAAAAGTACTTATGTGTGACTGGTGATGATTATTTATAGGTAGGTAAATATATGCTAAATATAGGGACATAAAAAAGTTAATTAACTGGTGCAAGTATCTCGTAGCTGAACTTAGTGTTCTTTTTAAACACCAATATCTTAATGTTATTTAATATAAACGTTAAGTATACAGGGTGTAAAAACACCCTTAACGAAAACTGAAATCCCATGTTGTACCAATCAATACGAACATTTTTGATTTCGGCACCATAACTGAGAAATTACTGGTTCAGGAGATGTTGAGGCTCAAAGTTACTATAGAATTTTTCTTATTAGGTACTTACAAAATCGACGCATTTACCCCGCCAATATGTTCTTCTATGTAGATGTCCTATGACCCCATGGATAAATAGGTATCTCGAGCATTGGACGCGCGTGCTTTTAATTGCGGTTTAAAAATGTGTCTATTTAAAAAAAATCGTTTCCCAGTTATTATTTTTGCTTAGTATGACTTGGCATGATGACTATAACGAGTAGACTTCGGCTTGGTGATGGGTCTTGTGACAACCTATATATAAGTAAATTAATATTAATATCACATAAAGTCGGAAACGTAACAAGTTTACATTATTTTTATGAGAAATTCGGTGGACTAATATTTGTTAATCATCTAATTTAAATTAAAACGAGATCTTATTTTATCTAAATGAGAGTGACTATCATTAGCATAATATCTAAAATGATAAAATTCTAGAGACAAATCTGTCAAATATTTTTCTTACAAAATAATAAGCTAAGCATAAAAATTGGTATAAACAAAGATTAATCATTTAATTTTTGTTTTTATCTATATTCTTATATTTACGCATAGGTAGGTACCATTTGATACAGTTTCACTGTCTCGTGTATCATATGTGATTCATAATACTTGATTTTCTATTGTGTCTCGCACCGGACAGCGAATGGGTTAATAAACAATATTTTTAAGAAATGTTAAGAATTAAACTTTTTCAGTGCTATATTAAACCGCAAAAGGAATGGATGTATGGATGTTTGTTACTCCACCACGCAAAAACTACAGAACTGATTTTGATATAACCTTGTAGTAATATAGTTCATAGGACTAAAATGTATGAGATAAGTGCATGGCTAACTTTTATCGCAAAACCGTAACTCAGGCGGGCGAAGACTCAGCTTGCATATATTGATGACTGCATAATAATGTCTCTTCATCAGTAACATACCGCACTAACCGCTAATTTGGTTTTAACATTGTATAAATAGCTTCAATCCTTAGAAAGAACTTAGGCTACATACACAAAAACTGCGAAAAATAGCAGAGATAGAAAAAATCTATCAGCATTATATTTGTCGTTCTCGTGAAAGTATAATGGTAGTTGTAACAGTTATACTCTAATGATATTGTTATACAGCACGCGTGCCTCAGTACTTAGGACGTCAGCCGTCAAATACTCGAAAGTTACTTTTAACACGAACTGTCCTTTCATGCCAGAAACATGAATACCAGGGATTTCGCTTGTACTTTGATTACATATGCTACTGTGTAAAATTACTAAATAATTTAACAACTTGTCTTCTTATTTATCCCAGTTAGCTTATAAAAGAAAATATCTATAAAGAGTTATGTTTATGTTTGAACAGAAAAAATTATGTTTGAACCGAAGCATGTGGCGTTCCATAGTCTCTGCCTACCCCAATGGGAGACAGGCGTGACGTTATAGATAGATAGATTGATCTATAAAGATTAAAGTACTTTTTATAGATCTTTTTCTTAGTCCTACTCACATTTTAACTTCTGTATCACCTGCATAGCCTAGTTTAGCAACTGTAAGAGAAACCGAGTACTGAACATTCCCATCCTCATGGAAGGAGGAATGGTTGGAAAAACAGTCTTTGTAAAAAACCTTATCTCAAGACCGCCGTAAGTTTAGATATCCTCTTGCACAAAACTCGAACATTAATAATAATATCCTGGGACCTTAACACGACCTTCTGATCCCAAACTAGGCAGACTCTAACTTAAAAATTATCATCTCCTAAATACACATCTAATATAGATGATGGAGATTACACCCAGACAAACTACAACAAATTGTGCTCACCACACAGAGAGTTTTCCCCGGTGGGAATTGAACCCACGACCTCAAACTTAGCAGTCAGGGCCGCTAGCCACTAAACTTACAGGCGTGCCATTAAAATAGAAGAACCTTTATTAATAGCTTTACTTAGGTAAACACACCCTAAGTACAGTTTACCTAGGAACTGTATTCTAGTAACTAATTACGCTCTACTAGTCTAGGTGAGCGGCACTGATGGAGATATGATTTATAAAGACACCACGTCAAGCTTACATATTTTCTCCTCAGGTGGCAAACTAGCTGCCTCGCTAAAATGATTTATTTACTTGATAGGTACAGTAATAAACAACAGATCACAATTTAACAACGCATATTTGGTACCTAATGTAAATTTGATAAACCTGCAGTTCAATGACAACTGTACACAGTACACAGCATTTTTTTATGGTAATAGGCGGCAAACGAGCAGGCGGATTGCCTGATGGTAAGCCATTACCGCCGCCCATGGACACAAGCAACACCACAGGAATCACAAGTGCGTTGCCGCCCCTTGGGGTTGGGAAAAGGGATAGGATGAGGAGTGGGATCAGGGAAAAGTGATAGGGGATAGGGCCTGCGGCACTCTCACTCACCGAAAGAAACGCAACAGTTTAGGTACTGTTACTTTACGTCGATTTTCTGTGAGAGGGTAGTACTTCCCCGGTCGAGGCGGCCCATTCGTGCTGAAATCAGCAAGGCTCTACTACCTGTGAAAATTTACATGATCTTTGGACTTTGGTGCCTTTGGAACAAAATTAGGTGCCAAATGTTAGAATAGTTGTCAACTAACAAGGGAATCTTAGTGAGAAACGTTTTCTATGTATGTATATTTTATGTTATAATATAAGGTACCCAGGCAAGGCTATGATCTTTGAACTCGTTAACCTAAACCGTAGTTTGCTCGACATTATGCCAAGCTCTTTATACTCAATACTTGCTAGAATAAAAACAAAACAAATAATTCACTCGATCCAGGAATTGTTTACACAGAATAAACAACCGCAAGCTGTCTTGCTTATATTAAGTATAATGTCTTTGCATAAATTACTAACCCTTGTAAAACACATGCAGTTAATTTTCCAATCTGGGATTATATATAGAGATATAATTATACGAATTACGTCTCGTTTTTAGGGTTCCGTAGTCCACAAGGAACCCTCATAGTTTCGTCATGTCCGTCCGTCTGTCCGTCCGCAGCCTAGCTCAAAGACGCCTGGTGCTAGAAAGCTGATATTTGACATGAATATAGACATACGATATTGCAACAAAACTGTAGAATAAAATTTAAGAAAATATTTTTTTTAAGGGTATCTCCCCTACATATATAGTGGGGTTGAATTTTTTTTTGGTTGAGTAGCCCATTGTCTGGGGTAACCTTGGATAGGTTTTAAAAAAATATTATTAGTTTGCTCAAATCATTTTTCGATCAAGTGATTGGTTTGTCAAATATCAAGCTTTGAAGTGAAAAAAAATGTTAGACTCAAGTGTCCCCCCTCTCTGCCGGCTAAACTATTAATTTGGAAGAAGTGAAAAAAATCACCAATGTAGTACATATAACGAATTTAAAAGGAAAACTATCACGGCTAAGTAGACATCACTTGTTTACGAGTAATCGTCGGTTAACTTATAAATACCTATTTCTGTGAGTTTACATTGGGAGCGCTGGCTTAATATTAAAGAAGTTAAAGATGCGCGTTTTTAGTCCCATGTGAAACAGAAGTTATTATCAATAATGGCCATTATGGGCAACTACGGAACCCTACATTGCGCGTGGCCCGACACGCACTTGGCAGGTTTTTTATACAAAGTTCAGTAAGAGCGCTTTGCATAGTACTTAATTCAGCAATCTAAGGTTAAAGCTATCGCCATATTAATTAGTAGTATTAATTCAAAACGTATGAACAATATATTTAACGTAAGGGCTCGTGAGATAGGCTAACAGGAACCATTACTCACTTAGCCATAGTTACTAACAATTTGTCAACATGTAATTATAATTCTGGTATTAATAATTATACGCGTGGCCACACAGCTCGGCGGTCGGATGTCATGATACACCCGTTACTTGGATTAATTAGACAATGGAATATTTCCTAGAACAACGAAGGCATGTCTTCCTATAAAGTTGTACATATTTCTAGTCACGTTAACAATGAATCTAAGATGCTATTTAGGTCATGGTGGTATCCCGTTACAGTCGACTATGAGTAATCTGTAAATAGAATATTTCGTATCCCTTCAACTGTAACGTATTTATGATATTAATGTTTCGATGTATTCGATTCGATCAATGAACGAGATTAGACTCAAGATCACGACCTTCGTAGAATATGATCAGGCAACGAAAAGTAAATTGATATAGTTGAAAACATCTATACATAAAGTTCATGATTTATATGTAGCAATTTATTCAGTTCGTAATATTTTTATTAAGGTACAGAGTCAGATTGAAACAGATATTTAGATACTAGCATGTGACCTATTTGCGAGTGGGCCTACCATATGATTTATTTTGGCGCTATACTCAGTGCCTTGAATACATCAATTGCGTGATAGTAGATCTTAGAAAGAACCTAGATACCTCAACGCCTACGTTTGTATAAATGTCATTGTCATCAGCTAATGTGTTACCAAAGTCTAATCAAATTAAAATGACCACAGTAAAAACTAAGGATGGAGACAGACGTCAGAAGTTGCAAAGTCATTGCTATCTGCAGTTTATTCTTATACAATTTTTAATAATAATAAAGCATGTAAGGTTGAAGACACTAAACACACGACTAATTAATATAAGTATTGCATCAAATTTAAACCAGCGAGTCCGCCCACGTACGGTTTGGTTATCGCGAAAAGTTTTCCTATATGCTATTCACATTACTGCAATATTTCCTCAAAATCCGTTAAGCAGTTTTTGCGTGAAAGAGTAACAAACCTCCGTACATCCATCCTCACAAACGCGTTTATTAAAGAATTAGGATAAATAGTTTAAAATGTTCTTTTTTGTACAATTAGTACGGTAGCATCTGTGTCACTTTGGCTAGACCGTATGACATGTCTAACAAGCGTGAAGTAACACTTCAAATATAATACCGTTAGTTTCGAAAACAGAACAATATGTTTATAAATATTATTTCAGTTGGTATTGATAATTATGTACAAAGAAACGTACTGTTTCCAAACCGTCTCGTCTGTTTGCACATATTGCCAATTCTATACTTACGTGAACAGTTTTTCCAGTTATATAGAGTTTATACCACACATGATATTAGTAAAAATTATTGTACAATATGTTCTAATCCTTTGTGCAGAGTTACACAATTTTTTAATGAATGAATTAGTGAAGAATGTGAATAATGAATTGATTATTTTGTTTAAAGCTGTAGTAATTTTTGTTACAGTCTGACTAAACATAGTAATGTAAACATGCCCTATTTAATTGAACAGTCAATGTGTAAAATTTATTTACACTGGCAAAGAAGGACTTGTAAATGAACGGTCAACATAGAAGTGATTGACAATATTGAGGTCCCGTGTTCAATTCCCGTTTGAATAAAGGAACATAAATAAGATATGCCTTCTGAGACGAATCTTCGTGTTATGAGCGGTATTGTTTGTTGTGTATCGCTGTGTACTCGCACATTCGTTTTGAATGTATCCGTTTCTTCCCAATTCCGGAACAATTTCGGCAGATCAATTCTTAGTGCACCCCTGCCGGCTCCAAGTAACATACATGGCAATTTTCAGCTACAGGCGCCCAGTAGTTTTGGCTGTTCGTTGTCTGTCAATCAAATTTAAATGTAGAATATTATTAACAGAAATATTTAAATACAATTGATTTAAAACTATCTATAGCTAAGTGGCTATTTACACATAAATTAAAACAATAATTTCTATACTTAAATAACTAACAAATAAAAGCAATGCATAAAAAAGTAAAAGCTAAATTTAAAGGGCGTCATGGAAATCAGCCACATCGCCAGCAATAGGCTAGTTGAAAAAAAAAATTTATAAGTCCGTCCTTTAGATTATTCAAAAATAAGCGATACGTATTTTTTTATTTGTAAATTAAACCAAAAATTACCAAGATATAGCTCATTAAAGTTACGTATAACGTCACACCGTGCTGCATTTTTTCGCACTAGATGACGTCACACGTAACTTTAATGGGCTATATCTTTGTTATCGAAAAAAGAAAAAAAAAGGGGTCCAATATTTTTTTATAATCTAAAATACGGACTAAATAAAATGTAATTATTTTGACCCTGGAAACTACCCTATTGTAAGCGTGCCCAGAATGCTGGCAGCATTGCCACGTTGTATGGCAATGCTGATCTTTTGTGCCAAATACAGTCAACCAGTCTCTTTGAAAGATCTCTAAAAAGAGATCTCGCACTTGGACCCCATGTTCCCAACGTTTCGACTCCAAACGGCTCAAAAACATAATCCCCTACTAGATTTATGTATTTGCGCCGTTTGAGATTTGCGCTGATGCAGCAGCAGCGCCCGCGCAACCCGTTGTGCTAGGAAGATGAGATTTAATATATACAGATTAAATTAATGGATACAGGAAGAAGATACTCCGTCTGAAGAGGAAAGATCGTAGACCTGAAGTAAGCAGAGTGCCGGCGTACATGCCATATCTAAAGGGAGTGACGGACAAGGTTGGAACAGAACTCAAGAAATACTCCATCAAGACTGTATACAGTCCGCTCTCTAAGATTGCACACAATCTGCGTACCCCAAAGGATGTCATTCCTCTCCAAACACCTGGCGTCTACAAAGTCGATTGCAGCTGTGGTAGTTCATATATCGGGCAGACTAAGCGTACAATCGCTGAAAGAGTAAAGGAACATATCGCAGCTGTAAAAAACCGACAGATTAATAAGTCGGCGATAGCTGAGCATTTGTTGGAGTCTGGACCAAACCACTGGATAGAACTGCATCAACCACAAGTCTTATCCACCGATCGTCACTATTACTCCAGGATAGTACGTGAAGCGGTAGAAATCAAGAAACATAACAATTTCAACCGGGAGGATGGATATAGATTATCGGCTACTTGGAATCCAGTCATCAGCAAGTGTAGACACCGCCGCAGTGATAAATCTCAAGTGTGTAGACGTCATTAGTGTAGTGTGTCGGAGTACCGACATTGCGAACTTAAATAAAGACCAAGTGAGGGTAGGTGCCGAAACCCGCACTTCCACAAGACGGCGCTGAGCTCTCATCAGTCTCTCCGCGACCACGCTTGGTGCAAGACGAGCGAAACGTCGGAACCAAATAGGTATTTATACCTTATATAAGTTAGTTGTACGCGATTAAGACCCGCTAATTTATTTTGTAAGATTAAATTAACTTCGTATCAATCCTAATGCAAAACTAACCAATATTGTAGTACAGTACAACGGACACCGGGCTCCGAGGCGATGCTCTTGCATAGCAACCAGGAACAATGCCAATCATATTACAGTAGGGATGTTTTTTACAAGAAAAATAGATAATAAGTTATTTTATCAATAAAACTTGCCAAAATAATGGCAGTTTTATTCTTGATGAATTATTGTTAAAAATGTATTTAACATTTTCTATTCTCAATGTATTGGTGATAAGTACTCTATCTGCACCACAGCAAACTAATTACAACGTCACTAAGTAAAAGATTATTTTTAAAATTTCATTAAATGTCTCTGATGTAACTAGTTGGAAACGTCCCAATTATTGGAATGATATTATTATGTTCTTGCCAACAGTTTAATCTTGTTACAATACACGTTGTAAATTAAACGTTTTCTTTAGAATCGCCAGTTTAATGATCTCTAAAGATCAAATTGTTCAATTTAATGGTTCTATTGACGATTGCGGTACAATTTCGTTCGTAAATTGTAACTTTAACCTACATTTTGGTTTCTAATATAAATTCGATGAATCAATGACTTTTCTGTCATTTACTGCTTTCGAAATAAAAGTTAATGTCCAAGAAATAGAATATTATTTTCTTCTTCTACGAAGCTTTTAATTATTCATAAAAAATCATAATAATATTTTCAAAGGATACCGTCTATGTCATTACTCATTAGTATTCATAGCCATAATATTACTTGTAAAAGTTACTAAGAAACTAAGTAGGTTGTATATTTGAATAGTCGAATATGTAAATAATTCTACATGCTTTGGTAATTGTTAAAGTGATGTGATTATGTACGTAAAACTGTTTTATTAATAAAACTTGTCCGATTCCGAATGCGATTATCGAACGAGATAATATTCATAAGCTGTTATGTATAATGCATGCAATAATGTACATGAATCACTTCGCCGAGATATTTGCCTTGCTAAGAACGAACTAATTTGTATCGAGATGCTGATAGCCAAACTTGGACTAAGGCAAACCTTGGCTGTTAATCATTATAAAATCACTTGGCCTGACTGATATTTGATCGCAAAGCTTAAAACAGTGAAGCAAGAAATCCGTAAGGACAGCGGACTGTTTTATAACGTAGACTATCACTGAAGATTTGTTTTTATCTCCTAAGAAATATTTATCCCCTAAGAATGAAAACTGAGGATTGAAAGTTTAAGTACATTAGTAGGTACATTTTGATAGTGAAGCAAATTCGAATATTAAAAGTATTAATTCCATATGTCTTCGCTTTTTGACCTATGAAATGCATGAAAGCGACGTTTTGTTTGATTTAAAAATCAAGGAAAATTGCTTATGATGCGATAAATATTATTAAGATAACTGAGACATCGCCAGTTTAAACATATGTTAGCCTACATCGTAACAATAAACTCAGATTATCAGGCATTGATAATTCCAGCCAAAATATACCCAAAGCTAGACACCGCCTCAATGATTACCAGTACTCTTCGGGGACGAAACTTTTACACTCCTAAAACATCATACATTCATTCTAGCTATACCTAAATGAACAGAATATTCTGCCACACAATCCGGTGATCTCAGGCCCACAATTCGGTAATCACAAAGAGACAGTGGTGCTTTGTACATCGCTGTCGCAACAGAGGCGCGTCGCGACGTTCCGGATCATCGGTCGCATATATAGGACGCGTCATTCACAAACGTGATTGAGATTTTTGGTACACGCTGTAATTAAACCGCGACGTCAGTTTTGTTCAGCGATCCGAGGTAATATGCATCCTGCTGGTAATGCGAAAATATTATTGAATGACGCAGACTATGGTTTATTCATAAAGAAATGTATTCTAGATTCAGTTGTTTTAAATATCGTAACATTTTTGGAATATGTTGAATAAGTGCCATTAATAATCAGGCTACAAGATACAAAGAAGAACTTCTATAAAACTGGTGGTCATACCAAATTTACATAGATTATTATAACATAAAACCTCACATCACATATGTAATTTTAGCACCCAAGTTTAACGTTTGAGGTAAAGGAGGTAATTTCGAAGCTTTCATATAATTTATTATCTGAATCAGTAATAGTGCTTACCATTGGCACGTACCGCTTTCTAGATAATCACCATGGCATAGATCATGTAAGAACAACATATGCTTCGGGAAATCGCTTCATACTTAGAAAATTGTACGGTATTTTATAATATTTAAATGTTATCGTCAAGGAAAAGACCTAAGCTGACTTTTGACAGGATATTTCATGGTAAAATCTTAAATTTTAAATAAAATGTAGGAATTTAGTTGATAGTAACCGCTTAGAGTAGTAAACATTGCAATGGAACATCAATGTAGCTCTTTGAAATAGCGTATTACAGCTGCCTATAAGATTTTGTAGCAAGTTTCGCCGCAGACCTGGAGTCATCAAATTAACATGAAATAGCGCTAAAATAGATATTAAAAAAAACCACCGATATTTCCGTGATTATACTACTCGTACTTTTAAAAAGCTTTATGTAAATAAAACTGACACCTAAGATCATTTTAGCGTAATCTACAACAAACATAATTAATCTTACATAATTTCCAACTACGTAAATACATAAATAAAGATCGCATACTGTCACATATTGTATAACAACTTAATTACGTACCCCGGTTAGACGAAGTGCAACGTTGAATGCGTTCATTGATACCGAGCACAAAAGCCCACCATCGCTCATAATCATCTGCAACAAATGCCGACACGTGCTTGACACTAATTTTATAATCTGTTCTAGTAAGTTACGTTTTGTTTGTCTATTTGTTGTAATATACAACCGACGATTTGTTTTCTTTAGATAAATGGTCTACAGTTAGTATTTAGAGTAGCATAAGAGGATCTGTATTATGAAACAAGATTTATTAGATTTGTATGGTACGATATGGTATCATACAAATCTAATAAATCCTAGCCTAGCCAATAAATACCATGAGTAGAAAATGCCTTTAGCTACGCCCTCACATTTTTTTGATGTTGCACTTTCTGCCTGATCCCGTAGAAATTTCGAGAAATCTCTTCTTAGTGCACCCCTAGTCCTCAAGGAGCAAGCAAATATCAACTTCCTGCGCCTGATAGTTTTGGCTTGAGTGTGAGTTGTCAGTCAGTCAGTAGAAGCATAAGAATTTTTAATATACAGATGTGATTTTTTTTATCGATCTTACATTTTACGAGGCATATCACGTAAGTGGCACAATAAGGAGAGCGTATTCCGTCAACGAGTTTCACTTCCTGACTTCGTAGGTACTGGAATTGGGCACTGAAAAAATCTTTTCTGTGTGGCCCGGCTATCGACTTAACGATCAATCAGATACATCTGCACAAGTTTTACCATTATTTAGACTGTTCTTTTTGTATTCGTGTATATCTTTGTTTCTGTCGGTAACCTCTCAGTAGCATGATGATAAATAATAATTTAATGGTAAGTTCCCTAAGAGATACCTCAGTATTAGCAGGTCGGTTCCGTTCCATATCGCCGATCCAGACAAAAAGT
The DNA here is from genome assembly GCA_944739405.2 of Euclidia mi. Classification (NCBI taxonomy): domain Eukaryota; kingdom Metazoa; phylum Arthropoda; class Insecta; order Lepidoptera; family Erebidae; genus Euclidia; species Euclidia mi. The sequence goes on from OX123197.2 coordinate 36,593,576, forward strand.
ATTAGAATTTAAACTTTCGTGGTCATTTAAACTTATTTTAAATTGTCTTTCGGGATATATACCACGTACCTTTGTTACTCCAAACAAAGATACGTGGTATATATCCCGAAAAAAAGTATATTCTATATCAATTTACAATTTGTATGTTGTACACAAACATGAATTTAAAGCTACTGCACTAAGTAAAATACACAACAAACTAAACAACCGTAATAGCTTTTGCCACACAATGTTTTATTTCATAATTAAACACAAGTTACGCTTCGTTCACAGATATAATCAGAATAGGTGCTGACACATATTAAAAGATAAAATCACATGTAATAATCTGAATACTCAGAAAATAATTGTAGTAAACAAGCGGACTGAGCATGTAGATTATTTATTAGAACTTTTTGTGTACGTTATGCCAGTAATGTTGCTTTTAGACTAGACGGTATTTGACGATAAGTAGCCGGATGCTAGCTCACAACGACTGCCGCTATCACGTGTTGCATAGGCAATTGTCTTCTTCCATAGCATTCCGCAGCAATGCAGCGCAAGTTCATTAAATAGATAGCTACCGGAGTGCCATATTTCGTCAAAGGTGTACATTTATATGGAAAACATAACCGTCTGTTTAACGCGCGACACTCGACACGTTGTTGTTTCGGTTGCAGTCCGGTCCAACTGTTTAATATAAAAGCGCCGTAAAATAATGACTGTTAGCCCCAATTCATATTGTATACCACATGGTGATTACCGTCGCGTGCCACATAAAGTACCACTTCATAATCAGCTTAGCACACGTCACAATGCAGAACGATGAAAAGCAAAGACAACTCACAAAGACGAAATACTATGATTGATCGAGTCTCTTCAAAACTCACATTGCATAACTCCTTGTTGACTGTTTGCATTGTTGTTTCATACTTGTGAAATGTCTTCTTGTTCACAAGCGTTGATTGATGTGTACATCTGTTTCTAGGTTTAATTTATTTAAATTATTCTACGAAGAAAGTTTAGCGTAGTCATGATTATGAAAAAGTTGTGCCAGTGAATAAATCGGGTTGTAATTAAATTGTAGGTAGTACTCCTAACTACTACAGTGTGGGGTTTGTTATAGACTCGCAAATGTATGTGTCTTAAAATTATGCAATGTAATTTAAACTTGACGATTTCGTAACACTAGCGAAGGATGTTCTTCGTACGATCATTCTTGTTCTTCCTGAGGATGGTCTCATAATAATAAAGTTTATTTTGCATAATGTTGCAATTAATAACCTTCTGAAACTTCGGTTTCAATCTGAAGACAAAAAATCCATGCCCAGTCTCATAACATAGCTTTTTACAGTCCTCTGCTAAAATTTTTACTCTCTATTTTGCTTCACAGCGCTGTGAGTCATTAGGATAATTTGGTTTACCAGGCTGACCCGGGTTGGTACATAGTTTGGCAACAAATTTCCATCTTCGCAAAGATACTACTTATTTGTTTCGAGTACTGTTTGTTTGACTGCACGGTTGGCGTAATGGTTTAAGCGGCCGCGTCGCCGCTTGACACTGCGCCGAGTGTTGTGGGTTCGATCCCCACACGAGGCAACACTTTGCGTAATTCATAAATTATTGTTTTGAGTCTGGGTGTTCATTGTGTCCATTAGTTGTATGTTCGTAAAGTCCTCCGCGACATAGGATTGAGTCCTAATGCGGGAGTTATCTTTTAAAAAAAGAAAATTTAAAAAAAGTACTTAGTTATGTTTATTTTTACTAGTCTCTGGTTTAACGATACCCTCGCAATGAAATGGGATAGTGACATGACATTTTGTGTCCTCAATCCATCACCACACCGACTTACTTTAAATATAATGACCAAACAGAGCCGAGTGATGCCGTAAATATTCTAAATTCCAATTCGTAACTAGCGCTCTGTATGCGCTTTTATAAATGACGTGGTTAACGTACTTCGCATACCTATCAGCCTTTAAGGTGCACGAATTAAAAGGATGCATTTGGAAGCTAAATTATTATTTTCTGTAAAAGTTTAAGACACATTAACTTTTATAATGTGACCATTAAGAAGCCCAGGTTAAAGACTTTAACTAAGTAGGGTTAAAGTAAAAACAAATTTAAATATTCTCTATAAAATGAAGTGGCGCCTTCTGTCCCATAAAACGGATATCTCTTGTATCTTTATAACACGACATAATATAAGACGCTGATAACATCAATAAGCTGGTACAATGTTGATAAACCTGACCGTAAGCGCTCACCGCGACTTAAATAGAATTGAATAAATCAGTAAACATTGACTCTATTCGTAAATATAAGGAATTTACGACTCGACACGTCAGCTGCGGTCGTACGCGGTGTTAAGGTCCCTGTTGACTGGGCGGTTATGACCGCTACTGACCTGTGATAGGATAGACCGGTAAAGATACCAAGACTGTTTCGAATAGTACGAGGTAAAAAAAGAGCAAAGATAGAGGGTTTTTTAGGTTCGTGTTATATTGCTTAGTGATTTTAAAACTTTGACCTGTACGTGACATTTGGTCACATTATTATATTTACAAACGAGGTACCTACGCATTGAAATTATACGGTTATACAATCTTTTATTTGCCAGTATTAATAAAAATGCATATTTATTTTCGCCGTGAGACTATTTTTTGTAGTAGGTCAGTGCATCAAAGAAATTTCGCAAGATGCGTTTCCTACGTCTTTCATAAACCGCGCGTTGTTCCAGCGCACCGCGCCGTTCTGTGTATCGAATCCTTAACATAACAGGTGCCTATACACCACTATACGTGTACACAATATATCAAGTGAAATACAAACAAACATTTATTTATACGGACCACAGTTCACTTAATACTTACAAACGACGTTAACACGGACCACCGACTTCGCCATTTTATTCAACGATTCTACAAGCGTCAATGTAATTCGGAGTTTGGGAAAAGAAATTGATTGTTCGAATTTGTTTGTGCTTGTTTTCCCCAATGGTATGCAAAGGTTATTTCCAATTTGTATGACAAACGTGTACGAAGAATATGTTCAGTTAATTAGGTCACCAGTATCTAAATAATTAAGTATCTAACTGTCCTTTTCTCTTGATAATTAATAGAAAAACGCAGTGTGATATTTATTTGATGGAATTTTGAAAATGTTCTGTCCTTATATTCCGGTATCGCCAAACTATATGCCCGTAGTAATTGTGATATTATAATATTTCGAACAAATATTAAGTTTTGCAAAGTTTTTAATAACGTGATTGTGATTCAAGATCTTTGCCTAAGGTTCACTTTCAGACTAACTGGATAAGACAGATACCTGAGCATTTTCGATGAACACGTTTCTTCCCGAATCACTACTCTTATTATTTTCCTAGTAATTTAGATCAACACAACCAATTTTACGCATCAATTTGTAATAAGCTCTTTACTTTCTTTATTGATAAATTAATCAAACATCTCTTTGTACTGTGGAAAGTTTAAACTGGCGTCTGGTGAAGCAGACCCTTAATCTTATAACAGCGATGAAAGATAATAGGGCACGACCAGCTGCCCACACATAAAATACTTAAAAAGGTCAAGGATTGTATCATGCGACATAAAATATCTGTTAGGCGCAAGTAATTACTGTCCCACTAAATTTACTTGAAAAGATTTGAAACAACTTTTATGTGCATTAGCATTCATCTCACGGAGTGTCATTACGTCCTTTTATAGTTTGTTAAGAGTACCTATCGGTGCTAGCACGGGTCTATTGGAATACAATGCGACAAGATTTGATATGTCGCTAATAGGTGACATAAAACAAACAATCGGAAAGTCGTAAATTAGCGATAAAATTAAAGTAAGGATAATAAAAAATATACTTACACGTATTGGTCATGATCTTACAAGTATATTAAAAATGAGTCAGATATTTTAAGAAACATCGATTTATAGGAACATACTATTCTTGGCAATGATTTGATTTTTCACATACTTATTGGAAATTCAAAGCAATTACTTTAAATTATAAAAACTACGGGGTGACCGAAGCTGAAATTTGGCATGTATATTCCTTGTGGACCGTAGGGGTGCACTAAGAAGGTATTACCCAAAATTCCCACGGGATTGGGAAAAACGGTTGAATAAAAAAATAATATGGGGGCGTAGCTGCTTGCGAGAATCCTTTACTTATAAATCGACGTAAGGCATCCATCAATCTAGTACCGTGCTAGGTCTGATCTACTAAACAAGGTTGACGCGGCGGCAGCGGGTTATGTAAACAATCATTACACGCTTCAGCCACGCGCGGTAGTCCGGCTAACTCACGTCGGTGTACTGACCTCTGTTACATGTGAAGAAGGTTTAATCATAACGCGAAATATTGAACGATGGCAAACTGAGATAGAACGTTAAATAACTGTAAGTAAAGCTAAATAATAAGTGAGCGATGATAGAGTTCTGTATAAAAACCCGTCCAGTGCTAGTCGGATTTGAACACAAAGGGTGTCATACAATTTAGTGTACTTGTATATGTTGTTGTTGTAATTATTTGTTTATAATACAAACTTTGTGAAAATGTCAACAGTGTGTAACTATTACGCTCATCATAGGATAAAAACGGATTGCTTTATGTTGACAAAAGCTATCCATTTTTCATAATGATAAGAATACACTGAATTGTAGTAAATTGTTCACGAGATACATCTCGCTGACAGACAAATGCCTCCCGTCAGATATGTTGCATAACCCAATTGTTTAAATCTTTTATGCTCCGTTATCTTCTTTAGGATTTTTTTTGCTGAACATCTACTGCGATAGGTAATCATTTCAGCCAATAGATTTAAAACTCTTCAGTCAAAAAGACATTGGTCATTACGCTGACTTTTAGTTAAAACCAGGTGTTCCAAATAAATTTGTAATAATTACATAAAGTCTACCAAGGGCGAGAGTTTCACCTTGCTTCCATACATCGTGCAACAGGTTCGCTAAGCTTATAAATTGTAACATTTCATCGCGAACTAATCCAAGAACTGGTCGGATACATTTGATAAGTGCTGCGCCGACGGGGGCTGTTGACGCAAATGTGTCACTCAATTGATGTGTCGCCTTGTAAGACCGGACTTAGCTTGTAATACTTCTCATTCAATTTGTCGATGTTTGTTCCGTAGATAGTAATCTGTGAATGCAAAAGTAATTGCTTTTGAATATAGCAGTAAATGCAAATATTGATTGACATATAAAATCAGACTATGACTGAATTGGTCTGCAGTATTGCGCGGATGGAGTAGTGGTGAGTTCGATTCCATATAGGTAAATAAACAGTTAACTAAGAAAATCAGTAGGTACTATACCTACTGATTTTCAGTGCAAAAATGCCGATGCCTCGATTCTTCACTACCAACCAGTGCTATGTATCCACAGTTAAAGTACGCGGTAACGCACGGTACGCCGCGCACCGCTAACTAAATGCATATTTGGATAATTTTATTAAAATCTCATTACAGTTTGACGCCATGGTTGTAGAAGGTCAAGTAAAATCTATTTGCTTTTTCGTCTTTTTGTTTGAAACCACATGATTATATTAAAATCTCAAACAGACAGAAAATTAGCTTCTTTACACAATGTACTCAAACACCTTGTAATTGCCGACACCAAATTTACAAATCAGACAAATATTTTCTCCAATCCCACGCACATAACTACATAATATGCAAACTGATGTAATAGTTTTCTGAGCAAATAGCCCTTCGTATTTCAAACAGTCACAAATAATGTGAGCCAGCGGATAATGAAGCGAGGCGCCCTTTTAAGGAGTGAATAATACATATTTTACGTTAAGCAGATATGATGAAGTACTTTACAAACTAGAAATAAAAAGGAGGGGTTGAATTGTCTATGGCTTACCTTACTATGTCTTATCTGACTTCCTGTGGCTACGACTAAGTATTAAATATCTCTCATACATAGTACCTTATAATGTCTACGTTATTAAAACTTGGCATCAATTATCTGATAATCTATACAAGATGCGAAAGTTAAAAAAATGTATTTTATCCCATGTGCTAATTTGATTTATAAGCTATATTACCACATAGTTTTATCGACATCCGGTCAGTAGATTTTGCGTGGAAGTATAACAAACATCCATCTCACAAACTTTCGCGTTCATAATAGTAGAGAGATTTACTGACATTAAAGTAATTCACATAATAAATAGGTTACCGTAATTTATATGTACCAAATACTAGATGAGCTTGATAACGGCCCTAAGTATCGTTATAGCATTCGAGAGAGTTATTCTAAAATAACTCCATAACATAAATAAAGTGGGAATGCTATTCATTTTCCTCGACTTGAAAACATTGAACCGCTTAACGCTCAGCTGATCTAAGCGCGCAACCTAATGTAAACTACAAGTGTGGCTCATGTTTACACTGTTTTGACATGACGTCGGCCATGTCGGAAATGTTGGGGTATGCTCTCACTACGCTGAGTGAGAAAATCGTTGTAGGTCGAACATCACGACTACAGCTTGCAAAATTGAAAATCTTTCTGCTCTAGGTAGGTAATATAAAATAAGACCTAAATGTTTAGTCCTTGTCGTACCTGTGTAGGATTTATTATATGCTAACTAAAGACACATTTTTGTTTTTCTGTCTCTAAAATTCTTTGCGAAAACATCATGTAAAAATAAAAAAGCAACGTTACATCCCGCAAATAGTCATTTTTGAAATTCTAAAAGTACCTAGTATTAAATCTGGTAATATTGTTAGTCATCATTCTTTAGTGAAGCCAACAATTTAGAACAAAGATCCTGCAATAAAATAATTCTATTGAAGTAGATCGCAAATAACCTCATTAGCTGACAAATCTATAATCTGTTAAATTTATAGAGTGGTTACAATTTGAATATCTCTGTAACTTATCATGAATAGAATAATTGCTGAATTGATCTTGATAATCGTAACTTGTTATTTAAATTCAATTACTTTGTAATATTACAGTAGGTTCACTTGACTTAGAACTACGTGTAGCAAAATATAAATCTGAACAGATTGAAGTCAAGAAAAGGGGTGTAAGATCTCTGTTTTCTTACAATGAAAGTTTTACAATTACTTTTTACTGTTCCTACGGGATATATACCACGTACCTTTTAAACCAAGGTACGTGGTATATATCCCGTAGGAACAGTAAAAAGTAATGATAGTGACCACGAAAATTTAAATTCCTGTAAAGTTTTACAAGTTTTTCGGTTCCCAATCGTGTTAACTAGGTAACTAATTTAAGATACACCTAAATATCTCACTTTTTTCGCCGACTTTTTGGTTAGCTTACAACTAGTTAGCTTACTCTCATGAAGAGACTGATATTATAATCAGTAATAGCTAATTATAATCAGTTATAAATATTAACACCAATATTATATATAGCTGTAAAATTAATAGATAATGTCAACTATAACGTAAATATAAAAGTTAACCAGAAAGTTTATTACGAACCAAAAACCTGTGTGCTCTATTGAGCTACGTATCTGAAAATGCACTCATTATTACAAGTATTCCTCATCAAAAATCAACTCAACATTCAAAGAAGTGACAAATACTCACAACGACACATTTAGGTTATCTCGAAAGGGAAAATAAGGCATAATTATGGTACTTATTTCATAAACATAACCCACTTTTAAAGGTTAGATTGTGCGCAAAATTAGAAAATAAAATTACAATCCTCACCCCCAAAAAAGTCTAATGTACGTATTACAGATTAGAATCTTTGCGCACTTTTATAGCGCATATAAAACACAAAGCGAGTAAAGTCTTACACTGAGTCAGAATCGCGTTCCTGAGTCATATTTCATCTTGATAAGGTAATCATAACTACGTAACTAGTGGTACACAATGGTGGCACCATTCATCTTTGACGGGAAAGCAAGGTTTTACTTACGACTTTTGTAATGAATGCATGAAAGGAATTCCTAAAAACACCTCATTAAAGCATATTCTGTAATTTTTTTAATCTATTAGATAAATATGAAATACTTCTTGCTATAGATGTTTAGCATGTTGTTGGTAACTGTGATGCGTTTGATTTGTCTTTACTATTTCAATAATAAGAAGTAGATAGGTACTATCTCCCTATCACTTCTATAGATAGAAAATATCTTCAAGAAATATATTCATCAATTGTAAAAGGCAATTGCCTTTTCTCCGCTCTGTATTGCCCATAAATCACAGATACTAAATATATATCCTAGTTATTAATATTCAGCCTACAATCATATATCGTACCGGTGTCTACCGTTGCAGTTTTCATAATTAATTCGTTCTATTACAATAATCGTGGTACAAGGGACAATAATTCCCGCCATAAATCGCTGCATTCCAGTATTTCCATACACATATAAGGAAGTCGGCTAAACTTGGTAAAAGCTGATCACGATTTATCTCTTCCTGCAACAAATGTTTTATATCGTGTATAAAGTAAACATTTGGCCCAATGTTTGTCGTACGGGTGCGCAGACGCCGTACATTTGATCTTAATAACTATATAAACACACAAAGTGGGTGTACCGAAACACATCTCAATTATAGTTTGTAGTTCACCGTGATCGTTCTGTAGATCAGTGAATTGTTTAGATGCTTGGGAACGCACCAGTATTTGACCTACTGTGGACTTTGTTGCAACAAACTACTCACTATTATTTAACAGATCTTTATCAATTGCTGTGTGGTTGACGGCATAGAATACAAGTGTCACCACCCCCTATCTTCCCGTGGGTGTCGTAAGAGGCGACTAAGGGGTAACACGATGCAAATACCATCTTTGCGTAGAGACGGAAAACTCGACATCAAAACCTATACGACTGCCTCGTTGGTCTCGCGGCATAAATGTGCGCGTGGGATCGGGAGGTCCCGGGTTCGATTCCTGAGTCGGGCAGTGTTATTGGGTTTTTCTGTCACGAAATTCTCAGTAGCAGCACGGAGTTTGGAAATGTGCCCGGTACGGCAATAGGCTCGCCCCTTATTGCGTGGGACTAAAGTATATCTGGCGAAAGGTGGGTGTAGAAATACACCTCTGCCTACCCCTTCGGGGATAAAAGGCGTGACGATATGTATGTATGTATGTATCTTTATCAAGTTTCTTGTGAGATTCGATTTCAAGATAAAATGAAGCACACAATTTTCAGTAATCAAACAGGAAGCATCTAACTAATGATCTCAATTAGTGTTTGGAAATATGCAATCCTTTTATTGAAACAATGCCATGTAATATGTCTATCAATTGACCATAACCGACTTGGTCCATAAATCTCAAGTAATTTTTATTGCGTCAATCTATTCTTCTAGTCTATATAATACTACAAGCATTATTTTAGATACCTAAACACGTTGTATGAGGTATTCTCAAGAATATAGCCTTGATACTCCCACACGAGTCCTAGATCAACTTCAAGATTCAAGAAACAACCTATTTAATATAAAAACGTCGACAGCTGAAGCGAGTTTTGGTTATCTGCAAGTTTATCTCCCGTATCTGGCTATCGTAGTTTAGTAACCGTTGACAGTGTCGCCGTTCTTTCGAATTGAGCAATGTTTACATTTTTGGTACGTCTTTTGTAACAGTGTAAATGAAAATTCGTAATTGGAACAATTATGAGACTAAAGTTTTATACCTCATGTATGGTTTGACCAATCTACTTGTTGTTTAGCACTGGATCTAATGTTGCGGCTTCGATTCCCATACGAGACTGATGCGATTTGTTCTTTGTGTCCGTGGTTTGATTGTTTATAAAAGTTATATTTATTAGTTAGACTGCCTTCGCGGTCCAGTGGATAGCGTATGCGACTGCTGATCGGAGGTCCCGGGTTCGATTCCCGGGTCGGGCAAAAGTTTTAAGTACTGTGTTTTTCCGAATTCTCAGTGGCAGCGCGGAGTCTGGTAATGTGCCCGGTAACGGCAATAGGCTCGCCTCCTATTACGTGGGACCTAAAAAAATTCATGGTGAAATGTGGGTGTAGTGTTACACCTCTGCCTACCCCTTCGGGGATACAGGCATGAGTCTATAAACAAAAAAGTTTATAATAAAAAAATCTTTTCTTGCAAATTCTCTTTCTTTTTTATAGTAGGCAAATACAATAACAAACAAACTATTAATAATATAGTTGCCTTTCGTATTTGACATCACTTGATTGCTTTAACCAATGTGTCCTGTTAGGAGTTGACTAATGACTCTAGTCGCGAACTGTAGACCTATGGTAGGGCCTATAGACAAAATAGAGATCGCCCGATTTTATCAAGTCAGTATCATAAACAACACAGTATCAGTATCAGTAACACAAAACAACACATATATCAACATATATTGTAATAACTGATGTTATTGTGATATCCCTAATGGCATTGGTGATTTCTAAAGACTTGTGACGCTTGAAGAAAAAAAAGTTTTAAGATAGTCGTAAATTGTTTCATCGTCCGCAGTCGACTGCTGACAAAGACCTCTTCTAATTTACTAGAATACATACATAGACTCACGCCTGTTGCCCGGAGGGGCAGGTTGAGACTACGGAACGCCATTTGCAACGATCCTGACATATCTCTCTTGCTTCATTCAGTCCCATCAAATTCCTCATGCATGCTCTTCTGTTTAGGGTACTTCTAACCTTTCCTGTTTTAATAATGTCTCCAATCTGGTCAGAGAACATCCGTGTAGGTCTTCCTGGTGATTAGTAGTGTAGTAATATTAGGATTTCGAAATAAGAAATAATTTCATAGTGATCTGCTATGAATAAAAATACCTACAAAATATGCAAAAAATAACATATATACGCTTTTAGACATACTTGTCCTCAAACTATCTAAACCAAAATCAGATAAGTACTGGCTTAGTGACCCAGGAGCTAATTCATGCCGGCTTATGAAGGATTACATAGTAAACAGGATGATACCAGGATGCACTGATTACTTGCATATCAATTACAAGTGAGCTTTATTTATAGAGCTATCCGCTCTATTCGCTTCCTAGCTCTGTGTAGATCAGATTCCTAACTAAATGGAAGCAAGTCATTAATTTTGCCAAATCACTTTTTCGTCTCCTTGCGCGGCGCCGACGGCTGCCTCAAGCTAGTCTAGTTGTAAAACAATTACGTGGCCTCATATTTCATTTAACTATTCAAATTTAATGGGTGACGCCGTAGCCTGATAGTTGTGCCTAGTTCTAAACGTGAAAAGCGCTTCGAGAGCAGCTATTTAGGTGCCCAACGTCCAAATATTTTGCACGTAAGCGCCAACACACATAATATATGGACACTATTTGTAATACGAGCTTAGAAATAGATGCAATAAACTACGGCCTTTCTAGACAACTATAAACTTTTATTCAACGCAGGAAATTTATGGATTTATTTATTAGTCCAATTATTTATAAACACACCGTCAGACGGTAACATTTTTCTTCGATGTATTGGCAATAACTACCCGTCATTTCTGTTTCCTTACACCTGCGGAATAAACTTCATTATAAAAAATATGAAGAAAATGTCTAAGCCGTCTATAAGGTATTCATGAACAATTTGTTACAAAGTGTGAATATTTATCTTCCATTATACGTCATTGGTATAACGGCAACAGCGCGTGTGATGCATCAACTTGACAGCTTTTAACCTGTAAAACAAGGAAAATCACTTTTATAAAACAACTGAGCCTGAGGCATATTAGAGCGATAATCTCGACACATACGAAGGTCCTTAAGAGCATAAATTACAATTTGTCGCGTATGACGATTTAATCAGATTCAATTTGTGTTTATAGAGATACAGTAGGTAATCATGGACAGTTTCTACGAAAAACAGCAAGGCTAACAGTAACATTCAACATGAGGTAAAGTCGGTTGTCAATAACAAAGTTACATACTGAAGCGGCACACATGATGTACACATATTTAATCGTTTTAATCAAACAGACTTCTATTCACAAAATGTACACAGGTCAGCAGTACTGGGTCAAACAGCTCGCATTATGCACAATTCGACAACACGTGGCAACAAAAACGTATTGGTCTAAACGCTAGAATATGTCGATGACAGCATACAGTGTTTGTACTATGACACACCGCTATTCCCTACAGGTCCTGGCGCCATCAGCTAACACGCCTTGAATGCCCAAAGCAGTATAACTCCATTGATTTATGATTAAAATTCTATGCATCTATCTATGACTGCAATAATTGCATTCGCCTGAACCTGTTTTGCATATTCCAATGTTGTGCACCTCCTATGGTGTTATGATAAACTAACTACGGTGCTGTGAACTTATTGTAATCGTGTCGAGCCGGAATGGCTATCAATTTATCGATTCCCTTCCTACTTAGATCCTCGCTAAGAAAATAGCTAAGAAGGTGAAAATTGGGTTTGCATCGTGTCGATCACGATACCATTCTACCAAATAAGGAAGTCGAGTGAAATATTTAGATGTCCTTACATAAATTCTCATGTTATACAAGTCCGTGTACAAGTTCAGAATATGACATTGATTTAATCCACGATCATAAAATGATACACTGCAGTAATTATAATATCAAACCTTTGCATATTAATATAGTTTCTGTAAACTAGTTAGTTCGTTATAGAGTAGCATTTTATTTTTTTAGTACAGAGCAAATTAAAAGTAATGAACGCAAATAAAAATGGACCGATAGTCCTGCAATGACATAGAAAAACTCGTATACTATTAACTAATTAGCCTTACTTAGATAATGCTGTTAATCTGTATTCTACATTTATGTAAATTTAATAACAGTAAGTAGATAATGTTTAGCTTAATACCGGGGAGTGGTAGAAAACCTGCAGGGTAACAGGTAATGACTGAGGCATCGGGTGGGTGCGCATACGAGCGCACATAATATAGGTGGATACGTTCATTATAAAGTATTCACTTTATAAAGTAGTACATGCCTGTACATCTGGTCCTATTCTGAAGCAGACCTTGTTAATTGCGAGCCCACTCTGTTCCACACCGTTAGTCACTTTAGTGAACACGCACATCGCTATTAAATAGGAAGCCGACAACACACGATTATTTTGTAAATCTTACCGCTTTACAACATTACCGTTGTACGATGGCTAGCAATTATAACAGAGCCATACGTCCTGGATATCTGAAATTAAAAGCTTTGAACTACTATTGCTTTTATAATGGAAATAAAAACACAAAACTCGCTAAGATCAAATCGGTAGGTATTCTGAAAAGCTCTGATGTACCTACAAAGAAATCAAAAAGTTATCTCTGCATGGTAAATTTTGGACTACTTTGTAACATAGATAAAATAAGTATTATACTGAATTTCTAAAATTACTTCTTTGAATTTGAAAATAATAAATGTCATTCAAATTACTAAACTTTACTGCGATACTTTAATCTTCAAAAAAGTAGTAAAGATACTAAAACGGTTACAGTGTATTAAAACGCGGTAAGTACTTATTTATTTCATTGTGTACGCACAACAAATGCCCAAATGCCAATAGTCCAAATCATGTAATTCGTAAATGCAAAGCTATCCTAATTAACGATCGGAAACGGGCTGTTTAAATTTCTAGGTCAAACGATTAAACCGTACGCCAAGAAAATGAAAACATTAAAATAAGACCGAGAAGTAATTAAGATAAATGTAATTGCGGTTTGAGTATCGGGAAGACTTCATTCTGCACAACTGTATAATAGCTATCTGATACATTTAATTTAATTATTATCTTGTATATGAATCTGTTTCAAGCCTACCAGTTGTTCGTTTTCATTACCTGATAATCTAAGACAATAGTACTGTACTGAGCTGCGCGCTAAGGTATGAAGGTTTAGAGTGTAGCCGATTCAAAGATTGCGTACCTCATTTAGGTTAAGGTACCTACAGCAAATAAAAGATTATAATCAGTTTGAAAATAGTCACATTAAATCTAGATAATGCCAGATAAAAAAATTGACTGATTGTTGTATGTAAATAAAGAAATCAGATTTGATAGATCAAACTCACATACAGTATATAATTTGAATGATTTCTGCGACCTGGGGTTTGTTATGTAATATTATCGATCCTCACACGATCCATCCAGTTGATTTCTAAAACTAAATAAGTTCATAATCTTACTCATGTGAACTCATATAATTTTATTAGCTATAGAGATTGTGAAGCTTGGTATGCTATAATTCTGGTAGTTATGTCTTGTAACCGCAATCAGGCAGATAACATCTTTTGCTGGTCTCTAAGTAAAAGTAATTCTGAAGTTTACAACTGTGGTATTTATAACTTGGTACCATTTTCACTTTACTGGCACTATTTTCAATTATCTACTTAAATTATCACCTGATATAATATAGATCAATGGAATATCTGAGCAGTAGCTTGACTTCAGCCCTTGCTACTATTTTATTCTCGTAAAATTAAAGTACTTCTGAACTCGTTAAAATTATTACAAACCAGAGATTACCACGCTCACCGTTCGGTTAAATATTAATGGCTTATGTATTATGATCATTTAAAAAAATACAGTTGCGAAAATAGCTTTATAATATGCTGATCACAAATAAGGTTTTCAGTTTAGAGAAGAATAGAGGATGCCCGCGGTTACACCCGCGTTATTTAAGGCTACTGCTCCGCTCCCGTCACTCATAGCGCGATGTTATATTATAGCCTATAGCCTTCCTCGATTAATGGGCTATCCAACACTGAAAGAATTTTTCAAATCGGACCTGTAGTTCCTGAGATTAGCGTGTCCAAACAAACAAACAAACTCTTCAGCTTTATATATGTGTATAAGATTTATGATGTTAAAATAGTGATGCATTTGGCACAAATATCTCAGTGTCTCCTGAAGAAAAGCTAAGTTAAAAGTCAGAAGAACTGACGAGTCAGACTGACGGATATAATAGACTTTACTTTCGAGAGTTTTAGATTAATTTCTATCTTTCGCGATATTTAATTTATTTAAAATATAAATACCTCTGTAGTATCGATGTTTTGCCTGTCTTACGACGACCGTCGTCGTGGTAAATAGGTTTAATGGCAATGAAAAAAGTTAAAGTGATATTCCTAGGAAGACCTTAGTTAGAGAAAATCCACCTGTCTATCCCTCTGGGAAACCGGCCCAACCAGACATGCGTCGCATAAATATCTAATTTAGCAGCTTCCGTACTTTAATTTGCTTATTAAGATCAAAGTAGCTATGGCGTTTATGATTATGCGAACTGAATATTAGCCATCTATTTACACCCTCCCTTTTCTCATTTACGTTATTTTTTATTATCAGAATTATCATTCAAATCTTTTTCCTTGCAGCGTTGTCTTTTTGTCGTTTTTACTTATTTCTATAGATATATTTCATAGTTAGACCAGTGAATAGATATTTGAAGGTACTGATACCCTCTAAGGTGACACATAGCTCAACGTGCATTCTGAGCCTCAGACCAAGGTATCTCATATCAATCATAACTTCGAAAAGTCGGTGGTGTATGGATTTAAACCTAAAAGTCATTGCGTAAATATCATCAAATTATAATTTATATCAAAATCTGTTACTGTTTCTTATGTTTGATATCCCTTTTACACTGTACTTAATGAACTTACACCATTTTGAGTTACAACAACTTTACAACAAAGTTATTTGTTCTACACAGGTATTCAGAAGTCTGAGTGCTAGTGAAAAGAAAGAATTAAAAAGATTTTCTATCCATCTCTCAGTAAAAACTATAATGGTTTATAAGCCCTTCATCACCATCATCATTAGCCCTGTATAAAATTTGTCCCACTGCTGGGCACGGGCCTCTCACGGGTGACGTCTGGCCAAGTGCGTGTTGGCAGACTTCACATGTCTTTGGAGAACATTATGGAGAACTCTCAGTCATGCAGGTTTCCTCACGATGTTTTCCTTCACCGTTTAGGATGCAATAATAATTTAATACGAACATAACTTCGAAAAGTCGTGGATTCGAACCCGAGACCCTCTGCGTAGCAATCCGTCGGTTTCTCCACTAGGCTATCTCTGCTTGACTTATAATATAAGCCCTACAATGAACTTATACGTTAACAAATAACTATAAAAATACCATAAAATAGACACAAAACTATAAATAGGCAAGGCGAGTGAATGTAATTATGGAGCAAAGTTTGCTGTGTTTATATTAAAAGTAGAGGAAGCTTTGTCTATAAATGTATTTATACCATGCTCCTTTGTTTGTAGAATAAATAATGATTCTGTATTTTCAAGCGCTATGATGACAAGTTCATATTACAAATCCCAGAAAACAATTTTAAATCTTTACAAATATTATAAAGCTGTAATATTTGTTCAATTAGATGACCATGCTGATCTCAAGAAATACTAGACGATAAACAGCACATAAACTTGGCAGCCCTGACAATTATTTCTTAAAACCATAAACTTAATACTATGCAATGTGCATTAACGATTAAATTTCCATACGGAAATCGCAAATATGTTTGAAATATGGCCAAACAAGCGGCGATGACACGTCTTCACAAGCGCCTACACAGCGGCCGGCGTCAATATGTCCGGGTAGCCATATTTATCTTGGACGTCCGATTATGGGGAGTTATTTTGACATGAAGCATGCGCCTGACAAAGTGCGTATGGGAATAGAACGCCAAGGTGTTTAATTTAATTATACATAGAACTTCGCGAGTATTTGTTTTCGGCCTGCTTGCTGCTGCGGCACAAGATTCACATTTGAAGACTACTACAGCACTTAATTTAATAACTACATATTTTGTATATATGTATGTTCTTATTTACTATTTACAAGTAATTAATTACAATGTGAAACAGTTGCAGCTCCTTACAAAAACAAAATATGTACCATAACACTGGCGATTAAAAAGAGCGGCCACGAGTTTTATTGCCCGTTCTTTCTCGTGGTTCTACCTATTGCTTTGCGAATGGGCAGTAAATGTAAATGTAGAAGCATTATTAATTTACTTTAAAAATTTGACGTTCATAAGCGTCACGTTGTGACCTAGATGAATAAATGATTTTTGACTTTTGAAATAGTAATAGTAAATTTATGATATAATGATCCAAATATTTGGTGATCGCGGATTAGATTTGACCCAGCATAAATCTTTGTGTGACGGCCACCACTATTTGTCATGTTTCCACAATTATTAATTCAATATTACTTATTCCTTAACAATTATAAAAACTAATATTTATAACACATCATTTTGTTCTTAACTCTATATTATAAAAGTAGGAAAATTTTCTATAAAACATTGTGAAACGACGTAAGACAACGTAAGAGCTTAGTGAATCTGAAATCTATTTTTATTACATCAACCATTGCATATTAGCTTCCATAATACCGGCATAATAATTACGACAATTAGTTAGTACGAAGACAATGGCAGACATTGTCGGTGTGACCGACTTCCAGCGCGTTATTATTCTATAGGAGCGGTCCATATTCACCACAGATTGACATGATGTCACAAGGCTTTGTGTCATAAGTCAAAACCACTAGATAAATAAATGTACATTGACTTAGGATGAAACTATCTGATTGATGCCGATCGTTGTCGTCTTACTACGGAATTCAATATTCGAATCATAGATAGATCTGTAGATTTTAGATTCGTTTTTGACAGTTTTTGACATAAGCTCCGTACAAAATATGTCAAACACGAATCTAAAATCTACAGATCTATCCATAGTTCGAATATTGAAAATAGCCGTTAAAGAATTGTGGGATGTTGGTAGAATTTTATTTTGAGTAGTAGATACAAATAGGTTCATCTTTATGTTCTATATGACTAACAGATTTAGGAGGCCAAGCTTGAACTCAATCGCTCCTAAAATTATAAGAAGTCTTCATTCATTTCCTTATGCGAAAACTTCAGATGTCTTACATTTTTAACCCATCATTCTCTAATATCGTATCTAATAATGGAGCCGCCACCAAATCAATTTTATGTGTCAGGATTGTGTTTTTAATTTTACCTCTTCAATATAATTTTTTGTAGTGCAGTACCTAAGTTTCTTCATAAATGTTTACAGTTTCCGAGAAGACATGGGCTATTAATATAAATCACTTTCTTTCATTTTAAATTGCTTTGCGAGATTTATTTCTGGTCTTCTATAAATATGTTACCTAAACATCGTCACATCAATTTGTTATAAAAAGTACTTGTAGAATTTCAAATTTCTTATAAAGCAATTCATTTTTATTATAAAACATTTCTAAGACTGCATATCGCCATGAATGTTGTGAATTAGATTGCTACACGGCAAAAATGCATTTATGGGTAGATTCGTATTAAGTCGACAAAGTTAAGCAACGCTGGCACAGGTCACCACCTGGATGGGAGAACGCGTGTGGCATTTACATCAGAATGTTACTATGCTTCGGAGGGCACGTAAAGCGGTCAGCCATGTCGGAGGCCTTCGGGCGGCCTGAAAACCCCGTCACCAGAGTTGGCCACACACTCACAGGAAAAAGAAAGAAACAATAATATAGATATTTTATAGACCAAATTATTAGTGGAATGCATAAAATGTTCCAATTGGAGCTGATTATTATTGTTAAATCACATCAATTATTTATAGAGCAGAAATTGTTCAAACAATAATAAAATATTAGAGGGACTTAGCTACCCAAGTTACTCATTGAGATAGAGTCGTGCGCCAATGTATGATATGAATTGACACATTTGACAGTTCCAAATGGCAAATATACTGCCCAAGGGGCATAGGTATTATTTTACTGTCAATCGAAATTGACATTATCAACCTATTCGTCGTTAGTGTTCTTAGCAGCTAAAAATAGATTGAAATCTCATTAAAATATTTCGCTAGGCAGAAGCTTTTGTTAAAGCAGATACAAAGAATTACTAACTACATAAACATACCTAGGTCTGTTTATTAATAGTATTTCTATCATTCTCATCATTCTCCTAGCGTTATCCCAGTTTTAAATCTGGGGTCCGCTTTCTAGTCTAACCGGATTTGGCTGAATATTAGCTTTTCCACAGAGCGACTGCCTGTCTGACCGCCGCAACCCAAAGGGATAGCGATATTCCATGGTTAAGACTAGTGTCAGTTTACTGAGAAGGTACTGACGACCTGTAACGAATGTCAAAGAAAGATCTTCATGACAACGGGACCGACGGCTTAACGTGCTCTCCGAGGCACGGGACAAGCGATAATTAACAATTCAATACGCACATAACTCCGAAAAGTCATTGGTGCGCGCCGTGGATTCGAACCAGATACCCTCTGCATGGCAGTCTGTTGGTATCTCCACTAGGCTATCGCTGCCTGTTATTGTGTATTAATAGTATTTCTATATACTTATATAATAAATTTTATTCATTTTATTAAGATCAAATCTTTATTAGCAGTACAGTACAGTTGATAAAACAATTCAAAATGAACCGCCCATAAACCAGACCCAGTAGGTGCCTCAGACTTCAGCTCGGTCCCTTGCTAACCTTGTCGATAGATGGCATATTAAAAGATGTTTCCACTAAGAGAATTATCACATTGTAAACACACTTTGAAATTAAAATCTTTAAAAAGCTGCGGTGACTGTATAGGTAATACACATACAGTTTCGAAATTTACGATGGTACTGTAGATATCACAAAACAAATGAGCGTATTATTTAATATTTTTGATACGGCAAAAAATCAAAAACTTTAAGGTGTGGCACAAGAGCTCTAGCTAGACCACACGAACTGTAGTCGCGCGCAAGCCTTGGATAAATAAGGCGCGGTAATTAAATTCTAAATCAAAATAATCTCAACCGTACGCCAATTATGAAAATAACACAGTTATTAGTTAATATCAATACCTGACCAATTAAACGATAAATCTTGATCATAAAAATAATATAGAGGTGCAACCCCGCAAGAAACTTAACCGTGTAATACGCACGAGCGGTACTTCGGAGCTATAACCCTAATTTTACAACATAACCTATTGAGATGAATTACACCAATTACTTTTATGGTCGTTTACACAAAGGGCCTCTGTTATCTGCTTTGTAAACATATTAATAATTCTGTACGAGTGGGCTACCGTGCGGGCTTCAATGGACTGCCATTTGCATATTCCAATCATAAATTTTAGTCACGTTATTGTTGATAAGTTAATCTAATTAATGTTTTGGTGTAAATTATAATTTTCATTTGGTTACATTGCGTAATTTTGACGTGAACAAATTTGAGGTATTTAAGTTTTTCATTTATGGAACCTGTATCATTTATCTTTATTGTCCATCTTAATTAAACAGGCCCTAAAAGTGTGCCAACAATTTTTCATCTTTACTTTTATCACAATACATGTTAGTTAAATTGACAGGAATGCTTATTGATTTATAATTTGATTCTAATTAAAGGTTGTACCGCCGCGAGTTCTCAAGTGTATCACAAAAAATAGGCGCCGTTTGTAGTCGGGAGTTAATAGGGACCCGGAACCGCGTGTGCATGCGCCGGAACAGATTTTATCACCCACTAACTAATGCCACTGCATCCATCGCCCGGTAACACACTTCATATAAATAAAACCACAACGCGTTAGGTGCTTTAGGGTTGGCAACCAAAATAAAATAAAAAAGTGCTTAAGTTTCACGTATTTCCTTCGCAAGTTAAATATCACATTATCAGTTACAAATCCATACCTGTTTTTTTTTTCAATATGTAAAGCACTATGTAACAGATAATTTTGTAAATACATATTTTAATATACATTTGCTCGAGTAATGTTTGTGTATAACACCTCGATAGGTATTACCTACTAGATGATGCCCGCGGTTACACCGGCGTTATTTAAGGCTACTGCTCCGCTCCCGTCGCTCATAGCGTGATGTTATATAGCCATTAGCCTTCCTCGATAAATGGGCTATCTAACACTGAAAGAATTTTTCAAATCGGTGTGATATTTAAATATAGAACGATTGATAAAGTGACAACCCTAGCTTTAGTAATCGTGTGTGGTACATTGGTAGGTATTTATCGGTAGTTAAGACTCCGACCGTTTACCTTTGAACCAGATGAGTTGAACTTGAACCTGTCCTAATTATAGTCGACCAAGTCGTGTTTAACGTGTTTAAATACTAATAGTATTGAGTGATAAAAGGTTTTTTTAAACATGACGTTTTGCACTTGGCGTTCTTTATTACATGGTAATTTGGTTTACCTCGTAGTATTTATACAACTGCAACTGGCGTCATAGTTAAATACTAGCACAAACTATGTCGATGAATATTAAAATAATTTACTTTAATATTGTGACCTGGTGTCGATAGTGGACTTCATGTCAACTGCTTATTATTGTTATTAAAAAAATTGTTACCTAATCGTAATTTTCTTCCCATGCAGATGATCCAAAATAACTTAAAAGAAAATCTTAATGCAAGATATTGACATCACATGAAAAATCAGCTCTTGTTGTAAGAAATACATGCACGTTAAAACTTTTACAATAATAGATATACAGTTATTTGAATGTTAAAATATTTATCACTTCGCGAGAATGCATATCAGAAAACACGCTATAGATCCATTCTTGAGTTAGTTGTGTACGTTTGCAGAATGTTTACCTATTGTTGTTTCTATCTTGAAAATTTGCAAGATGCTTCCAAAACAATGACTTGTAGTAGTATCGCTGAATATAGATAACACACTTAAAACTTGAGAATCATGCTACTGACAATAAACGGGCTTTATGATTTGTCGAGATAGTGGGCTAGGATTTTCGTCATTTTAATTATATATTACTGGAGCATTGTTATATATAGGTAACTGATAAAGCCACTCACACCCACAGCAATTAAAAGCAGCTGTCCTCAAACCATCCATTAGTCAAGATCACTATTTTATAATGAGTAACTCACTAAAGAATAACCAAATCCAATATCAAACAGCAAACAGTTTTGTTGATACCAAACAATACGGGTAATGACCTCAACTATCAATATTTGTATTGCCAAAACAGTTACGTCACACAGAGGCCCGAAGCACTTGTATTAGGTAAACTTCACGCCCATTAAAATACCATTGATCAGTTTGTTGCCCCAGCAGCGAAAGCAACACATGCGGATTCCCAGTCGTTACTTTAAAAGAAATTGTAAAATCCAATTAACCAATTGGTTGTTGAGACAAAGGGAGATCTCCAACAACAATACTGATTTGAACAACAAAAGAAACGAACAAAATAAATCCCGCACGACCGAGTGGTTTACTCCAATTAAGCTTGTCTTTCATTTAGTATCGATTTGGGTCCATGATCTCATTCCGATCCAGAAACGAGTGATTTATCGTTAGATTACGCCGTGTCGATGCGGTGACGTAACTGACCACCCATCCGTGACTGTCGAACACTCCTTGATGACGTGTACTCTTGTACCTAATGTGTCCTATTTTTACACATGGCAATGTGAACTGAAAAATACCAATGATGTGACGACATTTACCGATATACAAAGTGTTTACTTAAGATTCGACGAAAGTGTCATCGAGATACAGTATTGACGATATCGACGATATTTTTTTGTATAAATAACTGTCAATATGTAATATCTAATAAACTTTATGTAGAACATGTTATTCGCAAATAATTAGTCCAAAATGTGTTTCGTTTCACTGTGATAATTAGATTGCTATCTTTTGAGAGAAGATACTACTGTGTTCAGTGTAGCTTTGAGTTTAATGATGCTGTTTGTTTTCTTATTCGTTGCTGGGGTTTATAAGCAGTATTTTATTTGAATAGCATAGTAATTTAAATAGTTATCGCATTAATGTTGTGGGGTGATACCGATAAGGAACAAAGTTATTCGTTACAAAGGAAAGTTACACACGAAATAGCTGTTGCTGGTGTTATTCAGAGACTCGGAGTTTTCTTTGTGTTCGTTTAATATATTGTTAAGTATCCTGGAACACAGAGCAAGATATTGTCTATTTTTTCCTACGCAGGTCGGATGGGGAGTGTTATGCGCGTATTTTGCGATGACGAACTTCACTTATGATGGTGAACATAGGGAAGCGTTTGGAAATCAGTTTTACGCCGAAGAACTATTGCTAGTGCGGTCACTTTAATAGTGAGAAATACTTATTTAAAAATTGGTAGTCACATCTCTATCGTTAAAATCCAGATAATATTAATAAAGAAATATATAAACAAACTAGACGATGCCCGCAGCTACGCTCGTGATTTTTTTCCGATCCCTTGGGAATTTCGGAAAATCCCTTCTTAGTGCACCCCTGCGAGGAACATACATGCCAAATTTCAGCTTCTTGCAATCAATAATTAATAAAAGGTATCACACTTTTGAAACAATTATTTTGTTTACAAAGTTCAGCATATTACGTATTGGTATTCGTTCTTTACGTTTATTGTAAAATGATAAGATATATTTATTTTTATAAACTGCTTTCGAAAGCAATTCTGGACGAAATCAACAAGTGAAACTATAAATCCGAGGCACAACCAACGTTAAACGGCCTCTGAATGGATGTTCGTGCGTACTCATAGCCGTAAAGGACGTTAAGGCAATAAATCGGCAAAGACAGCCGCTCCCTTTATGCACTGTATTACGTATATTTCACTGCGAGTAAAATGTTCTATCTAATCTTTATCGAATCTACTGAGATACAAGCCACAAGGAAGTTGCGGGACGTTCAAATATTCAAATGCGACCAAGATAAGAACAAATTTAATAAGACGCGGCAGAAACATTGCAAAATGCTGGAACGTTTTGAACTGGTTTTTTTTTAATTCGATTAGACCATATTATTCAATATCACATTGAACGCAGTGGACGATGATTAGAAATATATCTAGTCACGCACTTTTTACTTTAACTTGAAACTTTGTCATCCCAAATTAAAATGTCATTTATATTAATTATTCGTTTGATAACGCTACTTACTTGTCCGTGTGGTGACGGATTAAGAATACGGAATGTCACCACCCCATATCATCCCATGGGTGTCGTAAGAGCCGATGGAGGGAGCATATTATGCAGAGAACAACACTGTAAGAGAAGGAAAACTTGATACCTACAAACCCTATGCCAACCCGTCTGGCCAGCGTGGTACAGTAGGCCGATACCTCCTTTCAAAGGAGAGGCCTAGTCCAGCAGTGGACTGTTAAAGGCTGATAATGATGAATGAAAGCTACTTATGTACTACATGTGTACTTAAATAGTTGCAGCAATAATATATAAAACTTTTCCCTTGACGAGCGGCTAAATCTTCAATGGTCAGCCGCAGAACCTAACTTTAGAGGAGAGGTTAGTTTAAAAAGAGAAGTTGCTAATGAACCTCTTGTTCCTTCTCTGTAGGACCATTTATACACAAGCTTAATCTGTGTATATTAAATTATTGCTTTACTGACTGACTGACAGACAACGTATAGCCAAAACTATTAGGCGCAGGAAGCTGACATTTGACATTACTTTGAGGACCGTCTGCACTAGGAAAGGATTTCCCAAAATACCCACGGGATTGCGAAGAAACGTTTAAATTAAGATAAAATATGCGAGCATCCTCTAGTGTTTTATAAACCTAACCGAGTTGTAGAACTGTTAGCTAAAGAATATTTGCATTATTTTTTGCGTAGCGGACCGTTAAATTAAAGTGGCAGTGAGTATTTGTTTAGTTAATTCGGTTGCTATAAGAGCAAATGTTGGTCACTGAGGCCATACCTAACCTTTTTACAGTATACATACTACAGTTTGCTGTGGTTTCACTCTCTTTATTATCTAGATGTCAATAGTGATATATCCTATTTTTTCAAACATGGTCCTATCATTCAAATTGGTACCGATTTTGTGAGGGTGAATGACATTCACAATATAACATTTAGTTGGCTGTTTCGAAAAAATTACGTGATTTGTATAGATAAAAGAATAGTCATGTCATCCAGGAGTAGGCAACGTCTGTTTTAATTTACATCGTTTACAGTTACTGATCCGCCTCCGAGCTTGTAGTAGGTATGTCTATAAGTTTCCTAAGACTATTTAAGTCATAAACATTTTTCAGAGAAGACTAGTAATTTCTAATATAAACGCGCAACAAACGAACAGTATTTCAGACAGATATATTTAAAAAAATATGTTAGATAAATAGAAATGATTCGCGAATCACATGACGTCGTGCTCTCATCACTCTTCACTCGTCGATCAAAAAGTATTTTTACAGAAATCTAGAATTATGTATATTATTCAATGTTGCCGTGAAACAAATAGTCCTATAAAAATATTTGTACTATAAATGTTTGTAAAGAACTGAGTCATTCCGTTGTTTTTAAATTAAAAATACGATATACATGTTTAAGGTTTTTATTTATATTAGCGGTCCTATCATAACTTCACTCCTTTTTGCTCACAAACTTTAATGTCATGCCAAACCTTCCTTCGTACACAAAATGTATTAAAAACTTATAGATACCAAGATTTTGATTAACGTGATATATAACTAAAATATAATCGTTGCTTTGGAATACGGGCCGTGAATATAAAATGACTATTGCATCTTAAACTTTCATTTAAATCCTCTTTCTTTATTGGTGTCTACGGTTAAATAGGATATCCCCGTCTATTATGAAACATTTGGAGCATCAAACCTGGGTCTTCTCTATCGTGTATACGCATATTACTGTGCACAAATTACCTACGCATTAGTAAGCATGAATCACACAGGACACGCTCTAGCCAAGAAGGCACCATAAAGTAGGGAAAAGTGTCCTTTTTAATTCTAAACTCCGAATGGCTTATTCTAATACAGCTATACGTTTGATGTTATCACTTACTTTGTATTCACGAGCGCCCTCTATCGGCGATACAAAGTACCCGCAAGGTTTGTGATAGAAATTATAATCATCATTGACACTTCCATTGGTTATTAAGAGCCCTTTGTTTCAATATTAATTTGTAATGATATCGTATTGTGTATGGAAGTAGGCTGACTTAATATGGCGTCACTGATTCTTGGAAAAGGGACTCGAAACTGAAGGTTGGATCAGTTTCTTTGAGGAATCAAGATTGTATATTTGTTGGATGTAGAATAATGTTATCCTTGAAAATCAAAGAATATTGTCTTGGCGTTAAGAAACAAAACAATTGGCGTACCTATATTAAGAGCGATTACGCCTTACGGCTTTTCATACAAACTTTCAAGACCTAATTTTTCTTTCTTATTTAAAAAAAGATATTTTCAATTAACTTTTTAGACCTATGTATCCTGCTTATGTGTATGAAGTTTCATTAAAATTGGTTCATTCATTTCGAAAAATAAGGACTTGAAAATTTGTATGAAAAGCTGTAAGGCGTAAACGCTCTTAAGAACGATTGCTCTTCGTCTTATATCCGAAGATATAGTATCCAAAGATCTTGTTACGAGTGTACAAAGTATGCATCGTCAGGTTTAAATGTTGCAGGAACATTGCGGGGAAAGCCACGGTATCAATAATAAATTCTAAGCGTGTGGTATGCAATGAGAGCGACCACCTATCATGTTGCACTAGAATGTTACTATCCAGATGCTAGTGTACTGCCAAATAACTAATCATCTGGTTCGAGTTTTCAGTATATACTTGGCTTGGGACATA
This sequence comes from Euclidia mi, assembly GCA_944739405.2. NCBI lineage: Eukaryota > Metazoa > Arthropoda > Insecta > Lepidoptera > Erebidae > Euclidia > Euclidia mi. Next base: position 36,620,157 of record OX123197.2, read on the forward strand.
CGGAAGCAGTTTGTTATTTTTTATTTATTGAGAATAGTTCGCAGTCCTATGATTATTTGTATTTTACGTACATGCTTTAAATACTGCCCTTCAGAGATGTCATTTCGTAAAATCTTTTCCTTTGTCAATGCCAAGAAACCGCTGATTAGTTCTTAGTGTCATTTTCCTGTCATACGTATTATCGTCCGCGTGTGCATCTCATCCGCATGCAGGCTGCCCGCATCCTATCATTTCATGCGGGCATCACGCGCGCGGAACGCGGATTGGTTGCGGACGCGCAGCCTGCGTGCGTGCTATCCGGATGCGGACGGCGTTCTTCTGCCTTCAGTGTTGTTTTTACTGTGACGCGGGTCGCACGCATGGTCATAGTACGCATATAATCGCAACTGAACAAATTAAAATTGATACAGAGAGAGTCACTGGCGACGCGCACGACACTGCACTGGCAAACGAAATCTTTGTCCTGCGTGTGGCCAGGTGCGTGTTATAACCCGCATGCGGACCACATCCGCACGCGAACAAAAATACGGGAAAAGGGCCCTTAGGGTCCAGATTTCTAGGCGTCAGTTTCAATTACAAAGTCAAGTTTTCTTACATATGGGTACAAAGATGCATATTGACATACATTGATCGATTTTAATTACGTCAGTAAGAATAAATGTATGTGTATAAAATATGAAATAAATTAAACCTCAAACTAGTAAAAATAAACTTACATATATACTACGTCAAAAGAAAAGCGAAATCTTATCCAACAGCCGATAAGCAATAAAATCTGAAACTCAAATCTGATTTACAAAGTGAAAGTATTTCTTTGTTTAACAAAAGATGAGTCGGCGATCACAAACAGTGAAGTATTCCCCTTAAGTGACGTTTTCGTCACATCGTAAATATAATTTGGACAAAGCTTTCGGTAAATCTTACAGATGCCTTTGTATAGGATGATTTACACAAATTACCAGAATCATGTAATCACGTTCTTGTCATATCTAAATTTGCTAAACGACAATTACAGTTTTCTAAAATTATATAATAAAAATTACAGTTTGCCAAATATAATGGCATATTTAAAAAGAATGAGGATATTTTTTATATGTTTTGTTTCTGCGTAAAATAATATTTGTATTGATAAAAACAATCTTTACAGTTGTAACTGACAGTGATAAATAATCTATGAATTTAAAAATATCCAGTATTGTATCTTTAATTCTGGATTTAAAAACAGCCTGTATATCACACCAAATCCTTTAAAATCATAAATTATATGAGTAATACGAAACAAAAGTTTGGCATAACTCTTGTTGAAGAAAGACGTGTTTACAGAATGAGAGGTAAAACCAAACTGTTGTTGTTACAGGACTGTAGTAATATTTTCGCAAGATCCACTAATATACAGAGTGTAAAGGAAACGCTTCCAAAAACAAAGATCAGACATCTGAGGCCAGTTAACATTTTCCAAGCTGCGTCAGAACTTTAATGTTGACTGCCTCTGAAAATTAAAAAAAATATATATATTTATTTATTTTTGAATAACCAATTTGTTGTTTAACCAAAGCCTTCATACAGAATCGAAAACGATAAATGCAAGCTCAGATATTTAAACAATATTTTATCTGCTTTTGTAAGTGTGCCTAAACGTGTATATTTGCTTTCAGCATCATTCATCCCTTACACCCTTTAACCAATGTTTACAGAATACCACAATAAAACTAATCTTGTTGTTGCAGGACTCTCGCGGTGTGTTCGCGGGATCCACTAATATATGCACAGACGACCGAAGTTGGACGGCCGGTGAGTGATGACGTCGTCAATTATCTCCCTTTGATCTTGACGCACACTGATCGGAGAGCACTTTCTTTGAACGGAGTTAAACGGTACTTGATATTGACTGCGATCATTTGTTTTCCAATATTACTGCGGGTTTAGTCATGTATCTAAAAATACACCGGCAGGATAGCTTGAAGCTTCGAAAACAACATGGAACAAAAGTCAGAAAACAATGAAGTGTACCTATATGACACACTTTCGAGGAAAAAGACGAATTTGGTATTTTATGTAAACAGTGCACAGCTGTTTACCTGAAACATTTAATGCGTCTGGTTCGAAATTCGAACAGCATTACAATATAATCATCTTAATATATAAAATCCTTGCGTTACTGACTGACTGACAGACACGCTACAGCCGAAACTATTAGGCGCAGGAAGCTGAAATTTGGCATGTATGTTCCTTGGGGACCGTAGGGGTGCACTAAGAAGGGATTTCCCGAAATTCCCACGGGATCGGCCAAAACGGGGAAATAAAAAAAAAATGCAGGCGTAGCTGCTGGCGTCCTCTAGTAATATATAAAATCCTTGCGCTAAGAAGGGATTTCCCGAAATTCCCGGATCGGCCAAAACGGGTAAATTTAAAATAATGCAGGCGTAACTGCTGGCGTCCTCAAGTAAAAAATAAATTGATTTAAGCTGATTTATAAATAAATTGTCTTCTATTGCAGTTAATCGTATGAATCAAATTTTTACCCGCAGAGATTATTCATAGCTCAAGAATTAAAATAGACATATTAATATTTTCCTGTCATAATATATAAAATTCCATTAGCCGTAACGCAATTATTTTGTAAGATGTTACCAGGATTTCCTTCTGGACATCCCATTACCATTCTAGATATTAATATTTATGCAATTATGATCATCTGTCGATATCAGTATGACTGCATAAGGGTTCTCTTTAATATTATGATTACTATCTTCATGAATATCCTTCTCACCGACTTCTATAAAGAAGGTTATTTCATAGACTACAAAATCTATTGATTGAATGATGAATAAATAGACTGAAAATACTACTATAACATTTAAATTAACTCTGTTTTTTTGTAATCTTTATGGTAAGTCAACTGCCGGTTCAAATAATTCATCATCATCATCATCAGCCTGCCGTAGTCCACTGCTTGGCTTCTCCAATGGCACGCCACTGAGCCCGATTTTCGGATCTTCGTGTCCAGCCGCTGCCAGCCACTTTGCGTATATCAAATAATTGGCAATAAAAAAATATTTTAAAAGATGGTTCTACTACTTTCTCATAAACGTAAAGTACCTATGAATAATAAGTGTTCATTCGTAAATATTCTTAATCCGAAGTATCATATTGTGTCCTAACAAATTAAACAATTTTGACTTTGTGACACCTACACAGCTGCATATTTTGACATACTTATATTAATATGTAAACCACATTTTATAATATATAATATTGGTGTTTTGCAACTCTGTTGTTTAGATAGTTACACCGGCTGAACACACGTTAGACGTGAAGACAGTCTTAGCGTAGATACGTGACTACATCCATGTATCGAAAACCAATACATTATAGCTGTTCAAACAACGTTAGCCTATAATACTGAAACATGTGGGCCAATTTAGGCACAATTTCAACAATCATATAGACAAGTGGAATATTTCGTACAACGTCAATGACCCATCAATCAATCAGCTATTCATGTAATAGCAATGGCTATCAGCTGAATCAATGTTTCCTTGACTGCTCATTTCATTATAAATTTTCGGTGCATGTATCGTCTTACGTACAGGAACGAGTAGATACTAGATCATACAGGTTTCGTTTTACCGGTGTCAATTTGTGAGCAAAAAAATATTGCTTGACAACAATAAGGTTATTTAGTTTTACATCACTGATTACTTCCTCAAAGTACCGACCACAGACTTTAGAAGAGTGTGGGAATACATATTATCAGTCTCGATGAATGCTGTTTATATGGGCATGTAATGAGGAGAGATGAAATGCATGTGACTAGAAAGGTGATGAATATAAGAGTTGACGGATATAAGGCAAGAGGAAGACCAAAGAAAATATAGATAGATTGTGTGAAGGATGACATGAATGAAAAGGGATTGAATAATAAGATGACGTCTGATAGGAGAGAATGAAAGCGAAAGACATTCTGCGCCGACCCCAAGTAATATGGGAACAGGGTAGGCAAAAGATGAATGATGTTTATACTAAAAGATCATCCGATTTCAAAGTCCAGAAGAGAACAGCCACTATATTCGGTAGCTGTTCTGCAGAAAAATCATGCAACTTATCGCCACTACATCCTTTGCCAACTTACCCTAATTGTCGTTTAGTTTAGGCGTTATAGTATTACTAATATTAATCAATGGCCAGACAAGTTTCATCACTTTGCTCATTGTTTCTAAACTTGTCTAATAGGTAGCGAAAACTGATATACATGTCGTCTTTCTCAGTAAAATAACAAATACACCTACATAGCATTTATAATTCCGCCTAAACGTTTACTTGACATATCTTATTGTTGATTTATCATTAAATAGACAATGAACAACTTGTCTTCAGTTACGCATTGTTATGTGTTGTTGTTATGCACGTCGCAAATATAACTGTCACATACGAGTAGGTACTGTTTTGTCACTCTGAATCGTTGTTAATTGCATCATACTCATTGCAGAACATTATTGACTATTTTATCAAGAATATGATAGTTTTTATTACATACATACATACAGAGACTCACGCTTTTTTTCCGAAGGTGTAGGCAGAGATTACGGACCGCCATTTCGACGATCCTGACATATCTCTCTTTAAATACTCTCATCCAATTTTGCATGCATGCTCTTCGGTTAGGGTAATTCTAACTTGTCCTTTTCTTTATGATGTCTCCAATCTGGAACTTCAAAGCGTTAGTCCAATATTTGAATGAAAGAGGAGAAGCGACAGCTCTTTCTCTACCATCATCCAGCGCAGTAACAGACTATTCAGTTACCATCATTGTGTTTTCACAGGTGCCAAGAACGACAGAAGTATTACGAACGAACACGACTGTGTACGCATGGAGCTCATGGGGAGCGTGGTCTGCATGCTCCAAGACCTGCGGCGGAGGAGTCGCCGTGCAGGAGCGACACTGTCTGCCCAGAGACCCCGCTAGGTAACAACGACACAACTACTACTAACTAACACGACTGTGTACACGTGGAGCTCATGGGGAGAGTGGTCCGCCTGCTCCAAGACCTGCGGCGGAGGAGTCACCGTGCAGGAGCGACACTGTCTGCCCAGAGACCCCGCTAGGTAACAACGACACAACTACTACTAACTAACACGACTGTGTACACGTGGAGCTCATGGGGAGAGTGGTCCGCCTGCTCCAAGACCTGCGGCGGAGGAGTCACCGTGCAGGAGCGACACTGTCTGCCCAGAGACCCCGCTAGGTAACAACGACACAACTACTACTAACTAACACGACTGTGTACACGTGGAGCTCATGGGGAGAGTGGTCCGCCTGCTCCAAGACCTGCGGCGGAGGAGTCACCGTGCAGGAGCGACACTGTCTGCCCAGAGACCCCGCTAGGTAACAACGACACAACTACTACTAACTAACACGACTGTGTACACGTGGAGCTCATGGGGAGAGTGGTCCGCCTGCTCCAAGACCTGCGGCGGAGGAGTCACCGTGCAGGAGCGACACTGTCTGCCCAGAGACCCCGCTAGGTAACAACGACACAACTACTACTAACTAACACGACTGTGTACACGTGGAGCTCATGGGGAGAGTGGTCCGCCTGCTCCAAGACCTGCGGCGGAGGAGTCACCGTGCAGGAGCGACACTGTCTGCCCAGAGACCCCGCTAGGTAACAACGACACAACTACTACTAACTAACACGACTGTGTACACGTGGAGCTCATGGGGAGAGTGGTCCGCCTGCTCCAAGACCTGCGGCGGAGGAGTCACCGTGCAGGAGCGACACTGTCTGCCCAGAGACCCCGCTAGGTAACAACGACACAACTACTACTAACTAACACGACTGTGTACACGTGGAGCTCATGGGGAGAGTGGTCCGCCTGCTCCAAGACCTGCGGCGGAGGAGTCACCGTGCAGGAGCGACACTGTCTGCCCAGAGACCCCGCTAGGTAACAACGACACAACTACTACTAACTAACACGACTGTGTACACGTGGAGCTCATGGGGAGCGTAGTCCGCCTGCTCCAAGACCTGCGGCGGAGGAGTCGCCGTGCAGGAGCGACACTGTCTGCCCGGAGACCCCGCTAGTTTCAAATCATTTTAGTTTAATAAGTATACTGTCTATGTTGCATTATTAAAATATTTTGCAAATGCAGATCAACACATTGTATATATAACTTAAAGAAAATTAATACATCTGAAAAAGCTATTATAAAATATATCAAAATAAAAGTAATTTCGCTGTTCCTAAGTCTAGCCTAATCTTCCTCAAGTCTTTCTTTTAGTTTCAGTTTAACCAAACTTCAACCAGATATTTCTGCTATCTAATAGATATTTATTTAAATAATAAATTAATGTTTACATTTAAAGACTTTGTGCCATTGTAATGAACAAAGAAATTCAGAACTTACGTAATTGACTTATTACTTAAAAGATTTTAATACACTATGTAAGCACAAGCTAAATGCCACTCTTTTTGTTAATAGTCACTGAACTTTTTGCAACATTAAACAAATTTCTAAGTTTACTTACATAAATAACTGCAATAAAATGTTCACCGCAAAACATTTTCTTGTAAAATTTCACCAACTTAAATGGGATTCTTGAAACAAAGTTTCGTAACTTTCTTACCGTTGTTTAAAGAGCTGTGTACTTTTCATACTAAAGCTATAGAAATTGACATCTATACACTTTCAAAGATATGAATTCTTAGAAACCTTGTCATAAAACAAATCCCGGATTCTTTGTTAGTAAAACACCTTATCTGCATATACTAATAGTATAACGAGTTTATTTATCCGTTTGTTTTACCACGCTCATCTTGGAAATTACTTCAAGTGTCAACAAATCTTAAAAGCTGCATACTCATGGTAAACTAAAGAAAATACAAAAGAAATCGAAAGAGATGATAAGGCCAGTGGACATATCTGGTAAAGTAAATTCAATTAAGTAGTAGTTATAGCAACAAAACCAAAAAAGGCCAAAAATAAAGACAAAACAGGTAACACCCTTAACAGTCCGAACAATCAATTAGAGGAATCTTTTAATAACCCTTAAACTGGGCAAGTAAAGAGGCCGCGTATTGATAAAATTGAAATAACCTCATTATTTAAATTTTTCTCATGTCTTAAAAACCGTATTCGTGTTAACAATATAAAACAAACAAGTGAGCTTGAAGAAGATTAATGTTATTTTTTGTACTAAGGCTCTATTGAGTTAATTATTTCGTTATGCCGGCCCGTTATTGAGATAAGGAGACTTGTCGTAAGGATATTGTTCTCTTGTAATGTGATATAGATTTGTCGGTTTGCTCTAGGGCTACACTGCAGACAAATTATTTCTTTATTGCATACGTAAATATTATCAACATTATCAAATGTTTCTACATTAATATTTCATATAGTATCATCAAAATTTATCCTGGGTTGCAATTTTACAGTTGTGTTTCCGACAATTGTAATTATTTAAATGTTGTACTTGTTCTAGTGTTATAGGGTTTTCCATGTTAGGCAAGTCTCAGTATCTTCACTGGCAGAGTGCCCAGTGAACGGCACTAGTTTTGCTGCCTATCAAGTACAACTTAACACATAGTTGGCAAAACGAGGGTGTTATGCATATCTCTCTCATGCCGTTAGACATACTGATATACTCCTATATTAATTATTCTGAGAACTTTCAAAAGCTCTATCTGCCACAAGATATATGCGTTTATAATTTAACCCTATAAATATGCGTTCTATGAATAATAATAATTAGTGATTTTGTATTGGGCTATGAATTCAAGACAGATATACGAGTATGACGTGGTCAAAAAATATCAGAGACGCCTTAGTTGCTTTTTTGTATTTAACTAACACAAAATTTCTAAATCTCACCACTAAGAAAATAATATCGAAATCATTCAGCCAATTACAACAAAATTGTTATTTACTACAAAAATTCTATTTATACTTATATACACTTATTACGTGTATACCTATATATATTTATATATTTTAAATATTTACCTATAATTTAAGTAGTAATTTTTATATAATTCTATTATCTCTGCATCACCCTAGGTTGACTGGTAGAGAATGCCTAAAGCATTAAGTCCGCCTATGTCCCACATGTTTTTGTGCTGTGCAAAAAGTTAAATAAAATAAAAATAAGAAAAATAAAAATAACATCTCCTGGTACAAACAGCTTTGACACCGCGTAAACTAAAACGCCAGCAGTGGCAACCCTAGCTGGTCGCGGGCGCATTGATCATAGATCACAATGATATCTAATGATAGGGCCCGTGATCGATAAAGGAGCGAGGGCTGCCCACCGCGGGAGAGCCGCGGCCGGGCCAGTGCGCCTTCGCTTACGTATTGCGAGGATGCTACTATGGAATCTCGATTTGATTTCTATCCCAAAACTGGTCGTAAAAAGTATTGACGTTCATGAGTGTTGCTTTGTAACCTGTGTGAATGAATTAATTTGAACTTTAGTTCTTTATCATAGAATACCTTATTAAAATGGGTCCTGAAATTAATGTTATATTAGCGTGTATTTGCTATAAATTAAATGTTACATCCTAAATATATTTTTTTCTTCCATAAGTACGTCGTTAATAAGTACTCAAAATAAAAAATCCAACCACTATCTTTTCTAGCTTATAGTCAAAATGCGAAAATGTATTGATGTGTTGTCATGTTGTCAGTTTTACCAGTCCAATCGTTAGTTTAAACTTTAGAACTAGTTATAAGCTCAGTATATCTTAATATATAAAATCCTTGCGTTACTGACTGACTGACAGACACGCTACAGCCGAAACTATTGGGCGCAGGAACCTGAAATTTGGCATGTCTGTTCCTTGGGGACCGTAGGGGTGCACTAAGAAGGGATTTCCCGAAATTCCCGCGGGATCGGCCAAAACGGGTAAATTTAAAAAAAATGCATGCGTAGCTGCTGGCGTCCTCTAGTATTACATAAATACTGACCTGATGACCTAATGGTTTTACAAAAAGGTATAATAAAGTATCTCAAATGTTATAGAAGTAGCTTATTGGGCTTAATAATAATTTAATGGAAAATAGATAGAAATAATACTCAGGCGTGTAATAAAAACAATGAGAAAATCGTTCGAGAGTCGTGAGTAGTGGCTCACAACAGTATTGTCGACTCACGACCAGCGCGGTGCGATGGATATCATAATTTACTTATTTTATGTCCTTATTATATTACTCCAATGGCAAGTACTTAGTTATTGAAAGTAGGAAGCATTTTTTGTTCGGGTTATCTTAATGATTTGTTTCATATTTTGAAATAAACGAAACAGCTTCTTAGAACACGATGATTGGCATAACTATTTGTGTTGAAACGTATCAAATCTTCTATGCCAACAATAATTTTATTTGGTAGACTTGCAGCCAAAAAGAGTATTTTTATCAGTCGGTTGTCGGATCGGTACCTTATAAGTTATAAGTTATAAGGTATTGAAAGACTATAGAAATTATTATCATTTATATTTTTTATTCAATTATTTTGAATAAATTAGTATATATTTCGATATTTTATACCTTATACTTTCGCGTAACAAAAAGTTGAAATGGATTTATCATTTTTGATACGAATTCTGAAGAACCATCGTTGCGATTTCATATTTAGGCATACAATTAATGCGTAATTGTTGTTGCAATCCAATAAACAGTTTCTCGCTAGGTATTCGTCAACTTGAAATATCAGAGATAGCTTCTCGTAACATCAACAAACTCCATACATTGCACGTGGTATGGACATTAAATGTCTGTACTTAACGATTTTTCAGTAAGTTTTATTTCTTTTTGCCTTGCAACTACGACACTTGCTGACATAGGTTCTTAATGAAAATAGTTTTGGTGGATTCCTTTCAATTGAATGAGCATAAAACCAATTGTAATATAACTCCTTTAGATCGAGCCTATTACAAATTGTGCGTGATTCAAGGGAGTGTGCATTGTCCATTAACCCACGTTCGAAATAAACCTATCGGTACACATGTTCTGTCCACTGCCATTCATTAATCTTGCCAAGAATTGGTTATCTTCCCACATCATCGGGGAGTCATCAACCCTTCCGATATAATAGAGGATCAAGTACAGAGACAAACGATGCCCGTGACTAATGGACTTGCTCCGTATGAAGTAATGCACTCGCGAAACGTATCGCTTCCCGACAATCGAAAGATGCGACTAGAAACGGTTATAAGGTTGCGTATCCATTAAGGATGTGCGCTGCAGCCAAGCGGTACGCGATCCACTAATATAAAAACCTTGCGTTACTGAGTGACTGACAGACAAGGTACAGTCAAAACTGCAGTTGTAATTTGGCATGTATGTTCTTTGGGACCATAGGGGACAACGCACAACCGAAACTACTGGTCGCAAAAAGCTGAAAGAACAATGCCCGTTTTTCTTAGAGACGCCGGCCCAGATGCGGACAGTCAAAAATTGTAGTAGTTATTATTACATACATACATACATAACGTCACGCCTTTTATCCCCGAAGGGGTAGGCAGAGGTGTATTTCTACACCCACTTTTCGCCAGATATACTTTAGTCCCACGTAATAAGGGGCGAGCCTATTGCCGTACCGGGCACATTTCCAGACTCCGTGCTGCTACTGAGAATTTCGTGAAAGAAAAACCCAATAACACTGCCCGACCCAGGAATCGAACCCAGGACCTCCCGATCCCACGCGCACATTTATGCCGCGAGACCAACGAGGCAGTCGTATAGGGTTTGATGTCGAGTTTTCCGTCTCTACGCAAAAGATGATATTTGCATCGTGTTATCCCTGAGTCGCCTCTTACGACACCCACGGGAAGGTAGGGGGTGGTGACACTTGTATTCTATGCCGTCAACCACACGGCGAATTATATTGTATTAGATATAAGAGTTATTATTTTATTAGATATAAGAGTGTTAAACTAGAATTTTGAGATTGATCAGAGGTCCGCCACATTCATAATTTTAGTATAAGACGTACTTTTATATGCCCAAAAAACATTAGGTGTGTATACTGTCACTAGGATAGATAGAAAGGGTAGAAATCCGAAAGAAAAAGCCAAAAGTCGTAAAACAGATCCAAAAACATAAAAAGTATTCACTATGCGCACGAGCAAATAGGTAACAAACATAATGAAATAAATTGACTATGACATTATTGACATTTACTAACAGTAAAAAAAATGTTGCCTTTTTGCAGTTTTTAAATGATTAATCGATATAGATTTTGAACAAGGTTATCAATCTATATATTTGGTTCAAAATCGAAGTTATTTGTAGTTAATCACATAATAATCTACCTTAAAAAACTCACGTCAAAAATGTTTAAGGACCAAATAAGGATTTGCGAGTTACTAAAATAATTTTGAGTAGGAAAAATATCAAATCGATTAAGAAGAAGTGATAATAAAATGATAATCGATTTAATATTATGGCAACTTCTGACCTATTACGTTTTGGCTATTTAGACGCTAACACATCTTTTTAAACATTTTTAATGAATAAGTTTCTAGGCACACTTTTAGTAATGCCTATAAATTAAGTTATAAATAAAAATGATTATTCAACAACAAATTGAAACTCTATTGTGCTGTTCATGAGTCTGACCTAACTGGGCCAGAAATGAGCATTGTTCTTTGGTATGTATTTTTCTTAGAGATCGTAGGGTTGCACTAAAAAGGTATTTTAGTATGTGAAAAATTGCGAAAGTTTGAAAGCATAAAGTTATTTATTTGATAAATATTTCCTCGCACATCTCTAGTGGACACACAGTCTAATACGACCTTGTCTTGATGAATCACCCGTAGGCTTAATCGTCCAAATGTTTATTATGGATCGAGTATCAACTGCGTTTCCTTAAAGATCAACTGTTTTTGGTTTCGTGGAAATCAGTTGTATTGTATTCTAAATGTATATTGAAGGACGAATTCTTCAATCATATTAATGTTATTAACAAGTAGATGAGAGACCTACGCATATAAAAATCAGTTTGTGTTTTTTTTAATAGTTGTAGGCGGCAAACGAGCAGACGGGTCACCTGATGGAAAGCAATTACCGCCGCCCATGGACAACAAAGCATGCAAGCAACACCAGAGGAGTCACAAATGCGTTGCCGCCCCATTGGGGTTGGGAAAAGTGATAGGAGAAGTAGTGGGACGAAGGAGAAAGAATAGGGGATGGGGCCTCCGGCACTCTCACTCATCGAACGAAACGCAACAGTTTAGGTACTGTTACTTTACGTCGATTTTCTGTGAGAGGGTAGTACTTCCCCGGTCGAGCCGGCCCATTCATGCTGAAATCAGCAAGGCTCTACTACCTGGAAAAAGTTAGTTGCGTGATGTCAGAATACATACATAGACTCATGCCTGTATACCGAAGGGTAGGCAGAGACTACGAACCGCCATTTTATGAGAGTAAATGAAGCAAGCATGGAAGCAAAAGATATATGTCAGATAGAAGCAAGAGGGAAACGGGTGGCGGTCAGAATTCAGAAGTCTAAATATCGAATACAAATACGTAAGCTTTATCTTATCTCAAATATGCCAAAGTCAGGAGCAGATCAAATAACTTATTGGCTGTTTGTTTCTCTCTCTCGAAATTTATAGCTTTTACAAAACGATATTTTGCACGTTTCCGTTTCTGGGTTACTAGGGTTTCTCCGGTTGCTTCATTTTCATATCGCTTGCACGAAGTTTTATGGCCTAGCCGTAAAACTTTGGGCAAGTGATTCATTGCTGGTAATTGCCGTGAAATATGTATCTTTGAGTGAGCTGTTTTGTAAAATTAATGAGTTAGTAGTGACTACGAGCCTAAGAACCTTTTTATGCAATGTTTAGTCAATATAGGCCCAATTTGCTACTTTTCATAGACACATTGCATTAAGTATGCTGGTACGAAGACAATTCACATACATCGGTCCAAGAATCAAACATCAGTATTTTTAAATATTTTACCTTTTGCGGAATTCTTACGCATTTCAATCAAGTTTTTAATTTACTGATACCATTTTGGTACCAGAATTTTTTATAACAATTATGTTCAGTTCGCCATTTACAGTCGATACCGACACAAGTTTTCCTTGATACAAGGGAATAAGGACAAAAATAGTGACACCTTCATCCGGTCTCTCTCATCTGGTGCTGTTTACAATACTTTGTCCATATGCTTCTGTAACTTCTTTATCAGATATTTGAAATAACGTACCGCTCAACCAACTTCCAAAGGAGAGATCACTCAGACACGTGAGATCCAAATTATAAGTACTTATCTATCGTTGAGTTTGTACATCACAACACATCTTCGTTTTCAATAACGCGATAATGTCCTTCACTCACGCTTACAAGTGAGATGTGATGTGTATCGATTAGACACATGAATTTCGTCCGCCTATCACAACCGTCCATGTTAAACATACTTTCACATTTTTATCATGACCAGACAGTGTTCCACCGTGTTATGGACTTTTATAGTGTGTCATAAGAATAAACAAGTTTTATAGACAAGCTCATAGACCTCAGAGCCGCAATTTTAAAAGTGTTATTTACAAAGTGGATTGCGACTGAGGAAGTATTTTGGAGCTACTAGACTCTAGTAGGTTAGGTAATTGTAAACTCCTTCTAAGCTAGCCACATATCAGACTAGATTTGAAACCAACTCAAAAAGTGAATCTCAAAGTTGTCAAAACTAAGACGTCGCAACGATCGCTAAGATTCAAGAGCTTATTTGAATGAATAATTTCAAATAACACCCACTTATCGTCACCTACATGGGTGGGCTTAACTGTAGCAAAAACTTCAGACTTCTGTGTCCACAGATTTATGTTATCCAACGCATGTCAATCAGCGTTAGACTTTTATTACGCAGACCACTGAAAAACGTACAGATTCAACACTCAATCAATCATAGTCAATCGGCAGCGCAAATTCAAACAAAGTCAATTCCAAGCTCAAAGTGATTTCAAAGTCACACTATTTAAATCTCACTTCACTTACAAACCACATTCATTACATCATTTGAATAGCAGACTATCATCTACAATTGTTTTGACCTCCATGCCAATACAATTATAAAAAACACCATGAAACATGAGCAGAGTGTGTTCGACAACGTCTATCTATCGTTTTACATGTCGAATATGGTGAAGTCAAAGGCTAATAAGAAAACTCTAATGCCTGTCGCCCTTTTCATATCGAACATGCCAAATTAAGGCAATATTGAGTGAACTACGACCACAGCGGGTCCAATGATCAAGTTCGCGGTCACAAATGTTCGCTGCGATGATTTTGATTGACGTACAAATAATGCTCTTTAGTGGCTACATGGTTGTTCTCGTTTTGTTTACATGTAAATGTCTGTTGTGTTGCTGTGTGAACTGGGATACTTGCGGATCGCTGGGATTGTTGGCAGGGCTGACTGCAGTGTTTGTAATTAATTTGAAAATTCGCTTGTGAAAATGATGGCATTTAGTAAGAAACACTCGTTAGGTAATCTGCGTTTAAGGATATCTTTCTCTGTTTATTATTGTAGTCAGCCTAATAATTTACCTTTCTCAATTTCCTAATAATAAACCCAGTAAACATAATTCCTTTTCTTAAAAGTAATTGATCAGGTTGTTTTAAGAGTCTAACTATAGGTAGATGGATCCGAGCTTAATAGTTTCAGGAACAAAGACATATTCATTAATTTTGTACTAAAATTCACATTAAAAGTTTCGCATAAATAAAACGTTAAAGACGAGGGAGACCTACATAAATGTTTTAATTACATGTACGGGCAGTAGCGAACTCCTTTTGATCTGCGGTTAGCACAGGCATTTATAACATTTACATTAATTGCCTCTGTGGTCCAGTCGAGAGCGTAGGTATGCGTCTGCTGATTGGGAGGTCCCGGGTTTGATTCCCGGGTCGGGCAAAAGTGTTACTGAGTTTTTCTGAATTCTCAGTATCAGCACGGAGTCTGGCAAAGTGCCCGGTAACGGCAATAGGCTCGCCCCTATTACGTAGAATCTATAAATTCATGGCGATTCATGAATGTGGGTGTAATATTACCTACTCCTCTGCCTATATGCCCTTCGGGGATAAAGGCGTGAACCTATAAAAAAATATTATACGTATCTTTATAATTCTTATTTGAAAGTATTTTTGCACCAACAATTACTGTACAAACATAGACCTAAAGAAGCTACCAGACATCATTTGAGTGTAGTAGAGAAAATTGTAGGTAATAGGCGCCCTTGTAATCTTAAAATAAACTAATAAGCTATGTACCTTTATAGATTAAAAGAAATCTAAACAGATAGATAAGAACCAGGTTTATCTGCCTTAAATAATAGCCGCCAACAGCAACAGGAGATGTAATAGTGAAAACAGGTGATACTATCGCCACCATTTCTTTTCATTAAGACCAAACGATAAACAATAAACATTCCTAGATATCGCATCACTATGATAAAACAAATGGCTGACTCGGCGCGAACATCTAATTAAAACGTATCATCAAAGAAACGAAGTATCAATATCAGAACCAATTATTTGTAGGCGTATTATAAGGCGATGTAGTGTTTCATAATTTTAATTACAAGACAAAAGTCGTGTGTGGCGCCCCGCGGCGGCCGCGCCCGGTACTAATGACGGACTGAAACAATGCTGTTTCATTACGAAGATGCGTCTGCGTGCCGCACTTTATTAACTTGTATACAAATTGTTGGAAGGATTGGAGTGTGGCTATTGGATTATTTTTAAGGCAAACTGCCCGGCTTGTGGCCGCACAAGGTATGTATACTCTAGCTAGCCTTCCCTTAAATTCGAATAAGAAAACAAAAAATAATTAGATCACCTATAATATTTACCTTTTGACATCAAACCACCATACTAAACTGATTTAAACGGTAAAGCGCCTGCATTATACACTTTGATATCTGTACTTCTAATATTGAACTACATCTTCAACAGAATTATAGATATACTAGATGACGCCCGCAGCTACGCCCGCACATTTTTTTTTTATTTAACCGTTTCTGCCCGTTCCCGTGGGAGTTTTGGGAAATCCCGTCTTAGTGCACCTCTACGGTCCCCAAGGAACATAAATGCCAAATTTCAGCTTCCTGCGCCCAATAGTTTCGGCTGTAGCGTGTCTGTCAGTCAGTCAGTAACGCAAGGATTTTATATATTAAGATTACCGTTAAAGAGGCGGGTACTTATAAAAACAGTAAATTCTGCAGTAGCATCTAATATAGCTGGGGAAAGAAATTATTTCCTATCCGACAACTATTAATCACACCGGATAAGGAACGGATATTGATAAATAATTGATACAAATAAAGAATCGCAAAAGCCTCAGGGAACAGCAATCTGTTTAGATACTGTATTGAGCTTCAATTTAAAAGATCCATTTTTCTGTTTTTTTTTCTTAAATTGTTTAAAACATTCAGTGAACATTTTCTCCAATAATAATATATCTATGAAAAGTTTTTACTTGAGAGATAGCTAGGAAGTGAGCCCAACATATTACTACACTAGACTTTGTCCGCGCTCCTGAGAAAAGATTAGGTGAATAGGAAAGTTTCCTGCAAGTGAAATAAATTATACAATTATTTTTATCTAGTG
This sequence comes from Euclidia mi, assembly GCA_944739405.2. NCBI lineage: Eukaryota > Metazoa > Arthropoda > Insecta > Lepidoptera > Erebidae > Euclidia > Euclidia mi. The sequence continues at coordinate 36,636,771 of OX123197.2, forward strand.
AAATATGTCAAAATAATGGTAGTTTCAGTCATCAATTAATGTAAGAACTTTATTTGACATTTTTTATCGACAATTTATTGATAATAAGTACTCTATTTGACAGTAAAAAACAATGACGTCACTAGGTCTTATTTCATACAAACGCCGTAGCAAAGGTTGTTTTTGAATTTCATTAAAAGTGCTTGATTTGACTAGTTGGAAACAACCATTTTATATACCTATCCAATCAACACCAATAGATATAGTGTAGTTCTTGAAAAATCAAGAACTTACACTATATCTATTGGCTAAGTTTATCGATTTCGTACAGACAGTCAGGACCTATAGGGAACTTTATTTTATGTTATCTTTAGATATAGATGAGCCGAGCATGGGAATGAGCCTCGGGTTCGGAAACACCACTTATTTTTCGAAGTAATGTGCTTTTTAAACGTTAAAGCAAGCTCAGTCCAAGATTTTTATAAAGTTTTGGAAAGACATGCGAAGTCTACCATAAAGCACTTGGCCATCGTGTTGGACTGTAGTCTAACCCCTGCCATAGTAAGAATAGGTATGTGCTCCACAATGGGATAATTACAATCAGGTTTGATATTATATAAGCCATTACGAAAAAGCGGAGGTGGTCTATGTGGGTTCACACGAATTAGAATTTCGCTTTTCAACCATATCTGTATACTCTATTAGTCATCTAATACAATAACATATTGTCTTGCTTGACATCAAGATTAGATTATTCCACATACCATATCGGCGTCTTAATTTATGATTCTATTTTAATTAATTGTACTCATTACTTAAAGGATTTTAACGATCTATTTAGTTTTATACTTAAGTCCGTGACTAACTAATACTATCCAATGGTGATTAATTCTGAAGTTATAATGATTTATAGATATCTGATGTGTTTAAACTGAGTTGAGCTTGTAAGCTTGTAGCTAAATAGGTAATATGTGGTAATAATGTACGTATTATTTAGTTTAAGGCCTTTGTCGCCTGCCAATAAACGATAGCATAAATTAATACTTATATACTCCGTGTGGTGACGGAATAAGAATACGGAATGTCACCACCCCATATCATCCCATGGATGTCGTAAGAGCCGACAGAGGGAGCATATTATGCATAGAACAGCTCTGTAAGAAAAGGAAAACTTGACACAAACCCTATACCTACCAACCCGTTTGGCCAGCGTGGTATGGTAGGCCAATTCCTCCTTTCAAAGTAGAGGCCTAGTCCAGCAGTGGACTGTTAAAGGCTGATGACGACGAAATTAATACGTACTATGATCTCATATAAATTTACTTTATTTACTATATTTGGCATGCTATTTCCATGACTTAAGTATATAATTATTAAATACCTTGAAAGCCACGAGGAGTCAGTGAAGGTAATGTATTATTCTATACATTTTGAGCCCAGAAAACTCCGAACGTTTACCTACAAATAAAGTTTATCTTTAAATTTCAGCGGTCATAATTTGTAACCTTCACTGCCGTAAATCATTCGAAGCTACGACATAGTCCAGATAAAAACTCTCAACGTAAATATTAAAAGCAGGTCCATTCAAAGATAAACTTATCGTAATAGTAAAGCCCAACAATGGAATAATTTCTAACCGTACTACATTCACTCAAATACGGATGGCATGCCAATATGAAAACACTAGATGGAAAACGTCCATCAAGAATAAACATTCTAGCAAAGCCATAATCACTGTCAACATGGACGTGGTATTCCAAGAAAGTGCAATGCATTATTAGCCCACATATGCGCGTAGTATAACTTTAGACATTAGCCGCATCATGTGCGTCACAGATTCGAACTCAACGCACAATGCGTTCATGACCCGGAACTTTATGAGACAATCCGACTTTTGAGGGATCGCTCTGGTTTAATTACTACTAGAACAAACAATTGTAGAACAAATCTCATACTCTGTCATTTACTAAAGGCGGAATATGAATGTTCTCTTCTAGACACTTTGAGCTCCTACGTAGTACAAGCTTCTCCTCGTCCCCTTCGTTCACGTGGAAGCATTTATCATGACGGAAGCTAGCCTATGTGTTGTTTTGATGCTTTAAAACTTCAAAGATTCATCAAAGGCTCTTCATTTTCTGACAGCAGAATCTTAGCGACCGAGTTGCCTTCTCCAACTAAAACCTTGTTAGTGTATCCTACACTACACATTAGTACTGCAAGGAATAGATAGAACCAATATTTTTTATCGTAATAAATAATCTTCTTAACTGTTGGCCTTATAAATGTTATGGTGACACATCATACATAACATTGACCACGTCTACTCATATATTTTCAAACTTTCGCCATTTGTACATATACTAATAATATTAACTTCATGTAAAAGGTATTTCACTTTTATTTTCGAATTATACCGCGATTGAGACCAGTTAAATTAATACTCGTATTCGTCCAGATAAATTGATACGTTTCTTTTTATTTTTATTGCCATAGAATGAACCATTTTATCTAGTTTTAGTGGCTAATAGATGAGATCGACTTTTTTTAAATTGCCAACCAACTTTACTTGGATTTGTTAGGCAATCAAAGAAATTTAGTTAGAAAGGTTTGCCGTAAAAAAACATTGTGGTCAAACATGCTGCTCTCCATTGTCATAAAATGTTATAGAAATAACACAATTAATTAATTTTTATGCGACGTCGTTGTTTGTTTTTCTCGTAAAACTGCTGAGCGATTCTCTCTGCCCACGACATTTTGTTGTGTAAGCTTAAAACTTGAAAGTGTATCGGAAAATCTGGTTTGACACTGATTATAAAAAATCTGATCGCGTTGTATTCGTTTTTTAAGTATAATAACAACGGGAAAGGTTTAGGTTTAGGTGACGTTATCGATAATATTATAAATAGCCCAGTGTTAATTTCGCGGGCCATCGATATCGCAATATTGGTGTCTTATTCCAAACCACCTATTTCAACACTGATGATAGAGTCGTAATGGCCTTAACTTTGGTCGCTTTTTAGTATTGCCGCCTGCAACGTTGGAATCTTCATTCTGTTTCAGCTGATTTTCGCGCCGACGTAAAGTACAAAACTGCTCCTATTATCTTAAAGTTAAATCATATAAACTTATATTTTGTAAATATTGTGGAACTTTGCAACCATTCAAAGAGTAGACATAAAACAACCAAACATAGCACAATGATATCTACATCACATTACATTCTATCTAGTGAGGGAATCGAATTCACGACATTCTGCAAAGTGCTATACCTACAACAAGACTGCCACTTAGACCTTTACTTTTTCTCCGAAAGATTCTGGGGAGTCAAAATAACTGATGATCAAGAAAACTCGCCACCATATGCATGGTTTATGGTTATTACTACATCGAGGATGTCATCAAATCCGCTTCTCGGAAACTCGGATTCCTGAACAATGTGAGAAGGCTTTTCACGCCGGAACAGTTGTGTCTGTTATACAAGACCCAGGTTCGCTCCTGCGTGGAATACTGTTCTCACCTTTGTAATGGCTCCGCTCAGTATCTACCTATTGGACGCCCTCAATAGGTTGCAGCGGCGTGCTGTCCGTTTCATTGGGGATCCAGAGGCCACTAAAACTCTTGAGTCACTGCAATTACGCAGAGACGTGGCCTCAATGGCTGTCTTCCATCGCATGTGGTGCTCCGAAGAGCTCTTTCAACTAATCCCATCATCTCCTTTCCTATCCCGAACGACACGTGCTGGATTAAGGTGCTAATCTTACACGGTGGAACAGATACCGCACCAAACGGCTCGGCGCCTCTTATCTCTGCCGTACCATTAAGATGTGAAACTCTTTACCAGCCCACGTGTTTCCCTCCACTTATGATCCTGGCTCCTTTAAGTGGGGCGTGAAAAAGCTTTTCTCAAGGCCGTCAAGGTGGGAGCCAGCATGCCATAATGCCATGCTGGCTGCTGGCATGATGCCCATCACTATGGGACTTCACTGACTGCTTAACATTAGGCAGCATGGAGTCAATTTGTTCGGTAGAAATAAAAAATAAAGATTGGAGTACAAGCTCGTCAGCCAACAAAGACAATAACTTCAACTCAAATCTATAAACAGCATTATTCTTTCAGTCGTAAAACATAGATATTTATTTGGAATCTATACCAGAGCAAAGGCAAAACACAGTATAAAATAGTACTTGTATTTAAACATTCCAACAAATGTATGTTGTTTTACCACCTGTAAAGAGCAAAATAAAAATAAATAAACACAAAATTCCTGAAGGTAGATTCTATAAAGGTAAGACTGAATGACGTAGGATGAACGAAAGGAATTTAGGATGTCTATAGCTGCAGCACAGACTCAATGAGATTATTTACATACTAATGCTGGTCGATACCTATTAATATTTATAAACATTCATGGTTAACGAGCCGCTTACTTATCATTGTGTCTGTTTATTTTTATGAGACTAAAAATGAGTAGTATTTTTTCTTTGGTTTAGAAAGATATAGACATATCTTTCTAAACCAAAGAAAATATACTACTCATTTTAGTATAGTATCTTAAAATCAAAAATATTTTTAGTACAAACGTACTAAAAATATTTTTTATTTTAAGATACTTTCTGGTGTCGATATACATAAGTTATCTATGAAAAACTGTGTGTTACGTCTGTATTTCTGAAGTACGACTAAACTGCTGGACTACAATGAAGTTTTGTATGGAGCGTGAAATTCAGCTTAAAAATACGCATATATTTTTTCATCGTATTTCAAAGTTAATAGACTTTTGATTATGGTATAAATATAATTAATGATTTGATAACTGAAACATTTTGCTGACATTTGGCAATGGAGGCAATTTTCAACTCTTTCGGGTATCATAAACACCCGAAAGAGTTCACACCGGAGAGCGATTGGAAGCTCGAATGGTACAAGTATCAAATAGGATACAGCTTATCTAACCATCATCTTAATGGTGATCTCCAATTCGTCCGCGATACATGATGAATATGGTAATATCCTCCCCTTGACGTCCATCGTAACGGTTTTCTGATAGATATTCAGTACAGGCTAACGTGTTTTGATTGATTGAACGAACGCAACTGTCTAGTTATTTTTGTTAAGGACATTTACATTCACATCTCTACTGCCTGTAAATGAGCTGACACACTAATATTCATTCACGACTGTATAATGACAAAGGGGTAGGCACAGGTATACTTACTTTTCACAGCTAAACATACCTTTAGAACTGACTGAACCGACGGTACATGGTAAAATAAAATTCTTGTAGCTCGAAATTTAGAGCACCAGACTATCGAAATAAATATCACTTTGAACAATCATTATTTAGCTTAGTTACAAAAAACCCAACCAATTGTATTATAGTCACCCCAAAAATATACGTAATAGATGTTCGATTTTCAATGATGTTGACGTTTTTTAATTCTAATTATATCGAATTGACATTCCAGAATGCGTCGCAGCAGAAAGAGAAGGAAACTGGTGCGGAGCGCAGAGCATCCTCGCCGAGTTCGGAACATTATCCACGCGCCCAATACAACGGGGCCGGACTGTCCGGGACTCGGGCGACGGTATCACGAGTGCAACACTATTGTGAGTGTCGAAAAATATATCACTACATAGTATAAAACAAAGTCTGTCTTCTTTCTGTCTGTCCCTATGTATGCTTAAATCTTAAAAATTACGCAACGGAATTTAATACAGTTTTTTAATAGATAGAATGATTCAAGAGGAAGGTTTATATGTATAATTGACGCGGGCGAAGCCGCTGGCGACGTCTAGTTATAGATATTAAGTTAAATAGGACTGCCTTAAAATTCCTAATATTACTTCCAAAATGAACTGGAAGGCATTTATCCACGATAGGGAAATATGGAGAAGTTTCGTGACGGCACCCAAGTGTCCCAAGACTCACTGTGGGTCGCTGCGCCACCACGAATGAATGAAAATACACGTGTTAATTAAAAAAATTACATATTAGCCGGTATTGGTTACACCATGCTGTATGCTCATTTTAATATAGGAACGCGGCACTAGCCTGCGTCGATGTATGTTAAAAATTACTTTACCTACTAGCAGCCAGAGAAGCTTTCAGAAAATCTATGAAAATAGATCACCAAAACCATCGACAAGCGACTAGAATTCAATCCATTTGTGTGTAAACTTAGACTTCTCCAACTAAAGTATGACATCAACCCAGGTACCTAATATAACATCAGCTGATCATACTTGAACAGTTTTTATTAGAAATTACACGGTATAGTAACTAGTGCACACATACTCATACATACATTCATACATAGACTCACGCCTGTTTCCCGGAGGGGTAGGCAGAGACTACGGATCGCCATTTGCAACAATCCTGACATACCTCTCTTACTTCACTCACTCCCATCAAGTTTCCCATGCATGCTCTTCTGTTAAGGGTACTTCTGACTTGTCCTTTTTTTTGGGATGTCTCCAATTTGGTCAGAGATCGTCCGCCTAGGTCTTCCCCTTTGTCCTGTCCCATTCACACTTGCCTTATATATCTTCTTTGTCAGTCTATCGTCATCCATCCTCTCCATGTGCCCAAACCATCTTAACATGCCTTTCTCAATGCTTGTCACTACATCTTCTTTTACCCCACAACACTCTCTTATCACACAATTCTTTACTCTGTCGTCTGTCTGTCTGTCTGTTTCTTGTCTCTGTCTTACTGAGAAGTACCTATGTGTGGTATATCTTTGACAGAAACACCACACATAGGTACTTCTCAGTGCTCTCATTCCTACAGCATTTATTCTACTTTCAAATATCTTCTGCCATACCCAACTTTCCCTACCGTAGGTACATGAGGGTAGGCACTAATACCCCTCTATGCACAGCCAAACGTGCCTTTTTGGACACGTTTTGGCTATTCATAAACGCCTTCAGAGCTCCATTCACTCTATTACCTGCATTAACTCTTATTTCAATATCTTCTTTATTCTTACCATCTCTTGTAAACAACGTACCTAAGTATACAAACTCATTCACTTGCTCCACTCGTTGCACTCATACTCACTGGCCTTATATACTTATTCTTATGGTTTAGTTTAGAATTCTTTACTTATTCTTATGGCCATTTTTGCCTAAATCGACCTATCCGTAGAATAGAGCTCCATGAGACCATAGACCAAAATAGTGTTAAATAGCTAAATGGGATAAGGAATACAAACTCTACAAAACTGTGTCTTTAGAATTTTCGTATCTTATTTACTTTCGGAGATATAGAATCGAATAACGTTTCATCTGATATTTGGTCCGCGCAATAACGCACGACGTATACATGGGACGGGACACGGGGAGTACGGGTGGCGCGAGCGCCGCGATCGATCAGCAGTTCGGCCGATGTTCATTGGAAGAAGAAGCAAATTGGGGCGTTTTCGTGTTCTGTACTTAATTTACATTATATTTAAAAAATCAATTTATTCAGTATTTTAAATAAAAAGGGATACTTTTAAAGATATCAGGGTCTCGCAAAATACTAAATATGATTCAAGTAGATGCAGAAGAGCCTGATCTTAGTTCGGCGTTTTCAAACTTACATACTGCGTTTCCAAATCAAGATTTCAATTCTGGTAAGTGACGATGTTTTACATGTATAACTTCACTATATACAACTTTAAGTTCCTAAATTTACACAGATTATTATATTTATTACTTTTTAACTCAGTTCATAGTTAACAGCGATCGATGATTATTTAGAACGTTTTTCGATGGAGTTGTTCAGAAACGCAACTCTGGCGCAAAAAGACGATTACCGTAATTAACATTCACAGAGTAATCGATTTTTATGCAATATTGAGCAACAAAAAGTAGAGGCCTTATGGAATATTAAAACGTTTTTTTACGAACATTATTGAAGGTTTTAGCGTCTGAGGTTAAAAGTTTTTCGGTTTTCGCCGGAGTCTGTGAAACAATTTGTGGGTTCAATGTTAAGATAGGACGTTGTTTCTCAAAACATTGAATCAATTAGGACATCGTTCAATTAAAAAAATCTCTAATTATAAAGATTTTTTAACAGAAATTAGTTAAATTTATCACAAAATTTATTGTTTCAAAGAACGCTTACAAAATAGTTTGTTAAAAATATTTGTGCAAAAGAATTTTTATATTTTAGTTACGAATGAAGAATAAACTGGCATGAATCGTCTTTGCTTCCTGGTACAAGGAACCAGTCGTGAATTTGATATATCGGAAGAAATTCTATACAAACATGACGGGACAAAGAAAATAAAGGAATCTGTAATAGCTCAAAACCGAATATCATGTCTGTTTAGTTTAACGAAGGTGTCTACAGTAATCAACCTAGTTCATTTTCTTTGGAAATCCATTAAGCTTGCAAATTCATCGTTAATACAGCTCAAACAGTTAGAAGTGTAAACACAGGTTACAGGTTACCCAGTTAGTTTCAGTAAAAACTCCCATGCCGTTTCCTACTAATAAATAATGATAAAAATACTCTACGACATGCACACAACATCATCTAGTTCCAAAATAGGCCGAATGTGTATTATGGTTACTAGAAATTTACTCTTTTTTGTAAATACATACATGTTCATTCGACATACGATATAATATTAAGCTCTGATAATAGAAAACAAAGTCATACTTTTAAGTAGTCTGCCATTTACTACAAGCTCCCAGTGACAGGCACTGCGAGAAAATTGAAGTATGCTAAACTATTTATTTATTAACACTCTTGCTGTTTTAACTCCTTTTGATCTCAAAAGTACAATACGTATCTACGTATTATTACATTATTATGTTGTTGATAGACTTCATGGACGAGATATGTAGGGTAGACCGGGGACAATTGTACCATTTTGCCTTTGGCGTTGAATTGCTAGTTGTTTTTTGATATTTATTAAATAGTGTTAATACTCAACGATAGCTATTTTAATTAGCTAGAGGATAGAACTATTTTTATGGCTATAGAAACAGTATAACCATATTATTTTTGTCTTTGAACAGAATTCGGAAATTGGTACAATTGTACCCCATAACGGGGTAAATTGTACCAAAGATTTGAGGAAATAAAACACTGTCTTTAAGCAAAGAAATGTATTTCTAATAATGGCTTTAACTCGGCGGTACAAACTTTTATGTAAATAAAATTAAAAAACAAAACAATTTACACAAATAACTGAAAAAACTTTCGTTGACTTGAAAAACATAAAACATATTTTTTTCATCTTTAGCAACAAATTCTATAGAAAGGACTTTAAAACATGGTTAATTAAGTCATAGAAGCCACTATATAGCTGTTATAATTGTGGTGAACTACAAAAAAACACGCAAATAATCAATTATCATAATGTATGGAAAGGGACATGGAACAATTGTCCCCTTGGTACAACTATCCCCTGGTGCAATAGGCTAGTTGCATGTTTTTCAGAAATTGGCGATTTTTTTCCTTATATTATTGTACTCAAAATATAAATATTTGGACAGAAAAAAAATCTATTCATTTACCCACGATCACGGTTGATGTAACTCAACCGAAAAGTCGGGTAATATGTATTTAATCTCCTACCTTTTAAAAATTTTGTCCCGTATAATTAAATTAGAAGACTTACATCATTTAACGGCCTTATGGGGTCAATTGTACCACGGGGGCAGTTGTACCAGTACAACCATACCCAAAAAATTGTATCAATTGTCCCCTCAAGGTCATTTTGTCAGAAAAGGTAAATTACTTGTGAATACGAGCTCTATATGACACAAAAACTGTTAAAATACATTGCTGTTAATTATACTAAGCGTTTAAACTATCACCAGGTAAAAAATAAAGCATTGATTTTCTGATATAACTAAAAAATATAACAACAAAAATCTTACTTTTGATGCGCAGAAATTTCCTCTTGCCGCCACACATGCCCGCTTCGTCCCGCTTTCGCGCGAGACTGGCGGTTGAGAGGCCCGCGTTGGGGGGCGCGCTTGATTCAGACTCACACAACAGTACGACGCTTAGTTTAGAAGATATTTGCGATGGTTCAATTGTCCCCTGGTACAATTGTACCCGGTCTACCCTATGTATGCATGGATGAGAGAGGATAAAAGTGTCATTTTAAAGAAAGCGCAGGCGGACCCGTCTTGAAAGGCACAAGATCGTTATCGATGATGCAATGAAAACTGCGTTTCAAAAAATATATATAATATATAGACCTAATGGACTTGTGCTGCTCACAAGTTATTCAGATTAAGTACTGAAATGTGTCATTATAATGATCTTAACGTTACCAGGGTTGCAGCCACAACTTTTTGTCTTAGAACCCAGGCTCTGCTTATTAGTCTAATAAGATTTTACAGGACAGCCTAGTTAAGTACTGATATGAGTATGAGTACTCGATTTAAAATTTTGTTAATGTTTAGATGTATTTTACTATTATTTATAAATATTCTGCACCCATGTCTACGTAAAAACGATGTAAGATTGTTGTTATTCTTATACGGGGTACAAAAAAACCCTTAATGAAAGTTTAAATCCCATTTCATCATTACGAACATTCTTTACTTGCACTATACCTGAGAAATTACTGCTTCAGGAGATATTGAGGCTCAAAGTTACCATATTTATTTTTAATTAGGTTCAGAATCTATGCATTTTACGCACCAATTTGTTCTATATAATGTAATTATGTCCTATGCACCCTTGGGTAGTTAAGTATCTCGAGAATTGCACGCGCATACTTTACATAGCGGCTTATAAAATGTGTCTATAAAAAAAATCGTTTCCCAGGTATTGTTTTGCTAAGTATGACTTAGCATGATGTGTAGCTTAACTTCGGCTTGGTGACGGGTCTTTTTACATCGTGTATAATATCATAAAGAAGAAGACATTTGGTTAAGATCGCAGGAAGCGGTTCAGGCGGCTCATCATTGGAGTTGTGTGGACAGCCTTTGGGGAGCCAAGTCCAGAAGAGGATGTCTTTAGCTTTAGGTGATGATACAGATCATGTAAAGATGAGTCATACAGTTATTTTGTATTAAGTAGGTCCTTACAAAATAAGTTTGTGACTTCTCGTGAAGCCCGAACCCCAGTGCACAGTGTTTTATGAAGACCATTTTTCGGACACCGTCTTTTTATTAAGAAAATAATAGATATATTCAATAAAAAGAAATATTTCGTATCCCCATTAAGCTAGCATCTCTAGCTTTTTAGAAATTTTTTTTTGAAAATCTTCATATTTTAAAGCGGATATTTAGAAAAAAAGACATTCCTCTTAAACTAAGCATGATACGCAACATATCATTGAGTTATAAAATCAATATCGAATAAAAATTCTATCATTAAAATCTGGAATACAAATGTGAAAACCCTAGCAAAAACAGTTAATTTGGAATAACTTCTAGATTCCATGGGTTTGGGGTCTGAAATTTATTGAGTAGATGAGGAAAGGAAAGAGCATTCTTTCTGTATATATAACTTTTCCACATTTGGTAGAATCTTCGGGAAAAGTAAGAAAATCTAAAAATCGAAAATCTCGCTTAAATTTAAATCTAGTCAAGTTATGACGTTCGTTTTAACTGTAAAATGTGCAGTGAATGAGACGCTATCGGTGCTTGGAACATTATTATTGCGTATCATGCTTAGTTTAAGAGGAATATCTTTTTTTCTAAATATCCGCTTTAAAATATGAAGATTTTCAATTAAGTTTTTCTAAAAAACTAGAGATGCTAGCTTAATGGAGATACGAAATATTTCTTTTTATTGAATATATCTATTAGCTTCTTTAATAAAAATACGGTGTCCGAAAAATAGTCTTCATAAAACACTGTGCAGTGTAGAAAGGTACGTAGTTGCAATTTTGTGATAAAATTTGTCATTTATGACTATTAATTGTTCTAAATATACGTACAATTTGATTACTTTTAAATAAGTATATACGATTATACGTAAAGTTAAATAAATATAGGTACATACTTACACAGTTTATTTATTTTTAAACAAGTAAATAAAATTACTCCGCCTATTATACGACGTGACTAGTTAGTAAAATTATAATTACTCATTACTGCTAGAAGTCTAATCGTTGCCGTCTAAGGTTCTGTCAACTATTTTAAGACTTTTTAATAAAATAAAAGAAAGAAAGAAAGAAAGAAAGAAAACAAGTTTATTTGGCTAAGGTGACACAATTAAAATTACATAGAATAGAGGAATACTTGACAGTGGAAATTATTAATAACAATTACAATAAAAAATATCATTTCAAATAAAAAAAAAGATCAAAATAAAATTCAATGAAATAAAATAATAATTAATGACAAATAAAAAATAAGCAATTTTGTAAATTTGATACATTTAGAATCAACCAATTTGGATTTATTATATTATCATGTCACATTATGCCAAATGGGAGTCTAGTTCAGCATATGCCAGACTTACAAAGCTTGGCGCTGGTTTTCAACTAGCTCCTATTAGTGATAGCACGGACGTTAGTATAATGCACACAACACTATATACTAAAAGTAATACCCATGTGAAAACAGTGTGCGTGCATGACGTGCATTATGTAGGCTTACGGCCTAGTTATGCTTACGGGTTCCCGGCCCGTGCCCAGCGGATTAAGCGGATAGCGGGCGGAGATGCCTCCAGCCTCGCGTGAGTATATCAATACGCGTGTGCGCCGCGTGATGGTCGGACGCCGCGGTTTACATCGATGCACGCACAGTGACGCAGCACTAATTAAACAACATAGGAACATTCAACATGAACAATATTATCAATAGTACCTACAAAAGTAACACAAACATATTATTTATTGTACTGTAGGCATTGGTATTATTATAAATTAATTCGTAATTAAATAGAGATATAAATAATATTTAATGTCAATACAGATAAATATTGTTTATGTTATGTGTTTATTGTATATGTTATTAAGGGATTAGGGATTGGATTTGTAATTAAATAGTAATATGAAATTTATTTTTTTATGTCAATAGGGATAAATATGGTTAATTAATGGATTAGAAAATAGTTATTAATTGTATAAGGAAACAATAGGGACAAATATAGCTAATTAGTGGATTAGGGATAAGAATCATAATTAAATAGTAATAAGAATAATGTATAATGTCAGTAGAGATAAATATTGTTAATTAGTATTTTAGAAAAATAGTTATAAATGTTATAAATAATAAACAGCGGAGGCATGCTAGGGTCAAATAAAAGAAGCGTTCAAGTTCACATTGCCAAGCTTTCGTTGCGACTCCACAAGATACTGCCTCAAGCGTGTTCTAAATGTGTTGATGGAGGCAAAATGACATTGTATTTAATTTTCTATTTTATATTCTTCACAAAGGACTCTTAAAGGATGAAAAATTCCAACAGAAAACAACCTTTGTTAACATAGAACGTCTTTTAAATCGAACGTTTCCGCAAAGCAACGCACGATGTTTACCACGGACCCTCGCTCTTCCGCCATAAAACGTCCTAAGTTGATATGTAACTCACTATCTCGTACAATAAAAGGACTAGGAATATACACTTTAGGGCATTTAATTAGGCTGGGCTGTTATAATAACATACCAAAAAATCATAATTTTAATTCTCTCGTTATAAGAGTTATAAGGTTATTCAAGTCAAGAACTTCGACAGCCTCTACTGAAAATTGCGATCCATGCAGATCGGACTTTGTTCTGAAAAATTTGGGCCTACCTGTTTGCCTCTAACAGTCGCTTTAAGGCAAAAATGGCATCCATTTGATGACAACAGACTTGAGATATATTAAATGCCTTGGCCAAATGGCGATGTAGTAACTTAAATCACAGATCTGTATTTTTATGACATACATATATTATATGTATGTGACCTAATAATAGTTATGTTTGTAGGTATATAATTATGTTTGTATGTTCAGACTTAGTTCACATAATAAACGAAAGAAGCATGACGACTCGTAATAATAATAAATAAACACAACTCATTGTTGAAGCGGCAATCTCTTTCTTCGCAGGTCATTGACCGGTCCAATACATTTATTGTTACATATCAGCCATACGTGTAACATATTATTAATAGTAAAATTTCATAATACCCTCTGAAGAATGCTATAAAACTCAAAAGTTTATGTTACAAAGTAGTTAAATTCATCTGGCGAGTCAAAATAAGTGTTGTGCAAATTTTTATGATATGTGATCTTATGCTATTCATGTGAAATCTTAGGGAATGCAGTTCTCGCGAGATTTGGGCTCAAGCGAGATCTCGCGAGTTTATGAAGCCAATCTCGCGAGATCTCGCCAATTTCGAGATCTCGCGAGATTAGCAGTTTTTTTTTGTAAATAATCGCAATATTTGAATAAATTAAGACAAATATAATAACCATTTTAAGTATTATAAGATAAACATTATTTTTCACGAATTTTTCAATAGACTTTTATGTTTCAAATATTGTTTGACGAGCATAGTCTATATTTTATGAAGTAAACTTTTAAGACGGATCTGTCAAATAAGAAATGAAAGAAACAACCAGTCTTCGCTTCTAATATCAAACAAAAATCTTTTAGTAATAAAACATTTCTTTTATGATAAACAAAACAACAAGAGGTCAAAAAAAAACTTATCATCCATGTCACTAAACTGAGGTATTATTATCAATTAGGTAAATATGTAAAATTATATCTACTTAGTAGACCTTTTAGATATTACAGATTAATTAACAAAATATACCAAAAAGACAGACTATTAGTATGAATTATTTTCAAAGAAGCTCCTTCAGAAGCACAATATGTCCAAAGAATCGCCTGCTAAACGGCTTCCTTTTTGTTGGCCAGATAACCAGCCGCTGAGAAGGCCCTTTCGGATTCAACATTAATTGAAACCGCAGTTCTCAGGCAGACATCCACAAAATCCAAAAGTTTGCCTTTTGTCTCCCGGACTCGTATAAATTCATTTCATTTTTTATTTATGCCGATACCGGCAGACTGCAACTCCGTCCGTGTCAGTTCGCGCTTCGAATAAGACGTTTTTATGATCGAGTACAATCTCGTAACTCTCGCGAGATCACGCCCTTTTTTCGACCGAGATTAATCTCGCTAAAAAAGACCGAGATCTCGCGAGAACGAGATTGCATTCCCTAAATTCTCAGTCTCTTCAAGTAAGTTTGAAATCTAGAAGTTAATAATATTAATAAACTCGGCCATCATAACCGAATTCTCGCAAAACGGTTTCTTCAAACTTTTAATTTTGCATAATAATACTTAGGTATTTGTTTTCAAAAGATTCGGGTCGGTCGGAAGTTCGGTAGATCGTTTACCTGACATAATTTTACTCAGATTGTTTTTTAAACTCAAAAGGAGGTATTCCCCGAAGCACACCCAAACGAAGCACACCCAGATGAAGCACACCTAAAGTATTCCACTTTGCACACCCGTAGGTGGGCTTCAAATAAAAAAATAAAAAAAAATAATTTCCTATTCCACGAAGCACACCTACAAATTTTAATATCACTCGCATAGTGCGGGGATTAAGAAATAAAAATGTCGATAGAAGAAAAATTTTGTATATTTAAAATACTAACTTAAATTTCTAACATCTTTCAGTTTCATTACAATAATGTGACACAATATTTTTGTCAGTTTTGTAATCTTACTATAAAAAATCACAGATGGTTTCATAATTGCAATAAAACGTTGGAAAAATATCAAAAACATTGTAAATATTGTTTTACATAGAAATCTATGTTGATGTCTCCTTATAGCTATCTATTTAGTCACTTAATGAATAATAAAAACACCCTACTTTAACATAAAAAAACACAGATTGTTTCATAATTACAATAAAAACATTGTAAATATTGTTTTACATAGAGATCTATGTTGAAGTTTTCTAATAGCTATCTGTTTAGTGAATAATAAAATACTGTACTTACTGTAACATAAAAAATCACAGATTGTCTCATAATTGCAATAAAAACTTGGACAAATATCAAAAACATTGTGAATATTTTTTTAAATAGAGATCTATATTGAAGTTTTTTATAGCTACTTGTTTAGTGAATAATAAAAATACTCTACTTGAACATAAAAAAATCACAGATTCTTTCATAATTGCAATAAAAACTTGGACAAATATCAAAAACATTGTAAATATTGTTTTACATAGAGATCTATGTTGATGTTTTCTTATAGCTATCTATTTAGTCACTTAATGAATAATAAAAATATTGTACTTTAAAATAAAAAGTCACAGATTGTTTCATAATTACAATAAAAACTTGAACAAAAATCAAAAACATTGTGAATATAGTTTTCTATTGAGATCTATGTTTTCTTATCTACTAGCTACCTTTTAACTAATAATAATACATTCCAGTTTTATGTAAAATCGCAGACTGTTTAAAATCACAAATCACAATCTTTCTAAACTCTTTTTTATTAAATTGCCCATTTCTCAAAGAATATTGATTCTTAAATAATCTTTAAGAAATGGGCAATTTAGTAAGTATCTAGACTTATCAATCGAATAAATTATTATTAAACAGAATCTTAATTTCTCTAGACAATGTCCAACTGAATTAACCCATTTTTATAATCTTTTATTGTGTTTACGATTATATTATTTTTAATTTCAGCATATTTTTGATGATTTGAATAACTCATTTTTACTCTAATTTCGGCATAATTATTGCAATTTTTTGGAAGCAATCTAAAAGTTTTGCTAGATTTATGGCTCTGTTTTTATTGAAATTTTTATTTATTTCAGAGTAATGAGACTCTGTATAATTATTAGTTTTATTTCTTACGTTATTATAACACGACCATTTGTCGTGCCATAACTTATGTTCGAGCCACTGAGTTACAAGGTAATCGTTAAATTTAGAAATACTTTCTCCTTGAGGACACTCGCTCATGATGTAGAGCCAGGCCACATCCAAGTCTTCCAGTGGTCAATGTGGCAAAACCGTACATAAGGCAACATATTTTCTATGTAGGTATCCTGTTCTTATCTAAACCTAAATCCCTAGATTTTTTTTTAATTACTTTCTTAAAAGGAAAATAGCATTCCTTTATCTGTGCGTTAGGAAATACTGCTGTAACACTCCTGATGGCAGCTTCCTCAAAATGAAAGATGTTAGATATTTAAGTTAGTCTTTTAAATAATAAATATTTTCTTCTATCGACATTTTTATTTCTTAGTCCCAGCACTATGCGAGTGATATTCGTAGGTGTGCTTCGTGGAATAGGAAATTATTTTTTTTTTATTTTTTATTTGAAGCCCACCTACGGGTGTGCAAAGTGGAATACTTTAGGTGTGCTTCGTCTGGGTGTGCTTCGTTTGGGTGTGCTTCGGGGAATACCTCCTCAAAAGGCATCTCTAGCACTTAATCAACATTTAACCAACGGACACAATACATACCAAGACCCGAAACAAGGATTTATGGATCACACAAAGTGTTGTCTCGTGTGGGAATCGAACAACACTCAACTCAATGTCAAGAGGTGAGGCGACCGGTAAAACCACTACGCCAACCATGCATACATTACTTAAATCAAGGGGTATGAATTATATGAATATAATTATGATATAATTACCTACATTAATCTTAGGTACTTCAAATATCCTGCCAGAAAATATGTATGTATCCTCTCTGTAAACTTATCTCTCTAGCAATAAATCAAAAATAATATTTTTTTGTTGCCAGGCATGTCCGGGACCAGTTCGCGACCCGAGAGCCGAACAGTGCGCGGTGTATGACCGCCGACCTTTCCGCGGCAGGTTCTACACTTGGGTGCCTTACGTTGATGGTATGTAGATCAAATCCTCTCCCAAAATTTCAATAATCAATTTTTCTAGTAAGAAAAAAAAGGAAAATTATAAATTACAAACAAGGAGCAATTATTTACAAATTCTAACAAAAAATAACAAGTGAATAACCATACCTACTGACCGATTAAAAAGACCTGACAAGTAAAAAAGAATCGAAAATAAAAAAGTGATTCTTAAAAATATTTGAAAATTTTTATTGTGGAACTCATGGTTTGTTTTTCCCTCATGTCAGTCATGTCACATGTCATCAAAGTTACACAATAAGATATTGTGTAACTTTGATGTTGAAAGATATTGATAAAGTGAAAAGGAACATTTAGGTGGACATAATATTGCCATCAAACGGTATAAAAGACCAATACGTACACATACAAACATTATTTATTTTCTTAGGAACACCAAAACAATTCCTATATACCCACTATTGCTTTACTTTTCTAGGCGACTCACCCTGCACGCTGAACTGCAGGCCGCGTGGTCAGCAGTTTTACGCGTCCTTGGCACTAGTGGTCGACGGCACGCCCTGTACCAAGCCAGGGTTCAGAGCCATCTGCGTCCAAGGTGACTGCAAGGTAAGTCATATTCCACAAAAGAAACCTACCTATGGTATTAAGAATTTTAATTTTCCTATCCTTAAAAAAAACCTTTGAACATGCATACCTGCTTTAAAAAAATAATCTTTGAACATGCATACCTGCTTTAAAAAAATATGTCAAACGTTAATTATTTTCTTACAAAAATATATTACTTTTCAAATTTTATTAACAGAAGAAAAATATTCGCCTACAGCGCCATCTAGTAGGTATAAGCAGCAAACATATTTAGAACGAGTTGTTGTAGTAGTTGAACTAGTTGACGACCTTACAGTGGTTCTATTTTTAAATAATCATAGCGCCATCTCTTGTTGAATAGAAAAACTAGTTTAGCTCTACATATAACTAAGCAGTTTTAGATTTTTGCCATCTAGGAGGTGAGTGCACTAAACAAACGTATTTATTAATCAGTACCGCATTCAATTAAACATTCAGATATAATTTTATTATCAAGCTCCGCAGTTATACACAGTAGAAATACCTATCGTAAAATATTTATCTCTTTTGAATAGGATTATGGGCACATATGTAGAGTTAGTCTAAACGTATCTATTTATGAAGCAGGACCATTTTATAAGTCAGGTTTTTAAGTATGTTTTTAATATGAAATCGATCTCACAACGCTGAGTGGAGTTCGTAGGTAGAGTTGTGGCGGTTCGATTACTTTATAAGGTGAAGGAAGTTTTTATATAGGAAGCACAAGTAAACAGTGATTTGTCTTCGGAAGAAGAGCTTTTGGGGAAGGGCTGGAGCCCCTTTGACTCTCTGAATCTTTCTCTGGCTTCATGTACCTACACGAGCGGACTGGAGCGCTTATCAACATATTTTGGTGAAACCTGTTAAATAAACATCAATATTGATAAGACATGTGAACGAAGGGACATCCACTCATTGCGCTGTGCCTGTGCCTGTGTGCAATGGATGTAAAGTAGTAAATGTCACCTGTTTGCGAAGCGAATCTGTACGGTACTAGAGCCTTGCTGATTTCAGCATGAATGGGCCGGCTCGACCGGGGAAGTACTACCCGCTCACAGAAAATCGA
Source organism: Euclidia mi (assembly GCA_944739405.2). Classification (NCBI taxonomy): domain Eukaryota; kingdom Metazoa; phylum Arthropoda; class Insecta; order Lepidoptera; family Erebidae; genus Euclidia; species Euclidia mi. Next base: position 36,656,198 of record OX123197.2, read on the forward strand.
CGTAAAGTAACAGTACCTAAACTGTTGCGTTTCGTTCGGTGAGTGAGAGTGCCGGAGGCCCTATCCCCTATTCCTTCTTCCTCATCCTATCCCTTTTCCCAACCCCAAAGGGCGGCAACGCACTTGTGACTTCTGTGGTGTTGCTTGTGTCCATGGGCGGCGGTAATTGCTTCACATTAGGCGATCCGTCTGCTAGTTTGCCGCCTATTACTATAAAAAAAAACCTTGGGTGCCCTTAAATAAAATAGGATGACAACGACACGTAGGGCATAGTGGTTTATACGGTAGCCTCACATTTACTGCTGCGTCGAGGGTTGAGCATATGCGAAGACTCAGAACAACGGATGCGTTGCGTAGTTCCTTGCGTTATCTTATACTAGCTTTCGCCCGCGGCTTCGCCAGCATGATATTTTAATAAAGAGTGGCCTATGTACTTCCCCGGGTTTCAGACTGTCCATGTCAAATTTCATCACAAACGGTTCTGTAGATTAGCCGTGTAGCATACATATAAACAGATAATACTGAAAAATTACTTTTATTTTCATAATCATTGAACTTCAGGTAAAGATTAGTATGTAAGTATATTATTGAAGTTATGAAGAGCTTATATACCTACTGAATATAACAGCAGCAAAAATAAAATCTGAAAGCATTAGGTACCACAAAGTACATATCAGACAATCAGACCGTCCCTCCGCCTCGCTGTGCTTACGCTGCGCTTAGATCAGATATATCGTGATAACTTTTAACTATTCGTCCAAACTACTTACTGTAAAAGACAAAGTTAGTGTTAGTCTACATTATATACCTACGGCAATAAATCTATCAATTTTGAAAACAATTTGGTAACTACTCTAGAATGAGCATTTCAAATTTTTTTTTTTGATGTGATACTGTTTTATTTCAATAAAAAATGATGTAGTTAGATTATGTACTAAAAAGTAAAAAGTAATTTGGTAAGTTCTACTCGTAGCTCCCAGATCGCACTAATCAATCTTGAGTATTGATCAGACAAGTGAAATTTCTATCATAATGTTTACTCTGGATACAAATTATTTTTTTTAGGTAATTTTATTTTCTTCCGTGTGGTCACGGATTAAGAATACGGAATGTCACCACCCCATATCATCCCATGGGTGTCGTAAGAACCGGCAGAGGGAGCATACTATGCAGACAACAGCACTGTAAAAGAAGGCAAACTTGATACAAACCCTATACCAATCCGTTTGGCCAGCGTGGTATAGTAGGCTAATTCCTCCTTTCAAAGGAGAGGCCTAGTCCAGCAGTGGACTGTTAAAGGCTGATGATGATGATGATGATGAATTTTATTTTCAAGTTTTTAGTTTTGTTGTTAGTTTATACTTCTCATTCTATTTTCATAGTGAGCCCTTTTCTACCAATCAAGCCCTGTCATTCGATACCCATATTGAGTATTTGTGGAAAATAGGTAATCCGCCATTTTGTGGCAGCAGCCGTCTTGGATTTTTCAAAGTGAGCTCTATTCTACCAATCAAGCCCTTTCATTTGATACCCATATTGAGGTATTTGTGAAAAATTTGTAATCCGCCATTTTGTGGCAGCAGCCGTCTTGGATTTTTCATGGTGAGCCCTATTCTACCCATCAAGCCCTTTTATTCGATACCCATATTGAAGTATTTGTGGAAAATATGTAATCCGCCATTTTGCGGCGATAGCCATCTTGGATTTTTCATAGTAAGCTCTATTCTACGAATCAAGCCCTTTCATTTGATACCCATATTGAGGTATTTGTGGAAACTAGGTAATCCGCCATTTTGCGGCGACAACCGTCTTAGATTTTTCAAAGTGAGCTCTTTTCTACGAATCAAGCACCTTTATTTGATACCCATATTGAGGTATTTGTGGAAAATAAGTAATCCGCCATTTTGTGGCGGCGGCCATCTTGAATTTTTCATAGTGAGCTCTATTCTACCAATCAAGCCCTTTCATTTGATACCCATATTGAGGTATTTGTGGAAAATATTTAATCCACCATTTTATGGCGGCAGCCATCTTGAATTTTTCACAGTGAACCCTATTCTACCAATCAAGCCTTTTCATTCGATACCCATATTGAGGTATTTGTGGAACATATGTAATCCGCCATTTTGCGGCGACAGCAATCTTGGATTTTTCCTAGTGAGCTCTACTCTACGAATCAAGCCTTTTCATTTGATATCCATATTGAGGTTGTTGTGAAGTAATATAATATGATCCGCCATTTTGTATCGGCGGCCATCTTGATATTACAATCATTTAAATATTATCTTTTATTCTTGATGACAATATGAGTGTACACCAAATATCAGATCCGTCTGTTATTATCCGTCTGTTGATCTGTCATCAGGAAGGGGTAAAATTCCAATCAATAGCTTTCAGAGCTGAGGGTTTTTGGCGACTTAGTTGATACTTTTCCTTATATTATGGCAACATTATACAAAATCTTTATAAATTGTAGCCTATGTGTTATTCTGATGTATAAACTATATTATTGTAAAGTTGCATCCAAATCCGTTCAGTAGTTTTTGCGTGAAAGAGTAACAAACATCCATCCATCTATACATACATCTTCACAAACTTTCACATTTATAATATTAGTAGGATTGTCATAGAGGCAGCGATAGTGGAGATACCAACAGACTGCTATGCAGAGGGTATCGGGTTCGAATCCACGGCGCGCACCACTGACTGTTCGGTGTTATGTGTGTATTGAAGTGTTAATCATCGCTTACCCCCTGCCACGGAGAGCACGTCAAGCCGTCGCGGCGTCGGTCCCGGTTGTCATGACGATCTTTCACAGTCGTTACAGGGCGCCAGAACCTTCTAAATAAACTGAAACTAGTGTAAACCATGGAATATCGCTATGCCTCCGGATTGCGGAGGTAGACAGGCAACCGCTTTGTGGTAAAGCTAATAGTCAGCCAAATCCGGTTAGACTAGTAAGCACACCCCAGGTTGAAACTATTAGGATAACTTTATTATATTTTTTTCATATTCTGTATAATTATAGTCTTAATGTTTTTGGTTTTTAAACCGTGTTAATTAACATGTGGTTGACGGCATAGAATACAAGTGTCACCACCCCCTATCTTCCCGTGGGTGTCGTAAGAGGCGACTAAGGGATAACACGATGCAAATACCATCTTTGCGTAGAGACGGAAAACTCGACATCAAACCCGATATACGACTGCCTCGTTGGTCTCGCGGCATAAATGTGCACGTGGGATCGGGAGGTCCCGGGTTCGATTCGTGGGTCGGGCAGTGTTATTGGGTTTTTCTGTCACGAAATTCTCAGTAGCAGCACGGAGTCTGGAAATGTGCCCGGTACGGCAATAGGCTCGCCCCTTATTACGTGGGACTAAAGTATATCTGGCGAAAAGTGGGTGTAGAAATACACCTCTGCCTACCCCTTCGGGGATAAAAGGCGTGACGATATGTATGTATGTAATTAACATAAATTAAAAAAACTGTTCGATGCACAAATGCTTGTGCCTATAGTCTGAGTGTTCCTTGTCTCTGTTGTTTGAATATTTGTGAAATTCTTCGCTATTCGAGAGACAATCATATTGCAGAATTTGCCTTAACGGTACGATAGGTTTTGCAGCAATTTGAAAACAGCTTAATCAGTGACCCACACTTAGCTTACCATGAACATAGAGCTATAGATCTCTATGACTCTGAATTTAGTTATTAATAAATAAATCGATGCGCAGCAGCGGGTCTCCCTTGTTTGACCGAAAGGAATTTGACAAATTTTCACTTCCCAAAAAAAATTTTCGCATAATTTCATTTGCCAAATTATTACTTAGCAAAAAATCTATTCACAAAAAAATGTAACGCAAACCTAATGTTTGGGAAATGAACGTTTAAACTATAACTTGTTTACCAACTAGTACTTTTACCATTTTTAATTTGTCAAATATTTCAGTTGGAATAACAGTTTTTACGCAAAATCAATAATTATCCTAATCTAAATAGTTCAGTTCCGGCTAGGCTACCTAGCCGGAACTGAACTATGATACTAATAAAATCTTTTTTTTCTATTAATGCAAGTCGTTTCGGCACTCGCTGGCCGCTCCCGCGGCACCGCTCGCTTCGCCCGCTCGGCTCGTGCGTAGGAGGTCACAGTTCTATCCTAACCTAACTTTACCATTTTTTTAATAATTAACCTACTCTAACTACTTCTATAAATAAACTAATATCACCAAACGTTTATTGTTTGAAGATTGATTGCTGTAATAAATAATTTGATTAAAGACCAAATGCCATAATGACATTATACTTGGTAATATTTTGCCAAGTAAAAATTTGACCAAATAAAAATATTCGTACTAAAATCATTCGAAATATTGCAATGGTATAAAAAAAGGTTGCGAAAATTTGTTTGGGTAATGAAATTTTGTCAAAATCTATTTGGCAAAACGGCACGATCCCGCAGCAGTTTAAACATACCCAAAATTAACTATGAAACTATGCTTTATAATTTGATAGTACTGTAAGAGAATTTCGGTTCCTTGAAGAAACTGTAAATCCGTCACGATACTCTCATACAAGTTCAACGCTTTCAAGCTACTGATTCGCTTATTAGGTATTTACATTTTTTACGAGTAGAGAGATAAAGAGAGATTCTCTTTTGTCTAGAAAATTTAACTTTCCCCGTTTACTACTTCACAAGTCCCAGAACTGCATGTCTTAAACGGTCACTGCTGCAGAATCTTGCTATTCAGATAATGCAGTAATCAGGCTCACTTGTGAGATAGGTCAAATAGTTAGCTGAATAATTTCAACATTTTTCTTATCCGTAAATATGGTTCGGCGAGCCATCGCTTTACCACATAGAACTGCGCCGTCTAATATGACTTCGATCACCACGAAACAACAATTTGTTTCTTTATAGGCTCACGCCTGTATCCCCGAAGGGGTGGGCAGAGGTGTAATATCACACCCACATTTCGCCATGAATTTTTAGGTAATAGGAGGCGAGCCTATTGCCGTTACCGGGCACATCACCAGACTCCGTGCTGCTCCTGAGAATTCGGAAAAACCCAGTAACACTTTTGCCCGACCCGGGAATCGAACCCGTGACCTCCGATCAGCAATCGCATACGCTATCCACTGGACCACGGAGGCAGTCACAACAATTAGTGTGATCCACAAATACTTGTTTTGAGTCTAGATGCACAGTGCACCTAGTGTGCGTTAGTTGAATATTTGTAGAGTTCACCGCGATTTATGCCTAGTGTAGGAGTTCTCCTTAAAAATAAAAAATAAAGTTCTGTGTAGAAAAACAGACAACAACATCGCACTTCTATTGGCACGCCATAGGTATATTATTATCGCAACAAAGTTATTACTTCATAGATGTTCGTGTGTGTCCTGACGGAGATAGGAAGCTAGGACCCACACGAGCGGCCGCGGGTCGACACGCACCGATTACTATAGCCCACCGCAGTGTTTACTATTGGTAATAACTACCACTTACACGCAACTTTGTTTACGCAATACGTATGTTTTACCTGAGAGACTGCAGAAATACGTAATAACTAAGTTATAGAGTAATATTGACATCCTGCTAGGCTGACGCAAAATATTTATCGCGAAGCTAGATTTTGGCAAAACTATCGTATTTGCATTTACCTGCATCATTCATCAGGACCATTTAGGCTATTTGAATTTTCTTCACGACAACATGCTAACTCACTAGGATAGAAGGAATACGTTTTAAATACGACTAAACAAAATACTAGCAAAGCAATTTAAATAAAAGGACATAAAAACTACAAATAACAATATGTGGATCAAATAGAATGTTGTGCCGTTTGGGGACACTCGCTAAAATGTTCAATGGCGAGGCGGCCGCTTAAACCACTAGAATGTTACTTATATCGAAGTTCAAACTTCGAATCGCGAACCTTTTGATTTGCTATCCGATATCGCTGCCATTGTGTGTTCTAACTATCCTTCCCACAATACAATGTAAATAAACGTAGCAAATGTAGAACACAAATAGAGCAGACAAATTCATTTAAATCACAAACAAAGATTACAAAGGCTTTTGACGGTATTATCGCGCGGTCTGTTATAATTCTCCACAAGCAAACGTAATTTTCTGTAGAGCATACCATCTAAATATCTCACAAAATATGTCAGTCCGCTCATTATAAAATAAACGTGATTAACGTAGAGAAACCCTAGCTTCTATTGTTAAAAGAGCACTAAAAGAGGTTTTAATAAATCGTCGTCAAACAAAACCAAGCTTTTCTTCGCTTCAGCTTAAACAATGGCTAATTAGTACTTGCTATAACGAGAATCTGAGTAAATATACATTTAAGCTGTAATAACTGTAGCTGAAAGAAAGATGATCCTTATACAGATCCAATTAGGGCTTTCACAGCAGTACCTCGGAGCTAATTTTATTAACACACCATAATGGTCTACTGAGAACTTGTTTTTGTTTTGGACAATTTGAACATCGTGATTTGTTTAGTAACTTAAAATATTATGAACATGTTGGCTCGTCTATAACCAAGAAGGTACATAAAATAAATAAACAAGTAATATATACTAATACGTCCGTGTGGTGACGGTGATTGTCACCACCCCATATCATCCCATAGATGTCGTAAGAGCCGACAGAGGGAGCATATTATGCAGAGAACAGCACTGTAAGAGAAGGTAAACTTGATACAAACCCTATACCAACCCGTTTGGCTAGCGTGGTATAGTAGGCCAATTCCTCCTTTCAAAGGAGAGGCCCAGTCCAGCAGTGGATTGTTAAAGGCTGATGATGATATACTTATATACAAACCACAACTATTCCTTCACGGAACAGAAGCGTACACAATGTCAATACAAAAGAAGACATTTATTTGCGTAAGCTATAGGTACATCAATTCAACACAACTCAACTATTTTCGTGTATCCGTATGCGGAAATAAACGACCTCCTTGCAAAAAATACTTGATTCACTGTATGGTTTTCCCTGATATTTGCATACGTACAACTCTGGATATGTTAAGAAACACAAGCAAGGAGCAAAAAAGAGAAATAAACCCCGAAATGAAAATAAATCTAAAATCGAAATTGTAAATCTTAGCGTGCGTTATCTAACAGGAGGGTTGCCTTTAAACAGTATTAAACTATAGTAATAATTTACTGTTTTTCACTACATACTAGATATCCTCTTTTTCTGTTAAATAAAAATAAAAAGTATAAAATCTATTTTCAGCATCAAAAGGGCTAACATGTGTTAAGGAATAGCGAAAATAGTGTCGTTTCAGAACAATAATTTATTTAGTTTATTTTCTCAGACCTGAAAAGATTTCTTGTAAAAAAAGTTATCAACTTCATGTAAGAGAGAAGTTATATCAACTAATGTACTGACGTAAAAAAAATACTAACCATGAAAATAGGAGTAGTTCTTTCTGTTTTTGAATATGTGGGTGTAACGATAAAATATAAACATAGTTAGGTATTCATTTAAGAGATGATTTAGAACACATGTAATTTAATATTGTAGCAGTGTAAATACGTAATCCTTCTAAAAACATGTACAACAATACCTACTATTTTACTTCCATAAAAATGTTAGGGTTTGTGAGGATGGATCTATCGAAACTTCTTAATGGATAATTTTAGAATCTTTTCACGCAAAATCTTTTGACTACGAATTATGATGAATAGGTACTTCGCGATATACATGAGCTAACTTTTGTCTCGATAACCGACTCTACTTTGGTGATACCGTGGACCGAAGCAAGTCTAAATATATAAATAATAACATATTATAAAACTCACATCATAACGTCCAAAGGGATACCGAAAATACGACGTCGTCAAGTCATTTATTGACGCAATAAATCTATACATCTGTCACACACGTAAATTTAATATGAATTATATTAGTTAAATCTGCTCAGCCATCATACATGTGTTAGTATGGGATTTGGCCGTGGTTACGGATTACTTCTGACGTCATACAGGCATTAACATTTACTTTTGACGACATAGAGTGAAATACCGTCGATTATAAAACCAATAAGCCACTTGAATTTAGACGAAGATTAATATTACGTCCAGCTGACTAAAAATATTTGATTGAAAACAATTGAGTCATCTCAGCAACCTACTTACGTGAATAAACTTCCTGTAGCCCTACATACCTCATGTGCCTCTGCAAGCGTTGGAATTTATCTAATAGTTTGTCGGAATAACATAGGAAGTAGTCATCGTCAATCATAATAGGCCGACGATCCGAGACGACATAGAATATGATATGTTATGAAAACAACCGTTCCATCTTCACTCGAACATTGCTGAAGGCGTAAGTAAAATAATTCTAAAGGTGTGAGCAAGGAATAAGCACTACACACAATATTTCACGTCACTTGTCCATAGGGCGAATACCTTGGCGCTATAGGTATCGTTGCAGAATCTGGCCACACTTGACCGAGGGGCCGCGGGCCTCTTACGGTACCAAAGATCAGTTGCCATTGTTCTGACAGTAATTGTTGTCGATTGCCCACCGACCATTGCAAGACTAGTTTCAGTTGACCCTTATCGTTCCTCTTACTGTTAACAATTTACAGACACTTTCCCAAACGAGGGTGCCTTTGTTATTGGTGTCGTAAATCAAGTGTATATTACATGCCTGGTAGCGTGTCCCTTTGCGATTTAAATTTAATGTAGTTTCAGTAAATTGCTGCGGTGCAGTTTCGATCTTTGGGTACCTACTTATTTTATGGTTGCGCATTATACTTTAAGGACTACTTACACACTCATAATACACAGGTAGGTAGGCTTTTCATCGAAAATTTATGACTAAACATTAGACTAGCTGTTTACCGCGATTTTAACCGCGTTATTTTTGGTATCTCGGCTACAGCGCCATGTACTCTCAAATTATAGCCTATATGTAGCCTTACAATGTCTTCTATCTTCCAGTGAAAGTCCCATTAAAATCGGTTAAGTAATTTCAGCGATTACCCGGGACAAACGGAAAGACAGAAAAAACATTTAAAGCATTGTTTATGACTAATTAAGTAATTATGTTATCGCGTAATTAAGAAAAACAGTACTTGTGAAATCACAGACAGATGCTCCAATTTCATTTATATGTATTCTTTTCCTATACACATCATATAATTTTCATTCTTTTTTATTTATTATCTGCTAAAAAGTAATCCTTTATTACATCGATGTTCTATGCGGTTGTCTTTAACAAGATAAATATTAGTCATCCCGCTGATAGAATAAACGGTAAAGTTTATACAAAGAGCGGGTCGTAGTCACAGTTCGGCAATGGGCCACAGATGGGCGCGAACTTATCGCCGGCTTTGACTCACTTCGATGGCGCCTTGAGAGTTCCGGTACATTTGATCGCTTAGTCTTTTGTTCTCTAATAACCCTACGTACCAAGAGAAACATAAATGTATGTAAACTTAAGCTTATCTATTGAAAGCTCTGCGTGCGATTGAATCTTTCGAATTCATAAATTACTTCGATATTGTATTCAAACTTTTATGCCCTAGAAGTGTATAGTTACACCGCAATAAACTAAAAACAATGTCTAGACATTTAAAATAACTTATTTATACCATTTGAGGTTACCAGACAGAATAATTGATGCAATTGCACAGCAGGTAGACTACAAAACGACCGACCTTACTAGCGGAAAACCTCTGTCTTTTTGCTATTCAACGCCGCTTTTACTGAAGGCGTTTTTAAGAGTCTAAGTCATGAGTACTATTGGAAACGTGAAATGTATATTATCGTGGAGTCGCATGATTTGCCTAGAGCAGTATTTGCTCTGCTCGGAATGACAAATTAATTGTACAGTAATGACAAGCCGGCACAGCCCGATGCCGGTCCGACTTGTTACGAGATTTCTATCACTCAGTTATTACCAATCCGTCGGTATACTAACTACTGGTTGTTTTGAGTGAGCAATCTTACTCATAATGTATGGTTTTATATGTTACCTCACTTTTTGCTTAACTTTTTATTCAAGTTTCTATCAAGTGACTACCGGATTTACGGTTGCTGTTATAATCTATGTATTTACGTGCTGATGAATTAAAATGGGATTATAGTGGGCTACTATTAAGTTGTTTTGCGACAGGGGATATAGACCACCCAAACTCTAAACTACAACTTATGTACATAATATCCTAAAACCATAACATAACTATTTTATTTATTTTTTTATTATAGACTCACGTCTGTATCCATGAAGGGGTAGGCAGAGGTGTAATATTATACCCACATTTCGCCATGAATTTTAGGTCCCACGTAATAGGAGGCGAGCCTATTGCCGTCACCGGGCACATTACCAGACTCCGTGCTGCTACTGAGAATTTCCTAACGGAAAAACCCAATATCACTTTGCCCGACCCGGGAATCGAACCCGAGACCTCCCAATCTCACGCGCACATATATGCCGCGAGACCAACGAGGCAGTCAGCATAACTATAACTTTTAAAATGTTTGCTTCGTGTTTATGTGTTCGTAATGATCGTTGGTTGTATGTCTGTAAAGTGCGATATAAGATTATGTAATAATATAGGCGACGTCTTTTTAAAAAATTGTAGCCCACGTTTCTATGTATAGGGGCTGAAGCGCCACTACGTTGCGATATTGCGTTGCCGCTAAGATACTAAATTGTAATAGACGTTCGGCAGTACACAAGTAGGGGCTCGCCTAACCCATACTTGTCACTCGATACACTGCTAATGGTAAATGGTCTCTGAACCAATACGACTCAAAGTTTGCAAGCACATTTCAGAACGACTGAACAGAATGTGACCGAATTTTGTGGGTATATCCCTTAACAGTTAAGATTTATCAATTGTACCTAATAGATAGCCCCATGTTAAGGAATATTATACATCAGTTTCGAGAATCGGAGGCAGCGATAGCCTAGTGGAGATACCAACAGACTGTCATGCAGAGGGTATCGGGTTCGAATCCACCACTGACTTTTCGGAGTTATGTGCGTATTAAATAGTTAATTATCGCTAGCCCCGTGCCTCGGGGAGCACGTTAAGCCGTCGGTCCCGGTTGTCATGAAGATCTTTGATAGCCGTTATAGGGCGTCAGTACCTTCTAAATTAATTTACACTAGTCTAAACCATGAAATATCGCTATCCCTTCGGGTTGCGGAGGTCAGACAGGCAGTCGCTCAGTGGAAAAGCTAATATGCAGCCAAATCCGGTAAGACTAGTAAGCGCACCCCAGATTAAAACTGGGATAACGCTAGGAGGATGATGAGTTTCGAGAAACAGTAATGGAGCCTTTAGGCGTAGCGTCGTTGTTGGGAAATGAGTTCCAAAAGTCAAAGAAACTGCCAATATATTACGTATATACCTATATTATTGATTTATACTTCTTCAACATTCATTTGCTATTTACTTTCGCATTACTATTTACTGACACATGCTCTATTTAAACAAACACTACTCATAGCATTAATATGTTTACACAATTGGTGTTGGTAAAAATACAAAGTTAATTACTCAGACATGCCTATCGTTTTATTTATTACTATGTTAGCTTTGTTTAATCAATTGTGAACTTGTGAATTGTTCTTGTAAACAGTTTGCTTGAAAGTATTTTTTATTTGATGCCTATTGTTATGATGTAACCTTACAATTACACTTACAATTACAATTATGAGTAATGTAAATAAATATATCTACATGTTTTTCCTATAAACTACTGCAAATATTTTTCATGTACTTTTCTTTTGGGACTTTGTTTGTCCCACATACTCACTTCTGTGACTCTTATGTATTCAGGTACAGCAGCAGTGACGACAGATAGCGATTCTTGAGATTCTTGTAGACCCATGGAAAGTTAAACTGTTTTGGAATCCTCTCACCATCATGGCATCATTCATGAAAATGATCGTAAATATATCCTTAATTTATTAGATTAAAAAAAATATTCATTTTATCACCGTTAATATGTCGGTCACACGATATCTGAAACAATTTGCCTTTAATTTTACAACACAGGTCCTTTACAAACCTAATTTTGATATCAATTTGAACGTATAATGAAATATTATATCATTTCATTACGCTCGATCATTAAACGAATAATAATATTATACATTAATGTTGTATTGAAAGCTATGTATTGCACTGTATTTCTATGTGGTTGCAAAATAAACCACGATGCTCATTAAGCAATCAGCTGTTTTCCTTCCATCGCATAAACACGGTGAAAGTGGTTTGCATTGCAAGGAAATCTTAGAAATTGCACTACAACAACTGCCATATAATTTGTCAGGTCGTCAAGCACTCAGATAAAAGTAGTCTCATGCATAATTGAAAGTGCCTCTAGAAACATGGGTACTTATCTGTTAGAGTTGAGCTACACCTATCAGCACCTCATCGCACTTTCCTATGCTTCTATCCTTTTCTGTCACTTAGGACCGTCATTTACTAGAGCGAGAAAGAGAGAGGGAACACGGTCGCCTTTTCGATTCCGCGGCGCGCTGAAGCGTTCCCTCTCTCTTTCTCGCTCTAGTAAATGACGGTCCTAAGTGACAGAAAAGGATAGAAGCATAGGAAAGTGCGATAAGGTGCTGATAGGTGTAGCTCAACCCTTTAGACGGTGTAGGCGAGCGACCGATGTCTTCACATCAACCACTTTCGTCCAACTTTAACCAAATAAATGAGCCACGCAAACTCGTAAATGTGCTGTTTATTACTAATGAATTAAACGCTTTTATTTACATTGCCAATTAATATTGACAAATGCTGGACCATTAACGGATTGAATTGTTTAGGAGTACCCATAGTTGAAAATAATTTAGCAAACAGTTAACTGACTTTCCTTCCCTATTCTGTTGGGTAAATCTTGTTTCCTTATGAGCTGTATTATTAGACTATAGTGGACGTTAATTAATTTGTTGTGTGACTAACGAAACTCTGTTAAATTGAAATTAAAGGTACTATAGCAATCTCGACTTTCTCAATGAATTTCTGCGGTTCTACTAAAGTAAAAATTTTATAGAATCTACGTGGCTTCACGATGTTTCATATCGTAACTTTATTAGCGATTGAAAGGGAGGAAATTTTGATGAACATTATTGTAAGTAAATTAATTCAGGGAATTGGTACTATCGGCTCTATAAGTGTAAATAACTATGTGTCATTGCGGTCGCGGACACGTTTCATCTTGGTACGTTTGTCATTACGACCTTTTCAAAATTGGCAATGAAAGAAAATGAATTGCCACCGCGAATTGATAGATAACCTAAAATATTGCTTACTGAAAAAAAACCTAGTAGAAATATTCGCAACAAGGATAGACATCTATGTTGCGACCGTTTTGCAATTTAATTTCAAAGTTATTTATTTCATTTAATTTTCTACACAGCTATATAAAATTTGTGATAATTTATTTGTTAAAGTCACATCCGTATATTTCCTAGAAACATGATTTCATGATGAAGATAATGTAATTCAAGAAAAGCTTATTTTGGTAGGGTTTGGTGGGTTTATACGCAAATCCTTTCATAAGGAAAGACTGGCCGATAGTACCTAAGTAACTACATGTTCAGACGTCAAAACGATCTCAGTAATTCTGTCCAATTAGATGAATACAGTCCAAACCTGTTTCATAGACAAATATCAGCCGATGGCAACTGATGTCGCCAATTGACCCATATATTACAAGGACGATTTTTCAAAAGGTCTACGATGAAACTGATGAACGTCTACTAAATTAATATCCACCATGACGGTACATGAAGCGCTATCGATAACATTGTTAAACTCTGGAACATAAATTCATTAACGGTATCTCCTTCGTGTCATAAGCGGTCTAAACACGCTCATTTCTAAGAAGTTAGGTCATAATCTTGCGTAGTTACGGGTACGTTCATTCAGTCTCCATAGTATGTTGCTTTATAAGACTATCATAGTAGAATTGATGATGTCACACCTACTTTTTGAACATGTGTTTCAAAAGGCAGGTATATCTGTATATCTCAGACTTATTTTTCAAATGCATAACCATAGAATAATTAATAACCAATACGTTGTGAACTACAGAAATAACCTCGGCTTCAGTTTCAATGCGCATCTTTGAAGTTAAATGAGTACTAGTCCAATGTGGAGGACTATAAGGTGATGGTGACAGGTGGAATATGGTCCGCAATGGGACAATTTGAAAACATAGTTGATATTATTAAGTGCGTGTTCATATTTATTGAGATTAGCTTATCATCACAGATTCTAATCTAGAAAATAGGCTAGTCCATAGTGAAGAGTTTGTTGTATTATAGAAAACGTTTTTTACTTAATTCTGTCGCACTTGCCGTGCCGTGTGGTTGACGGCATAGAATAGTGTCACCACCCCCTATCTTCCCGTGGGTGTCGTAACAGGCGACTAAGGGATAACACGATGCAAATACCATCTTTGCGTAGAGACGGAAAACTCGACATCAAACCCTATACGACTGCCTCGTTGGTCTCGCGGCATAAATGTGCGCGTGGGATCAGGAGGTCCCGAGTTCGATTCCTGGGTCGGGCAGTGTTATTGGGTTTTTCTGTCACGAAATTCTCAGTAGCAGCACGGAGTCTGGAAATGTGCCCGGTACGGCAATAGGCTCGCCCCTTATTACGTGGGACTAAAGTATATCTGGTGAAAAGTGGGTGTAGTGTACACCTCTGCCTACCCCTTCGGGGATAAAAGGCGTGACGATATGTATGTATGTATGTATGTCTGTCGCACTTCGGCTTACAAAATTACATCCAATCACTTTATTTTCCCAAGAGTTCAGCGAACATGTCGAAATACAACACCTTACTGACGTAAATCCTCATTTACGCCGATCGACATCTGTTTACTTTACGTTTCATCTGTTTCTTTATATCTTTTACAGTGTTTGTTAAAAGCTCTACATTGCCGTATAAAAATACCAGTTCATTCATGGTTTGGTGACGTAACACAACCCATCAAATAATGATTTGAAACGCAGACTGTCCATCAAGCATTTCAGTAGTGTACACCAAAACCCATGGTGATTCAATGACTATAACATTACTATTACATCACCACCATAACTATCAAGGACTAGATGTGATAACGCGGTATACAACGGAAATGCCTGAAAAATGACGTCATAGGATCGGTATTATTTTTACCATGGTGGCCCATGGCTTCCTATTTACACAGGCGAAGATTGATATTATAATTATATATAGTAAATGAAACAGGACAGATCAATGAGGATATTAATACACTGATTCACGGCTGATCTACATGCGTGTCTAGAGTTTCAATCCATAGGGTACACACTCTTGATGGTCTATCGAAAAGCTCATACTCTGATATTACTTAGACCAGAAAGTAACCTGGATCTATAAACCACGCGGTTGTGTGGTTAGGAAATAAAGATAGGAAATAAAGATACATAATAGGAACAAAGTAATTAACGAAACACGTGGAAAGAAAACGTTTGAACCTTCGCGATTTGTGCATATAGTAATATTTTTGTTAAAGGTCTGTATCGCATAAAAGGCGAAATAATTTCAACGTCGTCATCCCGTGACAACTCATGCCTTGATCGTATACAGGCATATAACGGGTGGCCCAAAAGTAATAATATAATGACCATATTTGGTTCAGCTACAACTTCGTTTCTAAATTAGAAAACTAGAATTAGTTATTTAAAGATGTATATTTGTGCCATGAAGTTTAGTTGCATTATGATTTAAATATGATGTCTATTAAATGTTGACCTCCAGAGTTGAAGCACATGTGAGCCCTATTTATGACATTTTCCATAACTAGCCGTAACACTTTCTGCGATATGTTTCTTATTTCTTGGTGTATGTTATCTTTTAAAGCTGCGAGTCTGTGGTTTTTTCACATTAAATCTGAGTTTTACACGGAAACATCTTCAATTCTTTGACCAAATACGCTACAGAGTCAAATTCACGTTGTGTTTTTATCACTGATGACACGGTTATTCCACGTTCTTAGGGAGTAAAGCAGTCCATGATTATTTTTAGTGAATTTTACATTTGATTACAGACAGAATTTTCAGTATCAGAATGACAGAAGTTGTCATAAAAAAAATATAAGGCATTTCTATAGGGTCATTACTGTTGCGCCATCCTGTATAAGGTATTTCACTTTAATTTTCAAATAGCTACGCGGTATAGACCCGTTACATTATAAATATCACAAAGTGTAGTACTAATATCTATTCTGCAACAGTGTCAAAAACATTACTCTGTTCTATTATAAAGGTGTCCCATAACAAGAAATTACAAGTGTTCTGTATTCGCTCCAACCTACTAAATTTGGTTCGTACAATGTGCGTGCATAGATACAATCTCCATTTAATATAAGCAGAGTCGACAATAGAGCCTTATTGTTTATGCACTAGTCCTAGAGTAAAAGCATAGAATTTACGAACTGTATGCTTGCCTTGCGAGCGGATCGAGATGTCTTATTTAAATATCGTTATATTGCCTTATAAGTGAAATAATTGAACTTGATCGTTTAGTTCAAGACTAGACTCACAAGGGTTCGGTTACAATTCATATTATTAGCTGAGAATATGAATAAAGCACGGGTCTTTACCTACTATGACAAGGGTTGGCCCAGTCGACCAGGGTGGCCAAGAGTGAGTAGCAAGCTTGACAAATGTCTTTCGAGAGCATCTTGGAGAACTCTCACACTTGCAAGGTGCCTCACAAATTGTTTCTACACCGTTTAGCAAGCGCTATTTATCAATTTTTATATTATAACACAAAATAACCTTTATGTTTGTAGGTACAATCAATTGTGTTGTAAACCACGATCTTTTAATAAATAATAATTTGTCTAAAGATATATTGCATTTAAAGCCAGACCCGAGTTCAAACTGTAATAAGATACACTTAAGTCAAACTCTGTTTAGTAGGTAATTTAGTTAGCGCCTATTTTAGACACTCGATTTGTAATTTACTGACACTATTATAACATTGTAGGTGGTCTGTCTGTCATCGATAGGGTTTTGGACGCTTCTATATTGAATTATATTGTGAAACTAAGTAACAACAATTTTATATTATTTGTGATGATGATAATATGGAAGCAACAATTAATAATATAACAAAAATATCTAATTTAAGAAAAAAAGAAATTATTAAACATGTCGTTTGTCTTAGTATTAGGACAGACTTGTCATTCTCATTAATCGATATTTGAGTGTTTTTTTTTTTCATAATTGGTCTTTGCTAATTTAGTAGCAATTATCAAGTAATTGCTACTAAATTAGTGAAAGACACTGATAAAAATTAAATCACTACCCCATTAACACGGAAAACAGGTTTCTTGACAATAATAATTCCATCTGATCACGATTACGATTATGTAGAGGTTTTCTTAATACGTAATATAGGTACCTACGTACAAAAATAATTAACATAAAGTCATTGACTTAACTATCGAAAATTCGATAATTTTTAAGGTCTTAAGCATGTTCTACAAAAAAACAGTATGTCGGAACGACTTAAACCGCAACAAAATACTAGTCATTCACTAAGTAATGCTAGTTAAAGGGCGAGCGTAAAACGTGAGGGTCCGATCACAGTGACTAATTGGTAAATTACTGCGACGTACCGCGCGCACTCGAACCTTCACCCCTTCACCCGTTTACCCCTCTGCCCCTTTGCCCCTTCGCCGCCTACCCCTCGCTGCCTCAGGCGATACAACCGCAAATAACGCCGCATTATCTACTTAGTACATGCTAAGAACGTGTCTACATTACACCGTTACTTGATGTTTACTAACATGGTGTTCTGCAAGCGTTGATTGAGACGGATAGCAATCAAATTGTCTGGTATCTACATAGAGTGAGGATGCAACATTAATTAAGACTATTTCAAAAACGTGCCATAATTGCTTTACCTAATGTTTTCTAATATAAGCTCTAACCAAGCTCTTGGTTCTGAGCCAGTTTTCTTATTATAGAAACTATATAATTTCCAGAACAAAAAATAATAATGTTGTGACAGCAATATTAGGGATATAATAAATAACTTTCCTCTTAATACGTCACGACGTTGTTATATTAAATTAAAATAGACGCCCTCCAAAATGACTGACATTACAAGGAGATTCATTGCCACGCTTCACCAGGGATGAGTTATTAGACATCTATCTCATTTTGAACAAACGACAAATTAAAATAAACTAAAAATGAAAATTGCACACTTCAAAGTGAAACTAAGTTCCACTAATTTGAAAATGTACGGCCATTAACCAAAAGCTGTCATTGTTGATATCGCAAAATGCAGTTACGAAGTATTTTGTCTGCAACACATAATAACAGCATAATAAAGTTATTGAGTTTATCAGCTAACAAATATCTGGTGGCGCAGAAATATTTCATTATTGACTAAACAGTGCGTTGCGTAATTGTTTAACTAAACAAGCGATGACGGGTCTAGGTTGCAAAGCGGAAAAAACAGGCCGCACTAAGTAATTATTTTATTATTTTTCCTGCATAAAATCTCTCCGTGAAAACATCGCAATGAGGTAAATCTTCGGAGATTTGGAAAACAAGAGCGAACAGTGCAAACTTGAAACTCAAAAGTAATTAACTGTTAATGGAGAGGCGGTCTGTGGTTCCTCTCCCAAATGGTTTAATTAGTTCTAGCGTCTCTTACTGATGTCTTGTTCGTATTATTTATAAACTGTCAGAAGAGTATTCTAAGGAACAAATTAATATTTTCGTGGTTAGTGACACTCGTTTTACGTTGTCTTTCAGGATTTGTCCCAAATCTCGGCGCTGTTATAAGTGCCATGTTCACCAATCTACAGCTATATATATATCCCAAAAGACAATTTATAGCTAATATTCCACAAAATTACAAGCTTAATAAATAAGCATTAATATCTCATTAGACTTCTTAACCAACAAAAATACATATCATTAACATTGTTATAAAGCAATTTTCGCAAAGAGGTTTTAATATCGTAAAAATGGTGTCTATTAAGAGTAAAAGTACCACAATGAGGTTAATACCTTGCACTAGACCGCATATTACCGCGTGAATTGACTATAAACTTTATTATTACGAGAACGAGATAATTTTATAGCATTAATGTTATAAAAAATCTATTTTATTTCACCTAATTTTCTATAAAGTTCACTTGATGGCCGTTATTAGGCCGCCATTATGAAAAGGTGAAGTGCCCTTTGTAGACGTGTTGTTCGACGTTGGTAATTTACCATACAATGTATAAAGATAACCACAGAACTTTTTCAGAAAAAAATACTGCTTTCATTCAAATAAGTACATGTTTAAATAAAAATAATTTATTTCCTGATCACAATAGTCTCCTTATGCTAAATGCTTAACGATGCAGAATAAAGAAAGAACGATGAAGATCAATCGATTAAAAGTAATATAATAATAATATTCTACACACATCACCATCTAGTCCCAAGCTAAGCAGAGCTTGTACTATGGGTACTAGATAATGGATAAACATACATATATACTTTTTTTTGTAAATACATACATATTCTAAGTAGAAACACCCAGACCAGTGGTTAAATACATGATTTTATGAGCATATAAATTTTTCGACGGTTCTTAATCGGGCTAAGTAACTCATTTAAGGTTTGAATACTTCTGATTTCTTCAATGTTTCGTCTGGATATAGGGTCGTGATCACGGAGCGAATTCAAATTTTTTTGTTTATAAAAAATATCTTTTATTTGTTTCTACTAACCTGTATATAATCTGTTACTTTCGACCGAGTAGGTACGACGTTTGACGCAACCTATAAAGCAAATTAAAACTGTAGTAAAATATTACAAGAGCGCGCTTGGAGCAAATCAAGTGGGTCCAGTAAATAACTGAAATAGCAATCAATCATATTCAGTAACAACCGTCTCGATCATTAAAGTGGACAATATTACTTGCTGAGTTACAAAATCTGGGTACATGCAGTCTTGTTCCATCGTGGTACATAATGTCCATCTGAATAGACTTTTGTTGTGAACTAGCACTAATACTCAAATGCTATACTCGTATATCATATTTTCTTAGCGCACAATTGAATAATATTTACTATTATTAAAGGTTACATTTTGTGAGGATATTTCACGTAAGCTACTCATCGGGTATCTGTAAACCATTAACCTGACGTAAAATTTAGTGCCCAATTTTAAATGAAAAGTACACAACATAAAGCGAATTTCTCTTGTGATCTAAATTAAAGAAAACATTGTCAACCCTAGCCGAAAACGCTGTCAGCTACTTATCAAGCGGTCCTAAGTCAACTAAGGGAAATGGGAACTACTTATAAAGCCCGCATAAAACGTGATATAAGCACACGGCCTACGTCACACCGTGTGTGTTTTAAAACTCCTTCGGCTGTCTTGTCTTGCTTGAATTATATCGACGAACATTTCTAGACTGCCTCTGTGAGCTCCTGATCGGAGGTCCCGCGTTCAATTCCCGGGTCGTGCAGAAATGTTGCTGGGTTTTTTCGAATTCTCAGTAGCAGCTAGGACTCTGGTGATGTGCTCGGTAACGGCACTCCTATTACGCGGGACCTAAAAATTCATAGTGAAATGTTGGTAATATAACATCTCTGCCTACCCCTTCGGGGATACAGGCGTGACTCTATAAAAAAACATTTCACAATTCAAACTTTTTCTTATAGCACAAACCACATGGTCGTATGGATCGTTTTTATATACATCCTGGTCTATTTAATTTGTTTATCTAGTTGCCTGGATACATTTGCATTGCAATTCAAGGTTACCTCATTTTCATGAAATTTCTGCAGCTATATATTTATAAACAGAATGAGAAAAATAAATATTATGTGTCTATGGATCTTTTTCCTATCCCATAACTTTACATGAGATAACATGATTGACGCAAGTATGTATAGTGATTGTGTATATAACAAACAATTTTTAACTTTATATATTTTTTTAATTAAGTAAAATTAAAATGAACAAGTCTATGCCTTCTTGTAGATAAAGCTACAACAATACACATAAAATAAAATTGATGAAATAACAGATAAAATTGATGAAATATTATCTGTGATACAATAAGTCTAAATACGTAGATATTTTGTAATAAAATAGCTCACATTGCACTGATGTTTTAACACAACATTGAACGTTTTTATTTGTGGTATAACTTAAATGATTATACATAATTTATAAATGTAGACAAAATATAATTTATACGAGAAATTAATTTCTAAGCATTTATGATTTTGGTGAAGGTACAGTCGGCGTGATAAATCATAAAAGGTCTTTACCTAAATGGCGCTAATGAAGGAAACTTCTGTTTTTGCTTTGGGAGCAATAAAACTAAACGAGCATTAGAATAAATTTGCCCAGTTTGGGTGGCTTGCGTAGCCACCATTACGCGTTTGGTCAAAAGTGAGTCAAAGTGAACAAAGTCACGGACAAAACAACATAACAACCTATTCAGTATTTTAAAGAATGCACCTGTTTGCCTACTGACCTTAAATTAAGAGCTAATCTTGACTTCAGTTTACAACTTCCGCCAGACTCGTAGCTTAAACAAACGCCTCGAAAATACACTACAAAGACGTGGTTTCGGTTATATACCTAAATGTAATCGTAAATTCTAAAAGAACGCAAAATATTTTGTGTTTTGGTGTCGGAAATAGCCCCGACTTAATGTGTAATGTAGCCGTGCAGTGTTATTCATTGAAGACCCGCCCATATGTCTTTACGTTCATCTTTGTTTAAACCCTATAATACTTCCGATTTTGTTTGTTTGACTTTGTTTTTTTTTATGATGAATTAGTACTTGCTTCTCCTTAAATTTGGTTGCTACTTCCAACATGACACTGGCATTTTATCTGATTCACACAAAATCCATATTTAAACCTGAAATACGCGACAGCTCTTCAAAAATTGCTTTATAGATTACGACGTCGCATTGAAATTTAAATGCAAAGCAAACTTTATGAATTCTCTCAACAATCGGTAGAGACGGTTTAAACTGCTTTAGTGTATATCTAACTTGCAAATATGATCATAACTTTCCTCATTATAATATCTACAATACATCGGTAAATTAGCGTATTAGCAATGCACCATAATTTACGTTTACCTCCATCTGAATACAACGATCACTTAATTTGAGATTATCAACGGGCCTGCGGCGCAGCTTAACCTTAAGTGAGACAAACATCGAGAAATACTGTTCTTATATTCATGTATTACCTTAAAAGGTATTCACATAATTTTCATTTAGTTTGCTATCATACACGTATATATCCAGTGACGTACGGAATATAATATACAAGATATGCGGGCCTACGGCACGCGCCGCCGCACCGCAGTCTCAAACATCGTAAATACAACTTAAGTTTGATTTAAACCCGGATTATTATTATTCCTGTACGTTTTACCTGTGCTACTGCCTTTCGACACAGTGATAAACTAGACATTATTTATTTGCAAGCAACTGTAAATAATCGGCATTAGGAGATAGACTCCGCCGCATTGGGCATGGTCGTGATAACCGATGGAATTCCGCGACTAGTGTCAAAATAAATTGTTACGAAGCGATTTATAAGCTCTGTCTTCTCGTGTATTTTCTAGTCACAATACATTGTTATAAACAATAGTAGTAATTAAAATAATAGTATTCTAATAATAAATAATGGTTGTTTTAATAGTAAGGATCGCAATTATTATGAACATGCAAACAATCATAAATTAGCCATCGGCGACGATTGATAGTCAGATTTACTGTGAATTAATCAGTTATCTCGCAACCTCTGTGCAAAAACTATTAATATTATAGACGATAATATTGACATCAAAAGTAGCACAAGTTTGCGTATCAAAGATATATAAATATTGATTACCAGCTAAGTTTCAATAAATACCGTCCAATGTCAAACTCAATCTTGAATTGTATATTGATATTAATAAAAAACAGGAATAATCAGCAATCCTATAGGTGCAAATCAGTTACCCGTCGATCAACAATAAAATAAAAAAATATTCACCGACAAATGGCGCACACGTTTGATTTTGATTAATGTAATTCGTAACGTATAATTGTATGCACTACAGACACAAAGTGAATGTTTAGTTCGATAGTTATCTGTAATTTGACAGCTGTCAATCTTAATACAAACAATATAGCAATTGAGTCGGCCGGTTCTTATCTTCGTATCGGCGAAGTGTATCGATATAACTGCGTTTTATTGCTTGTACTGGCTTATACTGCTTTTCTTTTTGTTTATTTGTAAGACAAATCATGCGAATAAATTGCCATTTAAATTTTCACATGTTTACAAGAATGAACCAATTGGAAACAAAATATAAAAACCTGAGAATAAGAGACGGAAAAGTAGATATATTTGCACTTACCCAAAGGTTTTCGTTACATAGAAGCACTTTGAAGACGTCTTTAGAGTCTATAAATTTTATACGTGCTCCGCAGCGAACCTTTTTTCGTCTCCCCATCCTATAACATCATTCTACATCGTGTGGGAGTCGATAGGAGGCAATATCTAATAAAATCGTAATAGCAACTGAGGAATTACCCTCTAAAACTTTGATAAAATTACATTTAAGTATATTAAAACAGTAATATTGTTTATTTGGTAGAGCTGCCTGAAAAATGTCTGCATAGTTTAACCCATTACCAAAGTAATTTTATGGTCAAGTAAACCTTTACAACTTCGCTAATACGAAGTGCAATTGAAGGAATTCATTCCGCTTATCATCCTACTAATTTTCCGCCAAGCGTGTAAGTGGTAATAGAAAAGGTATTTAGAGCGAAAATATCAACTTTATCATGCGTCCACCATTTAAAAGAACATCTGTGTCCAATTTGGCTATTACTATTTATCTAAGCGAATGAACGTTAAGCTATTGGCAACAAAAGTACTAAAGAATCGGCATATTACTATTCGTAAATTTAGTAAAATATATAAAGAAGCCTTGATTGAACTTGTCTCGTCAACTGTCAAAGTACCGCATACAGCAAACAAAGCAACTCAGCAACGAAACACATCTTTGTTTAAAGAAGATGGTATTTTACTTTGAATATTTGCGATTGTATATTTATAAAAGCCCCTCAGTTTAAGAATGATTCCGACAACGCGAGTCTTCCTTGAGTTGTTTATTATTGCACGAAAGGATAAATAAATCATAACATTATAATTTGTTTAAAGTCACTTACTCATAGCGCCATTACTCATAAGGACATTCTGTATGTTAACTTATAATGTACAGCGGCGGAAACAAGACAAATAGAATATTTCAAGACGTTTCCTCATTCGATGTCTTAGTTATTACGATAACTGTAGTGCGCTACATTTTGTTATTTGTAATGTATGCCAAATGCACAATTTGATTAGATAAGAAATGCCAGGAATGTACATAAAGTCCTGTCGTGTACGTCGGCTGATATCACAGGTATGCCAAAATATTTACCATCTAATTAGCCTTCAGACAAAGATATCTACAGAATGCCTATCACGCTCTCATATTGGATTGATGTAAACTTATAAACATGTACGTAAGTATGTTCGTCAGATGGGCTATTACATCATAGCACAAGAAAACTTGGATTAGAACGTCATTAATTGCTTATAATCGCAATTCAATTTGAGCTGGTCAAACATTAAAGTTATTCGTCAAAATACAATTAGGATCACTTCGCACATAGATCTTAAAGGGTCATGGCGATTCAATACACTTTAATATTAATAATAAGAAGACAAATGTTAATGTAAATGTACACAAAGAAGTTGATTGTTGTGTTTTGTGTGTAATCTAGTGTTCGCATTCTTTGTACGTTACGTAAAACATGGAGCCGCAAAACCTGAAGCCCACATCTGATAATTAATTAATTACAACGTTAATGGCTTCAATTTGACGGATTATTGAGCTATAGTTTGTACAGTGACTACAACATGTAAATTCCAATGATGCTCCATAGGTTGGCGCCGGGTGTTAGCGCATTGACCGAATATAATCGTCTGAATCACCCGCACACGCATACCGTGTTACTTAACATTCCTATTGGATGTTATTCACATAATTACTCAAATAAATCATTTGATCTCACTCTATGATCTATTTTTATAGATATAAAGCCGTCATAATAACACTATGTCTCTATTTATAAACTGACTTGAGTTTACTATTATTGACATGCTCTATTTTGACTAGTGAGATATAAATTAAAAGCAAAACATCTCACCCACAGGTTGAATCATTAGTTATAACAAATATATGTTTACCAACTGTGTCAAGAAGTTGAATTGAAATACTTATCTAACCTAATTACGTTTCTAGCCTTTGATATCATCCGATTAAAATATTTACTAGCTAGACTCAATGTAACAACACAATCTTACAATCTCGGGGTTATGAAAATAAGAAACGTTGTGCTAAACGTAGTATGGATACTTACAAATAGTCCTATGACTAGAATAATTATTTTTATATTTTAGACCCAATATGAGATCTCCGCTTGAATTCACCGGCGCATGAATTCAGGGGACTGGTTGAGAGGATTGTTTTGGCAGAAACGTCTGCAATAGCAACAGCACGAAGTTTGAATGAGGTCGATGGATTATAAACTGGTAGTCTCGGCTAGGGCTAGACTGAACTAGAGAAGAAAAGTTTTTAAGTAATTGATAATGAAGGAAAATAATTTATTATTGTGTTTATTATAACTGAATTACTTAATCCAGCTAGAAAACAAAGTACCAAAAAAAAGATTTACCTTATACCTAAATAAATAAATTATGCTCTAACGACTTGGGATAAACGTATAAGAAAACTGATTGATTTTTTATTTAAAAAGCTTCCATAAATTATTTATTAATACATCGAAGACTGAGACAAAAAAGGAACTGATTTAAACGTCTACTATCTCAAAGTAAAAAGTACAATTACACGCATTGTTAATGGCTACCAGCGTTCCTACTGCCTATCTACGCCCAAGTATGGGAAACTTTTCAATCACGTAGGTACTTGGAAAAAATGTGCCATTGTGTACCAGGCAGAGAGATAAGCTCTAAACAAATTTGTGTTAGACGCGTGTAAATTTGGTTAAATTCGTTAAGCTATTTTTGACCAAGGTCCCCGAGTTCAGTGCTCGCCGTATATAGGGCCGGTGGGAATACAAGTAGATAGCTTTTACTAGCTGAGCCTCTGTTATTTCAACTACGCTCGCACATACAAAGAATTATGAGAACCTAAACATCACCTACTTACCTGCTTAAAATCAGACAAATAACAGCATTCCACAGAAATCAGTCACGCTGTTTAATTGTGAAAATATTTGCATATTCATCCCAGAATAAATATTTTTGCATTACTCGATCGCCTATCAACGACTACCGTGTTTAGTGTGCCACAAATATTCACCTTATTGACCAAGTGTGTAAATCTATTTGAGCGCAAATCAAATTGCTCTTTAATGATAGGTGGCCAGTGGCCCTTAATGTATTTATGAGTCTCGCAATTTACATAATGTATTATCAATCATCATCATTGGCGACATCTCCGAAATGAGCGTTACGTAATTTATGCAAAATCATTCATATCGAGATTATCGATCGCTGGATGATTATTTTACTAAATTATTTATTTTAATATCCCAATGTGAGCCTTATATGAGATTCATGAAGCCATAAATTTCACGAGCAATTAATCTTGTCTGGTGTATTGTACTAAACATCCTTAATGAAGATATGTTCGTAAAACACACAATCTAATATAAAACAATAGTAGCACGCTTCAAAAGTCACTGATCTCATGAATCATAGACAAAAACACGTTAATATACGGATGTGTAGACAAACACAGGCGTGAAAAATTCCACTTCCAGATTAGCCTTTATATCTGCGGTACTATGTGAAACGTACGTATTACGTCCCATGAGTACACACGAGATGATTTATGGGCGAATCAACCGACTGTTTGCTGAACCTTTTATGGGAAATCTTTGCTTTATTGTCACCGCGATGCTACGCCGTTGTCGGTATCAATAAACTTTGATGAAACAACAAAAATTACGCCACGCATATGGCTAGGCCTACCGGCGCGGTTCATTAAATATGGTAAATTACAATTTATTTTTTGACTTCGTTTTTATTCAGACATTTATAAGTTGAACAATTTTTATTGGCTGCGAACGTGACTCATAAAAACCTCAAAGGAATTTCGTATACCCGATATTTGCACGTGTCACAATATAAAAAGTAGAAATGTTTGCCATAATTATAATATGTATGATTAGCCTTTAGGCCTAATACAATTTAATCCGAGCGTGGTTCAATGCTCTAGTTTTCATTATGAGTATTGTGCGTCATAGGATAAAATTCTATGAATAACACTGCCAAAAGAAACTTTGCCTAAACTCCTTTAAAAGGGACGTAAAATAAAACATACCCTTTTTAAGTAACGAACGTTTTTGTAAGACAGTGAAGTGCTTTTAAGGGTATCGATTTCTTTAAGTGAAGTAATATTTAAATACTTTGTTCGCGTAATTCGTTTCATGTTGTCTTATATTTATAGGTATATGTCTTCGACATACACTCGTGACGTTAATTAGTTACAGCGACACGGGGAATGCACTGTGCTAACAACATTATCAGTTTGCTAAACAATTGCATAATAATGTTTTACTAAAATATTCGCGATATCGTTCATGTTATGATTACTGATAAACTTTGAAGCAGTTTACTTGAACTATCAGTTATTATGGTTATCAATATTAAACAATTATTCGTAGTGGTAATTCAACTATCCTTATAATTTAAATTAACATATATTCATGCGTAGAATTAGTCAAGCTTTTTGAAGGTTTTGATGTAAACTATATTGATACGCTCCATCACTCCCCATTCAAACAGAGGTAATTTATATGATTGTAGAATTCATGCAAATGATTACCATTAGCTATATTGTTTTATAGTTATATGTACAATCTACCCACCAAGAACTTAGGGTCCCAAGCCAACCTCACCTGCAAGTGGTGCACCTGCCGATCAACGGACGAGGCTCTGGCAAACTAAATATCCCGATAAGCGGCAATAGGCTCGCCACCTATTACGTGGGATCAAAACACTGGCGAAAAGTGGGCGTTCAATATGCCTCTGCCTACCCCTTCGGGGAAACAGGCGTGAGTCTATGCATGTATGTGTATGTACAATTTTAGTTCAAAAAATAAAAACTTGAGAACTAATTAATAAATTATAGTGACTAAACTAGTCAACGAGTTAATACTAATCAAATGAATATTCGTCCGTGTGGTCAAGAATTATGAATACAAAGTGATACGCATGGTATAAATAGTCCAAATCCTTTTTAATTTATTTTTATTTATTTATAGTCTCACGCCTGTATCTCCGATGGGGTAGGCAGAGGTGTAAATATTACACCCACATTTCACCATGATTTTTTGGGTCCCACATAATAGGGGGATAAATCCTTTTTTATAAACGGAAATTAGTAGATGCCTATATACCCCGCTCAATCTTAACAAGTTCGCCATTTCCCTGTATCCGTCGGCAATAGGGATCGGCAAGAAACTTTTTCGATTGCCCCATACATGACCGGAAAGTGCGTAGAGTCAATGAATACAGATTTACATAGAATTGCAGTTCTTAAGGATTTCGTGTGCCGATTTCAAGTGGAGACTGTCTTCAGTTTAGTTCGTAGTTGAGGCCGTTGGCGGCGCTGCCTTCGTTCTCCTTCTCTCTTGCTCTCGTAGTTAAGATACGCAGGAGGAACGTTCGTCTCTCTTGCTGTCGTAGAGACAGCTGTCACAGCGCGACTGCCACGGCGCCAAGCGGCAATTTGGGTCACAGAAAGTTTGTCTTCAGAGCGCTCAAAAGAAATGCGCCTCTATGTAAATATCTGAGGTCTTTGGTAGAGTTGTTATGTCCAGTCTGTAGCGGACAGGAAATGGCTATGTGTATGTCTGCCGAAATCGATAAAATATTCTATAAAAAGTAGTGATAACTATAAGTTAACCTTGAGTTTTGCCAATTTAACATTGAATACATCAAACAATGATTGGTACACATACAGCATCAATTAGGCAGTTGTCAACGGCTGTCAAATCGCAATGTCAACTGGTAGGCATTTTAACTGTTTCACACTACTATGATAAGTTCTGTGGTGAAGGCTATTCGATCGATATGTATTGATACATATCAATGATACTGATAGATCAAACTAAGCGATAACAACTTATTACAAAACAGTACCCTTCGCGCGTAGCTCCAAATGCGTAAATTATACACCTCAACTTTTCTATCTATTAGTGAAACTGGATGAAACTCCTTTCAGCGGTTTTTGAGTTCATAGTGTTCTTACAGCGAACGCGACGCGGACTTTATTTCATATAATCATTATTATTTTGTTTTATTTTTTATATACGCTCACGGTACGGCTCACGCCTGTATCCCCAGAGGTGTAATATTACATCCACATTTCGCCATGAACTTTTAGGTCCCACGTAATAGGGGGCGAGCCTATTGCCGCTACCGGGCACATCACCAGACTCCGTGCTGCTACTGAGAGTTCGGAAAAACCCAGTAACAATTTTGCCCGACCCGGGAATCGAACCCGGGACCTTCGATCAGCAGTCGCACACGCTATCCACTGGACCACGGAGGTAGTCTATAATCATTATCTCCAATTAAATACGTCCACTTCAGGACATAGGCCTCCCCCAAGATTCAGGTTATAATATGTATAGATATAAATAAGGTGCTATAAAAACTATAAGCTATTGCCGATTTATTTCCATCAATGTAACATCAAACTCACAAGCAAAGGTGCAAGGCATCAATAACAATAAGTTACATATTACGTGCAATTTTACTGAAATAAAAATACCATATATCAATGTCACAGCTGCGTTCTATAAATCTACTTACCGGACATATTATATATTGATCAACTTTCAAAGGACCCCCGCAGACATCTGAGAATTCTTGAATGGACCAAGACGAAGTTTCACGTTCAATATTCATACTGATCCACCAAAATTGACCCTCGACCAAATAAAAAATACTTTTTATTTCGGAGGATTTGAGTAAATATTCCGTGCGTGTTTATTTATTGAACACTTTCAGCCAAATAGAAACCAAAGACTTAATATAATATAAGACTTAGTCCACCTAGGGGTGCATAGGGCTCCCACCAAGAACTTAGGGTCCCAAGCCAACCTCACCTGCAAGTGGTGCACCTGCCGATCAACGGACGAGGCTCTGGCAAACTAAATATCCCGATAAGCGGCAATAGGCTCGCCACCTATTACGTGGGATCAAAACACTGGCGAAAAGTGGGCCTTTAATATGCCTCTGCCTACCCCTTCGGGGAAACAGGCGTGAGTCTATGTATGTATGTGTACTTAGTCCTAGACTAAGGCTTTTTAGACCATGTATTTTATAAAGGTCTTGATTTTTTCGAGTTCGACCTTTGCTCCGATGAAATAAAGAAATTTTGCTTAAAAATGTGCATTGGTATTTATCTTAAATTTTAGAAACGTATATATATTTTTATAGACTCACGCCTGTATCCCCGAAGGGGTAGGCCGAGGTGTAATATATAATATAAATAGACTTCAAAATATACTCTCAGAAATCAGGAGGAAGGTTTAAGAGTAAGTATAATTCACGCGGGCGAAGCTGCGGCTGAAGGCTAGTTAAAAATATTTAACAATCAATAATAGCTGAAAGGGTACCTACTCGTCCCGAGAAAACCTAAGGCAACCTATAAACGTATTATTTTTTATCGATTGAGGATCAGTTTTGGTCCTTGAGTTGTGCATTTATTTGAATGACTATATTGTTCCCGGCCCTTTTGAAGTGGAAATGTGCTTCATGAATTTTTTTTCTCTCATAACATAATAATAACATCCTACATTATCTATGACCCCTGACAGCCGAAATATTTGTGTGTGCTTTATATGTATATTTTAACAACTATAGCTGAACTCGCCAGAACTAAAGCAATCTCCAGACTCCGGAAGCAGCCTCTATTTAGTACTGATCGTTCGCCGACCACTTATGATGTCATCTTCAAACAACGTGATAGTTTTCATAATTCTGATTGATGCCGAACCCGCTGTGCTAATGATTTTGTCGACCAAAGACCCGCGCGGTTTCATTCATGCGGACAGTTTAAATTACTAAGATTAGCTCAAACAACTCCAGAAATAAACTAATCAAAACGACAGTTACGATAGTAAAATAAATTAGTTGATAACTGTCCACTCCATTCATAAAACGGTGTCCATTCATACAATGTTGTTTCAGAACGCAGGTAAGTTACTACCGGCACGAGTAAGTCGTATATTATATTAACGATATTGGAACATTTCGCAATCCCACTTAACCACTTAGGTAAGCATCAGATGTAATCGCGAAGGGCATCGTTGTTTATACTGAGTCCGGCCGTTATCATCACGCTTCCATTTGCCGGTAGCGAGTAGAGAGGCTAATTACACCTGTCCGTCAAATGCTAGCTATCGGTAAAGCTTTATCGTGCATTTACCCGCCACCGAGTTAAGACGTACGACTCTATATTTATTCAAATATCTGATATTGTCGCAACCGACTAAGATTTATGTCTAGTTTTATAGATACTGGCTACTTAGTTAGAAATTCGCTACGCCAAGACTTTCTCTGTCTTGTTCGTATTACGGGTAAAATTGGTGATCATTGTGTCTTAATTAAGTTAGATCAAGTTCCAAACTTTAGCACAATAGGGAAACTTGCAAGGGTAGAGTTCGCTTCAATTTGAAATCTGATGAAGTCTTAATTAAAGAATTGTGTTGTGATCTCAATTCCATCGCTAATATAAATAGGGAATCTAAAATTGAATCCAAAAAGTAATATGCTTTGAATACTTTCATTGTGTACAAACACACGTAGGGAAATATAAACCAAACCCACATGGTTTTACCTCGAAAATTAAGTATTTTAGCAGACAGCGTGTAAAATCTAGACTGCGTAATTGAATACAGGTGCGAGAAACAGGTAGGTAGGTAATAAAGACAGAAAGAATACTCCTTTTAAACTTTATTTTAAGATAACATTAACATATTTTATAAAGAAAACTGGGTCAGCCTTGCACAAACAATCAGTAATACATTTCTACTGAACTCGTAACTTAAACACGTGGTTCCTCAGACGTATGTTTGTAGGCGACCGATGAGCAATTTGTACTAAGTGGATCAATTGTACACTATCGTAATGTTTCTCTCTGCTGCCGGAATCGCGGCCAAGTTGAAGAGGGTATTGTTATGACGAACTTTCAAAACATCGGACAACTGTTTATACTTACAACTAATACATTTAAATGATGCCTTCGAATAATGCATGCTATCACGTTTTATTATTATTATATATCAAATTATTTTTATAGTTACATCCATTTTAGAATGCTGGCTAAAACAGCTGGCAGGCTCAAATGTAGGTAGGTACACGACCTTTGGATTATAAAACTGGATTATAAAACTAAGAGACTTCGCTCGCGGCTCAGCTCATTTGGATTGTTATATATACATCATACCCTTCCTCAGGAATCACACTATCTATTACCGAAAACTGTAGAAAATATGTTTGGTAGTTTTCGAATTTATAACGTTCATATAAAAATACAAAACGAAAAGGTGATTTTCTTTTATAATTTTGGATTATAAATCTAAAACTGTTAATAAGAAATTAAAGGATATTCAAATGTTGAAAATATACAAAGGCTTTCTTTTAGTTTATTATATTATAATTATTGATAACCATGTTAAAAACGTCTTTACAGGCAATCCAAATTATAATGGTCCATATGATCATAGATAATCGACTCCTATTAATACTTGTTATATACCCGGCTATCTAATCCGAGTTCCTAAGATGAGACACGTGGTGTGCGGTGCTGTGAACGTTACAAATTTTGTCCATTTTTGCGTCACGCTCGTAAATCGTAAGGTAGTAATGGGGCGCACAGCGGCGGCAGTACAGTCCACGACGAGAGCGCGCGGCCGCGCCACCTACCGAACACCCGCCTGATTCCCGCGCGATCCGGAAAATTGGCGCGAAAATGCGGAACTGTCAAAACGCACGATTGGCGTTTTAATTTTTCTTTTGCTCATCTATAGCAACGGGACAATCTCATATACAGCCAACGGACATAAATATTATGTGAAGTGTACGAAATTTGGATGTTGGTTTTTTAATTTGTGTTTTCCACGCGACCACGATATTTTTCTGAATGATTCATCTCTTTAAATTAAATTTTAGGTAACTAATTCTAAATCTGTCAGCTAAAAATGTTCAAAAATGTACAAACAATTCTGTGATTTGTCAAATCTTCAAATTAATATACCTGGTGTGAATTTAACAGCACGTATCAATATATTATTCGTTGTTTTGACAAGTTTAACGTGTTACTCGCAGTTTTAAACATATCTATTCTATTCGTGTGATACTTTTTTTAAACAAATTGTTTTTATATACAGAAAATAAGGCAAAATTCCGCTAAACTATCATCTAATTTGCTTATCCGTTAGATAAGATCAGGCGGTTTATGATTGCCTACTATTTTCTTGGAAATTTATAAAAACTGAGCGAAGATTATTCCAATGTTTGCGAATAATATACCTATATTAATTTTTAAGCATTCCGAAAGTATTCATTTTCAAATAAATCAAATACATATGTAACGTGTCTGAAAGTAGAGCATAAAATTTCAGTATTTCAATAATGAAGATAACGAAATATTTAAATATGCACTTATCATATTGCAAACAAACCGTGCAACTTGTTCTTTACTCAGACAATACGACTAGATTAATTAGTGTTTTATGTGTCATCGCATGTAATTTGAAACATAACTATTGAAACGCATTTAAATTATTCATTTATTATTCATGATAAACTAAATAACATTTCAATCTAATATTATTACGTAAAAAATTCGTATCACAGTGTTTGTTCCAAACTCCACCGAAACGGCTCAACCAATTTTTGTGTGTTTTTGTGTATGTATATTTGTCCGGTATTTTAATATCTAGATTGTAGTGTATTTTCATACCCTTAGGTGAAAAAGGTGGCCCTATCCAAAAATAGTTTAAATAGCAGAAGAACCTTTCACAGGTCAGCTAACATTTATATAAGTATACATATTATGCATACATATAAATATCAGAATATACCTCTCAATTATTTCACGCATAACTAATTAAAAGAGAGTATTCATTGAGGTTGGTTTAAAAAATTTGAAGTGGTTTCCCAAGGTTGACTGTCTTCAATGTCATCGTAGGTAAGCCTTATCACTACATCTATCTAATTTTCCTTATCAGCTTAGAAACTCTAAACTGGGTCACTTTAGTTAGATGCATGTAGGGCTGCATTTGCCGCAGACCTATATTTTTAATATTTACTCGCACGCTTTAGCGTTAGAGATAATATATTATATTTATTTTATGTGATAAGCGAGTGTAATAATTAAATTTATTAGAAGGCATTGCCTGACGACTCACAGTCGCTTTATTATAACGTTTGCTCAAATGTATTCTTTCGTCTTCCTGTGAAAGGTCTGGCTGGGAAATTTTATTAAGGAAACCTACATTCAAAATTATTTAACGTGTCTTAAACGAATTTAAGGTATAAATACATCTATTATTCCGGCCAACTTACAATGACCATGGTCACAAGAAAACCTCCTATGTGTCATCGCATGTAATTTGAAACATTACTATTGAATCGCATTTAAATTATCCATTTATTATTCATGATAAACTAAATAACATATCAATCTAATATTATTATGTAAAAATTTCGTGTCAGAGTGTTTGTTCCAACTCCACCGAAACGGCTCAACAATTTTTGTGTTTTGTGTGTATTTATATTTGACAGTTATTTTAATATGTAGATTGTAGTGTATTTTCATACCCTTAGGTGAAAAGGTGGCCCTATCCAAAAATAGTTTAAATGGCAGAATAACCTTTCACAGGTCAGCTAGCATTTATATATATTTTGCAGCATTTATATATATTTAGTATAGGAGTATAAATTTTATTAAACTCTAAAATATCAAAATTTAACATGTAACGACTAAAATATAAAGGTATTTAAATATGCGCAACATTTAAAGAGATAATTACTTTCGCATTCGAAGAATTTCCAATGATCTAAAGTAGACAACATTCGCAGTCACTGACAAATTTTCTAAAATAGACACAGTACTAATTACGAACAAAAATAAAAAGTGATTTGGGCTCAATCTAATTATTTTAAAACCTTAGGTACATTTTTAAACTGAAATACTGTAGTAGGCAGAGAGAAAATTCCGAGCGCCTGTTTTCCGCAGGTAACATATTATTTTCGTTCTGCTTTAATTTGCTCGCAATTATTTTTGAGTAATGACCAATTAAGGGCGCAGTTGCACATGACGGATTTTAAATATCAGCCTGCGCCAAAAGTCACGTTAATTTGAATATCCGACCACGTAGAACATAACAGATTGCTATCCGCAACTGTGTCGCAACATAGACTCGTTTATTATTTAATCTATGACAGTTGAGATAAAACGCCTCAAAAATAGGCCAATTACAAAATATAATAAATATTGTAAAAGTTTGCCTACATCGTCCTCGAGACGCTCTAACCATAACAGTTTGCTTGCCCTAAATTGGTTAAAAGGGCCCGTATTATCTCGCTGTGTCAATTTTGCGCGAGATATGAATAACACAATTTCCTTACTTGTATATTCACGGTGTCCTAAATATCTAACGTAAACTTACGAAGGGCCATCAATTAAAGGTATAAATGACATTCACTTAATAAACATTCATTCATATCAAAATATTTCTCAAATTGAATCTTTGGTCTCAGATAGGGTGTTGTTCATTTCTTTACCGTTATCTCTGATTTAAATACTCTTGATTTACGAACCTATTAGATTATTTGATATCAGCAACTGCATCCAATCAAGGCTGCCTAGGAGGCTAACTAGAAAAACCAAGTACGTTTATACCTATATTAAACTAAGCAATAATGAAGTTCTATTTCAATCCTGCCTTCTAGTAAACTTGTAATATTAACATTTTAATAAAAATATTGCATGCTTAATATAATTATACTACCATGATTACTTTATAATATTTTCCATTTACTTTTATGCCGTAAATACGATATTTCAATGAAATTTTCATTAGAATTATAGAACTGGAACAAATATTATAAATAAATGTTTTACTACGGGCTTGCGTATATTTACTACAAACAAAATACTATTATGACCGGTTAGGAACAAATTGGATTGCTTTTTTATCAGCAAATAAAAGAAATGATATAAATTGTGTAATGTGAAATACTTTACGATTAAACTATTTGAGTGTATATTTCATATTTACGGGTGCAATCACTCATTTTTATATGTCAAACATTAAATTATATCATATTCGATTTGGAACATACTGCCCACATACTGCGAAACTATTATTTTCTCATCCATCATGCATTACACTTATTGCAGGCCTTAATGTTGCACCTATGTGGTAAGTAAATTAATAGTTGTTATTTTTACAATACATGTCGAATTCAAGATTTTGTCATATAATACTTAAAATTATTTAAAAAAAACGTTGGAGGATCGGCGTTTAAAGGTCTACTAAACTACATTTTATTGTATTTTAATCGTCGTCGTTGTAGTTTAGGTATAATTACTAGTTTTATTTGTAAAGCTTTTTACAATTTGTAAGTTAGTTGTGTTACTATTTTGTACCAAAGAATACTCTGAGAATGCCCCAACTCTCAGGAAAGTAGAAAATACGGCCAAGACCTCACATGTGGATAAATATATAAATAGAATAATTCGACCGAATGTCGAAGGTAAAGTGTATTTGTGACTTTAGAGCATTATTTAAGAATCTGTTTTGTGAATTTCTTTGTCTCTTCGATACGAACGAATGCCAACATTCAAAGCTTAAAAATAGTCCGATTTAATCAAAACGTCGGTACAACCATCAAGCTTCATGTAAGCTTCTTTAACTGTGACAAAAACCTGCGTCCTCCGAATACTCGCCGTATCCCTAATAGCCGTCATATAAATAATTCACGACAAAATTGATCGAAAATCATATTAATTCTTCTATAAATGCCTATATGAATATAGTTTTACATAATAATCGCATTTGGAAATGGTTTTTGGTCTTATCATACATAACTAGTTCATAATCAGACGCCAGCCAAACCGGTACAAAAATGTACATTAAAATATTTTCATCGCGGAAAAGAGCCACTGAGGTGTAAAGTTCATTCGAAATTAAAAATTTACTTTTTATTCAACGTTGAAATATTGCTATAGCGATATATTTATATTTATTGACCTGTCTAATCGAGAGGTTCAATCTACTCCGTCCATCCAACAACTTGGGAGAAAATCGAAAGAATCCGAGACCTTAGTTTATTGACGTGTTAAAAATAGGGTAGCACATCAGTAAATTTTATACGAAATAAATCTAAAGATAATTGCG
Organism: Euclidia mi; assembly: GCA_944739405.2. Lineage (NCBI taxonomy): Eukaryota > Metazoa > Arthropoda > Insecta > Lepidoptera > Erebidae > Euclidia > Euclidia mi. The sequence goes on from OX123197.2 coordinate 36,693,766, forward strand.
TGTAGTGTGGACCACACCTATCAAGGGGCTATTATCATCAGCCGTGTATCAGCCCATCGGCGTGGCAATTAACACGCCTCACTGTTAAGGCCAAGCTCAGCTTCACCCAAACTACCGGGTCGTTTAAATTTAGCTTAGTATGTTTTTAAATATTAACAATTTGAATCTTTAAATTTTCGGCTAGTCTTAAAGTCAAGTTACGTCAAACAGCATTGGAAACCTCTGAGGTTTATGACAATCAGAGTTATATATGACTACCGCCGACCGTGTCAGTGGAGGCGAGTGCAAATGTTCTGCAACCACACTGGACCTGGACGCGAAAGCAACGAAGATGTAGTTTGCCCACGTAAACAGGTCGATCGATACTGAAATATCGTAGTAACTATACCTACAGTAGACAGCCCAGCTAAATGGCTGAAATATACAAATGGTTTCAATTAGTTTCACTTAGATTATTCAACACTGATTTAATTAACTGGCGAGAGGGAAGAGATCGTATAACAAAGTGAGAATTAAATATTTCTAATGCACTTCAACGCGCTCCTTTCATCAGTTGACTGGGCTAACGTGAGATGAGCTTCTAAATCCCTGAGCAAAGAGGTTCTCTATTACAGTTTAGCGATCGATTGCTAATGTACATAGGACTAGCACATACGTCGCATTAGAAAAAAAGAAAATAGGTATTCACTTTGTTTAGTATAAAAAATATTTCATCGTACATAGATAAATAGTTAATTATATCGCTTGTCCCGCCTCGGCTAGCATGCTAAGGTGCCAGCAGTTCTCGGCTGTCAGGAACCTCTTTGACTAATATTATGGGTGATAAGTAAGCCATGGAATGTGCCTTTGTGTTGCGTAGGTCACATAGTAGTCACTCTGTTAAAAAGCTAATATTCAGTAAACTCTAGTTTGTCTATAAAGCGGATCCCTGGTTCCAAATTGGCAGGGCAGTCCTGGGTGCTATGACAAATTAATGTTGGGGTACCATTATCTGTCGCTGCACGATTCAAATTATTAGTTCCATAGATTTGAAAATTCGTTACTTACAAACAACCATTATACAACATTTTGCATAAATATGTAATTTTTAACCTGTCAAGAAATATACATGTCATATAATTACAGTTATTACAGCAGAGTTATTATAAATGTTGTCAATAAATTTTCTGTTCGCAATTTTGAGTTTCTTAATTCGCGTAAACGTTGATACATTTGCAACACAATAAGTCATAATAATATCTCAATGAACATAGTGCATGTTTATGCCTTCTACATTATAACCTCATAAATAGCGAAACGTTGCCTTAACATAGTTCGGAAACAATCATGGTGTTTAACTCCCTTATGTCGACACTTACAATCGCGATAATCACCACTTCACCCTAAAGCTGACTCTTAACACTTTAAAAAACGCTACAAGCGTAACAGTGTGAAAATATTCAAAACAAATTAACAAATGATGAATACTCGTTGTGTAAGTTCAACGGGCGGTCATTAATTATACAAAACATGACAATGAAGACGTAAATTTCTTTTAAAATACGTATAATATGCAAACCTTATTATTTTGATAAAGATATAAATCGAGGTGTTTTCACTAACCACATCAAGATAATTTTACGATGATGGCCCCATTAGCAGCTGTAAAAAAGTTACAAACATTTTAACGCGCCAGTGCCGATCTGATTTATAGATTTTCGAAAGAATTCACTCTGATACAAAGAGATTAGTAGTGGCGTAGTAAAATATTACGAGAACAAAGTAATCAGCGTGTTGGACGGTGGCCAGAAACTAGTGCCCGAGGCACTCATTGAGAGCGTCATTCACGGTACGTGGAAACTATAGCAATCACACGAATACAGCCAGCAGACGTCAAATATGCTTCGTCGACGGCGACGGCTAGACAACCCGCCTTCTAGACATGCACGCTAATAACACATACCAATTTAGATAAAGATTAAACAAACAATACAATACAAATTAAATGGAGCCTAACTAAGTGTTCAGCTAATTTAAGTGCTCGTCATATCTAGGAGATCTAGCTTAATAGCCTCTACATACTTAAAACCTAATCGTTAGTTGAATGTGACCTATATGTGCTTCCCGTAACTACTAAATGCATATTTGAACTACATTCCCGAAGCGTGTGATCGTACGGTTAAATCGATCAAACTGTTATTTTAGCCTTCGACATCGACATGTGTGAATTAACTAAAAATAAAATTTCTTGACGTAAAATACGAGATCATACAAACGGCATCAAATAAAAGTAGTTATTTTAAGAAGTTGTAAAAGATGGCTGGCTATTACATCCCGTCCTTGAAAAGGTTTAGCAAACTCCGTCAGAAACATTTCAAATCGTAAATTATTTACGATTTTATTTATATCATTTTCAAAAATACTATAGTTTGATTTGTGACTAATAAAAACCGTCACGAATTGATTGATGTTCCTCTGCCGTCTATTTCGGACACGCAGTAAACAACACTACGAAAATGATTAAATATACATTTAAGAATTATGAAATAAAATCGCTACGTAGCAGAGGAATGTGTGTGTCTTGGGCCGATGACAATATTGTGAAATAAACTCTCATCACGATCCAAACCAGATTTATATTTTATTGTTATGTCCGCTGTACACATTGGCCCAACATGCTGGCCCAACGTATTGGCCCAATGTGTAGAGAGCAACTTGGCGCTATATTGGCTTAATGTCCGCTGTACACATTGGCCCAAAATGCTGGCCCAACGTATTGGCCCAATGTGTAGAGAGCTACTTGGCGCTATGTTGGCTTAATTGGTGTAGTTGGCGCCGACGTTGGCCGGCCAGCCGAATAGTGTCGGTTTTTTGGGCACACATCAAAGGATCTTGGCGCACTCCACCAACAGCGTTCACACGTTGACGCCTTTTTCATTTCGTTGTCGCTCTTCAGCGGAGACAGTACTGTTGCGCGTGAATATATTTACGTTCCCAAGTTCCTATAACGATGGCGGCGGCGTAGGACAGCAATGAGGTTTTACAATTTATAGAAATTGTACCGAAATTGAACAATCTATATATATAAAAGAAAGTCGTGTTAGTTACACTATTTATAACTCAAGAACGGCTAAACCGATTTGGCTGAAAATTAATGGGGAGGTAGCTCAGAATCAGGAAACACACATAGGATACAATAAAATGCAAAAAATAATCTGGGAGGGATTTTAGAGAGGATCGAAGTTTGTAGGGACAAACCTACTACCTATTGACAGTAAAAACATATGCGCTGTAGTAATTGAGTGCTGCGCATGTGCTGTCAGTACTGTCTCATCATACATTGTCACACATTTTTAAATTGTGCACTGTCATTTCATCATTCGCTTATATAAACTAATAATTATTGTAACTCCCTTGGCTAATCCCTACTAATATTAGGTATAAATGCGAAAGTGAGTATGATGTGGGTACCGTTTTCACTTTAACTAATTTTATAAATGCGAAGTTCTGGTCAGAGTCATATTGGACCATAGCTTTGACATTTGACTGTATGTTGTTGAGTTGGTACTTTTCTGTATATAATGTCATGGATACTGACTAAGTTATTTCGTACCCTATAGAGTTTCTGAACTCTTTAGAAATATCAAGAGTGCCTTCACACAACTTGAGACTGAAAGCTGATGTTCCACTCATTTTAATGTAGAATCTTAACGCACCAAAACTATGTAATGGCAAACGGCTATAAGTAAAACACGTAGGACGAAACATTATAAAAGCTATTATAATGAGTGGGACGTCAAATGGTGAAAATGTCTTAATTCTCCGCACAGGTACCCATTATTCCCCAAACAATAAAGGAGATATGTGTTACCCCGAATTTAACGCGAGCGAAGCCGCGGGCAAAAGCTAGTAATATATATCTTTTTACAATTTTTTATGTTGTTTTTTTATTAATTTTATTATTATATGACTAGTTAGAGGCTAGCGTAGTGGTTGAAGCGGCCGCCTCGCCGCTTGACACTGCGCCGAGTGTAGTGGGTTCGATTCCCACACGAGACAACACTTTGTGTAATTTACAAATTGTTGCTTGGAGTCTGGGTGTTCATTGTGTCCGTTAGTTGTATGTTTGTAAAGTCCCCCGCGATACAGGATTTAGTCCAAATGCGGGAGTTGTCTTTTTCAAAATAAATAAATTTTCAAAATAAATAATTAAAAACGAAGTAAATTACAAAACATATTTTTATTAGGTACCACATTGTTATCTTCTAGATTTGGTAGGTAGTTGGGTAGGCTATTTAACCAAAATTCCTATTATTAATAATAAGCTACCTATTTCATATTTCAGGTTAATGAAGCGTGGAGCCGTTTGGCGGATAAAATTTAATAATAATTTTATTTTATCCGCCATATGGCACGACGCCACTACCGAAATGAAAAAGTAAAAAATAATCATTAATGACAACATTTAGAATGCATCACATTCTACTTTAGTACACATGTACGCGCAGGTAATAATTAAACGCACTGTATAAATAAATAGCCGTGGCTGCAAGTGCTTCTACGTCCATCTTTGTCTAAGCACCAATGCAGAATGATCCGTCAACCAATGTGTAAATAGCAATCTTGGCATCGCACACTGGCGAATATTACCAAAAAGATGGCCAACATGTTTTAATAATAAAAATGCATTAAATAAACCTATTGAAATTAAATGTAAACCTTTTGATTTATGAATAATTTTTATTTTACGAAAAGAAGCCGTTATTCCGACCAGCGCGAATATAAAGACTGACTTTATGATATTGATAGTTTTAAAACAATAGAAGGATAATAGTTAGTATATGTATATATGATAGAGATTAACAAGAATTTAACCATCGCAAATCGTATTATAATTAATAATATTCATAACTAAGAAACATAAATGATCAGAGATACACAAACTATATGGTATCCAATATTGATACCTAACTTTGTTTAAATTTCAATACTATAATTCAGGTTCTTTCAACAGCTAAAAATTGCATCCAGGGCAACTGCGTATTGGACTTTCTGGACGTTTTACGTGAACTTGAGATATAAGGAACGGAAGAAACGCAAAGTCTTTGAAATAAATGTCCCATTTGTAGTTTAAATACGGGGCGTTTTTCTTGTAAAGTCTCTGCGATATTTATTTATATCCTTATTTCTTGATTCTTGGGCATCTTCAGATAGATATCAACTTTTTTAAAACCACTCATTAAAATAATGAACTCAAGTTCAAGACCTCAAAATATTCAACGACAAAATGTACGCGTTAATGCCGGGACTTACAGCTAATAAAAACTAATCATTAGGCAGATATCGATAGGCAAATCTAAAACAAACTAAATACTAGCATTATTATGCTTCAATTTAATACAGCTTATTTTTCGGAATACAGAAGAATATCGTACTATTTCCTTATTCTTTCTGCTTACGTAAGTAAATAATACTATCAATTTCTAGGCAAAGGTATCGGTGTTAGGATTTATTTTAGAAAGTAGTAATATCTGACAGCAATTATAAATACCTCTAGAAATAGAATCCATAACAGAAAAACATTTGTAAAAACAACGAGCGACAAGAGGCGACTTGAGAATCATCAATACGATATTTTTGATCAGCTTCTTAGACAGATAGATGATTATATGATGGCTGGCACATGCGTCATACTCGTGAACGGGTGCTACTTGCGATGACTGGTCGATGACGGTCTTGCGGGCTGGTATTAGATTTTAATATTTAACTGCATCATTTCCATCATGGTTCTGATCACTTTCGCGGATTGCCTGCATTATTAGGTATATATAATGTAAGTGGATGCTCCTGTTTCACCATGTCTATTCTGAGGAGGCTAACCAAAAGTTTTATGCTTGAGTATTATTATGTATATACAAGTATATACAAGTGATATAGAAGGTGTAACAGTTGCAGCACCTTACAAAATGTAAATTGTGTATTATGCAAAACCTGGCGATGAAAAAGAGTGACCGTGAGTTTTATTGCCCGTTCTTTCTCATGGTTCTACCTATTGCTTTGCGAACGTGGCAGTAAATGTAAATGTAGAAGCATACAGTAATAATGTTTTAAATTTGAGTATAAGTAATTATTTTATAAATTTATTATTTTGACGTTCATAAGCGTCACATTGTGACTCAAATGAATAAAGGATTTTGAATTTGAATTTGAATTATAGAATTTTACAATATAAAATATATAAAAAATGCTCAAAAGTTGCGTCATTTATTAGGGTTTCAACTAAGTGTTATAAAAGTGTTCTATCGACAATATTTTAAAGTCATTTATTGTCCAGGTTTTAGCAAATATTCGCCAGTGTGCGTCGTATCATGTTGGCCCAACATGCTGGGCCAGCTAGTTGGGCCAATGTGTACAGGGGCTTTTACAATTTCCTCCTAACAAAAGAAAATGAACAGGTTATGGAAACATCATACATATTTTATGAAAATAAGAATGGGTATTACATAAACAAATGAGCTTGACCAACTTATTACTCTTTCGTTTTTGCTCTCAAAGTCAGGCGCGACGGTGAATGAAAATTAAAAAGAATGAACATAAACAACATGAAAAATGTGCGTAGCGATCCTTGTCGGTATCTCAGTGTGCCTGTTATCTTGCCTTCACTTGTTTGTTCTAGCTCAATGTTTTATTAACACGTGGCCTATCTGTATAAGAAATTACGAAAGAATGTATTTTTTACAACTCAGGGGTAATCTTCATTGCCGTTTCTGTATCCTCGGTGATTTATTCCACGGCCGATTCAGTTTTAAATATGCCACTAAAATAAAGTGAAGTTATAATGTTTTCATTATGCATGCAAAGTGATGCATTTGCAAACATGATCTTGTATTGTTAGATGGTGCATAGACCTTTTATCTGTCAATGCCGTTTGAATGTATTGTGATATTCTGTGGCCTATAATCACTGACCTTACCTTATCAATTAAAACTAGTATTATATTTATTTTGAAAAGCTATAGTCGTGACTAAATGGATATGGTCCATAACTTAAAATAAAATCACCACACTTATGTACTCATTGAAAATGATTACAGAACTAATTGATGACAATACAAGTCAGTGCTAAATTACGCATACCCGTAGTAAATTTTAATTTACGTTTAACGTAGCCAATCTGTAGAGAGACCGGCAGGTGTATCATACACCAGTGTTTACTGTTGATACTATACAAATACACTAAAAACACATTTAGGTTATCACCTGTTATTAACTAATCATAAACTAGCGTTATCAATATTTATGTTATTAAGTGACATTCATTTAAATCAATTGAATATTGAATCAACGTGTTTTATAGAGATGTATTCATTCAGATGTTATAGTGAACTCTGCAGGTTAAAAATACGTTGACGAACTATTGAAAATATTGTGTTATAACAAACGACTCTTTACTGACCAAATAAACGTTTGTCCAGTTTAAGAAGTGCAATAAGTGTGTTTAAACATTTGAACTATGAAAATGGTGAATGTGGCAGTGTTTCTTCTTGCGATCGCCCTGGTAAGTAAAAATTGTTTGTATTCATATTTCACTAGTTATGCCCGAGTCACTGTAGCCGGCAGGTTAGAAATGAGGGGTTCACATTTTGCTGCCCATGGTAACTTCATGACAGAATGGCTTAAAAAAGCGGCTTAAATAGTAACAAGGACTATTTTTGTTAATTGCAGCACTACCTATGCTCGACATAACTTTTTATTTAACAGTTTCTTCACGTTCACATGGGAATTGCGAGAAATACCTCCTAAGTGTACCCTACGGTTCCCAAGGATATCGTAGGTATATAGATCGTTTCAGACTATGTTCGGTCTGAATACAATAATTGATGTGACCTATAAATCATATAATGTCATATTTTTCAGAGAGTAAGTATATCTAATATTTCTAAGACATTTTTTTTTATTCTCAGTATTGATCCAGTGTGCTGTCAATTGCATGAATCAAATCATTGACAACATGTAAATGATTGCAAATTGTAAAACTGTCTAGACGCTTCATTTCAGATGATTGTTGTCATCTAGTTTTGATTAGAAAAATTATTGCGATGACACTTGTACATTCGACAATTTAGGTCACTCGCATCACCCATAACAATTTGTTATATTTCTATTTTGTCATTGATTATTAATTTTTGAGGTCACCAGACAAGTACTATAATTAGTTATAAATTGTTTATTGTTTTGATTATCGTTTTATGTAAACAAGTCAGATCAATAAACAACTGGCCATGTCTACACACGCTTCGTGTTTCACGCATGACATCAATGCTATAAACCCTCGTAAATTACTACTCAAAGATTAAAGACGAACTTGAGATTCTTCTGAAAGATTTCACGCGTTATTTAATTTACTCCTCGTAAAGTCTGACATTGAAACTGTTTGTTCAATTTTACTGCCAGGAAATCAACATATCGTCTCAAATTCTTGTTCGGTTAAGGAACATTGGTCAGTGATTAAAGTGCGAATATTTTGAGCCGTGTGTGTATGTATGCACGCTTACGATATGGCCGAGGAATGTAGGCGCCATTCACGCCGTAACGTTGTTTGGATTTGACAGCGGATATCACGTAAATGCCGTGCAAACCTCTAAACTGAATTGTCACGAGTTTTTCATTTGCTCATCTTTATTACTATAGGTAAATATTAAATATTTATGAAATAGGTTACTAAACAGCACAGGCGCCAGCGGTGCACGTAGTGGATGTAACGTCTAGGTATTGTTACATTGCTATCGCGATGTTTGCTCACATTGAATAAGAACTATTATGGCGCATGATAAATACTGCACGGACGCGACCCAGTTGCCTGCGCGCACATGGGTGTTTGCATAGTCGCTCCGACGCACTCCCTAGCCACCTTTGTCTTAGTTGCCGACTACGACTGAATGGCTAATTTAGAATCCCACTTATCTGATTCAGTTGTTCATTCGACCTGAATATTCCGGTTTCATAAATTTCGTGCTCACGTCATATCGATGGCATTCCATTGTCTTTGTTACACTATCAATAACCTCTCGCTGCTATATGCCTAAATCAAAGTCAAATATAAATTTCGGCCCTAATTTGAATGAGATGCGCACGAGCGTAAACTTGTCAAAAAATAAATGGTCCGAAGTCGTACAGTCCGTATTCAGCGAGATAAAAGTTGCGCAGGTTTCTAAAGCAAAGTCGTCTCTTATTAAAATTGTACACATTAATGAACGTTGTAGCGGCGTACTGCATATTGTCTGTGAAACACCAAAGAGACCAGTGAGTTAGTAAATTTATAATTCCCAATGAGCGCATCTCATCACATATGATAATGGAAAGTCAACGACTGGTCCAGTTAGAATAATAAATGTAACCTCGGCAAATTCAACTATGCTCTATTGTAATTGGTACTGCCTACGTAAATTATAATGGGAAATGTTTTATAACTTCCTCCCTATCATAGAAGGCATTTTCCTTTTTTCGTCTCAGGTCTAACATCTGATTGTCCTATTTTTCTATCTTTGCGATAAATTGTATGCCCTAAACGTTTCGACCTTGTCAACGCTTGTGTGTCTCGATCCATAAACGACAAACAATTGAAAGTAATAAAGTAACATATGCGTCGACTAGACAACTGATTGCACAGTGAAAATATATTTACTTGTGCATCGTTTGAGATGCAAAACAATATAAACAGAACATGGCATACTAGAACTGAAGATTATCCACTACAAAAGATCATAGTTTAAAAGAGAATGAAAGAATAGAATATGTTTATTATGTCTTTTTCAATTATATTTTGGCTTGAAAACTGTTGACGTGTTCACAACATATTTGACATAAAACAATTCATCTTTGTTTTAGTGTCAATGACATAGATTTTTACTACTCACTGCCAAGTTATTGAATCATTGCTAAGATTTATTTTTGTTCGTGTGTCATTTCTCTACCTGTAATTATTTTTATTGCAATTAATTTCACCACTAAACCTTTATTAAATAGATGTTTCAGAACAATCGTAATAAACACATCTAAATAAATTATATAAACACCGTAGTACGCGCGTCGTATCAATTATAATACATTTATTCGAAATAAAACGCTTTAGGTAGCGATGTCAAAAAGTTTAATGAATCTGCCTTAAATTGGAAGTGTATTTTTATGAACGGGAAGTAGTAGATGAGTCAAGAGGACTCTTGTACTCAAACATTAGGCTGACAACGCTCGTATTTTATACATTTAAGTGCGATGCTGAATTCGGTCGAGACAAACAATAATGAGTGGGCTTTTATGGAGGCGTGTTACGCTTCTGGATTGTAACTTATATATTCTCAATTACTTAAAGATTGGTCGCGTTATTTAGTTTAAAGTATTGACCTCTCGTAACTCAAATGGCGCCTATAAATGTGTCGCTACTGAGTAAATTATATAAGACGTACGATCATTTGGATTTATATCACGTATGTCGTATGATTATTTGATCTGAAATCTGAATTGTACATTCGTCATTATATTCTTGATGACCAATGATGTAGTGAATAAGTGTAAAATATTGTTGTTATTTCATGTAATACGGCTCTACGATATAATTGAATGGAGAGATGGCCATGTGAAAAGGTGCTAAAATATAAATGCAGTATTTTTTCTATATCTATAGGTACTCTATACATTTTGTGCACGTTATAACTCCATTTAAATTACAGTGGAGCCCTATATATCTTTAGGCATTGTCTTGCAAGCCTCGTCTCTTTAGATTCAGTAAATTATTGCATGCAATAAAACTGATTCAGGAGCACTTACTCGCGCCACAATGCATCAATGTCGACACCCTTACTCCCGTTAAGTACACAAGTTTCGCCTCACAAAGGGAGTTCATTTATTGGCCTTTAAATATGAATCATGTCACACTTAATTAAAGAAATAGCCTTTTCGCATTGAGGTCGTCAAGTACGTACCGCCCAACGTGAGATTTAGACGTCCTTATCTTATAGTGTAGGCTCGTAAAAGTGCACATTAGAGGCGGCTAATGTTCTAAATGCATTAGTGTCACATTAATAATTACGAAATGTTTGTGAGAGCGCATAGGCCATATGTGTTTTAGTACACAACCGTCACTCCTTGTGACCCCGCGGCCTTGCGATCCAGTTACAAGGGTTAAACGATCAAATCAAATGTAACGAGCCTTTTCTGCGCTACGGCATACGCTGTTTCTGTTGACTGTTTTATAATAAAAAGTATCAATTTACATAGAAAATGGGTACTTAAGAGTTGGTAGCGTTTTACAAAAGCAAACTTCATCAAATACAGCACTGCAGCATCTTTACTTGCGCAACTGAATTGAAATTATTTTGTCAACGGTGTCAGTATCTGTATTCAACGGCTGATAGTCGTGTAATGCTAATAAGCCTTCTTCATTATAACATTTACTACTTGTTCGATATGCTGGTATCGTACAATTTGTCAATTAAGTAGCTGACATGGATGAAGGATGGGGTTCTTAGCGGATAATTTATAGCGGTATCGATTCGCCCAGCTTACATTTTCAATTAGTCCACCTTTTAACTATTAATATTTCAAAGCTATTTCTAAATATTTTATACCACGTCTTCAACACTCATATTTTTGGCAAAACCCAAGAACTACTTACTTACTTTAGAAAAAAGAACATCGCTCCATCGACAAACATAAATTATGTAAGTAAAGTTAAAAGAAAACAAAGGTTCATTGGTCACAAAATTTATTGTCGAAAGGGTAAACTTAGTTTATTCGCGCTATATAGGTTACTGAATTACATCAGGAGACCAATTACAGCACGAGTAATTGTGCCATAAAATTAACATTAAACAAGATTAGAAACAACAATAACATTATATCGTAAACGGGTAAATAATAACAAGCTCGTGAACATTTCAATGAACTTAATCCTTGACTTGCAAATTTATTAATTAATTCTGTATTGGATTTGGATATCGGGTGTTCCAGATATATTCAATCTTGGCTTACTAAATACAGTTGTATGCAAACACCCGATTAACATTGCTTGAAGCCATTGTTGACTTTCCATAAGATAGACGATGCTGTTTATTTGTAAACGTTTAATAAGGTATATAGGTTAACATTGTTATTGAACATGATTCAGTTATTCTACAGGTACGGATTAAGAGATGAAAGGATTTCTCCTAATTCTAAAGCGACATTTAAATTGTGGTTTATGGTTTGTTCAGTTGGGCTCCATTACTATTAAACGATTAGTGCTGGGGCTTGTGTTGTAAAGCACTTTAACAAATGCTTGTTTATGGAACATTTTACAAGTATACAGCTAAATGCGAATGAAACATTTAGCAAAAAAAGGCTTTACCGAAACATAATAAACACTTTGGGAACTTTAAGCCGATAATTTGAATGTGGCATTTTTGAAGATTTCCGAGGAGGTTTCCGCTTAAGTAATAGACCGCCGAGGTGTATCTGTGACCTAGTATTGTTCATTATTGATATGTAACAAATTTAACATATGAAGAATACATGAATACTCATTCACATACAAAAAAGGTGTAAATAGAATGAGGTTAAGCACAGAGAATTCAACTAAAGGTAGCATTGTAAAATGTTATCTTATGCTGTAATTCGCTACTCAATGTGCATTGCAATATTGCTAATATAATATTTAAACAGAAATGTAAAACAAACTGTATAAAATGCGAAAATAGGAGCAAACTTGCTTTTCAATGTTTTATATGAAGCCGTGTAATCCCGGTTGGCGGAGCGTAGCCTGACACCCATATAATGCGCTGACAACTTAATATTCAACGTATAAATCATCTTAGCGCTCTATATGAAATTGCGTGACTAATGCATCATCTTCCAAGCACGGATGCTTTCATTCGACAACATAGGGGCTGAACTTATTAATACATCGTAGCGGTTTTACGGTCGCTTAACTGAGTTAGCTACGCTAAATATTAAAAATAAAATAATTTCTAGATGAATCTGCGAATGACATTGTATAAGAACTGGTTTTATTATTTGCGTTTGTGCGAAATATGGATGTACGAGTGAATTTAAAATTTAAATGTAATGAATACCATTTACACATATCACATAAGTTATTTCAATAACATGGTTTGCTATAGTAGAGCATAGAAAGCAGCATTAGGCCTCGCGCAAAATGATAGTACAAGTTTTTTTTTGTGACAAAGAAGTAATTAAGTTATTCCACAGTAATTATAACGATAAATTCAATGTTTCATGTGTTTCTACATAATGTCAGGCAATTTGCAGTAATTTTTGCCAAGACAGTTGTCTACAAAATACCTCGGCATTTTTAGGGCAATATGTTCGTCTTGGCATTTTGAGTAAGCCTCGAATTTATTTGTTTAGGTTTGTGACTGGGTATTTTTTCCCAAAGCTTATGCTAAAATTACACTGTAGGTATATATTATAATTCTCACGTTATTTAACATGACATAGAATAACAAAACTGGCAACATACTTGTTTAAAAATATACAGATTTGTAAGAAAAAGAACAAAGCTTGTTGTGTGAAAATCGTATATCTACACAGGAGTACGATGTCGATTGCGAACCCTTCAATGTGCCTAAGTACGCTGCGAAATGCCTAAGGATGCCTAAACCGTAGATGTGTGTGTGTGTAAATTTGTTTTATTTGTGATGTTGATATTCTTAAATTTAATTAGTGTAGGTAATCAAATTAATAATAAAATCCTAGAGACAAAGCAAATATTTCCTGTTAAAAAAAATAACAACAACAAGGTTTCCTTTGTGTATGAAGCTTGAACTTGGTAACAATAATCCGCATCTCCACAAGCAGATTTCATTCTTTTAACTAATTTATTTTTTGTTTTAGGCGGTGGGTCGCGAAGGTGTTCTTGCGTCGTCGTCGTCTCGCGAGCTGCGATGCGGTCGACGACTAGTGTCTGGTCTCTTCTCTCGACCGCGGCTGCCGCTCGGCTACTCCTACGTCACCACCGTACCCCGCGGTGCCTGCCGACTCAACGTCTCCGAGATCACGCCCAGTGATAACTACATAGGTCAGTCTGAAAGCTCAATATCTTCACTGAAATGACCTCGAAAAACTAGGCCACAATACACCAACATCTCATTGGTCTCGTTAAATAACCTTACGCATAATTGCGACCGTATCGATTTTTGATTGAAAATATCACGTGTATCATTAACGGAGGGTCATAAGGAGACATTTTAATCAAGAGATGAAGTGTTTGCTAGTGCAAAGATCGATGTCGAATCGATTAATGGGAATTGCACATGCGCACCGCGCCGCAACTCTTCAATAGAGGCGCCTACGCCGCAAATTGTGAGATAAATGGAGGTAGCCGTCTGCACAATTGGTGGTTAATTATTCGCATGACGTAGCCGCTAGCAATTTAGTTGGATTCAACAATTTGTTGTACGCTTGTTTATTCAATTACTTTCGTTTAATCGATAGGTACAAGTGTATTTCTGTTGCAGCTTTGAAAGTGTCCAACGGTTCATACATAATGAACGGCGAGTTCGCGGTGAGCGCGCCCGGTACGTACGAGGCAGCGGGCGCGCGCTTCATCTACACAAGACAAGCTGGACAAGACCATGTCTTTGCACATGGACCTATACACCACTCTATCGATATCATGGTATGTTTTAACTAGTAGCTTACTAAAAAAGATGACTGGTATTAGAATGAACATAATCATCAAACAACAATTTATTCTTTCGCAGATTTTATATACGCAACCAAATCCGAACATAAAATACGAATTCTTGACTGACTTGGAACCAGACGAAACCAGTAACGATATACCGACTTCAAACCCCGCACCGCCACACCACGTAGCTCAACGTCATCACAGACACCACAGCACAGAGGCGCGCACAAGAGACCTTGAAACGAGCGCAGACTCCTCACCCTCGAAACCTGACTTTAATAACCTGGAGAGTCAATCTCAAGTAGACAACAATGTTATAGGCAGCAGGAAATTCGTATGGAAGATATTGGAATTCACGCAGTGTTCACGAAGCTGTGGCGGTGGACTTCAAATTGGAAAGTTTAAGTGCGCGGAGGTCACAGAGAAAGGTGACAAGGAAACTTCTCCATTCCACTGCAGTGGAGCTCCGCCGCCAGCTCGCAGACGTCGATGTGGTGGCACGCCCTGTCCTCCACGTTGGAGAGCGGCCGCTTGGGGACCTTGCCCAGTGTGTGGACCGGCGCATAGGACACGTATTGTAGGTTGTGTGCAAGATCATGCGAGAGGAATTACTAAGGTACGGTGCTTAACCATACAATGATATAAAATTAAGTGCTACGGTTTCTAATGCTAAGATTTATTTTAGATAAGTGACCAGAAATGTCCACTTCCAATGCCACCAAGCAGTGAACTGTGTGATGTTCCGAACTGCGACGGCACTGCCGCGACGACTGCTGTGCCTCGCCTCGACGCTCGACGTCAGGTTCGGCCGAAGGACCGAACTGACACGTTTAGAGAAGGCCCGGTTATCTCTCTGGCCACTAACTATACCGATACTGACATCTCGACCACGCCGGCGCCACATTACGGCTTCAGTGCTGGGGGAGGCTGGCTCTACACTGACTGGTCTCAGGTAACTAATACATACTCGTATTACAAAAGTAGGCGTTTGAAGGACTTTTTAAATATTTTTGTGGTTTATTTATTGAATCGCAAAATATATAAGATTATAGTTCAAAGCAAAATTAATACGACACAAAGACAATAAATAAATGATTATGTAAATGTGCATAATTTTATGTTTTTAATCTATCGATTTATTTGTCTAAAAATAATCATATTGCCATACATTTTGATTCATCGTTTACGATAGCCGTAATTCATATTAAATTGTTTATATTCTTGACATAATATATTATAAACATTGTATAAATATTGTATAAAATGCGTGTGTTTCAGTGTGTAGGCTGGTGTGTGGGTGGAGGAGTGCAATCCCGTGGAGTGAGATGCGCTAATCCGAACGGTTGCACAACGCACCGCGCGCCGGAATCGACGCAAACTTGTGCCATCAGGAAACAATGTGACGCGCAATGGTTCACTAGTAAGATATAGATTATTTATTTGTCCGATGTAGAATGAAGTATATAAGCTTCCGTGTAATTGAAATGCTGTTGCAGTCGTTATAGTTTTCGTTGCAATGGTTTCATAAAAGCTTTTAAATCCTGATACTGAGGCGAGCAGAGCTCTCTGAGCAAACTCTTTGTATTAATGCTAGAAGGGTTCCTCTCCAAAAAATAACAGCGTAGAACATCAAATTTTATGTAGCATATGTGATGCATGTGACAGGGGATGGGCTAATGTTGCATACAAAGTTTGTTACCTATGGCAACCTGGCTTAATAGCCCTCCACCGCCAATTATGGCATTTGTCCATTATACATAATATACACATTCGACTCTTATCAGGTGAATGGTCACCATGCTCAGCTGCTTGCGGTGGCTACCAAGTCCGCGGTGTTATCTGCATCGGAGGTAACGGTAGAAGGCTGCGAGACTCCTCGTGTCGCGGCATCAAACCTGACGCCAAGCGCGAATGTGGCGGCACCTGCAGTCCGTCTTGGTACCTCAGCGATTGGAGTGAGGTACGCAACTTTTGTTCTGTAAAATAAAGCGTGTAATTAACAGACTTTAAGAAGATATGGAGAAGATCACTCCAGTGGCCTTCATAACTTCGGCATCCTCGAAAGAGTATCAAGATGATAACTATCATTTGCAAAACTCGATACTTTTCGGAGCGTAGTAAACCTTTTAGAAACGTTTCAATCAGGCTATTGATATGTGAAGCATAGTACCAACGCATAGTCCTTTTTAAATACAAGTTTAGTAATATTACTACGAATACAATAACAAACACCATACTAAATTTTCAAATTACGCTTAGTATTATTGTGTTAGATCATTTTCTTGTAAATGATGCAACATTTAAAGTTCAGACATTACTAGAATACCTAAATAACACAAATCGCGAGTTTCAAGCCTGATTACAGTTGGCTCGACCCATCAATTTGAAGAAGGGAAATAATTGCCAACCGCAATAACTCGGTATCCATGCTTACGATGTTTTGCAATCAGCCACCTTGGCTCATGGGCTAATTTTACATCCAATGGCAGTTTCCAGTCACTGTTTGTACTTCTGCCTCCGTAAAATGGAAGATCAAGGTCTTGGAATGGAATGTTGGTTATGATTATGACAATAGTGGTGGGCCCGCCCTCACTAATATGTTTAATGAAGACGAACTCATTGCTCGACTAATTAATCCAAACCTTAGGCATTTTTTACTGATCAATGTGTAAATAACCTCTTGAACGTTGGAGTAAGACAGCTTTTTTGGTCTGTTTGATTGAATGTGTCATCTGCTAAACAATTGTTCAATTTCATGGTCTTGCTTTTCATGAGACATTGAACTCCGTAAATTATTACTCCTTACCAAAAACTGGGAAAATAAACTGTTCTTTGTTTTGTTTTGCTTTAAGCAACCTTTAAGGCTTGGTACTTTGAACGCTGACTGAGGTACTGAGAGATGTGTCATGTAGTCATTATATAAAAAAATTGAGCAAGTGCGAGTCGGGCTCGCGCACGAAAGGTTCCGTACCATCATCTATAAAATAAAATCACGTTCGTTGTATGTATACTTAAATACTTTTAAAGTTTCAACCTGATTAGTAAGATCGAGTAACAAATTGCTTAAAAATTACGTTTGTTGTATGGGTATGGTCCCGTTATTATTTACTTTTTTTTATTTAATTATTTATTTTGAAAGGTAATATACAACTGCATATTCTGTGCAAATTAAATGCGTCTACCTGTTACATTTAGTCATTTTGAGCAAAAAAAACCGTAAAAAACCACGTTTTTTGTATCGTACCCCCCCATAATATTTTCATTTTTTATTTTTAGTATTTGTTGTTATAGCGGCAACCAAAGTACATAATTTGTGAAAATTTCAGCTTTCTAGCTATTACGGTTTATAAGATACAGCCTGGTGGCAGACAGACAGACAGCGGAGGCTTAGTAATAGAGTCCCGATTTTTACCTTTTAGGTACGGAACCCTAAAAAGTGCAGGTTACTTGAAGTCTAGTATCTTCCCATAGTACATGCTCTTCTTAGTTTAGGATCATATGGTGCTGTGTGTACATAATTATGTGGTAGAATAAGAGGACAACATAATCTTTAAAAAATAATTAATATTCTAACGATACACCTACCTATTAATCTCTGCACCACTCTAAGGTAGACTGGGAGAAAGTCCACCTATATACGCTAAGTGTATAAAGCTAATAAATAAAATAAATAAATATATTTGTAATTGT
Source organism: Euclidia mi (assembly GCA_944739405.2). NCBI lineage: Eukaryota > Metazoa > Arthropoda > Insecta > Lepidoptera > Erebidae > Euclidia > Euclidia mi. The sequence continues at coordinate 36,712,117 of OX123197.2, forward strand.
GTGAGATCGACCTAAATGCATTGTAAAGGCCTTGCCACACGGCACAATTTTACGTCCAACTTGACTAAATCACTTGATGAAATCGTGACGTGTAGACGCCAGTCGTCCAACTCAAGTTCATCGGGTGGGCGGTACCACCAGATTTTAACCAATCGGGTGGACGGAATGAAAATCAGTGATTTGATTGTGTCGTGTAGACGGGCAAAGCCAATTCGATTGAAAATTTGATCGGTGGTAAAATTGTGCCATGTGGCAAGGCCTTAATTTTACTTTTGACGTAACCAATACGAAAGACTGAACCATCAACAGTCCTTCATATCTGGGAAAACGATTTAATGAATCTAAGGTCAAGCGTGTGACGTCAATTGATGGATCCAAAAATACACCGCGATTTGATCGTAAAGCTATAGTTTTTAAACTATCAATGACGTTACAGTTACGATATACTACAATGCGTTCTGGAGCAGGGTTATTCAGGAGCTTCGTAACCGTAACAAACTATAGGATATCCCATATAAAAATATTAGACATATTTGTACAGTAGCGGAGTCTCAGCCCCAGCGTGAAACATATAGGCGGGTTTTCCTGTCACGCTGATCGCACGCCGGCGGTCCGCGCTGATGGGTCAATATGTATTGAAGTACTTCTAGCGTTTTTGAGTCGCGCTGGCCGCTCAGCGCTGTCGGCCGTCAGCGCTGAGTTATTACTTCATACATATTGACATTACTGACCCATCAGCGCGGACCGTCGGCGTGCGATCAGCGTGACAGGAAAACCCACCTTATATGACAGGACACCTCTTGATAGGTCTCATCTTCCACTTAAATTTGAACTGGGAACAAAATTTGCATTTCTCTGACAAATTAATTAAATAGAAACTTATCAGACAGTGGTGAAACTCGACATAATTGAGATTTGTTATGACAGGTTTTCTAGATGTCATATTAACCAAGCATTAACCGCAAGCAATTTTTGCATTGTTTGTTTAATACGTTGAGGTTTTAGTAAACTCCGGGCCCCATAGCGAGTATTTTTGGTCGTAAAAGGGAGAACACAAGGAGATAACGATGACATAAACGACAATCCAGTGTACCGTATGTGGTATTCGTACAGTGCGCGGTTCGCCGAGTTCGTGTACCCTATGAGCCACAAGAGCACAGTGTTATTTCAAGTGCCCTCAGACACGGTAATATAATCTAACAGTATTGTAACTCGGCCGTCTTCGTGAGTTATATACCTACCAGACGCGCCGAATGCGAGCTGCGGCACGATCGCGACTGTGGGTACTGTAGGCACAGTCCGCACAGTCTAATGGGTACCTACTCTGCTCGAGGCGCGTAGGTATAACTCGAGTTTCGTGCGTTTGTATGGAGTTACAATACAGTTAATCTATGAAGTTAGATAAATACTACGTTTGGCTCCTATCTTATATAAAACTTCTGTTGTGTAGTGCCAAGGTCCATGCGAGGCGGGTGTACAGTCGCGCACGGTGTGGTGCGCTAAGGGAGGTGCTAGCGGCGCGAGCGGCGCGGCGCGCGATGCGGAGTGCGCCGGCCTGCGCCCGCCCGCGCGCCGCACGTGTGTACCTGCGAGGTGCTCCACGCACCCCATCGTCACACACACCAACGACCACAAGCCTCCAGGTACCTACACGCTTCCCTCTAAAGTGAAGTCAGCTAGACGGTCATACCCACGGCCAAAGACTGCAACAGCACAGAATCATAGAAATGACGACCTCGTTTCCTATACAGACATGTCCACGTTCAAATCTACGGACATTATGACCATAAGCGTATATAGCTAGTAGGTAGGCAGTGCCCACCTCAGTATGGTCTAGTACCCACCCCAGAATTTTGGTTACTGATTCTAAATTCTAGTCTAGACACCTTGGAAACTTCACACCATTGTTTTGTATCAGGTCCACCCCGATAAAACACTCTAGATACGCCAATGATTATGACATAAATGCCCTGCTTAAAACATTTTTTTTTTTTTGTCAAATCAGCTGTTGCCAATCTGTAGCCTATAACATTTTAAAGTATACCTGGTTAGAGCTCTTTGAAGAAAGCGAAATAATCAGTATGATTTGAAGAAATGTTATAAATTGTAAAATATTTATAGTGTTTATATCAGTTTCAGATCCACAGCAACGCGTGACTAGACACCAAAGCCATAACGTACAGAACGTTAGAGAGAGATCGTACGCTGATGGTAAGCACATGTTTAAAATTTACCCGACTTTTCAGAAACGCTTACCTTTTCAGGACACACTGGGGTTAATTCATTATTTTCTATATTTTGCTGGACATTTATTTTTGTTTTGATCAAAGGGTTTCAGACTATTTATATTTATGAAGATACGACGTACCACAAGATCCAATAATAACTCTGCGCTGACCCATATGCACCCATTATATTAAAATTGATCACAAATAAATTTATTATTGGACCCTTCAGCAGCAGGCAGTATTATTTTTAGTTTACCGAAAATGTTAAAACCAATTATAATGTTTGATAGTATTGCCAAATATGGAGTTCAACACAATTTCAAAAATATTGCTGTCTTTTCTTAAACAATATATAATTATGATGGTTTTTGGGTGCTAAAACAGCGAAGGGATAAATTTGTATGTTTGTGTATTTAGGTGCGTGCGTGGACAAGCTGAGTAACTGCGCGCTGGCGGTGCAGGCGCGGCTGTGCCACTACCCGTACTACGCGGACTACTGCTGCAAGTCATGCCACGGACGATAAGTCGTCAGCACCATACCGCCATACAAGCAAGTAATATAGCTTTTATTATTGTTTCATTTATTTTATATTGTTTAGAGTTTTATCTGCATTGAAGACCATTGAAGATCATGGAATCAATAAACGCAGATAAAAATGTATTTAGCGTCTAAGCAAGTACCTCATCTTTCGGACTTGTCATTTTGTCACCAAGATTTAGTTGGTAAACATGAACCAAAATCCAAAGACATCGTTCTTTTGTAAAATCTCGAAACATTTCACAGACAGCACATTGCCACGAAAAATTAAATTAAGGAAGATACCACTTCAATTTGCACTGTGTTGTGGCTTTGGTCTCTTTATACGCCACAATCACTGCAATAGCAACATTTATTTGTTTAGAGTAATCATTAAAAGGCAAAATGAATAATATATTTCTTGAGTAAAAGAAATAATTATGATTCGCGAAAAATTCATCAATATTTTTTTATTTATTATCTTGATAAGATGAGTTAAGAATATGTAGGACATGCCAATTTGCTTTTTCATCCATCGTTGCCCTGGCTGATTCACTGACTTGTTAACACAAAGGTTATATTATAGAAACCAAAGAAAGGCCGCCCCAAAAATAAAATCCTGAAGCAGTCACTGATGAAGGTCTTTTGGTAATATTAACGGTCCAATGGCAGTCTGTTATTTTAAAAGTAAGAAACAGCTTCATTATTGATACCCCTTTATCAAATGTATTAAAATGATTGTCATTTATAGTTTTACTTTTGAATAAAATTATTATTTTATTGTCTCACCAGGTATAAGCAGTACAGTAACCAGCACTAAGGCGCTTTGACACGTATTGTGATACGAAATGGACGCATAGTGAGATACGTAATGTTTTACATTAAGTGTACTGCGACCAACGCCGCGCACACACACACACACACACACAGATACACATACACATACACATTCATACACATGTGAACATAAATACACACACATACAGCTTTGTGTACTACCATCATACTGTGTTTCATGATGAATGCTTTCAATTAGAATTACGTCGGAGCCATGAATCGAGTATATAAGTCTGAATCAAGCCAAAGCAGAACAGACTAAGTTTATGAAGATTGAGTATACCCTGATCAATGATTTACTACTGAAAAATATTAGTAAAGATTTTTATTTAATAATAAATTAGTACTAAAATGCATATAATATTGATATATTTGTGGTATTATTGAGGTTAAGTACAAGAGTGTGCGCGCGGCTACATATTATGAACACTTGAAACGTTCGATTGTGTAAGTATTAGGAATAGTTTTGTGATCTCCAGATTGTTTAGTCGAGTTTTGGAGTCGATCTGTGAACTGTAGAATATAACTCAAAATTATAAAAATTATGAAATATTTTGTTTATTTTTTACATTATTATTGCACGTCATGTTATCGAGTTGAGCACATTGTGTAGTATTATAACTTGCCTATAACCAAGTAATGGAAGGATTGTACCGAATTTTCGTATACTTGTGTATTATTTAGGAGATTAATTATTACAAATAAGTAAGCATGTTGATACTGCAGTTCTGTTGCGTTTGTGTGCAACTTAGGCTATGCTTTAGATTAAGAGCAAAATAGTATTTCTTATTTGTTGTAATAGTTTCTACGGTATGTACTTATAGAATCTAAGATGCGGCGTCCACACGTCTACTAATGTCGTAATCCGAAGTTTGTGAAGATTATTTTTGAGGCCCAACAGCTCAAATATTTGTTTCTATATTTTTATGAGTTTGTCAGGGACGAAAGATATCGTGCCAAATACCAATATCTGGTCCCCATTTAGCGTGCCACAATTATTAAGACGTTTGGATTATAACCAAAAAGAAATTGATTATGTAATCTAAGCGTAGTTGCCTATTTGAACAAATTAGTATGAAATAATACGAAATCTACCAATACATGGAATAGCTCCCTACATATTTTTTTCCACTTGTATCCCTCACCGCAAGGCGGCAAACATTGTTGGATGTGTGGCAAACGCAACATTGTTCAAAATAACTTATTACACCGATTCTATAATTGTCAAAGAGTCACTTCTGTATTATTAAAAGTTGAATTGTGTAAATAGATAATTATTTTTATATGTATAGTGCATTTACTTACTGGCTGTTAAGTATTTATACGATCGTATTAGTTAAACATTGTACCATCACAATAATCTATGTATTAATTGGTTTTTCGCTAAAGTAATTAGATTTTGCCTACCATGTAATAAATTTGTCTGTACTAATTATGCATATAACAATGTACAAAAATAATAAGCTTTAAACACTGGTCGTTGTTTTTATTTACCTGCCTTATTCATCATCATCATCCTCTTAGAGTTATCCCACTTAGAACCCGGGATCAGCCTTCTAGTCTAACTGGGTTTGACTGAATATTAGCTGTTCCATAGAGCACTGCCTGTGTGACCCCGAAACCCAAAGGGATAGCTACATTTACCTGCAATTATACTATCCCGATATTTTTGATATCGATGGTGTGGTGTTGATAATAGTCCCTTATATATAAGTGTTTGCAATGTCCTATCTCCGTATTTAAGGTAAGTGTAAGATATAGGTAAGTATACAAACTTTCGTGTTCACTTACTAACACTACTCGTAATGTCACTGTTCCAAGCGAGAAGATCACGATACAAAGTTAAATAATTATGCCAATGTCGGCACCTCAAAATCGCGGTAATTAGGCAAACAATAATTTAATTATAATTGTGTATCAGATATAAATATCTACTACAGATATAAAATTTTATCTACTCGGCATAGTAATAATAGATATTTATTGAAGACAATAATATTTCAATATTTTCAATAAAATATACTTAAGGAATTATTGGTTGCCAGTGTATTTTTATCGCCTTTTTTGTACACATACCCTGCTAAGACCTCGCCTAATCAAAATATAGTATTAGTATGAGTTTTGAACGCAAACTAATCTTATATGCCTGGCAGATTAAAAAGAAACAAAATATATAATTTTAGTCGCTCGACACGCTACGCCAGATGTTACCAACTGTTCGATGCAACAATTACTCTAAAATTATATTTTATTGAATGGGACGCTACATACCTATCTCTGCTTATGAACGTCAATTCTTTTTTTTACTACCATTCCGAACCCGGTTCAAAAAAAAAGAAATGACGTTCAAAAGCGTTGCTTTTGTAACCTCTATGAATAAATGAGTTTGAATTTGAATCTGTACGTAACTGAAAATTAAATTTTATATCTTAAATAACGAGTGTGATTTTTAAGAACCCTGCTGCTTGCTGCCCCATAGTTTCACGAGAAACAATTTGATTATGACCGCGCTATGTCACAGCTATAACACACCGCGCGTAGTCTCAATACAATAGGCGAACCTTTGCTGATCGAGTGATTACTAATTATATACTTTAAGGCGCCGAGTACAGCTATTGAGTTGAGCTGTCACTGTCGTATTATATACATATAGGTAGTATACATAAGGAAGAGAAGCGCGACCACGACGGGACATTCTGAACTTTTTAAAAAACATGAAATAAATTAATTACAGAAAATGTATTGATTGGATTAAAAAAATAAAACAGTATTTCGTTAGTATGTTGCTTGTTGAATAATTTGTCAAAAAATCAGAATGATTGTATGTATTTATGGTTTTTATTCGTTAAAATAATTTTTTTTTGAGGTATCTTTGTGATTTTTTTCTATCGATTTAAGTTAGTTGTATTATGTTTTCAACACAGTATTTAATTAGATAATATCCTGAAAAATATCATATATTTTTCTGATTGTGTTAACTGCATTGAATCATATACTTAAAAGCATTATTAAACTCGCGTTTAGCTCTTGTAGTCTTAAATCATTCATCATTGAATGGCTACCCCCTGAAGAGAGTAGTGACAACTGCACTCATATTACTAGCATTACGTTTAGCGAGCATCAGGTCTTAAAGTCATTACAATCTTTAGATTCCACTAAAGGTCCTGGACCGGATCAACTACCCCCTTATTTCCTTAAAAGGACTGCTAAGAGTATATACAGACCCCTGCAAATTATATTTAATATGTTTATATCAGACGGCACCTTCCCTGAACAATTTAAAAGGGCTAATATAACTCCTGTATATAAATCAGGGTCCAAACAAGAAGTCGAAAATTATCGCCCCATATCTATTCTGTCTGCTTTGTCGAAGCTTTTTGAAAAGCTCGTTTATCAGGAAATACATAAGATAATTTACAGAATTATAATTGAACAACAACATGGATTTGTTAAAAGTAAATCTACAACTACTAATCTATTATTATTTAGCGACTTTCTCTTTAATAATATGGATCAACAAGTACAAGTTGACGCAGTGTACACAGACTTTCAAAAAGCGTTCGACAAGGTAGACCACAATTTGCTTCTTACCAAAATTGCATTTAACGGCATACGAGGAGATTTGCTTCGCTGGTTTGCATCATATGTTAGTAATAGATCACAAAGGGTTGTTATCAAGGGATCCCACTCGGCGACTTCTATCGTAACATCTGGCGTACCCCAGGGCTCAATTTTAGGGCCTCTTTTATTCATTTTGTTCATAAATGATATTGGAAATTGTTTCAGACACTCAAAATTTTTGCTCTATGCTGACGATCTAAAAATCTTTAAAGCTATAAATAAACCAGCAGATTGTTTTCAGTTACAAGAAGACTTAAATCGATTCTCTGAATACTGTATTCAAAACAAACTTTACCTTAGTATTTCTAAATGTTTAACTATATCATTTACAAAGAACAAAAACGTTTTAAATCATAATTATAATCTAAACAATGTACCTCTATTGAAAGCTCTATCCGTGCGAGACCTAGGGGTACTGCTAGATAACAAACTTCACCTTGATCAACATATTGACAACATCATCAAAAAGGCTTATCGTATGTACGGGTTCGTTATGAGATCAGCTACTGAATTTAAACACGCAAGCACTTACTGTCATCTCTATAAAGCACTAGTTAGATCTCAACTCGAATATGCGGTGGTGGTGTGGAACCCTTTTTATAATAAATACGTTGAGATGCTAGAAAGAGTGCAATGCAAATTCCTTAGATCGATGCACTATAGGTGCTGCCGCAATTTCCCAACCAATTTCCCAACCTATAAAAATCTTCTTGATAATTACAATCTAATGAGCCTGAAGTCTAGACGTTAATATCTTGAAATTATGTTTCTTTTCGACTTATGCTATAACAGGTATAACTGTTCTGAGATTACTAATAAAATATGCTACTGTGTCCCAAGAACTGTTATTAGACGAGAGATATGCGCACGTCCTCTTTTTGCTGTGTCCCATTGCCGCACCAATGCTAGTCTGCGGGCGCCTCTACGTCGCTTGTGCAAAAACTATAACGACTTTTGTTCAGAAACTACAGAATTAGATTTATTCTCAGTGTCAGCAAATAGATTTCGTTCTGCTTTGTTAAATAAACTTAAGGATTCCGATGTATAGTTATTTGAAAATTCTTGTAGTCTTACTCGCATAGATTGTTCATTAGTATAGTATAGTATAGTATAATATAGTCATATGAATTGTATATGCTGTGGCTAACGGTGTGGGTTTCACATTTATAATAATATCTTTGTTTACATTATGTGCGCAGATATAATGTGTTACTGTTTGTTTGTCCCAAATAAATAAAATAAAATAAAATAAAATCTCCTTAAATCATTACGATGAACTCTAATCTTGATTATATCAAATTGTTATCGTAAGTATAGGTATAGAGCACACACCTCACAGGTGAGACTTTCAAGCTTAAGATAAGCGATTTGATTTATAATCTCTTCGTTGTAAATTGACTGTAAGCTAAACTTACTCCCACATATCCGGTATCGCGGGGGCACTTCATTAGCATTCATAACATAGCATAACTTCACGCCTTTATCCCCGAAGGGGTATCAGAGGTGTATTACACACCAACACATTAGCATTCAATCAAGAACAATTTTTGGAGCACACAAGTGCTGTTTCGTGTGGGGATCGAACCCACAATACTCAAGCCACTGAGCCAATTTGATTAAGTGATGCTAAAAACAATATGTTAGTAATAATACGCTCTAAATTCAGCGTATTTTAACATAATAATATGTTAAGCTTTGCTACCACTTATCAAAAACCAAAACACAACCGTAATATAAACAATTAAAAAAAGCTATAGAAAAGTAAGTCTAGCAAAGCCAAATGCCTCGAATGTAAAAAGTGTATCGAAAATCTTTTAAAATAATTGCCGATGAAGGGCATAATAATATGCCAAATAATTTTGTATAAAGTAAGCTTATACCTAATAGCCATCTTAAGTCCTCACGTACTGCCTACAGGCTGTTTTCGCAAAGTTCAACAGCTGGAAGCAAACTGTAAGTATTCTCCTTTATGCTTATCCTGTTAAGTACATCTAGCACGAGTTTATACCTATATTTTGATGCTCATTCTTCTGGTCTGCGACCGCGGGATCACAAAAGTACGTAAATAGTAGGTATATTGATGCAGTGATATTCCTCTTATATTGCCATATCTTTTCTTATGTTGTAGTTATGAAAATTCTTCTTCTTTCGTGTGAGAAGAAATTTCTTCTGTAATTTTCGTGTGAGTGGGTATGTGGTGAAATTTGGTGTCGGTGTAACAGGCCATCAAAGGATTCTTGTGCTGAGACAAGAACCAGGACTGACAACATAACGTGCTCTCCGATTCATAATAACGCTCTGATGTTAATACCACGTAATCTAAATTCAAGTGGCAACCTGTGCAAACGTTGCTTTGCTTTGCCTATTACGAATGAAAAGCTATGACACGCTATGAAAATGAAATTGCAACGATATATTATTATTTCTACACCATCAGAAAGTAGAGATTTCAACGAACAAAATGCCGACCAACTTTTTAAAAAAGCTGATATTTTGATGCGAGAATTTTCGATTGAAAATTTGGCCATTTTGTCGATATTCAGTCAAAATAAGGCGTAAAAATAAATATTTTAATTAAAAACCATTTACAGTGTGTTTGGAACATAAAAAGGTAAGTTTTCACCTAATTTCGTTAAAAAGAAAAAAAAACTATTGTAAAAGATAAAAATTGTAGATAGAAGGAAAAAAATTAAAAACCAAAAACTTGGTTATTTGAATTTTTCACATAGGTTTTGACGTTATGTGAATAAAGTGTAAAAACAAAAGTTGTAGATCTTTTTACCTACAACTTTGCCACTTACGTTTTTTCCGTAGGACTTGTAGTTTTGCCGGAAATCCAGAAAATCCCTTTTGTACCCTTAAAATCGCAACCCCATCCACTTCCTGACCTCAGATCGCCCGTAATTTATTTTTCCTTTAATTTTATATTCTCTTCCTTCTAGGGTTAAGTACTTTGTGGTTCTTGAACAATTTTACAATGACAATTATAAAATAAAAATAAAAAATACATACAATACAAGACGTGTAAGAGAACAGAAACTGGTGCGTAAACCAATAAAGAATTATTATGGTAAAAGAACCAACAAGTACTTGATACCTACGTTATATAATAATAATGAATGGCTGAGAAAACATAACAATAAAACCAGTAAACAAACCTTAAAAACTAGGCTAAAAAATGTTCTACTTTCCGAGTACGGCGTGCATATGCATAATTAAGTAGTTACAATATTATTATTATTATCGATTATCAAATTTACTCTTACCTACCTATTGCTATAATAAATTAATAAGATTGGGCAAACTGCATATATATATATATATATATATATATATATATATATATATATATATATATATATATATATATATATATATTGGGTATGTATATACATGTAGTTTGTGTTTTAGTCATTAATTAAAACTTTTGTTACCTAGCTTATGTTTTATAGTGTATAAATACCAAAATGTTTATCAAGCGCTATTCCCGCCGACAAACTGACACTCAGTTTGGTGGGTGTAATTATTTTGTAAAGTGTGTTGAATTGAAACCAATAAATGTTTTAATTTTTAATTATTATTATTATTATTCTGCAATGGGTTTTATCTTAGTATAATTTTATTTCGTTTCAAAAATTATCTACTCTGGTCTATTATGGTACATACACAATTTAGCTCCAAAGTCATCTTTTATGTAAAAAGAATAATAATTCACAAAGGCAGCGATAGCCTCGTCCAACAGACAGCCATGGGTCGATCGGGTTCAAATTTACGGAGCACACCACCGGCTTCTCAAATTTACAAACGTACGTTTTAAATAAAATTGTTCAGTAATGGTTCAGTATAGGTTTGCTCCGTGCCTAAGAGAGCAACTTAAACCTGTCGTGAAGATCTTTTACCTTCGTTAATATTCTGTCAAATCTGGTAAGACCCCCGGCGTCTTACCAGATTTGACAGACAGACAAGACAAAAAGTCTTGGAATGAACCGGCATAACGCTTTGATGATGATAAAAAATTGAATATGAATTTTTTTTCTAAAAAAATTATGAATGCAATAAAGTAGTTCGACTGCTAATATTAGACAAACCGGCCAAAAAGCTTGATGCTTTTACATTGTCAATTATGAATAGTGGATGGCTAAAAAGACCCTAAACGAAAACTGAAACCGCCATATTGTACCAATCATTACAAACATTTTTTACTTCGTACCATACCTGGGAAATTACTGGTTCAGGAGATATTGACGCTCAAAGTTACTATGAAATTTTTGTAATTAGGTACAAAATCGATGCATTTACCCCGCCAACCTGTTCTATAGATGTCTTATGCACCAATGAATAAGTAGGGATTTCGAAAATTTCAGGCGCGCTTTTTTAATTGCGGATTAAAAAAATGTGTCTTCTTAAAAAAAAAATTGTTTCGCAGGTTTTATTTTTGCTTAGTATGACTTCGCATGATGTCCAAACGAGTAGACTTCGGCTTGGTGATGGGTCTTGTGACACCCTGTATAACGAGTTTAAACACATTCACCATTCACAATCATATTGAAGTCTGAAGAAATAATGTAATTTGACGGCTGTTACGGATGGAAGCAAGTTGTTATAAAAAAGTCACACATTAAAAGCTCTTTACGCTCAATCTGGTCAAGTTCCCGTATCTATTTAATTCCCGTACCTACTGTATCAGCATTATCATTAACGATAACAAGGCTATTTATAGGTGATTGGTCAGTCATGTTGTATACTAGTGGCTAATACTCTCCCTAGTGTGTAGCACAACTTCATAGTACATCTGGAAAAATGGTAATAAATGACATGACATCCCAACGTGCGACATCTCTTCCTTCGAGGATAGGAAATGGCAGTTATACATCTGGAGAATCAGAATCGACAGATTTGACTATTTGTCTGAGTGTGGCACACAATGGGACACAAATTCTGCTCGGTGGCGTTGTGTTCATTGCTCTAATCATTCCAAATTCCGTCACCTTCCGTGAAAGCTTTGCACAACATATAGTTATGTGTACATTCGGGGTAAGTTCTTCACTTTCACATATTATGTAGAAAACAATTGAACAATTCAAATTGTATACTATAGTTAAATAATACGGAACTTAATGATAAAATTTACTGTTATCCTTATTGCCGTCAATGCACTCACTACGTGATCTTTGAACAGGTTATTGCAAGCAGTTTCTAAATGGATATGTATATGTATATTATTTAAAAAAAACTAAATAAATATAAAAATGTTCCCAATAACAAAACAAATAAATTTTTTGGAACGCTAGCATTACATGAGTCATGAAAAAGATAATCACTCTATATTAAAATTGAATATACTCTTTACTATATATGCACACTGTATGAATCATCATCATCAGCCTGTATTAGTCCAATGCTGGACGTAGGCGTGACATTTTAGACATCTTTTCCTGATTTAAATTTTGGTTAATCCTATTATTTCCCTACATCGAACTCTTCAGTGTTGTGTACTGTAGGTAATAGAGCTTTCAGGCATTTTTTTATGGTATACACTCATTTTGGCGGGCCAATACCCGTCGGGTGGTTGCGACGTATGCTTGGGCGATACCCGACCCTCCGACACACGGCTACATGAGGCACACGGGTTGGTTTTTAGTCAGTAAGAGTCTGACAGTCCCCTTCGCCCATCCCCCAGGGCGGAGGGACTCCATGAGGATTTTCCAACCCGACACCTAAAAGAAAAAAGAAATGGTATACATTCATTTAAAATAAGCTTATAACAGAGTCACACTGATGCAGTTTATATAATCTTCCTTGTATTCAATATTAAAGATATCGCTTACCGCTTGCAGTATTTTATCCTGATGACGCAAGCTGTTCTCATGCTGAGCCCCTTTGGCTGGGCTACTCACTTGAGGTACGAGAATAAGAAAATAGTTCACTGTATATTACAAGTCATCGGTTCCATCTTGGTCATCACCGGTAGCATCTTGAGGATCGTCGACAATGATACCAACTTTAGTACTAGCCATGGGATCTGCGGTAAGTTTCATATCTTTTAATTTCTTCCTTTTTCTTACGTGTGGTCAGCTCTGGTTTTGTAGGTAGTTCATATTACCTTATCGACTCTTGTTTTGAGACAAATGCGGTCATTTATTCAGACTATGCCCTTTGCAAACGCTGCGCGATGCTTTACTTTTCCGATCCATAACATACATTAAGACTAGCCACGCTATGGATGTTATTTATATTGATTAATAATATTGTTAACGCAATTGCCGAAATTCGATCTCTTTGCAGTTATGAAATTGAATGTATTCACAACGGTACAGCGTTCTAAATTCGATATGTAGTACCAGACTGCTGTACAGCCCCTGTCTATAAAATTTATGTTTATACTTTATAGCACACTCAAATGTTGCCGTTCATTTCAGGTTTCACCGCAATGCTACTAGTCATATGCAGCCTCATTGGAGGATTACTGGGTCTGATGTTCCCGAAGCAAATGAACAGGAAATCGATAAAAATACTCCATTCATTCATAGGCGCTATCACTTTATGTATAGCTTTTATTACTATAATTATCGCCTTCAACCATCATTACAGAATTGTGGCGGGAGACCGTAATGCTAATACTGCGATTGTGCTTGCAGTATTTTCTTTATTAGGAACATTGCTTATGACGTTGGTTAAAGCTTACGATCGTATCGCAAATTAAGAAACAATTTTAAAGATATTATGTAACTTCGAATGGCAAACCATGATCTAAATATGTTTAATGTCTCTCTCTCTAAATTTATAAAATCTCATTGAATGTTTTACCTGTTTTACTTATGTTTCAACATTTATCGATCTCAGTGTGATACTGTGTATAAGTAGGTTTACGTATCTAAAGCAAAAGAGTGAGATTTCATGTTATCTTTGTTTTAAGATAACATGAAATCTCACTCTTTTGCTTTAGATACGTAAACCTACTTATACACAGTATCACACTGAGATCGATATATAGTTGTTTTAAGACCTAGTTTAACCAATTCTGTATAAGCCTCCGCTTCCAGATAATTATAAACTTATAACGGAATTTGTATAGTTATTTGACAAATTAATTACTGTATTGGAAAAAATAATTTAACAAGGACTTTTCAGACAGCATTGAAATTGGTTCTAAGTGAAGTTATGCAAGCTACGACGCAGTGAAGATATAATAGGGTGCTTACAATGATTCATCATCATCATCATCATCAGCCTTTAATAGTCCACTGCTGGACTAGGCCTCTCCTTTGAAGGAGGAATTGCCCTACTATACCACGCTGGCCACACGGGTTGGTATAGGGTTTGTATCACGTTTTCCTTCCCCTCTGTCGGCTCTTACGACACCCATGGGATGATATGGGTGGTGATATTCCGTATTCTTAAACCGTCACCTCACGGAAACTGAATACGATGAATGCCAATAAAGTTTTAATAGATTTCTATGAAAAATATGTTACATACGAATTCTATTGCAAACTGCTGCGAATCTGGACTGCAAAACAGGTGTCAACGAAAAGTGATCACTTAGATAAAATGATAGCAGATAATGCTTCTGCAAACATTTGTTTTTCCTGTTATTGATATGATATGAAAATTTGATATCACATATAAAGGTTACTTGACCAAAGACTCAAAATTTTCAAATGCGATAAATCTTTTCAAATTTCAATATGCAATCTTTGCAAAACAAGGATCACATGTCTTTTCTTATGTTCCATTGTTAAGTTACTACTCAACGGATAGTTAAGTCATTCAACAGTTAACAGGTTTATTGTAAGTTATCATTAATTTTGAAGTATAAATTTAAATATTCTGTTCAATATAATAAGTAATTAATAATTCAGTAACTACCTATTTGAAATATATATTATGTAAACATTAAAATACTGCACAAAACCAATTTCAGAACTTTAGTTTTTAAATAATTTCGTCAATGCTACATAGGTATAACTTAAATATTTTTAAATCAGATCTGGTTAGGAATATTATGATCAATATCAAAGTCATCAATCCAGTTTAAGATATTTTCTGAAAGTGGATTAGACATTATATCCGGATATCCACTTAGTAAATTACCATTGAACTGCCGAAACCATTAAGTAATTTCGCCAAAAATCAAATAAAATCAAACTTAATATACTTACGATTATCAAGTAATCTTATCACAGTTATCAGTAAACATTAGGTAATGCTATTATCGTACTATTAGTTGTTATTCCAATATTGGTAACTCTTTATGGACATTGACCGGCAACCATGTTATATTGAATAAGTATTTATATGTATTCTGAATATAAGTTCGATCAAATTATAATCTAAATAGATGAGACTGAATTCGTGCTAGGTACATCTCTTAGTTCTGTCAATCGTTTTGTAATTTGTGTATATCCTATTTTAAATTTTATGATATAAAAATTAAATTGCCGTGATTGATTTTTCTGTATTTTTTTATATATCTCCTTATCTTTTTCTGATCCATTAATCCAGTAGAAGCCTCAGGTATAATATAATGCTTAACCCCGGAGTCTGGCTGAAGATCTTGACCTAACTAAGTTTCATCCGCAGTACATAAGTCTCTTGACATTATGAATTTAATCCTATGTAAATTGTAACTGACAGTTACTGAGTTTCTCTTAGGTTATTCTAACTATTTATTGGCTAGGATAAGGAGTTCTTCCTCTACTCAAAAATAAACCTAACATGTATTTTTTTAATAAAGACATCTTCGGACTAATTGCTTATTCATCATTAGAGCAAAATAATAAACATGTTTTGAAAAAGCTTCAGTTTACGTTTTACATAGCAAGATGATTGATAACATGCGATTTGCATTTTTACATTGCATGTGGCCTATGGTGTTATTGTATTTATATCATAAGACGTAAATAATTAACTGGTCTGCCAGCAGTGCCTTTTAAAACTTGGTTTGTCTCGAATGCCTGAAAGGATTAAGAAATATTGTTTGTTTGTAAAATGGACTGGATGGAATTCATGCACGACAGTGAAAAATATAAAGAACTTGTTACGGAGGGCAAGACTCAGTTTGGGTCGCTGCGCCACTCTGAATAAATGAATGAATGTTTGTTTGTATATGAAACTTAACAATTCTAGAAAGGTAGGCACTTCCTTCTGGTTAGTAGGCAAGCCAAATGACTGTTAAATCAAAGCAATGGGACTTTCTTTGAAACATCCGGAATATACTTCTTCTTGCTTTATAATTCGATTAACATAAAAAGTACTAATGGCTATACTTCAAATTATCTGCACCTTTCGTTGCTTAGAAAAATTATTGTAATTAGCACAACACTAAATAGCAACATGATACATCTAAATCGAACGTGAAATTATCGCTTATAATCTAGAATTACGAATTCTGGAATGTTGTAGGTACATCATTATTCACCAAACCCTATCACTGATTGTGCCAAACGTATAATTGGCTACGATCACATATAATTTTGGGAAGTTACTGTACCTACTTAATTCTATATCAGTGTGTAATAAAATTAGAGATAAGAGGAACCTTTAAAGGCTTGGTCTGATATGGTTTGTATTAGTGTTTATCGATAGCCGGTGTGGTGTAGGTTGGGTGACATTGTATTGAATATTTTTTAAAAGCAAACACCATGTATCATTCACCGGAACCTAGCGAAGCAACCCCGGTCACCATGGGCGTTAACGCCATACATAACCTGACCCAGATGTTGCTTGGTGCTGTCGTGATTAGTGCATTGACCATCCCCAACATGGTCAGTTTTACCAGCAGTTATACACAGCATATTTATCTGTGCACTATTGGGGTAAGTTATTTCATGTCGTTATATTATATTTTTAGAGTAACAATCGTGATCTGACCGAAATATCTGTTAATCGAGCGTATCTGCTTATTTGTATATATGGGAAGAGTATTCCGTTACTTGATATCAAACCCCATACCACTCAATGTGACTATTGTGGTATAAGAAAACTGTCATACTAACTCATGACGCTTTACACACTTTTAAATACAAAACAGATATGAGTTTTGGTGCTATGAATTGCTAAGTAAAATTGTGTCTATACTTACTTACTTTACGTACTCGTACTGCTTACATGTTGTTTGTAATTGAATAATCTTATTAGGAATAGTAAGATAAGATTATGTTACCGGATATAGTAAAATGAGGTAGTGGTAGTTGAAACGGAAAAAATGTATAAACAAACAGCAATAGTGACTTCTTAGCTGGTAAAAAGAGTCTGTGTGGTGACGGATAAAGAATACGGAAAGTCACCACCCCATATCATCCCATGGGTATCGTAAGAGTCGACAGAGGGAGCATATTATGCAGAGAACAGCACTGTAAGAGAAGGAAAACTTGATACAAACCCTATACCAACCCGTTTGGCCAGCGTGGTATAGAAGGCCAATTCCTCCTTTCAAAGGAGAGGCCTAGTCCAGCAGTGGACTGTTAAAGGCTGATGATGAAAAAAAAATCGGATAAGTAAGTCTGGTAAGATCGGAAAACATGTTTCGTAAAAATCCTTCGCTTGCAGACGTTTTTATAATAGATTCGAAAGCAATATAATGTTGGTACAGTTTCGAAAGAAGTCAGGGTAAGCAATTCTAAAGAATTCAAAGTCAATCGTGCCATTCAAACAAACCTCCTTGCTCTTCTCTCTCGTATTTACTAGTGAGAACGGAATAGAGGATGGGTAAGGGTGACTTAAGCTACCGGCATTCTCAATCACCGAACGAAACGCAACAGCTTACGACGATCTTTTGTATGAGGATGGTACTATGATTTAGACAGTTCCCTGATGCTGTATCCTATACCCTTACCAACAAAGTTCTGCCTGAAGACCAGAATCACGACAAGACTATATTAACTCCATTCATATCTTATACATTTCCATGATTGAACAAATTAATCATATCAACTTTTATGTATATTATTGCAGTACTTCGTACTGATGTCTCAAGCCATCTTAGCCTTCAGTCCGTACGGATGGGCCAGCTACATGAAGTACGAGCACAAAAGACTGGGCCACGCTACTCTACAAATACTTGGCTCCATCATGGTCATCGCTGGCAGCGCCGTAAGGATCGCAAACGTCAATAATAACTTCAACACTGCACATGGAATTTGCGGTAAGACATCATTTTAATTTTTACACATAACCAATTTTGCTTTTTTCATCAGTATGAGGCCTAGACAAGCCTCATTGTATTAATGGCACAGAGATTTTATGTATGTTGACTCAATAAAATGAAAAAGTAATTGGTAAAGCAGCGCTTTATTTATGCTGTGCATAATGCGCTTAGGCGATTACGATTTATATAAAATTTTACTTACGCTTGAATTGATTTTGAACACCATCCCTGTTCCAAACGTGATTTATTTAGTTTAGAATTGAGTGCTTATTGATTTCTGACTGATCTTATTAGTGTAATAAAATGAATTACAAGATCGTCCAATTGTATATGTATACTGTTTGGAATTTGGCGGAGTTTGCAAAGTGATTCTACTGATACATGATTTTAAAAATAAATATTATTGACCGAAATATTTTACCAATATTCATATTTTACTCAATTACGAATTTTTTGATTATTGCAATTTGTTATATATGCATACATACATACATAGTCTCACGCCTATATCCCCGAAGAGGTAGGCAGAGGTATATTGGCTACACCCACTTTTCACCAGATTTATTTTAGTCCCACGCAATAGGGGGCGAGCCTATTGCCGTATCGGGCACATTACCAGACTCCGTGCTGCTACTGAGAATTTCCTAACGCAAAAACCCAACAACACTTTGCCCGACCCGGGGATCGAACCCGAGACCTCCCAATCCCACGCGCACATTTATGCCGCGAGACTAACGAGGCAGTGTTATATATGAAGTTGTTATTTGTGTCCATTTTAACCATACGAATATATTCCAGGTTTCATCGCGCTGGTACTGGCTGTAAGCACTCTCGTTGGCGGTTTGCTGACTTGGATATTCCCTAAGATGAATAACAGAGTGTTGAAGATAGCCCACTCATGTGTAGGCTCAGCCACACTTATTTTAGCATTTGTCACTATAATTCTCGCCTTCCACAATTGGTACAGATCCGCATTAGGGGACGCTAATGCTAATACAGCTATAGTACTGTCAGTATTCGCAATGATCGGGTGCATACTTATGGCAGCCGGTAAAAATGTTAATCGACTTTTGAGTTAAAAATATTAAATAGTAATGGATAACTTTTTATCGCGTAAGAGGCGTAATAAGTGCAGAGACTAAATTAAACAATCTAGTTTTATCGCAGTGTGTGTCTGAAATTTTGATGATTTGCATGAATATACTAAAATTCTATTATAATCATGTTTAAATGTTTTATTTATGACAGTTTATTTTTCCAATATGTAACATGGCTTGTAGGTAAGCAAGTGATGAATATGAAGATAGAGGGATGGAAAGGGCCAAGGAAAAGATGGATGGACTGTATGAGGATGGATATGAAAGAGAAAGGGGTAAATGGTCAGATGACGGGCGACAGAAAAGAATGGAAGCGAAGGACGTACTGCGCCGACCCCAAATAAAGGGCTAGAAGACGACGACTATTTTTCCAATAAGTATATCATACAGGTTAATAACGGTTTCCTTTTACTTTGAATTTGATTGTTAAGAGCGGGCTTGATCATTTAATTACTACTTATTTTTACGATTCAAATGGTAAGTACGTTTTATGCATCATCCTTACATCCGCCAACAGATATTTTTCAGGGTCTTTTAGAAAAAAAAAATGTAGCTATAATTTTATTGGCATATCAACAATAAATTAGCAACATTCTTGGGTAAGTAACACCACCGAACAAGGGCGTCGCCTAAGCTGGCTGATAGGCACTCGCCTAGGGGGTGTCAAGGTCTTCAGCCGATGGCCTGGGAGGGGGCAAATTCATATGGAAAATGAGAAAAGTATTGAGAAAAGTATAAATTATAGGATTTTTTACTCTCTAGGGGGGCTGCTGCCCTTCCTCCTGCCCCCCTCCCCTCCTGGCGATGCCCATGCCACCGTATATAATTTATGAGCATTATCATCCAGATAAATTAAAAAGTGGTACAAAAATAGTGTGTTGGTATCTACAAAGTATTTAATATACCTAAACAGGATGTACAGGGTGGTGAGACTGGTGTTGAATTACAAAAATATCATATCTACCTAAACCTTATCTAGGATTAACAAATGACAATATACGATAGCACACCCATTCCCAAGGCTATCGATAAAACAGTGAGTCATAACGCTCAGGCGATCCTTTTATAACCTTCGATCGGATGATTCGCCAAATATTCTGTCATACTCTATCAATAATATTGATTATTTGAATTTATTGTCATGGTTTTCCAAATTATTTATGAATCTAGGATACAATTTGTTATTACAGAATACTTTAATTATGCTTTTATCTTTACCTAATGTTGATTAAACGGCTTATAGGGATAAAACCATAATTAGGTGTTTTAGATAACATCGGAGTAATGTGCCCGGTAACGGCAATAGGCTCGCCCCCTATTACGTGGGATCTAAAAATTCATGGCGAAGTGTGGGTGTAATATTAGACCTCTGCCTACCCCTTCGGGGATACAGGCATACTATAAATAAAAAAATAAAGATAACATCATAATTCTTAAAGTGCATGTATTCACCTACACTCCTTGTTTGATAAAATAACAATTCAATCAATCCCTTTTTTGTAAATCAGAATTCGCTCTACTAAGCCTCTTTCAGAGCTATGTTTGTAAGAAGTATATTATCTAGGTTTATCAAATCGTAATCGGACAAGTTAGTGTTTTTTTAGAGCAAAGCCACTTGCTATCAGATTTACAATGTATATTTTGGCGATAGTAGCATTTTTGTGTCGATAAATATAAATAGATAGAAAAGAGTGAAGCTTGTTTTAGCAACTACCAAAAGCATCTGATGCTTTGTTTCACGACATCGTATGGTTATAGACAAGAAAGAGGGATGGTCAATTGGTTACATATAATTTTAAATCATATTATGTTTAACTATTACATAAAAGTACTAACAATATTTATTTAATCTTCTTTATACTGGATGTAAGGGACGGTGTACCGAAAACTGATATCAGTGTGAATGTACTGAACATTATACTAAGAACCTTGGCGGTCGAATTTTGCGGAAAAAATCAAAGAACTCGACAATATTTCAAAAAAAAGGGATGTAAATAGGAACTCGCAAACTCGCATTATCAGCTGTTACGGCCCAACAGCAGCGGCCCGCGCGCGCCGCGGCCTGTCACATCAGAGTAAACGCGCCATGTACATGTTTAATTCTTAGAATTTTACAAAAATATTAATGCGGGTCGAGTATAGTTACTATTTCATTACCTTATATGGCAAAAAATGCAAAAGAAAAATCGGAAAATTCATGAAAATTTTCCGGAAAATTCGACCGCCAATGGCCTGAATCACTGGTATCGGTTTTCGATACACCGTCCCTTACACCCTGTGTATAAAATCCATCTACTTGTGATAGACTGACAGACAGAAGTCCAACTTATATTGTGCATGAAGCTACAATTTGGCGTCTGTGGAGGGATGCTCTAGAAGGGATTACCAGAAATGCTCACGGGATCGCTAAATTAGAATAAAACATTCTTTATTGCCTGTTAAACAGTGAAGGGAAACATAGTGAGGAAACCACCATGTCTGAGAGCTCTCTGTAATGTTCTCTGCTAACCCATACTTGGCCTGTGCAGTGGATAAGGTTTAATTCTTTTTATAATAGGAGAGACTTGTGCTCAGCACTGGGACAGGTTATGAACAAGGCTGATCAATACTAATTTACTTAAGTAAATATCGACCGCTCAAAATAGACGTCGATCGTCGCAACTATCGTTAGTATTGAGGTATCTAGAAACGATAAAATCGGACAAGACTTAACACTTTTTATAGCATTGCAGCAATTTTCAATGATGTTTAACTTATTTCAGGTAATGGCCTTAAGATAATAATTTTACAATTGCCTAGAAAAGCCAACATAACGAAATAGAATAAGCCAAAAACAGAATATGAGGCAGGTAAAATGAAAGTAACGCGCTACTGGGTATGAAAAGTACATACATACATACATACATATCGTCACGCCTTTTATCCCCGAAGGGGTAGGCAGAGGTGTATTTCTACACCCACTTTTCGCCAGATATACTTTAGTCCCACGTAACAAGGGGCGAGCCTATTACCGTACCGGGCACATTTCCAGACTCCGTGCTGCTACTGAGAATTTCGTGACAGAAAAACCCAATAACACTGCCCGACCCAGGAAATGAACCCGGGACCTCCCGATCCCACGCGCACATTTATGCCGCGAGACCAACGGGGCAGTCGTATGAAAAGTAATGCAGCATATAAAAAGATTTCCCACACAAATATTATATTTATACTAGTCGGCGCCAGCGGCTTCGCACGCACATATTTTCGAATTTCCCGTTTTGCCCGATCCCGTGGGAATTTCGGGAAATCCCGTCTTAGTGCCCCCTACGGTCCCCAAGGAACATACATGCAAAATTTCAGCTTTTTGCGCCGCGTAGTTTCGGCTGTAGCGTGTCTGTCAGTCAGTCAGTAACGCAAGGATTTTATATATTAAGATTATAGGTTAAGCTTATATTATCTATGATAAATTCTTGTGACTTAATATTATATTTAGGTGACAATAACAATCACTAATTACCTTACAAAAGTATTTATAAACACGGATTTCATGATAAAAGTACATTAGTCATCAAACGGTTCAATAGATTACATAAATAGGTATGTTAAATTCTCCGAATTATCGTATCTAATCTTATACTTTTTAAAGATCTAAATACCATACCGTAATGAAAAAATACTTTTTCACCACAGCAGCTCAAACATGCCGCTTTTGCTGCGACACAACAGTGAACAAAACGCGATTTTGATTCGAGCGTAAGGCAAAGTAGCTTTTTAATTTTTCAATCTTCAGTGCCACGAATTGACATTGTTCAGCCACAAATTTGAAACATTCGAATTTTACTGTGCTCTGTCTCTTTCACATGCATATAAAAAGTGAGTGAAAAAAACAAACCCCTTCGAATTCGAAATTCGATTTTGGAATTCGACCTCAAAGAAAGCACCTACGGCAACGCAAAAAATAAAAACATATTTGTAATAAAGAAATTACCTACTTGTTTTTATATGTTATTGTTTAAGTAGGTACATGTTTAATTTATAAAAATAAGTCTAATTAATAGTATAGAATTAGTATTTAACCAATACATTTATATTTAGAATAAAATTACAACAATGATACATTTGAAGTATAAACATCAGGGACGCAGTATTAAAACGCGATTTAAAAAAGTAGCGAGAATAAAAATTTCGCTGATGCTGATACATTAGGTATAGCGTAACGTGTTAAATTATATTAATATATAAAATAATCTAAAAAGATGAGTGAAACTAGCGATGATGACTGTACTTTAACACCAGAAGAGTTAAATCAACAAGTGATTATGCAGAATCCAATCTATTCCTGTTCATTTCTTTGTCTCCTAAGTAATATGTGTTCTCACTGCTGTGGTGAAAAGTTATGTGTGCTACACGAGAGCAAAGTTTTTTGTATCTCGTGCTGTTGAGTCCCTCACCACGCTCAGGATTCTAACTTTGATTCACTCGCTACGCTCGTGAATCAATCATAGAATCTTTCGCTTGCTCGCGACTCAAAATCAACACTCGAAACAAAAAACAACTTTGCACTCTTGTTGCACAAATAACTATTTTACCACAGCAGCTCAAACATGCCGCTTTTGCTGCGAGACAACAGTGAACAAAACGCGATTTTGATTCGAGCGTGCGGCAAAGTAGCTTTTTAATTTTTCAATCTTCAGTGTCACGAATTGACATTGTTCAGCCATAAATTTAAAAACATTCGAATTTTACTGTGCTCTGTCTCTTTCACATGCCTATAAAAAGTGAGTGAAAAAACAAACCCCTTCGAATTCGAAATTCGATTTTGGAATTCCACCTCAAAAAAAACACCTTCGGAAACGCAAATAAAAAAAGATATTTGTAATAAAGAAATTACTTTTTTTAATATGTTATTGTTTATATGTTTAATTTATTATTGGATTTTAATAAAAATAAGTCTAATTAATATTATAAAATTAGTATTTAACCCACACATTTTTATTTGGAATTACAACAATGATACATTTGAAAAATAAACATCAGGGACGCGGTATTAAAAAGTATTTAAAAAAGTAGCGGGAATAAAAATTTCGCTGATGCTGATACAGTTTAGCGTAACGTGTTAAATTATATTAATATACTAGCTGGTACCCGCGGCTTCGCACGCGGCAAAATGTTAAAAAGTTCTCTGCCAAATCTAATCCTTACACAGCCGGTGATTTTCCAGATTTCAAGATGAATGACTCTTTGCTTTTATACATAATTATACAAAAATAAGTGTCATGACAACAGCGCAACCTACCGGGTCAAATTGGAGCCTATATGTAGCGCTATAAAGTCCTCTACCTTCCAGTTAAAGTCTCATTTGAATCGGTTCAGCCGTCCCAGAGATTACCCCGGACAAACAGAAAGACAGACAGACAGACAGACAGACAGACAGACAAAAATGTTACAAAGGGTTGTTTTGGACTTAGAATCGTGTAACTAACTATATGCATTTAAAAAAACATAGTTATTTTGAAATCACAGACAGACACTTCAATTTTATTTATATGTATAGATGTATAGATAAAATAATCTAAAAAGATGAGTGAAACTAGCGATGATGACTGTACTTTAACACCAGAAGAGTTAAAACAACAAGTGATTAATGCAGAATTCAATCTATTCCTGTTCATTTCTATGTCTCCTAAGTAATATGTGTTCTCACTGCTGTGGTGAAAAGTTATGTTTGCTACACGAGAGCAAGGCTTTTTGTATCTCGTGCTGTTGAGTCCCTCACTACACTCAGGATTCTAACTTTGATTCACTCGCTACGCTCGTGAATCAATCATAGAATCCTTCGCTTGCTCGGGACTCAAAATCAGCACTCGAAACAAAAAACAACTTTGCTCTCTTGTTGTACAAATAACTATTTCACCACTGCAGCTCAAACATGCCGCTTTTGCTGCGAGACAACAGTGAACAAAACGCGATTTTGATTCGAGCGTGCGTAAAAGTTGCTTTTTAATTTTTCAATCTTCAGTGTCACGAATTGACATTGTTCAGCTATAAATTTGAAACATTCGAATTTAACTGTGCTCTGTCTCTTTCACATGCATATAAAAAGTGAGTAAAAAAACAAACCCCTTCGAATTCGAAATTCGATTTTGGAATTCGACCTCAAAGAAAACACCTACGGCAACGCAAAAAAAAGATATTTGTAATAAAGAAATTACTTTTTTATATGTTATTGTTTACATGTTTAATTTATTATTGGATTTTAATAAAAATAAGTCTAATTATCAGTATAAAATTAGTATTTAACCAATAAATTTTTATTTAGAATTACAACAATGATATATTTGAAAAATAAACATCAGGGACGCGGTATTAAAACGTGATTTAAAAAAGTTGCGGGAATAAAAATTTCGCTGATGCTGATACAGTAGGTATAGCGTAACGTGTTAAATTATATTAATATATAAAATAATCTAAAAAGATGAGTAAAACTAGCGATGATGACTGTACTTTAATACCAGAAGAGTTAAATCAACAAGTGATTATGCAGAATTCAATCTATTCCTGTTCATTGCTATGTCTCCTAAGTAATATGTGTTCTCACTGCTGTGGTGAAAAGTTATGTGTGCTACACGAGAGCAAAGTTTTTTGTATCTCGTGCTGTTGAGTCCCTCACCACGCTCAGGATTCTAACTTTGATTCACTCGCTACGCTCGTGAATCAATCATAGAATCCTTCGCTTGCTCGGGACTCAAAATCAGCACTCGAAACAAAAAACAACTTTGCTCTCTTGTTGCACAAATAACTATTTAGTTCATGGAAAATTATGGTTTTATATATCAAAGAACCTAGGCCCAAGACTATATCCAGCACAGGACTACGGCAGACTAATGATGACCCCCCCCCGTGGGATCTCTACCTTGTCGTGGTGGGCGGGGCTTAGTAACCGTGGTTAGGGCCACGGTGTAGCTAAGCGAGATCCGAGAGTGGACGCTCCGCGTGGGCTTGATGGAGGCCTGTGCGGGACGCGTCCAAAGGTGCGGGTGCGGGGGACAGTTCTTTCAGTCCCGCGCAGTCGGGCGCGGTCGTGGGAGGAGAGGCGTGTCAGTGTTGCGTTGCCGCGTGCCCTATCTCCCGCGACCAAATGGGGGCGCACCATTTGTTGCGTCGCGGTGGGGCCGCAGAGGAAGAGGAGATGCGGTGTTGTCAGGTTGCCGTCCTCCCTATCCTCTGCGGCCGTTTTAGTACCTGCGGACGTCGAGTGCTGGGGCTGCTCCCCGTCCGCCAAAAGGCAAGGCCCAAGTCATAACGAGACGGGGCCTGCCTACACCAACGGCGGGCCAATCCCGGGCGGGGTCACAGAAAAGTATGCTATCCGCGAATCGCGTGACCCCGCCACTACACGGAACCCGCAGGGACACGGCGGTGGTTTTAGTGGGTATGCTCCGACTTTAGAGGAGAGCCTCCACACATCTCCTCCGCCAGTCCCAAGCCCAGTCGGTCACACTCCGGCCGGGTTGGCATCGAGTTGAGATGACTCATAAGGAGGGTTTCCATCGTAGTGAACGAAAAAAACAAGACTAAAAAGATGACAAAAATATGATGGAGATATCACAGAACAACCCAACAAACACAAAAACTCACAAGGCATATTCGTATATTATTATATCTGGTGTCTTAGGTTATGCCTCTCTTCTCTTCTTTTATATAGGCACCTCCTATTAAACATTCATCTTGCAGAATTCCTGTTAAAAATCACAGAACAAATTCGTGGTATATATGCATTTTAGTTGGTAAATTAAATCTTACTTTATAATATAGTTATTACTAACTATTACCGAATATTTTATTAGTAAACGCTGTTCAAGGAAACTTTGTTTTTAAATACACGTCTTAATAAATTACAATGTACATACGTCTTAATAAATTACAGTGTATGTACATATACTCACGCCTGTTTGCCAGAGGGGTAGGCAAAGACTACATAACGCCATTTCCACCGATCCTGACATATCTCTCTTGCTTCATTCACTCTCATCAAATTTCTCATGCTTACTCTTCGGTTAAGGGTACTTCTAACCCGTCCTTTTTTTAGGTTGTCTCCAATCTGGTCAGAGAACGTCCACCTAGGTCTTCCCCTGCCTCCTATCCCATTCACACTTGCCTTATATTATCTTCGTAGTCAGTTTTTCGTCATCCATCCTCTTCACGTGTCCAAATCATCTTAGCGTACCTTTCTCGTTGGTTGTGTCAACATCTTCTGTTACCCCACAACACTCTCTTATAACACAAATATTTACTCTTCTTTATTTTATACTTCTCAGTGCTCTCATTTCTACAGCATTTATTCTTCTGACATACTCAACTTTTACAACCAAACATAAGTGTAGACACTAACCCGTCCTTTATGCACAGACAAACGTGCCTTTTTGAATACGTTTTGACTGTTCATAAAAGCCTTCAAAGCTCCATTCTCCCTATAGCTGCATTAACTCTTCTTTTAATATCTTCTTCATACTTACCATTCATAGTAAACAGCGTACTTAAATATACAAAATCTTTTACCTACTCTACTCGCTGTCCATCGATCTTAATTAATATTACAAAAAATTACAAAGTAAAATATTTAAATTTTAATTTCATCATTTAGGTGCCTTAAAAAAGCAAAATAGTGGCATTGCAGTTGCAAAAACGAAAACTTTCTTTACCTAATAATAAGCGCAGTAGAGTTCCTACAATAATTGCAGCACTTAGTTGAAGGAAATAAGTTGTTACTACATTTATCTACCTAGTAGAACATGCACTCAGACATGAGAGCTTTTAACTTGAACATTGCTGAGACAATTACAATCTAACGAGTATACGTTTCACATTTCTGTGACGTTTCTACTTTCATTTTAACTAACCTGTCAGTCTACAGATGATTTCCACGTAGGACAGAGATTTTGACCACCTTTTTTGGTTAGGGTATAATTTATGTAAAACAACTATGTAGGCATCCCGAATCAGTAGGTCAGTTTCTACAGCAAGCTCTCTAGCTTAAGAATTGACGGATTTGCTGACAATGTGTGAATAAATTTACCAACAGCAACAATTTGTGTAACTTTTGTAAAATGTTTTAAACGTATCTATAACGCGTTTCAAACATACTGAAACACACAAAAATATTTTTAGACACCATCATCTATACAAATAAAAATGAATCTCCGAAATGTTTGTACGCGCATAACTGCCAAACGACTGTACCAAATTGGATAAATCTTTCTTTCGTGTGTTTGTTATCGTCATGAGAAGGTTTGTATGAAAAAAAAATGCAAGTAGATATTAAAAAAAATGGCGGTACGAAGTTCGCCGGGTCAGTAATATTATAAAATAAGACTATAATCATGAAACACGAAGGGGAACTTTATTGCTGAGCGTTCGATATCACCACATGGTATGACTTTTGCGGATATACAGGTACAAGATAAGATAACATAAGCGTGGCAATCATTTATATGAATTTTATACATATATCTACATTATTTGGAGACTGGATTAATACATTTGATCGATCGGTTTGATAATTAGTTTTGTAAGCTTTTAAAGTAACGGGGATTCACATTAATTGGTACCTTTGTCAGCGGTAACAACATACCTACTGGTGTCATTTATCATACAATGGTCAAAACCGAACACTAGTGACATCTAACGATCGCTAACGGAACTAAGAGGACAAGAATGCTTAAGATACAGAATCGCACTTTTAAAACTAATTACTACATGTACAAGCTCTCGACAATATCCATCGGGCCGCGTTTCACCAGGCTGGGTGTACTGGCCTGTCCAGAGGATCCTCCCTCAAGTTACAGAAATACCACCTTGTTCCGCCACACAGGACTATACATTTCCACAGAAATTGGTGAGTGGCAGATGTCATCTTCAGCCTTTAACAGTACACTGCTGGACTAGGCCTCTTCTTTGAAAGGAGGAATTGGACTACTATACCACGCTGGCCAAACGGGTTGGTATAGGATTTGTATCAAGTTTTCCTTCTCTTACAGTGCTGTTCTCTGCATAATATGCTCCTTCTGTCGGCTCTTACGACACCCATGGGATGATATGGGCTGGTGACAATCCGTATTTTTAATCCGTCACCATACGAACAGATGATGAGATGAGAGGCAGATGTATTTACCTTTTATTAAACCTTTGTGACGTTATCATCGTCGGGCTGGCCCCTACCACTTCTCCTGCCGGCCGTTCCCCTCCCAGCGGCGAATAAATACGGCGGCGCGACGGCGAACCCTCTCTCTTGAATCCTGGCCGCTGAGATAAGTTCTACTTCTCTTCTGGAGCACCGAAGCCTCGTCAGCCTGCCTGCCTACCCTGCCCTGAGTCTCAGCTCTTACTTTTAGCTACCGGGTTTATTTTGTGTAACTCCTGCCAACATAAATATATTTTGTAACCAACCACAGTACTATTTAATGTATCTCTCAACACACCAATAAACGTTACACCTCGTACCAACCCGTCTGGCCAGAGTGGTACTAAAGGCCTTCCTATTGACTCTCAGGTCTACCTAATGCTATAATCCCGCTTTTAAGTACGTATATAAGTAAGGTATACAATTTTAAGGACTGCTTCCGTGGTCCACTGGATAGCGTATGCGTCTGCTGATCGGAGGTCCCGGGTTCGGGCAAAAAGTGTTTCTGGGTTTCCAAATTCTCAGTAGCAGTACGGAGTCTGGTGATGTGCCCGGTAGCGGCAATAGGCTCGTCCCCTACTACGTCACGGACCTAAAAAGTCATGGCGAAATGTGGGTGTAATATTACACCTCTGCCTAAATATATAATTGATTGATTGATTGATTGAAAACTCTTTATTGTACACCAGAAAAACAAAAATATACAAGAATACAGTGATCAAATTATAAGCAACTTAAAACTAGGTACAAGGGCGGTCTTATCGCAAAATGCGATTTCTTCCAGACAACCAAATGGAATACATAATTAAGTGACTGATAGAATGGGTAGGTATGTACTTAGAGGAATAGTGTATCCTAAAGAGCTCATCAAAACTAAACTAATAAGAATACTATGTACTTACATACTAATATTAAAACATACATAAATATATACTTTATAAAATATATAAATAGATACTATAAATAAATACAATATATATAAATACCTATATACATAGATACCTTAAAAAAAAAAAATACAATATCAGTGCAAGTTTAAAAGAGTAGTCACGGAAAATCTGCTAAGTAGTGTTTGGTGACAAGTTTCTTAAATAATGTCAACGATTGAGCCTGTCTTATTGTCTCCGGCAACAAATTCCACAATCGGACAGCCTGGACAGTAAAAGATTTGTCGTAGAAAACTGAAGAATGTGCAGGAACTTTCAACCTAAGATTCTCCGATGATCTTAAGCACTTTGTATGTGTGTCATGGAGGTATTCAAAGCGAGTTTTCAAATACATGGGAAAAGAAGGGTTGTATAGAATATTATAGAGAAGGCAGAGAATGTGAGTATTCCGGCGAAGGCGGATTGGCAGCCACTTGAGCTTCGTGCGAAATTCAGAGATATGATCATATTTGCGTAAACCAAATATGAATCTTATACAGACATTTTGGAGCCGCTCAAGTTTATCAAGCTGATCATTATTGAGATCGAGATAGCTGGCATCGGCATAGTCAAGAATGGGAAGAAGAATAGATTGCACAAGTGCAATTTTAGTGGCAGTTGGAAGGAAATTACGCAGTCTTCTCAATGATGCTATGGCAGCAAAAAGACGTCGGCTGATGTATTGCAGCTGGACGGCCCACGAAAATGTTGTGTCTATGTATATCCCCAGATTCTTAACATCTTTACGAAAAGGAATAGAAACACCTGCAAAAGACACCTGGGGAAGCACAGACCAGTTAATCCTAGATATCAGTCTAGAGCTGCCAACAATTATAGCCTGGGTTTTAACAGGATTAACCTTAAGACCATACGTTTTAGTCCATTCTGATATGGCAACTAGGTCCTGATTAATACTGGCGATGCCTAAAGATAATATGGGGATAAAGAAGTGTCTATTAAAAAAAAATGCTGCCAATTATAAAAAATTTGGGCAAGTGCGAGTCAGACTCGCACACGAAGGGTTCCGTACCATCATCTATAAAAGAAAATCACGTTTGTTGTATGTATACTTAAATACTTTTTAAGTTTCTACCTGTTTATTAAGATCGAGTAACAAATTGCTTAAAAATTACGTTTGTTGTATGGGAGCCCCCCTTTATTATTAACTTTTTTTAAATTTAATTATTTATTTTGAAAGGTAATATACAACTACATATTCTGTGAAAATTTAAAGCGTCTACCTGTTACCGTTAGTAATTTTGAGCAAAAAATACGAAAAAAAACACGTTTTTTGTATATCCCCTTAATATTTTCATTTTTTTATTTTTAGTATTTGTTGTTATAGCGGCAACCGAAATACATAATTTGTGAAAATTTCAGCTTTCTAGCTATCATGGTTTATGAGATACAGCCTGGTGACAGACAGACAGACGGACAGACAGACAGACAGCGGAGGCTTAGTAATAGGGTTCCGTTTTTTACCTTTTAGGTACGGAACCCTAAAAAGCTCTTCATAATGTTTCAAAAGCCATGCGATGTCTGCCAACCCGCACTTGTAGCGTGGTGGACTATGGACTTACCCTTCTCGTAGGGAGAAGACGCCCGTGCCCATCAGTGGTACAGTTTATTTATATATAGGGCCGATGATGATAATAATTCTAATAAAGGGAGATTAAGATAGAGACAAATGGAACAATTATCTGCTTAGCGACAAGTAGATATTATGATATCAACGGACTCGACTTTTGCAATCAATGAGTAATGCCGATAAATACTATGGGCTTACCCTTAGGTAAAATTGGTAATTCCAACGTGCATGTAATTATTGCTATAAGAACTTCAATACAATAGGCTAGTTGACAAAAAAAAAATATAAGTCCGTCCTTTAGATTATTCAAAAATAAGCGATACGTATTTTTTTATTTGTAAATTAAACCAAAAATGACCAAGATATAGCTGATTAAAGTTATGTATAACGTCACTTCGTGCTGCATTTTTTCGCACTAGATGAAGTCACACGTCACTTTAATGGGCTATATCTTTGTTATTTTTTATTTAATCGAAAAAAGAAAAATACGTGTCCAATATTTTTTTATAATCTAAAATGCGGACTAAATAAAATGTAATTATTTTGACCCTGGAAACTACCCTATTGGATAGGTATATAGTGACTAATAATGCACGTCTAAACCTCGTATGGCTTTTATTGATAACTTAGTCTGCTATTTTGCTGATAAATACATTTTTCGAGTTAAGTCTTTGGACTGCATGCCCACTTTCAAGGAGTACGTTTTGAAGCCACTATTGTGCTTGATGTACATATTTGTTGCTTGACGATTTTGCGTACATGTATTTCCCCGGAAAGGGAAGAAGAAGCCTTCACAAAAAAAATATTTATTTGTTATCAACTGCGAAGAAAAAAAAATACAGTTGAAATTGCTCTAGCTTTTCAGGATTGAGATAAGTTTATATTTAATGTTTGAAAGTGAAAAATATATGTGTTGATTAGATCAATGTGTTTATTTACATTGGTGTAGTACTGAAGTAGTACATCATCTAAGTACAGTGTCCCAAACTATATCCTAGCTGGATGAACCCTCTAGAAATGGATACATACAACTGAATCGAGTCTAAACATTTATTTATTTGGTTCCTCTTTACGCACATCATGGCAGCGTTATCGATACAACGAGATAGGCAACATCAGTATCTCTCCCATAGCTATCGGGAAATCGGAGATAACAGCATACCCGCAGGCAGATAGACATTTTCGGTATCAGTGATTGTAACGCACTGCAGTGAGTGGTATAACTACGTGAATACGTGGAAACTTTAGGGTCAACCATGCAGTCACCACCACCGCCGCCACCACCCCCAAATCCCACTTATCACCCCCCAAACATTGAAGATGGTGGACATGCTATGGGACGTCCGAAATCATCCGGTTTAACATTTTGCTTGAGCGTGTCCCATAACCTGACCCAATTATTCCTTGGTGGAGTGGTGGTCATTGCGTTGACCCTTCCCGATATAGATCTCTCCAAGTCTTACACGCAACACGTCATATTATGTACTGCTGGGGTAAGTAGTTTTACGTTTATGTTCTCAACTTATCTGTATGTTCGGGAACTCTACACGGGTTAACTTCACAAACTCTACACCTTAGTCAAAGTTTATGTTTTGGCCGCTACGGTCACATGGGCACAATGTGAAAATTATGTCACTGTTCATTACTTTGATGTTAAACAAACATTATTGCAGTAATTAAAAAGCTTAGTCACGTATTTTGACTAAGGCGTAGAATAAGTGAAGGCTTGTAGATTTAAAGCTTGGCTTTACATGAGATCTGCTAACTTTTTGTCAGTGTGAGCCATATTGTCTCATCTTGACAATATGTTACGTAAAAATGTTTTTGGTGTCATCCAGCAAGGTGAAAGTTTTACATGTTCATACATCAATTACGCGGATGTAGAGAGGTGACGTCAGGAAACGTCCGGGCTTAGAAGGAAACAGGGCCTACGCCTAAACCTAAACCTAAATATATATGCTATTCATTTCATCTCCATAATGCTTGCTCCATCCTCCATTTCTCTCATTTGTTGGTATAGGTACGTGGCCAGTTTTGAAATACAGTTGTTGCCCAACACATACTATAACCACAATATAAAGACTAATAGACTATGCTTTAAAAATTAAATGATAAGCAAAATTTAGTTGGCCGTCTCAAAGTATTTGTAGAATACATTTAGAATACGTTTTCATATGCACATTTATAATTAATGCGTCACTTTTTTTCAGTATTTCGTCCTGATGACTCAAGCCGTCCTGTCGTTCAGTCCCTTCGGCTGCGCCGGCCACTTGAAGTACGAGAACAAACGATTAATTCACGCATTGATGCAAATTGTTGGTGCTAGCTTTGCCATCGCCGGTTCCATCATAAGATTGGTCGATGTGAACACTAACTTTGAAACCCCTCATGGAATATTTGGTGAGTTTACTATCTATTCATACATACATACATATCGTCACGCCTTTTATCCCCGAAGGGGTAGGCAGAGGTGTATTTCTACACCCACTTTTCGCCAGATATACTTTAGTCCCACGTAATAAGGGGCGAGCCTATTGCCGTACAATCTATTCATTCAACGTTAAAATAGCACGCGTTAAAATATTACGAGCAATCTTTCCCATCTCCGGTAGATTTGTGTGACCCCACCACTAAGGAAAGTAGAAGATACTTCAGTGATTATTGAGAATAGGCCTTTAACAGTCTCTCTTATCTTCACCTGTCCACTTGGTTAAGAGTGTGACCTGCAACGGTTTACGCACTAAAAGAAAACATGTGGAACGTTATTGTGGTGGAAAAAGATTTTCTTCTTCTGACAAAGTGGAAACTACCATCCCTACATATTGTATGTAATATTCCCCGATAAACCATGTAATTTTCCCCGATAAACTACTGAAAAAGACTTTCACGCTGTCACTAAAGGTTGCAGGGAAAGATTTGGGTGCATAATTGTTCGCAACCCGACATACAACGCAGGCATCAAAACCGCCTTCAAAGCTCGTGTTATATAAATAATTGAGAGCCTAAACATAAGCGGTAAACAAAAAAGCCGCGCATTATAAACTAAAGCACGCAATTAGTATTTATTAATGAGCCAATAATACTGATATGCAGTCACGGCGATCAATCGCAATTTCACGGCCGTCACAAATGGCTGCTTCCCGCTAATTAGCGCGAGTTATCAACTTCTGCGCTTAAAGCTTGAATAAATAGATAAGCAAGCTATAAAGCTTGTGCGTGACCTGTTCTAATGTTTTTGTATACGTTTACGTAAAATTATACAAGAACACTTCTACAATTTAATATCATCATACCTTTCTCGTGGCTGGGGCAGTCACAGCCTAGTGGAAATAGTTATAGACTGTCGTGCAGAGAGTACTGGGTTCAAAAACCGCACGCCGCTTACTTAAAGACTGGTCTGCAATATACCTATCCCTTTGGGTTGCGGATGTCAATGGAATGTTGATATTGGTTAATGAAGATAGTTAATGGTTGATATTCTGTCAAATCTGTCAGAGTAATAAGCGGATCCAAGCTACAAGGCGACAGTCTCGGGTTCACTGGGATATACTGATAGACAATGATGATTTTTCTTGTGGTAAATAAAGAGCTTGAGAAACCCAAGCAGTTCATTCTTCTTCTTCTACGGTCCCTCACTGCTGAGGATCGCGACCACATATTTGTTTCCAGTAGGAGTGGTCATACGCCGTATGTAAAGCTTGTTGCATGCTGCCGCCCACCGCCTTCTTGATCGTGGTCAGACCATCTTGTAGGTGCCCTGCCTTGAGCACGTCTTCCATTTTACAAGCACCTATATATTAAATTCTGCATTATCATCTATCTCAAAATAAAACTTTTATTTAGACGTCATAAATGCACTCTTACATGATCTAGCACTGATTTGTGTGATTCTATAGCCATATAATTAAGTTTATTTGAAAACGATGATGAATATGTTCGTTTACAGCTTAAACTCAACAGTTCATAATTAAATCCTTCCAGAAATCTTTCTTGATGTGTAAGCGCCCGTATTTGTACCACGATCGCATTAGAGTACAAGCGTATGGCATTTAATAAATGACAAGAAAAGAGTAGAAACGAAAGGTTGTGAAAAACCAGCATGTGTTTCGAATCTCTGTGCGAAGAAACATGTGTGAAAATAAAAGCGAGAAGCTTGTCACTAATTTTGTTGCGTCATGAAAACATTTCTTAACACAACCCAGTATTTTCCTGATTGCTCATTAATTTTTAAACCATCAAATGCCAATAAATATGGATCAAACCCATATTTATTTTATGCTTGTCAAAATATAAATACTATAAACAAATAATCAAAGCTATCGTATTTTTTTTCAGGCTTCATCGCTATGATACTAGCAGTCGCCAGTCTCCTCGGAGGTATTTTCAATTTAATATTCACTAAACTAAGCAGCAAGTTGATGAAGATATTACACTCGCTCGTCGGCTGTTTTACACTCATTATGGCTTTCGTAGCCATCATCTTTGCCTTCAACAATCACTACAGGGAAGTTGCCGGTGACCGTAATGCCAATATAGCTGTCTCGTTTTCAGTGTTTGCTTTAGTTGGCACGTTACTTATGGCGATGGTGAGGATTGTTAGACGAATCTTAAATTGTTAAGTTATTTTATGTTTTTGCGTAAGATGTACTTGAAATCAAACTACTTTTAAAGTTTTATCTAAGTTTATTTTAGATTTACTTCAAAATTTCTGGGATATTTTATTGTATTTCCAGAACTTGATTCAGCAGTAGGTATTCGTGGGGAGACCCGAGGAGAGATAAAAGTAGTTTGATTTCAAATTATAGGCTCTAATATTGACTATCTTAATAATTAGATCCACATCCACAACAATGCACCCGTTACTTATAATATTACATCTATCATTCATAAAAGCTATCAAGTTTAGTTACGTCAGTGAACAGTAAAAATTAAAAAGACAATGCCTTTGTATTTTATGAATACATAGATTTTGTTAAACAGATGCAATATTATATTCTTCATTACAACTGCTATTATAGTAGTAGTTTGATTAATGAAAATATTGAATGTTATATTACTAATCTTTACAGCTTCCCTGTCCCATGTATTAGATTCATAACAATTGATTTTCTATTCTACTTTCGCTGAACAGAGAATGGATTAATGTTATAAATGTAAGTGAAATTCTTCACTCTACTGTAAGTAGGTACATAACATACCCAAATACAAACTCGTTCAGTTCTGTATCGATATTTCGTTACGCAATCGACACGTTATCAAATCTAATCAGATACAGCCCTTATCGGATATAGGTACTAGTTTGACAAGAGATGATGTCCAAATACGTTTACACATAACAACTAATCCCATCAATATTTTGTTCGGGATACATCTATTACTGGAATGATGGACATTAGTAATTGCTATTCGCGCCTTAGAACGATTATTATTAAAAGTGTCTAATAATGTAACTAATAGCGAACCGTCAAGGAACATGTACAAAATAATTAATATGAAATGTGTGCTTTACGATGTGACTACAACATATAGTAATAGCCATCAGAAGGCAGTGAAAAACCTAGCTGTCATTTAAAATTAAAGTTTCTTTACATTTGAAGAGATTCGTTCGTTTAAATAATAATTCATGCAATAAATTATGTAAACGAACGAAACTCTTCAGTTAAGTAAAATTATAAGTATGTAGATACGATTTTCACTTGCTATGATTAAGATATATCTTTTTTCTGTTTAGCCTTTAAAAACTTTGGACAAAAAGCCTAGTGTTTTTTTTATAGTTCTGATAACTTCAAGCGTAACAAACGTACAAAATTACATGTTTTATTTTTAGCGGTATCTAATTAATTAGTAGTAATTAAGTAACTAATCTTAGTAATAATGAGTGTGTTTGTATGTTTTAGTTAAAGTTATTAATGTTTTAATATAGCCTCTACAAGATGAATGGGATGAAAGAATGTAATTTGGTTCATGAACCTTCTTCTCTACCGACGAAAAGTCGAAACAAAGTGAAGCGTCAATGTAAAATTTTACATGACTTAGATACTGCTTTCTATTACCACAATCAATAACTAGTTTTTAGAACAACGTGAGAAATCCATTTAAAAAATCCGGAAATATTAATATACTTAATATGTTTTAGAGATAACTACAACAATATTATAACGTAAAAATCGCGAGTCTCAGTGATGGTTATCGAACTCCTCCGAAAATAATTTATCGATTATAATCGATAAATTCTTTTCGGATTATTTTTCATGTAATTTTGTAGGCACAAAATAGTTCGTTGAGTATATTACATAAATTGGTATGCCATGATTCCTGCTTTAAGAAAATTTATTTATTTTTCGTATACATATATTTTCTTTGCTTTTTAGTTGTCTGGAATAAAATTATATATCAGTTCAAATTTTGGTGGGTAAGCTAATAAGTATATAAAATAGTACATGTGCGTTTCGCTTACTTTCGACTCTTTGGATATTGAGTACCATAATATGGGTGATGTTTATATCATATTCATAATTTGTTTAACTAATGTGCTATGCACTATTGTATTTTGATTACCGGTAATATAAATGCAACTGCTTTTTAAACTAAGGCCATGTGTTTTTTTTAGCCATATTGAAAATATGTTCTACATATGTTAGAATTATACATTGAATAGGTTCGCCGAATTATTAAAAGTTAATTTGAGGAACCGTTATAGAAACAATTGCCTTATA
This sequence comes from Euclidia mi, assembly GCA_944739405.2. Lineage (NCBI taxonomy): Eukaryota > Metazoa > Arthropoda > Insecta > Lepidoptera > Erebidae > Euclidia > Euclidia mi. Next base: position 36,750,958 of record OX123197.2, read on the forward strand.
CGATGCGGTTGTTTCCTGCAAGTAAATTATATGAGTTCATTTATCTAGTAAAATATGCCAAAATAATAACAGTTTCATTCATAAATTAATGTTCAAAATCTATATTACATATTTATTGATAATTAGTAATCTACTTATGCATATTTCTTACAAAATCCGGAGAATGACATTGCTTTTGGCGTTCATCAAAATTGTCTGACGGGACTATAGTCCGTGCCACGAGAATATAGACTTTTTGTAAACAAAGAATTTTTACTAAGTGACTTAGCGATAGTTCTGTCAAAAACAAATAATTTCAAATCCTATGAGCGCAACGGTACATAGATACGTGTAATTGGAAACTAAAATGTCAATGGATCGGGGTTTTATCGATATTATGCGCTGTCAACAGGATCTTTTAATGTTTTGAGGTACTGACGCCTAGAGTGTCAACATTTGGCGTTAGTTCATTGAAATGATACATTCTTGGGCTTAACATCTTTTTATCAGAGGACAATTAAATTTTTAGTTATCAAGAAGGGGTTGGTGTAAAGTTAAATACAAGTTTATAGGATCGCAACGCTCTTTCCGCTGCCGGCATCTCAAAAAAGCGCGTGCAGAATATCAGATGGCAGAAAATTATTTATACCTAAAAAAGAAATTGCGTTTTCAGACTACCGTAACGTTTAATGGTTTTTGTTTAAGTTCATTCTGACGATTTCATTCACAGACAACGTAAAATCTCTATGCCTAGAAATGTTTATGCAATGTATTAGCTAGTTATCTGTTATATTATTCATTGTCAATAATTTAATATTTTAGAATAGATATGCTACTTTGATGTTGACTTTGAGCAAAATTATTTATTGCGTATTGATTTTAAAAAAAATCGTGTCAATAATAAAGTAACATGTATGTACTCTATAATTAACAAACATGGTACTCTACTTTTCATTAATTTACAGATGATTACGTGTAAAACAACAAAAAAATCGGCAAATTTTCATAAAAAATATTTGATTTTGTGTTTTAATGGTCGAATGTTCATACATTCGACCATTAAAACACAAAATCAAATATTTTTATTTCAGTAAAATTTAACAATATAAATTTAAAAACATAGTGGCATAATTAGGCATTGAAAAACAAAAGACTGTTCAAAAGCATAAAATCTAAAACGCAACTGTTTGAAAAAAAATTGTAAAGCCCTGAATGTTTGTTTACAACAACAAAGTCTATCTTCTCGTGGCACCAACTATAGTTGGATAGGATTCACCGGTAGTAAAAATTGATTTAAACTAATCCCTATTTCCATAAAAATACTAAATAAGAAGCTTATTCCAACCAATGTCCCAGATTTGATTACAATCTAAGCACAGGTGAAAATGTTGCTTGTTCATGAACTTGCTCGCGCGTTCTCACCGCCTACGGCAGTCTGCTTGTGACACTACGCCGAAAAGCTGTCTGCGCGTGCTCAAAGGACGCCGCGCCGCTGCAATTAACTTCGCACACCGCTTTCTTTTAACTGCACCCAGTCTCAGTCACCCGCGCTGATTACTTCTGACATACGCATTATGCGTGTCATTTAAACACCGAACTACATAACTACCAATACTGACATTTGTATTGCCTTACAATCTTACAGTGTGTATCAGTAATCTGACTATATAACTATGCAGAACTACTAGGCTACCAATAACTTTTGATATAACGTACCCAGAGCCGCATGTACGAGTGCTTTACACTAAGATATACTAGTACTGTGTTTGCTTCACCGTAGTTGCTCTATGGAAAAGCTAATATTCTGACAAATCCGACTTACTATTTTCTTTTTTGTGTAAAAGGACGCAAACGCGCAGTCGTAATACTGGATATTAAAGGATAGGATATTCTTACAACGAATGAAATGCAACATTTATTTTGTGAGAGGATAGTACCTACCTACTTACTCGGCTAAGTCGGCCCATTTAAGCTGAAATTAGCAAGGTTCTACTACCTTCAGACAAGCAGATAAGCAGCAGGTAAGCTGAGCGGTTTTTGTATACGTATCTTAGTGTTTCAGATTTCAAGGGTGATTTATAAACCCAGTTAAAATGTGCCTACAAAACTGTTCATATAACACATATTATAAATATGTAGATACTATTTCAATTACACAAATATCTGTTACGTTTCTTTGTGATACCTAACTAATCTAACGTTTATTTTCACAAGCCGCTGATAAAATCACAGTGAATTGAAAACAAGGGCATTTGACATCGGAGACTATCAGTCTTAATTTGTTTTCGCTTTGATTGATACAAACTATTAGTTGAAAGCACGCCGCCTGCAGTGTGTGCCAGTAGAGTCACTGCCAATGCAACTAGTGTGCAATATAATATGCGCTTATGGCCAACTCTGTGTCACGATGTATAACTATTACATAGTTCAACCATGCCCCATCAATTAGGTCGTTATTTATGTACTAGTATACCTGTAGGGATTTATTGCGATGAATGCGTGCTGAAGTAATAAAATAAAATACAAGATGTTCGCGTGGCTGCACTTTCGTTTTATTTTCCTTTTTAAATATTGAGTAATGAGATTTGACAGTCGTTACCCTCAAATAGACTGATACTGGTCTAATTCATCTATCGCTATCCCCTTAGGTTTCGGAACTCCCTCCACCCCGTGGGATCTCTACCTTGTCGTAGTGGGGGGCTCAGTAACGGTGGTTTGGACACCCACGGTTAAGCTAAGCGGGATCCTGGGAGTGGACGCTCCACGTGGGCTTGGGTTGAAGCTTGCGTAGGAAGCGTCCTAAGGTGCGGGTGCGGAGGACAATTCTGTCTGTCCCTCGCAGTCAGGCGCGGTCACAGGAGGAGAGACGTGTCGGTGTTGCGTTGCCGCGCGCCCTATCTCGCGCGACCAAATGGGGGCGCACCATTTCATTGATTGATTTGATGCGGTGGGGCCGCAGAGAAAGAGAAGATGCGGTGTTGTCAGGTTCCCTCCTCCCTATCCTCTGCGGCCGTTTTATTTTCTGCGGACGGCAGGCGCTGGGGCTACTTCCCGTCCGCCAAAAGGCAAGGAGGCGGCGTAGTGTCCACGCCACCTCCCAAGTTAGCACAACGAGGCGGGGCCTGCCAACACCAACGGCGGGCCAGTCCCGGGCGGGGTCACGGAAAAGTATGCTATCCGCGAATCGCGTGACCCCGCCAATACACGGGACCCGTAGGGACACCGCGGTAGTTTTAGTGGGTATGCATGCCCCGAGCGCCTGGGGAGAGCCTCCACACACCTCCTCCACCAGTCCCAAGCCCGGTCGATCACAGTCTGGCCGGGTTGGCGTCGAGTTGAGAAGACTCATAAGGGGAGTTTCTACCGTAGTCAACAAAAAAAAAAGTTTCGGAGGTCAGACGGCAGTCGCTTCGAGGAAAAGCTGATATCTAGTTAGACTAGTAAGCTGACTCCGAGCTCATAGGCGAAAGTCTTGAACGTTTAACTGATAAACCGAGGACAATGATTAAGATGATGGTGATATTGAGTTATGATAACCCAGTGAGCAGACGAACTGAATTTCTCCCGATAATAGCTCAGTTCCCAAATTATTCTCAAACACTATTTCCACAGCACATGATCATGCACTTTTTTCATTTTGTTCAAGAAGCTTTATTGCATCTTCGATGGCCGGACAAGCCCCCTGGCCAAACCTGAGCTGCACTTACGTCTGCTAGTCTTTGCTACCACCATAGCGTTGTTTGGTGGACTACTGTACAGCAACCCATAAGGAAAAGCTGTTTTGCTTGATTTAGTACAAGATAGCTGATTAAAGATCAACTCTCAGATCATTGACTGTGATTCCTAATTAGTAACCTAGTGTTAGCAACTCTATACCGCGATGTTTGCCCAATTTTATAGCTTCGAAATGTCCAGGAGATCAGGAGCGGTATACTATCACTAGTTATAGAGCAAAATGCAGCACCGTTTTGTAATATACTTACACTGGTTTTTACCTGTACCGCCTATCGTATTTCTCACAATATCGTAGGATTGAAAATAGTCAACTTTATTAAACAAATTTAGAGGGAAGAGAGATATCAGTTAATCTCTATACAACTATAGACCCATTGGTTTTCTCTACAAAGTGCTGAAAAGGACATACAACATGCAGCTCGCTCGCTACCTAAAAGATCCCTATTTTATCAGTGATTCAAGCTTTTATGAAGATTTAAGCTTCAAATCGAAGCGCCTGAAGGAGATAACGTTCCAGCGTATGTATCACACTCACAAATAGGCTCCAAAATATAATAATTACCATTCTAATATTGTGTAAGTATGTTTAAAGGCATAGCAATAAATATACGTCAGATCAGTAACATTGTTATCATCTTTAACTCTTGATATTTTAATAAATTTATCAAGATAAATAGGTTTTTATAAAAAATAATTATAAAAACTTATTTTATCTTTGGAGAAATTATATATGTTTTTCCTACAGTGTGTACGTTTGAGAAATAAAAATCCAATACGTATCAATTTCATCTATTCATCACTGTTTATAACTATCTATTTACACTGACTTATCATTAATAACATAACTTAAGCTGAAGTACATGAACACTACGAATACAATGATTCAATATTATCTTAAAAACGTCTGTTATTACTAAGTACTACACTGAGTCATGTTTTTACTTGTACTATAAATTACTTTATATAAAAATATACTTATTTTAAATATCACACCGAATAAGCAACATACAAAATGTGTTATCATATACGAACTGCAAAATTATATATTATTATATTTTTATTCAATTCAGGAGCTTAGATATAAATATGATACTCAACGAGAAAAATACAATGAGAAGTCAGTTATCGTTTTAGCAACTCTTTAGCCGCCTTGAAGCACCTTTAGCCGCCTACGTCGGATTTAACCACAAAGATTAAAAGATTTATCCGACGAAAATTATCGGGCCCATTTCAAATGAGTCGTCAGGCATATTCCACCTGAGTCATCAGGCCTATTCCATCTAAGCCTTCGGTCACAATCCCCTTGAGACATCAGAAATATTACCTAAGTGATCAGGTCCGTTCCATAAGAGTATTCGGGCCCATACCACTTGTTTCATCGGGCCCATTCCAACCGAGTCGTATACACAACTCTGGTGGAATGGGCCCGAAAGAAATTGCAAAATCCGACGTAGGCAGTTAAAGGGATAAAGAATTAAGTAAACTACATTTGAATGTATTAAAATGTCATGCATATCCAAAACATATTCCTAATCCTGATGTAACAGCTAAAGACAATACATTGGCAGTGCGAAGTGCAGTAGATGTAAATACAAAGGCAGTGGATGAAGCAGTAGGTCTACCGTCCGGCGCAGGAGTGGCAGCAGTTCTGTACGTAGTAGTTGTAGTGGCAGAGGCGAGCCTGCACTGCTAATGCGCAGTTGGTCAGTTTGTCCTTGCATCCTAGAAAATATACAGATTTCAATAATTGCTTCAAGTTTATTAAGACACGGCTACCATGAAAATATTTGACAGACAGTACTGGATTTTGACCGGATATTGACTTAAGTACCAGTCAAACCGTATAACTCCATTCTGGTGCACCCTTTTGTTTGACACCAAAAGGATTAGTAGTAACCAACGCTATCAGGAACAGTAGTAGAGCATTGCTGATTTCAGCATAAATGAGCCCAACTCGATCGTGGAAGTACTGCCCTCTCATAGAAAATCGACGTAAAGTAACAATACTAAACTGTATCGTTTGCTGAGTGAGAGTGCCGGAGGCCCTATCCTCTATTCATTCTCCCTCATCCCACTCCTTATCCTATCCCTGTTTCCAACCCCAAGGGGCGGCAACGCACTTGTGACTCCAGTGGTATTGCTTGTGTCCATGGGCGGCGGTAATTGCTTACCATCAGGCGATCCGACTGCTCCTTTGCCGCCTATTACCTACTATAAAAAAGCAGTAACTAATGCAATTAGATATATATCCTGTCAAATCTCCTCTCAGATCAGATTTCGTCACGACGTCTAGTGTAAGAGTATTCTACCAATTCACTTCAAGAAAGAAAACCATTTTACTGGATCACGTCTTCCGGGCAAAGATCTTGGACCCTAACTAGTACTAAGCTTATAAGCAATTTTATTTTAAGAACAGTATTAATATTGTCTACACTAATAATTACTATTTCATTATTTGTACCTTTAGAGGGCTGATGCTCCCTTGTTGTGCTTCTTTGAGTAGTCGTAGTTTCGTCACCTAAAGACTTTTGCGACTCTGTGAAAAGAATTAGACCATGAGAATGAATTCTGTCATGGTTCTGAGTAGTCATCCATCATTTAGGGTTCGTAGAATGTCAATTAGGTCCGACGAGATGGGTCATTAACGTATGTACTACCATTAGTTCTAGAGGAACATGTTTATTATGTAGTGTAATTTAATGTTGATTCATGACGTAATTTGTCTCGAGTGATGTTTGCCGACAACTTTACTATGAACTAGCGTACCGGCCCGAGGGTACTATTATATTCTATTTACATAAAATATTTACAAATAATTATAACCTCGAGCTTATGAATCACTCTGTCTATTGGTGATCGTTAAACCGTCGGTCCCGGCTGTCATGAAGATCTTAGACAGTCGTTACGGGGAGTCAGTCCGACTATCAAATAAACTGGTACTAGTGTAAACCATTGAATATCGCTATCCCTTTGGGTTGCTCTATAGAGAAGCTGATATCCTATCATATCGGTTGGACTAGTAAGTGGACCCCAGGCTTCAAGGCGTGTAAGTCTTGGATGCAACCGGGATAGCGCTAGAATGGTGTTGACAATTTGCATTGTTCAGACTCTCAAAATTTGTCATACAATTTTATTGAAGCGGATCTTATTCGCGATATATATTAATTTACGGTATAAATACCTGTGTTTTACCGACGTTTTATACCTTAAATTAATTAAATATCGCGAATAAGACCCGTTTCAACAAAATTGTATGATGTATACAAATCGCGAAGGCTTAAAATCTCAAAATTCGGATCGCGAAAGAGAGCACTAAGATGACGCATGATGATTTTAGATAATTTGGATTGTTAGATTCAACTTGGTTGAGCTTAATATAGTAGGCCTGAGCCCATAATTCGATGGCACGGCGCGAGGCTGCTCGCTCTGTGTGGACCCACCTATTCAAGAATTTTAGGACTAATTCATAGCGTTACGTAAACACAAGGCGTAAATACTATTTTCAGATTCACAATTGGCATCTAAATCTAAACAAAATTCCAATAGTTCACTTTTCTCCACTAATAGCTTATCTATTGCGAAACTGTAAACAATAGATAAAAAAAAACGTAGCGTAGTATTGACGCAATCGCATTACATCAAGTATTTTCCCTAATATTTTGCATGATAGACTAACAAATATCTCATTTGATGTTTTATAGGTAAATTTTTGAAACTCATAACATCGTATATTATTTTTATGGTCCAAATATTTTGCAATTTACTGATATCTATAAAAAAAATAATTGTTCTTTGAGTTGAAAAAAAATTATAGCATTCTCTGCTCTAGGCTCGAGAGAATCCGTTCGCTTTCAAATTTAACCAGATGTGACAAAGAGCTATCAAAAGGGATAGAGTCCGATATGCGTTTTCCAGGCATTCATTAGTGGACTGATGCAACTGCATTCGAAGCCACCTGCACCTTATACCGTAGTATATCTGACCTGCAGCTTGATGACTACTGATAGAGATTTGACATTTCTTCATATATTTACCGCCAAGGACTGTCTCGTTGGTCTCGCGGCATTAATGTGCGCGTTATTGGGTTTTTCCGTTAGGAAAATCTCAGTAGCAGCACGGAGTCTGGTAATGTGCCCGGTACGGCAATAGGCTCGCCCCCTATTACGTCGGACCTAAAAAATTCATGGCGAAATGTGGGTGTAACATTACACCACTGCCTACCCCTTCGGGGATACAGGCGTGAGCCTATAAAAAAATAATATTACCGCCAAGGTGAAGTAATGACGAACGTAAGGCTGTGCTGCGCTGACAATGCCGCCATATTGCTTACGTCACTGGCGGAAGATTCGTTGCTTCAGGCGGTCACTTGGCTACGTCGTCGAATTATTTGCACAGTACGATTTTCTGATTTATTTAGCGAATCTTACTCGCTATAAGAAATATACTTAAGGCATAATCACTTCGATATTTTTTCGACGTTTCAATTCTTGCACCGGTCGTGGTCCCGCTAATTTAACTTGTATAATATTTGCAAAGTTACTGTATTGTACATTATTGTTTATATATTAATACATACCGACAGTGAAGGCAGGCGGTGACGTAGTGACGAAGATGGCGTCGCAGACAGCGCTGCAGCTGCGCTGAGCTGTGGGCGCCGCGGTCGAACAGTCGTCATTAGCGGGAGAGTCGTCGCTTCGTGCGCACACTACTGTGCGTCGTTGTATTCCAGAACTAGTTGTGCAGTTGCTGATGCACTGGACAACAATATTATATATTTAGAAGCTATATGGCATCGACCATCGTAGTAAAATGTTCATCATAAGTAGGTATATTAGACTTTCAGTGCTGGACATAGGCGTCCCACAAAGCTCGCTACATAGACCAATCTTGGGCCACCCGCATCCATCCGCTGCCCACGATCCCAACAAGATCCTCGGCCCACCTTGCGGGAGGCCTACCTCTGCTACGACGTTCGGCAAAACGTTACCTATATATATATATATATATATATATATATATATATATATATATATATTTGTAGTACGTTATGACATTTCCAAATGTGTGGCAAAGATTGAAAACAAATAGTCAGGTACTAATTTAAATGCAGATTGGTTTAAGCCAAACCGGATTACATAGAAATTACTTTTTCAGTATTGCCGACGGAAGCCATTGAATCCAATAAAACAAGACCTAACCTATTGCGAGAAGAGATCGGTATGCAGTTGTATGACTGTTTATATTTATACGAGGCAAATTTTATAGTCCAAAAATATATTTATATACATCCTATATGTAAGTTTAAGAAGACTCATAAAATAAATTCATACAATTAGTCTTTATGGTTGGTAAGTTATTCTACAAAAGGACAATATCAATATACAAAGTGCAATTCATTGCAGGTCATTTGTCAAGTGAACCACAATAATAGCCAGCGTAGTCCTAAATATTAATAACACCTTTGTTCTAGATACAAAGCTAAATTTAACTACATTGGGGCACTCCTAATAGGTACAGAGTTCGTGCTCAAATGCCACAATCTAAGAATAACAAGGCATGACACTGATACTAATATTTTAATCCGAATATGCCAGTAGCGTACTACGTAAAACACGATCGTTTGTGAGAATTGAAAAGGTCGTAGTAATAAAGTCGTTAGAGTATACGCAGAAATGTCTAAACCAATATAGTTAGTACTCAGTTGTAATTAGAGTTCATTAGTAATTAGAATATCAATCACAAGCTCCCTTCACATTCAATTAATCAAGTACCGGGTCATTTTACATGTATAAATAGTGCTCAATGAGTTTTACAAGGTCGACAGAATAATGTTCCTGGTCTAGAATTGTGATCTACTAATAATTGAGGCAAGTTTTTGATAAATATAGTTGACAAGTTGGAATTCAAAGCAGTCTTCACAGCCATGTATAGCAAAAATGTTAATTCAACGTAGTTCTTAATTTTGAATCTATATACATTGCTTGATACAACGTGCATCTACCATCTATCGACAACCATGTCATCAAGCAATAAAAGGGGTACAGAAAATATATAGTCGTACAATGGCCGAAATCGTTCCGCGATTTAGCTAGACAAGAAAGAGTTACAGCATTTCTTCGACTGTTCTAGGCTAATCAAAACGGTATTTTAGACTCCATAAAAGTACTTAGCTTCAGTTCTCGATGTTCTTTATACAACATTACTCACGTTTTGAAGGGACTAAGGCAATAGAAAAGACAAGGTAAATATTCCAGTTCCTAAGATTTAAAGAGTTCCTACCTGTCCCCAATCCCCACGGTACCAGGTGGGTCGACAGTCGGCCTGGCAGTCTCTGATGTGCGCGGGCTTCGGTCCTCGACACGCGGAGTCCTTCAAGTGTCGGCCCGAGCCACCGATGCAGAGCACGCCCCGGACTTGCTTGCCGCCGCAACCCGAGCATGGAGACCACTCGCCTTAGAGAATGGGGATAATAAATAACATCATAAATTGATGTTTAAAAAAGGTATAAACAAACTTAGCCTAAGGGTGTCCCTAATGGTCACTGCTGCTGAACCTAGAGATTGATCAGTGAAAATAGTTTTCATACAAATCGATCTTGAGCTGCCCCACATGTATCCGATTCCTGGCATTCGAATAACTTCTATATACAGCATTTTTTTTATATAATCATCATTATCTCAGCATAGTTCGTTGCTAGACATAGGCCACCCCCGCTCCTCACGCAGACCGATGTCGAGCCCTTCGCATCTCACCGCTTCTGAACTAGATCGTCAGTCCACCTTTTGGGAGGCCTACCACTGCTGCGTCGTTCAGTATCCTTTCAAGAGCTGACGCCATCGATTTTTAAAGATAGCCTCAACAAGCTGGGCTGCCAAGGATGGTATGCTTAATGATATAGTAAAGAAAGAAGGTAAGAGGTACGGTAAGAAGAAAACCCCTAGAAAGTTACCTGTGAACCAGTTCCCGTCAAGTGGCTCGCAAGGCAGCTTCGGAGTGCAGGTGCGGTGCGAGGCAGGCGCGCGCGAGGCTGCGCATGATGCGCGCGGGGCGCAGCGCACGCCGCGGCTCTGCACGCCGCCGCCCACGCACCAGCCTACACACTGGTCAACAAAACCTTACTGTGAGATCTTTTTTTTTTTTAATTGACTTCACGCTGCCTGATGGTAAGCTGACAGTGAAGTCCTATTGTGAAGACCACCATTCTCAATTGCTGGTTAAACAATGTGACATGGCGGCCCTCACTTTGACGGCCTTGAGAGATGCTTTTCCACGCCCCGCATAAAGGACCCAGGATCAAGGGAGGAAGGAAACACGTGAGCTGGCAGTGAGTTATCTACGACTAATGAAAAGGCAGGGTATAGTTAAACTACTGCTGGAGCTTCAAACTTCACTTCATCATCATCAGCCAGCCGGTGTCCACTACTAGATATATGTCTCCCCCAAGGCTCACCACAAAGGCAAATTTCAAGCCAACCGTATCCAACCGCTTCACGCGATCTTAACCAGATCGTCGGTCCACCTTGCGGGAGGCCTCATTTTACTATGACCTCAACCATACAAGTAGATACTTCTTTCTTACACAAAAAGTATTTCATTTATTAGATATTTTCTTTTACTTCTTCATCATAATCAAAATTTTCTACTAATTAACAACATTAACAAATCTCAATGAAGAATTATTGCAAATTGTGATTCGATTTTTTTTTATAATAATAGGCGGCAAACGGGCAGACGGTTCGCCTGATGGTAAGCAATTACTGCCGCCCATGGACACAAGCAACACCACAGGAGTCACAAGTGCGTTGCCGCCCCTTGAGGTTGAGAAAAGGGATAGGATAAGGAGTGGGATGAGGGAGAAGAAATAGGGGATAGGGCCTCCGGCACTCTCACTCAGCGAACGAAACGCAACAGTTTAGGGACTGTTACTTTACGTCGATTTTCTATGAGAGGGTAGTACTTCCCCGGTCGAGCCGGCCCATTCATGCTGAAATCAGCAAGGCTCTACTACCAATTTATATGATACGAACAAAACTAAGAACTTTTCTCTTGTGAAGGGTGAAACAGGTGCTCCTTTGTTACGGTATAACTGCGCCCGATGCTAATTTACTATCGTAACTGCTTAATTCCGACGTAACAAATTGCCGGATATCTCCCCAGAACCAAATAAATAAATAGTCATTACTTGAGTAATAGCTCAATTTCGTACCTAAGGCACTAGTCTTTGCTATACTGATTAGTTTATACTTAGTATAACTACAACAACAGTAAACAGTTACTCATAATAAATATAAACATCCGAGTCTAGACTTCAATGAATGGACGCACTATGTTCGATATTTATACAACATAGCATAATAGAACATATATATGTTTACACTGTAATAAAAAACAATCACGAGTAATGGTGATTTGTCATAGCACTGTAAACATGTAATACTTCAGTAATAATAATGATTTACGAGTAAAATCAATAGTATCATTAGAATAAGCAAATCTGACATGCTCTTATCTGTACAATAAATCAGTAGCCGACTTCGACCGTTCGGACCATTACGCAATATGCATTGTTGCAGTATTTCCACAACATGTTCTTGTTTAAAACGACAGCACTTACATAAATAAACAATGCACTAAAAATATTCATAAAATACTTCCAACAGGTAAAACTGTTTGCCACAAAGCATTTAACATATTGCATTCTTAGAAATGATATTTTTGCAAAATGGTTGCCTTTAGCGTCAAGTAAATATTTAGAAACAGTCTTGCAGGCTTCAATGATCGATGACGACTGCTGACAGTAAGGACTGTCATCAATCATGGCACTGCAATCATCGTAAATGTACTTTGGTTTTATGACAACGCGAAGGTCTCCCATAACATTAAAATACAAATCTATCAATTGTTATGTTATGTTGAAACTTAGGTGGAGGATAAGATTGAGAATTAGAAAATGAGTTTGGCCAAAGAATAAGGTCACTAGTTGAGTCTGCAGTTACACCCGCGTTATTTAAGGCTACAGCTGCACACCTGATGTTCATAGCGTGATGTTATATAGCCTGTAGCCTTCCTCTATAAATTGGCTGTCCAACACAAACATTCAAATCGAAGCAGTACTTTCAGAGATAAGCCCGTTCAACCAAACTAACACTTTTTATAACTCTAGCATAGAAGTATAGTTTCAATTTGTAACCAAAAACTAAGTTTTTGTTATAAGTAGCACTTACCTCAGACCATTCCGTATAGAGCCATCCTGAAGAAGTACTGAATGAGTATTCCGGACCAACATCTAGGTCAGTACTATTAACAGCCACGGTATACACGGGACCTGCTTGGAAGTTGTCCGTATGTTCCTTCGGTCGGGATCCTCTTTTAAAAGTGACTTGTCTGACATCTTCGCCGGTCAACGCATTACAGTCGGGAATGTCGCAGTTCTCTGTTGTTGGAGGTTTCGGTGAAGGACACTTTTGGTCGCTGATCTAAAAATAATTGAATATGAAACACACAAGTACACGCACTCAAACAATTATAGAATAAAAGTGGACAATGCTGGGTCTTGGTGGTTTAAAACGTAAATATCTCGACTCACTGAGGAAGTAGCATCTGTCCGTATATCGGCACGATAAAGAAACAGTATGAGACGCATTTCGTTCGGTCAGTGAGAAGTGGCAGTAAAGTTACCCCTCAATCACCAGTTCTTCTACTATTTCCTTCCTCGTGACACAGCACTCTTATTCACTACCAGATGAGCTATGGGTTCATCTGCCACCGACGTAATTTTTCTTTCGTTTCTATAGGCTCATGACTGTATCCTGAAGCGGTAGGCTGAGGTATAATATTACGCCCCCATTTCTTTTTTATTCTACTGAGAATTCAGAAAAAACTTACTAATACTTTTGCCCGAACCGGGCATGGAACCCGGTCAAAAAATGTAGAGTACATAATTTAATTCGGTTTCCACCATGTGGCTTAAATAAGTAAGTACCTTAGTAATGCCCCTAGCATGGTCCTGCACGCAGCCCACGATCCTGTGCCTTGTGGCAGGTCCGCACCGCGGGCAGCTGGTCCAGGCGGCCGCGCGCCATCTTGGCTCGCACGGTGCGGTGCCGCAGCGACGTCGCCGCGCCGCCGGCGCTCCCCCGCCGCAGTGCACGCCCGACACCTCGCGGTCACCAGCGGTTGACTCCACGCACCGGTACTTACCGAGCTGCAATGTTACTTCGTATTATCACAGAAAAATGAATCTTCCGTTACTGACTGACTGACAGACAACGCACTTCTGAAACTACTAACACAAGAAAGTGAAGTTAGGAATATATCTTCTTTAGGAAGTGTAGCAGGCACTAAGAGTTTCTGGAAATTCACGGAAATCCGAAAATAATCTTTATATTTAAGAAAATAATGTGCAAGTTCAGTTGTTGAGGATCCTTTATTGTTAGTGTCAGCATCGTCGGCCTTGTTTTATACTGTCCCACTACAGGACACTGGCCTCTTTTCTTTATGAAAAGGAGAAGGCCATAATCGACCACGCTAACCCAGTACAAATTGGCTGATACCATATTATCATAAAATAATTTTTAATATGATTTAAATGTCTTAAACAGGTTTCTCACGAACAAGACACTGAAATTAAACTTAAAACACACTGAAAAAGTTACTCCATGGAAATGCAATGGCTAGGTCATTTAGAACAACACGAAATCTGTTCATGTCAACTATTTTAAAAGGAAAATTGAATGGCATGATGAAAATAAATTATTGCAATAGTGCATTTGTGTCATAATGTAACTTTGGTAGATTGACTTCAATTAGATATTATCGGTCAACTCGGCTAGACGGTTCATTGTTCGATTGACAGCATATAGGCCAAAGTTAGTGTGTCTAGTCTCCGTCGGTCATTTGTAAGTCCTCAATTCGAATTATAGTTTAATAGTGCAATATAATGTACCCGTGAGCTACTTACTTGTATGCCACCGCCGCAACTGCGCGTGCACTGCGTATAAGACAGTATCTTCCAAGCAAATTTTCTAGTTCCTACGACATTCTCTTCAAAATTGTCTTCAGTACTGACAGTCTCTCTACTAATATCAGGATGCTTGGGAACACCACTAGCTCTTGAAAACGTATCATAACTATGATGTCGTCGATAATGTTTCGAAGGTGACGTTGGAGTAACCTCTGGAAAATCTGACTTGGTTATGGCTTCTGACTCAATCTCACCAGGTAAAGATTCCGTGAAATACTCATACTTTATACTCGGATTCGGTTGCGTATAAAGAATCTGTAAATAAAAGTAACATTACGCATACCGTATTGATGTACGCTGAAAGACTGATGAACAATTTATGAGTGCAATATATCGTAATTTGCGCGCGATATGGCTACGATCTAAACGGATGGTGAATAATTTGCAATGTTGTTTGTCTGGAAAGTTTGGAGATGATTCGACTGATATTTTAAAACTTCATTCAAAAACAGTGCTATAAGTTTATTGTAGTCTGTTGACTCATAAATTGGCTAGACTTGTTTCTGTTTGTCTGCAGTTTGGTATAAAAAGTAAATATCATATTTTACTTTTCTTAGATGATATTGTTGGGGCATATTATTTTATTTTACCATAATATCAATAGGATGTAGCGTCGGTCCGAGCGCGAACACAGCGTCTTGTCCAGCTTGTCTTGTGTAGATGAAGCGCGCGCCCGCCGCCTCGTAAGTGCCTGGCGTGCTTACAGCGAACTCGCCGTTCATTATGTACGAACCGTTGGATATCTTCAACGCTGTCAATGATTTATTTCAATTTAAGTGTTTATTTACTTGACTATTAAACCTACGAGCATTGTATTGATCACCCACACCTCTTTATACACGCCATTACCCAAATGTTTAACGTGTATTCAATATCCGAAACACATTAATTATTAAGACTGACATACAGTAAACTATCTGTCAACGGTGTCCGAAATTGATTTGCATGACATTAAAAGCTGAAGCGAAATCGTATTCGTGATACTAAGTGGGCGTTGCGTCGGTATTGTAGACGATCTCAAATAATTGACTGGCCACTCTATCTACAATACTGATTAATAAGTGACCAACCTTACGTTTGCGGGCCATTTGCCTTCATCAAAGGACCATTCACTGCGCATAGTGGAATGATATATAAAATGCTTAGTCAAATAGAACCTCTATTATTCAATTGTACTTTTTTATATAAATGTAATTTAGGTACGACTAGACGACATTAAAATAGTAATATGCTACTCGTTTGTCGTTAGTTACCCCGCGCATCATAAATACACAACACGTAAACTAAGGTAATATACAAGTACAAACCTATATAATTATCATTAGGTACAATCTCGGAGATGTTGAGTCGGCAGGCGCCGCGTGGCACGGTGGTGACGTACGAGTAGCCGAGCGGCAGCCGCGGTCGAGAGAACAGCCCTGATACCAGCCGTCGACCGCACCGCAGCTCCCGAGACGATGACGCCGCCAACACGCTCTCTTGACCCACACTCTGGCAAAACAAACACACGTATTACTAAAGGATAAACCACATATTATGAAGAAAATAAGTATGGTTATTCAATCAATCAATCTTTATTTGCTAATATAGGTTTAACAAAAGATGACATACAAATTACAAGTTCACCATATTATGCCTAGTGGCATGCAAAAACATTTGATAATTTACGTAGGTATATATTAAACAGTAAAATGCAGAAACAATATCATAATAACTGATTTTAAACATAATGTCAAAATGTGTACAAAACAATCATTCAAATTAATAGAAGTTACGCAATCATTAAGTCACAATAAATTATCTGTCATGTATTCCTTAAAAGAATAATAGGTCTTATCTGTCAGTATACAATAAAGTTTATTTTTGAAACTATTTACATTATTTTCATTACGCAACTGTGATGGTAATTTATTATAGTTTTCATTTCATTCTTAAACTTAACCGGGGAAGTACCTTCCATCCTCACACAGAATATTAAAGTAAAGCCAACTCCAGTTTCTGAGTTTTCAAACCATCCGAAGGCCTCCGATATGGCCTATCGATTCTTGTCCTGAGATAAGAACCAGGACCGACAGCTTTACGTGCCCTCCGAAGCACGATAGTGCTTTGTTTTAAATATCACACGCGGACATCCAAGTGGCGATCTGCGCAAGCCTTGCTTAACCTTGCCAACCTATTACGGACGACGTCTCTCGAACTATGTAGCGTTCGTTGCTACATAAGTAGTTCGTTGTTTCGTTCGGTGGTTGATAGTTATTGATAGAGTTTGAAACTCAATCTCTCTGCGCTTACCAATCCACCAATCCGCTTCTTCTTCCTGTTTTGCTTCCTGATCCTTATATAAGAAAAGACTGCGAAATATCCATGAGCAATCGTTACCGCTTGCTAAGTATAAGTTTATAAGCTGAACCCACAGATTCGACTACCACCGATCTCAATTTAAAAAGTCTTGAATTATAAAAAGACAAACAAGAAACTAAAATATAACTGCAGAGGAGATAAAACTTAAACAAAACAACGGTTCAAATACCAACGCTGAGTAGCCGGCTCAACTCGATAAGTAAGACATGTATTGTGGAAACAAAGTACGTATGAAATAACAAGTAAATTACCAGAGAAGAGTGTTGTGAGGCGACAGTAAGACGCCACCGATACGCGGTGACGACAATCTTAACACAATGCTTCATGATCGTAATGCGTTGCTCTACGACTTATTGTTCGGCGATGTCGTCCCGACACTCAATCTCTCTACTACATTGTACGCTAACAAAGTACAATTTACGATGTTGATTAGGATTTCTAACGAGCCGATTGGAAAGTCTAAGCCGGATGAAAATATTGTAGCCAACGGATACTATCTTATCACGGCAGAAACAAGTTTGTTGGTCAATTGAAATGTTACCTCCACCGAAATGGGTAGACTAATTGTGATATTAATCACTTTGATTTCAAATATAGTATTTGATTACAATAAACTATACCGCTAATATTCAAGATAATACGTTTGAAGATAACAGAGCGCAGTCATTTGTTAAATTAAACAAAACAGCGATTACAGATAAGCAAATGATCTGAGGCCCAATTCTACTAAATAAATTTGTTTCAAATACAGTTTCGATATAATGTCAGTATCATACTTATGACGTATACGGTATTCTCTTAAATCAACTGATATTTGAATGATATCGCGACTAGATCGAAAATTTAACAATGTGTCAAAATATGTGTCAACGACGAACTATTAGACGATAATGACATTAATTTAGCAGAATACCAAGTGTGAGTAAATTCAAAATCTAATCTCATTTCATTCAAAATATAGTGTCAATGTCATATAAAATACGAGAATTCTGAATATAAATATTTCTTGATTATATTCAGGTAAGGAGCTGGTGCGTAAGAACTTAATATTTTGTAATTTATTAAACATGTTTTAATCCCACATTGTGATGTTGTCCTACCGAGTAAGAAAAAGGTATAAAATACTATCTTCAATTTCTGTCCATTTCAATAGGCGTTATCTACTTATACAACCACTTACTGCAAAATATTCATGTGAAATGATAATGTAGCAGTCAGGTCTCTTAATACCCCTAAATGCCTAAGAACACTTACAAGCAAGTTGTCTTTATTAGCATTTTATCTTGTAAAAGGATCATATAAGAACCGATATTCTATATATGTAGTCTCACACATATTTGAAGAGTTGCATTAAGCTACCATCGATTTAAGAACAAGATTTTTTAGGCACATTCATAATGGTACAATTATTATCATCCTTAAGTAGATACAGTTTACCCTTTTAGTATGTGTCTAAATAAAACTGATGAGTAAGTAAATAATGAGGTACCAATGCCGCCCACACTAAGTATATCTCGTATGTTGGCGAGCACCCAAACATGAACAAACGCAAGGTAGTACTTAACTAATTTATATTTATGTAGAGTTAAGGTCTACCAGGACGACATTTATTACCTCTAAGTCTTTGTTTCAGATAACTTCATACAAATTGTTCACTGCTTAACGTCTTTCTCAAGCATCGCCTTAAAAGCTCCAGTTGTCTTTTTATTTGCTGTTAATGTTTCATATGTATGTAAATTGATGCGAGAATACCTACGTAAAAAAATCGTTGATTTGCGTATAATTAGACGAGGAAAACCATAAAAGGAATGTCGTGGTACCTAAATGGGCAACAATATCCGAACGCTAATGAGCAATAAAACAGAAGTCAACATTTTTATGACAAAATATATTGGAATTCAAACCTGACGCATACCACAATATTTAGACAGCTCATGTTATTGTAATTTCTAAAACATTAGTATGCTAACATAATTAATGGTATTCATCGGCATTAATATTATTAATCCGTTCACAATAACGTTGTCATGAACATTAATCAGCAAATACTTAGTGTATATTTATAAATCAACCGAAGTGGTAATTGAAAACGTCTACTAATAGGCTATTAATTAGGATTAAGCGTGAGTTAACGAATCACCTGTCGGTGAGCGGTGCACGCGGCTTTGAACTGTGTTTTATGCGCCTCGCCGATCACTGAACGAGTTGCTTAACTATGACAAACAATTGACCCGTAAACCCCCTTCATCTATTTATAGGTAACGAGAAAACAGGTACTTCACATTATATCAAAATTGACGGCATTCGACGGAATCCTATAACGAGCCATTAATTACAAAGAATGTGGTCTAAATGGTCGAGGACTCAGTGTTTTGACTAATGAAGCGTAGGCGTAACGATCTCGACTTTACTCACATAACAGATGCTTAATGCCACAAAAGACGACATGTCAAATAATATTGTCCACAAGTTTACATAAAAGCGGACCATAAACTGTCCATGTAATTGGTCAGAAAACTTTAATTGGCCGTAATGTCTTCTTATAAATCAATTAATATACCAACCTCCTTTCTTGGACTGCATTGATTATATCTTGACTTCTCGACTTGCTCATTGAACTGTATCATTTATAAAGTTAATAGCAAATGTAATAAACATCGGACTGGTAGCGGCCACCGGCGCACTGTCATATTAGCTATACTGTTTGTTAACTTTAATTAGGATAATTCGTCATGGTCCCTTTTGTAAATTTCAATCGACGGAACACGTGCAAGGATTTTCATGTAAGGGTATTTCCAAATTCTGTAGTTCTTTTTTTTCGAGAACAGTAGTTATTTGTACCTTTGGTTTGTGGACAGATTATTGCCTCTTCCAATGACTTGAAAGTAAAATATGCAGAGTGAAAATAACATTCCGTATATGGAATTGTCTATAATATATGCATAATAATGAAAATGTCATCTAATACTAAGGCGTGTGATGATTTTCTTCTCCGCGGTAGGTACGCTGGAAGATTGAAGAGAGATGCATCACGTACCGTTTTTGTAGAGAGACGCATCACGCACAGTTTTGTAACATTGTCAAAATAAGTAAACAGTACTTACTAGGGCGAATAGAACGAAAAGTAGGCCGGAAGTAGACATCACGATGGCGGCGTTGTCGATGTGTGCAATAGATAAGTTATTAGATAGCACTGTTGTTCACACGCAGATGATCTTTCAGACGCTCTTGATGGATGTCTATCATTTTCAATGACACATGTTGAAATTCAAAACGCCGTTAATTCGCTGCGTAACAGACGATTTGATGCATAATTTTCAGATGACAGATGGTTTGTTTTAGGTGCTTATTAAATTACTAGCCGTTTCCCGCGGTTTCACCCGCGTCCTGAGGGAACTATTTCGCGTACCCGAAAAACCCAAATATCTTACGGACCCCAATTTTTTTCTAGAATAAAATATAGACTATGTTACTCGCAGATAATGTAGCTTTCTAATGGTGAAAGAATTTTTAAAATCGGTCCAGTAGTTTTTGAGTTTATCCATTACCAATAAACAAAAATACAAATTTTTCCTCTTTATAATATTAGTGTAGATACAGCTTTAACATTTATGTCTCTTAATATTTTATGTTTATGTCTACCGCTTGTTCGTAGTTTGGTACCCACACTCATAAAGTATCTATTCATAACATTGTCTCGAGAATCAAATGCAATAACGTACTAATTTGGATCATAAACAGTCTTAAACAAAGTGATTCATACAACGTTTTATTACCGTAATTTAAGAAGGATTATCTTACTTATGGGACAATATAAAAGGTTTAGAATCAAATAAACTCATTAGTTGTGTGTTGTGTCAAAATATTGAGTGTACCGAAACATACATAAAATAAATGGAACATAATAATGTGCATCATAAATTAAATTAATGTCCTTGAAGGTTAGAGCGCGAGAAGAGGAGCCAAAACTCGGGCAGATATTTAAATAAAGTAATTACTATCGGTGCTCGTGGTAATGATTACTTTATTGTTACTAGTACGCACTGCCAAGAGTAACGGCCGCTTTGATCTCGCTACATGAATTGAATTGAATTTAAACGAGTCTTAGGCAAATCCGTGTTGATATCTTTATACGATTGTACAACTACCGGTGGCTTTGACACTATCCGCACGCGTTCTGCATTCGCTTTCGACGTTATTGCCTTTGTGTTCGTCAGAACTCCATTATTATAAATCTGCATAAGTCGGATTGTGCATTTTCATATTTCGAGATCCTATTATATCCGTAGAGACTACTGTCCATTTACATTCATGACTCTCATACGCACACATTTAAATTTATCCTCAGTCTATTGAGGGATTAATAAACTGTTGATGTTAGTGAAGATTGTATTAAAGAGGAGACCATTAGATACAATCTAAATAAGATTCCAGGTGAGCAGCTTCAAGTAAGAGGCGCCAGCAAACTAGAAAATCTAGAAATACTATTATTAGAATTATACTGTGTTTTAATGGAAATCTTGGTAAGGCTAGACTTTATCGTTCAAATCCTTTACAATTTTAATATCTGGATCTCTTAACGTTCCATGAATACAAGCTATTAATGCACAATCCAAAACAGTGATTAACATGAGGGAAATAAGTACAAGTATTAACTCCACTGATGGCATTCAGCTTCTACACAAATAAAAAGACTTTAAAGCGTGTATTTGTCAGTGAGTTAAACACATGACGGAATTAATCATGTTAAATGATTTGATACATACAAAACTTGTAAGTGCACTCGAACTTCATGTTCACATGTCACTACAATTTGGCAACGATAATATTTTTAATCGAACTTTTAAAAACGACATCCGCTTGGAAAGTAATTAAATAAAATACTTAATTTATTGAAACAAACAGATAATGTTCTTTGCAATTCTTCTAAAGGTTTTTAGGATTAGGTATTAGGATTTTAAATCTAAAGGTTTGATAAAAATGGGAAACTACAGTATTGAAAAGATATCTTTGATTTGCTTTGTTTGACGTACGGATGACCGATTAAGAACATTTTGTGTAGTTTTATATGACTATATTATATGGAAGAGAAAACTATATGCAAATCCAGGATACCAGACAAATTGGACGAGGAGGTTTTCTAGTCCCCTTATAATAAAGGTACACGTTACTTTAACGCATGTTTTTAAACCTTCACATGATAATTCGTAATATTATACGCATTATACTTTCCGCTACATAATTAACCGTTCCAAGTAGCCATTGACCGAGTTTGAAAGTGTCCCGTGCATGCAGAACATGGTACGACATATTAAACCTGTATCACAGGGATCATAAAGCAGACTGTGGCGGAACGCCAAGCTTTCACGCGCGATTCATGAAGGCACCAACCGCGTGCACCACACACTAAATGTTATACAACACGGTCACTAGCACAGTCATGCCATCCATCAAAACATTTATCATTGCTAACATTGTTACGAGGTAAAAAAATCAGACACATTAACATTCAAATCTATACCTTCCATCCAAAACTATAAATTATTTTCAATGCCAATTTCTTCAGTTAGATATGACGGAACATGGTGTGTTTTATATAAATTAAATGTTCACTGAATCATCAAAGATTATTAAGAGAATGTATCATAATTCATCATACCCGTAGATACTGCAACAAGTGTATGACGTTAGTAATTCCAGACTGTAATACGAAGAATGCACTCGAATCACCTTGAAAAAGATTTAATCAGTCTTCCTGTTGTGCACATGATGCCAATTTTATCTATGAGCAATAAGTGAGTTCATCGTTACTGAAAATACGTTTTATTAAACCGAATCATCCGTGTTAGAGGACATCGTAATGCCAACTCCATTTATCCATAACAGTTTCGCAATCCGTTCATTAAAGGTCTTTAAATTTATACTTTTTAAATTACATACGCACCACACGACGAATTAAGAACCAATATAACCTATTAACTGGACCCATCAATCTATTTTAAACAACATCCCTCGAAAGCAGTTTAGTCAAGTGTTATTTTTTTACTTTAAACTCATTTAAACTTTTATTGTTGATGACATGTTTTAGGATCATAAATCTCTCGGACCAGTGTCCCTATTTAACCCCGATTTGGTCGCGTGTCACTACTAAATATTTCAATTATTGTTATAATGATATTTGTCAGTATGACGCGGCCACCATAAAATTTTAAACCCCGATAGTGAAGATAAATTTCTATTTAGTTTTCGAACGTTTACATTAATTCGTAGTTAACGAAACTATATTTCTCTTTGTAGCAAAGGTCATTACAAAATCGTAGTTAAATGATGAAGTTGTTAAATTCCACGATCTGTATTGTAGTTATCATACTTAATTATCAATTCATCATTTTTTTACGATCAAACATCAATAAACCTTCTCCATATATCTGGTTATCTACTTATACTTTATCTAATAAATTAAGTTATACGATCGATTTATTAGTAATCAATTTATATCACGTTACTTCATAACATGAAGTAGAATCTGTGTGAAAACACCACACCCACCAACATGAATTAATGAATATCAAAACATTTATCGATCAGACGGTTCACTTAAATTTTAATAGCAGTTTTCGGCTCTACTACTTCACTAGTCAGACGCAACATAGTATATTACGCGCTAAAGACAAAACTGATTTTATCGTGAACGTAGAAAGCAGTAAAGTAGACAAGACTTCCAGTTCGAAGAAGTTACTGCACCCAGGAACCAATTTATTTCTAACAGGACTTAGAGACATGTAGGACATGCTGAAACAACACATGGCAACGAGACATAAAATGTATTATCGAACATGTACACGGACAATCCATGTAAACAGAATTTAAACGAATTTAATCCGTTGTCATCGCTGGCCAGTTTCCAGCACCTAAAGTGAACAAAGTAATGTATGCGTCTTGCGATTCGATGGGTATCGCAGTGAAATAACACCGCTATAACTTGCATTTACCTGTCAACGCATTAACAAGGAACAGGAAGCTTAAGTGAACATTATCATTTAGCTGTTAATAAACATTTTAGTATGTAGTAAATGTTTATACAGTCTAATGTAAAGTCCCGCAGCAGAAACATTTGTCACTAGTTATTGGACATAGCAAATCACAGAAACAATACTATATTTAACAATAAATTATTTGATTTCTGCGAAATGAAAAAATATTGTAGTAATTTATCATTGTTGCTGAGGGCACAGGTAACTCTATAACAAGACGAAAGCTTGTCCATAAATTACTCGTTTGAAGTTTGAATCATTTCGCCAAGCTAAACCTTGACAAAAACAGTATATGGTAGACTAACTATTTCGCACTTACATTTGAGTGGACATTGGCCACAATAACATCACCAGAATATGAGTCACTAGATAGACAGACCTTTTTTGCTCTTTTCTCATTAAGGATAATGGTGCCAAAGCATTTCGCGCACTTCCGACCTCTACATAAAAGTTAAAGTACAATGGAAAAAGTTACACCTTTTATGTATTTTATGAGTAAATATGTTATCTACTTGTTTACTAAGACCTCCGCACTTTTTGCTTAGAGATTTCACAAAAGCAAAGTGCAAACAATGAAGACTCACAGTGGCGAAACCCGTACAAATTAATTAACATGATAAGTGAAGTAACATCGTCACCTTTTGGTTCATAGATGGGACAAAAATCACGAAACTTTTCCGTGCTTTGGAGAGCGCATAATTGTGTTGGCGCATAAGCCATAAAATTATTTAACAGTTGTAAAGAGTAGTCGGTACCTACCCTCTATATTGACATTATTTTACATCGCGCATCGTAAAGCATTGCTGTCGTTTCGGATTATAGAGGTCACACGGCAGTTGCTTAATGAAAAATAGAAATTATTCTGTCCAGGCATTCTTAAAGGCGAAGTCGGTCAATGATGGAACCAAACCCAAACAAGAAATCAGTGAAACTACGATTATTTCAAGTATTTTCAATGTCAAAACCTATCTACAATGTGACACAATGAAAAGTTGACCACTGCAAATATACCACCACCTTTAAAAACAAATTGAATCAGTCAAATGACGTTAGGGGGACAATCTGTAGGCAAGTAAATTTTGGGTCTACTGGTAAAAATCAAACCTTCAACTGTAAGTTTTTGATAATTATCTATGATTTAAAATATTTTTGTTGATAATATAGGTATCAGCGCTACCTTTAAGCTCTTACCAACCGAAACATTGTGTATTACATATGTTTACATTGTTTACACTTAAACTATCAAGATTCAAACAAGTAGAAGGCCGTTCAGCAAAATCTGAATAGACGCAATTAACATAGACAGTTAATGTTTAAAATATCATTTAACTACCTACATGACCCTCACTGCGTTCCACATTCGAAATCTTAAAAGATATGCAATATTTCATGAGCTGTGAAAAGTTACTTATCACGGCTACCTGGCTGTGCCCAGGGTTCTATCAATTTAAAGCTACGGTTCCTCTATGCTCTAGCCAGAATATCTATGAATATATGATTTTATTAGCTTGGTTTGTATCTATGAAATAAAATCTTTATTCGTGATTATAACTTTAAAACGTCGCATTGAAAAGCATCTTGGTGCAAATATCAAGGTGTGGTATAAGTGATTTTTGGCTTCACTCTAGTTGGTCGTTAATTTTCTTACAAGGTCTTCAGCGTACAGATTCATTATATATACAACGAAATGCTACTTAGAATATTAAAGAGACTCGGGTTTCCTAAGCGCAAACTTGGCATCCTAATAGGAAAATACGAAGATGATAATGATAGTTATGTTGAATATTACTAAATACACATAACACAAACAAATTTGTCTTATAGTTTTATGCAAACTGTCTGAATTTTAAATGTATTCATTTGAAGTAGCATTAATCTGTCGAATACTAACCACCAAGTACTACTCGAGCAAATCAATTGTCGTAACCTCCAACATCTACAATTAACACATAGATGTACGACATGCAAATAATGGCTGTAGTAATAAAATAAGTCCTTAAGAATGCGAACGTTACAATCTCTGTACGATCATCAGAAAATAAATTGTCATCAGGGAACATAAAGCAATGTACTATTGACATGTTAATAGCTGTGCCATTACAAATTTCAGAGAATAACAATGATGATGAATGGCAATATGTCCGAAATAAAGATGTACTCTGTAAGGAGGCGGAATTCACCACTAGGGTTGACAAGGATTCTAAACATATGTACGATATTATACATAACTCATCATCAGTATATGACTAGCAAATTCGTGCTAAGGATGACATCAACGTCTTACTGAAAGGGCCTCAACAGATAAGAAAGCCATTAATATAGCCGTCAGACGCATATATCTTAATTAAAGTCACGAAGTTCTTTTTAAAATAAATTACACTAATTAGCACAGTGTGGTCGAGTTTTAGGACAATGCCAGCCCTAAAGCAGATGTTAATCGACCTTGTAGTAACCCCAATTTGTTGATCACTATATGTGAAGCTTTTATGGCGGTCTTTTAATAATTTCTTAATGAAAAATTAACACAAGCAGTGTCGCGGATGACGCGGCTGAAATAGTCGATCAGACGTCGAGATCAACGGTCTGACGCCGACTTTAATTAATCCACACTATTTATATTGTAAGCGATTTAAAGGGATGTCAATGCAAGTCTCAGATAGCTAGTACTCATAAATCATTACTCTAGACTAGATCGTAAGTCATATGCGCAAGATCACGAAATAATGGCAAGATAGACTTTCTTGGCAAATGAATGTGACAAGTTATACCTAATAGATTTCGTAATATCGTATAAATAATACTTGTGTCACTTAATAAAAATATATTCAACCGCAATAGCAGTTGCGATATAGTTTTCAAGGTGCGGGTACCTGACCATAGTAAATAGGTAAGTAGGTACCTACCTATTTACTATGAACCCGAAAATATATAATACCATAATTAAATACTCTACTAAAAATGTTTCACAAATTTATAGCGAATAGACAAAAAAGGTGAAACTTTTTTCAGGTTCGTAATGAGCTCTCAGGTTATTTTATTAATCCTCTACGGAAAAGATAAGCATATTATCGTAACGCCCTAATTTTTCAGGCAATTTTCAAAGAGATTTTATATTCCATCATTTTCTTTACACATTCCCGATTATTACAAACAAGATATCAAAATCAAAGTTTACTTATACCTAACGTAGATATTGATATTGTCATATTCTCCATAAAATTTATTATAGCATCAACAACACAAGCTAATTACTGAAAGGTTATTCGTTGAAACAAAATCAGTCAATATTTATTGATAAAAATGTATATTTTAAAGAATTCTATAGTATTTATTTCAAACGGTCTCATCGGTCGTTGTTCTGACAAAAAAGTTTTTGAACTCGTTAACCGTTTATCCTAACGAGTCCAATAGTGAATCTAAAACATCTAGAGATAAACACAAAATTTCATATAGGTAAACCAGTCCATAGTTTAGAGGCATACATGCATATAAAAATCATAGCTATAAAGTTTTCTAAATGTTCATGCTGTTTCCCGAATTTACCTTCTAAGAACGAAAAGTTTTTGGCACACGTCCTATATCTTACAATTTGAACTAAAATAGTATAAATTGGAAATTTGCGTTACGTCCTGTAAAAATCACCATTTTGATTCTTCGTAATAAATCTAGGTGATAATCTATTTACACTGATCGAATAGTGAATATTCAACAACAACATAAAGCACCATTGTTCTTACTATTGGGCAATAATTAAAAGAGATAGTATATTGCACATGTTTGAAAATAATTAAATTCTAATTAAAGACATACACATCGAACTTTTCTATTCCAATCTGATCCTTTGATCATACTCGAAATTAAGTAACATAGAAGCGAATCAATAAAAACACAAGCGAAGCAAAACAGGAAGACTTAAATAAATAAGAACGACATTGCATTTAGTGCAGTTTCATGTTACAACAAACATGACTGCACGTAATGGAGAAAATTGGCTACAAATTGAAGGACTCTCACAGCCAACCATTAACACATTCTATATATAATTTTATAGCATACTTAACATTAATTATTCTCGTCTTTTTATATTCGTATGTTGGTACAAGAGAGATACTGATAAGATTCTTGTAAGCATCCGGAGTGTACGGGACTTTAGCCAGTTCACTCGTCGACCAACATTGACAGCCATCAAATTAACATCAGATTGTCATTGACCGATGGTTACATCACTTAACATAGACCGTAATTGTTACTCGATAAGAGATTTTTGAACGGAAATTAAATTATTCGCTTGAAGCGAACGCTAATGCGGACGGATGGTTTCGTGAAAGCTCCAGAGGCGCCGATAAACACATCACAACTTTATGTTAAGATGAGATATTTTATTTTATGCGCAATCATTTAAGTTAGTTGTAGTTAAAAATAATATAAAATAACCCAATATGTCATCAAAAATATGCATTCTATGCACGAATTAACGGCAGTTACCAATGTAAAACACACTTTCTTTCATGAACTTTATCACTTTAAATTTTTATTTCAACTTTAAATTTATATTTTTTTGTTAAAATATGCAAGTTTTCCCGAGGTATATGCACGTCAGCGCTGCGGGTAGGCGCGCCGCGAGCCGCGATGCTGTGCACTACTGGCGCGTAAAGCACGCGACTCCCGCGCATTCATATGTGGAAAACCGACAAACTGACACACTGGACGTCGTCCCGTCGCATACCGAGAACACTCACGCTACGTCGCCACATGTGACACGCCAAACTGCTCCCACTTGATATATGTACGTTCACTACAACAACTTTATACTCGATGTTATTTATGCGAGTTTGTATAACACAAAAGAAAATTCCCAGAGTATATTTCGTCTCAAATACTTAAGCTGAATCATACTTACGTCGAAATGATATTAACGCTTCCTAACAAAACAAACGCCTTGTACATGATTTACTACCAGAGAGATAATATAAATTATTCTTAACTATTAAAGCTTTTATAAAGAAGAAACAGCCTCAAAATTACATTTCTCGTTTCTCATTGTATCACCGTCTCAATACTAATGCATCGGACGTCATAGCCCGTTCAGAGATTAAATTTCGTAAAGCTCGCGTCGAATGTAATGATTTATTCAATTGATCAGCATCAGTCCCATATATCCAACGCGTCTATTAAATAAAAAGACTTTCATCTTTTTGAAATTCAATCTCAGACGTACATGTAAAATCCATTTTGAAACGACTAGTAGTAAACCTCGTAGTTAATAATTCTACCATTGCGAAGCTATAACACTTTAAGAGGCCGCCTATTATGCTATTTAATCAAGTCTATTGAGAACGTATATTGTTCAATTTAATTCCATGTCACATAAGAATTATTTTACATGTAACTGTTAAGGGATCAATTCGGAGTCATCGTGAACATAAATTTCTATTCATGTGCATAAACCGCTAACGTATTTTACGATATTTTACGCCCTTGTCCGTTGTCACATAAAATTCACACAGTTCATAGGCACGATTTGCGTAAAATTCTACGATTGTAATTACTATAGGACACAGTTCTATTTATGAACAGTACTATAGCCGACAAAGAGACGGGAAATAGTATGAATTATGTGTGATTCGTTCTACGTTTCATGGGCAGAATTAAATAACACATGCAACCTGTTCTCTCTTTTAGCAATACAATATTCTCTTCAGTTCGTTCTCTACGTATACATATACATACGCCCTGTAGAGACAGTCTAGATCTTTACGAACTATAGGTGCGAGCAATGTTGAGATTGTTGTTGGAACGAAGTATTGAAATAATGAAGGGTGCTGTTTTGAAGATCTTGTAAAAATGTCGAAAGGTATGTTACAATGTTGGTGACAAAAAGTAATATTTAACTTGTTGCAGCCGTGCTTACTACATAAGTTACGTTTAGAAATGTGCGTTAATACTCTAAACCATTGCTATCAGCTATATAAACTTGTCTATAACTGGGAACTACCGAACGTGTGACATCAAGTTCTTCTCCCGGATAAGGTCACAAGATTGAACATCACTTTTACAGGATTTTATTATACGTCATCATAGTTTTAAGTCGACGATATACCTAGGTATACTTTTGAGCATTGCATTATATCATTATTATTTTGCATTATATAATTTTTCACTGCCTCCGTATGCGACTGCTGATCGGAGGTCCTGAGTTCGATTCCCGGGCCGGGCAAAAGTGTTACTGAGTTTTTCCGAATTCTCAGTAGTAGTACGGAGTCTGGTGATGTGCCCGGTTACGGCAATAGGCTCGCCCCCTATTATGTAAGACCTCAAAATTCATGGCGAAATGTGGGTGTAATATCACACCAACACCTCTGCCTACCCCTTCGGAGATACAGGCGTAAGTCGATAAAATAATAAAAAATATGTATATCATTTTTTATTATAAGTATATCACTTTAGTACCTACAGCTACTAAATTGACACATAAATTATAAACCGCTTTGATATCATACTAACTCAAAATTTCTTACAGGACTCCAATACGCCTACGATTTGCTTATTTAAACATGCAAATAATACTTAAACGTGTTTATGAATAAAATAATGTTTATTGCACAACCTACATTAGTCTAATTCTCTAATAAACTGCACTTATTAACATAACTCGGTTCTTATTCTAATCCTGATATTTCCGCGAAAATTACATTAGGATTAAGGTCCGTTAATTGACACTACATTATATTTACCGTTGATTTAAATGTAATATTTCCTTACACTGGCGCCTACATTCAAACAATTCCTTGAAAAGTTAGGTCTGAGTCATATTATAAGTATAGATACAAATTAAAATAATAAATTGGTAGTAATATACGACGGTATTACGCACTGGATTAGTGACGGAATACTATATTATTTTCCAATTTATAGTGTACCATAAAATGGTTAATTCAGCCATTGACATGGATTCTGGGTTAGTTGAATCATTGCATATATGTATTTTGATAGTTGTTTATTTATATACGTTTTAGTACGTAGAATTAGATTATTGAACTATTCATGGCAGTAACATTTGATACAACCTTGATATACTTACTCTTACCGAATTTCAGTTTTAATACGGACTTTAAATTCTTAATTTATTTGACAACCATCAGTGTAACGAAATGCTCTTTGTTGCTTTATGAAACTATCAAGTGTTCGATGTATAGTGGTAACAACCAAATCTAAATATATGAGATATCCTATTAGGTATGTTATCTAATCTATAGGACAATCCGTGTTTCTTATACGGCTGGTCACAATATTAGATCTATTCATGGATTTGGCTCCTATTATATATGTATTATTTTTCTTTTATAGTCTCACGCCTGTATCCCCGAAAGGGTAGGTAGAGGTGAAAATGTTACACCCACATTTCGCCATGAATTTTTAGGTTACACGTAATAGGGGGCGAGCCTATTACCGATACCGGGCACATCACCAGACTCCGGGCTGCTACTCAGTATTCGGGAAAACCCAGTAACACTTTTACCCTACACGGGAATCGAACCCGGGACCTCCGATCAGCAGTCGCATACGCTATCCACTGGACCACGGAGGCAGTATGACATAAGCTGTATAAAAAATATGTCATATTTGTATCTCTTTAGTTAGTCTCGTTAGTCGTGTAGCGCCAGTTGCACAACAGATCGCTGACATAGATTGCAAGTTCTTATAAGGTATGACCTATACGTATGCATGTGGCCTATTACCTATAAAATAATAAAATTTTGCATAAGAATACAATAAATAATATACCTTTAATTCTTAAACAGGTTACTAGAAGCGTGTTAATAGGCTGTAGGTATCAGCTATATGAAGGCTTCCCGTTATTCACGACAAGTTAACTAGAAACTACTTACATCAAAGTGCAACATAGTTCATCCAACTAAATGCTAAGATGACCTAGTCAAATACGAATAGCTATAGAACACAAGTAATTCAAATAAATGTATGTTATCTTCAATAAGTCGTTGGTTCAGTGTATGAATGCAGCTAAGATTCACAAAATTACATAGAGTTTGCTAGTTACATAGTTGATCCTTTGTAATAGCGAACAAACCTATTGCTACTTATCACACGTATACAATTATATAGCCTCAGTGCTACTACTGAGGATTACGCAATAAAAAGATACAGTAGCATCAACATGCTCGTCGAGGTATTTAATTAACGGCTTCTAACAGAACGCCGCCGTCGTAAAACAGCCCTTACGGTTGAAAATGTCAGGTACTCAAATGTGGAAGAATATCGTTCTCCTACTTCGCCTTAGATCAGATAGAGATAGATAGAGAAAAATCAGAAGTAGTTTATACTTACCTACTTCTATTTTTTTTCTGTCTTCTCTGATAGATAAGCACGTCCCGTACATCAGCTATTACACGACTACCGATAAATTTACCCATTGTTAATTACCTCTAGGACCGAAAAACATCCTTTGTCATAATGTATCTCTGTTCCAATCTCCGTTTTTTGGCAATATAGTTGTGCTTTTAAATTATTAATTTTAATGATCCCCCTTAGTGATGTGCTCATCAGAACCTTTGATACCCGTATTATAAACATTTCCTTCTCGGGCAGTCGTGTTATAAAGATAAGTAGCAATTATACAACTCCTAACGACCGGTCACTTTACGTAAGTGGAAATTTACATTTTGGGACCGATGAAGTAGATATAAAAATTAACAAAATCTTGTAAAAAGATAATAAAATAAGTAAAGAATATAAAGTTACTTGTTTGTTTACATTATTGCTAAGAACATGGTATACAATTATTTAGTTCGTATATACAGGGTGTCATAAGACCCCCCCCGTGGGATCTCCACCTTGTCGTGGTGGGGGGGCTCAGTAACCGTGGGTTAGAAGCCACCCACGGTGAAGCTAAGCGGGATCCCGGGAGGGGACGCTCCACGTGGGCTTGGTAGAGGTCTGCGTAGGATGCGTCCCATGGTGCGGGTGCGGGGGACAGTTCTGTCTGTCCCTCGCAGTCGGGTGCGGTCGCGGGAGGAGAGGCGTGGGGGTGTTGCGTTGCCCCGCGCCCTATCTCCCGCGACCAAATGGGGGCGCACCATCGTTGCGTCGCGGTGGGGCCGCAGAGGAAGAGGAGATGCGGTGTTGCGTTGCCGTCCTCCCTATCCTCTGCGGCCGCTGGGTGTTTTGGCGGCGGAGCCCAACACCTTCATCCGCCGCCAAGGGGGTTTCGTTCGGGGCCCGCCTGACCATCTGGCGGGCCAATACCCGTCGGTGGGTAGCGAGGAATGCTTTGGTGAAACCCTACCCTCCGACACATGGGTACATGAGGAGCACGGGTTGGTTTTTAGTCAGTAAGAGTCTGACAGTCCCCTTCGTCTTTCCCCCCCGGGGCGGAGGGACTCCATGAGGATTTTCCAACCCGATACCAAAAAAAAAAAAAAAAGGGTGTCATAAGACCCATTACCAAGCCGTAGTCTAC
Organism: Euclidia mi; assembly: GCA_944739405.2. NCBI lineage: Eukaryota > Metazoa > Arthropoda > Insecta > Lepidoptera > Erebidae > Euclidia > Euclidia mi. The sequence continues at coordinate 36,784,568 of OX123197.2, forward strand.
TCGTTGTGGACATCATGCCAAGTTATAATAACCAAAAATAATACCTGGGAATGTCGTTTTTTTTTAAGTTTTCACAATTTTTAAACCGCAATTAAAAGCGCGCGCCTGCAATGCTCGAAATACCTACTTATCCATGGGGTCATAGGGCATCTAAAGAACATATTGGCGGGGTAAATGGGGGGATAAAGGCATCGATTTTGTACCTAATTAGAAAAATTCCATACTAACTTTGAGCCTCAATATCTCTTAAACCAGTAATTTCCCAGGTATGGTGCCGAAGTAAAAAATGTTCGTAGTGATTGGTACAACATGGGATTTCGTTAAGGGTTTTTTTACACCCTGTATAAATGCTGGTAGAAATAACTGTCAGAAGCAGCGCAATTAAATATCTATAACACGAGTTATCTTGGGGCTAAATGTTCAGATGATTGACGGTTAGGCACTACCAACTCGAAGCAACTAGTAATTAAAGCGTATCTTATAGAAATGTAGTCATTTGCAAGGTGTCAAAGTAATGCCTCGTGGGACTAATTATCTTGTACCATTCGTCTGGGAAGTATTCCGATCGTGGAGCACTGTCACAAATTACTGCTGAGATTTCTACTTTAATATGGAAGGAATGGAGATGCTAAGGTACTGTACTTTTCATTACAATTTAATTGCAAGAATTGCGTATAGGTATATAGATTTATACTTTTTGAATGCTTTCAGTTTCGAGACCGTGGCAAGCATTAAAGGTAAGATGATTTCTCGGGATAGCTTTTATCTCTTTCAAGTCAGGGTGTGATTTGTGTCAGTTTAATGCTTGTCGCGACACCACATATCGTCCTAGTCCTGCAGTTATCTTTTAACAAAAAGAGTCATTTAATATGATTTTGTTTAAATTGCAGCCTACCAGTAGAACCAATCTTGTGCAATCCAGCAAGATGGATGTTACAACTATATGCTCAAATGCTCACTCGTATAAAGTGCCTTGCTTGCGAGGTTATTTGGACTTTTTTCCTACAAAGCGTTTCAACTTAAGCAAACATTTTCACCAGAAAAACACTCTTACGCTGGCTAGAGAATTGCATTCGATCCCACATGATCATCCGTAACGACTTCGCAGTCATAAGCTACAGAATTAACAACGCCTTCAATCAGACTAATAACTGTGTATTAGAGATTCTTATTATAAGTCGTAGTATATTATTCGCGTGTAGGAGTATCAATAGTTAGTTACATTCGTTCCGGTAATCTGTTTGAGGTAGTTTGTAAAGCTTTTATCTACATTACTATAAATAACAGTATTATCGCAAACATTATTAATTTTAAGCGTTGAATGCAACCGTCCGGATGACTATTGTTGTAGCTGTTCATACTAAAACTAGCCAATATACATCATCGGTTTATTTAGATCTTTATCTCATAGGAAGCTCTCATCATTATCTCTTGAGTGAGAAATTGGCACCTTTACAACGTGTTTTGGTTTTGTTGCCCATTTGACTGTTGAGGGATTTAAGCTTATTGTACTGTATTTTCTTGGGTTTAGGCGAATGTTACACATTCAAATAAAACTACGGTTTCTATCGAATTATATTTTATTGGGATGGCATGAGATTGATGTAAGATATTTCAATACACAACTTCTTTCCTTCAACTATTGTACATTTTCATAACTTAGCGGCCTAGTAGTGTAAAAACTGACTTCAGACATACGTGATCTCCTGGTAGGACACGGATCACTCACAAATTGCACAGGGTGAGCCTTTTGTACTTTCATCTTTTGAATGTCACTGTCGTAACTTTATATTTGGTGTGATAAGCGCAAAAAGACTTGCTTGCTTTTCCATGTCTAATGCATACATATATAGACTCACGCCTGTTTCCCGAAGGGGTAGGCAGAGACTACTGAACATTTGTAACGATCTTGACATATCTTTCTATTTTCATTCACTCCCATCAAGTTTCTCATACATGGTCTTTTTTCTGTTTAGGGTACTTCTGACCTGTCCTCATTTTAGGTGTATGTCTCCAAACTGGTCAGAGAATATCCGCCTAGGTCGTCCCCTTCGTCCTGTCCCATGTCCCGTGTCAAGTAAATAAAATAAAGACCTTAGTAAACAGTAGTGCTCTTTCTCATATACACTAGGCATCATCCTCCTAGCGTTATCCCAGTTTCAACCCAGGGTCCACTTACTAGTCTAACCAGATTTGGCTGAATATTAGCTCAAACCAAGCATAAAGTTTAAAGCAACCTCTAACATAGAATGACGTCATGTAAGATCACCTTCATTATAAAGGACAATCATTGTTGTCTGTCAATCTAGACAGACAAACAGACAACAATAAGGGGCCCTAAATGACCTAGGCAGCAGACGTCAGTAAATATGAAGATCCAGAATTAGATTGAAACGTGAATTTGTTATTCTTGCAAGAATCTTGAATTTGTTACGTCGATTTAAAAGCCTCCGAAAAAATAAAATATTTTTGCCGGTTTCAAATGTAATTCTTTATAATAGCAGAATCAAAACGTATGATTTCACATTTCCGCCAGAATTGCCACCAGCAGCCACAGCACAAAGCAAATACACATTACTTTAGAAATAAGTGTTAGCTATGACATCCTTATAACCAACCGAGGCATTCACTACGGTCTCTACCTTATTAACTTTGAAATAAATGTGGAGAAGTAGCCAAATTATACCTTTTGTTACAAAATACAAAAGCCTCTACGCATATATAAATCCTTTTGTTTAATAAATGTATCAAATGATTGGAATTCATTCACTGACGGTTGTCTTTATAAAGAATTTGGATGAAGAAATAACTCAAAATGTTATCGAACTAAATAAGATTTTCCTGTCAATTAAGAAATACTTGTGGTCACGAATCGACGCTGGGAATTTTTAAGAACATCTGCGCTGCGCTGTTTTCATTGAAACTTTTGGGCCAATGTAATCAACATTGGCCCAAAAGTTTCGATGAAAACAGCGACGAAAACTTCATGCAAATAAACGTAATATAAAATATATTTTTGAAAGAAGGGTCGAAAGGTGTGCCGTTAGGCTGTTAGTTCTACGACGCGTTCACTTGGGGCGGCGATTCTTTTGCGAAACTATTGCGGGAACGAAAAAACCAGAAAAATTGTACCTAGTTTTGGCGGCCTGCTATGTGCAGCCATCTTTTTAACGCATGCTTACTATCGAATTAAAATTAATCAGTATTTCTATTTTTCAGCTTCAATCATACGAAACTTGTCCGTCTTGAGAGAATATTATGCGGTGACGCATTGCGGTACGAAACGTCTGCGTGTAATTACGATTTCACAGTTATTATGCGGAACACTAGCGACAAGGATGCAACTAATAAATCTTGCTGTGTAATAGAGTGAGAAATAGCATATACAAAACGTTCCCGTACAAGTACTTAAAAGATACATCGAAAATGGTAATCTGTACTGCTCATGAAATTAATCTGAAATCTATTCATCTATTTTCGATTCGAAATCCAAATTTCTACGGCGTAAAAGTGTCAAGTAAAGTGAACCACAACAAAATGTTAAATACTTCCTAATTTTCATACAATATTAATTATCGTTAGTTTTATAGTTGTCGGCGTATCGGAATAGGAACAACGCGTTTGCCTGGGGCGGTGGGTGGCAGTAATCACCAATCTCGCGCATACCAGCTGGCGCCGCAAGCTCGCTCAACTACATATACTTACATACGTGTATGTTATGTGCCAGTATGCATGAGTTCCTATAGCCAAGATCCTCATCGAAGATTTTCAATGGAGCCTACTTTCTATATTCTTGAATTTAACATCGAAGATAGTTAATGAAAAATGGTTGAGGGATCAAAAGATATAAATAGATAATAAATCGTTCCACTAGAAGATAAATCACTTTTTACAAACTTGATGAACGTGCAGAGAATATGATAAAACTGAAACAAACAATTAACGAAGCATCCAATACGAAAATGAAAAAATATTGTTACCACGGTAAAAAGTCTAATATTTTGCCCAAGATTCTTGCAAAAGGATGGGCAATCATTTTAGTAGTTGAAAGTATAGGCACATAATAAACAGTAGGTACTTACGTAGTATAGGTACTATAGTATAGTATGCGTATTTAATTTTTGTCCACGCATGACATGACTGAGTCGCTAGGTAAATCTGATTTACCAATCGAATTTATGTACATCCCTTAGAATTTTCCAAAAGCAAAGATTTCTGTTCACGTCACACATCAGAAATACGATTGCTACTCAACTCACGACTAGGGTTGCATTCACATTATGTAAGACAAGCCAGCTACACAGTATACAGATTTCGAAACCTTTTAAGATAACACTTAAACATTATTATTTATTTTTTTATGTTAATAGGCGGCAAACGAGCAGACGGATTGCCTGATGGTAAGCAATTACCCGCCCCTTGGGGTTAGGAAAAGGGATAGGATGAGGAGTGGGATAAGGGAGAAGGAATAGGGGATAGGGCCTCCGGCACTCTCACTCACCGAACGAAACGCAACAGTTTAGGTACTGTTACTTTACGTCGATTTTCTGTAAGAGGGTAGTACTTCCCCGGTCGAGCCGGCCCATTCATGCTGAAGTCAGCAAGGCTCTACTACCTTGAAAAATTTTATTTTGTTCCAATATGAAACTAAACAAGAACAATCACACAAATTACCTGACAGCAAATTGTTCGCTTGAATATTTCAATTTTATTGCAATATTATTATACTATCAACACAACAATTGAGTTGCAATTCCACACTATCGCTATCAAAATCTTTAACAATAAATTAACAAGGCTGTACCGTAAATTTCAATCACTAATCACATTATTAGTCACGAGTATGTCGTTTGTTACATTATAAAATATAATTGCAGTGATAAAGGCAATTAATTGCAATTTAGCTAATCACTGTATCCGGATATATTTTAGCTAAAAGCCTTAGAGTTCGTTAACCGGCGCCTACAAGTTTAATGGATACTAATTTATTAAAGCTCAAAGTTTAGGTTTCGTTCATGTTACCTTAGTATTAATAGAATTTATATGACTAGTTTTGAAATTTGTAAAGCTAATAGAACATTAATCTGCGACATGACTAATTTTGGTAGCGAAAACGCTTTCTGGTAAAGGTCAATTGAATTTTCACGACAGTAATAAATCGCATTCATTCTGTGAAAATGACTCGTTTTATCGTTAATTTAAAAGCTATGGCGTATCTTACTTTCTACTCAGATTGAACGTTTGATGATTTCTAGGTTTACCATAGAAAATTCCTGTGCGTCGGCGATAAACCTCGAACATCTTGAAAATACGGATATGACACGTACTATCTGCCTTGACATAGCATCAGCAGGAGCGAGAATACTGCGACAACGAACAACGGCCACAGGAATCATTACCACGTAATAAACAATACACTAAATAATTTACGATTGAAGCGTCCGCGTCCTTGCACCCCACAATGTTGCAACGATTGAATAGTTTATAGAGTAGTGGAGCAAACGGTGCCCGCTCGCTCAATACTCAATAGACAATTCATCTAGCTTTATTGCACGCGAATAACACGGCATGTGTGTCGAACACAAAATATCATTCAAATTATTCCATACAGTACTGATGGCATCGCTTACATTGACCTCACGTTGACGCATATCCAAGCCTTACCATCGCAACAATGAGAAACCGAATGTCAGGTCGCGTAAAAAGAAACTGAATGCTATTCCTCAGTGACGTTACTAAATATAGTTTCAGCTAATTGTACTCTAGCTCGGACTGTAGTTCGTTTTAAGTCACGACCGACAAAGAAATGCGTCCCTCGTACACCGAGAACAAGATCTAATAGCGCAACTCGATAGCTGTATAGGGAATACGACGCTTGTCTCCAACTAGCTAAGTAGACATTTCGCAGAGACGTGGTCTGCTTGCCAATACTGCAAAATTAGTCCAACAATTTGCATTAATAGGGATTCTCAAAGTACGAAATTAACTAAGCTAATTTCTTCGAGAACATAATGATCACTAGCTCTAACTAGCTCTTTTATATTTGTAACGAATTTCTTTAACAAAACGCATGACCACATTGACCACACTTAATAATTGTATAATTAAGGTTTTTTTAAAGTATCGCAAACCTGCACACACTACATCTCTTTATTAATAACCTCAACGGGATACACAGCAGGATCATGGCGCTAGGTGACCGAAAAAGAATGGTCAAAAGCTTAACTCAAAGAGCGCAAAGCCATAAAAGGTCTAAACACAGCACAATCTAATGAGTCCTTTTGATAAGACAAGAATCTCCTGCTAATACTAGCGAACCCACAGAAACAATCGTGGTTTCCTACGATGCTCTGGATGGTGACGTCATGTGATTATTTTAATCTGACATTCAGTCTTTCTACCCTCCAAAATGGCGTCTTTGTCGTAAAAATTAAAATCTTCCCTGAAGCCAATTTTTTTAAAATTATTTTGTAGGTGCAAATGGCAATTATAAAAATAATGCCTAAGTCACGTTATTTCATCATCTTACTTCTACCAGTTTAATATTGAGCATGTTTTCCCATAAGTATTCACAACATAGACAGATTTATAGAGCTACAAACATATTCCTATTATCTTGTAACAACATCAGTCTTAATCACGCCTGTCCGATGCACGTCTTATAAGACAATACTTATTATTTTTAGCTTAATCTAAAGTGAAACGCGTTGTCTATTGACAATTGCATTATTTAAAATGCCTTCTAAGAAACTCCATTATGATGCACAAAACACAAACTCAGTAACCTACTTCAACTCTATTTGAATTGAAGTCCATATTTTTTTTTTTTAATAATATTCTACCACATTCACACAACACCATCTAGTCCCAAACTAAGCAGAAGCTTGTACTATGGGTACTAGATAATGGATAAACATACATTTAAATACTTTTTTTGTAAATACATACATATTATACATAGAAACACCCAGACCAAGACAAACATCCATGTTCATGCACACAAGTGTTTGACTTGAGCGGGAATCGAACCCGCGACCTTCGCCGTAGCAGTCGCTTACACTCCCGCGGCGCCAACCGGTCGTCATATGTCTTGGTATAACATTATGATGAAACCACATTATTGAAGTGCTACATCATACGTAGCTTTTACATTGTACAGAGAGAATGCTACCTACTTATCATTAGGTAGGTCTTAGTGCTACTATTTAATATTGTAAATATTAGGAAGAGAAACCCATACGACACCTATGTATATTTTGCTGTAATCTATTGTTTAGCTTGGAATACTTAACATAAAGTTACATGTTCCTTATTACAAGAAACCAGTGCCCTAGAATATTTCACTATCACCAAAAGAAAAAGATTACAAATAAATTTAATTAAGCAACCGAATAGAAAGACCAAGGTTGCCTAACTAGAACAGGTTGCAAATTCAAGCTGAAAAGGCTCAATCTGTCATGTAATAAGTTTTCATCACGATGAGAGGTACCACAGAATCGAGAGGGGTTGAACACGCCATGTCTTTTTCGTTACAACGTTCAATTTTTGAGCTTAATAAGACTGGTTTCCACATGGTGCGTCGAGAAAAACACGCAACGGAAGGTAGCTTTATATGTGAAATGATACTGTGCCAATGACCCCTCTCTTAGGTATGCCTTAGATAATACAATACTATACTAGTAGTTACACTTACTCTGCAAGTACCCTGCACACATATCGCGCGAGCACCCTGCCGCGTGCAGGGCGTGCCATCAGCAACCAGCGCCAGCGACGCGTAGAAGTGCTGTCCCAGCGGCCGGCAGTTTAACATGCATGGAGCATTACCTGCAACAAGCAACATCATTATTGCTCGGTACTCCTACAGTCTACTGCAAGCAGCGAAAGCCCAGTGGAGAGACCGACGGACTGCTACGCAGAGGTCTCGGGTTCGAATCCACGGCGCGCACTAATGACTTTTCGAAGTTATGGGCGTATTAAATTGTTAATTATCGCTTGCTAAACGGTGAAGGAAAACATCGTGAGGAAACCTGCATGTCTGAGAGTTCTCCATAATGTTCTCTAAATACATGTGAAGTCTGCCAACCCGCACTAGGCCAGCGTGGTGGACTATGGCCTTACCCTTCTCTTAGTGAGACGAGGCCCGTGCCCAGCAGTGGGACAGTTTATATAGAGGGTCGATGATGACTCTACAGTCACCACCTATGCATAAATAAGTAAAACATTGGTGATATTATAATTACTATCTACACCTACAAAAGAGCATAAGGAAGTGGAACATTGATGATAATGGATTGTATTTATTTTTCTTCCAGCAAAACAATAATAAATGTTCTTTTATAAAGATCAGAAATCTGGAGTCATCAAGCACGTTTGCCGGTAGGAAAGTGATTTTTACGCAAAATAACACGTTGGCAGATTGTGAATGAAAATAGATAAAACTTCAACAACTAGTTTAGCTCGGAATTTTCGATTAGCTACCATGCCTCCAACAATTATGTCTTGTAAAATTTCGTAAAAATAGGTTTTTGAGATGCGATATGTATTTCTTTATTTAATATAGATAGAGGCGAAATAGCTAATCTGTGTAATTTAGTTCAAGGTAAATCACAACAGATAAAATATGACACAAATTATATTACCTAATGCAGATAATTCGTTTGGACAATAACGTACGCAATACTACCTACCAACCATATAGAGTCATATATTATCCAACTACTTAAACTACTACAAATCTTGTTAGAAGGGTGACCGAAACAACAGCAATAAAAAAACTACAACATTCTGGGGAAAGACAAGTCAACTGGCAAAATAATTAATCAAGGATATTAATGTTGAGCAGCTAAGGCCTTTAGGCTTAGAATTGGTATATGAAAGGTACTAAAAATTTAATGAATTAAAGTATACAAATAAATGTGACACAAAAATACACAATCGCACAAATTATGCTCATCCGTCAGTGGTGTATTACCAAAGCCCTAACAAATACGTTTGTACAGGAACATAATTTTGCTTTGCGAACGAGGCAGTAAATGTAAATGTAGAAGCATTGAGTAATTTACTTTAAAAAATGGACGTTCATAAACGTCACCTTGTGACCTAGATGAATAAATGATTTTTGACTTTTGACTTTAGTTTGTACCCATAGAAAACGTTTAAAAATATAATTTAAAAAGATATATTCGTAATATGAAATATTCCCACTGGGAATAAAAAAGAGCTTAACATATTCACTATTCAGTATTCAATAGTTTGATCAAGTAGCAGACCGGAGAGTCAAATGCGATTAACGTATGATCTATCACCGCATGCGATCATCGTGTGTCATAAATCATACTGTATAGAGCTGAAACTTTTCTCCTATACATTATTAGATAGGGAAGTACTGGCATTTTCGGCAGATATATCATTTCGTCTCAGTACACAATTTGGTTTGCATCCACGCGAAATGAAAAAGTAAGAAGCTTATGGCAGCCCTTAGACGTACCTACACTATGTGTTTTCTTTTCCTTTTTGACAAAACATATTGAAGTAATTTTATTTCCCGAATATATTTGGATTGCCTGTTATTTCAATGGTTGTTCTGATGACTCATTTCGAACTTCGAACGTTGTTGTGTCAATATCGGTTTGCCACAGCTACAGCTACGTTTCCCAGAAAACGTTGACTCAGTTATTTGAAGCATTTCTGCGATTGATCACAATTTAACGCATGGAAATGGCATTTAACGTATTTTTGTTATTAATGAATAAATATATTTTATGGTAGAATACCGATGCAAATATTGTATTTCGTGTTCTAGTGACGTGAACTCATTCAAGCGAACAGTATACTTTGATTAAGTTCGATATTTAGCCTATCCAACTTAGACAAACAATAATAATACTAGTAGTATCTTACACAATTTTGTAATTATTGTGATGACTGTATGATCAGTCTACCCAGACGATGCAAATTAATAAAGTAATTATAATTGATGCATCATGACATTGTCATAAGACCTCCGTTGCATATTATTATACAATGAACGATTGTTTAGATAAGGTCATTTCCGTGTCTAGTGGCAATTTACATTGTCAGCTATAAACATACGTACAGTACTAAATCTAAATGTGTTTAAGGGCTATAAACTAGACTTCGAAATTATTTATAATCTTATTCTTTACTGGACATCAAAATTCAACCTGCCCATTAACTTCGTAACGAGAGAACCGTTTCGCGTTCGATAACTGGCCGAAGAACGATACATCCCTGAACGATAAACCAAATTCACTCTCGTCCGCGCGGGTACTTAATAGGTTTTGTTAGGTTTTCTTGTGAGCCTGCTTGGGCTTTTTATACTCATACTTCTCGAAAAGGTTTTCTCGATTGGCAGAATCGACGAGATGAATTTAATGACCAATACGGGACTCTTTACTATAACCGTATGCTACGTTTGTGACTCCGACTTAGGCTATAGTGGTGGTCGTGCAAATTTACCGAATCGATACAATAAGCAACTTCGTCACTATTCTGGTAATGGGTGGTCGACCGCTCAAAAAAGTAATAGTCATCCGCGTCTAGATAGTCGCTGCGGAGAGTGAGTACCCTCCTGTGAAATATACATATACCTACTGTTATTTTGACTCAAAATTATAGCAACCGGGATTCGTTCTTTATGTTAAAACTAGTCTTATAAGTATATACATATAATATACACGTAGTTATCACATAATTTAATATTGCTTCCACAGCCATGTACAAAGCAGCCCAAATCAAACATGTAACGAACCATCACAATTTATTAGCAGTCATACACAATTCAATTTTATCGTTGATACATAAAACGAGAGACAATTCTGACAGATTATTGGCGAGCAAATTGACAAAACAAGCGTGTCAAATGCGTAGACAAGACATGTAATAACTTAGATTAGCTGTCGACGTACAAATTATTTCGGCCTGTTTTTTATAACAACTGACGCCGGACGTCTGCCATCGCTTAAAGTGCTTCGAAGCTTGATGATAACTTTATTTAGCGCCATTAGGAAGCAAAATAAAGATGAAACAGATTAATTTTTATGTGGTTTTAACAGCCAGTTCACACGTGCCGATTCCATTTAAAATTGTTCTAGAATTTTTGATGAAACATTGTTTTGATCTTTACTACTTTTAATGTTACGAAATATTACTTAATTTTATGATATTTATATATTTATTTTATTACTGCTCTACTTTGAGGTGCCAAAAATGTTGATGGAAACAAAATAGCTTATCCTTCAAATTAGAACAGCGCCAGTGAGGAGGTATCTATGAACTATTGTAGATCTCAGTTTTCTCAACAACCTTGTGCTGTCCCTGCAATAAGGTTTCTGGATTCATATGGAGAAAGTGCACTGATGTTGAACCAAAAAGTTGACCTAATATTATTTAGATTAGCAGCTAACCGTAACCAAATATTTTAATGTTTAGATCCCGCTCGGTTGTATTTATAAATTCAGTTCAAAGTAAAATAGTAAGGTATTACTTTTACCTCCTGTAATAATAAGACCGTAATGCAAGCAGCTAGGTATTAATTCAATAAATGTTCGTATGTAAAAAGGTTATAACTTTGCGGTGCCTTAGAATAGGTATGACTGGTCATTAAACTAACAAAATTCAGCGGAAAGTCCGCGCCATTAATTTACCAGGCTCAGGCCTCTATTCATAATTTTGTGCGTTACAATTTGGATATATTATTTTGATAGTATGGATTAAACGCTTTCAGTTTTAATGCTTGGGATAGGCTTAAGCTCACACTGTAATATATTACCTAGAACCCACGACCTTCTCTGTGATAAATGGCCGAAAAGGAAAATATTTTAAATCCAGTCGTAATTCCTCCTACCGTTTATTTTATACTTTATATTCTGCCACGATTTCTACGTTGGCTGAATTATCTTATCTTAATACTTTAAGTTCTGGCATTTAGTAAAAAGCAGTATGGAGAAATTATTAAACAAGTTTTTTGCTCATATATTAAAAGATGGATGAAAAAAATGGCGTATCATTATATTAGAGCTTCGCAGATTATTTGATCCATCTGATAAAGCTTCGCTGCCCGTCAATGTACGTAAACAGATAACTACTGATTACCTGAGACTTCCGCGCTTGGAATATAATAATATAATGCTACGTGGCCAGTTGCGCCCGTCGCTGATACTAATGACAGACCAGTCGATATTAATCAGAACTGTGATTAATGTGCACATTTATTCTAGAAAATAGATTTATTGGTACCTCGGGTAAATTACTGGGTCTTTGGAGTACGTAATAAATTTATCAGTTTTTAAGCAATACCTACATAGTGGTCGCAATTCACAGACTATTTTAGACCGACCATTACTTTTGCGTAGTCCATTACAAATTTCGTACTACCCAGAAAGTTCATTTCCTTCGTATACAAATAAAAATTGGATGCAGGCGGTTCAACAGCGGCGGGGCATGGAGAACATTGGGGGAAGCTTGTGTTCAGCAGTGGACGTCTATATGCTGATAATTATGATTATGATGATAAATAAGAAAAACCATTGTACCTCATGTTGGTACTACGAATAGGAACGGAACGTATGTATACTAGTGTGTATTATGCAGCACGAATAGGGCCTAGTTGAAAACCAGCGTCAAGCTTCGGCCTGGCATATGCTGAACTAGGTCCTTTGTCGTCGCATGCAGGGAACTTTATGTCATTAAGCCTATTGCATATTAATTACCTACGTATTACCTTTGTATTATATATTTTTTTTTATTCTGTATGTATTTATGTTTTTCTGTGTCCCTTGTGTGTTACGGAATAAATGTATTATTTTCTTTTCTTTTCTTTAACTTTATGCTAAGCGTTCGATGTTAAAATTCAAGACATTTTTGCCTTCATCAAATTTTTGTCCACAACCAAACGCTCACAAGTCCCAAACAATTTTCCAACAATTGCATTCAATTGGATCTCGTGAAGTATGACCATTACATACGTATGTACTGTACAATAGATATCCCTGTTCCCGACTGTAATGGTAGCTATTCGTCAACGTCACAGTCTAGGTACGAGGACTATTAGTTTCGATTGAACTCTTTAAAACCTGAATTCCATAGTTGGATATAGCTTTAAAACAAATTCGCTGTACAATTTATAATGAAGCTTTTTACAGATGTGATACAATTAATCAATACCTATTTATTTTATTTATTTATTTTTATTTATTTAATACTTTATTGTACACTTCATATATTATGTATAGGAATTTTATATTAAATAGTGTACAAAGGGCGGCCTTATCGCTGACAGCGATTTCTACCAGGCAGCCTTTGGATGGAGATATTATTGGTAGGAAAGAAATGGTAGTTGTAAGTGTACCAGTAATAAGATGATAATACTTTAAAAATATACATTTATGTGATATTATAATAATATACTACACATATATAAATACTTATACATACAAACATAAATACATACATGCATACATACATACAACATACATACACACACATACATAAGCTAAAGAGATTGTATGTTTGGTTGGATGCACAAATACCAGCTCGATTTAAGAAATATTTGTGGGTTGAATATTCCATTTATCGAAAAAGGCTATAACACATTACGCTATGAGCCTTAGATGCGGAGCAGTAGGCGTCAATAACGCGAGTCTTACTACAGGCACAGTTAGTCATAGATAAGATGGTGATTACCATCATCCTAGCGTTATCCCAGTTGGACAATGAATATCGCCTCGTAGCCCCAGCTAGCCCAACTACAGAATAAATACAAACGAATACTCTAGGAATAAATCAGAAAAAAATGGTGGCTAGTAGTTTATTTGCATCACTTTATTAAAGAAACTTTTTATTTCCATTTTTTTAGCGTTCTATCACCTTCGCCTCAGAGCCCGAGGCCTCCACTTGACGGCGGTCTTTATTAGAGTTTTTTATAATGTCTGTGATAAAATGTATTTAAAAATAAGACTCACCATCTATGTAAGGAACCCAAGTGTAGAATCGTCCCCGGAACGGTCTCCTGTCGTACAAGGCGCACTGCTCAGCTCTTGTGTTCATCGCTCCGTCGGGACACGGCTGCAACAACACATACACGCGTTATTAGAAATGAATATTTGATTTACTGTGTGGTGATAGGTAGAGACAGCGATAGCCTAGTGGAGAGACCGACAGACTGCTACGCAGAGGGTCCGGGTTCGAATCCACCGCGCGCACCAATGACTTTTCGGAGTTATGTGCCTATTAAATAGTTAATTATGGCTTGCTAAACGGTGAAGGAAAACATCGTACGGAAACTTGCATGTCTGAGAGTTCTCCATAAAACCCGCACTAGGCCAGCGTGGGGACTATGGCCTTACCCTTCACATAGTGAGAAGAGGCCCGTGCCCAGCAGTGGGATAGTACATATACAGGGCTGATGATGATTAAGAATATATATGTCACTATCCCATTTCGTTCTATTCGGTATATGAGGTGACTAAGGAAAATGCACAAAGCAAATAGGTAGTTTATTCGGGAAAAGCTGTATTCATACTGTATACCAAACCGTTTTGCTAGGGTAGTCCAAATCGTCCTATCGACCCAGAATCCTATTGTAACGCTTATTAGGAGTGGCCTACGTTCAACAGAAGACTGCAAGAAACTTAATAACTATGCAGAATACAATCTAGAACACTTTTGCTCCACACTTAAAGAAAAACTGAGTGGCACGTATTTCCAATAACGATATAAAGCCTTATGCTAAACCTTTACACCTTGCTCTTCATCATCATCAGCCTTTAATAGTCCACTGCTGGACTAGGCCTCTCCTTTGAAAGGAGGAATTGGCCTACTATACCACGCTGGCCAAACGGGTTGGTATAGGGTTTGTATCAAGTTTTCCTTCTCTTACAGTGCTGTTCTCTGCATAATATGCTCCCTCTGTCAGCTCTTAGGCTGGTTTCAGAGTGACGCTCGCGGCACGCGCCAAGGGCCAGCGCGTCTTAACAGCGCGTTTGGCGCGCGGACCACTGTGAAACGATTTCGCGTTTTTCATTGCAATGTATGAAGCTTCGGCAGCGCGGCCGGCGCGCGCGTCTCACACGCGGCGCGTTTGAACTGCGTGACTATGAAACGCTACTACTAATCTAGTGTAATTGTAAGCGCGCGCGTGTGGCCGGCGCTGGTCAAACGCGTGACTCTGAAACCAGCCTTACGACACCCATGGGATGATATGGGGTGGTGACAATCCGTATTCTTAATCCGTCACCACACGGAAAGACCTTACTCTTAGAACATCATAAACCCGACAAATAACGAGCATTGTTTGTCAGCTTATTAATATTGATACGCCAGATCATAATTGTGTAAAGATAAAAGCTGCAAGCTGCTGACTGCCTCCGTGGTCAAGTGGATAGCGTATGCGACTGATGATCGGAGTTCTCGGGTGGGATTCCCGGGTCGGGCAAAAGTGTTACTGGGTTTTTCCGTATTCTCAGTAGCAGCACGAAGTCTGGCGATGTGCCCGGTAACGGCAATATGCTCGCCCCCTATTACGTGGGACCTTCAAATTCATCGCGCAATGTGGGTGTACTATTACACCTCTGCCTACCCCTTCGGGGATACAGGCGTGAGTCTACAAATAAATAAAAATAAATAAAAGCTGCAACATAGCTTGGAGAGCGTGATGCTTTAAGCTCTGCACTGTTTTTTTTATCCGATCCCACACTGGACGAAGTTTTGTGCGACCCACAATTTTGTTTCTGGATTTTATTCCTAGTCTAGTATGTTTTATTAGCATGCCTACCGTAATACACATACAAATTGAGATTGTCTATCATAATTGCCAATTAATCGGCCAATACAAGCAACTAGCTTCGCGTATTACAACAATGCTTCACAATCGCTGGCAAAGACATCGCGATAAACAAACACAATAAACGGAACTTTTACGCCGTCCATGGCTCGCAAATTGAATGGAACAATACTAATCACGGAAACATTTACGATGTACAACATCGTAAATCAGTATTCAGTTTTAATGTGAGCGATTGAGTGCTTTACACTAAGAGCCCTTTACTGCGCGTGGCAATCAAACAAATGATTGTGACTCATTATTCATTTAATAGAGGGCTTACGTGGGAACTTGCTATACTTGCTTATCTTTAGATTATGATTAACAAATGTTACAAAAAAAATAATAATGGTATAAAATTTACATATTTGGAAATATCGTTTAGATCAGAACAAACATAACATAAACATAACGCCTTTTATCCTCCATGGGGTAGGCAGAGGTGTGTTACACACCCACACTTCGCCAGTTATGTTTCGGTCCTAATGTAATAGGGAACGAGCCCTATATATATATTGTCATCTACTGGGCACACTATTAAGCGAGCGATAATTAAACTTTTTTATACACACATAACTTCGAATAGTCAGAGGTGTGTGCCCGGGGTACCTGGGGATCGAACCCGAGACCATCGTCTCGGCAGTCCGTTACGTACACCACTAGGCTATAGCCGCTTTTCGGAACAAACTTTTGACATAATAATAAAATTATATCTATTGTCTAGGCATATATTATAATCATATACATATCTTTTTAATATAATTATGCGTCAGCGATAGCTTAGCGGGGACACTAAGTGACAGCTACATAGAGTGTCTGGAGTTCAAACCCACGCGCATCACAGACTTTTCGAAGTTAAGTGCGCATAGAATTTTGTTAATTAGGTATCGATTGCTAAACGGCGAAGCTGATGATGTAGTTTTTATAATATAAAGACCACAGAATGGATTTTTGGTTGAAACAGATAGGTAGTAATAAGATTCCTTATGAAGATTTAGGTGTATAATTCACGTGAGTGACACTGCAGGCAAAGTCTAATATGAAATATCATCTAACGAGCACTAACCTGGAAGCAGCTCATGGCGACGCGAAAGCGTTTATAGAACAGCAATCGATATGTACCTAACCCTGGTAATTACTGCACATAATACGCACTTGACGTAAATTAATACATAATTCAAATTACACACATGATTTGTGCCTGTAATTAGCTTACTGTTCAATTAAACAAGATATATGACACATTAGATTATGTATAGCTATTGGAACACTATCCATCAATAAATATATATTTATCCATAATTAATACATCCTAAAAGCGGAATTCATACATCGTAACGAAAAAAATTAATAAACCATTAATAATTTCAATTTACGGCAATTGTTAACTACAGTATAATAAAATTCACACTATTGTACCAAATTCTTGAATTCTGTTAAAACGGTCTAATATACTAGTGGAACGCTTTTCTGTGCAAGAATCTTCAAGACATTTTAAAGGACACATTCTTTTACATATTCTTAGATGGTTAACGAGATAGTAGTAAGTACCTACTATGATATGACTATGATATGATATAACACGATGCAAATACCATTTTTGCGTAGAGACGGAAAACTCGACATCAAACCCTATACGACTGCCTCGTTGGTCCCGAGGCATAAATGTGCGCGTGGGATCGGGAGGTCTCGGGTTCGATTCCTGGGTCGGGCAGTGTTATTGGGTTTTTCAGTCACGAAATTCTCAGTAGCAGCACGGAGTCTGGAAATGTGCCCGGTACGGCAATAGGCCCCTTATTACGTGGAACTAAAGTATATCTGGCGAAAAGTGGGTGTAGAAATACACCTCTGCCTACCTTTTCGGGGTTATAGGCGTGAGACTATGTATGTGTATATATGTACTATGATTCCAACATTATAAATGAAAACAAATAGACAAAACGCTTAAATTGTTTCCGCTACAAACGCATTATTCTGAAAGCTTTTCACGCCTCATTTGATCACTGGTTTGCCAAGATTGCGGGCTCCAATCGCCAATATTATATGGAAATTACGGCACGGTTCGCGGCCGGTCGACACTTAACTTTAATTTAGTTTTATAACATGAGTTTTGGAGATTGCCATCTTGAATAGACCTCATCAAGAAAAGTTCTTAGTCTTTTTTGGGTTCGCCTAACAGCTGATTACTCAAAAAGGTTACAAGTAGGCAATAATGGTTCATCAAAGATAAATGTTAAAAATACAGCAAGATAAAAAATATGGCAACCGAATATTACCTATGCCTGCAGTATCTTTTCTACAGAGCGATTGCCTTCTAACCTACAAAATCTAAAAGAAAAGTCAATCTCTATGTAATAATAGGTAATTATATGAAAATGACTTATCTATATTATGACCAGTGTTATTAAATTGGAAATTCCCGATAAACGACTTTTATAGATCTTCGTGAGTTCTAGAACCAACGGCATTACGTGCTCTCCAAGGCACGATGAGATTTGATGGTTTGAAATCGATGAGCCATCTGTCGCCAGACGTCGAACAAAGCGCTTGACTTCTTCAATTCGTTTGGTCATCACGTTACCCCTAGCCCGTTACTCTTAGTAAGTTAATATGCAAAACAGGCATGTAAAATAATCTCGTCTAATGTAAAGTACTAAAAGGTATTAATTATTGCCGTCAGGGTTATAACGCTACAGTGCTACGACAAAGGTTAGAATTTCTTAGAGCATACAAATGATGAATCCTTGAAAAAATCATAGTCAACTAACTCGCTGACCTAACATAATTAAAATTAAGAAAAAGAAATGTGTTGCAGATACTCCTGTTATATAGCAAGTTTATTATCCTACTTATATTATAAATGTGAAAGTTTGTGAAGATGTATGTATAGATGTATGGATAGATGGATGGATGGATGGATGGATGTTTGTTACTCTTTCACGCAAAAACTACTGAACGGATTTGGATGAAACTTTAGAATAATATAGTTCATACATCAGAATAACACATAGGCTACAATTTATAAAGATTTTGCCATAATTTAAGGAAAAGTCGGCAAAAATCCTGAGCTCTAAAAGCTATTAATTGGAATTTTACCCCCTTCCTGATGACAGATTGATCTGATATTTGGCATACACTCATTTTCTCATCTAGATAAAAGATAATCATGGAAGAATAACATATCGACTGTTTACTGGCAATAGGTCCTATCTGTTTTTTTTGGATTTTCGGATTATTACTGAAATCGATCCTATCTGACTCCCTTGTCCAGAGTAGATTTTAAGCGGGTATTGGTATATTTGAAATTCACGCTAAAATCAACGTCAAACGTAACGTCCTATCAGAGCCCCTTTTGAAATAAGAAGCAACAAGTACTATCTTCATGTTTTGACTTGTTCTTCGTGCAGTGTGTCTAGTGTTCGTAAGTATTTGAAGAAAACTGAAGCTTATCCTTCGCGAAATGTGATTCTGATGAATGCCAGTGATGGATAACTGTATTTTACGTCATCGCAAACAAAAACAAAGGTAAGATAACTTATGTTATAATATCAAAATCATAGTTTAAGAAAGGTTTTAAGATAGGACTAATTGGAACATATTGTTACAGACGAAGTATTAGGAGTTAGGACTAATTACATCTAGCAAATGTATGTGATTGCCTGTTTTTTACTCATATTTGTTTTATAAATGTGTTCTAAAATGCTTAATTTTTGTCATTGTTTTATAGGCAGCAATGTTACCAAGTGGTCGCGGCAAGCAATTACTTACCCTGATTTTAAATACTACTTAGGGAACAAAAGAAAATGAGACCAATAAAGAAAATCTGCCGGATGAAATGTAGTGGGTAAGTATTTTCTTTCATGATCTATGATTGCACCTAAACTCTTACGTAATTACCTATTTAATACCTACTATTTCAATATGTGTGCCTGCCTAGACTATCGACTTACGTGCTTGCTTATTATCTATATTCCTAGCTTATCCTTTTAGTAGGTATGTCTTTTGCAATGCAGGTAGGTACTGTACAAGGTGTGATTTTCCGGGAAAGTATCTACCTAGGTCGTTCCTAGTACTACTAAGGTGCCTATGTAGGTAGGTTGCTGGGGACCCTAATACTTACATGTGAAAAATGTCACCCAAACTACTTACCTACCTTCGCCTTTATCTACCTTTTTATAAACCCTATCTGTGTACCTTACCCAGATTACCTATACCTACCTATTTTCATACTGACTTAGCTTACTATCTATTTATCTTCCTATTTTATTACTTAGCAGCAGATTCTTGCTGGAGGCCAGAATCCTCTTATTAAAATACCTACAATTGATGAATGTTATAATATTTAATATTTCAGGTAAAAATCATTAACCAAATTGAAGAATGTGAGACCTCTACACTGATGAATGACAAGGTGACTCCCTAAGTGAAGATACTTGAAGACCCAAAATTAATAAGCCACATTGGTGAAAGTTTCTCATCACTAGGCTTAGAGCCTGTTCTTGACTCAGATTTTAACGCATCCCTAAACCCGTCTCAAGATATCAGTTGATTCGGTCCCTATGGCACTATGCTTGACGACGTTTTCAGAGACTTGACTGCAGATGAAACTTTTACTTCTGTACTTGCTGGCAATTAAAGGCAGGCAGCGATAGCCGAGTAAATATACCCACAGACTGCCATGCAGAGGGTATCAGGTTCGAATCCACGGCGCGCACCAATGATTTTTCAGAGTTATGTGCGAATTGAATTGTTAATTATCGCTTGTCTCGTGCCTCAGAGAGCACTTTAAGCCGTGGGTCCCGGTTGTCATGAAGATCTTTGACAGTCATTACAGGGCGTCAGTACCTTCTAAATAAACTGACACTAGTCTAAACTATGGAATATAGCTATCCCTTCGGGTTGCGGAGGTCAGACAGGCAGTCGCTCTGTAGAAAAGCTAATATTCAGCCAAATCCGGTTAGACTAGAAAGCGGACCCCAGATTGAAACTGGGATAACGCTAAGAAGATGATGACTTGCTGGCAATGAAAGACAGGACGCTGGAACTAATAGTTGCGCTCAAAAAAAATTACAATACGAAGTCCCCCAGACAAACGCACAGTGTTGCGATAGTAATGAGCATCCTGAGTCATCAAATCTAAGTACAAGTATCACTGTACCACAACATGGTACAGACGAAGATCCTTATAATCACAATATGGGGGAAGGACGAAAAAGAAGGAGAATTGAAGAGCCAGATCAATGGAAGCGCAACGTAAATAAAACCTAAGAATGGAAGGAAGACTATATTTGGCGTTTACCAGAGAATCTGATAAAGTAATTCAAAACAAACCAAAACAGAGCCGTCGTATGAAAGAAACATGCAAAAGTGAAGTGTGTAAAAAATCGATGTGTAGAGACACTGTGACAAGTTTACAGAAGAACAGAGAAAAGGAATATTTGAAAATTTCTGGTATATTGATTGGAAAGAAAGAAAGGCTTTTGCACAGGTCACACAAAATGCTACGAAGAAAAACACGATTACAAATGAAGGGGTCTAGATCTCTATCTAAACGGGGTTCTACTTTGGAATAATACTAAACAACGGTTGTCAAGAAGGAAATTTACACGTGTGCAGAGAAATGTTTTTAAATGCTCTGGAAATCGGATATAGAATGATGCAGAATCTTTTTGAGAAAGAAGAAGAAGTTTTGTTAAATTGCGGTAGGAAACAGGGAAAATTTAGGTTCAATATGTCCTATTTGTGTACGAAATTTTCGTGCAATAAGTCCTAAGTCGCGCCCTCACGACTGCATTGTAGATGTATAAAAGTTAAATATTATACTCAATAAAGAGTCTAAAATTACTAATGACGTGTTTTTTTTTGTAATCCCTACCTTCCTCAGACTTATATTAAACACCTTTTTGTCCGTCCTGAAAAGTTGGTAAAAATTAGTTAGGACCTTTTGCCAGTAAACAGTCGATATCCAATCTCTTTGAAGATAATATTTAAATGATTGTAATTTCAAGATGGCCACCGATACAAAATGGCGGATCATATTATATTACTTCACAACAACCTCACTAAGGGTATCAAATGAAAAGGCTTGATTGTTAGAATAGAGCTCACTATGAAAAATCCAAGATGGCTGCCGCCACAAAATGGCGGATTACCTATTTTCCACAAATACCTCAATATGGGTATCAAATTAAAGGGCTTGATTCGTAGAATAGAGCTCACTATGAAAAATCCAAGATGGCTGTCGCCGCAAAATGGCGTATTACGTTTTTTTCACAAATACCTCAATATGGGTATCGAATGAAAGGGCTTGATTGGTAGAATAGGGTTCACTATGAAACATCCAAGATGGCCGCTGCCACAAAATGGCGGATTACTTATTTCCACAAATGCCTCAATATGGGTATCAAATGAAAGGGCTTGATTGGTAGAATAGAGCTCACTATGAAAAATCCAAGATGGCTGCCGCCACAAAATGGCGGATTAGCTATTTTCCACAAATACCTCAATATGGGTATCAAATGAAAGGTCTTGATTCGTAGAATAGAGCTCACTATGAAAAATTCAAAATGGCTATCCCCGCAAAATGGCGTATTACGTATTTTTCACAAATACCTCGATATGGGTATCGAATGAAAGGGCTTGATTGGTAGAATAGGGTTCACTATGAAACATCCAAGATGGCTGCCGCCACAAAATGGTGAATTACATATTTTCCACAAATACCTCAATATGGGTATCAAATGAAAGGGCTTGATTGATAGAATAGAGCTTACTATGAAAAATCCAGAAGGCCGCTGCCACAAAATGGCGTATTACCTATTTTCCACAAATACCTCAACATGGATATCAAATTAAAGGGCTTGATTAGTAGACTAGAGCTCACTATGAAAAATCCAAGGTGGCCGCTGCCACAAAATGGCGGATTACCTATTTTCCACAAATACCTCAATATGGGTATCGAATGACAGGGCTTGATTGTTAGAAAAGGGCTCACGATGAAAATAGAATGAAAAGTATCAACTAACAACAAAACTAAAAACTTGAAAATAAAATTAAATAAAAAAATAATTTTGGGCGTAGCGTATCCAGAGTAAACATTATGATGGAAATTTCACTTGCCCAACGATTTTATATTTGTCTGATCAATACCCCAGATTGATGAGAAGATTGGTGCGATCTGGTAGCTAGAACTTACCGAATTACTTTTTAACTTTTAGTACATAATCTAACTACTTGCATCATTTTTTATTGTAATAAAACAGTATAACATCAAAAAAATAAATATATGTTTTTTTTTATGCTCATTCTAGAGTAGTTATCAAATTGTTTTCAAAATTGATAGATTTACTTCCTTCAGTATTTAATGTAGATTAACTTTGTCTTTTACAGTAAGTAGTTTTGACGAATAGTTAAAAATTATCACGATATATCTGACCTAAGCGCAGCGTCATTAAAAGCGCTTTCTATGAGTTAGTGCACTTAAGCACAGCGAGGCGGAGGGACGGTCTGATTGTCTGATATGTACTTTGCGGTACCTAATGCTTTCAGATTTTATTTTTGCTGCTGTTATATTTAGTAGGTATATAAGCTCTTCATAACTTCAAAAATATACTTACATACTAATCTTTACCTGAAGTTCAACGATTATGAAAACAAAAGTATTTTTTAGTATTATCTGTTTATATGTATGCTATACGGCTAATCTACAGAGCCGTTTGTGATGAAATTTGACATGGATACTGGATAATCTGAAACCCGGGGAAGTACACTAGGCCACTCTTTATTAAAATATCATGCTGGCGAAGCCGCGGGCGAAAGCTAGTTGAAACATAAAACTGAGCTTAAAGCTACTGTCGTTGGATATAAACTTTCCAAGACTTTAATTTTTTGTAAATGAACGGAGCCAATAACTCACCAAGCATATCGTTTTTATTTCTTTTTTTATAAACTCACGCCTGTCTTCCCGAAGGGGTAGGCAGAGGTGTAATATTACACCCACATTTCGCCATGAATTTTTAAGTCCGGGCACATCACCAGACCCCGTGCTGCTACTGAGCATTCGGTAAACCCTAGTAACAGTTTGCTCGACCCGGGAATCGAACCCGGGACCTACAATCAGCAGTCGCATACGCTATCCACTGGACCACGGAGGCAGTCAGCCAAGACATATAGACGTCTCGTTTAAGACAGATTCGAGATCTTTTAAATAAAATCGACGCAAGGCGATGAAAATCGTCCTCTATTTGCAATTGATAAGACCGCAAACCGATTCAACAAATGTATTTCTAGTCCATTTACATTACAAATCGCTGCTTATATATTCCTTTCAGCCCACAGTTAAACTAAATAATTAAGTTGTTGGATTAAGACAGTAGTGTTGTAATTCAACCATTAATATAAGATTTCAATTGAAAGCTTTACAATCTGACTGGTCACTTTGCAGAAGAATTGGTCACTGTTTAATTTCCAAAATAGGTAGTTATGATTGTATTACATTATAGCTAGCTATTATGTGAAACCGAATGAGCTAGCTATTATGTGAAATGAACGCCGAACTTTGAAATTTGCTTAGATAATACTTTTCTACACAACATATTATACAGGTTAAAGATAAAAGTAAATGAAAATTTAAAAAATGTCCTTATCGGTAAAAGTAATCCTTTCCAGGTACCCTTTAATTCTAAAATGACCACTCTTTGAACAAAGACTCGTACGGCCGGTTTCTGAATTGAGAATTTCGCGTTGAGAACAATTTAAACACTTATTATATACTACTTAATCAATTTTCTGTTTCACAAAAAATACTTGACCACATTTTGAGTCTTTGTGCTTGTAAAATCTAAAATTTGACGCAACAAATGATCAACTCATGATCAACTCCATATCAAATCTATATTCGCGTTTCTGAAAACATTTGACATTTGTCAAACCTCACTTAGCACTGATAAATTGAGAAATATTTAATTATACAACATTGGCCTTTTAACCCGTGATCACGAATATTATCAATACTCAAAATGTGGTCAAGTATTTTTTGTGAAACAGAAAATTGATTAAGTAGTATATAATAAGTGTTTAAATTGTTCTCAACGCGAAATTCTCAATTCAGAAACCGGCCGATAATTCCTCTAATACAAAAAGTTATGACGCAAAACTTACAATATTATTGCACTCATGAAATCTCTTGTCTACACCCTGACACTCTCCGTGGACTTGTCGTGTCACTCTCACTGTGACGATCGGTGATGCGATACTGCTGTTGTCACTCACTGGCCTTGTCCTGAAACAATACAGATGTATACAGATTCTGCTATTAAATGCTATATCGATCAAGGTACGGAATTGGAGCTCTGAGCAAGATGTTGCGCAGGTATGACATTACAGCAAAGAGCCACAATAACTATGGCCTCAGCCTTCTCATTGTGAGAAGCCCGTGCCCAAAAGTGATACAGTTAATATAAGGCGCTGATGATGATGAACTGTCAAACAAATGTAATGTAGGTAATCAAGCATTTACATGTCTCTTACATCTACTCCTAACATTCCTAGCGGTACAAAAATACTCGTTGCTCACGTTGCAATGTATGATGGAATCATTGGAATAAATGAATAATCTTAATATATAAAATCCTTGCGTTACTGACTGATTGACAGACACGCTACAGCCGAAACTATTGGGCGCAGGAAGCTGAAATTTGGCATGTATGTTCCTTGGGGACCGTAGGGGTGCACTCAGAAGGGATTTCCCGAAATTCCCACGGGATCGGCCAAAACGGGTAAATTAAAAAAAATGCACGCGTAGCTGCTGGCGTCCTCTAGTCATCTATAATATAATTATCATCTTTGTATATTTTTGTTCAAGAGCAGTTTCTAAAGTTTTAATTTTGTACAACACCAAAGTACAATCAGATTAGTAACATTATATTTTACATCAAACGTATTAAAAGGTAGGCGTGTTTTAATTGGCAATAATGGCAATCAATTGTATATCGCTATGAAACCACGGCATTCATTTATATACAACCGATATACGGATAGCTTCATTTCAAAGAAAATAATTTAACTTTACGGAAGTCGCAAATACAAATTAGAAAATTAGGTAACACCATTTCTTTTCAAATAGTAACACCATTTCTAGAGCGGCAACATTTTTAGAACAACCTAATTAGTCCAGTCCTTTAGGCGTGACATAAAATATGAGAGTTATTAAAAAGATAACGTTTATATTTACCATTACGATAGAAAATGAGACCCACTTGAGTGTCCTAATTCCTATGGTCGTTATGGAGGGCGCAATAATGATGACGTCGAAACCAAATGCTACTACCGTGCCGTTAATGATTTGGTCTGAGTTCCTTGCTTGGATTTGTAAAACCTTTTTTTTAGACATAAAGACATATTTAATTCTGCATTTTGGTTGTTTACAACACTAACCTTACAAGTCAAATCCCTGTTCTAGATGATACCGGCTTTTTCAAGCTTTATGAGCTCTTGAAAAGAAAAGACGAAATAAACTCAGAGTAATTGCTTGTTTACTGTCATTTAATTCTTCTCATCTTTTTTTATTCTTTTAAAGTAAATAGTGCATACCAAATGGGCTATTATGTGATTACATTGCAGGATAGTATTTTATGCAATAAACTTAAACTCTCATTTACAGATTATGTTGCCAGTCTTACAGTAGTTCAATTCAAACCGAAAATTCTCTCATGTTTCGATTACTCTATTGGAACCGTGGTTACAGGAAGCCTAAGGAAGAGATGTCATTATACGTCGTATTAGTAGTGAAGTTATTTTAAAGCACGCAACCTTTATTAATTTCTGTTGATACTATTTACGCAGAAGGAACTCAAGTTTGACTCCAAGTTGATTTATAAATACAAGTTTATTTTATAAAAGTTGTGTAGCATTTTCAGTTGCAGCACATAAAGAATTTCCGAAGCATCCTTGTTTTGTCAATAAGAAGTGAATAACTAACATATTTGTAATATTATATAAAATATATTTATCTGAACAAAACAGTGTTAATATAATACGTGCTATATCAAACATATTTTCCTCAGTGACATCAACACAATTTATGTATCGATCTAGTTACCCACCCGCAACATAAATCAAACACAATACGTCAATATTAATTAAAAGTGATAAATCGTGCGTTGTAATTGCGTTAATATTTCATAAGGCAAACAGAACAAAATGTTAGAGCGGCGTCAACACAAAGCTTCCATAATGAAATCAACGGCACCGCTAACAAATAGCTTCAAACACGGTAATCTAATTTGAAAGTATTAAAAAAGGTAAAATAAAAATCAGTGATGTATCGCCCAACGAATGTTCCACATATTAGTACAAACGTACCTTACAAATGTTCCGTCCTTGTAACAGGACTTAAACATTAATTTAATGTAAACTCAACCACCAATTTGAATATTCATGTTCACGAAGTGAAAGATTAGTTCCGCTGGTAGGTACTTACATTTATCTAAAAGTCTTTAAAAAGATAAGTACGGCATCACAGGTTTCTTGGCGCCGTTAAAAAGATGACACCTGTAGATTACTTCGTAAGACGTAAATGAAAAGTGCTCATATAATACTAATATTTATCGTACGGTACTAGACTGAACTTTGTGATACAAAAGCTGGTAAAAACTGGTTAATAGCAATTCAATTCCCATGTTAGACTGAACTAATTAAGAATTTAATGGGTTAATAAATTTAACCGAACAAGAAAAGTTCAACACAGGTGAATTGCCTACTACTACTTAGTGCTCCATTAAAAATAAACTAAATTGAGCAGGACTTTAGCTCATAAGTACAAAGTATACCTTTTCTTTTAAGTTTTACACGCGAGTATAATATTAACATAACACCCACAAGTCCATACGTATTAAAACTGACACCAAGTCTAAACACAGATATTATAAGTACATAAAAGAAAGAGATTTGGACGTTAGACTGCAACGTTCCTACTTCTATTGAAATATCCCCTTAATTGGTAAGACAAATATTATGCAGTCAATAATTATATTATCTCAGATATTAACAGTACGATTCGAAAACATTTTTTTTCATTTCTACGGCATGTTGGCATATAAATGTCAACAAATCGGCCAAACATTCATACAAACATTGTTTGACTATGTACGAAGCAGAAAATATATAAAAAAGTTATAATCAAATAAAACGTACTCCAGATAGCTGCTCATAAAATATCTGTACACTGATATATCGACAAACTAACTCAAATTTTCATGTGTGACGATATATAGAGGGCGATATTTCAAGTGAGCTTTATAGCCGTCCTAATGAAATGTGTACGCGGTGTAGCCACATGACAAACGACGTCCATCCTAATTTGTCGAGCATGTTATACGACCCGCTATCAGCAGGATACTATCCACCGGGATATAATCAACGAATTTATAACCTATTTCTAACGTTTCTATTCGGAGGAATATTAAGAAATTCATCTGATTAAAGGATGTACGTAATGAACAAGACGTTTTGGTTGTGTTCGTAGTTGGTACCATGTTGAAAATAAGAGGAGATGATTTTATTCAAAAAGATACTACATAATATACTACATAAATATCTATTTACTTTCAAACATAAGTAAATAGATATTTATGTAGTATTTATATTGAGTATGATAGCACGTAATATTTTTTCACGTTTTGTGACTCTATATTTTCTTCGGATATTTTAAAATTTTCTGATTACTAACAACTGTTTTGCGTTAAATTGTCCCAACTCAGACCATTATCTACCATATAAATTAGAATAATAGGGTTTTATATTTAGATTTTGCAGATAACTTAGAAGATTATATTTAAAGTTGTACAGAGCTTTCGGCTGTCACAACTCAAGTTAATTTGCAGCTCTACCACCTACGAATATATTAAATGTCTACAACGTAGCGTGCCTACGATGTAGATATTTAATGTGGTCTCGGTCGAGACCGTTAAGGCACGGCGCCGCCGGCAGCACCTACTAATTAAGAGTGACGGTATTTTGATTACCTACTTATCTATCTAACAGGACTCCGTATCTCATCGTATTAATCCTGGATCCTCGACTCGTTACAATTATCTCGGGTCGCGCGCATTCATTTGTACCTAAATAACCTGACCCGTTTACCACTAACGGTACCCTTCATAGCTTTGTTTGGATTATTAATTACGACCCGAATGAACCGATACCGTGTACCGGCTGTGATGGATTTTAATTACTATTCAACGCGTGCATTGTAGTACTCGACACGACATTGTTATAAACAAACTTGTAGGTAAATATCTCATGAAAAAGTGAGGCACAAGGCGGCATGGTGGCATGGCGTCACACTGACCCATGACCAGGCCGGCACATTGCCACGGCGCGCCGCATTCACACCACTATCTCGTACACATAGCTGCGCAAGTGCGCATGGGAAACAGTCCCGCCAAACACTACTGCATTCAACACACGCGTTCCGTGACGTCAATTACCACATGTTAAAAAACCAATCCCTCATTAGTGCATGTAACTACAAATATGTAGACAAAAATGAAGTTTGTCTTCTTTGTAAAATGGACGGTAATCGCGAGCTCATTACCGGCTGTATCGAAGCTGATGCGTGTCAATCACGACGCGCGAGTGCAAGCAATCAATGCTCACTACAATAACAGCTTGTTACAACCGACGCTACGGGGTTTCCATTACCTTAATTTAGTCGATAAAAACCGTACGAGCCAGGTCGCGAGGGCATGTTTAACCTTTGACCCGCGCACACGTTACGAGCTTTTACACTTGGCGAATATTTGATATTTCTATCGAGAGCGTTTACTTTCTAGCACATATAACATATTTACTATTGACATTGACATTATATCGTCGTGGGAAAATAAGATATCGAAGCTTTACACACACCTCACACAAAAGAGTTACTGATATTACAAACTCTAATATTTGATGTGACGTACTTATTGGGAAAAGTATCAATTATGTTTTGTCAGAATTTCGCTCACGCAACTTGCATGCCAAATTTTGTATCGTAATAGTCATCAAAAAGGTATTTCAAGCTAGCAAATATTTGGGCGCCAAATTTTGTTTGTTTTGTTTTTCGTGTGAGTGTGTGGCCAACTCTGGTGACGGAGTTTTCAGACCGCCCGAAAGCCTCCGACATGGCCTAATGATCCTTATCATTATACAAGAACCAGGACCGACGGCTTTAGAATAGAATAGAATAGAATATTCTTTATTGTACACCATAAAACATTTTATGACATTGTTGTTACAAAATTTACAAATTGTACAAAAGGCGGCCTTATCGCTAAGAGCAATCTCTTCCAGGCAACCTATTGTAGACAGGAACGATGTAAGTATTAAAGTTGTGTGTGGTGCAATTAAAAATATCCAGAATAAACAATATAATAAACTTATAAATAAGGGACCTACACATACATATAAATTTATACATACTATCGTCAATATACCTACATATATACAAAATTCAATATACTTACACATATACTATATATAAAATACATACTAGGTATAACCACATTCTATGTTATCAAATGGATGAAAGGTAGTGCGTTTTTAACATAGCTTTAAATATTTTAAAAGATTTTGCGCTTCGAATTTCTAAAGGAAGTCCATTCCAGAGGCGCACAGCTTGGACAGTAAAAGACTTACCAAAAAAACTTGTGGAATGCATTGGCATTTCCAGCGTCAAATCCTCGGACGACCTCAAGGACCTTATATGTGTGTCATTAAGGAACTTAAAACGTTCTTTGAGATATAAGGGGGTACTAGGATTAAACAAGATATTATACAATAATATCTTGTTTAATCCTAGTACCCCCTTTACGTGCCCTCAGAAGCACGGTAGCACTCAGATGTAATTGCCACACACGGTCACCCATCCAAGTGGTGACCTGTGCGTTGCTTAACTTTGCCGATCTGTTACGAACGACAAGCTCGCTATGAGCGCTATAATTTGGTCGGCGGACACATTCCCAGGTTTTAGGTATAAGACCACCAACAGCTAAATAAAATAAAATCATTGCAACCAGTGAACTGTCAGGATCAAACGACAGATTACTAAATTGCATATGTCAACAGTTTGATAAACTCAAATGAACAAGATATAATCAACGCCGACAGCCGAAATGCCACCGAAGTCGCGGACATAAACATTCTATTCATTGATTAAGTAATTGGGTATTTGTGCAAATAAAAAAGTAGTTATCTGTCGCGACCATAATATACTCTGTGTCTGATGGGTTATATCAATTGGTACACATGTGACATCGAAACTTGAGCAAGTCAGTAAGTATAGGTACATGGCTACTTTTCATTAAGAATCCATTTTTACAAATTCCTTTCGTCCATATTAAATCTGTAGTTTCGAAAGGTTCTATTTCCCTCTTTCATTCTGCGGGTATCGTAGAAGGCGACCAAGGAAAATACACGAATCTAATAGTATTTTGCAGAAGAGTCGGAAAACTCGACATCAGCAGAACATAAAGTTGACCAAAGCCTCCTTTTAACTCACAATGATACTGAAACGCTAATTAGGTAGGACCATTTTCAGCAATGGACTGCAAAAGGATTAAACAAAAGTTCAAAAGTTCAGTGCCTTAGATATTATAAAGCTATTTGAAATATTTAGGGCTACCAGAGGCAAAATTGTAAACACACGTGATTGAAAGATATCGTAACTGTAGGTACCGATTAATGATAAAATTATACACTTGGGTCGATAATCATCGTCTACTTTAAAAACGTAAGTGATGTGAGCAAGCTACAATTAGCCAGTTACACCTGGACAGAAAACATTCCTGCCATAGTGATTGAACTGGTTTTATTAAATTGTTTAACTTTTATTACAACGTAACATCGTCTTACTCTAAAACCCGGTGTTTATTAAACTTCACTAATGCCATCTAACGGGCACACGCTTAACTATACCACGCCTCAAATATCAGCCACAACATTAAAATCATCTCGTCCATTTTTTTACCTTCTAACCAATATGTACGCAACTGTTAAAATATTTTAAACACTACTCTAAAGGCCGTTAAGTTTATTTGCTACAATAAATCATTCGGTTTTATTCGAAACATTTCGATAAGTTTTCTGGTCCGAAGGTGTGTAGGGAACTTAAACGAATTACTTTAATGGGCTCATAAAATGTTGGTGTTTACAATTTTTGATTTTATATGCAGAGCATTATAAGATATTAAGTACGCCTCGGAGCGGCCCGTCGGTGCCGCCTTGTTCAATAATTTGTAATCCACTCAACGGACAATGCGTTAAACGGAAATTATATAGACACACACTTGAAAACTGTTTACAAATACGCGTGTGATTAAAAGTGTGCACTAGTGTTACAAGTGGTGTAGTAATTGATCAAACAAGTCACTTTTGAAAGTGACGATTGATATTTAGGTAAATACAAATGCGTGGATTTTTGTATCTATTATTTTGTCATAAAACAAAATTAAACAACGCTGGCATATTTATTAGTTACCTCTTAAACCGTTGCTTTTGTTTGATAGGTATTTAAGCTATGGATCAAACTTTTGTAAAGTAACAACTTGTCGCAGAAGTATCAATGAACTAACAATATCGTACAAAATAGTATTTTAAGTAGATAAATGAAATTGTAAAATTTATATTTTAAAATTTTATCTTCTCCGAATCCAAAGTTTCGGTGGTTGGAAGCTATCTTAGTATATCTAAAATCAGTACTTATCGCAGTTAAAACGGTAGGCAAACCGTAGTAGTCAAGGGTATAAAATGCATGTGTTGCAAACTACCTCTCCTTAACTCCTGATGTTAAGACCTTCAGCTCATCATCCATTTTCTTCATTGCCATTGCCTGTACAGCGTCATTTACTCCTAAAGACAACCTAACTCTGCAAGCAGTATCAAGCAAGGGCTCTTGGGTACGCACCAGCCTGTAGGCATATTTATTCGGAAATCACACTTTACCTCTGCAAGCAGTGTCGTTCCTGCACCGACACTCCGCCGCCACAACTCCTGGAGCAAGGACCCCAGCTACTCCAAGCGCTCCACGCGAACCCTCCGGCCACCTGCTCGGCCGGCACATTCGTCTCTATCACCTGGAAATATAGGATACATATACAGAACTTCGCATGAAACTGACATCTAACGAAAATGATAGAATTTTTCCTTTCTAGCTATAGATCTATTGAAAGAGATAGAATTTTTCATTCTTGCCTCTAATGCTTAAGAATCCACACATCTGACGAAAGATGCCTCGTGTATTATTGTCGATCGCCCAAAGCAAGGATATCAAAGACGATAAGACTTTCGTCGAATACATCAACCCTTACTTAGTGGGAGATTCTTAAATAAGATCTACCTTGTGATCATTTAATAATTTCTCGCGATCAGTAAAACATGTGAGCTCTGAATTACTTTTCCCCTCATAATCTGAATTTAAGGCCAAATTTGAACGTCAAAGCTATCGAAGTTGCTGAAATGATATAAATTTTACAGCCCTACACTAAAAGCAACTATGTATTGGATATGAGCATATAGATATTACAAATCGTCCAACAGGCGCCTGAGTTGTTATGACGCTTATTACGCCATCAAACAAACATCCAACGAACAGTTCGCATCCATCCTTCATCTCGGACAATTCACAGGTATTCGCCCCACTTTCCGAAACGTGCCCATTACGTGAATTTAGTCTACTGAGATAAAAGGAGTTGTTCAATTGTACACAACGTAGATCGACGCTATCTCATATTATTAAATGGAGTATTCTTTAAGTTACATCGACCAAATAAATTTACTTGTCATTTTTATCTGAATGAGAATTATTTTAAATAAAAATGTGAAACAGGGACTATCTAGTCATTTACAAAGAAAATTAATAAAAAAGAAAGCTAAGATTTATTGTAATAACTTATAATAATTATGAGAGCATTTTTTATAATACAAGAGTGAGCTAGGTTATTTTCTTAGTCGTTTTATAGCTAAATAGAGAAATAATATATTACCTGAGGTGGGATTTCAGTTGTTGTAAAATTCGCAGCTGACGAAAACATTGCTAATTCAACTAATACGAAAGTCCTGAAAAGAAAAATATGAATTTGTTATATCGATAAAACATAACGTAAAGGCTTACAACTAATGTATGTTAGATTCAAATATAACATAATTTTATATATGAAGTAAGTAACTATATATCTGTTAGTCTCTCTCATGAGAAAATGAAATGTACAGATGTCCTAACATTGAGTTACCGGTTAATATAGCGCAGAGTACTGTCCAATGGTAGGAGAAGTAGAACTTCTAATATCAAAATTTAATCTATGACATTCAGGACCGCTGACCGAAGTGTGGTCAAAATTTCCTGACATAGTTTGCAGCTATTGACCTAATATTTAATTTAAATTGTTAATTATCGCTTGCTAAACCGTGAAGGAAAACATCGTGAGGAAACCTGCATGTCTGAGAGTTCTCCACAATGTTCTCGAAAGACATGTGAAGTCTGCCAACCCGTACTTGGCCAGCGTGGTGGACTATGGCCATACCCTTCTCATTGTGAGAAGAGGCCCTTGCACACACTGGGACAGTATAAAGAACTGATGATGACCTAATATTCTGTCAAATCTGGCTAGACTAATAAGTGGTCCTCATGGGTACCACGCCATATACTGCTGAGAAAGCGGGATACCGCTAGGATGATGACAAATGACAATATCAGTCAGTAACTAACTTACACTTACTAAAATATTATCTAATATCTGTTTTGTCGTCCTCTGCAAGATATTTTTTATAGAAATGCCAATGTGTAAAAAATATGACAAACCATACCTATGTTTCAAATCATTAGTTACCCTATAAACTCTTGTAAGAAACGCCGCTAGATCAAAGCGTGCTCTTCGTACTCTGTAATAAATTATAACGTGCCGGTGATCTTACACGACAATTTAATGAGCAGATTGTGAAAAACAACCAAGAGGTAACGACGAGAGGTCAATTATCAACCCTGAGTACAAACAATCTGCCAGTCTGACCATACTTCACACAATTTCCTCTCACGGATAAACGCAAACTAACGAGACCTAACAACATGCACTTACACGATTGTCTAAACTAAAACAAGCAGGCGTGTACACATTGCCTAAGTCGGTGGGTGATCATAGTGACATGGAATCACTTTGTATATTACTATCTACTTTCCTGATTTGGTCGTCGACAGGGCTGTCACTCCATCGCATAATAGACACATATTTACATAAACTGTTTCAACAATACTTTAAATTGATCGATCATATAACCGTAAATCAATGGCCACTTTTGATTTTTTGCTTTCGTAATAAAAATATACTAATATTCTGCCCTATTTTCCTATGCTGGCGTAAACATTTTAAAAAGTTGCATAAACACATTAAATGATATGTGCACGGAGGCATCGATATGTTAGTCATCAGGTGGTGTGTGATTGGTGGCGGACAGCCCTGCGCGCTGCGCCTACGCAGTTCTCACCGCGTTGCGCAATCTGACAACTCCATTAGACGTTTGAAGCTGGAGCGAGCAGCAGGGCCCGAATGCACCCGCATCGCACTCCACATTAAAACGATCAAACGACTCTGTAAAACGCCCTAATGAACATCTTAAGTGGTTTATTAAGTGCCGATCGCCGTTATTTTTATGTTAAAATCACGTCGTCTACCACATGAGAAATTATTACTTTTTTGAAGTGTCTCTCTCAGTGACGAAATTCTAATGGTATGAAACTATTTGCAAGTTTATTGGTCATTAATAACAAACATTTCAAATGACTACATGTACAATAGATTTATGGCTGTAATTTTAATTGACTAATTAGTTTTATGCTTCGAGGCGAAATATTTTGACGCCGTGTTGTATAACATGAGCTGATCAGCGATTTAAATGTTACAAAGTAAATGAAATGAATAATTTAATTTGGTTGATTAATATGGAGCTACTTGGCACACGCGAATCATAAGCAATTAAATGTGCAAGCGGCGAACACAACGCAAACACAGATACAAATCAAATTAACAATGATAATTAACATTAACTAATGGCTTTCTACTAAAATGAATATAAACATGTCAATAGTACTAATTGGATTTACGCTGGAGCAAGCGCCGGCGGCGAGCGGCGCGGCGGTCGACGCGGCCAATTGACCGCGGAACTAGCGCAAGGAATATCGCTCTATAAGGTGATGAACACATCAGAAAATAAACAAGTGCACCTAGGAATTATGAGCTCGTTACGGATGTCTTCACGTACTTAGAGCTTTGCATCAGTACCACTAAATATTTCAACCGTCAAATAAACTTCATCCATTGGAAAGCTGGCAATTTGTGCCTTTTATGGGTATTTTAAGAATTTATGTAGATAATATTATAAATATATTTTACACATTTGTACATACATACATACATATCGTCACGCCTTTTATCCCCGAAGGGGTAGGCAGAGGTGTATTTCTACACCCACTTTTCGCCAGATATACTTTAGTCCCACGTAATAAGGGGCGAGCCTATTGCCGTACCGGGCACATTTCCAGACTCCGTGCTGCTACTGAGAATTTCGTGACAGAAAAACCCAATAACAGTGCCCGACCCAGGAATCGAACCCGGGACCTCCCGATCCCACGCGCACATTAATGCCGCGAGACCAACGAGGCAGTCACATTTGTGTAAACTACTAACTAGACGAATAATTCTAACTTCATTAAAATCACACATCTTCTTCACGTTATTAGATGCTAGGAAACGCGTTTTACAAAGATACCATTTTAAAGTAAATAATCTGTTGTCAATGTCGTCATCCTGAGTAATGATGACAATGTAATGTCAGACATCTATCAGTTGACATTTGAATGGGCAACTTTCGTTACTACCCGGGCGTCGCGGCAATAAAATATTAACCGCAATTCGAGGGACGTCGACAAACACTACGATGGTTTTAAGTGAGGTCAGGAGATAGCCACACACACATACCTGTACACTCTCTCTGCTTGCCCTAAAATGTGGAGGATGTGTTGATAGTTTGGGTTCCCACCGAATGCTAATAAAATAGGTACATTAGTTGACATTCCTAGAGAGTTGTTGTCCGATAATAGATAAGTCACTCATCCACTATATTTTGATTGCAATAAAACCTTATATTCTGCCCAAAGCGGGCCGACTGTTCTATCCACAATCGCAACCGGCAGAACACTATAACGATTATGACGAGAATGTGTGTAAACATTACATTCATGGCTTTCCCACTGAATTCGGCAAGTGTGAATGATGTGTGATGACATGACTAGCCAACGCATAAATATTGGTATGTTTAATAGCAAAGAACTTGTTTTATAAATTTATTAATTTCATCTTAGAAAGACAAACAGCATATAGAAATGAAATAAATATGTAAAATATGTCACATATAGCCAATTGCAGGTCTCCACGCTTAGCTATTGTATATAAAATAATGCGTGAACATTGTTCAGAACAACATATTGAACATTAGGTATATATTATGTAACATATTATAGTTCAGCTAAGGAATAAAGGTAACACTAATTCTAGTTTATACAGTTGTAGATTGTGTCTTCAAATGTGAAAAAAATATACCATTAATCTTAATTTTTACAGTTGTTAATTGTGTTTTTGAGAAAAAGTCAAGACTGAGCATCCGCCTTACCACGTTGGATTTAGAAGTAAATACGTCTAAGTTATTATGCTTTAAAGACAGTTCATTGAGAGTTTAGCCCGCTCGCCAGAGAAATGCGTTCTGAAAGTCTGCGTAAACGTTAAGTTAACGAGAAAAGTATGATCTATGGTGACAGTTTGTAGATATGTTAACTTCATCAGGTTTGATGAATGGATACCGGAAAATGATGACCGCGTCATGTTTTAATATCACGTACATACTTGCGTGGTCATCCTCCTAGCGTTATCCCAGTCGCAACCTGGAGTCCGCTTACTAGTACCAAACAGATTTGACGGAATATTAGCTTTTCCACGTAGCGACTGCCTGTCTGACCTCCGCAACCCAAATGGATAGCGATATTCCATTTAGATTAGTGTCAGTCAATTTCAGAGGCACTAATTCCATAAACGACGTCCAAATATCTTCATAATAGATGGGACCGACGACTTAGCGTGCTCTCCGAGGCACGGGGTAAGGGATAAATTAACAATTGAATACGCACATAACTCCAAAAAGTCGGTGGTTTCCTCTGTGGATTTGGAATCCGATACTCTATGCATGGCAGACTGTTGGTATCTCCACTAGGCTATCGCTGCTTTTTACATATTTGCATCAATATAATAAAATATACTTTAATCAATTAGCGCAATAAATTTTTAGTATCATACCGCAGTTATTTACGACGTCATTGTTATGTCAGTTGCGGCAACTTCGTTTATACTCGTATAAAAATACACCCGTCATTACAACTACTGTCTATAAAGGCAAGCTATAAAACGGTGCGCTTAAAATATAAGTACCTGCAGTTTGTACTGGATACACAGTTATCTGAGAATAATTGCATCTTCACAGATACAAATAGATACAATTCAACACTGCTGCTAACAGTTATATAGAACTCAGACTCCGCCCTAGGTTATTGGCTGTTATGGCTAAACTAGCGAATTCAAAATAACTTATCGCTTCACACACCTATAGAGAAGTTTTTATGTGACTTATAAAGTCGTAATAAAACTTCTATACGATGAAGAAAACTATCGTCAACGGCAACCTGTTAAATAAAGCATTCATCGTTTGTCGCGTAAACTTTCGTTCCAAATTTAAAGTAGGACGGATTTATAGAACTCGAATACGAGTTATATTTAAGCCTTTTCAATGAAGATGAACTTACGGGACAGCTCTATCATAGTCAAAATAGAAGTCCACACTCACCGCCCACTTAAAACAAGTTTCTAAGCCCTGAGGTAGGAGCGGCCTGTAAAGGACAATTTTAAAATCACGGGTCTAAGCTCTTGACCCTATTTTTTTTATTCTGACGCAGCGCGTGCGCCTGCGCAGTGAATGGGCCGTATAATTTCTGTTTACTTTTACTCTCAAAGGACCCTTAAGTAGTGATCATAAAAAGTTTACCGTTTGAACACGTAGAAAAATATTTATGATGGACAAATGTTTCTACAACGGTCATTGTGAATGTATTTAGTGGGTCCTTTGTAAGCTTTGGTTCACACGCACATTTTATGTAATGCTTGCCTATAGAAACTGTGGCCTTAAATATAAATATGAGCAAACGATTTTTTTACGTAATATTTTGCCTTACGTACTTATAACAACAATGGCTTTGAAGACTAATATTTAATGACTTTACATATTTCACAAAAGTTACACAATAATTTGTAATATTGTCGTTAATAATAACTGAATAGTATTTAAGTTCTGAGGTATTATGCTAAGACGTATCTTAGTAAAGAATGCTTGCACTTGAAGTTTCTTACATACGTGTAGTAAATACCTTCCATTTGTTGTATAACATTGACTTCAAACACTTCACAGAGCGTGCAACAAAATAGTATATTTCTCTGAAATCGGTAGGCATCTTAACCTTCCATAGTGCACTAACTAGCAAGGTCAGCTGTTTGGTGTTAACCGTCAAAATGAGATAGTAAGCAACCGGTCAACACATGCCTGCCCGTATACCTTAGTCGTAAACGTACCGTTTATTCAGATTTATTAGGAATTCAGCTTGCCCTACAGTTTCAGTATTTTGAACAACGCAAACACGTTTTACTACACGGCTATATACCTATTTCAGCTCAGTAACCTGGAATACTGACATTCATTTATTGAGGCAATTTAGAAATTTACTTTCATTGAATTCTAATGGTTTGTCTTTTATCCTCTTTTGGGAAATTATATTCTAGTATGTTATTGTTTCTCTTCAATAGTGGTCTAATGTGAAAAGATTTTGGTCAATGAGACATAAAAAAATGCAAAATTTTCATACAGCAAAGATATTTTTTACTGATACATTAATAGGGTAGTTTCCAGGGTCAAAATAATTACATTTTATTTAGTCCGTATTTTAGATTATAAAAAAATATTGGACACGTATTTTTTCTTTTTTCGATTAAATAAAAAATAACAAAGATATAGCCCATTAAAGTTACGTGTGACGTCACCTAGTGCAAAAAAATGCAGCACGGCGTGACGTTATACGTAACTTTAATGAGCTATATCTTGGTCATTTTTGGTTTAATTTACAAATAAAAAAATACGTATCGCTTATTTTTGAATAATCTAAAGGACGGACTTATAACATTTTTTTCGTCAACTAGCCTATTGTAACAGTAAAAAACATATTTTTGAAAAAACAAAAATTTGAAAGATGTAGATGTAGTCTTATTAGTCTTACAATATACGATTCTAGCATTCTTACTCAAGTAATCAATCTACAAGTAGTCGAGTATGTACACATTTCCCTATTCACTCAAAGATCTGTTCACCTATTTAGTTACTATTGTTTATAAGTCTGTTGCCAACGGAAATTTGCGTCAGTCATTTAGATCATTATTATAAATCTAGGTATAATTCTAGTCTACATAAAAATAGCCTTCATACGTTCAAAACAAGTGAACCAACTCATAACATCATAACAATAAACAAAAGAACCCATTATTCAAAGATATTATAGTTTTCAGAAACGTTAGATTAACACGTGAAGCATAATTTAAATTTATAAACACATTAACACTTACCATAATATTTTTTTACAGTGTAAGTAAATTTTCTTCTCCATTTTACGTCTTCACAGTATTTTTTTAGTACTTATAAACGTATGCTTGTCTCTTTTCATTGTATTAAGTAAGTACAAGTTAATGAGTGTCTTATAAGTAAGATTGATTTATGTTGTGGCACAGTGCAGAACATGTCACGTCACTCCGTAGGTGATCACCATGGCTTCGTATGGTCCCATTTCATGTTTTCTTGCTTCTTCTGGAACAAAATAAAACTTCGTCATTATAGGATAGGTACTCGTTAGCGTAGAGACTCATCTCTCCTTATGATAGGGGATTGACGCACTGTCTTGTATATTATAGACTCAGTAAATATAGAAGAAAGTGGAAGATAGACTGCCTCGGTGGTCCAGTGGATAGCGTATGTGACTGCTGATCGCAGTTCCCGGGTCGGGCAAAAGTGTTACTGGGTTCTGAATTCTCTGTAGCAGCATGAACTCTGGTGATGTGCCCGGTAACGGTAATAGGCTCGCCCCTCTATTACGTGGGACCTAAAAATTCATGGCGAAATGTGGGTGTAATATTACATCCTCTTCGGGGGTACAGGCGCGAGTATATAAAAAATAAAATATATGTAAAAATAAAAAATAAAGTATATGACAAAAATCTTGGTATTTCTTTCGCAATGGTATTTTTCGATGGAAAATATCATATTGAACGATATACCTAATAAATAAATCAGCCTACATAAATAATAGCTAAGTTATACATAAATTTGTATGTATTATGCTACATGCACAAACAAAACTATGAAACGGAAGCAAGTCCTGAGATAAGCAGCAAAGTGATTTTCAAGTCATTAAGAATTAAGGAATTTAGGTTAATGCTGTAGTAGATTACAGCAAAACTGTGTTTAATTGAAAATTGTTAGCATACGCCTCTGCACATATTTTTTTAATTTAATCGTCTTCCTGATTCCTTGGTCATTTCGAGAAATTCCGTCTTAGTGCACCTCTCAGCACCTCACCTCTTCAGCTTCTTGCGCCCGATAGAAATTGCGGCAATTTATACAATAAATACAGATTTATCTTTCTTTTTTCATTTAAAACTTTGAAGATCGTGAACTAAAAATAAGTAACTAATATTTTCCTATTGTTTTTGGTACACTACCGAGTTCAAGATCATTCAAGTGGGTGGACAGAAATTCTTTGTTCTATAAAACAATGGCTAATTTTCAGCTTCTCGAATTTCACTATCGACATCTCTAGATGACGTACCGAAAACGGAATTTTATATTTATTTCCTACGCAAGCCCGTTTTTACTAGCCTGCCTTTTTAGTTGTCTTTTTAAATAATGTGACATCTGATCACGCGAATCCTACGCAAAAAATTATAGAAATTTTCTTTTAAAAGGCACAGAAGCTGCGACTTCAACGCTCTCCGCCCTAAGAAGTACTTTATCTCCACGTGAACAAAGTCAATAAATAAAGGCAAATATTGTG
This sequence comes from Euclidia mi, assembly GCA_944739405.2. NCBI lineage: Eukaryota > Metazoa > Arthropoda > Insecta > Lepidoptera > Erebidae > Euclidia > Euclidia mi. The sequence goes on from OX123197.2 coordinate 36,826,627, forward strand.
ATACAGTGTGTTACCAAACTATTACGACACACTGCACTATGTCAGTGTGTTAGCAGACAACCTGTTATCAATAGCGTACACTGAACAAACAGACAAGACGATGTTAACGAGAAAATTTACTTGTGATACAGGGAACGTATGTAGACAGGTAAACCGTCCTACTGGATAACGGAGACTATAACATGAAATAATTTAAGTTAAATTCAGGTTTCTTTCGAGATATTATGGAAAACATGGTAAAGGTTGGATGGAACAAAAAGTTATTGCGGTTGCTAGTTTGTAGTGCAAGGTAATTCAAGTGGGTAGTATTTTTTAAATACATAAGTATCACCATTAGAATATTCAACAATTAAGGATGTCTATATTCAAGTATGATAATTCGTATCTGAAGTATTGATCGGAACCTGAAATAAATATACTTAGATACTTTACGATTATCACTAAAATACTTTATAACATGGTATTCCCAGATGATAAAATTTCTCACACCAAGTAGAGCTGTATTCACAAAAGCTTCACCGGTGGCCTGAATTAAAGAACCACGGGTCGCGCATGTACCTTCACAATACATTATCATTGCGCCTGCGTTCTTAAGGTAAATAACGAAGAGTGAATTGGGTCATAACGCAACCGACTCTCACAATACACGCATTACGGGAAATTAAGACGTTTTACAAATACAGGTTTTCCAATTTATGACACGTATGCGTAATAAATATCAACATATGAATACATTTTTTTACGGATCCGTTTATGATCAAACAAATTAATATTCATAAGTTATAAAAGTGTAATTAATATTAATATAAGAAACTCACCTATTCAAACAGTAATATCGTCACTTTGTAACGTCTACTTTCAACGTATCTGATCTAACAATTCACTGTCAATAATGTCTATACAACCAGCTTATTTCAAATTAAAACTATATTTAGTTCCCGCTCAATATAAGTTGTTGACAATTTTAAAATAGGCGCGTGATTTAAGGGCGGTATCCCGCGAGCATACGCGTTGCCCGATGTACGCGCGTGCGAGTTGCTTTTAGCAGACTGGACATTGAACGCATCCGTAACTTCCAAAGTGGTATGGATGGTGAGTACTTCGTTGTATTACAAGGAAATGATTCCTGGCCCTTGCCAACGCCTCACAATTTATTAACAAGCTAGAATTAATTTACGCAGTGATCAAGAAGAACCTATTTTTATGATTACATCGGAATGCGCCCGCGCGAATCGTGAATAATATGCTAATTTATTGCGACGATAATTTAAATTTTACAATAATGTGAGCATCCATACATACATAGGTACATGACGCATATTTGTTCTGGAATAATAGGCAAAAATTTGATTGGCAATAAAAAACGAGTTCGTGAACCGAATCGAGAATCAATCTTTGGTTATTCGCATTGCCATAATATTATGTCGTTTATCATTCAATTGTTAAGCGGGCATTAATGTCGGCATCAATCGAGTATTGTTGTTTTGTGTATGTAATGCCTAGGCCGAGGCGAATTTTTGCGGTTACTAACCAGATCCCGACACTGTCTAGGCAATGAGGCACGTGCATGCGTGAATAGGCGCCATTATAATTTTTCTTGAAGTAGGTAGATTATATTTTTAGCTGAATTACATTACTTCAGTGAAATACGAAAGTTATGACCCGAGCATAATGATGAGCTTGATGCTTTGAAATAACATGTGTAATGGAGAGAAAGATACATACGTGTAGAATTAAATACGTGTCTGTTTGTTTACTTATTGAAGAGTCATATTGTTATTTACTTTTTCTGGCAATTGTTTACTTAGTCATTGGGCCCTTGACAATGCTAGCTTTTTAGTCTCAATATACGAAAACTATTAATCTATTATTAATTAATTAATATTACAAAATATTACATATCTAATAGCTGAATAACTAAATTTTTACTGAAAAGTCAAGGAGGTGCAAATAAAATATTTCTTCCTTTTATATTCCGAAATACATTTGGTCATTAGTATTTGGTTGTGGTAATGAATTTTAACACAGTCATTAGATACCTTAATCGTTAATGACGTAACGGTAATTGATAAGTATTTTATGCATTGCGTAATCAATATAACAGAGGACGCATCCGTAAACAACGTAAATCTGTTTACGTTTTTAATGCGCCGGCGCCCGTATCATCGCACCTGTATTAATTCAATCAACTACATTCTGGCATTTAAGGTTAAGTGCAAGTAAAAACATTAACAGAAACAGCTATTATTCAGTTAGTAAAGTGAATCAGATAACAACTCTGGTCCATTCATGACTCAAATGTGAAATAGAACGTTAATTATTTTCTGAATAAGTTTAACTGGAATATTTTGAAAGAGCGCTCCACAGTTTAGTGGTAAAAGGATTGAGAGCGCTACCAGTTTGCGAATACCTAACACAGCGAGCTTTTCATAAACTATTCTGCTGTAAAAAGTATGAATAATTTAAATGCCCGTTCATAGTTGGTTTCGGTGAATGAAAATTTCAAACATTTTTAATTATAGAGCTTGAACTGCGCAGCGTGATTTCAATGGAGGCAATTGTCTATCGAATGGAAAATAGTTTTCTCTTCACCACTTAAACTTTAGCCATAGCCGTGGGTGTTAATTTGAATGTTTCCCCTTAACAAATTCCACTGATACCGAGTAAATTGTTCAAAACGCCATAAAATTTCCGTACCGCTGCGATTCGTTAACAAGAGGTGAGAGCTTACTAGGTGGTCTAGTGACATCCATACATTTCATTACCACACAATGGCCTTTAACGGGCCTCTGATAACTTTTATTGTCCTTTTATTTCACTTTGTTCCATTACTAAACAAATAAATAGACGACAAAATATGCGTGCAGTCACGGGTAATCTTAATAGGTATATTGGTATATAATTATTTTCTGCGTTTGTCACCTAACTCTTCCTAAACGGCTGCACTAATTTGGATGTAATTTTGGTTGTGTGTAGATTTCAATGGGAACCTGTATGGTTATACAATAATTATACCTAATTGGACTTGGTAAGTGGCGTTGTAGTTGGTGTAATTTTTCAGAAAAATTAATATTACAATCTGTTCCGTGTAGACTTTTTACAATATGAGTTTTCGCACCTTGCGAATACTAGATGCACGACTGCATACAAGAAACAGACACAGTATATTAAAAATAAAAAATATTTCCGAAACAACGTTTAAGTTCGAAATTTAAAATACCATAAATCAATAATTTTCATTGTGGGTAAATGATTTATTTATTGAAGAGAAAGTGACCTCACATCACAAGTTCATGCTTGTGCAAGTTTATTGTAATTAATTTGAAATAAGTGTTCATGATTCAAGCGTGACAGTTCAAAATTATTGTACTGCGGTCTATGAATTGTTGCCTTCCCAGCATTGTGACACTCGTTTACAATTATCATGTTATAAAACATATTGTATGCTAGCATAAATAATAATAAATCATATCTGAATATGAATAGAGCTTTTCCTGCAATAGGCTAAAGAGTAAAGTCATGTTTCGTTTAATTTCAATTAAGAGTTACGTAATAAAATCTTATTGATATAAAAGTTATCGCGACATCAGCAGTGATGGTTTATGGCTGTTTATACAAACAAATCGAATTAGAAGCATGAGTGGTGTAAGTTAGGGCCCAATTATCACCTGTTAGCGTGCATCGACTTCGGACAAGAACCTTTGACCTCATACAGGGTCTCGATACACTGACCTACTTGGTTATATCCAACGTGTTTGGTTTATTGTTATATTTATTGCTTCTGTGTCAGTTTTCTGCTTTCTTTTGGCATTTGGAACATAAGGTATGTGCCCTACATAAGGGCCGTTATACAAAGCCGTTAACAAAATTGACAGTAAAATGCAAATCGAATGGTCTGCACAATTAGACGTAAACAATTGTAATTCAAATTTTGTTCGATCAGCTAGGTCATAACTATGGCTAGGTGAACAAGAAAATTGTAATGAAATAATATATGTAGCTGTTAAGAATTATTCATGGAGTTCTCGCAGAATCCATGTTTTACTACACTTGCCATGGGTGTTTAAATTAGGTTCACACACCTTCTAGCATATTATATCATAGGAAGTATATTACGCACTGTACCTCAACATGTGTTCATGTAAGTAATGTAAATACAAGTAAAAGTGAGTTCCTGCAACCCTCTACACAAATATTTCAAAATTGAGTATTTTATAAAAAAATATTATATTAGTGTCAAGTGATTACTGTTATATTGGGTATTAGTGAACTCCCAAAACCCCAACACACTTGTAACTTTTAAAATTTTCACAGTTTCTAATAAATTGAATCCCAAAAAAGATTTGAGCTAAATTTGATTGTTTAAAACAGCATGGTATCTCATCAAAACTCGAACCACGGCTAAGAAGCTGATCAATCTTTCAAATAGAATCTATTAGATAATAAACCTAAGTACGTGATTCAGTTTTTCTAAAGATCGTGTACTGACCTGTACGAAGTGGCTACTTGAGTGATCAGGCTTAGGCTAGAAACCACATATCAGCTGCAAGTGACTAAAGCTAGTGACACACGTTCGCTTTTCTAGCGGTTTTAGGTAAAAGTCCAACCGCAAATGTAGTTAGGAAACCTGTTTTGGCTACTTTGTAATTTTGTCTCTACTGAATTCAGGTATAGCATTTCTGGCCGGCTTTCGAATAAGTACTTGAGTTTCGAAGTTTTGGAGATTGCTATCATGAAAACTTCGAAATAAAGTAGGTAATATTAAATACGTATTAAAAGCATGAAGCATTCGAAGCATTCTTTAAATAATAATTAATCTAGTTCTAAATAATTATTGTGTGTCTTGTAGGATTGCACTGCGACTATATTCTCTACATATCGGCAATAATACCTATCACGAATACCTGTTGATCCACTTTTTGAGAATGTACAGACCTATGTTTTAGTGAGATTCTTTCTCATATTTATAATAAATTAACTTCTGCATAATACATGAATAAACATATGTATCCACCTTAACCAAAAACCAAAATAAGTAAATTTAATTGAATGGTCATGAGAATCCAATAATATTGCCTATTAATGTACCTTCGGGTTGCGGAGGTCAGACAGGTGGTCGCTCTGTGGAAAAGCTAAAATTCAGCCAAATCTGGATAAACCTATTCAGTAAACCTCATAAAGCCAAAAGTCTGGCAATTTATATACCAACCAAGATATTTAAAACTGGATTCTAAAATATTCATCTTTCGCCATTGTGAATTTATCTTAAACCCGGTAAATGCAAGAGAGCCATACAAAAAGGCGCACTCTAGGCGCTATACCCAATCTATTGCCATTAATCGGGAATGTTACGTCGGGCTCTGTTTACTTTGAAATAAACTGTACCTACGTTAAGCAAACACCGACTTTTTGTATAACCATACCACTCTAATGTCGGAATATCTAAATAGCTTACAGGCTTTGAACAAAATAGACAGGAACAAGTACTGATAAATGCGATATGTATCATTCAAGCTATACTTCATGTAGCCTTGCGTTTTAAAGGACATAGAATAGACGGAACTAGGCACGTCTATTTCGAGACAATTAATTCCTTTGGTCTCCAGCGATTTTTAGTGAAGCAAAGAATTTATAGATAATTGGGAACCTCCGCGACCAAATTTGTCATAGTAATAACTGTCACTGCAAATAATAAACCCATTCACGTGATGGACCTGATTACTACAATGACGACCGAAATATTCCTTGATAAGACACGATTGATGTAACAAAATAAACTATCCTAGAAAACGTACAAATTCTGACTACTTACAGAACAATCTATTTGCGATAACACTACTTAATTGCTTAGCTTCGAAATCTAACTCATAATATTCTACAAAAGACAGTTGCATATATGCATTGAAGCTGATTCTAATTGAACGAAAACCTTGATGAATTTTAATAAAAACATTTGAAGAGACGGGCTATTTATTTTATGACGCATTTTGTTTTATTAAGGATCGCTCGGAATTTATATTAGATACTTGCACAATGTAGACGAAACGACATATAAATATTTTTCATTTAACACCATGTGATGTCAATCAATACAGTTCATAGTTTTACGACATACATGCTGTTTCAGGCTCAAGGACAAAAACAAAAGGAAATAATTGAAGTGGCCGATAAATAGATAGAGGCTGGCTACTTGATAGAGTCGGGGGGTCAACAGGCGACAACGATCGGCAACTATTGGACATAATGATATAACTGCGAACACCCGTGATTTCAGCGGGTCAATGACACCCACACACATAGTTGCTATTTGAATAGCTCTAAATATGCTTTAAACATTCATAAACAAATAATACAGATGCAGTTGTAGGCTATGTAGCTGTTTCGTGAATTCAGTGTTTGTACAGAGCCTAGCTGCAAGTTGCTTTATAGTTCGCGGCAGTTGAACACGATCAATTTTCGGTACAGAAAATAAAACAGAATGATGTAATTACAAGACAGACTAGTTTTTCTTCGTGCTATAAAAGCCAGAAATATCAGTAAAAATATAAGTTAAAAAAAAGAGGAGAATGTTTAGGGTTATCTGTATATATAAAATCCTTGCGTTACTGACTGACTGACAGACAAGCTACAGCCGAAACTACTGGGCGCAAGAAGCTGAAATTTAGCATGTATGTTTCTTGGGGACCGTAGAGGTGCACTAAGACGGGATTTCCCGAAATTCCCACGGGATCGAGCAAAACGGGAAATTCGAAAATAAGTGCGTGCGAAGCCGCTGGCGTCGACTAGTTGTAATATAAGTAGGTACTACTATCTATTACCTACTTAGGTACCGACAAACCCTTAGCTGTTTCACGACTGAAATAAATGGATGGAAAATTCTAATATTACTTTATTTAACATGAATATTTATTTTCCCAATATTTCACAGGGGTGATTTGTGTGACTAATTTAGTTCAGGAAGACACCAATAAATAATTAAATACAAAATAAAATTAAAACACAAAAGCACTCGCCAAAACGGTATTCTTTTCCTGTACCTTTTTTTCCCGCGCTCATAATTATTGTTTTTTAACAATTGAATGTACAATGAAGGCACAGGACAAAAGCCATTCTGCCTATAAGCAATCTACTTGCCCACCTAATTGATGCGTCCAGTACAAAATAATATCTTGTTGAGTGTAATAAGTGTTTGTGTATTCTAAAATGTTTTATTTAAAAAAATACTAATAATATTGTATATGAGTCAAGATAACAATTTCATAAAGCGATTTTAATTAGATTTGTAATTACAGGGAGAATTCAAATATTTAAAATGTGTTCAGAGATTTGAATTATTAATATTCCATATTATGTTTAGTAAATTCGTAGCATGTGTGTTACATGTGGTATGACATAGCAGGTGGCTCTGTCGCTAACGTCTAGGGTGGTCCGCGCCGCAGACGTCCTAATTATTTAATTACTGCTATACTTACAATAACAATCTAAAAAAAATATATTCAGATTTTAATGGACAAATTTCAAGCAAACATTGCCCGTTTTAAGAAGGCATTTTTTGGTAATCGAGTATATCGATATTAATATATTATTAGTAACTAGATTGTCTAAGTGTCCAGTGGGTAGAGTATGCGTCTGCTGATTAGGAGGTGCTGAGTTCGATTCCCGAGTCAGGTAAAATGCAGCTGAGTTTTTCCGAATTCTTAGCAGAAGCATGGATGCAACAGCTGGCAATGTGTCCGGTAATGGCAAAAGGGTCCCCGCAATCACGTAGAACCTAAAGAAAATATGTATTTTCTTCTGGCAAAATGCAGGTATAATTTTACACCTCTGCCTACCTTTTCAGGGATGCAGGCCTGAGTCTAAATAAGTTTACTTTAACTTTTGAGTTACGAAAGAAAGATTTATACAGGTTATTTTAAATTGTCTTAGGAAAAACAATCCAACATAATACTGCATGTAGACATAAATTGCTTCATTTTCACGAAAATAGACCGTACATAATAATTTATAAAAATACTTATTTGTACTCGTGTGCTGTTCTAACATCACAACGTGAATATTAACATTGAAATGTATGCATTTATGACTAATTAACAAAATTATATGTAAAACACATCAACATCTCGTTTAAATAATAAAAGAGTCTCGCATACTCTATGTAGATTAGATTTTGAAAAGAATTTAAATATGTACACTAATGGTAGGTATTCCATTACCGCCGTTACATGACGAGATTGGGTCATTCCGTGACCGCACTAACAATGTTCTGTTAGCTTAACAAAACCTCCATTTAATATGGAAATTGGACAGAGTGTCGAACATAATAAAAGTGTATTCGCTCCCTTTAAGCAAATTACTGTAACATGCCATTGTTACCACTTGTTTATAAAATATATCTAAGCCTCATTGAACAATCCAATTAAAGCTTCAAATACATTTAAATTTTATTACATCGATAAAAAAAGACTTTTCAAACGAAATGCTACTTTTGTGATGTTCAAATTACTTCCTGGGTAACAAAACGTATTGATATTAACGTCCAGTATAGAATATGTTTATATTGAGATCCGATGTAGTAGAAACGTTGACATGCGGGATTAAAGTCACCCGTCTTTAAGGGATACACGCATTAAAGATAGTAATCCTCTACAACGCCGGTGTAATGTCTATTTTATGAAGATTTCTTTTTATCGTAATGACTGGACAAGTCTTTTATTACGACTGAATTCGAGATTAAAATGATACAATTAAGGTCGACATTTAAAATAATATGTAGGTACATGTTAAGTTTTATGATTGGTCTGAATATAGTCTGCTGTAAAACCAAACTATGCCGATAACAAGTCTATAGGAGTCTTGGTTGGGCTGAAAATTGGGAATTGACCAGAAGAGGTCTTATTGCGGGGTTCTTAAGGGCAATTTTAATTACCTACAGGCTATGAATGACAATCTCAGATGTAACATCCATATTATGATGGGTCATCTCATAAGACAAATGTATCGCATTTGGTTTAATATCGCAATAACATTCGCAATCGCATATATGAAACTTTTATTAGAGAGAGACACATTCTAGATGACTTATATTAAAGCAATGAAGACACTACAATGTATTTTTACACTTACTTTATAAGATTTCTCGTCATAAACTTTATTACGGACCGTGTGTACCGTCCAATTATTTCCTACTTAATACTTTTATATTAGTTTAATCAAGTCCCGATGGCAATGTTATCGTGAAAATAATTAAATATATGCATCAGATGGAATGTAGCTACGAGTACTTGTGAGTTTATGTTCGGTGCCAGACCCAGCATCACTCAACTATACTATCAGTACGTAAATAAATTTAATTTTACATTGCGTCTCCAGTTAATCGACTGACAGGGTTAGGGCCATTGAGTTTGGATCTATATAGAGCAGTTGAAATAATATTTAATAAATAAGTTATTTTAATTATATATAATACCATATATATTGAAAATAAAAAACAATATTTTATTGATACTGATACTTTATTTAAATTGCACAACATTTGTAGTGCTCTCATGTATGACAAATGCCGTGAGACTTGTTTGTATCGATTATTTAGGAGCATTCTCCTACGAAATTCTTATCTTGTCGAGCCAGCTCAGTTTGAGCTTCAAATTTAAGTAACACTGTCGCGCAATTTAATTTCATTCGTCTTTTACCGATATCTTTAAAACAGGTAGAGTAGAATTTAAGTTATTGTATTTATACATGAGTGGACGCTTGATACAATGTCCATATAGCGGATACTCGAAACAAAGATACATGGTACATATCCCGAAAGGCAATGTAGAACTTATGTCAATACCCATAAAAGCCTTAATTCCAAATTTATTCACGTTAATAAGTCTCGAATTGGAATTCAAAGCTCTGAATGTTTCTTAAAAAAATATAATTTTATTATATTAGGTATCACATCTGTCACAATTTTTGTCGCGTAAGAATTATTTCTTTAAAAGAAAACCACGATGTAGAGATGTTATCAACAGCTCTATGTCAATGTGCATCGAGTTACAATGAACGGTATCAAAATATTGAGCGGCTGGTAGTGCGCGTCGCGAGCCGGTTCTCACTCAATACTCACAGACTCACACGGTCGCCCGCCTGCCCACACTGCTAGGGCTGCCAGATGGCTGGGAAATCCGAGATTGTCCCGGATTTTCGCGCCTTGACCCGTGTCCAGTAATTAGACCTTACTGTCACGGATTCCGGACACCTATACCTATAACTGACACAGCCGGCACTCAAAATTGACGTATGTTACTTTGTCTAGAAAATAAGTGCAACTGAAGTACCTACTGTGTTGAAGAAAGTTGCATTTTATTGACTAGGCAATGCATTCACCCCCTCTCCCCCTTCTTGGACATGTCCTGGAATTGATACGCATGGTTCTGGCAACCCTACACACTGCCCAGTCGTCGCACACGCTCGATTAAGCCCTTACTATGCGGTAGTGTGCACACTAACGAACTTAGCATTGTCGGGAAGGAAAACACAAATTAAAATGTCACGAGCAACTGGTTGACTTGTTGATGGCTAAATCTGGGCTGTTTTATTGGTTACGTATTTACGACATTAGGATGATCTATTGATGAACTGGTATGGCGCCAATGCACAATGGTTTAATGTTCTACCAATGTAGCGAGAGTACCTATAATAGATAGGTATTTTTTATCAAAAGGCACATCATTGTAAAGTTATGCTGCTACATACGCAAAAAATACTCTTTGTCAACTGATCTAAATAGAAAATCTTATACAAATGACAAGTAATCTTAAAATTATAACTTACTAGCTGACCCGGCGAACTTCAGTCGATTCCAAATTTTTTTTCTCTCCGTAAGAACCATTCTCGTACTTGAAGGAATATTATAGAAAAGATTTAGCGAAATCGGTTCAGCTACTCTCGAGATTTGCGCTTAGCAACACATTCAGCGATTCATTGTTATATTATAGATATTGCAAATCAAGTTTAAGAAAAACACTACACTACACAAAAAGAACATTGAAAAGGCCTGATTCTGAATTTCAACGGAAGCTCAAGATTTTTACAACCGGCTAAAATTATTACGAAACAGCGAATAATCCCAGAACATTGTAACATTATACATACGGAAACGTACATACATACATACATACATAGACTCACGCCTGTTTCCCGGAGGGGTAGGCAGAGACTACGGAGCGCCATTTGCAACGATCTTGACATATCTCTCTTGCTTCATTCACTCCCATCAGATTCCTCATGCATGCTCTTCTGTTCAGGGTTTTTCTAACCTGTCCTGTTTTTAGGATGTCTCCAATCTGCAGGCCGATTCAGAATGTCACGACAAGTAATCGTACGATATGTCAAATTATTGTCCTCGTCTTTTAGCCGCCTATCAGAGATATTTTGAACAAATATTCATAGAATTCGATTTATTTATTAATTTACTTCATACTGAATGCATAAAATTGATAGGAAATGCGATAGTTTTGACAAAAAATGAGGTAGCCCGTTCGACAATTAACGGAATCGAATATCAAATGAGATATCGAAGGATTCTGAATCGCCCCCCTGGTCAGAGAACGTCCGCCTAGGTCTTCCCCTTCGTCCTGTCCCTTCCACACTTGCGTTATATATCTGCTTGGTCAGTCTTTCGTCATCCATCCTCTCCACGTGTCCAAACCATCTTAGTAGTCTCGGCGTCATAAATGGTATTCTCGTAACTTAACTGACACTTGAATGAGATCGGGACTACATCGAAAGTTGAACCAAGTGTGAACTAGTGTGAACGGTATTCTGCTAATAATTAGTAGAGCAGGTAAGGTATTTCTAGTTTTTTCACAATGATACCATCGTACATAATATAACCACATGAGTAAATAAACCGAACAGAGAAACAGCTTCTTAAGAGCTTGTAAATTTGTTACCTATTTTGGTAGGGTTGTCACAATAGGTTAAGACAAATCGCTTGTTCGGTATACGACATATTCTGGAATGGACAGATTCGTGATTCGGCAGATTCCCAACTCGACAGATTCGTGAATTGGGCAGATTCTTGGACTCGACCTATTCGCTATACGGCAGAAGTACAGTTGTAAATAAAATAGCGAGTGGAACCAAAAAAGCATGCACCTGATACTTTTAAAAGCACGGTATAAAAATATACATTTGTTACCAAGGACACGACGTGATGACGTGATTTATTTGACATTCCCAACGATACCACGTGTTGAATATTTTTCTGGTAATATTTATGATCTATTTTGCTAATAAACATAGGAATCGCCTTTATGTAGCTATTATGTGCCACTAGTTTTACCACGGGGATAGGTATCTAAATTAAGTTTAAAAAGAAATTGTGTAAGACAAATTCATGTCTACAAAACAAATGACTATAAAATGATCAACCAATCAGAAAGTTATCAGCCATCAATAGGGATTACAAAAATCAGGTGCATGCGATTTTCGACCTTATTGACAATTCATGATAAACTTCTTTTTGGTATTTTCTTGCTTTCTGACATTGATACGTTATTAAAATTATAAATTCTGAGTTACGTCAATAAGGTCGAAAATCCCATGCACCTGATTTTTGTAATCCCTATTGATGGCTGATAACTTTCTGATAGTCACTGGTTTTGTAAACGTTAATTGCTTTTATACAATTTCAGAACTAATGAGTTCACGAGGATCCTCTGGGGGATCTGGCTAGGAGATCCTGGTGGACAACATGCAAACATGTTAAGTATTTCGTTGCCAGCATTGACAATATTTATTTCAAGATCGAAATATTCGCGGATCTTTTGCTCGAGAAATTCAACAAATGAGATAAAATTATCAGGAGGAAAAAACGAATTAAAAAACCCAATTGTACGTTACCATCATTAAAATCTTTATAATGTCTGAATTATTTCTATTATTGAATATTAAATTTTTTAATTATTGAATACCTATTGAAAATAATTCACACGATCCAAGGAACCAATATATTTACTTACCGAAATTTTATTACTTAGTTGTATATAGTAACATAATTTATAAGAAGCTTAATTTAATCTAATTTAATACAAAAACCTTAAAAACAAATTTAGAAACTGAAAATATTTACATGGTTTAGGCGTCGTAAAATGCCTCCGCATCAATGTCATCGGGTAACGTGCCCAGAAGGCTGGCAGCATTGCCACGCTGGATGGCAATTTTAATTTGGCATGTAAACGTATTGGCATCCAATAACCATTTCTATTAATGTATTTTCCCATACAATGGCAAAATTCATGTTTTTGTTTTTGAGTTTTTGACATTACCTCTAAGATCAACAAGAGATTATAAATTGATTATATCGAAATTATACTATAAGGAGATTAAGTGGAGCAGAATACCAATTGTGAGTCAATTCAAAATTAAATCGCAGTTCAGTCAAAATTCAGTGTCAGTGTCTGTTAAATACGAGAATTGGCCTTCTGTTTCGATGGCAAACCAATCCGTGTACGACGAATACGGAAACGTATAGCTGTATATTATGCTATCAAGTTCTAAGAACCAATTGAGTGAAATGTGCTAAGAGCCCGGAATGACTCGCAAATAATGTGCATTATTGGCTAGACACTTCGTTACTTTGATTAAACTCAGTATTCAATAGTTTGATGGCTTCATTACTAAATGATTGTCCATCGTCTGCCTCGTACATTTCAGAATACAGTAGTGAATATTCCTGATAGTCTGAAAATAATTGGTACTATTCCAAGCTTTCTGTGATTAAGGAAAGATGGAGTAGTCTCTTATAAAAAAATAATCCAAAATAACTATTGTAGATTGTAAATATCGTATAACAAATATTGTTTTCAGTTTGAAAGCTACAGTGATATTTGCGTGGCGGTCACTCATAAATAAATAGGTAGTCTAAATGTATGTAAATAACGAATCGTGCTTTAGCATAATATTAAATGCATGTTATAATTCTAAGGAATCTTAAACTGTGCAAAGCTGCTGACGTTTTCCTTATTGTAAGACGACTCTGCAGGATTTTATTTCAAAAGTTGTGAACTAATAAAATGCAAAATGTCAATGAATTTTAAATTTTTGCTTCTCCCTTCACTCTAACATTGTATGTTATCTGTCTATAATAGAGATATTTATTTTATCGGAATGTCGTAGATATTTGGACGAAAGACATAGTGTAATTATTACCAATTAAAACGAGCCTATATGGCAATAATTAACTCGTTTAAGTTTATTCTGACTTACGAATAAATTCATCTTCATCATCTTAGCCCGTGGTATGCTCTACTTACAAATTAAATATTCATGCGTATAAAAATAATTAACTTGCTTCTACAAAGCTAAAGTTTAGTAACATTTTAATATACCCAAATAACTTAGGTGTTGAAACTCCAGCAACTTGTTATAAAACAGGCCGAACTTGTAACAGGCAGACGGCGCAATACATCTATGCATTCCACACAGTATAACAATATCTAGGAACATTGTCTACGGTAACTCAATCTGGAGATGTGGCGAGGGGGCCTACGTCATAGCGTCGTAGTCGTCGTAGCGTACCATTAGCAGAGCGGTATCAGGTTCTCTTCCTGCCTCGCAACTATACACACCGCATATCTCTACGCTTATGTGAAAAAATAATAAGCCCACCCTGTACTCTTTATTTCTATTTCCCGTGGGAACGGAAAACGGTGCTTACGATCATAATGCGATTTAATACTTTAAACAGCTACTTTGATAGTGTTGGTTATTGACTTCCTTAATACTGTCCTTAAAAAGTACAATTTGCAACAAGCACTCTACAAATATTAACAAATTACAGTAAACTTTTCGAAGAAAACTTTGTAAAACGTATTGAAAACTGTACCTATCTCCGATCCGCTCGTAAATAATCTACGTAAAAGTATCCGAAATAGAACAATATTTATTCTCTTATATCATATTTTTAAACTGTGTCGTTCGATCGGAGTCGTAAACTGCACAGACCAAACTATTTTCTACACGGAACTTGTATAAATATTTGGATATCACAAACTCCGCATAAATTATAACCTTGACTGGACAGGATATTTGTAAACATATTTTACAAAACTCTACACTATATTTAGGTAATAACTTACAGAACATGAAGTGAAACGAAACCTAATCATAATCTGTATATATAAAATCCTTGCGTTACTGACTGACTGACAGACAAACTACAGCCAAAACTATTAGGCACAAGAAGCTGAAATTTGGCATGCATATTCCCTGGGGACCGTAGGGGTGCACTAAGAAGGGATTTCCCGAAATAACCACGAGAACGGGCAAAACGGATAAATTTAAAAAAAAATGCGGGTGTAGCCGTGGGCATCAAATATTTTGCTTTCTATTAGGCATTTACATTCTTGTTTTATTGAGGTAGGTAAGATAACAGATTTCCATGCAGAAGGTCTCGGATTCAAATCTACGATGCATACATACATACATACATAGACTCACGCCTGTTTCCCGGAGGGGTAGGCAGAGACTACGGAGCGCCATTTGCAACGATCTTGACATATCTCTCTTGCTTCATTCACTCCCATCAGATTCCTCATGCATGCTCTTCTGTTCAGGGTGCTTCTAACCTGTCCTGTTTTTAGGATGTCTCCAATCTGGTCAGAGAACGTCCGCCTAGGTCTTCCCCTTCGTCCTGTCCCTTCCACACTTGCCTTATATATCTGCTTGGTCAGTCTTTCGTCATCCATCCTCTCCACGTGTCCAAACCATCTTAGCATACCTTTCTCGATGCTTGTCACTACATCTTCTTTTACCCCACAACACTCTCTTATCACACAATTCTTTACTCTTTTAGTCAAAGAAACACCACTCATACTTCGCAGTGCTCTCATTTCTACAGCATTTATTCTACTTTCATGACTCTTCTGCCATACCCAACTATCACTACCATACATAAGAGTAGGTACTAACACCCCTCTATGGACAGCCAAACGTGCCTTTTTGGACACGTTTTGGCTATTCATAAACGCCTTCAGAGCTCCATTCACTCTATTACCTGCATTAACTCTTCTTTCAATATCTTCTACATTCTTACCATCTCTTGTAAACAGCGTACCTAAATATACAAACTCATTCACTTGCTCCACTCGCTGTCCATCGATCATAACATTACAAGCCGTAACGCATTCCTTCTTTTCAAAAACCATAACTTTCGTTTTACTTACATTTACTTTCATTCCTTTCCTCTCTAACGCACCATGCATGATTGTTACCATCTCCTGCAACTCCTCCACTGAAGACGCAAGTATAACCTGATCATCAGCATAAAGGAGGCATTTGACAAGTAACTCATTCATCCTTAATCCACAGTCACTATTTTTCAAATCTTGCAAACAACTGTCCATGAAGGGGTTGAACAGCCACGGCGACGCTACACATCCCTGTCTAACACCTGTTTCGATGATAAACCAATACGTGTACGACCCACTTATCCTCAAGCGCGCTCCAATGAATTACCGATCTATATGAACTTCTCAGAAGACTTGCGAAGTCTGTCAACTCGCACACGTACAGTCAACAGCAAAAGTAGATGATCAAAATCAGAAATTCAATACTAATGAACGAAGTTCGCGTCAGAACTATGTGGCGTCGAAGTGATTCAAAAGTATCTGATTGTAAATTATACCAATAATTAACTACTAGTACAGCTGCCATAAATTCGTGATCAGTTTTGACTCCAAAAGTTATAAACTCAATTCGCATCAGAACTAAGAAGTGAAGAAAAATTTCAAAACTAGTGAACAGTTAAAATCAAATATAAATGATGAAACTGAGGCCACGTAATCATGAGGCAATTAATTTATTCATACTTATTTTTGAAGTACCCCAGTAATTTAATTTGTTATGTTTTACGGAAAAGCAGATGAATTGCTACCGGGCACATCACCAGACTCCGTGCTGCTACTGAGAGTTTGGAAAAACCCAGTAACACTTTCACCCGACCCGGGAATCTAACCCGAGACTTCCGATCAGCAGACGCATACGCTATCCACTGGACCACGGAGGCAGTCACTGGACCACAGAGGCAGTCTTTGTATATTTAATATAATTTTACCAAATTTCATCTCTCATGTATTTTGTTTTTTGTAACTTCTGTCAAATGTTCAAAAGTAACTGATGTGATACAAAACCATAATTCAATAAATATTATCTTTGCATGTTTGTGCATTTATGTCAATGTTCAAAAGTAGCTGATGCGATACAAAATTATAACTCAATGATTGCTTTTGCCTAGTCGGCTACAATATATCTGTCACAGTACACAGTGTACCTATCTGTCACAGACTAATGCTGTGCCTTGCGTTTTGTTTATTTTTTTATGTTGTAGTTTTTCTGTGTCTGTGACAAATAAATAGTTTTTCTATATGTGTAAAAACCGGAAGGTCGATTGATAATTTTCTGATAATCTTTAGGGCATTATTTATATTGACTTCGCGCTTTTGTCACACTGAATGTACTCTGTGACTGTTAGCAAGAGTTCTGTTGGAATAGTGCAAAAATCCAAGTATCGAAACTCTTTAATGTCAATCTGTAATTCGGCTGTCACGTACAATATATAAATTTGAATTTAGAATACAATATTGATGAATTTTACTGATCACGAATATATGGCAGCTGTACTACCAGTAAATCTAATATATAAAATTCTCGTGTCACATATTTCGTTCCCATACTCCTCCGAAACGGCTTGACCAATTTTGATGAAATTTTTTGTGCTTATCCGGTATCTATGAGAATCGGCCAACATCTATACATATTTCAAAAACAAAAAAAAAATTTGCAAAACAACGTTTGCCGGGTCAGCTAGTGATTGGTATAATTTACAATCAGATACTTTTAAATCACTTCGACGCCACATAGTTCTGACGCGAACTCCGTTCATTAGTATTGAATTTCTGATTTTGATCATCTACTTTTGCTGTTCACTGTACCGCGAGCCAGCAGTGAGACTGTTTACCAATTCGGGCTGATATGACCTATGATTGAATTCGTACTAACAGTCACATCTCCAATCGCAAGAGTATTAAGCCAGTAAAAATAATCTTACTATTGAGCATGCATGCTGCGTTTTTAGCATCAAAGCTCTATTTCTCTAACCACATTAATACTTACTTTTTAAAGTTATCTTGCTTCTCATCGTACCTGTTGATACTCATTAACTGTAATTACTTTCATTACATATTGCGCTCCTATTAATTATATGAGGTTCTGCATAAAATGTCGCATGTCTTGAAGCAATTCGTAATGATGAAATGAGCTGACTTATAGAACGATGCCACCTGCACGGTCATGCAGGATGCCGTATTAAGCTCTGATGCCATTTTAAGCCGGACGGACGACATATTAATATTTTAATAATAGCCGTAAAAAGCACATGACTCTACTTTTAACGTACAATGTTCGCAACTTGTTTGATCGAGGTGTATTCAAAGTTCGGAGAAAAAGCTCTGAAGCTTCTATCTACTTGTAGTCTTTGACAGCGTCATAAATATATCAGCACTTAGTTACACAACAAAACGAAACAATTAACACCGAACAGCTAAACATGATAAATAATTTAATTATTCAATACCGGTTGCCTTATTATTGAAGTAACACAACCGCAGTCTGTATATCAAGATTACAATCTTGAATTGTTGCCGCGCGCGGTAACGAAAACCTTGTTTAACCAATGATAGATAAAATCGGCGAACACGAAAGTAACATGTCTACAGGATGTTACGTTAATGTATTAAGAGGCACATCATAGCCGCCGGCCAGATTATCTAACATCAATTACAGGTGGGGCAAACTGAATCGAAAAGGCCGATGCCACAGTGATAAGCTGAGAAATGGATTACTGAATCATGTTCTGTAAATTACCTTAGGTATACGTCAAAGCAGAGTATACTTATAGGAACTACGTAAGTAGGTATTTCTACATTTTCTACTCAAGTAGTTTCGCATCAAGGGCTAATCGTCTTTTAACATCTACGTGTCTCAAGGTTTGATCACCTCACGGTCTGCGCAGACAAGGGTTTACTCGTATTTTTAAGATCATACCTTTTTAGGGTTTCGTACCTAAAAGGTAAAAAACGGAACCCTATTACTAAGCCTCCGCTGTCTGTCTGTCCTTCTGTCTGTCTGTCACCAGGCTGTATCTCATAAACCGTGATAGCTAGAAAGCTGAAATGTTCACAAATTATGTATTTCGGTTGCCGCTATAACAACAAATACTAAAAATAAAATAAAATAAAATATTAAGGTGGGGTATCCCATACAAAAAACGTGTTTTTTTTTCGTATTTATTGCTCAAAATTACTAACTGTAACAGGTAGACGCTTTAAATTTTCACAGAATATGTTGTTGTATATGACCTTTCAAAATAAATAATAAAATTTAAAAAAAGTAAATAATAAAGGGGGACCCCCATACAACAAACATAATTTTTAAGCAATTTGTTACTCGATCTTATTAAACAGGTAGAAACTTAAAAAGTATTTAAGTATACATACAACGAACTTGATTTTGTTTTATAGATGATGGTACGGAAGCCTTCGTGCGCGAGTCCGACTCGCACTTGCCCAATTTTTTAGTTTTATTTTTAGGGTTCCGTACCTCGAAAGGAAAAAACGGAACCCTTATAGGATCACTTTGTTGTCCGTCCGTCTGTCAAGACCCTTTTTTAATCACTTGATACTTCAAAGTATACTAACTTACTGCACTAACCTTCTTATTTTCAAATCAAAACATACCCTATTACTCCCAACAATTTGCTACTAGGTATATGTACCTATGTATAAGCTAATAGGTACCAAGTTCTCTGAAAGTAGCCCGCTACCTTTTACAGAAGGTCCCACGCTGCCGTATTACAGAACACATCTTATTTATTCAAACACTAGCTTTCGCCCGCGGCTTCGCCCGCATTAAATTTTAATAAAGTGTAGCCTTTGTACTTCCCCAGGTTTCAGACTATCCATATCAAATTTCATCACAAATGGATCTGCACATTAGCCGTGTAGCATACATAAAACAGATAATACTTAAAATTACTTTTGTTTTCATAGTCGTCAAACTTCAGGTAAAGATTAGTATGTAGGTATATTATTAAAGTTATTGAAGAGCTTATGTATATACTGAATAGAATAGCAGCTAAAATAAAAACTGAAAGCATTAACACCAAGGACATAATCAGACCGCCCCTCCGCCCCGCTGCGCTTAAGCGCGCCAACTCATAGTAAGCGCTTGCGCTTAGGTCAATTATATCTTGATAACTTTTAAACTATTAGTCCAAACAACTTACTGTAAAGACAAAGTTCATCTTCATTAAATACTGAAGGCAATAAATATATCAATTTTGAAAACAATTTGATAACTACTCTAGGATGAGCATTGTAAAAAACATATTTTTTTTATGTTATACTGTTTTATTACAATAAAAATGATGTAGTTAGGTTATGTACCAAAAGCTAAAAAGTAATTCAGTAAGTCCTAGCTGCCAGATCGCACTAAACTTCACATCAATCTGGGTCAGACAAATATAAATCGTTGGGCAAGTGAAATTTCTATCATAATGTTTATTCTGGATACGCTACGCCCAAAATTAAAATAAATGTTTTTTTAGCTTATTTTATTTTCAAGTTTTTAGTTTTGTTATTAGTTGATACTTCTTATTCTATTTTCATAGTGAGCCCTTTTCTACCAATCAAACGCAAAAAAGTGTTTGCGGTAAATAGGTAATCCGCCATTTTGTGGCGGCGGCCATCTTGGATTTTTCATAGTGAGGTCTATTCTACCAATCAAGCCCTTTCATTTGATACCCATATTGAGGTACCTATTAGTAGCAAATATGTAATCAGCCATTTTGCTACGACAGCCATCTTGGATTTTTCGTAGTGAGCTTTATTCTACGAATCAAGCCCTTTCATTTGATACCCATGTTGAGGTATTTCTGAAAAATAAGTAATCCGCCATTTTGTGGCGGCAGCCATCTTGGATTTTTCATAGTGAGCCTATTCTACCAATCAAGCCCTTTCATTCGATACCCATATTGAGGTATTTGTGGCAAATATGTAATCCGCCATTTTGCGGCGGCGGCCATCTTGGATTTTTCATAGTGAGGTCTATTCTAGCAATCAAGTCCTTTCATTTGATACCCATATTGAGGTATTTGTGGAAAATATGTAATCAGCCATTTTGTGGCGGCAGCCATCTTGGATTTTTCATAGTGAGCCTATTCTACCAATCAAGCCCTTTCATTCGATACCAATATTGAGGTATTTGTGGCAAATATGTAATCCACCATTTTGCGGCGGCGGCCATCTTGGATTTTTCATAGTGAGCTCTATTCTACGAATCAAGCCCTTTCATTTGATACCCGTATTGAGGTATTTGTGGAAAATAAGTAATCCGCCATTTTGTGGCGGCGGCCATCTTGGATTTTTCATAGTGAGGTCTATTCTACCAATCAAGTCCTTTCATTTGATACCCATATTGAGGTATTTGTGGAAAATATGTAATCAGCCATTTTGTGGCGGCAGCCATCTTGGATTTTTCATAGTGAGCCTATTCTACCAATCAAGCCCTTTCATTCGATACCCATATTGAGGTATTTGTGGCAAATATGTAATCCGCCATTTTGCGGCGGCGTCCATCTTGGATTTTTCATAGTGAGCTCTATTCTACCAATCAAGCCCTTTCATTCGATACCCATATTGAGGTATTTGTGGAAAATAAGTAATCCGCCATTTTGTGACGGCGGCCATCTTGAATTTTTCATAGTGAGCTTTTTATGATAAACAATTTCACCGTACATTATCTTCATGTAACTTTAACGGTTTAGGCAACGCACGCGAAGACAGCTTTCAGAGCTCAGGATTTTTGCCGACTTAGTTGATACTTTTCCTTATATTATGGCAACATTATACAAAATCTTTATAAATTGTAGCCTATGTGTTATTCTGATGTATAAACTATATTACTGTAAAGTTTCATCCTAATCCGTTCAGTAGTTTTTGCGTGAAAGAGTAACAAACATCCATACATACATCTTCACAAACTTTCACATTTATAATATTAGTAGGATAGGATAGGATTAGTAGGACTTGGTGGTACCCTATGTTCATTCATATACATAGAGCTCGGTCTAACTGTGCCGGCTATCGTAGGATTCATCTCAACGGGTAGTTCACAAGTGAGTGCAATCTGCGGGCTATGCAAATACAACCCGACCACCGTATTGGTTTATTCGTGTACTGATCGTTATCTTTATTGCTATGTTAGGTAGCCTCTTTGTTGGCTATTAATATCTTATAAATATTCCAGTAATAAATAACTCATTATAAAACGCTTTTCTAATAAATTTCACTTCTCCTATTACTTGTAGAAATATCTCATAGATTTGTGCGATATACTTATAGGATAGAGTTTTGTACAAAATCTGATGTAGGTTTAGTATCACTGGTTAAGGAATTTGCTAGCTGGCATTTAGGCAATTAGCCGTATCTCAGCAATTGAGATAATCTGTGTAATTTGTCCGGCTGCCACGATTTAGTCTTAATTATAGGACTGAATTCGTACTACGAACATTGGACAACAGTTTTGCAAAGGTGCTCAGGTCAAACCACAAAATGCATTTCTGTGGTGAATAAGTTATAAGAATTACATAACAACCAGAATAGAAAAAAGTAAAATATTAACATATTTGTATCTCGAAAATTGCACTTAGTCAAAATGTAAAAATTCATGTACACGTACTTATAAATTCGAATCCGTTGAAGAGTTTTCAAGTTATGGTTGGTAATATTAACCCGCATATGCATGTTCGTACATGCATATATAAATCCTGGATTAAAACACTCCTCTTTTGGGACATTTAAGTAAAATCTCAGCAACATAATCAAGGACTACTCGTCTATAACATCAAGCAATCTCATAAACGGCGTTGGCAATACAACGACATTGTAGAGTCGACCACAAAATCGCTCCGCTTATGACTACACATCGAGTCTAAGGCTGAATAACCTGTTATCGTGCACGTGGCGCGCATCGCAGTGCAAACAAAGTGCCGGTGCCGGCGGCGTGGTCGGACCGACACGACCGAACGCCCGACGACCAACGACCGACGACTAGCCGACCACAGCTCGTCCGGTCGCAATACTGCAACGCGATGATGTACGGATGTAGTAGAACTCCCCTCGCAACACTGCGCCTTCGATGTACTCTATGCATCATCGTACTATACGATAAACGTAAGATGAATTCCGTCCGGTTACATCGGATTTGTACCGTTGCATAAAATTATTGAAACGTGCAAGGTTAATTGAGTTACTTGGCTTGTCCAATACACTCGTACATTTATATACATTTGCTGGCGAGCTTTTCATAATGAATAAGAAGTATATATCAAATTTTTGCGGCATTTTTTTTAATCTTGCTCGTCCTGCTTTGACTACATTAAGAAACTAGATCAGGACAAATTAAAAGTATCGTAATGGCAAGTTGACGCTCGAATGGAAAGGAATTTTCATTAACGAACCTTCGATAGCAATCAAAATACCCACCTAAAAAGTTAACTACGACCAAATAGATGCAATCCATCAAATACCAAAATAAATGTTTGAATTTTTTTTTAGCAAGTACCTATCTACTATATTTTCATATTAGCGTAACCATACTAATGTCGCTAAACCCGCATCCGCAATATTTCAGAAAAGTCGCTATTCAGAAATAGCATTCAAACCATAAGCTCCGTCGAGATTGATGTCATACTATTTGGTAGCCGTGTCCTACCGCACGACAGCGTGCTCAAACCGCAGAATGTATTACAGACGCTATAGCTTAAAATACTAGACATGGCATTCCAGCCGGTCGCTGTGCCGCGATGCAGATTCAATACCCATACAACTCGGTAAACTTGACAGCTAACTTGTGCAAATTCACGCTTCTGAACAGAAAAGGTGATGACATATGAACTCTTTTGTCCGCCAGCGAGACAATCAAGTTAATTACGTGTACTAACGGTAATTGTGCCAGGAATGCTGTTAAAACTTCAATAATAAGCGCGATTAATATTGACATCTTTATACGATGAGGACTACACAATCATTGTGTGTCACGCATGATACACCTACCTTATGTCACTGGCGGCTTTTGGCGGTAATTAAGTAGTTCAGTATTGTGTTCTATGAATGATTACCAAAAATATAAGTAACATACACAGGGTGAAATTGAATAAATGCGACAAAATGAAATGGGAGCTTCAGTTATGGTAACATAGTAATTATAAACTGTTTTTTTTACAATTTAAAGCGACAAAAAAAAAAACGTGATTATCGTTGTAAAATGGTCCATTGATGTTGTTATCTTCATTTAAGTACGAATTATCGATATTCCAGAAAAATAATTAAAACACAAAAAAAAAAAATAAAAAAAAATATCAAAAAATGTCGTCCGACTCATCGCAGTGCTCAATAATGGTTGTGGAGTACTCATGTTATTAAGTGTACCCAAATAAATTGTGTCCACTACACGAAAACGGTAGTACGCGAAATTCTTTGATACTTTAATTATTTTACCGTTTTACGTAAAACTGATAAAAGTTTACTAATTTTTCATTTAATATGTTCAAAATTTTCTTGACGACACGTATTATTGTATATTTAAATTTGTCGCATCTATTCAATTTCACCCTGCATACATACATAGACTCACGCCTGTTTCCCCGAAGGGGTAGGCAGAGGCATATTAAACGCCCACTTTTCGCCAGTGTTATGATCCCACGTAATAGGTGGCGAGCCTATTGCCGCTTAGGACATTTTGTTTGCCAGAGCCTCGTCCGTTGATCGGCAGGTGCACCACTTGCAGGTGAAGTTGGCTTGGGACCCTAAGTTTTTGGTGGGAACCCTATGCACCCAAAATATAAATAAATGTAGGCATCTTCACAAATATATAGTAGGTAATACCTTAATAATAAAAATCTATAAATAAAGTAAGTTATACAAGAGCTATTAACCCATTTAAAACCACAAACTGTTCAAGAACTTATAACGTCATGACTAAAACATAAATCATTTGAAACAACTTCAAGAAAATTGCTTCCCCCGGTGGCCAACGGTTAGACCTACAAACTATGAAATATGAATACGAAAGGCAATACAGGGTTGTTATATCTACATTTGTGCGCACAATAGACAATTGACACCGTTGCTTAAATTATCCACACAGGTACAGACCCTTCTGAAAAGCTCTATAGAAAATGCAAAAAATTTACTCACCTAATATCACCAATTACCTAATTAACTTTAGCTTCGGGCAATTCACACACTGAACGAGGCTATAAATTAATATGCTTTACGTAAGTTTACTAATAAACAATTCTAAAACGTTCATAAAATTTTCTTAATTACAGGGTTTTCTTGCGCAGCGTACGCGCACGTCCCTACTAACGCAAGCACCGGCTTTCGACTGTTTGAAAAAGGGCTCAACATCTTGGCTATTACCCGAGTGGAAAGTAAAAATGTGAGTAAAAGTTCTAGTAATTATGACAGTGTGAAACTGCTGCAATGTAGTGCGGAAACATAAAATGTTCAACATGACTTTTTGCTGCATAATGCACGTGATATATAGTGTTTAACATTAGTTGAATGGCTGATGTTTGACATAAGTAAAAAAAATGTTTCCATGGTTATGGTGTAACGGGCATCATAAATAGTAATAGGTATTATTACTACAGTAAATAAAATGTTTACGCCGAACCAAACAAAACATTAATAGATAATAAATCGCATGAGTAACTATCATTTCAAATCCACATAAAACAACCAATTTAATAACACTCAGGAAACTCTCAACAGCTTCGTCCAGGAAACATGGGATACGAATTAATTCAATAACACTGTAATAGCGAGTTATTTCTAAGCAATCTTAGGTGATTTATTATAGCAATTTGAGTAGAGGGAGGGTTTTCTCGTCAAAAATCGCTTGATGTTCCCGCTGGCTCGTACCGTGGCGTTTACTCATTCGCCACGCCATCTTCGAAGGAGACTTACCTTCCATTTACACTATTAAAACTGTCTATAGAATACTTGGAAATCACATGGAGGACATAATCTACCTATTGTTTAAATTCGTACGACAATGTTATAGTACAAGCAAAGCCTTTCTTGAAATATTGATCGTGACAACAAATCAAAACAAGTTGACATAAAAAAATTATGTATGTATCAACCAAAAGAATGAAGGTATGTAGGTACAAATAGGTTTAGGAACTCTTAGATAATTATATAATAAGTTATAAACGGGGAAGCAGGCGTGAGTCTATGTATGTATGTATAATTACCTATCTAAGAGTTGTTACCAAGGCTCAACACACGAATTAAGGTAGCTAAAATATGTAAGAATAAGTATTATTCAAGCAAGACATTTTTCGGAATCACTGACATGTATTTTCCAATTCCAAATTAAAAAAATATCAGTATAACTAGCTTTTGCCCGCTACTTCGCTCGCGTAAATTTCGATTCGTTAAAATGTTTTGTATAAACTATTGCGCCTCTTGGTCAGCAATGAAAATTCTCAAACAAATTTGATTAAAATTGTTTTTATAATCATGCAAATTTACAACGACATTTTAATATTATATAAAAAATTCATAGAAATAAGGACCCCCTTTTGAGCATCCCATCCTAGGGGTGAATTCACTATCGTCATTTGAGGAAACAATACACAAAGTTTAGAGTTAATCCATTGAAGGAATAAAAAGTTTCATACAAAAGTTGACAACATGTTTTACCCCCTTAGGGGAGGAATTTTCAACAATCCTCCTACACTCCTCATACAAACGAACATACTCATACATGCCAAATTTCACCTACTTATGTCTAGCAGTTTCGGCTGTAGCGTGTCTGTCAGTCAGTCAGCAACGCAAGCATTTTATATAGGTATACAGACAGATAAGAAAAATTAAAGGTACCAAGCGTAACATACAATAAAAGTTTCATGTTTTATTTGTATTACTAAAAACATACAGTTTCTTATATATATTACTATAACAAAATGTACCTATATTAAAGCACATCGTGGCCTAGCACAAATTACCCGCACTCGCATAACATGTGGGTCACGAAAAACAATTATTTAGTATCCTCAAGCTGCGTACGACCACGGATAATATCAACCGACCAACTATTGCACTCGGCTCTCGGAATTAGTCTATCTATCGATAGAGAAGCACTAAGGTTATTTTTTAGTTGAACTATCGATAAAATTATTTCAAATCCGAAGAACTCTTAGAATACGCAACGCAAAAAAGCCACAGACAGATACATTAATAATGAAATTAATTTTAGGAATAAATGTATGATTCGTTTGAAAACGTCTGCAATTTTCCAACTCTTCTTTTGGTCTGCTAAGTTCCATAATTTTGAAATACATTATTTTAAAATTTACACTACCATTCTACTCAGGTATCATTCTTAGATCATCCTCGACGAAACTATCGCTTATATGTAATTCAAATTCAAAGTCATTTATTCATATAGGTTACAAAAGCAACACTTATGAACGTTAATTCTTTTTTTTTTCAACCAGCTTCGGGATGGTAGGGCTATGAGAAGAGCCTGGAAGAAACTCATGTCACTCTTTTAAAAATAGAATCTTAATTTTACAATTTGTGGTACCATGATTGCTGACACAGCCAAAACACTTTGCGTCACTGATTGGAAATAAATGAAAGAAAAAAAAATAAAGCAAAACATGCGAATACTACAATAATAAAACACTATAGCTCAGTAGTATAGATGTATCAGCAACCAATAGGTTAAAGAATTTCGTGAAGGTGACAAGTGAACAATGATATGATCAGGGATAAATAATGTTAAAATACATTCAACAAATCATAAAAATATCCATATCCTGCATAATCATGTCGTGTAAGCATGTTGTAAAAAAATGTTACTGGATTTTAAATCTCCAATTAAATATTTAATGACACTATTTCAATAAATACTATGTAAGTAATTCTTAAATGAATAAAATAAAACACTGTACCAAGTGATCTAACCATTTATTATAGTGGTAGAAAAAGATTCGCAGATTGTCTGTTTATGTCAACAACTAGCGCGCTTAATACATCGATGTTTAAAATTTTATTAAGTGAAGATTCCATATTTGTCATTAATTGTTTCATCGATCGATGGTCATCATAATAAATAAACGCCAACAAAGGTTACGTATTGGCAAAAAAGTTCCTAAAATAAAAAAGGGCGATGAAATGTGACAAAGCAGCAAGCAGCTTAAATTTCAATCCATAGACGCAGATAATTTCTATAAGAGCATTGTACTGGTAATGTGATCACCAATTCATTAGTCAATAGTGCTTATACCTCAGAGGCGTACCGATTCTAAATCCATCTAAGATGAGTACAAAGGCATCCTTCTCAGACCGCAGTATTTAATTACTAGCTCATAGGTTACAAATTCCACTTTGTAAGGTTGTTATTTATGTATTATTCTGCACTAACTGCGGGCGTCACAGGCCTCAGTGGGATTTATCGATACATCCGAGGTGCAGCGACGGGACCACACATAGTGGGAGCTATTACACTATACTTCGGTATTACAGCCCACCCCCATACAACCGTGCTTCTATAATCTCTATTGCTTTCTTATTAAGATATTAACTACCGCTCGCAAACGTTATATTAATGGCACGGCCGCCGACCGATCATCTCTCCGTTACTGCTTTATGATTATGATTTGAATTCATTGTATCCAGCGGTCGAATACAGGAAACGCATGACACTGAATCTATTTTCTCTAATACTTAACTGTCTTATGCTCGATCGAAAACGTTATCCCATAATGCAGTATCTCTTATTTCAATATGTTTGAGATATGACATACATAACATTACTATAAAATATTTTTATTAATTCAATTTAGGACCATTTCCAAATCAGTCATAAATTCCGAAGACGTACGACGACAAAGTGACGATAAATTAAAAATCTAAACGCTGTGTAAATGGATTCCGATATGCTGCACTTTCGATCCACTTTGGTTACTTTCAATAATTCATGTGCATTCCATAATTCATTATTATCTAGCAATGACGAAACGTTTTACACGATGAATTTCTGTGAACAAAAAGTTTACGTGAAGGGTTAAAAAGGTGCTATATATCAATCAAATGTTCGGAGATGTATTGTCACGTTTTTCCGAAGTAGTTATAGTATTTCCGACAGGTGGGGTGAGGTTCCGCCTATAACATTGCATCTCGTCACAGGCATCGTCGGCCTGTTACCGACGATAAATCTAATGATAATAATCGAATGCACTCGACGAGCCCGCCGCACAGCCTCCATCGATTTATAATAATTAACAATCATGGGAATGACGTGGACCGTGCAATACACGCGGTTAGCGTACAAAATATTAAGAGATTTATGGACGACTAAAATTATTTGAGGAAACCAGAATGTCGGCGTATTTGCTATCATATAATAGAAGCATGTAATTTAATTTATCGTACACAAATGAGACTAAACGAAAATTTGTGGCACACAATATTTTGGTGTTTAGAATATTAATAGTGGTCTTACTGATACAAATATCTACGAAAATGGCGTATAAAATAATAATGATGAATTTTAACAGACATGATAAATAGGTGCTTAAACAGTACCTAGTATGTGTACTTTAAAGTTATTTTGCCAATTCGTGAAATACTCTAATTCTGATGTAGTTGTTGTAACACTTCTAGTAAATATTTCTGTAACGTTCTTCTTGTAATATGTATAAGAATGGGCATTATTTACTAATGGAGAACAAAATGAAACAAATAAGCAAGGGCAAGGAAACCCAATTATCTATTGGCCCTGGATCATTTTATATTCGTTGGGATTGTTTTAACGAGATAAGCCTTTAATAGATGATGCGTACCTATTACATCTTGCAACTCAATCATCCAAGATTCAGTAAAAACTAAACTGGTAGAACAAATAAGATCTGAATGGAGGATAATCTACGATCGATCTCCGTGGTATAATGGCACAGGATAGTAATGTTGTATTACGTGCCGACTCCCACATGCGCGGGTAATGGCCGCGTTTACGTTTACAACTGCGGGATGTCCGCTCCGCAACCTTGCTCGCGATTTGTATAATGACGTAATTGTGTATCCTTCAACGTATATTATATTACGTAGATGTCTTAGCTTTCGATCCAGCATATTCAATGTTTGTCCTACCCGACAGATGAAAATTTGTAAATAATTCATGGGATTTATTTCGGGTAAAATATACAAATTTTGCACATCAGTATAAATAGGTAGGTACATTAATATCCTACCTTAGTTTTCAACTTGGTGAATATTAAAAATTAAAAAAAACAAAACCGACTATACGAATGATGGTTTTGAAACATCTGAATTATAGAAGAGTTCCGCTACGAGAAACGCCAAATGGGTGGGGCCGCAGAGGAAGAGGAGATGCGGTGTTGCGTTGCCGTCCTCCCTATCCTCTGCGGCCGCTGGGTGTTTTGGCGGAGGAGCCCAAGATCTTCATCCGCCGCCAAGGGGGTTTTGTTCGGGGCCCGCCTGACCATCTGGCGGGCCAATACCCGTCGGGGGTTGCGACGAATGCTTTGGCGATACCCGACCCTCCAACACACGGGTACATGAGAAAGTCGAAAAAAAAGGTATAAGAACAAGAATTAAATTATAAGTATATGTATAGTTTAAGCATATGTATAGTTGTGTTACTATTAAGTTACGGATAAAAAAACGAATTTCAGTAGGACACTATCTCTTTAAATTCCTTGTTTCCTATATCTTAATAAACCGTGAATAGCAGGTTTATGACTGTGATGTACGAAACTAACAATAAAGTAGTTTATGTAATATAACACAAAATATAATAATATAATTTTTTTTCATCGCGAAATGTGGGTGTAATCTCTGCCTACCCCTTCGGGGATACAGGCGTGAGTCTATAAATTAAAAAATATATATTTTTTTGTCGTCTTATATCCTATGAAAAATGACGGAAGCCTCAAAATATAGGTTTAGTGTAATAAATTATTTTTGGTGTACTCAATCATTCTGTGCGCAAAATCCAAAACCCATAATTATCTTACGAATTTATCTAATCATAGAATCTCTAGCGCTATCATTGCCAAAACAGGAAAACTCCCAGTGATGACACAATGTTCCCAGGTCAATGCACCCAGCGGCTTTGTCTAAAAAGGACCCGTTGACCCCTTGTTATCACGTGTTGCGTTGACAAATGGGTTACGCCTCGCACGGCAATAAGGCCTCAGGTAGGAATTCATTAGTCCTTAATTAATTGATAGGCGGACCCCGGACCCTCCCTAATAATACTCGGTTTCTTTGAACGGTTATTTCTTTCTAGCCTTGTATCACTTTATTTCTTTTTACACTTTGCTGTAACGTTTTGTTCCAGTGATATTTATTAGGCATTGTGACCTCCTTGGAATTTGGTTTTGGGTTAATTTGAATTTATATTCTTTTGTAGTTAGTTAAAGAGAGCCTTATTAACAAGTTGTGTGGTCTAATCAACTGATAACTATTGGTCGAGCTTGTTACCCCAACAATCGTATGCAGACGACAATGGTGTATGTACTTAGGTAGGTACAATAAAGTTGGCTGCACTGTTGTCTGCCAAAATGAAACTGAAGATCCAATGTCTTGTCCGAAGACATTTTATTGCTCATTTTATTCACTTTACCTATTATTGTCAAGGCAGCGATATCATAGCTAGTGGAAATGGACGAGGGATTTAGAGTGAAGATACCAACAGACTGCCATGTAGAGTATTGCAGATGCTAGCGGGTTCGAATCCACGGCTCACACTACTGACTTTTCGGAGTTATGTGCGTACATACATACATATCGTCACGTCTTTTATCCCCGAAGGGGTACGCAGAGGTGTATTTCTATACCCACTTTTCGCCAGCTATACTTTAGTCCCACGTAATAAGGGGCGAGCCTATTGCCGTACCGGGCACATTTCCAGACTCTGTGCTGCTACTGAGAATTTCGTGACAGAAAATCCCAATAACACTGCCCGTCCCAGGAATCGAACCCGGGACCTCCCGATCCCACGCGCACATTTTATGTGCGTATTAAATTATTTCCTATGCCTCGGCAAGCAGGTAGAGCGGTCGGTCTCGGCTGTCATAAAGATCTTTGACACTCGTTATATAGAGTCTCTCAAAATAAACTGACATAGTTTGTCTACACCATGGAATATCGCTATCACTTTGAGTTGCGGCTGTCAGACAGGCAGTCGCTTTGTGGAAAAGCTAACATTCTGTCTAATCGGGTTGGATTAGTAAGTGGACCGAACTGGGATATCACTAGGACTACTAGCAGGATCGTTCGTTCTGTTCTTCGTGTGATTGTGTGGCCAACTCTAGTATCGGAGTTTTCAAACCGCAAGGACTCCGGCATCTTCTTTTTACCTTTGTAACATCATTATCTTTATCCGGCATAGCCTAACGATCGTTGTCATAAGAAAGTATTATGCGCCCTGCTAGGAGGGTGATGACCTATTAATATCCGTAAAATATAAGACTACGAATATAACGACATGGATACAATCTATTCTTCATTAACCTCAATACATTGGCTCAGTCGCAAAATGTCCACTTCTCAAAATGTCCACTGGTCGCAAAATGTCCTTTTCACAGAATGTCCACTTCGCAAAATGTCCACTTCGCAACATGTCCACTTCGCAAAATGTCCACTTCGCAGAATGTCCACTTCGCAAAATGTCCACTTCGCAAAATGTCCACTTCGCAAAATGTCCACTTCGCAAAATGTCCACTTCGCAGAATGTCCACTATGCAAAATGTTTGACGTGTGTTTATTTGTATCCATATGGATAAGCAAAAAAATAAACTAATATATTACAAATCACATTTATTTCTTTGTATTATTGTTTGATTTATCTACCTATATAACACAAAAAGTCATTATATTACCTACATACTTAATTGTTAGTAACTCGCAATCATAAAAAAATAACATACAATTCAACAAGTTATTTAACTCTTTAATTAACCTATGTTAATATTTTTGTTTTATCTATAAACCAGAATAACACAAACACAATTATAATACCTACATAATTGTTAGTAATTCACAATCATGAAACGGCTAGCCCTTATACCTAGTAAGACTTAAAGGCATAATTGTCAACTTATTTAAAGATATTGAATAATGCTTGTCAAAGCCGATGCTGAAGCATAAGGAAGTTTCCGTTCTATAATACTTAAAGTAATTGAAAAAGTTTCAATGCACTTTATAAAATGCTTGGTTTGAAAAAACGTTAAAATATTGGCATCTTCATTGTTAAGACCTTAGGTTAAGACTCACCGTTGTATAATAAACCGGTCAAGTGCGAGTCGAACTCGCGCACCGAGGGTTCCGTACAAACCTGTAGTAATTTTTTAGTTACATCACATATTCTTTTAAATATATTTATTTAAAAATATAAATTATTGAAAATATTTTAATTATATGACGTAACTAAAAATTTACAGTTTTTTTGAAATTTTCCCCTTATCTGTGCTATAAGAAGTTGCTTCGTGCCAAATTTTAAGATGCTGAGTTCAAGGGAAGTACCCTGTAGGTTTTAATTCCCTTGCGAGTAGTTGCGAGTTTGAAAATATGCTTAAATTGCTGCTTCTGTTGATTGCGTTGACATAGAAGTTTGATTTTATTACAGCTTCACGGTGTTGTAGACCTTAGTATTTGATATGAATTTCAATTTAATAACCCTACACGTTTCATGAGTAAAGGGCTAGTAACTTTTAAATTATTATTATTATTTTTATTAAATTATGTAACTAAAATTTGCAAACTTTTCAAAATGTTTTTATTATAGGTACCCATACCTATGATGTAAATAAAAATTTACACTTTTTAAAATTTTTCCTTAATCTGTAAGAAGTTGCCTCGTACAAAATTTCAAGATTCTGAGTTCACGGGAAGTACCCTCTAGGTTTTGATTCCCTTGCGAGTAGTTGCGAGAAAATATGCGGCTAAAATTGTTGTTTCTTTTTATTGCGTTGACAAAGAAGTTTGATTTCGTTACGGCTTAAAGGTATTATACACTTGAGTATTTGATATGAATTTCAATTTAATACCTTTAAGCGTTCATGAGAAAATGGTAATAACTTTAAAATTACTAAATATATTTTTATAATATGAGGTAATAAAAAATTAACGGTTTCCGCAACTTTTCCTTTATCTGTGCTATAAGACATTGCTTCGTACCAAATTTCAAGATTCTGAGTTCACGGAAAGTACCCTGTAGGTTTGATTTCCTTGCGAGTTTCGAAAATTGCGGATAAACGGCATCTTTTGATTGTGTTGGTTTAGAATTTTGATTTTTTCACAGCTTCATAAGATAGTAGACTTGACTATTTGATATAAATTTCAGTTTGATACCTTCACGCGTTTCTGTGAAAATGGGTCTTGACAGACGGACGGACAACAAAGTGATCCTATAAGGGTGCCGTTTTTTAATTTCGAGGTATGGAACCCTAAAAATGAATTCATGACATTTTGGGATAAAATTAAATATGGGCAGAAAAAATTACAAGAGCGACACGCGGCAACTATCTGAGGCCTGCAGTTCTCATGTGCTTTATGTAGACTACGCCGCTTACTGTGATGCCTATAGCCAGTAACCACTACTTGTCACCGGTATACGCGTTTTGTAACTGGTAGTTACATGCTTCTTGTGGCTGCTACCGATCAAAATACATCGGCAGTTACCTTATCTGATTTCATATTGTTTATAACATTTTTGTCCTTAGCGAAGTTTATTTATCAGCATCACTGCATTTACACTTCTTATTATGGTGATAAGGTGCTCACCATAACTAGCTACATACGGTAGATTCAATTTCTTATTCAAAAATTATAAAATTCTACACGGAACTGTCAGATTTACGTGTTTTCAGTTAAAGAAGTCCTTTGAAGTGTGACCAGTCAACCATATAGATATAGAATATCCTCGAATGACCTCGCGTATCGTGAGCTTCCTTTGGTCGCCACTATGCCATAGGCCATGAAGTTATCATTATACCTATTCATTTGTATTTTAAGTAGATGGACATTGCCAAAATTAAAAGAGCAAGCAGCTAAAGCTATACAAATAGAAGTTTCTTTTAATATTGTGTCGCCATCTTTTGGCGGCATCGTTCAACTATTAGTATGCCATCTAGTGTTCAGTAGCGATACTAATGTACTTAGTAAGAATTTGCTAGTTTCAATGTTTTGTAGTTTCACGTATCGGTAAAAGATGCCATGAAAATTTATATTGATAATAATATAATTCCAACCTAAAAAAATATCTAGGTACAGAAGATTTTGATTTAACACGGATTTGGTTATCTGAAAGTTGAAATGTTAAAAATTCTCACACCTCGCCCGTCTCGTCCATGTTTGAATACCTACCTTTAGTAGTGAAATAGTATTTTATCGAAAAGGAGGATAACTCGACATCAAACTCTATGCCAACTCGTCCGCCCAGCGTGGTTAGTAGGGCTACTCATTCTTAAAAATATTATTCTACTAGGTAGAGCCTCGCTGACTACGCATAGAGTCATGTGGGGTAACCGTACGCGGCGTGTAAGTGTACGCAGTGAATATAGTAAGAATCTCGTGGCTGACAACTGGCCGTTTAAAACCTTAACCTTAACCTTAACCTTAACCTACTGTGTTTAGTTCGCTTTCGAGCGCTCAGCCAGAGTCGCGGATCACAGGTTTACCCGCAAAACTGTAGGTACTTACGAGTCAAAGTTTGTTTTCGAACGATTTTACTATATATTTTCGTAATATTAATTTGCATGGTTAAGGTGTTGCAATTAGTTTAAATCGAAAATAAAGTGACTAGGAACAAGAGAAACAAATCACTATTTATGTGAATTTGTGTTTTTTACCTAAGGTAAGTTATATTGTTTTTTTAAATTAATTTACGTACTTCGATGGTTTGGGGTAAGTGTGCTGGGGTAAGTGTCCGCGGTGCGTATACTTGCCCCGTCGAAGTTAAACAAAAGGTATTAAGTATTTTTTGTGTTTTACAGACTGAAAATGCCTCGCAAATATGTAAGGAAATGTCCCGATCGGAAAGTCTGTACTTAAGAGCAGATTAATGTGGCAATAAAGTTGATTGAACAGGAAAAATTTAAACGAACAGCAGCAGATATAGTTGGGATCAATGAAAGCATTTTAGGAAAACGTATGAAACTCAACTCCACTGCAACATCAATGGGAAGATATCTGCCAACATTTATGACAACCAAAGATGAAAATGGAAACCAAAACTTAAGCAAAGAAGAAAGATATCAAAAGTGAAGAAAATGTTTGTTCAAAGTACTTTTGTCCATTATGTAAAGAAAAGTACGGAGATACGGGTGAAGTGTGGATTGAGTGTACAATTTGCAAGTCCTGGTGGCACGAAGCTTGCACCAGCTACGAGAGTGTCACATTTTTTTGTGATCTATGTATAGTAGAACATTAGTTTTCGATTTGCGTACACTTTGTCGACGGTGCGTACACTTAACCGAAGGGGTGCGTACACTTTCCCTCCAATGGGGGCAAGTATCCGTATTTCCCTACTTGATTAAAAGTTGCAATAAAAAATAACAATTGTTATTAGAATTAAAAAATATGCTTTGTTTATACTGCCAAAGGTTTATTTTATTGAAATAAATATAGATTTTTTTTCAATCCACTAAAACTTTTATTCTGGAAGCAATTTTCTTAAAATTGCGTACAGTTGCCCCATGACTCTAGGCTATAGAGCTCTACTTACCTGCCTATCGTTCTTTTGATGAACAGTCTTAATATATGTTACTTTGTAATAGATAGAACTGTGAACATCTTAACGTTTCCGTACCCGATAAGTATTAAAAAGACCATATCACTAGGCCTCCGTGGCCCGTCCCTAGATATATGTCTGACAGCAGGCTGTCTTATACTGAAATTAGTAGAGAGTTGTGTATGCTTGAAAAATGAAGACATGAGGCAAAATTTTGTATGTATAGTCTTATAAGGTAAGTACATATTTTTATAAATGTTGTTGCTAATAGGGTATTTGACTAAAAAAATCTAATTAGTCCGTTAGTTAGATTATCGAAAAATATTGGATACGTATTTTTTCTTTAGTCACGTAAACAAAAAATGAAGACTACAAACTTCGCTGAAAACTCGTGTGACGTCACTTGCCAGTACACTTTTTACTGGCAAGTGACGTTACAAGCCCCCACCCCTAGACGTTTCTCCATCTTTGATGCGTTTTATCTTCGTAATTTTTTACTGATTTGAAAAAACAAAAAATACGTATCCAATATTTTTCGATAATCTATCTGACGGACTAATTCGATTCTTTTAGTCAAATACCCTATTATAACTATTATAAGTTAAGTAGGTAATTATTTACCTATTATGAAAGTGCAGGAAGAAAGTTTAAACAACCTATAACAATGAGAAGATTTCCTAAGAGAATAGTAGGTACTCGTTAGAAGCTATCCCAGTACACTTTGAATTAAACTTTTTAAGTCCTTGCGCCGTCCTTACTAGCAGCGATAGCCTAGTGGAGAGACCGACAGACTGCTACGCAGAGCCGCAGAGGGTCCGAGTTCGAATCCACGGCTCGCACAAGTGACTTTTCGGAGTTATGTGCGTATTCAATTGTTAATTATCGCTTGCTAAACGGTGAAAGAAAACATCGTGAGGCAACCTGCATGTCTGAGAGTTCTCCATAATGTTCTCGAGAGACATGTGACGTCTGCCAACCCGCACTTGGGCAGCGTGGTGGTCTATGGCCTTACCTCATACTCACCTCATACTTAGTGAGAAGAGACCCGTGCCCAGCAGCGGAATAGTTAATATACTGTATCGATTGTAATCACCTTATCAATAGATATGACATTCGATATGGATGGCGGGTTAGTTTAGATATCTATCTATCATTATATCTTTGAATTACTGAGTCCAATATACAGAAACAAATGAACCAATGTAAGTAAATATAATTCAGTCGACGACGTCAACTTAATAAAAAATAACATCAGGCAATATTAAGCACCGTAACGAGTACCTAAGTACTTATTAATTAATTCGTTCTTCCAAATCTTTCAATGAACAAAGAGTTTATTACTTTGACATTTCAAAATGGCTATTTGATCAGATACCCAATATCCGGCACCAGGCGAACCGTGAAAACGTACAGCCGGATATCCTATTGGACGTACATAGCTAGGTATACAATAACAGAACCAAGTCTTTCGTTTCATTATTATCAAAAGAAACATGATGGCGTTCAGCATGTTCTAGGTACACAATATCTGCATCTTATTTTATCTTGAAGCACTCTGCACCATATAGGAATTTAAACTTTCGTAGTAATTTAACACTTTGCGCTTGCAACAGTGCCGAAGTATCGGTTACTCCAAACAAAGGT
Organism: Euclidia mi; assembly: GCA_944739405.2. Taxonomy (NCBI): domain Eukaryota; kingdom Metazoa; phylum Arthropoda; class Insecta; order Lepidoptera; family Erebidae; genus Euclidia; species Euclidia mi. Next base: position 36,865,153 of record OX123197.2, read on the forward strand.
ACGTGGTATATATCCCGAAAGACAATTTCAAGCACTCTGCACCAGTTTACCTATAAGGATTTCACTTAGGTGCTGGCTATAACTATGAAGAACTACAGAACCGTTAGTTGCCTACCTTGTTTTGTCTGGCACTCGTAAGAACGAGTGCCAGACAAAACTTACCCTTAAGGCCATACCCTATGGTAATAGTCTACGCACCCAACAAATATGTCTCCGCAAACGAAAAACATGGCTTGTCATTTTCCTTTAAAAAAACTACTTACATCAAGAGTCAAAAACCAAATGATGGTACTTGTAACCTCGTTATATCTCCCATTAAAATGGAATCATCACTGGTAGATTTCCCCGTCACGCCCATCTGAATGACATAATCCGTCATGCTCTTGTCGCGTCTGGCATACCAGCTGTACTTGAACCAAATGGTTTGGTACGCGACGACGGTAAGAGTCCTGATGGTATGTTATTGTTGCCTTGGAAAATGGGTAGGCCTTTGGTGTGGTACCGTGGTACGCAACCTGCGTAGACACCCTCGCGCCAACACATGTTCCAAGCACGGGAGGCCATGCTGGGGCTGCTGCTGGAGCTGCGGAAACCCTCAAACGGCGCAAATACAGTAATTTAGTGAGTAATTACGTGTTTGAGCCGTTTGGGGTGGAAACGCTAGGTTCATGAGGTCCGAGCGCTCGTTCACTATTCCGGCAAATTTCTAAACGATTAATCGACGTCTCACGAGACCAGAAGGCTGGTTTATTCTTTGCTCAGAGAATCAGCATTGCCATCCAGCGTGGCAATGCTGCCAGCTTTCTGGGCACGGTACCGATGACATTGATGCGGAAGCATTTTACGACGCCTAAACCTTGTAAATATTTTCAATTTTTAATTTCTATTGACGGTGTTTGTACATATACTACTTAGACATTAAGATTAGATTAAGCTTCATATCTTATATATAAAAGAAAGTCGTGTTAGTTACACTATTTATAACTCAAGAACGGCTGAACCGATTTGGCTGAAAATTGGTGGGGAGGTAGCTCAGAACGAGGAAAAACACATAGGATACAATTAATTGCAAAAAATTATCTGGGAGGAATTTTAGAGAGGGTCGAAGTTTGTAGGGACAAACATACCTACTACCTATGTAATAAATTGAATGCTGCGCATGTGTGTATCTATCTGTCAGTACTGTCACATTATACATTGTCATATGGTGCACTGTCATTACTTCGTTCGCTTACATAAATAAACTAATAAATTATTGTAACAGCCTTTGCTAATCCCTACTAATATTAGATTTTTTTTTATTTATTTATTAAAGGGCTTTGTCTCTTAGAGATCATATCGCCCAGTGCGTGAAAGACAAAATCAGATAGCTTATAAACACGTAGGTACGTACTTATAACTAACTTACGATCTATATAACACTAGATTATACAAAAGTTTTGCTTTATCGGACACTGAAAAAGCAAGGATGGAGTTACATATGCCAATGTTATCCAACTTAAACGGCCTAAAAATATTTACCCTAGTATTTTCATTCCGGGCACACTCCGTCAAGATATGAAAAACATCGTCAACGACTCCACATACATCACAATTCGGTGATGGCACTTTTCTCATTAAATAATAAAACTTATTTGATGGAATATGTCCGGAACGAAGTCTTAAAGCTATGGTCGTTAAGGCTTTATTAAGATTACAATCAATCCACGGAACCCGAGAAATCTCTGGCTGGATAGTTCGGTACCATATACCTTTTTCTTTACATCTTTCATCAAAATACTCCTGCCAAAGGTCTAAACACTTCATTTTGGCTTTTCCGAGATAGTCTGAATACAATGGGGTGATATTCATAGGAACACCATCGACACATGCCTGTTTGGCGAGCACATCCACCACCTCATTTTCTTCATATTGTATATGCGACGGAATCCATTGGAGGCGTATTGTTTTGGAATTGGATTGAAGTTTTAAGATTAATTTATATATGGCGTAGGCTGTCGGAATGCCTCGCACGTGAGAAGTGTTCCGAGCCAAGTGTTGCAGCGAACTTTTGGAGTCTGTCAGAATCACAAAATTATCGCCATTGATTGAAGAAATATAGGATAAAGCTTCCAATATCGCAACCAGTTCAATGTGCATAATAGAAATATCTGAATCAATCTTAATCTTCATTTGATTCAGACGGATAGGGTCCAAAAAGGCTGCTCTCCCCAAATTTTTATCTTTGGAGCCGTCAGTAAAAATTTTATGATAATTTAAATATTGTTCTTCAATGTATGCAGTACCTACTTAATTGTTTTAACTGAGAGATATTGTAATGACGTTTAGTTTTAGTGATACTTGGAATTTTATCGTTGACTATATGAGACAAATCTATACTGCTTATCCACTTATCAAGAGAAAACATTCCATGTTGAACACTTGAGTGTATTGGAACAGAATTATACTGAGAGAAGATGTCGATAAGTAATGGCAACTTCTTGTTCTGCCAATAATTGGAACCTGTAACTAGTGAAAGGTTTTTCAGTGATTTTATAGTTTTATTATTACGAAGAGATATTGATCTCAAAACAAATTTGCTGGCTAAGTATCTACGACGAAAATGAAGTGGCGGAAGGCATAGATCACTTTCCATAACATGTATCGGGGTGCTTCGTATAAATCCACCAATCACACGTAACGCCTGGTTTTGGACCCGATCCAATTTATTTAGTTTAGAATTACAACTATTGTCAAACAAGAAACTGGCATAGTCAATTCTACTTCGGATTAGAGAAATGTACAGCCGTCTTAGGTGTTTTTGATGGACTCCCCATCCCGGACCGGATAAGACTTTGAGTAGATTGATGAATTTTATTACTTTCTGTGCGGTTTCATTGATGTGCTTACCCCATCTTAATGAGCTATCCAGCCACAGACCCAAATATTTCACATTATTAACAACATCAATTGAAATATCATCAAAGTGAAAGTTAATCGATCTTCTAAAGCAACCTTTTTTAAAAATACAGATCTTACTTTTATTTGAAGACATTGTTAAACCTAGTCTATCAATTAACGCTTTGAAATATCGTAAAGAAGACCGAAGCTTTTCAAACGCTAAATCTATATTATTATTAGTTGAATATAATACAAAATCATCAGCATATTGAGATACATTAACCTGGCCGACGTTATTACATATATGTAAAGTTAGAATATTAAATAAAAGAGGAGACAATGGATCTCCTTGGGCTAATCAACGGCCAGTAAATCTTCCAATCTCACAATCATAAAACGCGACTTGAAGATGTCTGTTTGATAAAAAAGACCACAAATAGATACAAAAGTTTGATCCAACTCCGAACTGATCCAAAATACGTAACAAGCAAGGAATATCAACATTATTATAGGCGCTTTCGATGTCTATAAAACATGCCACTGTAACTAATTTTTTAGAAAATCCTAGTTGAATTTCAGAGACTAATCGCGTAAGATTATCCAGGCAAGATCGTGCCTTACGAAAACCTACCATGTCCTCAGGGAAAAGACATTGTTTTTCAAAAAACCATTCTATACGTTTGGCCAAAATGGCATGAAAAATTTTGCAAATACATGATATCAGGGAAATAGGGCGCAAAGAGGAAGTTGAACTATGCTTGGGGATTGGGACTATTTTGATTTGACGCCATTGTACAGGAACAAAACCTAAAGAAAAATATTGATTGTATATTGAAAGTAACATATGTTTACCAGAAGCTGGAAGGTGTTTAATCATGGAGAAGGAAATTTGATCTGACCCTGGGGCTGTGTCGGTAGTTTTAATACAAGTGACTAGTTCTGACATTAATATTGGAGATTCTAACATTGGGTTATTGCAATTAAAAGTAGGTTGTGAGGGACATACATAATCTGGAGTGAGGTCGTTAAGCAAGCGCTCGGCTTTTTCTTTATCTACACAGGTGATAGGAATTTGTCGACCTTTCAACCACCTCATCTTGCGCCACATCTCTGATGCCGAAGAGGTTTCATCTACAGATGTACAAAACTGCTGAAAAGATTTACTCTTTGCAGGGCGAATCAGCCTTTGAGCAGTGCTTATTTTTTCTTTGAGGATATCTAAATTCCTCGAAGAGGGGCAACGTCTCAAATTTGCAAGTGCCAAGCGCCTTTCCGCCACCGCCCTGGACAGCTCGGATGACCAATATGGTTTTGGTTTAAATTGGTTGCAAATGGTTTGAGGGATTTTAATGAATGGGATATGCTTATCAGCAGCTTTTTGCATTATATTACATAGTTGGTCATATGACTCCTGAGGATTCTGAGAAATTACGCAGTTTTGTAATTGATCATCTAGATATGAAGAATACGAAGTCCAATCGGCTTTTTTAAAATTTATTTTCTATTGATAATCGCGGTTAATATTAATTAAACAATTTAATTTTATTATCAAATGATCACTTCCGAGTGATTCGTTTGTAGGTTTCCACAGAAGGGACAGGGACAAATCTGAAGAAACAAATGAAATGTCGGGACTTGATTGCTGGAGAACTCCATCAACCATTCTAATTCTAGTGTAGCTGCCATCGTTTAAATTAATGAAATTATAATCCAACATGGAATCAAATATTTCAGAGCCGCGCCGATCAGTTCTCTCAGACCAGTTAGAATGGTGACCGTTAAAATCTCCCAAGATAAGGGTTTTACTATTCGCACTAGAAAACATCGCATCCCAATCGCTTTGAGTGGTGTGTACTGTCGATGGGCAATAGACGCAAATTATGTTCTCAATATGCTGACAATTCAGGATTCTAATATGTAATAATTCAATACCAGGATTACGACTTTTTGTTGAACAAATAATAAATTTAACAGAGCGATGAGTCATGATGGCCACGCCACCGTAACCATCTTCTCTATCTAGTCTATACGTATTATAATCGCTGATTCTAAAATAACTCTCGGGTTCCAACCAAGTTTCACTCAACACGGCAATGTGGATTTTTTCTTGATTTAAATATAATTCAAGTGAATGAGTTTTGGGTATTAAACTTTGGCAATTCCATTGTATTATATTTAAATTTGTAAAAGTATTATTATTATCCATTTCCAACAAATAGATCAAATAACGAATCAATAGATAAGCTACTTACGATTTTTTGTGTTAGCCACTCTGAAATTATGGTAATTGATTGCTGGATTTTAATCTGAAAAGATTCTTTGCTTTTAATGATATTTCTAGTTTTTGAAATCAGATGCCAAAAATTTAAATTATAAGTAGAATTATCCGCCTGTCTCTTTTTATTTCCGTGGGGTGTGTCCATTTTTTCTGAGGAGTCTGAAGATTCAGGATTGAGATGCGATAATATGTCCTCAGTGGGCGCAGGGGTCAATGGCCGGCGATTATGCTTCTTTAAGTTACAGGCCAAACCTGAAGCTTAGGCCGTGTATTTATTGTGGATGTGTCTGGGCACTCCGCTTCGTAGGGTGTGCCGGTGGGTGTATTTACATCTATTGGAAGGGGTGCGAATGAGGAAATTGGATCACTAACCACTTTTGGGGCCTGGACAGGGGAAGGAGGGACGTACATGGTGAGCGCTTTTCTGTAGGTGCAGTTAAATTCTGACATTATATCCCTTAACTTCTTTTCCTTCTGAAAAAATGGACAAAATTATCAAGCGTCATATGGCGACCTGAACAGTTCACACACGTGAATGATGTAGTTGTACAGTTATCATGCTTTAGTGAGCATTTAGGACAAACAGGTTTTTTGGACGGACATCTTATTTTTAAATGGCCGAACTTCCAGCAGTTAGCACACTGATTTACTGGGAATACAAACCTCTCCACGGGAATCCTCAAACTGTAGATGTAGACATAAGGCGGCAGAGAAGGACCTTTGAATCCAAGCCGAATCGTCTCACTCGGTGTCCAGCCGTTACCATCAGGGTTATCCAAGCACCGTTTATTTAACCTCTTGATCAAGATCTTGATCTTGATCGAGCAAAAAAGGAGTTTGTTAGGTCGAAAAGAATAGTGAAAGAAATGGTTAAAAGGAAAAAAGAGGAAAAGAAAGATGAGTTTGATAGCAGATTATCTGACGATTTCCAGAGGAACATTAAGTTTTTCTGGAAATCCGTTCGTGCAGTTCGAGGAAGAACTCAATCCTCAGAACACACATCCATCAGAGACGAGAATGGAAGTATAGTAAATGGTGAATTGTGCGTGCTGAAGAGATGGAAAGAGTATTTTGAAAGTTTATTCGAAAGAACGGCGATAGAGACACCGATAGCTGAAGTGAATTGTAATGATAGCAATGATGAAAGCGTTATTGGCGTGGATGAGATCGTGAAGGCACTGGGAAGTATAAAAGTAGGTAAGGCTGCAGGATATGATAGGATTACAGTCGAAATGCTGAAGGCTGGACAGGGCATCATAGTTGGTCAGTTGCAGCGGTTATATAACTTGTGTTGGAACACCGGCCGAGTACCTAATTACTGCACCACAGCTGTAGTTGTGCCTCTTTATAAAGGAAAAGGCTCGCAACAAGACTGCAAAAACTATAGAGGCATTAGCCTTCTCAGCATTGTTGGCAAATTGTATGCAAAGGTACTTATTGAAAGAGTTATGGAAGTGACCGACAAGAAAATATGGGATGTACAAGCGGGATTCCGAAAGGGTATGGGATGCACGGATCAGGTTTTTTCCTTGCGAAGCATAGCCGGAAAATTTTTGGCCAAAGGTCAAAAGGTCTATTGCGCATTCGTGGATTTGGAAAAGGCTTACGATAAAGTGGTGAGGAATGAAATGTGGTCGGTGCTGTCAATGAATGGGGTGGACAGCAGCCTCATTCGAGCTCTGAAATCCCTTTATGAGGATTCTAGAGCTTGTGTGAGGATAAACGGGGCATACACTGACTGGTTTACCATCGATAAAGTTGTTAGACAGGGATGTGTAGCGTCGCTGTGGCTGTTTAACCTCTTCATGGACAGTTGTTTGCAAGATTTAAAACATAGTGACTGCGGATTAAGGATGAATGGGTTACTCGTCAAATGCCTCCTTTATGCTGATGATCAGGTTATACTTGCATCTTCAACGGAGGAGTTGCAGGAGATGGTAACAATCATGCATCGTGCGTTAGAAAGGAAAGGAATGAAAGTGAATGTAAGTAAAACGAAAGTTATGGTTTTTGAAAAGGAGGAATGCGTTACGGCTTGTAATGTTTTGATCGATGGACAGCGAGTGGGACAAGTGAATGAGTTTGTTTACTTAGGTACGTTGTTTACAAGAGATGGTAAGAATGAAGCAGATAATGAAAGGAGAGTTAATGCAGGTAATTGTGTGAATGGAGCTCTGAAGGCGTTTATGAACAGTCAAAACGTGTCCAAAAAGGCACGTTTGGCTGTACATAGAGGTTTGGTTTGTAGTGAAAGTTGGGTATGGCAGAAGAGATTTGAAAGTAGAATAAATGCTGTAGAAATGAGAGCACTGAGAAGTATGTGTGGTGTGTCTTTGACCGACAGAGTAAAGAATTGTGTGATACGAGAGTGGTGTGGGGTAAAAGAAGATGTAGTGACAAGCATTGAGAAAGGCATGTTAAGATGGTTTGGGCACATGGAGAGGATGGATGACGATAGACTGACAAAGAAGATATATCAGGCTAGTGTGGATGGGACAGGACAAAGGGGAAGACCTAGGAGAACGTTCTCTGACCAGATTGGAGACATCCTGAAAAAGGACAAGTCAGAAGTACCCTTAACATGAGATGAGAAACTTGATGGGAGTGAGTGAAGCAAGTGAGGTATGTCAGGATCGTTGCAAATGGCGTTCCGTAGTCTCTGCCTGCCCCTCCGGGAAACAGGCGTGAGTCTATGTATGTATGTATGTATGATCGAGATAATTTCAGCACTGCTCGATATATTAGTTTTAAGATCCTCATCCGAGATGTCCAGGTCCATAGCTTTAATGAGTCCGTATGATACACCAACCTCCGAAGTTTTTTGACAAGACCAGCCCATGTCAGTAAACACCGAGCAGTGTATAAATTCCTCTGCACCGACATCATCATCAAACGTAATCAGCATTTTATTCTGATGTACGTATTTGATTTTATAGATCTTGCCGCTAGCAATGTTATGTGCCTTGAATAGTTTTGCTAAGGCAAATTGTTTCGGCAAAGGCTCTTTACACGACACGTGCACTTGTATTCTCTCATCTTTTTCCCTTTCACCTTGCTCTTCCCCACTACGTATGTGTTTGCTTCGTCTTCTATCTACTACGCTCCGTCCTTCTTCTGAAGAGGTTGTATCCCTTGTCCTTTTCCCACTTATCTCTGTTTCATTCTGCAATTGTGTATTGTTCTCAAAATCCATGTTTGTACCGTCCTCTAATTCATCAGCGCTCGACAATGAATTGATGTTTACATTACTTATATTTGATTCAGTCATGTGCACAAAGTAACGATTGCAGGGTCCGACCGGCACAAAACCGGTTGGCCCGCGCGTAAACAAGATAAGAAACGCGCTCAATAGAATGTAACTAATATTAATTAAACGTCCGATCACAAGGATAGCTCGTGCGGCACTGTAATATTAGGTATAAATGCGTAAATGTCTATGTATGTACCTACTACCTATGTACCGATTTCACGCTAAACCGGCTAAACCAATATTCTCTACTCATAAATGCGAAAGTGTGTATAGAGATATATCGGACCGTGGCTTTGACATTTGACTGTAATGAAAGTGATGTTGTTGAGCATCTTTCGGTAGATAATGTCATGAATACTGACCAAGTTACTTCGTACCCTATAGAGTTTCTGAACTCCTTACTACAGGAGTACCTTCATACTTACTATAGGAGTACCTTCACGCAACTTGAGACTGAACGTTGGTGTTCCAGTCCTGTTAATGCGGAATCTTAATGTACCAAAGCTTTGTAATGGCAAACCGCTACAAGTAACACCTAGTACAAAACATTATAAAAGCTATTCGCTATTGCAAGTCAGACTCGCTCATGAATGGTTCCGTAGTGGAAGTATCCACTTACCATAGCCATTATCTTCGAATAACTATTAATAGTATTTGTATAAACGACAAAGCTATATTTGCGGTTTTTAAGATATGCTTTATTTCAAAAACTGCTGACTACATATCGTTCAAACCAATTTTCGTTGGAAGTTTTTATAACGATCTACAGCATATATTTTTTTTAGATTTGTCACTCTCTTACTTTAAAAGTTAGAGCGACACACACACCTATTTTACCACTTTGGAACCGTATATCTTTCAAGCGATTGACTTTGAGAAACAATGGTTTTAGGAACCTTAAAGTAATTTTTAACGGCCCATTTTCCCATCAGATCCATGTATGAAGAGCCCCCTTAATATTCAATATTTTTTATTTTCTATAACGTCGTCAAGCGGTTCACAGAATACATCTACTTACCTACCAATTTTCAAATGTTTAAACTGAATAGTTTCGGCATAAAGTGGCTGTGACATACAGATAGACTGACAGACATAGCGCGTCTATAAGGTGTATTCCGTGTTTAGCCATTTTTGACTACGTAACTCTAAAAATACTGTTCACAGAAATGTTTTAAATACTTCTTGCGGTTATATTTCTTATTAGTCCTTATGAACAGAATTAAAACGAAAATTACTATCGAGCGATTAACAGTTTTGTGTTATCCCGAATTTAACGTGAGCGAAGCCGCGGGCAAAAGCTAGTCGATTATAAAATTATATTGCTTTATTGTAAGTATATAAATAAAAATACCATAATATCATCACTGGGATATATCGTATCTATACCAATGCTTCTATCTTAATATATAAAATCCTTGCGTTACTGACTGACTGACAGACACGCTACAGCCGAAACTATTGGGCGCAGGAAGCTGAAATTTGGCATGTATGTTCCTTGGGGACCGTAGGGGTGCACTAAGAAGGGATTTCCCGAAATTCCCACGGGATCGGCCAAAACGGGTAAATTAAAAAAAAATTCATGCGTAGCTGCTGGCGTCCTCTAGTTTACTTATAATATGTAGGGCAAACATGTATTTATTAAGCAAGTGACAAAGAAATTCAAACCACTAGTAAAATCTAGTAAAATAGACTGCAGCGAAATTCAACATCAAGCGAATAATAACAATACTGATTTGACAGTGACTTTTAACAATGACAAAAATAAACAGCATGCAAATAAGTTAACGACAAAACAATTGCTTAGTACCTACCTACAACTACTTACTTACAATAGAATACGTATTGGTGTAAGTACCTACCTAAATATTTTCGGATTATACCTATGTTACCATGTCTGGAAATTCATTCAGTCTGGCCTGAATTTGGATTGGATTCTTCGTCATCCTTCATAAGAAGCAGTTCAATATCTGGCGCAAGACAGAAAATATGTAAGCTAAGCATAACACTCTATTCAATCTGCCTACAAGCGTAGAAAACGTGTATTTTTAAGCAAATGTCTGAAGAATAGACGCATATCCATTTGTAATTCAAAATAACTGCAAGGTTACGTCTACATCTTATTCTGAATGAACCGCAGTCACTATTGAAACACTTTGGTGGTATTACTCGTGATAAAACAGTGAAAGATAATTCATGTTACCATGTGTGACTCATTCGCCGAGTTGTATCTAAAATATTTGCAAAATGATTAGGTAACTGAAGGAAAATAAGGGAGCCGTGAAGTTTTAGATTTTGATTCAGATCTATAAAGCATTCGAAAACTACCTTCACAACAAAAAATCAAGAAAAATAACTCTATATCACAGACAACTATGACACAAGAATGATAATCTAGTAAATATTGTAGAATCCCAACGACATTAATTTGCGAATAAGTAAATATTGACGTCAACCAAATACATGAACACGTTCCGTACAGTGTTTATTGTTGTAAATAAAATATAGGCACCAAGGTGAGTCAACCAAGGTTATAGAACTAGAACCTCATGCGAAATAACGTCGCATTTGGGCACAAATATACGAAAAGTAGGTCACCACGGCTAGAAGTACACCTATTGTGTGACCACTCCTTCAGAAGTCTTCAGAATTTCGACATTCCTAAAAGAATGAAGGAGATAAAAGTACTTCTAATCTATCGAATAAGTTTAATATCATCTCACATTATCACAATGTTACGCAAGATCGTAATCTCAAAACTGTCAATTCGTCCACGATAACTGAACTATCAATCGAATTTTCTCTCGTTATCTTAAACAAGAGCATCGCTATCTTGAACAAATACTGGCGATTTAGTTCTGAAGTCGACGGGACTCCATGTGACCGCGTGTCTGTGAGGGGTAGCCGAAGTTGGGAAATAAAATAACATCGTGGGGTGAAGTGGCTGGAAATAATGGATAGACCGAGTACTAGCCAGAGTCAGTCGATGGATAAGGTGGAAATGTTTGAAGTTAGGGAGCACGTGCCGTATCAGCAGGCAGAGCTGACTAGAGCTCCGACGGCGTATGACGAGGAGAGTGGGAACATGTACGACAGTTCATGGGAGTCTGCTTGGCGCGCTATCTGCCAGCTGTTCAACCTGCTGCAGCACATGCAAATTGCGATCGTGGTGTTTTGCACGTGGCACTTCGCGTTGACTTCGGCGCAGAACGGAGCCATTACTAATATGCAGCTTCATATCCTCTTTGGTGGAACTGGCGTAAGTATTATCCAAATATTTATTATGGAGATAATCTCTGATAACGTTTTACTGTATCTAAATAGCCACTAATTTATAGTTACATACCAATATTGACATCGGACAGCTTTTATTATAGTACATACTTATACGATAAAATGTTGCTAGGTGGAAAATACGACCGCAGTACTTGATGTAAGGTTTAAAAGGTTTTCTATATGAATTGGGCTGGGCATATTTGACTCGAATATAGGTCTACGTTTGGGGTCGCGTGCGGACCAGTAGTGTATCATTATCGACTCGGTCGTTAGCGTAGTCGTCAGTTAACTCCATAGCGTATTAGGTGGCGCAACTTGCCGCAGGGCATGATACTTGAATCATTTTTCTTCAATTACCAATGTACCTCCTTATTTAATAAATGGATAAACACCACGTTAAAGTTAATAGCAGGTTTAGAAGTATTAAACTTTTGTCTGTGAAATGGATGTAGTTAGCCAGTTATTTAAGTAGAAAATTACCGAATTAACTACCTTGGGGAATCCCATCTTAATAAGAATGAATGTTTCGAACAGGTGAATATTAATGACGTAGCTTTTAAAAATAAAATCTTCACACAGAATTTGCCTACTTTCTGCCTTATGATAATCATTTAATCAAGTACCTATGAGATGAAATCAAGCCACTTTTGAGTTATCCGATTAGGAAACCCTTGTCGCGAACCATGACACGTTTTAAGCACAGATGCTTCTACAGTTTGCAAAATGCCACGGTTTTCCATCAAGAAGTTTTATCATCATCTAGCTTTTCTTTAATTACAGTACCAATTTTTCCTGGTGGAAGCGATCCTGACAATGCACAGACACAACTCATGGTCGTCGCAATTGTCTAAAGACGCCAAGCGCATTGTGCACGGCTGTCTGCAACTCGTCGGCTCAATATTCGTCATCATCGGCACTTTCCTTGGACTAGCGCATGTTGATATGCAGATCTCATCTGCTCACGGCATCTGCGGTAAGAAATGTGTCATCTTTTATACTGTTAAACATCGTTATCACAATTTAAGTTAATCTTGGCATCTTTACAGCGTATGCGAAATATTGTCTCTTTTAAATACTGCAAAGATAAGGACTTAAAATATAAGAAGTTGCTATCTTACGTGGTTGAATCAAAATTGATGAAAATGAAAAATTTAACCCCAATCTTCACTAGGTTTCGCCTTGCTTGCGTGGATGTCGGTTATCACAATAAAAATCTCATCAAACGATTCGACGCAGCTTTGAACTGGAATAAATCCAGGTCAATCAAAAATTTTACCCCAAATGGGGTCCCTCTCGAAGTTGTTCAGGAGTAGGTACGTCTACCTTGGGCAAACCTTGCAGTTGAGTAGAAACAACTTCGAGAAGGAGGCTGGCAGAAGAATACGGCTGGGCTGGGCAGCATATAGGAAACTCCGTCAAGTCTTTTCGTCACCCCTACCGCAAAGCCTTAAGACAAAGGTCTTCAACGAGTGCGTCTTACCCGTTATGACTTTCGGAGCCGAGACTTGGACACTGACGGTGCGACTGGCCCACCAGTTTAAGGTCGCTCAGCGAGCTATGGAGAGGGCTATGCTCGGATTTTCTCTGAAGGATCGAATTCGTAATGAAGTGATCCGACAGAGAACCAAGGTAATCGGCATAGCTCAAAGAATTAGCAAGCTGAAGTGGCAGTGGGCTGGCCACATTTATCGAAGAGCCGATAACCGTTGGGGTAGTCGTGTTCTAGAGTGGAGATCGCGCCTTGGCAAACGTAGTGTAGGACGCCCTCCGGCTAGGTGGAGTGGCGATATACGCAAAGTGGCTAAGAGTGGCTGGACACGAAAAGCCGAAAATCGGGCTCAGTGGCGTGCCATTGGAGCCTATATCCAGCAGTGGACTAAGGCAGGCTGATGATGATGAAATCCAGGTCATTGATTAGAAGTGGTCTACCTCTTGTTCCAATAAAGCAAGTTTTTATTAATTTTTTTGTTTGGGCTAGTTTGGCCGCCTAGCTTTTAGGATTTAAATACATAGTTTCAGGCTATATAACACTTCCTGATATTTTTATTATTTTAAACAGAGTTAATAATAAAGGCATGTCATAAAATACTTCTATAAAATCTCCATAATAAACACGTAGGTAGGTACTGACTTGAACCAATCTGAATAGCTATATCATAGAACTAAACATTAGGTACCTATTTGTAGAATCAATGTTAGTAATAACCTTACAGCAGGACGAATTTAGGTACCTATACCAAATTATTAAATCTGAATAGAAGCAATTTCCCTCAAAAACTAAGATACAGGTCTTCATTAATCACAAACAATGAATAATTTTTGGCCATACACGACGCTAGGGAAATCTATTCAGAGTAAGTTTTAATATAATTAAATTTATTTCGAAAATAATCTTTTGATATACACCCACTTCCAAGTGCTAACTTTATCTAATATTTCAGATAAGTACCTAGGTACCTACTATACAAAAATGCATGTTAAATATAATAATAATAATATTCTACCACATACACACATCACCATCTAGTCCCAAACTAAGCAGAGCTTGTATTATGGGTACTAGATAATGGATAAACATACATATATACTTTTTTTTTGTAAATACAAAACACCCAGACCAAGACAAACATCCATGTTCATGCGCACAAATGTTTGACTTGAGCGGGAATCGAACCCGCGACCATCGGCGTAGCAGTTGCTTACACTCCCGCTGCGCCAACTGGTCGTCAATATTAATGGTGTAGGTAGGATTTAAAAGAAATGACTTCATTATCATCTCTTAATGTGATCTTAAGACCTCGGGGTCCGCTTACTGATTTGGCAGAATATTAGCTTACAGCGACTTCCTTCTGATCTCCGCAACAAAAAGCTATAGCCATTTGTCATGACTTAGGCCATTGTCAGCATATTCAAGGATTCGCATTATCCTCCTAGCGTTATCCCAGTTTCAACCTGGGGTTCGCTTACTAGTCTAACCGAATTTGGCTGAATATTAGCTTTTCCACGGAGCGACTGCCTGTCTGACCTCCGCAACCCGAAGGGATGGCGATATTCCATGGTTTAGACTAGTGTCAGTTTATTTAGAAGGTACTGACGCCCTATAACGACTGTCAAAGATCTTCATGACAACCGGGACCAACGGCTTAACGCGCTCTCAGAGGCACGGGACAAGCGATAATTTACGATTTAATACGCACATAACTCCGAAAAGTCATTGGTGCGCGCCGTGGATTCGAACCCGATACCCTCTGCATGGCAGTCTGTTGGTATCTCCACTAGGCTATCGCTGCCTTTTTTAGGGTTCCGTAGTCCACAAGGAACCCTTATAGTTTCGTCATATCCGTCCGTCTGTCCGTCCGCAGTCTAGCTCAATGACGCCTGGTGCTAGAAAGCTGATATTTGACATGAATATAGACATAAGATATTGCAACAAAACTGTAGAATAAAATTTAGGAAAATATTTTTTTTGGGTATCTCCCCTACATATATAGTGGGGTTGAAATTTTTTGGTTGAGTACCCCATCATGTGGGGTATCATTGGATAGGTTTTAAAAAAATATTATTAGTTTGCTCAAATCATTTTTCGATCAAGTGATTGGTTTGTCAAATATCAAGCTTTGAAGTGAAAAAAATTTTTAGACTCAAGTGTCCCGCCCTCTGCCGGCTAAACTTTTAATTTGGAAGAGGTGAAAAAAATCACAAATGTAGTACATATAACGAATTTAAAAGGAAAACTATCACGGCTAAGTAGATATCACTAGTTTACGAGTAATCGTCGGTTAACTTATAAATACCTATTTCTGTGCGTTTACATTGGGCGCGTTGGCTTAATCTTAAAGATATACGTACTTTGGTATGTAATGTACTACGGGTACTACGTATGTATAGTAGTAGTATATCTTGGAAACCACATTTTATGTTTAAAATACATAACTGGATACATACCTAGTATTTTTCTAAACAAAACTTAGGTTCTTATAATAGTGTTATTAAAATTATTTTTTCAGCAAAATAAACAGTCGGATTTGTTGTACATTAATACCCTTTGTGGCAAGTCATTATGGGCAACTACGGAACCCTACATTGCGCGTGGCCCGACACGCACTTGGCCGGTTTTTTAATTTTTCTCTCCGTAAGTACCATCCTTGTACTTCAAGGAATACCTATTATAAAAAAAGAATTAGCGTAATCGGTTCAGCTGCTCTCGAGATTTACGCTTAGCAACACATTCAGCGATTCATTTTTATATTATAGATAAGTGACGTGAATACAAGTGTCAATTCGTTAGATCTAAATAAAAAAATCTTCAAGCTGGTTAGACACGACCTCTAAACCTACCCCTTCATTTCTGAAAAGTTGCCAAAAATCATAATTTCACTGAGGCCTGCCCCTCCGTTGTCTGATTGCCTTCGTGGTTCAGTGGACAGCGTATGCGTCTGCATAACGGGGTCCCGGGTACGATTCCCAAATCGGGCAAAAGTGTTACTGAATTTTTCCAAATTCTAAGTAGCAGCTCGGAGTTTGGCAATGTGCCCAGTAACGGCAATAGGCTCGCCCCTTTTATGTGGGACCTTAAAATTCATACTATTACGCCTCTGCCACGTCTTCCGGGATGCTGGCGTGAGTCTGTAAAAAAATAAACAGAGGATCTAGTACGAGTTTTACACACGATTGTCACGGTGACGATAGCCTAGTCGACAGGAACAATTTCCATACATTTTGTAAAAGCCCCTAACGGAGAGTAGCGATCGATAGAGTCCGCTAGGGGGCGCATTTAGAAAATGTATGAAAATTGTTCCCGTCGACTAGGCTATCGTCCACCGTGACGATGGAGTGCAAACTCATACTAGACCCTCTGAGGCAGGTTTAACATGAAAAATCACACGGGGAAGATTGAATTACGACGGAGCTCCTGAAAGGACACAAGAAAACATATATACCTACTTGCGCAGCTCCAACGCTTATTTAATTCTGCCTTCCTCTCAGGGAGAACTCCAAAGGCGTAGACTTTGACCATGAAAAGTTTATAAACGCGTGGAGCAAGAGCATTATCGATTCTCGAACCTCTTAAAGAGTTGTCACCCCGTCTCTCTCAGAGCCACGCCTACAAGCTGTTTTCCAGTATATCTCGCGAAGACTTGACGAGTTGCACTCCCCAGAAAAGTCCACACGACCATACCACCATAGACCATAATAAAACATAACTGCGTTAAAACTAGGATATATCCAGGAGTCCCTCCCTGCAACGGTGACAAGTTGATTGACGATATTTATGTGACGTTATTTCCCCAAAATGGTTCACCTATGCAATGGAGGATATGTTTAAAAAATTACATGTCATTCTACCTACATCTAAGGCTCCTTTCACATTGGGAATGCGCGTTCCTCGAGCGTGCGCACGGTGGAGGTGCGAAGTATGCTCGGCGTTCACGTTCTACTACAGAGTGAACACCGATAATCCTGATGTTGGAGACTCAAGTCTCTCACGATGTGAATGGATTTGGTCCATAAAGTTGCGAGTACCCACTTACTTCTCTAGGCAATGTCGAATTAGCGCATGAAATTTTGATTGGACGCGTTTTGTCCTGTGCTACCCGCTATCTGGCACTAGGTGAATTCACCCTATAGATGAAATTACAACACTTACCCACCAAAACAAAAAACGTGCTGAGAATACAAATTCACCAAATTGTTTCTGTTTTAATTGTGACAAAGTTGGGGTGTGTAGGCGCGATACCAAAAAAAATTAACACAATGCAGTACAGTATGCAGTTATGCACTAACTTTGCACCTGGCAGGTACTTTCAGATGTAGCAACAAAGCATTTAAAACTTTTTTGTTGATGTGAGGTGGAATGTTTTGTGAGCCACCATCCGCTACTCAATTGTGTAGTGTGATTCTGTGTGATCAACGACAACCCAGCCTACTAGACACCTAATGTTTTCATTTCTACAAACAAACAATTCTGTCAAAGCGGTGAAGTATGCGGGACGAAGGGGGCTACAAAAATGCATTCTAATTGGCCGGTTTAAATTTGCGGTACGTCATAATTCATAACTAGTGGTAGCGATTGGTCTTATGTAAGTCTAACGTGTTGTCATAAAGTGTTCGCCTTACGTCTGCCGTCTAGTAGGCTAGGTA
This sequence comes from Euclidia mi, assembly GCA_944739405.2. Lineage (NCBI taxonomy): Eukaryota > Metazoa > Arthropoda > Insecta > Lepidoptera > Erebidae > Euclidia > Euclidia mi. The sequence goes on from OX123197.2 coordinate 36,882,975, forward strand.
GTCGTTGAGTGTGATCGATCAAATTGAGGCTGGTGGAAGAGGTGGGCTATGAGGGTGTTCCCTAAAAGCGTTTGCTACTCCATAAAACCACTGTGGAGACGATATAGATATCTCGCGGAACAGTTGCGGTCACCATTCTTTACCGCGTCCCTGCTAGAACAACTTATCGTATGCTGTTTTGTAATATTTTCAGCAGCACTTATGGGCCTTAAGGCTCCTACACACAGTGATTTTGCTTTTTTGCGCGGCACGCGGCAGTGCCGCCCAGGCATACCAGCGTAGAGCGCGAGTTGCAACTTGCAAGGTCATCTTGCTCCCGAAAGCCGCTTCTGCGGCAGACGTCGGCAGCACAAGGGCCCTGCAAAAGCCGGCAGTACGTCCCGCGCGGCAAAAGCCGGCGGCCTGTAGCGCCGGCACTGTGTGTAGGAGCCTTTACTCCACCACACGGAGTTGAACTCAAAGTTTATTTTGAAAGAAAAAAGTCTTCACAAAAGCTAGCACGGTGTATTCGACTTGTCCCTGACCCGTCCCCAAGTCCGCACAACGGCGAGGTCAAACCAATCTACCACAGTATGACAAAGCCTTGTTTTGTTTTTCGTGTGAGTGTGTGGCCAAGGTTAGCCAGGCCAGGCTCTGGTGTCGGAGTTTTCAGACCACCCGAAGGCCTCCGACATGGCCTAGCGATCCTTATCTTTAGACAAGAACCGGGACCGACAGCTTTACGTGCCCTCCGAAGCACCCATCCAAGTGATGACCTGTGCAAGCGTTGCTTAACTTTGCCGATGTGTTACGGACGGCAAGCCAAGTCTCGCTATGAGCGCTACAAAATGACAAAGCCTGCATTGCCGAGTTACAACTGGTCTAAACCAACAACTAACCTAACCTAACGATATCTATTCAGCCTTACAAAGCGTGAATTCAGTGACAATTTTAATGATCCCGACAGATGCTAAATATGAAGCATTGTAGCTACAAAAAATTAATATCAATGACACATTTGTGCGTAACATCTTAAAAATGTTCAGTCATCGCATCGCAACATAGATAAAAGAACATTATCTTGCATACTTCATAGATTGCTGTGTAGTACAAGGGCTTACAACACCTAATATTAAGTAGGTATTTATGTATTTTTATTACTACAATAAGCAGGCACTTTGTAACTAAAACGGTTTATGCTCAAAATAAGCAACGATGGAGCGACGAAGGAGTACACACATATTCTGATTATTCTGAACTAGAGGATAACTGCAGCTACGCCTGAATATTTAAATTTAAACGTTTCTGCCCGATCCCGTGAGAATAGGGCAGTTTCCTGCATGTAAAATAAATTATACAAGTATTTTATCTAGTGAAACACGTCAAAATAATAGTAGTTTCATTCATCAATTAATGTTAAAACTTTATTACATTTTTTATCGTAAATTTATTGATAATAAGTATTCTACTTGATAGCAAAACACTATGACGTCACTACGTCATATTTAATACAAAACCCTTGGCAAAGGTCGTTTTTGACATTTCATTAAAAGTGCTTGATTTGATTAGTTGGAAACAACCCTATTACGGACAATCCTTTCTTAGTGCATGGCAAATAGCTACCTAATAGTTTTAGCTATGCGTTGCCTATCAGGCAGTAACGCAAGAATTTTATAAGATATCATTTACTTAAAAGAACAACGTTCTATCGTACAATCAATCTGGTTTTGCAAGAGCAGATCATAGTAGAGTAAAATGCTGTTACAGATCCAGTAGACTTTGTTGTCACTAAACTAGATGATGGTAACAAAAAATGTACTTGGCAACTGCCTTGACCTTGACAAGGCCTTTGATTTCGCCTCTAAAAGCATGCTTTTAAGTGAACTTGCAGGCATAGGTATTTAAGGTGTGCCACAAGGTAGCGTACTGGGGCCTACACTCTTTATTATACATATTGTATATCGACAGCCTTTGTTCGTCATCACTCTGTAAACCAAAATCTTTGCCTACGCTGATAACTCAGCTATAGAATTGGCAAGACGTACTTTTTAAAATAAAAAATAATTAATTGGCATCTGTATACGAAGCGGCTTAATCTGGAATAAAGCAGTTTTCCCGATGGCCAAATTACAATTTGCTGACACTAGATGTGGCTAAAACGAAAGTACCCATAGTGACCATACGATGTCTGCGTGTTCAAGTCCCTGTTTTGAAAAGGAAGCCCTGATAAAATACCTTCCACACAGACAATAATCTTTCCTGGTCAAACCAAATAGAGCATGTGAGTGAATGAGTTAAGAAATTACTCTATATCTTTAAAAGAAAGTGCCAGATTGTAAACGCATTTGCAATCTGGGCCTTTCTTTGAACTTTTGAAGCTAATTTATAATCAGTGATCGGATAATCGGATGCATATTCACCTAAAGTTCATTTTTGGCTAGGATATTATGGAAGCGGCTTCTTAAAACATATTTTTTTAAATATAAATCCCGGGATTCCAGAAAATTCGGGAATGTGAAACTACTCTGTAACATGGTGAGGAAACGACGTCTTTAACATGTGGAAGGAAACTGGTCTCCGGGATTACATAATTATTAAAGTGTTTTTACTTGAAGTTAATTTTAAGCTCCCCATCAATTAATAAGTATGTTGAGTGTAAGAGGAATGGTAGGCAGTGGGTGCTGTTGTATCTAAGTTAATAATTATTAAGAGGTTGAATAGTTTTTCTTTGTTATTCTTATTTATTATTCGTTTGAGATAAATGTTTTGTAAATTGAATAAAATTAAGAGAATGTTATTATTTTTAGAGCTTTTTTTGGTACAAAAGTTAAAATAAGTAAATTTACCTACACCTGATTTGATTCTATAATAAAAACACGAAATTTGTCGATTCCGCATTCCCGGGATTTTTCGATTCAAAAGTGCATTCCATAATAGCCAACACCTCAACTTTAGGTAAATATGCATCCGATTATCCGATCACTATTTATAATACTTACCTACATTTGCGAACCTCTTCTTAATTATCTAGACGAAATTTGAGTTTGATTACTTATGAGAGAGCCAATGCTGTGTGGACTCATATTTTAGTATGCATGATTTAAGCAAACATTTCGATGCATCTAACTATACGTATTATATGATTAATTACTAACTATTATTTTTCCATCATTCCAGGTGTGATCGCGCTGGCATTCACTTTGATCAGTTTTGTCACTGGCATCATCGCATTGTTCTCATCAAAAGTGCGGATGATGGTTAAGAATGGACCCTTTAAAATCGTTCACATAGCACTTGGTCTATTTGCTGTCGCAATGGGCCTTGTTACTATGGCAATTGGGTTCCATTTGGACTTCTTCAGCTCTGAACAAGGTGGACTATCGACTGCCCTCATAGTATTCGTTGTTATGATATTGGCATACGTACTAATACAACCTATTTACGACCTAATTTCGACTACAAGAAACGCCATGTGACTAGTTAAAATACCCGGATCTAACGATGGAGACAGCACCGCTTGAAAATTTAAATTAATATTTCCTATAACTTTATCATTGTAAATACGTACCCGTTGTAATAATTATCGTAGTTTTAATGTTACTATGAAGAATGCTGCCTGGAATGTAAGTATGTTCAAAACAATCAGAGTAAATTAAGTGAGTAAATGTGTGATTCCGACAACAGATTTTTATGCGTAACGGTACTTGCTACACATAAAAAATTTGGCCTTTTAGAATTTATTATTTAAATTAAATTTCAATAAAGCTTCAATTGTATCATGAACTTCCAACATAACTACCATTATCTACATATTTGTCATTCATTCGTTCATCATCAGCGACTTCATATTAAATTAAGTAACTAATATTTTTCTTAATTTTAAGATTTATTTTAAGTTTAATTTACGTAATTTTTCAGTTATTTGTTACTTATATTGTTATTCTTTATAATAATACTAAGTATAAGTAACCTAATACATGCATGTATGAGTGTTATTAAATAAATATACCTTTATAATAAGTAAGTGGTTTAATTTTTTTATCTTTTGATACTAGGAAGAGCAGAGAGGCAACCAATGCCTGGGGGACAAGTCCGTGTTTGATTAACCCTAGAATACTAATCATCGCCTGAGAGGCCGCGTTCGGTTGATTTTTAAAGAATATTTTTAAATTACGTCTATGTATTGCGGCATGCGTTCGTGCCAATATAGTGCACCCCACGGCACGGTGGAGAGTCGTCATGGGTTCTGTAGGAAATACTAAGGTATCAAGTTATTGACCTCACGTTCGCCTGGGAGGCGATCATAAGTATTAACGATAAGTTTTTTACTAATGTCGTTTTTTAGTTTTTTGCAATTATCTCTTTATTTCTTTGTAACAATAAGTTTGATTTAACTGAGAATTGATCATTTTATTTCATAGATTAATCTCGACGAGAACCAGATAACAAACTATTTGGAAAACGTAAATTCGGACAATGACACTGAGGACTACGATTCAGACGACATACAGTGTGGCTGATCCTACTCTTTTACCCTCGTGCCAGCTTGGAAGATGATCTCCAAAAGATTGCTCCGAAAAATCTAAATACACCTACTGGAACATCTCAAATACAAGCAAGCACAAGCACCGAGTTAGAAGCTGCTCTACAAACCCAACCTTGATCGACAAACTGCTGTAATTGTGATAGAAAAATATAGGCTGATTTTAATTTACTCTCAGGGCAAATATCTTATAATTAGTAAGGTATTTTTACTTTTATGTGATATAACACTTAAACAATACTTAATTTAGATAATAAATTAGAAGCTATACGTGTCCTTTTATTTTTATTATTATTTTTCAAAAGACTGATCAAACAACGCTAGGAAAGATGTCCTAATGTTAGATTAAAGGTTTATTTTAAGACCGAAATTATTATTTTAAGGAAAATGTGCCGTTAACTTTAAGGAAATGAGGTGTTTCTTCATTGTTTTGTTATATTTAATACAAATTTGAATATAAAAATATTTCTAAAATCTTGTATCATTTATGAAGTAGCCTCCCGAGCGATAATTAGTATAAAGCAGTAAAAAAATAAGATTAGTACTCTAGGGTTAAGTTCAAAGGCGTTTGTTGACTGACAGTAACGGTGAGTGGCGACTACTAGGGGTCGCATTTAGAAATTGTTTCCTTATATTTAAGCAATCAAATCCAAAAACAAAATTTAAACTACTTGGAATATTATTAACAATAAGACTGGTCGAGCTAAATTGAATAGAAATTATTACCTACTAGGAAAACTGATATTGCTCAGACGTTTAACAATTTCTTCATAAATATACCAGTGAACACAACCAGCTGTCTAGATTCATGTCCAAGCAAAGCAGAAATGTTGGTTAGGGGCAATGTGAATGAGTGTGATGTGCTTTTTAATTTTAAATATATTGACACCAACGACATACTAAAGGTATTCAAGACGCTCAACACTAAAAAATCTGTTGACTTATGGGGCATTTCTGTTAAACTTGTTCAACAAATTATTTCTAGCTTAGCTCCATATTTAGCTGCAATATTCAACAGATGCGTAGATACAGGGGTATTTCCTGATCTAATGAAACACAGTAAAGTAATACCATTATTCAAAAACGGTTCCAAGATCGACCCTAGTAATTTTCGGCCAATTTCTATCTTGCCTGCTATTAGTAAAATTTTTGAAAAGATTATTTTGCATCAATTAGAGAGCCACTTTCACACAAACAATTTATTTCACAGTGAGCAGTATGGCTTCACTAAGAGTCGCTCCACCGTTGATGCCAGTGTAACTTCGTCAAAGCATATTTTTAATGCTTGGGAAAACTCGAAGGATGCTATTGGTGTTTTTAGTGACCTGTCAAAGGCGTTTGAATGTGTGGAACATAATACACTTTTACGTAAATTGAAACTTTATGGTATTAGAGATACCGCACTCAATCTTGTTGCCAGCTACCCTAGAGACAGAGTTCAGTATGTAGATGTTAATGGGAGGGTAGGTCTCTAGGTTTGCCAGTAGGAATGGGCGTTTCACAGGGCTCTATTCTCAGTCCATTTCTTTTTTTAATATAATATAATAATGATTTGCCGTTCTTTGTTCAAAATTTATGTGATATTGTTTTTTTGGCCGACGATAAAGTCACTAATTTTTAAAGTTGATCGCAATTCATGTAACTTTGATAGCGTCAATAACACTCTTGCACGAGTATTAGATTGGTTTTCGACAAATAATTTGGTACTCAACTCTAGCAAAACCAAATGTGTTAAATTCATCATCATGCATCGGTCGCGTTTATTCCGGCAAATTAAAGCTGCCACATTATGCGTCTCATTCGACGTTATCCGTGTGGTGACGGATTGTCACCACCCCATATCATCCCATGGGTGTCGTAAGAGCCGACAGAGGGAGCATATTATGCATAGAACAGCACTGTAAGAGAAGGAAAACTTGATACAAACCCTATACCAACCCGTTTGGCCAGCGTGGTATAGTAGGCCAATTCCTCCTTTCAAAGGAGAGGCCTAGTCCAACAGTGGACTGTTAAAGGCTGATGATGATGATTATGCGTCTAGTCAATTTCAGCGTTCAGCATCTAAAGTGCGGGTGCGTTGTGTGATATTGAATTTTAAAACGCCCGTGCCTGGCACGCGCGACGTCGACCGACAATACATTGACCGTAACGCAACAGACGCTGTACGTTCGACGCACAAACGCATCATCGGTTAGGTATGAAAGGTTGAATGTTTTATTATATATTAATTGTCTGTTTTGGCGTGACATTACGCGACCGATAATACGCGACGCATTTTCCGTCAGATATGTACCGCCCCTAAGTGGTATGGAGTAAGACATGTGGCTTGCTAAGCCAAATACTACTTTCCTGCGTAGTCGTGCGGTCCTGATAAACCTGCCACTACTACTACTTACTATATACATAAATATGCTCTCAACATTCAAGTTCAGCTTTACTCCATCAGGACCATAAAACTAATAATCAAAACGCAATATACTGTAAAATATTTAATGTACCATTGAGAACACTTATACAAACAGTAGTAAATAATTACGACTTGGGGGGCTGTTTCTTGGCAGCTTCGGCGTCAGCCTCGCTCTTCTCAAAGTCACCAATCAACTTCTCCACTTCACTGCTCGATAGAATTCGGATTATTGTCTTGTTATCTTTACGGGTTAGGGTCGCCATTTCCACTGTAAAAAGACGGTTACTTTGTGAATATTTTAAATTTATATAAAATGGTACAATAGAGATAATTTGAAGGCTCTTTTGTTACGCGATGGACAGCCCTTGTTGCTCCCTCTATCCATTCGATATTGAATGGGCCGTAGACGAAGAAGTATGTGCGACTCCTAAATCATGTGTCATGTGTCACCGTGACACCGCGGTGTCCTCGACCTCCCTTAGCGGCGGAGTCACATGAAGCTACCAGAACGTGTCATGGTATGCGCAATAATGACAATATTTAAAATTATAATGATATTATCTGGTACATACAAATATTACATTTTTAAATAAGCTGATTTTGAAAACCATTTGACAGTATTCCTTATATGTATATACAAGACGATACAATTACAACAATAATATAATAGCAATGAATGTAAAGGAGCACATGAGGTAAGGATCTTCGATCAACAATACTACTAGATATCACGTCCACGCAAAAAAACGTCTCGGCAAATTACACCTCACTTGAAAAGAGACCTTAGTCTCAATTTTGTTTAGTTCGTTTGAAACATAGCCAACGTAAACACGTCTCACAATGCCGCAGTGCGTAATAAAAAGTTGCAAAAGTAATGCCCGAAAAAGCAATTTAACGGACAGTGTCTTACTTTCGGTAAGTACATAAAATATAAGTATTTTTTTTATGGACTCACGCCTGTATCCCCGAAGGGTGGATATAAGGCAGAGGTGTAATATTACACCCACATTTCGCCATGAATTTTTAGGTTCCACGTAATAGGGGGCGAGCCTATTGCCGTTACCGGGCACATCACCAGACTCCGTGCTGCTACTGAGAATTCGGAAAAACCCAGCAACACTTTTGCCCGACCCGGGAATCGAACCCGGGACTTCCGATCAGCAGTCGCATACGCTATCCACTGGACCACGGAGGCAGTCTAGTAATATTTTAAGCTTTGAATTACCAAATTATATCATATTTTAACTTTTGTCTGTGTGGTGACAGATTAAGAATATGGATTGTCACCACCCCATATCATCCCATGGGTGTCGTAAGAGCCGACAGAGGGAGCATAATATTATGCAGAGAACAGCACTGTAAGAGAAGGAAAACTTCAAAGGAGAGGCCTTGTCCAGCAGTGGACTGTTAAAGGCTGATGATGAGATGATCATATTTTGAATGAAATTAATGATATAAACCAGCACAAAAATTTTATGTACGTGCACTAGCGAGCCACAGATAATACACGCACAAACCAGAACAGTAAATATTCGAAATTCTAAAATATGAGAAACAAATCAAAACGACGCAACTCGCAAGGCAATGACGCGCTTAAGTATTTTATTCCTTACTATATATATATGGTTGATATTATACAAAATATTGTTTAACTTATATCTTTTCACTTCTGTGACAGGCATATTTATTGCTTTGCTCGTTTTTTGTGACGACTAGTCGTAAGTATTAGATATTTTTTTAGGATTTGTGACTTCAACACTAGGTGTTGTGGTTGTAATTAGGTTGAACTTAGAAGTGTTTTAAAACATTTGTCTCTGTTTGGATTTTGTATGTGACCCATTATCTAGTAGTATTGTTAATCGAAGGTAATAATTACACAATCTAGAACCAGCTCTTGTGGTAGGCGTCTAGGTCATCTCGCCACCTCTTTCGGGGGGCTCAGCAATGTCGTCTATCTTCTGATACCCACAATGTTGAGATTCTTGCCCAATGACCTTTTTGCGGGGTATGTGCACGGGTACCTGTGCATATAGGTGACGTGGCCCACCCAGTTGAGAATGGCAGCCTGTGTATAAATAACTCTTCAAAATCTCACCTTTTTCTGGTGTCAGCTTGGTCATGTCCAATGTCTTACTCAACACTTTGATAGCCAGAGCTTCTGCTTCAGCAAGGGTGGTCTCATTTTCCTTGTACTCTTGTTTCAAACTTGAGACAGCAGCCTGGAATACACAAATGTTAAATTGTTAGTCATATTAAAAAAATAGGACTGCCTCGTTGGTCTCGCGGCATAAATGTGCGCGTGGGTTTGGGAGGTCTCGGGTTCGATTCCCGGGTCGGACAAAGTGTTATTGGGTTTTTCCGTAAGGAAATTCTCAGTAGCAGCACGGAGTCTGGTAATGTGACCGGTACAGCAATAGGCTCGCCCCCTATTACGTGGGACCTAAAAATTCATGGCGAAATGTGGGTGTAGTATTACACCTCTGCTTACCCCTTCGGGGATACAGGCGTGAGTCTATAATTAATAAAAAAAAAAATTAAAAATATTTCAAACAGATTTGTTACAATAACACTTATCAAAACACAAATGTATACTGGATCATAAAATACTAACTAAATTAATCTTTGCCCTATGCACATAAATTAGCAATTATTGCTAATATACATAGAGCAGTACTTGCAGAGTTTTTGGGACTAATATCACTATTTATTACAGTAGGAACAGCCCTGATGCCTTGTTTAATCATGAAAATGTAACACCCTAACAAAATGCAATTATTCTGTGTGTGAGATCTCTGCCTGTCTTTTGACTTTGAGTTTCTTCATGTTCTTCCCTGGGCATGTTACTTTGATTTAGTGACTTGGCATTACTTGTAACTACATCGAACTTGCATTTGAAATTTAACTAGCAACCCATCATCCCAGCTTCATCTGGCTAATATAATACATAAGTTTACACAGAACCTTCACTTATATAATCTGCCTATGCCTTCCTCCGAAATCACTCTATCTATTTTTGAAAACTTCATTAAAATCTATTCAGCAGTTTTTTAGATTTTAATGCACAGATAGTCAGCCAGATATTGCAGGAGATTGTTTTTTAATTTGATAATATGTAGCTATAACTGAGCAACTTACGGCACTGTTGTTTCCGATGCAAGTTGCCTTCCATCCACCATAGTTACCACTGGGGTCTGACTGGTACAGCTGGTATCCATAATGCTTATCCCAGCCCATGTACAGAATGGAGACACCAAAAGGTCTCTTACCTGGAAACAGATAATATTTTACATTACATATATTTTAAATGAATTATTGACCAGATAATATGAAAATCATGTGACTAGGAAAGTAATGAATATGATGGTTGAGGGACATAAAGAGGGTGATCAAGGAAAAGATGGATGGATTGTGTGTAGGATGACATGAATGAAAAGTGGGTGAGTGTTCAGATGGTATCTGATAGGGAAGAATCGAAAAGAAAACTATTCTGCACCAACCCCAAGTAGTACGGGAACATAACAGGCAGAAGATTGACAAGATAGTATATAACAGGCAGAAGATTGAAAAAACTGAAAACAATTTCTTGTCCATATTTTAATTCTTGAACAAATAACAAAAAGCACTTTTTGTTTTAGTATAAAAATTTTCAATATTGTTCACAAGTTGTACACTAATTTCATGGGATATCAATTTCTATGCCTAGTCATCCCATTTCAACTCATATTTCGATGCTTTACTTATGATTTGTATTTATTATAAATAAATTATTATATTACCTCCATACTGTGTGTAAGCTTGCTTGACATCACACAACCAAGACACAAGCTGTTCACAAGGAATAGATTCGCCATACTGCAGCAGATATCTCTGAGCAATCAGTCTAAGTTCATTTGTTAGGACATTAGCATCTGAAGTGATACCAGCCACAGAGCACACCATGTCATCATTCAACTTGTAAATCTTTTCAGAGAAGAATACTTCATCAAGGAGTTTGTTAGTGTTCCGGCGTTCTGCGGCAAGCAGGATTCCATCTGTGGCTAAAATGCCGAGGCATGTCCCGGCATGACTGATGGCTTCCATAGCATATTCGACTTGGTACAGCCGACCTGACAAAAATATACAAGTTTGAGTACACTTTCAGAAAAAAAATTCAATTACATATCGCAAAAGAAGTTGAATAATTTACCTTCCGGTGAAAATATAGTCGTACGGGTATCATAACGACGAGCCTGCGAAAATGTTAGAAATTGTTATGACTGAATGACCAAGCAAGATTACTAACCTAAGTATTTACAAGTTTGGGTACTATCACCGCAATATTATATTCTAACTTACCATTTTAGGAAAAAATAAATGCTATTTGTGGTAAATATCACTTTATTAACTTCGTTATTGTTTTATTTCCTAAATCAAAATGAAATGCAAGTTTTGCCGGACTATCCAAAGATGACATTGACAAATTGACAATTACTACGTTGTATTCCAGGTCGACACAAAAAAGATATTTAAAGCATTCATATATCTTGCTCAGCAGTTCTAAAGTCTAAAAGAGATGGCAATACTAGTGATGTTCAAAAACCAATAGATGCTCCATATGCGCACCCGCGATGACAATTAGCTTTTTGATTTTCAAGTTTAGTTTTCAAGCGTTCAATGCGTTCATGATTAAAGGCCTGTTCAGACCTAAGCGGTATTCGCTACCGTCTGCGGCAGAGAAAACCCAGTGGGTATGCGGTAATATTACTCTTCAGACCTAAGCGGTATTCGCTATCCTTGTGGGTAGAATAACGCGCGGTAGTCGAGTTTCGATCAGAGAGGTAAGCGGTACTTGATACCAAATACCTGAGCGAAACCCGCGCGGTATGTACCTCTACCAACAGCGGCAGCGAATATCGCTCAGGTCGCTCTAGCCGCGGTACTTGATACTAAATACCTGAGCGAAACCCGCGCGGTATGTACCTCTACCCACAGCGGCAGCGAATATCGCTCAGGTTTGAATAGGCCTTAATAGCTGGGTTTAACACCAAGGATGAAGGATGATGGTTTAACACCTTATCTTTGACTGTCAAAACCAGCGAGGTTGGACTCTAGGTTGGACTAGGTCAAAACCATGAAGTTATAGATAAACATGGAGACCGCACTCCGAATACCTACTTGAAGCTCATGCCGCATTTACACATTCGCGCGAATAACGAGGCGAATGACGAGGCGAATAACGAACACGCATGTGTAAACACTACATTCGCTATTCGCCTCGTGATTCGATTCGTGATTCGCGTGTTCGCGTTGAGAGCGGTTTTTTGGACACGAATCAAAGGGCACGAATGGCGAACACGAACTTACTGTTTACACATTCGTCTGCATTCAGTTGACAGCTAGCGCCCGACCCAACCGGACGTTTGTCAAAATGGAGTGGAGTGAAGCGCGAATTATAGAATTCCTTGAACTATTTCAAAAAGAAGAGCTCATTTGGAACCCAAAACATCAGAAAGATAAACGATGCATGCTTGGATCCGTATGTCTGCTAGTATGGGGTTGCCATTAAGCACATTAAATATAAAAAAATCATACTTTGGCTAAAACAAAATTGATTATCAACAAACATAGTAAAAGATATGACTGCCTCGTTGGTCTCGCGGCATAAATGTGCGCGTGGGATTGGGAGGTCTCGGGTTCGATTCCCGGGTCTGGCAAAGTGTTATTGGGTTTTCCGTTAGGAAATTCTCAGTGGCAGCACGGAGTCTGGTAATGTGCCCGGTACGGCAATAGGCTCGCCCCCTATTACCTACGTGGGACCTAAAATTCATGGCGAAATGTGGGTGTAATATTACACCTCTGCCTACCCCTTCGTGGATACAGGCGTGAGTCTATGAATAAAAAAAATTAATTATTTATATATGAAATTCTAAAAGTAATTTAATAATTTACATGCTCAAAAAAGAAAATCGTTTTTTTGACGGCTCTTTTTACTTTTTTACGCAGGATGTCTAAATAATTATATAATTTCATTAAATGTAGCGCGCACGCTGCGATTATTTTCACGTCCTCCATGTTCGTGTGCGAATTTCAAATGATTCACTCCACGAATGTGTGAACAGTAGTTCGCGACAGCATTCGTATACGAATGTTTCGACGAATATTCGTGGAGTGACGAGGCGAATGACGAACACGCATGTGTAAATGCGGTATCAAATGATTTATCGCTATCTCGCTGACTGTGGTCATACCATCTCTTTTCAACCAACCACTGCCACATTGACAAGATTTACTTGACATATTATGGTGGCCAATGTTGCAACATTACCAAATCCTTAGGAAATGGGATTATAATTCACTGTCTCGCCAACCATGATTATAAGCGTTCGAGACCTACAATATTGGGAGTTTTAACAAGTGATTGGATTTCAACTCTTGATTTAAATACGCATTAATTGACCGTGTAAACTTCTGATTTGCTTAATATGTCGGCTCTTTTTAAGAGCTTACTCGGAGATTTTAATAAGAAGATAGCAATACTAAATCCACGCTAAAATGAGAGGTCAGACCACAGAGAGTGAGATAGAGAAATGTAGGTATTTGACTCAAGGCTTTGTTCCAGCTGTGGCCTCCATGTTTATCTATACAGTCCGTTCACAGTTATTTTACCTCTGACAAATGTCGGTGTTTGTTTGCCTTATGTTGGTATGGTACTCTGTGATGACAGGTATGTTACCAGTGCATAACATTTTACCCAATTTTAGTGGAAACTAGAATGTTAAAGGTTAAAGCTCAACTATACGAAATTATAAAAGACCATAAAGAAGCTCCAATATATGAAGCTGATCAAATCAAGAATATGATCAGCTTCAAGCTCATGGCCACAAAGTGGTTAGATTACCGCCATACCACTGCGAGCTAAACGCAATTGAATTTATGTGGAGTCTCATTAAAAGGCGAGTCGCAAGCAAAAATGTAGGACAAGAGGCAAACAACATTGTCAATTTAGCTGAAGAAGCTTTTCAATCTTTCACTGCAGAAGACTGGCAAAAACAATGCGAACATATGCGCCACATTGAAGACAAGCTTCGTGAAACAGATGGTTCTATGGATGCTGTGATGGACAGGTTCATAATAGAATTTAACTATGAGTCTGATACAGAATCTGACAGCAGTTACGAGTCAGCATTGGCAGTCCGAGAATCTGACAGCAGCTACGAATCGTCATTGGCAGTCCGCATGGTTCATTCTTATTCAAAACTAGAGGACGCCAGCAGCTACGCCTGCAATATTTTTAAATTTACCCGTTCTGGCCGATCCCGTGGGAATTTCGGGAAATCCCTTCTTAGTGCACCCCTACGTTCCCCAAGGAACTTACATGCCAAATTTAAGCTTCCTGTGCCCAATAGTTTTGGCTGTAGCGTGTCTGTCAGTCAGTCAGTAACGCAAGGATTTTATATATTAAGATAAATGTGATAATTAAATTTGCAGTTTTCGTATTTGATAATGAAAACCTCACATTGACGTAAATAGACAATTTTTTTATTATAACTATTTATCTTCATAGGTAATTAGTTATTTCGTAAGAAGATAAATGTACATGCGTATAGCCGATGCCGATATCAAGAGGTTTTGTTACAAACATTACTTCCAAATATTTAATACGATCGCGTAGGCAATAAAAAAAATAGGTACGTTTTTAGCAATACTGTATATTTAAAATGGGAGTATTAGATACTAAATATAGCAACACAACGCCCAGGTTGGCCAATCTAACAGCTAGAGGTAAAATAACTGTGAACGGTCTGTACCTTCATGGTCAAAACTTCCTGCTTGACAGATTATAGTGTTGGCTAGTGAACTCAGTAATGTGAACATTAAGTGCGATTCTTTCTCCCGCCCGCCGCCACTCGAAGAGTTATTGAAAGACAAAAATACTTACAAACTGATATATATATTGTTGAGATATGTACAGCACTAGCTGCGTGTCTCCACACTAGTAATGTTGACTGGTAACTATGGTTACATTTTCTTCTTATGTAGATTGTGTCGTGGTAATATTTTATGAAATAACAGAGTTTGCTTATTCTTCCACCTAAAACCTCAACACGTGCAGTAAGTAAACAAAAATATATTGGGTTGCGATCCACGAAAAATAATATCGGCGAAAATTATAAGAAAGAAAGATGACAGCTGCGGGGTCTCTTCTGCCGATTTTGACTGAAAATTCAAATTTCAGTCATTGGAAATTTAGACTAAAATTACTGCTGGAAGAAAAGCAATTAAGCAATGTATTATTAAAAGAGATACCAACGGAAAAAGATGCTCTAGTATCATTTTTGAAAGATGACTCACGAGCAAAATCAATTTTGGTACAATGTCTGAGCGACAAATATATTGACATTGTAAAGAATGCAAATACAACCAAAGAAATGTTAACGTCATTAGAAGCCATATTTGAACGAAAAACAGTCTGTAACAAATTTAATTTAAAACGGAAGCTTATAACAATGCGCTATGACAATGAAAGTAACTTACAGCAATATTTCCTAAAATTTGAAGGAATTCTTAGCGAATTAGCGGCTATCAACGTTAACGTCGATGCAGAAGACCAAATTTGCTATCTGCTGTCTTCTCTTCCAAAAATATACGATCAAGTAATTACATCAATAGAGACTCTGGCATCCGAGAAACAACTGAACCTAGAATTTGTTAAAGCAAGACTACTTGATATGGAGACAAAGTTAAAAATGGACGGAAATAGTGAAAGTTATGAGAATAATGCTTTCCTCACGTGTCACTCCTGTGGGAAACGTGGACACAAGTCGTTTGAATGCAGAGGATCAGGACGAGGACAAGGGCCGAGTAGAGGACGGTCATTGATACGAGGACGGAGCTATCCAAGGGCGCGTGGACGCTCATTTAGAGGATTTTCAAGTGCACGACATGCAAAATATCAACATGCTTCAGCAGCAGACACAGAAGACGAAGAAATAGGTTTCGTTGCTAGCGATATTATTGCTAATGTGAGTGAGTGTGGTAGCATAGAACTAATTGTAGACTCGGGATGTACGGATCATTTAATAAATCAAAAATATGAAAATTATATGACGGATATTACGTACTTAGATAAACATGTAAAAATATTCGTAGCTAACGGCCAATGTATTACAACTAATAAAAGAGGTAAACTTAAAATAAAATATCAAAATAATAAGATAAATATTGATGCTCTAATTGTGAAAGATGTTTCATACAATTTACTATCAGTGAAAAAGATTGTCGAGGCAGGTTTTAATGTAAACTTTAATAAAAACAATGTTAAAATATTTAATTATAAGACATTTTTATGCGGCTACGTGCAAGGAAAGTTGTATAAGTTACAAGCCGAATTATGTAAGTACGAAATCTGTAATGTTAGTGATGCAGCAGATCTATGGCACAAACGTTTGGGTCATTTGAATAGAAAAAGTCTTAATATATTAAACTTACCTGTATCTGAGAGAATTTGTAGTCCCTGTATGGAAGGTAAAGCCACCCAAAGCCCATTCACACCTGTCCCAAAGCCTAGAACGAGAATGATAGCCGAAATGCTTCACACAGACATAGCTGGACCGATCAGACAACAAGGACCTAATGGTGAGAAATATTTTATGACGATTATTGACGATTTTTCTCTCATTTTTGCGTAGTGTATCCCCTGAAGAGCAAATCTGAAGCAACAGAACGACTGATGAACTATGTATTAAGAATTGAAAACGAAACGGGGAATAAAGTAAAAAGAATTCGATGCGATAATTGTGGAGAGTACACTGGTAATAGTTTGAAATATTTTTGCAGAAATAAAGGGATTAGTTTAGAATATACTTTACCCTACACGCCACAGCATAATGGCATATCAGAACGAATGAACCGCACATTATGCGACAAAACGAGGACTCTATTGGCGGAAACTAATTTGCCAAAACATTTATGGTGCGAAGCGATACAATGTGCAGTTTACCAATTGAACAGATCGCCATCATGGGCCATATGTTTCAAGACACCAAGCGAAATATTTTTTGGTAAAAACGACCTATCGAGATAGAGAGTTTTTGGTTCCAAAGCTTGGGCAACTATAGTACCCAAACCGGACAAGTTAGCCAAGAGAGCAAAAGAAACAAGAATGGTAGGTTATGGAACTGTTGGTTACAGATTATGGGATCCAGAAGAAGATAAGATAGTTCTATCCAGGGATGTAAAATTTGATGAGAGCGACATTAAGTTCAAAAATAACGAAGAAGTGAAACAAGTAAGGTATATTCAAGATAAAGAAGAAGAAATCAATACAGAAAAGGAAGATATTGTAGAGAAGGAAGATGAATTTAAAGATGCAGAAATGAATAACGATCAAACTGAAGAAGAAAGAACCAGACCCAAAAGAACGATAAAATCTCCTGCTTATCTTAAAGATTACGAGACGAATGAAGAAAACACTAAACTAACATTGTTATATGTCTCAGTGCAAATGCACCAGAAACTTTCGAAGAAGCTATAAGAGAACCAGAATGAAAAACCGCAATTAATAAAGAATTAGATGCACTCCAAAGATTAGAAACATGGGAAGAACAAGAAATAACCGATGGAAGAAAGCTCATAGATACAAAATGGATATTTAAGCAAAAAGAAGATGGAACAAAAAAGGCAAGACTGGTAGCTAGAGGCTTCCAACAAAAGAAAGAAGATATTTTCGACAGCATTTATGCACCCGTTGCTAGACATTCTACTATAAGAATGATCTTATCAAAAGCTGTACAAGATGATTTAAAGATTATTCAACTTGACATTCCAACTGCATTCCTGAATGGAAAATTGAAGTCTGATGTATATATCAAAATACCCCAAGGATTAGATATAAAAAATAATAATACAGCATTAAAACTAAAGAGAGCATTGTATGGGTTGGTTGAATCACCAAAGTGTTGGAATGAAACACTTGACGAATTCGCGAAAGCTAACGGATTCCAAAGATCAGAATAATTATAATTACTGTTTGTATTACAAAAAAGACTGCTGGATGCTGATTTATGTGGACGATATCCTGATAATTGGAAACGGGGAAGATACTATTAAAGCACTTAAGGAGGAGTTTAACGCAAAATATATGGGCGAAATGAAGAACTTTCTCGGAATGGAAGTTAAAAGAAATAAAGATACTTTAGAACTGAAACAAACAAAAATGATTGAAAAGATATTAACTAAATTCAAAATGGATGAATGTAACGGAATTAAAACTCCCATGGAAAGAAATTACAATATAGAAATAAAGGATAATACAGAAGTTTTAGATGTACCGTATCGAGAACTAATAGGAAGTCTAATTTATCTAACCGTAACAACAAGACCGGATTTAACATTTGCAGTATCATATCTGAGCAGATTTTTAGATAAACCGAATGAAGAATTATGGAAAGCTGGAAAAAGAGTATTACGTTATTTGAAAGAAACAAAGGAAATGGGATTATTATTTAAAAAGACAAATGATAAAAATTTATACGGATTTTCGGATGCCGATTGGGCTGGAGATAGAAGCGACAGAAAAAGTGTTAGCGGTGGTATTATCCTACAAGGGCAAAACCCCATTGCTTGGTTTTCAAAAAAGCAACAATGTGTAGCTTTATCGTCTGCCGAAAGCGAGTACGTAGCTGCCGCATCATTAGCACAGGAAATAGTTAATTTAAAAGGCATATGTAGACACTTAGGTTGTGATGTGAATGCCGTGTTACTTGTTGACAACAAAAGTGCGATATCAATGGCCAAAAATTACGAGAATTCTAAGCGTACAAAACACATTGATATACGGGTTCATTACATAAAAGACTTGGTTGTCAATAAGGTGATCAGTATTGAACATATTTGCACCAATGAAAATTTAGCTGAAGTTATGACAAAAAGTTTGAGCAAAGACAAGTTTTATAAATGCATTGATAAGTTCTTATGCTAATTCTCAGTTGGTTAGTTTACTGTTGGTTTATTTAAGTTAGATATATAGTTGTGTATTAAATAATAACTGTAAACCAAGTTATCATTTAGGAGGAGTGTTGAGATATGTACAGCACTAGCTGCGTGTCTCCACACTAGTAATGTTGACTGGTAACTATGGTTACATTTTCTTCTTATGT
The DNA here is from genome assembly GCA_944739405.2 of Euclidia mi. Lineage (NCBI taxonomy): Eukaryota > Metazoa > Arthropoda > Insecta > Lepidoptera > Erebidae > Euclidia > Euclidia mi. Next base: position 36,902,041 of record OX123197.2, read on the forward strand.
AGATTGTGTCGTGGTAATATTTTATGAAATAACAGAGTTTGCTTATTCTTCCACCTAAAACCTCAACATATATACATAAAAAATACTGTTAAAACAATTTAAAAATTAAGTGATTGTGCAGTGTCCGTTAAAATAAAATAAGACTTGACCTAAAGGTCCAGTTACCGGGTCATAAAATTCCAAAAAAAAAAACGACTGTCAACTGCTGTCAACACCATAGATGTGTGAATAACATGGATTGGACGTACCTACGAAGTTAGCGTGCATACCTACGAAACGTATGCAAATAAAATGGCGTCCATTAGGGTTGGGCGCATATTAGGCAACGCAAAGCATATATCGACAAGTTTTTTTGTTATCGACAGAGTATAGCACCTTTAGGCATCATTCGCACGAGGATTTAAAAAACGATTGCGTTGAACTCTGGCGTAAGCACTTTTAAAAGCTTGCAATGAGAGCGTTCATACCAGCACTAAAATCACTGTTGTCTCGGTTCAATAAGAAGTCGAAATTATTAAAGCTAACGTACTAGCGAATGCGATTTGTGTTGCTAAAAGATGAAAAAGAAAACTATATTTTTTAAGTTTTTGAAGGGTTCTTACTTTTTCTAGTAATAAACCACAGATCTGTGAATAACATGGATTGGACGTACCTACGAAATTAGCGCGCATACCTACGAAATAATGTGGAAAATAAAATTACTGCCGTTGGGTTAGACCATAGAGATATTAAGAATAGAGTGGCAGAGTGGGGCCTATTCGTGTCCGCCGGTGGGAGAGAGAACGCAACATTAACGGCCCCCTGCATTTCTCTCTAACAATACATGCACAACATCAACATTACGCAGTGGCGTGCTACCTGTAACTATTATTTAAATCAGTTTATTAGTAATCAATAGTTTAAAAATTGTTTTTATTGATACACGAAGATAGTTTGAAGTGACAAAAAAGTTTATATATTTTTAAACTATTGATTACTGATAAACTGATAGAAATAATATTTACAGGTAGCACGCCATTGCGCAATGTTGATGTTATGCATGTACTGTTAGAGAGAGATGCAGGGGGCCTTTAGCCTGTAGCGTTCTCTCTCGCACCGACGGACACGACACAGTATTGAGTTAGGTACTGTTCTGCCACTCTATCCTTTATATCTCTATGGGTTGGACTCCAGAATATAATCGATATCGACATTGAGCCGGTTAGAGGTAAATAATACATTACTGTAGATTTAGAAAAAAATTAAATTGATATTTTGTAGTAAGTTACTTTAGATTTTTTGCCAAATTAGTTTATTCCATTATGCAAATGCGGGCGAACATGGTAAAGCGGAAAATGTCCCTTGTATCATATAACAAAATATTCTCTGGTAGCCAATATCGATACTGTGTCGCTGTGAATGAAAGTACCGGACATGAATGGCACCATACATCATCATCATCATCATATCAGCCAAACGACGTCCACTGCTGGACATAGGTCTCCTCCAAGGTTCTCCACACAGACCGGTCTTGAACCGCCCGCATCCAACTGCCTCCCGCGATCTTGACTAGATCGTCGGTCCACCTTGCGGGAGGCCTACCTCTGCTGCGTCGTCCGGTACGAGGCCGCCATTCCAGAACCTTTCTGCCCAACGGCCATCGCTTCTTCGAGCTATGTCCTCTGGCCACTGCTCCTTCAGCTTGGCTATCCGGATAGCTAATGGCCGGCGCTGACTGACGGCATGGCATGGCACGGCGCGGAACGTGTTTCGTTAGCCCGAAAGACGCTTCGGCACTTCGCAGCATGCCGCGTCATACCGAGGCGTCCAATTGACTGGAATTTAGTATCAATAGCACTTCTTGCTGAAGATGAAGAACGACAAATACAAACTGATCTGTCGAAGAGAAAACAATTCTGGATACATTATTTATGAGAACAAGATTTACTAAGGGTGAATTCAGGAACTTATTTACCTACTGATTACGTCGCGGCACACTGCAAGACGCCATGGCATGCCGCGGCGTCCAAGTGTGCCGCAGATGCCGCGACGTGCCGCGACGCGCCCCAAACGTCCCGCGGCATGCCACGGCGGACTGCGATACGATTGTATCGAAATAAAGTATTATGAATTCTAAACTCATTGAAATAAGAATGAAAATGACTTGATCAGTAATAAAATCCTTTGCCATGCCGCGACGTCAGTGCGCGCCGGCCTTATGTCGGCGATTTCTGATTTGCACCATTCATACCGTAATGAAACACACAGCTACACTGAAATATCATAAGGGGGTAAGAAAAATCATAATTGATTAATACATGTTATTTATTTGTTTTTTATCTGTATAATATATAAAATCCTTGCGTTACTGATTGCCTGACAGATAAGCTACAGCCAAAATTATAAGGTGCAGGAAGCTGAAATTTGGCATGAATGTTCTTTGGGGATCGCAGGAGTGCACTAAGGACTTTCTTCAAATTCCCACGGGATCGGACAGAAACAGTTGAAAAAATGTGCAGGTGTAGCAGCGGGCGTCCTCTTGTAAATAAAATTATTTTCTTCAACGTTTTATTGCTAGGAATTCTCGCATACAGTTGCTGTTCATGTTATCTGTTGGCAAAAAACAAAATATAATTATTTTAACTGCTTATTTTCCTCAACATAGAGCAGGATGCAGCGGTTTTGGGTTTTATGTAATCAGGTCTAAGTAAAGTAAGTCTGTCAAATATCGCTTTTCCTTTACTAGGTACAGACAAAATTGGTTCAATGTTTAATTTATTTCCATTTACAGACACGAGATAGTTTTAACAATGTTATCGTTTGTGGAAGTCTCTATACATTATCTATATATCGATAACCCATATCGACATTAGCAGTAACATCACTACTAACCTCTAATACGTAAATATGGAAAATTCCAAACTACGAAAATAACAACATTTAGGCCATAACGAAACTAAAACCTGTTAAATTAACTATAAAAAGAACCTCTTGTAACAATATTTTGTACAAATACTAATCCTTTTCAACAATATAAATCATGAATTGTTACTTACTTGTGAAGAGTATATTTGTGTTGATTATAGCTTTATCTTGCACTGCACAGTTCAAATCAACACTTAGGCATGATTTTACGATCTCTAGGAAAGCCTGAAGCACTGATTCATCTGGTTTTTAGACATATTTATGCACAAAATCAAAATTATTATGTTCGATACACAACGATTTGACAGCAGATGTACCAAAAACACTTGGCAAGCAATATGGCGACACTGGCACGATTGACATTTCTGATATAAAAAAATCACTATGATCAGTGTATTCAGTAACCTATGGCTATCTCTTTTTTCTAACAGAGATATCGCTAAGTAAAAACGAGACAACACTATGTTTGGTGGCTTTATGTCGATTTCATATATATTTCTATAACGTAAAGTATCCATATGTATTATTTGTCCACTCCATATTATATTCTTTTCTCAAAGGTCAACACATGCCAAGTGACAAGTGATGTCATCACTAACAAAGTGTCAAATGTCAAGTTGAGCTGTCATTGTCGTCAACAGTGCGAAATATCAAAACAGAATTCGAAAGTTTCTCATTTTAATTTTTAATCAATATAAATGTAATAACTTGAGAGTTGAGATTAGAAAATATAAAAAAAATGGCTGTGGAGAGGTCAAAATTCTTATCATCTGTGACGGTACCAAAGAAAAGTCGATTGGAAATGAATGTGCGGCAGCTGCTAAGCAAATGCGAATTAATAGCTAAACAGGAGGCTATCGATAATAACTGGAGACTGAAGCAGTATGTGGAGTCTCTTAGCGAAATGATCACAGAACTTAAGACTGGACCTGAGTATGTAATACTGTCATGCGTTTTCTCATATTTTATCGAACTAGTTTTAGTAGTTTCAGTCATCTCAGAAGAAATACTGTTTATTATGGCAGTAGACAAAAATGTTTTTGGCTGAGGGTTGTTATTGTAAATATTCATTTTCATCAGCCCCTCCTCTTGAGCTTCATCTACTTAACTTTACATTTTCTGCTTGTCTGATGTAAGAAATAATAAACATAAAATTTGATTTATACCTACATTTTAAAATTCTTAAATTTAATACTTAGTTGCCACTTACTTACCATCTTAATATATAAAATCCTTGCGTTACTGACTGACTGACAGACACGCTACAGCCGAAACTATTGGGCGCAGGAAGCTGAAATTTGGCATGTATGTTCCTTAGGGACCGTAGGGGTACACTAAGAAGGCATTTCCCGAAATTCCCACGGGATCGGCCAAAACGGGTAAATTTAAAAATATGCAGGCGTAGCTGCTGGCGTCCTCTAGTCTATTCTAAAATTATGGTTTTCACTCTTGGGAATACATTTCCGTCATATAATTTTGCCAAGTGGTAGATTTTTTTATTGATGTTTTTTTTTCTTGTTATCTAGTAAGCCAGCAAAGGATGTGTTAGCCGAATATACTAAGAGAGCTGCCTTCCTGAAAGGAGTTGTTCAGACAGCTACTTTGAACAGCCCTATTGAAAAGGTATGTGTACCATTAGATGTTGTATCACTTGTTAAATCCAACACTATTTAAGATACAGATAAAGATCTTTTTAAAGCAATTTATATCAGCCACCTGAGCCACCATGTCATGTGCATCCAATTTCTTAAGTCCATTTCATCTGCCAAAATGAAATCATTATGAGCAAAACTGCATGTCTTTGTTGCATTATCCAATCAATTTTATAAAATGCTGTTAAAGATTATGAAGGCAGAAGTGCTGGTCTGGTTCAGGTAGTAGCAGATCCATGATTTTATCTTTGTAGAGGCTAGACATTGCTGGCAGTAGGTTTTATAAAGGATACATGCTAAAAAGTCAGTTTTTATAAAAGGACTCCAGATCTGTCCCTGAGTACCTACTGGCCTATCTTATAATAATATTATGTATCAACATAGTTCTGAATTAGACTCTATATTTTATAAGACAATTCCCATATTAGGCAGAATAAGGACTGAATCGCTGAATTTACAAACATACAACCAGTGTTGCCAGATCTAATTTTTTAAAATCCGTAGGTCTACGCCCAAAAATTCGTAGAATGTCCGTAGACTGCCTCTATAAAAATCCGTAGATCTACGGACATTTTTTATAGATGATTACTTAGATGGAATAATATAAACCCTAATTCCTTGTTGGTAAAGAAATTGAAAAATTGTTCCAGTGTCGCTGCCATTATCGCTCTCACTATAACTATTTTCCATTTTAGTGCAAATAAACGAAAAATCCTACCATGATTTTATATTCGGCAACAAAAAAACAACACGGACTCGTCGTAGTTAGTCAACCCAACCAAAAGAAAATATTTTTCTAAACCTAAGGGCCTGTGCAAACCACGTTTTTTAAACGCGCCGTCGACGTGCGTTTGTAGTGATACAGACGCGATACGCACGCAAGCTGAGCCTGTAGACAGTGTAGACCTTTGTAGGATAAAAGCGCGCCGTCGACGCGCGTTTCTAAAACGCGCGTCGACGAAAAACGTGGTTTGCACTGGCCCTAAGTTGACAATGACAGACAAATGACAATCATCTTCATTTCGTTTGTTATTCCTATATCGATGATTCCGTTTTACGTTAGTCGCTTTAATCAACTAAATAGTCTTCTTTGGACTTTTCTATAGTATGATGTAGGTATTGTATTAAGCACAAATTATTATAGAAACGCAGGTCGCACGACTACTTTTTTGTTGCTGACTGCTTATTTTCAATATGTGTACTATTGTTTGCGTCGGGTGAATGAAATCGAACAAAAATCCGTAGATTTCCTAGAAAAGTCCGTAGGTCCGTAGACAAGACTAAAAATCCGTAGATCTACGGACAAATCCGTAGATCTGGCAACGCTGCATACAACAAACCAACCCAAAGTACACCTTGACTTTAAACATTAATTTGTATATCTCATTAAGTGTAGTTATGCTGTGTCATGCAGCGAGGCGGTCCCTAAAACTACTACGCCAACGGTGTAGTCGAACGAATCAAGATATTTTACGCAATATTTTATGTATTTCAATGTTATGTTACAGCTGGAAGCAGTTCAACTACTGTCACATGGAGCAGCTACAATGTCGGGAGATGCTGCAGCCCAAGAAATACACCAGAAGACTATTGTCAAGTATGGAAGCGAACTCCGCTCTGAACTCTTTGGATTGGGTGAGTACTTGATACTTGATTGCTCGGGCTGTTTCCGCAACTCCACGTCTTGGCGTGTATGTTTGGGTGAGTAATGATTAATGTTACATTTGATTTAAATCTTTTTTAAACTTAGGCGATTTGTATCCATCCCACAATCTTATTAAAACGGGCCTTACTCATGATATTTAATTACCCTACTTAACTTCTTACAACGGCCGTGTTTGCAGCAGGACATGGCCGTTATTGTCTATAATATATTACTATAATGTATACAATTTGATATGTAATGTAACCAAAAGATGCTCGCAGCTAAGCCCATGCACATGATTATTTCTAACTTGCCCTATACCCTGGGAATATCGGTAAATCCATGCCGCTTCTTGCACCCATTAGTTTCGGCTGAACGTTGTCTGTCAGTCAGACAGTCAGTAACAGAAGTATGGTTATTGATTAATATATCATGTATCGCTCTGTCAGTAATCAATATTTATGTTTCAGAAGACAATGACGATGCATTGCGAAAACGCAATATTATCAAGGCGCCAAACTTTACGAGCAACAGCAGTGGCCAGGAAGACATAGACTCCTTACTGAAGTACCACCAGAACATGCAGGAGAAAGTGGCAGAGAACATGGTCATGCTCACCAAGAGCCTCAAAGAACAGTCTCAGATAGCCAGCACGATTATTAAAGCGGACACTGAAGTGAGTACAAGATTTATTTTTCAACCTTAGCGGTTTTAAGAAATGTGTACTTATATTTTAATATTTAAGTAATGGGTCGTAATACGTAATTATTCGATGTTTTGATTCGACGTTTCGGCTTTCTAATAATACAAGCCGTGCTTACGGCCAGTCATAACGTGACCATGACCAGTGTTAACTACCTCGGAACGACGGGTCAAAAGTCGTATCTAATAAGTATATACACGAATAGGTATGACCTGTTAGATAAATCTAAGTATAAGAACATGTTTAAGAGGATCTACGCATTTTGGTGGATAGTTGTGCGCTTCGCTTTTCCAGATCATTGATTGTTATTGAGTCCTAACAAGCATGTTATAATTTCCTTAATACCAGGAAGCACACGAATTTTTGAAATTCAATATTTTAGTATATTCATACTTAGAGTAGTATTCAGCGGTAGCTTCATATAACTTAGGCCCTCTGTTACAAGTGCAAAGAGATGCAATACACCAACCAAACTATCCTGAATCGCACCATTAAAGTTCTTGCACATGCTTAGTATAGATACGAGTTCGCAGCTACTTTACCGCCAGGAACGATCACCAAGCCTTGTCGGAGAATCTTCCTTTTAGTCGGAGGAACACCACCTCATTTCTCCGTAGTCTCATCTGATACTAATATATAAAGCTGAAGAGGTTGTTTGTTCGTTTGTTTGGTTGAACGCGCTAATCTCAGGAACTACTGGTCTGATTTGAAAAATTCTTTCAGTGTTAGATAGCCCATTTATCGAGGAAGGCTATAGGCTATATAACATCACGCTATTATAACGCGGGTGTAACCGCGGGCTCATCTAGTTAAAATTATATAAAATCCTTGCGTTACTATAACGACAAGTCTATGCTCTGGTTCCCAGAGCTAATTCGAGTTTGCACGCAATTTGAGTCGATCGCAGGCGATAACCATTTTCATTAGTTTTCGACTCAAATGGAGTGCGAACTTCGGGCCTTGTATAAAAGTGCCTGCTATATACTTCATATAAGGATGCAGTTTCGGATAAGCTACACGGAAGTTAGATAAATAAGCTACCGTTGAGGCAACGCGCCGAATCCTCTCGTCGTTTATTATTTGTTATTACATAATATTGACTAAATGATGCAAGTACTCCAACAAGTTTTAAAAATGAATGTTATAAAATTGGAATGTCCGTCTGACGTAAATTTAGAAACGTTCAACAAACACGATGTTTTCCTTGTAGTACAGAATATATAAATATTATTTACACTGATAATATTTATTCAATTATAAAGCACCAGGATGCATTTCTCCAGCCATAACATAACAAACAATAACTGACTTGGCAAAATGAATGTTCTCCTACATAGATACATACATACATAGACTGAAGCCTGTTTCCCGGAGGGGCAGGCAGAGACAACTGAACTCCATTTGCAACGATCCTGACATACCTCTCTTGCTTCATTCACTCCCATCAAGTTTGTCATGCATGCTTTTCTGTTTAGGGTACTTCTGACCTGTCCTTTTTAGGGTTCCGTAGTCCACAAGGAACCCTTATAGTTTCGTCATGTCCGTCCGTCTGTCCGTCCGCAGCCTAGCTCAAAGACACCTGGTGCTAGAAAGCTGATATTTGACATGAATATAGACATAAGATATTGCAACAAAACTGTAGAATAAAATTTAGGAAAATATTTTTTTTAAGGGTATCTCCCCTACATATATAGTGGGGTTGAATTTTTTTTTGGTTGAGTATCCCATCATGTGGGGTATCATTGGATAGCTTTTAAAAAAATAATATTAGTTTGCTCAAATCATTTTTCGATCAAGTGATTGGTTTGTCAAATATCAAGCTTTGAAGTGAAAAAAATAGTTAGACTCAAGTGTCCCCCCCCTCTGCCGGCTAAACTATTAATTTGGAAGAGGTGAAAAAAATCACAAATGTAGTACATATAACGAATTTAAAAGGAAAACTATCACGGCTAAGTATATATCACTAGTTTACGAGTAATCGTCGGTTAACTTATAAATACCTATATCTGTGAGTTTACATTGGGCGCGCTGGCTTAATCTTAAAGATATACGTATGTAATGTACTACGGTACTACGTATGTATAGTAGTAGTATATCTTGGAAACCACATTTTATGTTTACAATACATAACTGGATACAAACCTAGTATTTTTCTAAACAAAACTTAGGTTCTTATAATAGTGTTATTAAAATTATTTTTTCAGCAAAATAAATAGTCGGATTTGTTGTACATTAATACCCTTTGCAGCAAGTCATTATGGGCAACTACGGAACCCTACATTGCGCGTGGCCCGACACGCACTTGGCCGGTTTTTTAGGATGTCTCCAATCTGGTCAGAGAACGTCCGCCTAGGTCTTCCCCTTCGTCCTGTCCCATTCACACTTGCGTCATATATCTTCTTTGTCAGTCTTTCGTCATCCATCCTCTCTATGTGCCCAAACCATCTTAACATGCCTCTCTCGATGCTTGTCACTAGCACTACATCTTCTTTTGCCCCACACCACTCTCTTATCACACAATTCTTTACTCTGTCGGTCAAAGACACTTCACACATACTTCTCAGTGCTCTCATTTTTACAGCATTTATTCTACTTTCATGTCTATTCTGCCATACCCAACTTTCACTACCATACATAAGTGTAGGTGTAGTGTACATAAGTGTAGGTAGGTCCGTGTGGTGACGGATTAAGAATACGAAATGTCACCACCCCATATCATCCCATGGGTGTCATAAAAGCCGACAGAGGGAGCATTTTATGCAGAGAAAGCACAGTAAGGGAAGGAAAACTTGATACAAACCCTATACCGACCCGTTTGGCCAGCGTGGTATAGTAGGCCAATTCCTCCTTTCTAAGGAGAGGCCTAGTCCAGCAGTGGACTGTTAACGGCTGATGATGATGACATAAGTGTAGGTACTAACACCCATCTATGCACAGCCAAACGTGCCTTTTTGGACACGTTTTGACTGTTCATAAACGCCTTCAGAGCTCCATTTACTCTATTACCTGCATTAACTCTTCTTTCAATATCTTCTTCATTCTTACCATCTCTTGTAAACAGCGTATCTAAGTATACAAACTCATTCACATGTTCACTCGCTGTCCATCGATCAAAACATTACAAGCCGTAACGCATTCCTCATAAAAACCATAACTTTCGTTTTACTTACATTCACTTTCATTCCTTTCCTCTCTAACGCACCATGCATGATTGTTACCATCTTCTGCAACTCATCCGCTGAAGACTCAAGTATTACCTAATCATCAGCATAAAGGAGGCATTTGACGAGTAACCCATTAATCCTTAATCCGCAGTCACTTTGTTGTAAATCTTGCAAACAACTGTTCATGAAGAGGTTAAACAGCCACGGCGACGCTACACATCCTTGTCTAACATCTTTTTCGATGGTAAACCAGTCAGTGTAGGCCCCGTTTATCCTCACACAAGCTCTAGAATCCTCATAAAAGGATTTCAGAGCTCGAATGAGGCTGCTGTCCACCCCATTCATTGACCGCACCGACCACATTTAATTCCTCACCACTTTATCGTAAGCCTTTTCCAAATCACAAATGCGCAATAGACCTTTTGACCTTTGGCCAAAAACTTTTCGGCTATGCTTCGCAAGGAAAAAACCTCATACCCACTACACTACATTCCATACCCTTTCGGAATCTTGTACATCCCATATTTTCTTGTCGGTTACTTTCATAACTCTTTCAATCAGTACCTTTGCTGAGAAGGCTAATACCTCTATAATTTTTGCAGTCTTGTTGCGAGCTTTTTCCTCTAAAAAGAGGCACAACTACAGCTGTGGCCCAGTCATTAGGTACTCGGCCGGTGCTCCAGCACAAGATATATAACCGCTGCAACTGGCCAACTATGATGCTCTGTCCGGCCTTCAGCATTTCGACTGTAATCCTATCATATCCTGCAGCCTTAACTGCTTTCATACTTCCCAGTGCCTTCACGATCTCATCCACGCCAATAACACGTTCATCATTGCCATCATTACCATTAATTTCATCGATCGGTGTCTCTATCGCCGTTCCTTCAAATAAACCTTTAAAATACTCTTTCCATCTCTTCAGCATGCACGATTCACCATTCAGTATCTTTCCATTCTTGTCTCTGACCGATCTGTATACTGAGGATTGAGTTCTCCCTCGAACTGCACGAATGGATTTCCAGAAAAACTTAATGTTTCTCCGGAAATCGTCAGATAATCTGCTATCAAACTCATCTTTCCTTTCCTCTTTTTTCCTTTTAACCATTTCTTTCAATATTCTTTTTGAACTAACAAACTCCTTTCTTGCTTCATTTATGTCCTCACTCGTTGCTTTTCCCATTCTTTCATTTGCTCTGGCAGCCAACCAATCTAACCAAGCTTTCTTCTTCTCTGACACTGCGATTGTACATCCTTGTCCCACCATGTATTCTTAACCTTTCGTATTTTCCTTCTCTTGATTACACCACACACTTCAGATGCTACACATACTACCTCTTCTTTAAAGGACTGCCATAATTCATCCATATCACTTATGCCTTCGAACCACTCAAATCTTGCTATCAGTCTTCGTTTATACTCATCTTTCACATCTTTCTCTTGTAGATTTTCAACTTTTATTCTTTCCAAGACCCTATTTTCATTATGCTCTCGGTGTCGCCATCCTTTAAAGAGCCCACTTATCCGGCTCAACACCAAGAAGTGGTCTGTGGATGCCGATCCCTCGACACACTCTTGTATCCAACACATTCTTTCTCAATCGTTCATCTACTATTGCAAAATCAATCATACTTCTTCTAACATTTTTCGCCTCACTCGTTTACATATGTATCCTTTTGTGATCAAACATGGTGTTTGTCACACAAAAGCTCCACTCCAAACAAACCTCAAGCAGTGCTTTTCCATTTTCGTTCACACTCATCACCGAATGCACCTAACACCCTTTCAAATCCATCTCGCTTTACTCCCACCCATCCATTGACATCCCCTAACAAGATCAATCTTTCGTTATCCTTACAGTTCCTCAAAATGTCTCTTAAACTTTCCCAAAACTCCTGCCTTTGTCTTGATCTTGCTGTGACATACCCTTAACTATATTGACCGGGGCGTACACCCCTATAATAGAGACACGAGTAAGTCCTACTTTCAAACTCTCTTACACACTCATTCATTCGTGCAGATAGTATTACACCAACTCCCTTGCAGGCTCTGGTGGCACTATCTACCCCAGACCATTACGCCGTTTATACCATTATGCCATGCTTAGTGGTGTCACACCCTTTCCTTTCTGTATCATTCATACAAAGAACATCAATCTTTCTATCATCCATCATCTGACATACTTCATCCAATTGGCCGTCCATCCCTCCTCCAACATTCAACGTTGCAAACCAACTTTCCGTAGGCCGTTTTCCGCCCTCGCGGGGAACGTGACGTGACGGCTTGCGAACCGCGTCGCCGCGACGCCGCCGTATGGAGAAGAAGTAGTTTTTGTTCCCATAGCGATCTCACGAGATTTAGGGATCTAGACTGTCCATCCCCGCAGAGCCCTTTACGGGGGTAAGGTGGAATGTCAGCTGTGCTGTGACCACCAACACAGGCACCCTCCGTTTACGACCAGCTTGCCCTCTGGCCACGAATCCCTCGGCACGGGTCGGTTCACACCTTAGATAGTTCCTTCTCCTAGATAGGTTGCCAACCAAAGCTTTTGTATTATTAACCCATTCGACTCCACAAGATTTTTTTTTCTTTTTAATTTGATCCACTTATTATTTTTTCTTTACTTAATTTTAAATTAATATTATTACACAAATAAATAATAAATTATTCGAAAAACAAGCTGAAAATACAGAAAAAAGAGCAAACTCATAAGTTGCGTTGGCTATAAAAATATTATGGGCAAGTCCGGCAACGCAAACCTCGCGTTGCTAGAATGGTCGGCATTATGCAATCATATCAAACCAAACGAAATATATATAAATAATACCTATAAGTATTTTAATTCTTTATTGGTTTGGGAAATTAAAAATAATAATAACAAATGAAAACACACTATTTAAAATAAGTTTTGTTACGTTGTTAACTTTGCCGTTGTAAAATCTATGTATATATGTCTAATCTAATCACCAATTACCACCAATAACTCATAAGCAGACACAAAAATAATGATTAGATGTAATATGTACTCACAATAACGTACTAGTGGAGATGTTTGTATAATACCATCCCACCAATTGTTGTTCGTGTGTGCCACTCAACGCACCATTTGTGTTGAAATTTTAAATAGTATCGTTTTCACCGGAATCTATTAAAAATGAGTAATCCACATAAATGATAAATAGTAATTGGCACTTTCCTTTCGTTATCACACATCCAATAACTATTTTCACATGAATAAATCAATATTTTTGACGAAATTCTGAACACGTTTACCGGTACAACAAAGACGACTTGAAAATATTGGTTTAAAATTGAAAAACCGTCTGAATTTGGTCTGAATTGACAAATGGCAGTGACGTTTGTCTATGGTTTATCGAATAATTTAATCGTTTAAATCTGAACACAACTACAAAAAAAAATAATTTAAGAAACTATGGCCCCAACGCATAAGGTGCGTTGGTGGCACACGGCAAAAAACGTGCAAAACGCGAGGGGTGCGTTGCTGGAGTCGAATGGGTTAATGCTAAAACTTAAATTTTAACGTAGTAGAGCTTCAAGTACCATATTCTTTTCAATTGATCTACCCTTCTCAGGAATCATAAACCTATACTGAACTAAAACTGAAATAGTCAGAGACAATGCGAATAGTTTTCGAATTTATTGGGATAGACAGAAAGATTTATTCTGTTGATTATTTCGTGATACCAAAAGATTAAAATTTGTGTACTTTGACAGGCCCTGAAGAAATCTTCAGATCTGACGGACAAGAATATGTCGTCGCTCAAGGTGGAATCGGAGCGACTACAGGAACACAGCCGCAGTGCTTGGAAGTGCTGGCTCTGGATCATGCTGGCTGTTGTCATGGTCATATTTATCAGTAAGTTTCTTTACTCTTACTTGCTAAAATTATAGGGCTGTTTAAAAAATATACTCAGTACTAACACCTACCATACCACACCAACGATACCACACTATCCGTACCGCACCATCCATACCGCAACGATACCACACGATTCGTAACTCAGCGTCAATACCACACCATACATACCACACTATCAACACCACACCATCCCTACCACACCATCAACGACACATCATCAACAACACACCATTTTTTTTTCATTCGATACCCATATTGAGGTACTTATTTATGAAAAATATGTAATACGCCATTTTGTGACGGCGGCCATCTTGAATTTTTCATAGTGAGCTCTATTCTACCAATCAAGCTCTTTCATTTGATACCCATATTGCGATTGTTGTGAAGAAATATGTGATCCGCCATTTTGTATCGGCGGCCATCTTGGATTTTTCATAGTGAGCTCTATTCTACCAATCAAGCCCTTTCATTTGATACCCATATTGAGGTTGTTGTGAAGTATTATGTGATCCGCCATTTTGTATCGGCAGCCATCTTGGATTTACAATCATAAAGAATATTATTTTATGTTGTATTGTCATCAAGATTAAGAGTGTGTAGGTACCAAATATCAGATCAATCTGTAAAATTCCAATTACTAAATTTGACCCAAACAAACAAACAAATAAACAGATCAAGCTAAATAAAACTGTTTAAAAACCGTTCAGACGTAATTGCGTGACTGAATAACAAACCAAGCATACAAACTATGACACTTACAAAATTAAAGTATGATTTTACATTAGATGATAAAAATATCCTTTTTGACGTGACAACGTCTTATAAATTGGTTTGCCGGGTGACACTTCAAGAAACTGCGTTACGCTCCGCTCACGTTATGCGCTCACAATGAGAGCGAGTGAGAGGCACGCGTCCCGCCTAAGAGCGAGAGAGACAGACATAAAAAGTGAAAGGCACGCGTCTTTCATCCTTCTTCCTACTATACGAATGAATATTCACATTAAAATTATTTTACCACTCAAAGTCGTTGTCACGTAAAACTTTCGCCCGTATACCGACTTTACAGGCAACCAATTTTCTTTTGTTACAGATATGGTTCTCTTCATGAAGGTTATGAAAAAAAGAAAGTACGAATTGTAAGGTAGGTATGTATTAAGTACACGGTATTACAGGAGTCAAGCCGAAAGTGAACGAAAGTGTATAATATTCATGACTTGATGTAGAATCAATTCTATTTAAGTAATTTTATACCTTATGTACATATTATTTAAGATTATTTCTTGTTGTATTATATTTTACTTATCTATATCGTAAATGTTGTAATATCGCAGAAATAAAAGACAATTCACTCGCCTTAATTTTTTGTCTAGGTATTAATACTTAGGTACTAAGTACCCAGTTACTTTAAGTTTAGAAATGAAAATATTTTTAAATTTCGATAAATTGATACTATAATTTTTATTTTATTCTACCATCATAATATTTATAAAATTATGTTTTTTGAATAATTTAGTTATGAACATGCCAATTTTGGTCCATATTTGGTACTAAAGAAGTGCCTACAATTATGTGGCATACTTAGGACTACGTTTAAATATGAGTTCAAGCCAAGTTGTTCTACGTCCTATAAAGAAAATACATTCATAAAAATACCGCTGTTACTAGCAGTTAGTTACTACTAGTGTAGCCAGGTGTATCGATTTGCGCGGTATGTCCCGATTTTCTCCTCGCAAAATGTGTTAATAAATATTAAAATCTACGATTTTACTGTAATATTTTGTCATTTTTATTAGTCTAGTATATCTAATTGTTAAGATTTATTAGTAGTATCGGCTGCCAAGTCGTATATGCTTATGCCCCGATTAAAAACAAATCGTACCTGGCAACACTAGTTACTACAGAACATGTCAAGGAGCCCTTCCAATCATTAATTCTCTGTGCGTGATTTCTTGGACCTGCATTTTCCAATATCCAAACAATTAGTTTATCAACACTATCAATATTATTTATTTCTCATTACATAAGCCAATACGGCAGGAACATTCGATAACCAAGTGTTTGTACACAATACGAAGGTACGCGTAAGACTACGTTCCCACTATGTCGTATCGTGTGAAGCGTCGTAGTTATGTATTCAAATGGAGGTTCATTCACTTATAGGTCGATTCGATTACCTCGTCCACGACATTTTTTTTGCAGTGACCACAGATTATATGTTTTAAAAACAGCTAGAGACCACATTCCTCCAAAGACAAATTATTCGTCACGACATAGAAACGCGCTAGATGAAGCTATGTTCTCTCTCTAGTTAGACACAGTTTAATTGAGCTATAGAAGCGTTATCGAAGAACACGTAAGACTAAAACTACCTGATTTCGTTGGTAACATGTTATTAATATATTTATATATTGAAACTTGAGCTTTCACTATTATTAGAAACTATACAGTTAAATTCCTGTTCCAACACTTCCCTATAATTTGGCGAATTTCATTCGCCGCAAGCATTTTCCTATGATACTTTGAAGTAATAAATATAGCTCTTTAATGCATATATGCTAATAGACCGGTCTACTTTTTATCATATACGTCTGTCAACTCGAACTTCCATATCTTGTTAGGGCCGATTTCCGTCACGTACAGGTGGGAACCGTTCCTTGTCACTGCCAGTGAGTGCGGGTTTGTGAATCCCTGGAAAAGAGAGGTAAAATATTATTAAAACAATTTAAATAATATCTATTTAGTGCTGTCAGTGGAAAATATTAAACTCTATTAAGTATCTACACCAATTAAAATTTTAAGCGAAACGCGACTTAGTCATTCCTTCAACAAAACAAAAATAAAGGTCTGTTTGTAACTTGTCTGAGTGAGGTAACAAGCATAACAAAATAGGTAGGTTCAGCAACTACAGTAGAATAGATAACTTCCTTTTTTTGTCGGTTGAAAAGAGGAACTTTCACGTCATACATTTGGTGCTATCACTGTGAAGTACTAGGTAGGTACTTTACAGTGATATACTTAGTTCTTTTAATCTAAAAAAGACAATGCTCGCACTAGGTATAAATCCTTCATCGCGGGGGACATTTCATTCACGATATCAAACTACATCCCAATCCGAATCAACAATTTGTGAATCACACAGTATTGCCCCAACACTTATGGTGAGTGGACATTTAAATCACTCAGTCAAATATCTAATAATTGTTATATAATTAATGTTTATAATATAAAACATAAAAACAATTATCAAACTTGTTTATACGCATCTTATAATTTATCCTACATCCAGTTTTATATTTTGAGCATTTAATTTGTTATTATGCGTTATGTAATTGCTGTGCCACCAAATGAGCGTTGAAGCAGTTTTAATAATAATTAGACTATGAAGGAATATTTTAATAATAACTCAATAAATAATTAAATGCCGCGATATTAATTTAAATAAATGGTGACATATTATTATTTCCAAATTCACCTAATTGTCGCTCGAACATACCTATAAATAATAGAACACATGTGTGTTCTCGAACACCTGAATGTTCGGGCGACGCAAACTCGCTGTTGCACACAAATATATAGGAGATTTTTAGAAGTCACAAAAGGAATAAATAATTTAAGTATATACTCACAGTGCTGGGCTCCCAAGTATCCAAAATGTTGCCATACACCGCGTTCACAGTGAATCCTCGAACCGCAATATTCTGAGAAGTCGGGCCATTGACAGCGTAGATTGTGTCGCCATGAGAAGCAACAGCGAACACCCTTCCAAGAGTAGGATCCTCAATTATAGTAGCAGGCTCTAGCATTTTCACGTAGCTCTTCAGGCCAGCTTTAGGGCACACGATCCTCATGTTTTCTCTATCAGCCACACAAACGATATCCAAGTGTTCAAGTAAGGTCACGCTGTGTGGAAGGTTCAAGGTCAGGGTATCTGTGTAGGTCGGGATGGCCAGCAGCAGTTTGCCCGCAGCGTTGAACTTGAGGATTTGGTTGTTGCAGTATCCGTCTGCGACGAATATTTCTCCAGTTGTTGCGACTGCGACTGATGTAGGCATGCATAGTAATACTCGACGTCTGTAAGGATAGCCAGCTGTAAACGGCTCTCCTATGGTGAGCGTTGGGTATTTATGGTTGTTCGGAATGTACTGAAATGAGATTCATCACATTAGTAACAGAAAAGTTTAGTAAAAGAAACCTTTAAAAACTTTTGCCATTTTTCCTCTCTACCTTGAAAACTTGATGTTTAGCTACGTCAGTAACCCACACGTTGTCATGATGGTCAACAGTAAGGCCATGTGGCATGTAGAAGGCATATGCGCCCCAACTGTGAAGCACAGATCCCGAGTGCGGATCAAGAACTAGGATTGTGTCTTCGATAATTGGACCCTTGTCCAAATTTTGGTATACGTTGGATTCGTTGAAAGTGCTGAAAATAAATAACACAATTTTAATTATGTTTGATAAACGTGTCGTAACGAATATTTCTTGGACATTTTGTTCAACTTCAGACTTAATCGTTTTCGGTAATAAAGTTCAGTCTTTATATTTGCGCTTTTGAACGGCGGAAATTACTTTAAACGCCGTCATCAGAATGATAAGAAAAAAATTGACACATGCTTCAATATAACATTAGAAAAAATGAAGCCTTTGTTAAAGTATAAAGTCTAGTAAATGCGTATTTTAAACTTACCTTTCGTCCCATACTCTCTCAGCTCGGTGGAATATTACAGGCTGTCCCAGAGAGTTGATAGACACAGCAGTTATTTGTCCGACGTTGAGGGACTGCTGCGGCCAATCCTTTACTTCTTGAGGTCGCAATACTACTTCATCTTTGGGCTGTAATAAAATAAACAATATTCACTACCGTCCCTTACACAGATCGTAAAAACAATTTCGCTCACATGATCACATCGATTTAATACCTCATAATAAATTCATGATTGCCACGTACCAAGTGTAGATCCAAATTCTTCAGTATGTCTTCATTGCCACCATAATTGAAGTAATCGAAGTTTTCCCGCACTGTTTCTGGTTCACAATTGATTCCATTGAAAAGAAATAAGACTACAGAGATTATTTTGAGGACCGTCATGATATTTGTTGTGATCTGCTATTGTTAGGGTCCGCTTGCTCTGTGCTCCCGCTATTGATTTCGGACTCGGACACGACGGCATACGCATGCGCGCTTCACACGATGGCTTCTCATACAATCTCAAGGTCAACATTAGGGAGACGAGAAATTAAATCCATAAACATCGAATAAACATATATTTATTTTTCACATAAGTCTAACAAGTGTGTTCAACAAAATTTGTCAAGATAAATCGTGTATCACTCGACATTATGTGAATTCGTACAATGTGATGAAATAAACAAATAGAGGTGCATAATCTTAGGCTAAATACGAAAATAGAAGACGAAATTTGATTTCATTTTATACTGAATCAGTCTCAAATTAGAATCGTTGTATGAATTTGGCACATTTGCAGATTTAAGGTTTCCTAGAGACTTATACTCTACGGTAACAAGCTAAAACGTTCAGGTGTTAAGTTGCAATAACATTTTGGGTGTTCAAAAATATTGTATTTATGAATGTTTGCTATTGACCGCGCCATTCCGAGTTGGGTTGATCCCATATGTAGCCGGTCTCCGTCATGGAGCAAACAGCGTTGTAGTACCGGCCAGGACTACGGCAATACGACCATGACGGACATTTACACCGAAACAGTGTTTGGAATTCTTCTTTGCATACTTCGTTCCACCAACATGTTCTCTACAACAGGTTTTATTGATTTAGGTACAATTAGCGCTTTATGTTTTTATTGTAGATAAGATTGTGTAACCTAGATGTGTGTTTAGTACTGTACCTCTGTAATGTATCCTCTGACGGATTGATCCGAGTAGCTTCGTTTGGTTATAGAAGCAGTTTCAAGCATTGCACTCAACATAAGCACTAACGCGAACATTACATATTGCGCCTGAAACGTGTAATATACGTACACAATACACACAAATACACTTTATTTAACACACACAAGGGTTGTTCACGTCCAGTTGTTGATCTTACCTTAATCATAGCAGAGTTTCTGGTCCAAAAATAGAAAATTATCGGACCGAGTAACGTTTCATTTCCACGCCCCCTGACGGAGCTTTCAGGTTCGCTTTTGTAGGGTTGCGACTGTTCTCACGTGTGCCTTATCGGTATTTATTTATTATATCGTGTAGCTGCGGGCTGGATATCGTTGAATTGTTTAGCTGTTTCACCTGTACGGTGGACCAAACTTTTGTCGATAGTTGCTTCCTGCCACGTAACTACCTTTTAGGCTTTTGTTGAATATGAGCTTTACCGACGGACGTGCCTAAGTAGATAATGAGTCGTTTGATAGAACGATATATTTGTTTACAGTGGTACTGAAAACTTGGTGAGTAGGTAAATTAAAATTAAATAAAAATAGGTTACAGTTAGTTAACTGTTTGTTCTAATTTTTGTGGGGATGCTGGGTATCCAGAAAATCCAGGCAAAAAGTGTAATTAGGCTAAGTAAGATGTAACTGCGACTAAGCATAGGTATAGCACATGCAATTTACAAATAAAACATAATATTTAATTATCAAAATGTATTAAACTACTTAACAATTATAAATACATTTACAAAATCACTAGCTACATAAGACTCACGTGTTCCTTAACTTAAACATAAAACAGTGACAACAAAGATGAACGAATAATATTAGGTAATAAACATTATTAAGAATAAATAAGAAGTTTAAAAACTAAGATGTTTTCGAGGAGAATCGAAACAATTCAATTATTATTTATAGAATGGCACTTAGGTGTAAAAAATAAATAATTTTAGTACAAGTCTAATTATCAACAGCTTTGGTTGGAACTAACTACCACTACATTTGGGATTGTCTGCCCTCTCTCTTGTGAGGCTCTCTTTCTAATATTTCCTACATCGCTTGTATATTTTCTATTTTATTATCTTCGACATTTTCATGTTCTTGTCGCCTATGTAGCTCCTCTGATTCCTTCCTGTAAATTAAAATTATTTGAAATTCGATAGGTACCTTTGATGCCTTGGGGTATTTTGTAGTATTTTATTGCGAAATTAAAGCCCTGTTGTATAAGCCTAGACAGCTAAAAGTGGAGTAAGTACACATAATAGGTAGGTACATAAAGTAGGTATCATCATCATCCTCATCATCATCAGCCCTATATAAACTGTCCCACTGCTGGGCCCGGACCTCTTCTCACTATGAGGAGAGTAAGGCCATAGCCCACCACGCTGGCCAAGTGCGGGTTCGCAGACTTCAAATGTCTTTCGAGAACATTAAGGAGAACTCTCAGACAAGCAGTTTTCCTCGCGATGTTTTTCTTAACCCTTAAGCAAGCGATAATTAACAATTTAATAGTAGGTATACTATACATATTATAAAATCGACTTCAAAACTTGTTTCGAGTTTATTTCTTATTGCCCCACGCACTGCAGTTTCTATAAGTAGGTTGGTATACATCTCAAAAGTTATAGTCAGCATAATTACCGTTGCAGTATGCAAATGACTTGCTCATCCATTCATTCTTTAGTTCCCGTATTTTGAAATTTGTAATGCAGAGATATACTTAATGTATTGGGAATAATAGGCCTCATTTTATTAATAAAATAGGCATGTTGTATAATATGCATTTGCATCTTATGACATTAATTAGAAAAGCAATATTATTCTGGTATAACAATTGCCAAAGCAATGTCTATTTCATTTTATTGCATTTCTAGTTATTATTTCTAAATTTAGGTGCAGTGCCGTGCTAAATTTAGGAGCAATGGGTCCCAGAAAAGCGTAATGGTTGCCCAATTATTACATATAAGTAATTTTTAAAAGGGAGCAGTTCTTTTCTCGGTCCATTTAAATGTGAACATTGCGATGTCATATAAATTGTACTGCCACACGTCTGTCTCTTTAGAAAGACCAGGTAAACACCAGTCCGTCTAACGGCCGCCCCAACATATGGATTTGGAGATAAGAGATATGGATTTTGTATGGAGCTTGTCCGTGTGGTGACGGATTAAGAATACGGAATGTCACCACCCCATATCATACCATGGGTGTCGTAAGAGCCAACAGAGGTAGCATATTATGCAGAGAACAGCACTGTAAGAGAAGGAAAACTTGATACAAACCCTATACCAACCCGTTTGGCCAGCGTGGTATAGTAGGCCAATTCCTCCTTTCAAAGGAGAGGCCTAGTCCAGCAGTGGACTGTTAAAGGCTGATGATGATGATGTGTCAAATAAGCATCTCTTATCTCTAAATCCATGGATAGGTCGGTTATCGAATCCGGCGATAAGTGTGAACAGGCTCTTAAACGCTAGTAGGCACTGGTGAGATGTAAACCAAATTAAGTGACTATAAACTCACGTATATTTGTTCGCTGATTGGAAGATACTCTTGGGACACAGGCGGTAGTACGGCCAGCACTCGCCGCCCGCTTCGCCGGCCCTTTGCGCTTCTACGTACTCATCCATGAGGCCTGCGTACGGCGACTTGCTTGGCCTGAAGAATACAAAAAAAAGATGATTCATCATCACCATCCACATCACGTCGGCATAAAGTCGTCCATTTCTAGATATAGGCCTCTCCCATCAAATTATTACTTGTTTATTTTCGTGCTCGCCATCGGTATAAGAACGTAACTTAGGTTTGGTGTTAATGGTTTCAGACTGTGTTAGCCTATGGCATAGATACCATCCTCAATATAAGCTCACAGTAACTCAAATCTGTTTAACGGTGAAATATAAGTCTGTAACGACGAGCCTGCAAGAGGTAATCTTGATATGAAAATTTAAATAGACAGCCCCGGAAATATGAGGCAGGGGTCTATTCAAATGATATTCTGAACTTATGTACCTATCGTTTCCAATTTTAGGGTGCCACATGGCACAACGCACTATCTTTATCGTCGTGCTTTTGATACAATTCGTGCGATCACTCTTTATGCATGGTAGAGCATAGTTATGATAGGCCAAATTGCCATGTTGCGGCGCGATAAAAATATTACATGGGAACCTCGTGTTTTCCCTTTATCTATGGGTGCTAAACATTTGAAGAACATTCTGAGATAACATATTTATTTGGTCTGATTATCATAGAAGCTTTTTATATGCTATGGTGTATTTGATGTAGGTACATTTTTAGACAGAAAGTATTCGGTACCTACCTACTAACTTATATAAAACTAGATGAGGCCGCGGTTACACCCGCGTTATTTAAGGCTACTGCTCCGCTCCCGTCGCTCATAGCGTGATGTTATATAGCCTACAGCCTTCCCCGATAATTGGGCTATCTATCATAATCATCATCAGCCTTTAACAGTCCACTGCTGGACCAGGCCTCTCCTTTGAAATAAGGAATTGGCCTACTATACCACGCTGGCCAAACGGGTTGGTATAGGGTTTGTATCAAGTTTTCCTTCTCTTACAGTGCTGTTCTCTGGATAATATGCTCCCTTTGTCGGCTCTTACGACACCAATGGGATGATATGGGGTAGTGACACTCCGTATTCTTAATCCGTCACCACACGGACAATCTAACTATCTAGCGGGCTCGGCTCACGGGCTATCTAACACTGAAAGAATTTTTCAAATAGGACCAGTAGTTCCTGAGATTAGCGCGATCAACCAAACAAACAAACAAACTCTTCAGCTTTATATATTAGTATAAGATGTAATAACATTTTGTATAATAGTTTTAAATTTCTTTTCGGGATGTTTACCACGTCATACCGTTGTTTCGACTAACTGATATTTCGGAGAATACATGAGTGATTATGGCGCTTGGAACAGTGGACAACCGAAACATCGTATACCCTTTCAGTACACAATATTTCGTTGCAGTTTAAATTAATGTTATTGATCACGAAAGCTTGAATTCAGACACAATATGTACATATCTAGATACTTACGTAAAGAATAGCTTCATTACTTCGCCTAAGAAACCGAAGTTCGTTAACGGATGCGCCTGTATTTCGCAAATTGCCCTCAAAAGGCACTCTTTTCCAGACATGCCAAAGTTTGCTAACATATCCTCAGCTAGTCCGTATAATATCGCTCTGAAAAATAATATTATATAAGTATAATCATTTACAATCTTTAGATGGTATTTTTCAAAGTTATAATCTTCGTTAGCATTAATCGGTCAATCTAAAACCAAACAAATAATCTATGGAACAAAGAACTCCTTCTTGTGGAGTTAATGATTTGCAAAAAACATACATTTCGGCCAATTGATTCACTAAAAGATGTCCCTATGAAATTATCAAGAGATGATTGTTCTTTCAATGAGTCAAACCTAAACATTTTCGTTCTGTGCAATTTTGGTAGTCTGCAGAGGGTTACTCAGTAGTAGGTAGGTGACAATTAATAGTAAATTGTATTCCTCGACGTAACAAATATACGTAAAGGCCTATCATTATGTTCTAAATTCCTCCATTTAGTTTACGTAATGGCGTCGCTTTTCGAATCACAGTTGGAATTTCAAGCGATTGTTGTGAATAGACTTCCTGCGTCCGTCGCCAGTTGTCCTTCGTGAGTTGAATTTACGATAAGTTCATCAACGTAAAGGTGAAAGTGACGGCCAATAACTTACTACTGTTTCTGGCATCCACGTGGTGGCTTTGCCACTGAAATACGTGCTAATAGCTATTGTATGTGGCCCTTATTCACCACCGTTTTCCTTTGTTCCTATAAGAGCAACCTATTCATTCAGTAATACGCCCATTGTAACAACTGCGCCAATTTGCATAACCATATTTTACCTTTCGCCTCCATATAATTTGTCCAGTGCTGCCTTCTCTTGTTCTGGAGTTACTGTCACAGTTGATCGTTTACCTCGTCTTCTATTTAAGTATTGTCCTACATAATCAGCTAGTACGGATACAGCGGCTCTTCCCATTGACCGAGACAAAATTGATGGGAAATCTCCGTAAGGATTCTCGTTATCGGTTAAACCAAGTTTATCGAAGTCAACTGCAAATATAAAAAAGTGAATTAGTGTTCATATTGATGAGGTTTTAAACGTAGTTTTGGTTTTTAGTATTTAATTTTACACAGTTAAAATATTTTTAATAGGACGGCAACATCTTCGCTAATTAAGTAACTGTTTCACTTAGTCTATAACATTATTTATAATTAAAATATCTACAGTTATTATTTTATAAGGCCTCTCTCCTAAGTTATTTTATATTATTCGACTTCAAACGAATCAAGATTATGTAGGTAATACTAATACAATAATTAAACAATGTGGATCTAGAAAGTTTGTGGGTTAACTATATTGATTCCTACAGTTACTTTGCTACAAATAAACTACGACTAGGTATAATACTGCAGCGCTATAATAAATCTCTTGTATGCCAGAACGTAGATCTACGCGTGACACTCTTTTATATCGAACTTGGTGTTCTGGCATTCAAGTGGATAAGTATATAAGTACAGTACGTAATTCTACAAGTATTTTACATTCTACAATCCAATGCTACTTCAACTCCTAATAGACCTAAAAGTACTGACTTTTAAACTCCAGCTCATATTTCATAGTACCTGAAAATGGTGCACGAATTATAGGTAAGTTAAATATTTAGACAGGTAAATAAGTAATCTAATGACTTAGCCATTACGTAGAATTTATTGACTCAACCTGAGAGTATAACCAAATAAACTTTCGTAAATGTATGTAGTTCTCAGATAGATAAGTATCAAAAAATAAACTTACTGGTGAAAGGAAAAGCCACGGTCATATTAGACAAGAACCCAACGGGTGGGTGTCTAACGAAGGGTAGAGACAAGGAAGGCGTAATGGTCATTGTGGTACCAGGTGGTAACGCCAGCCGGCCATCATTCGTGATCCATAGTAACCGCTTTTGGCGGGAATGTGGCACGTTTTCCTTCGCCACATCGTCTTGTCTGTTTAGTGAAGCCATCGGCAGCATAGCCGCTAATGCTATGCTTAGTAATACACGGGGAACTCTTGCATCCATCGCCTACCTGCACAGTAAAAAATCTTTGATTAGTAGGACACTTTTTAAATGTATGAGATAATAGCTCCTTGGTATGAGACATCTTAAATGAGACATCGTTGATATATTTAATCTGTGTTAGATTTTGACAAGTTTGACTCAGTCGATGTCATCTATAAACAAGTTGTAACAGCCTTTGTATTACAAATATACATACCTAAATACGTTTTAATCAAGTTTTAATTTATATACAATGCATAAATCAAAATGCACTCATATACGTATTAGAGATGATAATGATTACAATTTGGACGTAGAGGCATTCATCAACTCTTTACAGACGGAATTTAAAATGGATATTAGGTCTTTACCGCAATGGCGAGAGTTAGTAAAACGATTACACGTTGCCCAAACGGATTACAAGCGCCGAGTTCAATACGCAAAACTACAAAAAGCTCTAATTATAGACAAGTTATATACTGAGTTCAATAGACCATCCCCATTTGAGCTCAGCGAAGTATTAGCTAGAACAGCTACCAAGTGGAACCAAATGAAAGAAAAACATAAAAGTGCCAAAGTTCCTTCAAGTGATTCAATAGCGGAATTAATTGATGAAGCAGGCGAAGAAAATGTGGCAGAAGAATTGGAAACAGTGCATCCAAATACAGAAAACGCTTCACAAGAGGATACATCCATACCGGAATCATCAAAAACAGTTCCTCCATCAAAGGCAGGACTGCGGTCAAACACAACACAAATTATTCAACCTTTGGCTGCAACTAGCTTACCAGTATTAGTTTGCACTAATCCGCACAAGTTGATATCGCCTCTAAATTCACAAACTAGCCAACTAAGTTACCATGCTGCTAATGATCTCAAATCGCTGATGGCAGGTATCGAAGGTGAAATAAAAGAGTGGCAGCCGTCGACGCAAGCAGTCATATGTAATCCTAACCCAATTAATATTAGATATAACACGTTAGATGAGCAATCCCTTCCTTTTTCTCTTACTAATTGCACGGGGGAATACTTACACATTCGATTTAAATACATCACGGAGACCTCTCCATTTATCAAAGCCAAGATATGCCCCAAAATTCCAAGACGACTCTATCCCAGTATACCTGTTCTATTTAAATTCATATTTAAATTAAGAAACGAAGAAGCGTTTCAATCAGGATTATATTTTAGAATTGGCCGAGCCTTTTATGCTAATGCAGCTACTGAACCCTTATTTATACCAGTCGAAAGTACATTTGGACAAGATCGAGCAGTAAGTGTTTCAGATCCTGTAATAATTCCGTCCGTTTATCCTTGGCAAATTAAAATTGAGCATGATTCTAACTATCCAACTGGAACCATCAAAATAAATGTGGAAGATCAATATTCATATCATTTACGCATACAAAAACGTCAAATCGATTTATCAATTGATCCTGATATTTTTATGTCTATGAAAGCATCTTCATTGAATACTGAGAGCATGGAAGAACGAGAATCTTTTGTTGTAAGTGAAACCGTTTTCCCGATTGAAAGTACCACTAAGAGTCAGTCTTCGACGAAGAGTAACTTGAACAAAAATAAGCCTGGTGCAAAGAATAAAGTTATAGCTGACACTAAACGAACAGAAAACGAAGTTCAAGAAGTAATCGTATCTGAAGACGTTATATTCCCAATCGTTGACGACATCGTGCAGCTCGCCTTAGAAGCTTTTGTATTTGATTATACTTACATTTATCTAAAGCCTTACTCTAAAACTAAAGTAAATGTGTACTTTACCAAAGCAGAACATGTCGGGTATCATCAGAGCTACTATGACTTTGAACTAATTGACCCAGAAACAGAAACTGTTGTAATGAACAAAACTATCAAAGTGTTTGCGGAAGTTCTAGCAAATCCTATTCAAATAAAACCTGTTATATTAGACATGTCGAATTCAGAAATGTTACACGGTTATTATGAGGATCAATTCGTTGTCACTAATACTCATAAAGTGTTCCCTGTTACCGCATACATTAAGTTGACTACAAAGATGAAAAAGCTCTTTTATGTAATTCCGATGAAATCTGTGGTGCCACCACGATCGAGTATGACGTTCGAAGTTAAGTTCTGTTCGAGAGATTACTTGGAACCATCGCTAGTCGATGACTTAGTACATTTTACGTTCAAGATCGTTGTCGTTGGATATAAAACGGTATACCATCATATACCGCCGATATTTTACGAAATAATTGCACCTTGTGCAGGCGAATTCAAGAAACTTTACAATGAAAAGTATTTTAAAGATTCTGTAGAGTAAATGATAATTAAATTTGTTCTATCATATATTTAATTAAAAGATTTTGAGAATATAGTATATTTTTTTTTACTTTTCTAAGTAAAATACTTTAAATATTATTTTATTTTATTTTATAGAATCACGCCTGTCTCCCTGAAGAGGTAGGCAGAGGTGTAATACTACACCCACAATTCGCCATGAATTTGTCCCACGTAATAGGGGGCGAGCCTATTGCCGTACCGGGCACAACTTAACTTTAAATATACAATGGGATAATGAGATAAAATGCGACTTGTATTGCCAAAGCTGCCTGGTGTGAAACTGACTGTAAACTAGCCTTGATACAGTGTATCACAAATGTAACTCCTATCTAGACATCAAATCTCAGTGCTCGGCCCACGGTTTCACAAGTCACCACTACTACGCCTTTAGTGAAATTATTTATCTTATAATGAATTTGATCACAAAGAAGGTCCTCTTACTTATTTTATGATTCATCATCTTTAACTGTTCAGAATTTAACATCTAAAATAAACCAACATTTCCAAAAAATCGTTTATTGAACACCACATTAAATTTCAACTCACAATTTTCATAACCACGCTGCTACGAGCAACTAGCATATGAAACTTGGTTTACTAATTCACAGAAAAGAGAAAAAGCTCTTCATCGAACTATTCAGAGAAACGAAACTATACTTAAGGAAAATCTGTAGGCAACTAGTATAGGAAAGGCGGATAGGAAATACCTAGAATAATTCCTAGGTAATGTTTGACAAGGATTAAACCTGTTCAATGTCCGACTTGTGTATGTAATACAGGCCAAGTGAGTTGATTGCTTGAACCCGCATAATATCCCAGACCAGATCTGCAGGTCACAACAACCGGTTCAATGCGACAATCGAATATAAATCAGCGATACCATTGATCGAATCGATTGCATTCGAACTTTTACGACAACTCGATTTACGCGTACATGATTTATTGCAAGCAGACAGGTGGTAAACATTTATAAAGTATTTTATATCATATAGATATATGATTTAAATAATATAACCTGAGCTGGACTTAAAAATATAAAATCTTCAGGCCACGCAGAATGCAGGGTACCACATTTGCTCTTACATAGTGACCTCAAGTTATAAAACCGCACGTACGGAACGATATTTATTTTATCGCCCGCATTAATATGATCAAGTTGGTTCAGTATTAATCGTTAACTCGTTAAGCCCTCTCAGGTATGACAACTTTCCTTGTAAATTAAAATCCCATCTAGAATTCTTTACACACGGCCATGTACTGCGGTTTAGGTAAAGGGAGTTTATTATCTACCTAAACAAATAATCCTGTAATTATTATAACAGGCTGCAGTGTAGAATATGGTGATGAAAGCGCAGATAATTCTGTCAGCGAAAAAAAGACTTTATTGCGCATTTGTTATCATGAAGAAAATATAAACCGATTTTATTAGGATTTGCAACGAAGTAAAATTAGATCGCGAAAAAGCATAATTCGGTTATATGTCACATTTTTGGTTTAAATAAACCGAATTCCTTGCGGATTGAGTTGCGAGCTGATTGTAAAATAATGATATGTGGGTATATATAATATCAATAATATGCATTTTTCAATGTTTTAAGTGTATGCAATATATTATCTTCCTAATGTTTGCACTGAAAGAAATACGTATCATTGAATCCTCAGGGATTAAAGTTTACAGTGTACAAATTCTAGTCACTATAACGGCTGGTACGCAACTTTAAATTCCACAACAGAAGGAGGTCAGAACCTAAATGTATTATGTAATTCAAAAAAGTTTTTGATTTTTTTTTCTCTTCATCCATAATTATATAGCTGCAGAAAGATAGCAGTGGTTTTATTTATTACCACGCCAGAGGTATTCTTACGATGTTCTGTGGGCTTGCTGGAATATATGATAGTTGGACGGTTTCAATGAACGTATACAAGTGAAAATATTTCAATATTTGAAACATTTCAACTTAGGGGTTGGCCCAAATACGACAGTCATAAAAACTTAGGTGTTAGTGGCTTTCTATGAACGTTTAAAGCAGTGCCAGGAAACGTACTTAAAATTAATGAAGGAAAACGAATGCTACAGAGCAATTTGGATGCACCACCTATTAACATAGCTACGTGGCCGGATGGCCGTCAGTCCTAAAAACTGAGATACGAATTGCATTGCTGATGTTAAAGAGGTTGCTAATAACAATTTCCGTTGCAAAAATTCACAAGTAATTTGCCCATTTCAGGTATTGGTCATAAATCTTTACGATTGGTAATTTCGCAGGCATTTACTTTACGCTACTAAACAAACACATTAAATACGTTGCTGAAAGCATATTTCATTCGTCACAAATGTTTATTAACAATAGGCTTGTAGTGGTAAAATCAAGATGTCCGCTCTCCGTTTTAGGTTTTAAACTTTATAACAATTGGTTAACGAGTTTTTTAGTATAGTCGCATTAGCAAAGCATGACTTACTGCTGTTACCAGAATTACTGTTTGTTATTCACAGATGGTGTATCTGTATTGTTATCCGTGTATATTGTTAACTTATACCTACAGGAAATACAGTGACTGCAGTCGGCAAATTGAAATGCAATAAGCATAAAGGTTTCCAAAATGCAAAGACATGGACTATGTCGATTGCATCTAAGTGCATAAGATCTGCACATATTCTTAGTGCACTGAGATTTGGTAACATATTATACTAGAGATAAATATTTCTATTATTACGTTGCTAATTTACAACGTATTGCGGACCTGCCTAAAACCTCACTAATATTTTGATTTCTGCTGCGGTTTTCTGTCATTTGGAAGTTCTGTGTGTTCTGTTTGTGATTATAGATATAAATTATTGCAATTTAATATCGGTACTCGTATGTATAAGAGGGATCGTATCAGTTGTAAAGCACGCAGCCGATAAACCTCTTGAAAACCAATTTGTTAAACATGTAGCGTTCATAAACATCTAAATACCAAAATACGTATTATTAAAACCTAAATTTATAGCATGCATTATTCAGACATGCTAAATTTTATTGTTAGTGAATATAAATTGCTTTAACAATAGCGCCACAGTACCGCTCTATATTAGAATTAAGGCTATCGTCTAAATCGATCAAATTTTCTAATCGTTTGCCTTCTTTGTTATTCATTTATTCGTTAGCGATTCACAACACGTGCACAAATGTATTTACGAGTTGTGTACTCACTTGAGAGCTCCAATGTTCAACGATACCCAATCGAATCCATTATGTATCGGATTGTCATCAGGAATTCACTGGTCATTCATTTCGTCCAATACTTTCACGCTCAAAATTGGTGAGGGATATTGGCTTATTTGCTCGTTCGATAAATTGCGTGGTCTAACAATATTTCGCAAAATATGCTTATAAAATTAGATACGAAATATTTGTAGGAACTCTTTTCCTGTCTGTAACTCTTTCACGTCTCTGTTTTTGGTAAAATTTTGCAAGAGGTAAGATATTCGATTCGATTCGAATGGACGTTGAAATCTACCGATCCATTAAGTGCTATTCCATGGAGCCTACGAACGTGGGTTCAGTGAGGTAATATTTAAAAAAATATTATGTATCAGATCTATATCGCGCAATTATTTAAAACTATAGGTAAAGTACCTTCTATATTCCTCGACTATATTTAAAAAAAATATATTACATTATATATTAATGTGTAAGAGTTTTCACAGTTGTTTCATCTTAATTCTTATCTTCTCTAGGGAAATTTCACCGGCAGTCACCGAACTCGGATGTTATTCCTGATATGGGAAAAGGTTAAATACCGAAATCATTATACCCATTTTTGAAACACGCTCACAGTCCATTTTCATTTGTCATGTTTCTTTATACGGATATAATCTTGTAATGCTAATATTTATGGTGAACTTTGATATATGTAAGTATATGTATTTTTATATCTGCATGGCAATGTAGCGATACTAAGAAAATAAAAAAAATATCGATTTCAAACACATCGATGGCTATTGTTTTACTTTCTAATTTAGTTACTTATAAACGGCTCGTTCTCTTAATTTAGTTTCAGGATTTGGTGCACACTTTGATTTAAAGTCTGTTTCGAATCGTTTATGAATTTATCGCAGTTTAGGTATGTGAGTCCCACCCATATTTCGGTTACTTTACAATAGTCACGGACAGAATGGTGGCATTCATCTTGATGGGTGTAGTTATTTGCAAGAACCCGAACATCGACGTTACGCAGAAAGAACTCTCAGTATCCTGAAGTCTTGCTGTACTTTTGCTTTTCTCGAGTTGAAGTAAGCGGATGTTAGATCAAAATCCCCGACATTGTCGAATATTGCAAACATCATCCTTATCGTTGAAATCAAGTTTTTATTATATTTTTTCAAAGGCTCCTGACAAAATCGTTTTAATGTGTTAAATAGTGCTACGTAAACTAGTCTTTGACTATTTAGAAATGAAACCTTTAATAAATTTTACCAGTCTCAATTTATTAAATTTGTATTATAAAATCTGATTAATAGCTAACAGGATTAGTTATTATGATTTCCTAATAAATGAAGCCGTGACAATCTGACAAATTTACCAGTGATAAGATGACCCGTAATCACTACGTTATACGAACGCACATTACTCAATTTCAGCACAATACCCATTATGGTTGACTCGGAGATTTTATGTTTTTCATTGACCATTTAAGGAAGAGTATGTCAGTATGTACACGAGTCGGTGTGCTATAACTGTCCAAGGAAACATCTACATTGACAATAAAATTTTACTGGATTCAAAGTAATATATGTTTATAAGTTAACCCATTTAGCTAGCCTAAACGAACCGTGTTCTTATTTATTGGTCAGAATAAGAACAGATGACGTCTTTGGCGTCAAAGCATTGATCGTATACCGTTGCTTCATTAATAGTTGGAACATTAGCCAAAGATTAAATTGTATTCGTCGCAAGTCTCTATTCAGCTTCTACACAGCTCATGTTACCTAATGAGCAAGGCCCTTTGGTCTGAATTATGCATCGCTAGAACTTGATTTACACATCGGAGAACATGCGCATTATTGCCTATCTCTTTGTGAAGACGCATTCGGTACAGAATAATAAATGTACTACTTAGTAGTTAATAGTAAGAGAAGAGAACGACATGTGTTTTATAATGTTCCAATGAAAGTAAACTTTATTCACGGTGGTCTTTAAGGTTTGGCTCAAGGTACAATAAACTGTTATTTTCCGGTTTATTTTTATCGGTGTTGATATATTGCGATTTCGTCCTTCGTGTTCGAGTGTCCGACTTTCGCCTTCGTTGTGTATCGAATTTGTTTAAAGGAAACGCGATGTCATCATTATTTACACCGGTGTATTTTTAGGATGTTTTCCTGTTGTATCTCAAACAATAATAAGTAAATATAGCTACCGTGTCTTAAGTAATGTTTACCGTATTTCGTCGTTTAACGCTATACAGAAGTAGAGTAGGTACGAGACAAATGTCTCCTTTGGCACACATTTTTTTAAATCATTTCAAACGGTACAGTATAATATATAAATACTGTAGAGATACACACATCAACAAAGTCTAGGGATATCTTAATCCTAAATTATTTACGAGTTTATAGTTTAGAACCTTTTTAGTTTCCACAAAAAGTTTATATACAGATTAAAACCTCTTTTATTCTATTTTCAAAATTTGAACATGGAAAGAAAAAAAACAAAATAATAAACAAAATATGGCGTCAAATTTGCTAGTAATTCGTTACATTAAAGAAAGTTAAAACTGTTTTATTATAATTATTAATGAAAAGGGTTTTTAATTGTTTTTCTTTTTTTATTTAACGTGACGTACGAACTTTAAAAGTCATGTCACGTCGTCATTTGAGTCGAGATGAAATGTTACGAGCCGTGGGCATGTTAGAAAATGGTGCAATTCAACGCGTCGTTGCTGAGGCCCTACATACCAGTCAAAATGTGATATCAAGGTTGTGGTCACGTTATCGCAGTACTGGAGATGTGGCCGAACAGCACACAGGTAGATATCGTGTTACTACGCAGAGACAGGATCGATTTCTCCAAATGACCGCCAGAAGACAACCCAATATCACAGCGCTGCAACTAGTGCAAAGGCTCCAGGAGGACCACCAGCTGCTGGTAAGCGACCAAACCGTGCGAAGAAGGTTACATGAAGTTGATCTTCATGCTCGAAGACCATTGCGTGTTCCAGCATTGCGACGTGGCAATCGCGGTCGGCGGCTTTCGTGGGCTCGGGAGCATTTACCATGGAGTGACGAACAATGGTCTTTGGTGCTGTTCACCGATGAGTCCCGGTTTGGGTTTCACCCGGATTCACGAAGAACACGCGTTTGGAGAGCTCCAGGGAGAGTTAGCCGTCTACGGCACCCTCAGGAGGTCCACCCATACCAAGGCGGGACAATCATGGTGTGGGCAGGAATTCGTCTTGGCGGACGAACCCAACTCGTTTGGATCCAAGGCAGCATGACTGCACAAAAATACCACGAGGAGGTAGTAGAGCCCGTTATTGTCCACACAGAACTCAAATAGGCCATGAATTTCTACTCATGCACGATAATGCTCCTTGCCATACGGCGCGGCTGGTATCGACCGCTCTCCGAGAGCACGATATTCAAGTTTTGGATTGGCCTGCACAGTCGCCCGACTTAAATCCTATCGAGCATGCCTGGGACATGTTACAACGAAAAGCTTTGAGAGATTTTCCACCAAATTTGACGACTGAACAACAACTTTACGAACACTTGCAAAGGACATGGGACCTCATACCGCAGCAAGACATTGACAATTTAATTTTAAGTATTAACAATCGATGTCGATGTGTAATCAATGTAAGAGGTGGCAACACTGATTATTAATGATTAGATTTTACAAGATTTTTTCCATTTTTATTAAAATTAATAGTTTTTTAAGAAGAAATGTTTGTTGTTATCATACAAATTTTCCATGATGATTAAAAAAAAAAATTTTTTTATTTAAAACAAAAAAAAACACGAAATGTTTTTTATTTTTATTAAAGACCTTAAAATAATCTATGATTCTTCTATTTACTGTATCAGAAAATTCTTCATAGATTTTTAGATATTTGATGAAATATAAAATATCCCTAGACTTTGTTGATGTGTGTATGTACACATATAAGTTATCCAAAGATGCAATTGCGAATGCCGATTAACTTATTAATGGTCATTTACCGATCAACACAGCCAAGCTTATAGCCAGAATGTCATTATGAGGAGTTGACATCTCCTGAACTCAACAACCCATTTTCTGAACCCGAAAATCCTCACCCATTAGCTTAGACAGCTCGGCAGATTTAGGAGATTGAACGCACAACATCTGCATACGGTCAAAAGCACGTAACCTCTGTAAGGAAGCTCATCTTAACACAGTAATATTAGTTTAGTTGTGATTTTATGTAGGCTTTTTTAGATCCCTTCCAGGGCCCTGTTTAATAAAGCTGACAATGCGACATGTCCGACATATATATGTCAAAAAGTGACAATTTGACAATTTCTCTGTTTAATAAAACTTGCAAACGACAAAATTGTCATGGTGGAAAATTCACGAATACGTCGGATTGTCGCGACCATCCGACATTTTTCTGTTTAATAAAACCTTTTAAGCGACAGGTGACAGGTGACAATATGTCGTGAAAAACTTGTCAAATCTGCTTTATTAAACAGAAAATTGTCATGACAATTTTCTGTTTAACCGTGGTTTTCTGACATAATATGTCGAGTTTTATTGAACGCATTTTTACATGACAAATATGACAAGATTTTTCAGGTTATATTTCTTTGAGATTTTTCCTGTCGATTTTTGACATATTTATCACTTTTATTAAACAGCTTTAGCGCGACAATTGTCAGCTTTATTAAACAGGGCCCAGCATGTTGCCTTGCCTTACAACATCTTTTAAAAATACTTGTATTGTTCTTGATGTCAATTACAAAAACGTAACGACACTTTATGTTACTTAAATTGAAACACCGCTACCGAGATTACTTCATCTGTAATGGCTTTGTTCTATCTGTGCTCACTGCTATGTCAGATTATATCATAATTGGACGAAGAATGTACACCGATTTGCTTCACTATACGATTGCTGACATGGTACTAAAGTTCCTAGACGGGTTTATTCATCGGTTAGCTTTGTCATAATCTTAATATATAAAATCCTTGCGTTACTGACTGACTGACAGACACGCTATAGCCAAAACTTTTGGGCGCAGGAAGCTGAAATTTGGCATGTATGTTCTTTGGGGACCGTAGGGGTGCACTAAGAAGGGATTTCCCGAAATTCTCACGGGATCGGCCAAAACGGGTTAATTAAAAAAAATGCGTGCGTAGCTGCTGGCGTCCTCTAGTATATTATAAATTACTAGAGGGACTTATATTATAAATTACTACAGGGAGGGATTAGGATCTTTTGTAGGGACGGTGTAAAATGGTATCCATCTCCGTCTGGGACCTCCTCGTCGTCGCCGACCGCCTGGTACCCAATTGGTAGCTGCATGAGCCCACCTTTTCGGGTGCATGCGGTAGACGTGTCCGGCCCAGTCCCACTTTAGTCGGGCTGATTTTGCTCCTACGTCGACTAAGCCCGTCTTGAAGCGCAGTTTAATGTTACGAACGTGATCGGTCCCCTTCACTCCCAGAATGCTACGCTCCATGGCTCTTTGGCAAATCTTCAACTTGGACTGCTAAATCTCGTACCTATCCTGTTTAATATTGTTTATAGTGTATGTTATGATTGAAAAGAATAGGTACAAAATTTGGTTAATTTTTTATGAATTCAGTGGCAGATGAGCTGTAGTAATATTTTTAGACATAGGCTTAGATGTGTAGCCCCTAGCCTATTTGTGCAAACCAGGAGACTACTATTTTGAAGCTATATTATGTTTAAATATGCGATATAAAAAGGGAAACATTATAAAGTCCTCCACCTTCTTACTCCTCACACGCTTTTCTTTTTCTATTTTCGATCTGTGCGCCTGATTAACATCTTTCAGTATCATCCTAGGCAAGATTGGATGATTGGATACATTTATTGTTCTGTCATAACGGGAATGCAATCTTAAAACGAAATTTTTAGTAGCCATGCTAAGGAAGTAATTTTGAACTAAAGCCGTTTTTACTTCATGCTTTATCAATGAACTCGCCATAAGAATCTTGATGCAGGATCGTAACATCCAAAGTTTACGTTGGCATTTACGATGCAACAAAATTCTCGTGGTGAGTCCACGAGAATTTTGTTGCATCGTATGTCGTTGTAAATGTTCAAAAATCTATTATTTTTTTACAGTGTAGTTAGGTATCAAGACGTTTATATAAAATTACTAGCTTTTGCCCGCGGCTTCGCTCGCGTTAAGAAGTATTATTATTAATTAGGTATATTTTCTGCGGCTTTGCTTTTGTTTAGCGTGTGTAAAAAATGAGGGCCTACAAAACTTCTTTGTACACAATATTCTTAACTAACCTGTCATAAGGCGCTAAAACTATCAAGCTAATATTGGGTGAATAGTCGTTAGATCTAGGTTCCGTATATAGGGGAAAGTCGGATGTATTGTACCAGTTTTCAGTTTTTATAGATTATCTCCTTTCTATAAAAACTTACAAAAGTACAAAATTACGTGTAGGTAAGTAGGTATGTCCTTAATCATATGCAGTGGCATTTTATTCCCGGTATCGATTAATTTGCCCAAAATATGTGATTTTCTACAGGCAGTCAAATGGTACGATTCGGAGAACTAGTTGGGTATATTGTACCATAGGTATGATGAATTGGACCACTAAAATATGAATTTGTTTATGCTGTCTAAAATAGGTGGATTTTAATTAATTATAGTCAAAATATATTATAATAATAATTCGTTTATTTTTGCACAGTAAAAAACATTTCATCTACATTAAATATCTGCATTGATGTCATGTTATTTTCATTAATTATCTTCTCCAGTTAGTCATAGAAACCATTAACATTCGTTCGATTAAATCCTCTAACTCCGTTTAAGGAAATACCCCTTGGTTGTCGTATATTCAACTCCGGATGTCAGTTTTTGAAAGAATAGAACCAAGTTTTGCCAGTCCTTTTTCGCTCTCAATTAAATCTGGTATACCATACGTTTTGCAGATTTTTCAAGATAATAATGCTCTTTCGAGGTCTTCTGGAGTCCATTTATAATATTTTCTTTCATCAGCTATCTATAAACAATAATATTTTTGTAAAAAAAGCAAAATAATAGTAGAAATTTAAAATTAGTCGTTTAAATCGTACCGGTACAATACAATGAACTTTTAGTGGTACGATTCAATAAACTAGCCATCTAATTAGAAAAAGGGTTTTTGAAAAATAAACTCAAAAGTTAGCAACAGCACAAATACAGATATTTGTAGTAAATTAAATCACTGATTCATATTTAATAAATGATAATTTTTACTCACTATTTATGAAGGATAAATCCTTACACTGTAAAATTTCGATCAAAAACAACCGAAATAGATTTTTTTGACTGGAGTAAGAATTAACAGCCGCACGCCATTACAAAATGACTTATGACATTTGGCGGTAGTATAGCATATTTTAACATTGCCAGTGTAAAAAAATACCGCCGTTTAGAAGAAATCTGGAGGTGGTACGATTCATCCTGCGGTACAATACCTCCGACTCTCCCCTAAGAGACCGTTTCTATGAACTTCAAACTTAAATGAGAATATTAATCCTGCTGCTATTAACTCACAAAGTCCGCCATAAGTAGCATTTTTCATCATATCAGCAAAATATTCGTCAGGTGTTAAGTAGTTATTACCTTTTCTGTCGTGGGTCATAATTTAAAACTTGCTCCAGTCTAATGACTGGAACCACATATCTGACAATGTCTGAACGCACTTCCATATCTCTATCTTGTGTTCCGTACATTAGAGATAAGAGAGAGCACGAAACAAACATGCACCGTCACCAACAATAGGGATGACAGTACATTCTTCAACTCCATTAACGTTCTGATTTTCCTTAGCCATTTTAAATAAGTCGAACCGACAAAACTTATGCTTAAACCAAACGAAAACAAAACAAAAAACAAATGCCAATTACAAAGCCAAGTCTATAACCAAAACTACTAAACCGAAACAAAGCAAATTCAATCCAAAATATGCCAAGAAAAGAATAGCCAAAATCGTCAAATGTAACCCTCTGGAATTATTAAGGTATACATAGTATGTACTAAACAGCAACAAAAAATAATTTATCGACCAACAATATCCATCCAACTGCGTACAACTAACCTGTCTGACGACGAAAACAATAACTGGAGAGGGTCATTAATCCCCGGAAAATCTTAACACCGCGATTCAGAAAAATGACGTAATTGCACAACGCCATCTACTGTCAACTTTTAGAACTAAAATTATTTTGTTCGTCTTAATTTATTCGTTCCATTAGGTACTGATACTTCAAACTAAAACATTTACATCCTCCATTATCCCTTATTTTATCCCCATGGGGGCTGAATTTATCGATATCCTATTTAAGCGGACGTCTTCATCATAGTTCCAATCTTTAATTTCAGTTTAATCAGTTGAAAATTTAAGAAGATTTATACAAACTTTCATCCCCTATTTTATCCCCTTAGGGGTGGAATTTATCAAAATCCTTTCTTAGGGGATGCCTACATCATAGTAGATATATACATGCAAAGTCTCAGTCTGATCGGTTTAAAATTGACAAAGTTTCATACAAACTTTCATCCCCTATTTTATCCCCTTAGGGGTGGTATTTATCAAAATCCTTTCTTAGGGGATGCCTACGTCATAGTAGCTATATGCATGCAAAGTCTCAGTCCGATCGGTTTTAAATTGACAAAGTTTCATACAAACTTTGATCCCCTATTTTATCCCCATGGGGGTAGAATTTATCAAAATCCTTTCTTAACGGATGCCTACGTCATAACATCTACCTGCATGCCAAATTTTAATTCGATCCCTCCAGTGGTTTGGGCTGTGCGTTGATAGATCACTATGTCAGTCAGTCACCTTTAAGTTTTATACATATTTAGATGTATACTGATATAATTATGCAAATAACTCAAACAATTGCCAGATCTAGGTTGCAGATAAATCTACTAAA
Source organism: Euclidia mi (assembly GCA_944739405.2). Taxonomy (NCBI): domain Eukaryota; kingdom Metazoa; phylum Arthropoda; class Insecta; order Lepidoptera; family Erebidae; genus Euclidia; species Euclidia mi. The sequence continues at coordinate 36,942,455 of OX123197.2, forward strand.
CAATAACATTCACTGATAGCACTAATTTTTAACCTGCATTTTAATAGCCTAAATTCAGAAGCAGATTAGATAATATTATTAGGCTGCTATCTTTGGACTTGGCCTGCATGGTATGCAATGGTTATTCTGGTCACTTTGCACCTACGCCTTGTTCTAATTTGGGTTCAACCCTCACGCAAAAATTACGCTACATGATCTCAACTAGTGATGTCCCACTGCTTTAACAAGCGATTGTCCTTGCCTAGAGGGGTTTAAAATACTTGTAATTAGCATAAAAAAGAAAGTCCTCCTAGCTCGTTCTTAGTCTGAGTTGCAGTCACAAATAATTAGTGGGTAAAAGTATTAGTAAATATCGAATTATTCAAAGTATGCACGCGCAAGAGTTAAGATTAGTCTGCGTAGGCTGGACATAATAGAAATTTCGCTAGTTTTAAATGCACGTATCCGGTTTATTCCCATCCAGTAACACCCTAAAGTGTAACACTGTTCCCAACGAGTAACACATGATACTCGTTGGGATATTTTTTTTCCCAACTAAAAAAAACAGTTGTAACTTGTTGGGAAAACGCGCGGGTAAAGTATCCCAACGAGTAACAGTGCTTCTCGTTTTCTCGCAAAAGACGCGGGTAAATTAAACATGAGCTCTACAAGATTACTAGTAAGTAGTTAATAAAAGCAGTCCAGTTTTACAAGCAGTTATATGTTCAGGTCATTAGATAATATTTATACAAAAAAAAAACTAATTTTCTGGAGGAATATCGTCACAATTATTGTTAATGGAACGTAAAGTTTATACCATAAAATATAAGGATGGGTAAACAACGTTACTACGTACACAAGTGTCTTTGTTGTTTTAACTTTCTTAAGTTACTTGTGTCGTTATAGCTCCAAAAACATAAAAATAATATGTCACAATTATCTTCGTGACGTCGTGCGGGGAGCCGCGCGCAACTGACCAAACAAACGTTGTTTCTCCAAGAGGCGGCTAGATTCGCGCCAATACCATAACGACACAATCAACTACCCTCACGCGGAAAGTGACAGCGACAATAACGCACAAAGTAAAAAAGTACATTAGTAACATTTTCTCATGTTCAGATCAATTTTGAATAAAATTACGTAAGTGAATGTTGTAGCACCGTAGGTGCGATCAAACAATCTTATAGTTCAGATTTTAAATGAGTAATATTTGAGAATACATGGCATACTTTTATATAATCTTTGGGCCGGCTTTATTCACCCTCTGATAATGAGCTGCTACCAGACTCAGAACACTGGAAATTTACATATTAAAATATGGGCATTAATGACAAATTGAAAATTACTATTTCATGTCTTGAAATAATGGTTGTCGCAGTAATGAGGTCTTAAAAATATAGTAAACAAGAGGATGCCTGCACTTTTCTTTCTTTCATTTTCCCGTTTCTTTCCTATCCTGTGGGAAGTGCGAGAAATTCCTTTTTGTGCACCTTTGCCATCCCCAATGATCATGCATGCCAAATTTCAGCTTCTTGCGCCTAATAGTTTCAAATGTACGTTATCTGTGAGACAGTCAGTAATGCGAGAAATTTATTTATACAGAAGATTATTTAGGAATTATAAAGCACCTGAACATATTAACTGCTTGTAAAACTGGACTGCTTTTATTAAATACTTACTTACTAGTAATCTTGTAGAGCTCATGTTTAATTTACCCGCGTCTTTTGCCAACGAGAAGCACTGTTACTCGTTGGGATACTTTACCCGTGCGTTTTCCCAACAAGTTACAACTGTTACTCGATGCAACTTTTTATTCCTATCCAATAACACATATTCTGAGGGTGTTGCTCGTTGGGAAAAAAAATCCCAACGAGTAACAGTGTCACACTTTAGGGTGTTACTGGATGGGAATAAACCACGTATCCGATAGTACCTCAGCACGAACGAAAGCTCGAACAACAGAAAAGCTATTCACGGTCAAAATTACCGCTCTTCTGCATTTTCTCGTAAACGTATTTTATGCACCGAAATTCCAAACCCATATTATTTATTCAATTGTCAGTTATCGCTGCCCCCGTACCTCAGACGGCATGACAAACTGGCATCTTGTCTCTACACCCACTGTCCTAACCTTGACACTGCGCTGAGTGTTGTGGGTTCGATCCTCACACGAGACAACAACTTTGTGTAATTCACAAGTTGTTGTTTCGAGTCTGGGTGTTCATTGTGTCCGTTAGTTGTAAGTTTGTAACGTCCCCTGCGACACAGGATTCAGTCCTAATGCGGGAGTTGTCTTTTTAATAAGATAAAAAATAATACGTAATATCACGTCTTTTGACGAATAGTTAAACATAGGTTTCAAATAAAGAAAAAATGTACGTATGTAGATACTGTTTAAAGCTTTTTATCAAAGCTTTTTCTTTTCAATATTTTTTATAAACTAAGATTATAAATATCATTGTTTTCTATGTAATCATTTGACATGTCTTCTATACTTGAGAACTCTACGCACAGATATCGTTAATATCATTATAATCTATATATCTATATACTTATAATAAAACTGTAGAGAGGTCAATTCTGTACATTGAATATATATTCAAAATTAATATTGTACGATGAATGGTGATCGATACTGATGCCAAAAATGCAATCAGTAAATTTTTTGTCTGTCTGTCTGTCTGTCTGTCTGTCTGTCTGTCTGTATGTGCACGCATGGGTCAAAAACTACTGAAGGGATTTTAACCAAACTTGGTACGATTGTAGTCCATACTCCTGGGCAGGTTATAGGCTATATAACATAACGCTAAGATACATAGGAGCGGAGCAGTGATGATAACATTGAAGCAAGTCGGATGAAAATGCGCTTTCGAGCTCTTATCCTCGCATACGTTGATCATACACCAAAAGTATGTACTACAAAGATGATGGTCTTCAAAAGAGCTACAAAAAAGTATTTATAGTATATATCTATCTTTTATAAATAAGCCACAATAACGTGTTTAATCGTTAGGCGTTTCTTCAAAGTGTACTAAATACATAAATATATTGTATTTCACATAGATATCTTTATCAAACTCCCATATTCAAAAAGTACACTTTAATATGTATTTTATAAAACAATATATAGAAATCTCGCCGCGCCAGTATGGGTACGGCTATACGGTTGATTTTTGTTTAACGCGCCCAATTTAAATTGAGCTTAAATATGTATGATTAATTATATTAAATAGGGTTCAGCTTAGGCTGGACGTATTGGCACATGTATATGTAAACAGCTCGGAGATTGGCGACTCATTTCATTTTACTAGATGGGGATAAACACTGGGATGACATTATCTGAAGCAAGTATAAGTAAAAGTCCTCATGGTCCGCCATGGGTTTGAGATGCTGCATAGTTATGGCATAAAATATATGAAGAAAAATTGGCCGGCGATATTTTTAGGTTCCCACAACAATCTAATAAACCGTTGCTTGACAGTAGACATATCTATCCTATTACTCAATATGGCCTGCCCGAACCATCAATTGCTGGTGTATGTATGAATAAAGATTACGCCATACACTAAATAAACTATATTACCCATTAGAATTAGAACTAGCCGAAAGCCTGCAAAATTATGTCTCGAGACCTACTGAAGAACAGCGTTTAATATAATTATGATCGGGTGTATCGTAGCGTGGATAGTGATTTGGGAATAATACTATTTGTAGATGCTCCGGGTGGAACGAGAAGACTTTTCCTACCAAGGTGATTTCGGCAAAGATACGAAGCTAAAGTAAGATTGCGCTTGCTGTTGCTTCATCGGGAACTTGAGGATGATCGCAGCTATACCCGCTCATTTTTAATAATTTTACAATTTCTTCCCGATTTCATGGGAATTTTGAGAAATCCTTTCATAGTACAAGCGGCTGGTCGCCAAGCAAAACATATATCAACTTAAAATTTAAAAAATAAGAAATGTTGTCTTCTTGCAACCAATAGGTAGTTTAAGCTGAACATTATCGGTCAGTCAATCAGTAACGCAATGATTTAATATATACAGACAGGAAACAGCCACATTGTTGCAAAGATGAATAATTAAATCAAGAGCGAGTCGGACTCGCCCATGAAGGGCTCTGTGCTAGAGGTATACACTAAACGTGCCCATTATCTTCACCTTACCATATTATACCACTATCACTTTTTCACCGGTACAAATGACTTTGTTTTTCACAATGTTTGTATTAACGACCAAGTTATATTTGCGGTTTTTTAATGTAAAGGCTGCATATCGTTAAAACTAATTTTAGTTGGAAGTTTTTATTACGATCTGCAGCATATCTTTTTTTTTAGATTTGTCACTCTCTTACTTCAAAAGTTTGAGGACGGAGGGGCGGCGGCAAGATACTCATTTAACCACTTTGGAAGCGTCTATCTTTCAAACAATTGAATTTGAGAAATTGTTAATTTCAGGTACCCTAAAATTATTTTTAAATATCTAGACATGCCGCATTGTAAAAATATTTTCACGTCAGCTCCATGTATGGAGAGGACTTCTTAATTGTCATTCCTTTTTTATGTATAAAAGTCGGGCAGCGGTTCACAGAATACATCTTTCTAAAAATATTCAATGATGTAGTCTTAATGGTTTTGGCATTGGTTTCGGTATAAGATGGCTGTGACATACGGAAGTACAGACAGACAGACAGATATGGCGAATCTATCAGGGTTCCGAATTTTGCCATTTTCGGATAAAGAATCCTAAAAAATGCCTACAATGTTTAAAATTCCGATCGACTTGGACCATGCAGAGTTCTGTTTGTTATACCTCTAAAAGCAGTGACAAAACTAAGATTTAACGTTATTGTCATCTTATCATATGAGATGAATATACGATGGCAAAACGTGAAGCGGTCTAAGCATGTAGATCGCAAACCAAGGGAAATCAAGGAAAATGACGAACACATAGGCGGTATAACAGTACTTTTTCGTGGCGATTTTCGTTAGACTCTATCTGTTATACCACCATACAATATGAGACAAGAGCTGATGAAATTAGAGCCTGTCTAAAGAGTTCATAACTATGGGATTGTATTATTGCTATGCATTTGACATTAAATATGCGAGCGCGATTATGAGGCAACGAACATACACAGGAATTCTCTGATCTTTTACTCGCAATTGGTAACTTCGCGGTGTGGACGTCACACGTTGCACGCCAATTGTAATGTTTTAAAATAATTGCAAGTGACAATTGTAATGTATAAAAAGATTAAAAATAAAGAAAGAATAAATGTAAATGTGTGTTTGTTTGGTATGTCTTAATGACATAACCTATCCTGTAAGGTATGGAGTTGAAATTAAAATAGTTTGTGGAATTCATAAACATTTATTTTTATACGAACAAGAACACTCCACGAACAAGTGAAAGTCATTTGAGCTATTTTCAGGACATCTAAATCTACTCTATTCAATTTTAGTAATATATGCAACTTGAAACATTTTGGGTATACATACTGTAGCCTAATGAAAAGACAAATTCCGCGCGAACGGAGTCGCGGGCACAGCTAGTCTAATATATAAAATTCTCGTGTCACAGTTTTCGTTCCCATACTCCTCCGAAACGGCTTGACCGATTTTGATGAAATTTTTTGTGCTTATCCGGTATCTATGAGAATAGGCCATCTATTTAAAAAAAAAAAAAAATTGCAAAACAACGTTTGCCGGGTCAGCTAGTGATATATATAACTTTACCGTGGTAATATTTATTTGCTTTATAAGCATGTGAATTTATTCCTTAGGATTTCTTTTATCATCTTTGCCTTCGCTATAATTATGTAGTTAGGTGCATAAAATACTTACGAACTAATAACGCCGGTGCACGAAGTGCATTTATTGAACACAGAAAAAGGAAAGTTGATACTAAATCATATTTATTATATGACATATAAAAGTTATCTTATATCCGTCTTTTACTATATAAAAAAGTAACAGAGTCTTTCTTTCTCCTTTTTTCCGTCTGAATGTGTAGCTAACTCTATTGTTGGAGTTTATAGACCTCTCGAAGGCCTGCGACTGACATAGCCTAATTCATCTGAATAGACTTGCTTTACGTGTCATCCGAAGCACTGTAGGACTCTGATGTAAATGTACAATATGCGGTCACCTATCTAAGTGGTGTGTAAACGTTGCTTAACGTGGCGCTACAACGATTATAACTAGAAGTTTTGACTTAAGAGATCGAGAGACGAAATAAGAAAGTAGGTACTGTGTCGACTGAATATATTGCTCCAAGTTCTAAAAGCTATAAATAGGAGGAAATTAGAACATCTGGGTCACGTCATGAAAAACCGAAAGTATGTATTGTTGCAATTGGCAACGATAGCCTAGTGGAGATTCTAACAGACTGCCAGAGGGTATCGAGTTCGAATCCACGGCGGGCGCCACTGACATTTCAGAATTACCTATGTGCGTATTTATCGCTTGGCCCTTGTCTCGGAGAGTACTTTAGGCCATGGGCCCCTGTTGACATGAAGATCTTTGACAGTCGTTATAGGGAATACAGTGCCTTAGAATAAACTGACCCTAGTCTAAGTCCTGGAGTATCCCTACGGGTCAGACAGGCAGTCGTTTTAAGGAAAATCTAATATTCAATCAAATGCAGATAGACTAGTAAGCCCCGGGTTGTAACTGCGATAACGCTAGGAGGATGATGATCATCCAAGGAAAGAGAAGAGCGGGCAAGAGAAGAGGTTTTTTTAAAAAATAATACATTTATCAAACCTTAGTGACTTGTACACTTATGGCACCACGACTATAAAGTTTAATTTTAAACAATTACGCGATATACGCCTTACATAAATATATATTACTAAATTGCCATAATAATGGCTAATCGGCATTAGCAGATGGCACACATACAAGAATAAATTATCATTTCTTCAAGAAAGTTTTGCTAACAAGTATCAGTATATTTTCTTTAAAAAATCAGAAGTTCCGGATAAATCCTAAATCGACTATTCTAATCAGCAATCATTTCAAACATTTCGCTTTTTATGTACAAATATACAAAAAAACGTACAAAATTATTTAATGGGTTTTTATCGCGTAGATTAAGTATTTTAAGATACGTATGTTTTCCGACGTTTCGACCGTAAGCTCTCACCAGTTCCTCCGCGACTACGACCGTTGTATGACAGTTAACCCTAAGTATTACCTGTATCTAGATATTTTTTGACGTATAAAAAACAAATCATCCTCATATTTGTCAAATTCAGTTTTACCCACTTCGTAGAAAATTATTTTTGAGAAGAACAGACAGAAAGACGTAAAACAGACAATGTGCAATATGTGGTACCTACTTGTAATAAACAAATTATGATTTCCTAATAAATCTCCGCTGTGTTGATACTTGCGAGATACTAGGAAATGCAGGAACAGACATTACTCGATAGATACATACATACATACATATCGTCACGCCTTTTATCCCCGAAGGGGTAGGCAGAGGTGTATTTCTACACCCACTTTTCGCCAGATATACTTTAGTCCCACGTACTAGGGGGCGAGCCTATTGCCGTACCGGGCACATTTCCAGACTCCGTGCTGCTACTGAGAATTTCGTGACAGAAAAACCCAATAACACTGCCCGACCCAGGAATCGAACCCGGGACCTCCTGATCCCACGCGCACATTTATGCCGCGAGACCAACGAGGCAGTCGTATAGGGTTTGAGTTCGAGTTTTCCGTCTCTACGCAAAGATGGTATTTGCATCGTGTTATCCCTTAGTCGCCTCTTACGACACCCGCGGGAAGATAGGGGGTGGTGACACTTGTATTCTATGCCGTCAACCACACGGTCTACTCGATAGATATTAGGAATTTATATGTTATTTGATGTAAGCAAGAAACTGGTAAGTTGTCAATCTCGACTTCTTGTCTCGTCAAGTAGGTAACATTTAATTTTGCACACATACGAAATTTATGAACAAGTACCTACTTACGGTTAGGGTCAATGTGTAGCTTGTATGGCCTAAAATAAAAGTATTGTGTCGGTAAGCAATCACAAGTATTCTTAGTAGCCTCTTTTAGTTCAGTTTTATGGCCTACGACCTAATCTAAGTCTGATAGGTTAGCCACTTATTTTTGAAAGTATAGAAGCCTTCTTATTTCGAAATAAAAATACTTTTACGTGCTGCAATATGCGGAATGAACCTATTGTGGTCATATTGCCGGAGTTCACACTGATACCGAATTAAAAATATGTATGACAAGGCACGACCATAGGCAGGTTTAACGGTTTTCACCTTCCAATGCAAATTTTTTGGATTTAGAAAAACTAAAACCCATTTCAAAACGGCTCCCGAAATGTGCCCACCGGTGCTCCTTCACAAAAAGATACAATCGCAATTTTATGCCGCGGTATACATAAAAGGCAGTAAGTTAATATGAGTAAACTTATAGTATTGCTAGCTAGACATATGTATAGAGATGACAGCTATATACAATATATAATTATATACCTACGTTTAGTGTGAGGGTGACCTAAAGAACATCTAGTTGTACAGTAGCTTCGTGTTGTGTAAAGAGTCAAAGCTCGTTGTGGTCTAAATCACCGCATTTCATCTCAGCCAAATGTGTTATTGTTTTAACTTGTGGACCGTTGTAGCTCCGGCATGATGCTTATAAAATACGACCCGACCTTATTTAGTGTCGCTGTGGTTTGGCAGCCGCACATGTATTCACGTCCCACTTTGGATAAAATCACAATTCGATGGGAAAATAGTTCTTTAACATTTACTTCGCCGACCGCATACGTTCCTACAAACTATGAATATTCAGCAAGCAAATGCAAGCCAATCAAGCATAACATATCCTTACATTATCTTCGATTAATCGCAATCTTTTCATCTGAAGGGTGATTATTGTTTGTTTAACCAATATAATCGCTAATTACCTGCATTACGAGAATGGTTGAAAACATGTAGCAGGTTAACAAACTTAATTATTTACTGCTCATGTAGATGAAGTTGAATGAACTGGTATTGCCTTATTATTCCCAGAAACGCGGTGTGTTAGCGCACGCTTATTTTCAATAAATTATCTATCTAGACAAAAAAAACACCTAGAACTGTTCAAGTCGTGTAGGCACTGAACTACTAGAGTATTTATTATTAACTGGTATATAATTTAATTCTAATGACATGTTTGATCGCAGACGCGTGCTAACACCAACGACTTATCTAAATTACCTAGTTCACTATAACACATAAAAATCATTAATATTAATTTATTCGAGAGGTGCGAATATGTGTGCGATAAAACACTCACAGCGAAATAATGTGTTAATGGATCAGTACCGTGTGTTGACGAATGAGTGAAAAAAGTGATAGATCATAATTATAAACCAGGACAGGCGAGACCGCGCTTGTGACACTTCAAACAGGATTCAATCGAGGCCGTATTTAAATCATCACAATAATAAATCTTAGTAAAAGCTTAGCACTACTGCTAATTGAATTTATTCTAACGGTTATATTTAAAATTCGACTTACCTCAATATCACAACTGTTGCGTAGGAATAAATCTGAAGCACCACACGAAGATGGTGTCCTTGTAGAACTATCGTTCACTTTAAATCACACAGTTTGAGGAAACCTTCACGAGCGTTGATCACAGGATGTATTGTCGGATTGCAGGTGAGCTGCGTACGCGTCTGTCTTGCTGTGTCGTTGCCAAATTTCGCAAACTTTCGGGCACGCTCGCGCATTACAAAACACTATTCCATAAAACAACCGTCCTCCTTCGAAATGATCCGCGACAAATTTCTTTTTAGTATCGATACTTGAGAATTGATGTGGTGGGCCAACCGTCACGTTCGTCCTCGAGTCCTTCGCCGTGTGTAATTTCTTCGAGTGCCACAATATCGACGACGACTTTGTATTCACATGTCGCCGAAACTCTCTTCGCTAATTGTGATGCGCGGCGCGTTCCTCGCTTTCCGCATTGTCAAACAATGGAGCGTAGCACCCCGGGGTGACAGGTGGTCGGTCCTCATCGCTTATGGCTCGCCCGCCATAAGGTCGTGTGTTCAGTGTGCTGCCAGTGTCTGTAGTAATGAGAGTCAGTTAAGTATCTGGTTGCGAGCGTTGGCGCGGCGATACCGGTACGGAATGGAGGCTCGGGCGGGTGTAATCGTTCGACGTCGCCTCGCCAGTTGGCCACTGGGTTAGCGGTGTTCCTTTTCCTGCTTCGTTTCTTAATGGGTAACACACATAAGTGAATCTGATTCAACCTGCCCGTTCTGCGCCCTTCAGTTGCGAAGGTTGTCTTTATTTTTGTAAACAAATGTTTGCGCTCTGGTAATGTTTTAAATATTATGTAAATTACGAGTTAATAGTTATGGTAGAGTTAATAGTTACTGACAGTAATTTCTGCACTTGTCTAGAAGTCAACAAGTTTAGTTCCTGTTTCTATTTAGGCCTTTCAATGAGCCCTAGATAGTAGAGTTCGAAACAGTTATCCAAATATCTATCTGATACAGATTGATAGATATCTCACCTCATTTTTATAATATTGCATTGTTAACGTACTTAATTAATATTATCTATAACAGATTGAGAATGTCCTATTATAGGTCATTTAATCAGGAATCCAAGAGATTAAATTGGTGGTCAGACCAAAGTTTTAAATGTAGCATCACGACTGCAAAATCTGGCCGCATTAGACAGAAGTATATTTGACCCACATTGCTATAAAGCTCTACCTACGTCATGAGTCGTAAGACATCTACACTCTTTAGACTCCATTCCCGGATATATTTTAAATTACTAAAGAATGCCTAAAGATCATATTGCACGTATCTAAACGGCATAATCAACCCAGCATCATTCACAGCAAGTATAAAGCAACACTAAAGAGGCAATACAAGCTATTAAAAAAACAATGAAAAACCATGGTATACATACAAAACAACATTAAGGTAGAGAATGTTCAATGACACAATATTTATGTGACAGAATTGGGCCGGAACGTATCTTCGTGTTATGGTGGAATTACGCAAATTACGTAAAGTTGCTCAATGTCTGCCGTAATTATAAGATTTTAGGCCGCGTTTTTCGTCAAGCTTACTTTTACTGATACGCTTTTACAAGAAAGAAATCAAGTTATGAATACGATGAGTTTTTAACGTATAAATATTTGAACGATGATGAAAGTGATTGGATAATATTTATTGGATTTTATAATGTGTTTCCTTTGTTTATATCTATATTGGATATAGATAAAAACAAATGAAATATATATGTGACGCTGACATCCTGTGATTATGTTTTATAGACATGAGTTATTGTTTAGGAGGCAGTTTATACGCAATATTTATTTTGATTGCTTGGCAACAGACAGGCAACAACAGGGTGCATAGGGTTCCCACCAAGAACTTAGGGTCCCAAGCCAACCTCACCTGCAAGTGGTGCACCTGCCGATGAACGGACGAGGCTCTGGCAAACAAAATATCCCGATAAGCGGCAATAGGCTCGCCACCTATTACGTGGGATCAAAACACTGGTGAAAAGTGGGCGTTTAATATGCCTCTGCCTACCCCTTCGGGGAAACAGGCATGAGTCTATGTATGTATGTATGCTTGGCAACAGATGCACGTCCTTGCATTCTTGACAACTTTAAGCCGATTATAAAGTTTGATGCGATCATCATCTTCATCACTACATAGTATAAAACAAAGTCTGTCTTCTGTCTGTCTGTCCCTATGTATGCTTAAATCTTAAAAACTACGCAACGGATTTTAATCCGCTTTTTTATAATAGATAGAATGATTCAAGAGGAAGCTTTATATGTATGTATAATTGAAGCGGACGAAGCCGCTGGCTAGATGTCGCCAGCGGCTTCGCCCGTCTTTTATATAAACCCTTTTCTTTCTGACATATCTTTGCAGAGCCCAATCGACTGAAGCTAGAAATATAAAATTCAGAAAATGGGTCCCTTTTATGACGAAGGCACTCACTAAGTAAGGATTTTTTGTACTTACCTATGATATTTGTTTCTGATATTAAAAATACCGGAGGTGTAAAATAGTTACCCGCCTACCAACTAGTCATTTATATGAAAAACGTAAAAGAAAATTCAACTTACCTGTTTTATATTTAATCCATGACCACCTGAGAATATGTATTATGAGAGCAAATCTAATATTAATTAAGAACCAAATGTATTTGAGACGGAGATGCGGAGGGACCGCATTAGGAACTCCCGCATCCGGGGCACCCTTCATGTCCGTGACATTGCTGACAAACTGCAAGAGTGTCGGCTACCCTGGTGTGGCCACGTCATACGTCAACGTTAGTAACAAATGTCTTGCCATGCTACCTCCGCCGGGCCCCAGTAAACGGGGAAGGCCAAAGAAATGCTGGCTTGACGTCGTAAGGGATGATATGCGTGCCAATCGACTAACCACCAGGGATGCTGAAGACCGTGCGAAGTGTAGGAGATATAGCCGGCGTAAGTTTTGAAACGCAACCGGGACAGCGTTAGGATGATGGTAAACCAAATTTATTTGAAATCTTATTGTCTGCACAGCACGCAAGTCGGAGTGTTGTGGGTTCGATTCCCACCCAGGACAAGTCTATGTGTGTTGTGCTCATGCATCTGGGATATAGAAATTTTTAATTATAGATAATTTATAGGAAAACATCGTGAGGCAACCTGTATGTCTGAGAGTTCTCCTCAATGTTCTCGAAGGACATGTGAAGTCTGCCAACCCGCACTTGGCCAGCGTGGTGGACTATGGCCATACCCTTCTCATAGTGAGAAGAGGCCCGTGCCCAGCAGTGGGACAGTGTAAAGGGTCGATGATGATGATGATGATAATTTACATTATTACCTATATTTCAACATTTCTGTCTGTAATGCAAACTTGCAACAATTGCAAATTTGCAAAAATACCCCTACCTATTTCTCGGTCTTCTATTGACCTGAAATTGATTTGCATGTATCCTATCGGATGACGATGCAATATGTTGACTTCATGGATCTAATCTGATGAACAAGCTGAAAGCTGGTAGGAACTCCGGAATGAAAGAACAAAACCCCATCGAGTTTGCGCTCGTTTGATTTATATTGAGGAGTTTTCTTACTAGGATCTAGTACCTACAAAAATATGTCTAGCGCATATGAAAGTTAGTTTAAAAGAAGTCTTCTTTATAATTTATTAAGTACATAGTATTAAAGAATATATAAATAGATTCATCAGTTATCAGGTTGCTATAGTACAATCTGTGCTTAGTTTGGGATTAAGTAGATGAGCGTGTGTGAGTTGTACTAGGATATTATATTTACTTGTAATAAAAACAAAAAGTTACAGTACAGTTAAGAATGTAGGTAAGTACAAACTATTTTTAGTTTTAAAGGAAATCGCAAGACACCGCAAACAATCATAACCGAGCGGCACGGCAGGATAAGGCTATCCTGCCGTGCCGCTCGTTTGCGATGTAACATAGAAACCATTACTTTAGTTGGTATGTTTTGAAGCTCCTTAACATTTTCCTTATATACCTACTTTTTAAAACTGTCTGTGGACCATGCTTTTTAGAAAACTATGTAAAATCTCTGACTGACATTTCATTACAGAGCCTTAACCGCTTGGAAGGCTTATCTAAGCCGAAAGTCATGAAAGAAAGAAAACGTCTATCTAGCCGTTTTCTTTCTTTCATGACGTAGACGTAGTTCTAAAAAAGGTTTCTAATATTGTTTTCCTTATGAGATGATTTCTTCCTATGAGATGCAAAATTCGTAATTATTCATCTCATATGAAGTAAAATAGGCGTTGAAAGGCAGGCTTTTCAGTATATGTATAACTAAGCTATAAAGAAAGTGACCAGACGTACTTACTTTTTCGAATAATATGTATGTCTTTTATTGACGTGTGTTTAAAAAGTGTCTCTACCTAAGCTTATTTCACTCTATGGATGTCGTATGTCGCCGTATGTCGTAAGAATAAGGAATATATATGTGGCAAGCAGTACCTATCTTTGGCAAAAGACGGAAAACTCGACATCAAACCGGTCTAGGCAGCGTTGTATATTAGGCCAAAGTCTAGTCTCCTCCCAGAGAACTAGAAGAGGCCTATGTTCAGCAGTGAACTTTTAAAGACTGTATGATAACAACATTATAACAAAAACTTGCCAAGAATCTATTTACTGTTAATGTTTAACAGCACCCTGTTGTCATAACGTTGCTATGATGTTTCCTTTTAAACCACCCTAACACCAGCCGAGTAACCTACACCCCTTGACCAACAAAAATATACTGCGCGTAGTATTGTGGGTTTGATTCCCACACGAGACAAGTCTTTACGAGATCCATAAATTGTTGTTTCGAGTCTGGGTGTTCTTTGTGTCCGTTGGTTGTATGTTTGTAAAGTCCCCCGCGACACAAAACTTATTCCTAGTGCGGGAGTTGCCTTAAACAAAAAATAACTAGTAGATAGATATTACGCACGATAATATATCAGAATATTACAGCGAATTACACAAACGATATCTTCGATTTGAGTCACCGAGCGCCGGATATTATCAATCATTGCGGATTTTACTAACATATAGGTATAGGTAGTCATAAATACTTAGTAGTGGATATAGATTGTTGAGAAGGCAGATCAAAAAGACTGCTATCAAGAAGGTGTCGAAGTCAGACCCACAGAGCCCATCAGAATTTTTTGTCGTGTGCAGTCATGCGTGCTTAGTTAATTATTACGTACTTGCACAGCTTGCACTATACCTTGACGAGTATGTTGAGGAATCCGGCTGTCCTGAAGATGTTTCTCAGTCATAAGAAGGAGTTGGTACACTCATGGGTGAAGTGGGATCCAGGCAGGGAGATGTCCTCCTACCATAGCAAGAACCGAACCGTTAAATAATGTAGGAGAAGTTGTCTTGCGTTTAATTTGCTTCTCAATATATGAGGCGTAAGTCTATTCTTCCAATATGTACCTATGTATTAATATTTCTCTCTTCTCTCTCTCTACCTCTTTTCATTTTCTGCTAGTAAAAGCATGCAAGCATCTTTGTTTTCTGGCCCACCTAAGCGGAAGTAGAATGTAGGGTACGCCTATGGATACACTATTCATTTGATTTACGCAGGTTAGCAGTCGCTTCGTGGCAAATTAATATTCAGCCGGACTAATGAACGAACTCCGCCTCCAAGACTGGAATGCAGTCGGGACCACGACGGTCATAAAAATGGCGACGATATTAAATCATTAGGGAGACAAATCTGAAAGTCTGACAACGACCCTTTCAGAGTGGAAAAAGTTTTAGGCGCCGTCTATTGAGAACGACATTACCAGACTGCATAGCAATTACTGAGAATTTCTCAGTTAAATATCTCAATAGACTACCATCACTGCATGATACAAATAATCGTAAGGCTACCTGCTTAAACAATATGCAATAATTATTGTTATTAAAATCATCCATGGCGTTGAATATTAAGTACTAAAACTTATCGCCAATTTTCTTTTGATAAATTCTTTATTTTCTGACGAATTGTCCACCTCAAGCAGTAGGTACTCTTTTTAGGGTTCCGTACCTCGAAATGAAAAAACGGAACCCTTATAGGATCACTTTGTTGTCCGTCCGTCTGTCAAGACCCTTTTTCTCAGAAAGGAGTGAAGGTATCAAACTGAAATTTATATCAAATAGTCAAATCTACTGTCCCTTGAAGCTGTGAAAAAATCAAACTTCTAAGCCAACGCAATAAAAAGCAACAGCAACTTAAGCTGCATATTTTCTCGCAGCTACTCCCAAGGGAATCAAAACCTACAGGGTACTTCCTGTGAACTCAGAATCTTGAAATTTGGTACGAAGCAATGTCTTATAGCACAAATAAAGGGAAAATTGCGGAAACTGTAAATTTTTTGTTACATCATATAAAAAAATATTTGTATTAATTTTAAAGTTACTACCCCTTTCCTCATGAACGCGTAAAATTCTTAAATTGAAATTCATATCAAATACTCGGGACTATTATACCTTTAACTGTAACAAAATCAAACTTATATCTCAACGCAATCAAAAGAAACAGCAATTTTACTATATTTTCAAACTCGTAACTACTGGCAAGGGAATCAAAACCTACAGGATACTTTCCATAAACTAAGATTCTTGAAATTTTGTACGAACCAACGTCTTATAGCATAGATAAAGGGAAAATTGCGAAAACTGTACATTTTTTGTTACATCATATAATTAAAAATAATTAAGTTACAAGCCTTTTCCTTATGAACGCATAGAGGTATTTAATTGAAATTCATATCAAATACACAAATCTATAAAATCTTTAAGCTGTAACAGAATCAAACTTCTAAGCCAACGCAATCAAAAGATACAGCTGTTTATGCCGCAAATTCTCGCAAATTTTTTGAAACTCACAAGGGAATCAAAAGCTACAGGGTACTTCCCGTGAACTTAGAATCTTGAAATTAGGTGCAAGGCTACTTCTTATAACACAGATTAAGGAAAAAAAACATAAATGTTAATTTTTAGTTACATCATATAGTAAAAACATTTTTAAAATTTTAAAGTTACTACCTCTTTTCTCATAAACGCGTAGAGTTATTTAATTTAAATTCATATCAAATACACAGGTCTATAACACCGTTAAGCTGTAAGTAATAAAATCAAACTTCTATGTCAACGCAATCAACAGAAACAGCAATTTAAACATATTTTCAAACTCGCAACTACTCGCAAGGGAATCGAAACCTACAAGGTACTTCCCGTGAACCCAGAATCTTGAAATTTGCCACGAAGCAAACTCTTATAGCACAGATAAAGGAAAAATTGCGAAAACCATAAATTTTTAGTTACATCAAATAATTAAAATATTTTTAATAATTTTAAAGGTGCTACCCCTTTCTTCATGAACCCGTAGGGGTATAAAATTGAAATTCTTATCAAATGCTCATGTCAAAATTATAGGGTATTTCCAGTCGATCTAGAATCTGGAAATTTGGCATAAAACAACGTTTTATAGCACATAGTAAAATTTTTGAAAACCCTAAATTTTTAGTTACATCACATATTTTTTAAATAATTATATATACCTACAGGTTTGTACGGAACCCTCGGTGCGCGAGTTCGACTCGCACTTGACCGGTTTATTTATGTTTATAATCAAAGGCAGTACCACAGTATAAAGAGACATACAGTAGTTTGACGCCTTTGATCTCGTAGAAAAAGCCGACAAAGTCTAGACAAGGGCAAGGAGGCTAGGGCTGCCACATGTAAAAAATACCTACTTATTCAAACACCGTCCTTTTTTTCAAAAAAATATTACTATTGCTACGCTACATGAATATTTTAGTGTAAATCACTTATCTATGCATATAAATACCTCTATATACATAAATAAAATTGGAGTGTGTTTGTACTATCTACTCCCCTGAATGGATACCATTTTTGTCTGTCTGTCTGTCTGTTTGTTTTCACTAATCTCTGGAACGGCTGGACCGATTTTGACGAGACGTTGACTGGCGGATAGCTGATGTACCAAGGAGTAACTTAGGCTACAAATTAACCAGGTACGCGAAGTAGTTCCCTCAGGACGCGGCTGAAACCGTGGAAAACAGCTAGTTTATTACATCATAATAATTAACGATAAATAATAATTATAAAACAGTTTGCATTTTTCGTGTGGTGACAGATTTGCATACAAAGTGTCAGTCAGTCAGCATCTATTTCATCCCCCAGGTGTCGTGGGAGGCGGTTAAGAATATAAAGCATTTTTAACCGACTTCAAAAAAAAAAGGAGGTTCTCAGTTTGACCTGTATGTATGTATGTATGTATGTATGTTTGTCCGCGATTATCTCGCGTTTGGCTGAACCGATTTTGATGCGGTTTTCAGAAAAGTATTTGTTACACTTTGGAGAAGGTTTTAGGTCATTAACCGACTTCAAAAAAAGAAGGTTCTGAGTTTGACCCGTATATAATTATGTAAGTTTGCCCACGGTTAACTCGAGTCTGGCTGAACCGATTTTTATGCGGTTTTCAGAAAAAAGTACTTGTTACACTTAGGAGAAAGTTTTAGTATTTTAACCGACTTCAAAAAAAGAAGGTTCTCAGTTTGACCCGTATACATATATTGGTTCTTAGTATGTTTGTATGTATTATGTGTGTGTGTTTGTACGTGTGTACGTGTTTGTGCGCACGCGCGCGTGTGTGTATTTGTATGTGTACGTGTGTGTGTGTACGAGTGTGTGTGTGTGTGTGTGTACATGTGTACGTGTCTATGTCTCTGCGATTAACAAAAAACAAAGAAAGTCGATGAAAGAATCTAATGCGAGAGCATATTTCTCATTCTTGTCATTTCGGATAAGGCTCTGTTGACGTGGGGATGGTTGAGTAATTTGTTCGAGTCAATATCACTTAAAGCCATGCCTTCTAGGGATTTGACCCGCCTCAAGGCAACATAGCATTGGCCTATAGCAAAGATTTTAGGCCCTAAGTCCGCGGAACTAAGTGTACATCCTTGCAACTTGTGTACCGTCACAGCCCAACTCAATATGACTGGCAACATCCGCCTCTCGATATCACCATAGCCGCGATTGCCTTGATAGGTCGCTGGCACTGGAGCTATGGAAATGTATCCATCATCATCTTCAAGACGCAATGCTATTGATGGATCATCAAATAATATCAAAATGGCATCAGGCAGTTCACCTGGCTCAAGTTGATCTCTTCTTAGTGCCGGCCATTTAAATCCTTTAGGAACACCCATTGCCCCGTTCGCTAAGCCATCCGTTATTGGCATATTTCTCCGGAGCATAATACGAGAGCTCACAGCCAATTTAATAGTATGTACAAGTCCAACGCATTTGTTTGGATCGTACTGCCGAATGTGGCTGATTCCCTAGACTCATCTCTCTCTTCCAGCATGAAGTCTAAGCCCATAGGCACACAGAATAAAAGTAGGTACCTATGTCAAAGTCATGATAACAAACTGATACTAGCAGAAAACTTATCAATAAAATAATTGAATCTAACTATAAACAAACTATTAATTAGCCCAAATCTTAAAGTAAATGGAGTACCTATCACTAAAAAGTATGAAATAAATAAAAGAGTAGATAACACAAAACCAAGTAAACGAACGAAGTACCTAACACTAAAAAGTATGAAATAAAAATAATAAGAAAAAAAAACCAAACCGAAAAGGAAAACTTAAAAATCGCACCAAAAATGTTTACTAGGTATTTAGTTTCTTTTTTAAAAAAAAGAGAACCGCCTTCAAAAAATCGACCCACTGAAAAGTACGAAATAATTTTTACATACGCTAATACATAGTATATAACTTATACAAAATACTTAGTTTTTGAAGTCGGTGCCAAACCATCAAAAACAAAAAAGAATACTGGCAAACAGAGAAAATAATATGACGAATATCAAATCAATAAAGCCTCAAAAAATATCTGAATTAATAAAATTTTAAATAATCTTCCTATATACTCTAAAAAGCAACTTATATATAAAATATATAAAAAGTATGAAATAAATGCTTAATTATAAAATAATTATACTTCATTTTGGGCTGTAAGTACTAGGTATGTACATTGAATGCGCTGGTTTGGAAAGGATGACGCCAAACAATAGGCTTTTAGAGGGATTTGGTTTGGCACCGACTTCAAAATCTAAGAATTTTGTTTAAGTTATATACTATGTATTAGCGTATGTAAAAATTATTTCGTACTTTTCAGTGGGTCGATTTTTTGAAGGCGGTTCTCTTTTTTTTTTTAAAGAAACTAAATACCTAGTAAACATTTTTGGTGCGATTTTTAAGTTTTCCTTTTCGGTTTGTTTTTTTTTTCTTATTATTTTTTTCAGATATCGTTATCGTACAAACCATGTTAAAATAAAGCGATTGACATAGCAGTGGTTTAATGGACGGGTAACCATGGGATCAGCTTGCAGAGTCTATGTTATTGATATGAAGTATTTTGCAGAATTTTTTTCGTGCAAACTACGTTAAAGTAAAGCAATTATTTTATAGATAAAATTGTACCAATTTCTAAAACAGTAACAAACAGTACCTCAGAGATTGAAAAAAAAGACATTCCATGTTCATGGCTCCTTATAAACCTCAAGACATACTAGCTATAATCAGAAATCTCAGAAATACTCATAGTGTAGGTTACGACGGCATCTCTACTAAAGTAATAAAATCCGTAGGAAGGTTCATCTGTGGACATCTTAGCCACATATTTAATATGTGTATATATCAGGGTGTATTCCCCGAGGCTCTGAAAAAGTCTATAATAAAGCCAGTACATAAGAAAGGAAGTCAAGATATTATGCCAAACTATAGACTTATATGTATGTATATAGCGCTTATATGTATTTTTTCGAAAATTTTTGAGAGGTACATATATAAAAAACTCAATAGCTACCTGGAGCTCAATAAAATTCTATGTACAGAACAGAAAGGCTTTAGAGAAAAAATGTCAATTAATTTGGCTATAGGTCGTTTAATTTCTGTACAGAACGATGTTAAATATAGACAAGAGGAACCCAGTTTGCGCAGTCTACTGTGATATGTCGCAAGCTTTTGATCATGTGGATCATAGTATTTTAACGAATAAGCTCGAGTGCTATGGTATTCGGGGAAATGTGCTTGACCTGCTGGTATCGTACTTATCCAACCGAATCCAGTGCACGGCCATAACAAGAATAGATCTTAAAACTAAAAAAGAAATAACAGCCTACTCAACTGAACGTCTAATAAAGTATGGTGTCCCACAGGGAAGTGTCTTGGGTCCTTTACTGTTCAATCTATACATTAATGACTTGCCTAAATCAACTAATCAACCCATAACACTCTTCGCAGATGACAGTACACTTACAGTTGCATGTAAAACATTCGATACGTACGAACATGACATAAATAGATCATTGACGACCGGTTGGCGTAGCGGTAGTGTAAGCGACTGCCACGCCGAAGGTCGCGGGTTCGATTCCCGCTCAAGTCAAACATTTGTGTGCGTGAACATGGATGTTTGTCTTGGTCTGGGTGTTTCTATGTATAATATGTATGTATTTACAAAAAAAAAAGTATATATGTATGTTTATCCATTGTCTAGTACCCATAGTACAAGCTCTGCTTAGTTTGGGACTAGATGATGTTGTGTGAATGTGGTAGAATATTATATTATTATTATTATTATTGTTGGAAATTATTAATTGGATGAATAATAATAATCTAAAAATCAATATTAACAAAACGCAAATTATGCACTTTAGCCAAAAAGCTACTACTTTGCAACGAAACCTACCTTGCATTAAGTATGATAATAAAAAATTACATGAAGTTGATAATGCTCAGTTTCTTGGACTCATAATAGACCGTAAACTGAATTGGAAAGCTCATATATCACAATTATCTAAAAAAATAAGTAGTCGAACCGACGCTCTGTACAAGCTTGCTCCAATAGTTAATACAGCTGCATTGCTTACTGCGTATCATGGACTTATCGAGTCTCTGTTCAGATATGGGATTATATTTTGGGGAAACTCAGTAGATAAAGATATAGCATTCAAACTCCAAAAGCGGTGCATTAGAGCAATGTTTGGGCTACAACTTACAGACAGCTGCAAACCGTATTTTGTAAAGCATAAAATTTTATCTCTCTCATCATTATATACATATCTACGAAACAGCGGTATTTGTTAAAACCAATCCACATCTCTTTAACAAATTATCAGATGTCACCATACGCAACCGTCGAGATAACCATAGATTGTGTATGCACACTGCTAAGACGGCGCTATTGGGCAAGAGCGTTTTTTGCATGGCGCCCAACATATACAATAAAATACCCAACAAATACAAGGATTGTAATGTTATTATATTTAAACGTGAATTAAAAGATTTATTATTGGATAAATGCTATTATACTGTTAATGATTTCCTATTTGACAATTTTATATAATTATTTAGTTTTGATGTATAATATGACATATCGGGATCTAATTTAATTGACATAAATATTTTATTATTATATTTTTTTATTATTATTGACCTTAATTATATCTTTTACTATTTTATTGAATGAATTTTGACTGTCTAATTAGAATTTTGTTAACTAAGACACGCTTATTAAAAAGACAATGTAACTGCCTTTTATATTAGATCCAGATTTAATGTATATTTAATAGATTATTAGAATACACTTATATTGGCATGTCTAACCAGACAGAACATGTTGAAACAAAAAACCTGTAACACCTCATGTACACATGTTGAGACTAATAAATATATCTTATCTTATCTTATCTCAATAGACATCACGGTCATTTTATGGATGGGTGACCGGGCTGTGAGATTACCGAGAACATGTGTGAGGATTTTAAAAGGGGGTCAAAAATATGGTTATTTTCGAGCTAGGATGCGCCGTTACCAAGATACATAATTATATGTGATAGGTACTTAACTAATACGAAGGTACTACAGTGGCTAATACAGTGGCTTACCTGTTGATTTAGGAGTGCCACAGGGCAGCATCCTAGGGCCTTTCTTGTTTCTTGTTTACATAAACGATTTACCTTTTTACTTGAGAAACATTTGTGACGTTGTACTGTTTGCTGACGATACTTCTTTGATATTTAAAGAAGATATAAATAAGGAACACTTTAACTAAATAAACAGTGCACTCATTCAAGTGACTAAATGGTTTAATGTAAACAATCTAGTACTGAACGCCAAAAAAACAAAATGTGTTAAGTTTGCTCTGCCTAATGTCAGAAACCTTGGTCCTAACATAGTTTTAAATGACGATGTACTCGAAACAACTGAATCCACATTATTTCTAGATTAACACTTGATTCGAAGTTACAATGGGGTGCGCATGTTACATATCTCTCAGGGAAACTTAGCTCAGCTGCTTATGCCGTTAAGAAGGTTCGTAGGTTGACCGATGTCGATACGGCTAGATTGGTTTATTTTAGTTATTTTCATAGTGTTATGTCATATGGCATATTGTTATGGGGTAGAGCTGCTGATATCCAAAATATTTTTATAGTGCAGAAACGGGCAGTTAGGGCCATTTACCAGTTAAAGACAAGAGTCTCACTCAAAGAAAATTTTAAACTATTGGTATTCTTACTGTAGCGTCACAATATATTTATGCCAGTGTTATGCATGTAAGACTAAACATAAATTCTTATAAAATGAATAGTGACAGACACAATATCAATACTAGAAATAGACATAAATTATGTGTTCCGTATTTTCGTTTGCACAAAACGCATAGCTCTTTTATTGGGCTCAGTATTCGCATATACAATAAATTACCAACTTATATTTTAGACTTGCCATTAAGTTCGTTTCAGGCAGAAGTTAAAAAGAATCTTATAAATAAGGCATATTACAGTTTGAAGGATTATTTTGATGACAGGAGCGCTGGGAAGTAGTTGTTCGCTTTTGACTAGGTCAATAATTAGTAGTTTTATTTTATAGTGTAGTTAATTACGATATTCTCATTTCATACTATATTTTGCATTCATGTTCCACACTTTCATTATAACTTTGCGGATTTGTAAAATGTGGGTAGCTCGTGGTCATGGGCTAACCAATAGATTGTCGATTGCTTTGGTTTCATAATACCGTTACTTTCTGCTTCATTCACTTCTACCATAGTTCTGACCATGTTCGCGAGTTGCCTACATTAAAAAGACGTAAGTGGATGCTCCTGTTTCACCATATTTACTTTGGGAGGCTTACCATATGAACATCATTTACTGCTTGAGTATGATATCAATAGCTACTAAAAATTTTACTAGTAGATGTCTACAATGTGAAACAGTTGCAGCTCCTTACAAAAATAAAATGTACCACCATTATATTTGTTTGAAAAGAGTGGCCATGAGTTTTATTGCCCGTTCTTTCTCGTGGTTCTACCTATTTCATTGCGAACGTGGCAGTAAATGTAAATGTAGAATCATTAAGTAATTAACTTAAATTTTGACGTTCATAAGCGTCACTTTGTGGCCTAGATGAATAAATGTTTTTGATTTTGATTTTGAAGGTACTAGGTACTTATTGCATGAAATTAAAATCATACTTGAATCGAATATTACCTTACAACGCATATTTTCTTACGTCTGCCATGTTGTTTATGTACAATTATTACTACTTTATTCTGTGATTTGGCCAGACATGAGATATTGTAAAAGTTAGTAGATTATTAGGAACATGCACATTATTTTAAGTGGTTATAGGTACATACATTTCAAAATAATATAAATAATTATACTTAATGAAATTTTCCTTCTTGGTATAAGTGAATTGATGAAATCGCAGATTTTTTGAATCCTTATTTATTTATATCTATAAACATCATAAAGAATTTCAATGTCTCACAGCACAAGTCGTATGCACCATCTTAATAAATATTCATAAGCAAATAAATAAGTAACGAACAAAAAACAAGCACGTGCCAGCCCCCAAAAACATGTACCTAGTTACGAACTAAGGCGATATACGTAACTAGGTACCGCTCTTCCCGCGTCTCACCTCTTGCCCCTCGCACGATTGACCCGTCTAGACGCGTTCGTCGAACGACTGTATGGATTATAAGACTGTGGCAGTACCATGCAGTGCCGTAGGTAGCTAACATTTTATGTGCCGCCTAGTGCGAGCTTCAATAAATGAACTTTTTTATGTGATAATTGGCCCGTGTTGCACCCGTTGAGGGTCTACGCCGTATGTCTAGCACTAGCGGGAATAGTAGGTATCATGAACTAGTGGGCGCACTGGGTGCTGCTGGGGGCAAGCGGTAAAGCTTAAATTTTTACAGGCTTTTCTTAAATCTCAGAATTTAGTCCTAACTTAGAACTTGAACAAGGCAATTGATAGATATAGGTACATATTATTACCTTTTTTTAAGTACCTACCGCTACATATATGTTATACTTACATAAAAACACCCAGACAAAGACAAACTTCCATGTAAACGAACACAAACGTTTGACTTGAACAGGAAACGAACTGGCGAGCTTTAGCGCGGCAGTCGGTTACACTCCTGCCACGTCACCGGTTCGCTTATATACGAGTACCGTACCTTGTCATTCGACGTAATTAATATATAAAATACAATAAAGTTTTTTTGTACACAAACACTTTTTGGCGACAGTACCGACTGTACCTCAAACGGTATGCTTAAACTGTCAGTCTCGGTGAATATTTAACAGTAGTGAGCGCCACAACCATCACGCATTGTTTTTAGATTAACCTGCGGTTAATGTACACAAATGTAAGTAGAAACTCGCACCCCCGTGTCTATAAATAATGTATTTTACTACGGCATTGTCATGGTAATTAATTTGACCCAGATCCCTGTCCAGGGTGAAACTTCGCGCATGCCATGGAATTGTATACATTGTGACCAAGTGACCAGGGCATTTGTTCACGACACAGATTTCCTAGGAAGTTATCTTTTATGACATACGAGTATTTTAATAACAAGCCCCAGAGAAACTGCATGTGCCAAAGCTATTGTTTTGTCAGACACTGTATTCTAATTCTTCCGTCGCCGCGTTGGGTAGAGAGCCAAGCCTCATTAGTTATTACCTAAATGGCACTTCACCTCAAATACACTTTTAAACGAGCTATTATTTGTAATAGAAAGTTCTATATTGCGTTATTCAAACAAAAATAACGGCAAAGTGCAAGCGTATAAGTGGTTAACTTATTCATTGGTTCAGCTTTGATTTTACTAATCTGCATTAGTCAGTGTATTTCACAGATCGTACAAGTTATTTGTTTAGCAGCCATTAAACTTCTCAGAATTAAACAATGGTGTTGCCTATAATCGCTTATTCTTGGTACATTTTTTGTTTTCTATATTGGAATTGTAAGGCAGTCCATTCGTGTTGGCAACGGCGTGGCTATATTAAATAAATAATATTCTACCAATATTAGGTACTCTTTACAGTATACATAACCATGGTTAAGTACAGGTGCTCTAAGTACCTATTACTCAGTGTATAATTTCTTTATTTGCCTCTGCTGGTTAATGGCTTGTATTACTTTAAAGTCTCACTCACTTGACGACAGGGAGCAGCCGTTTGCTTTCTATAGACACATAGACAATATGCCTATTTTTAGTATATATTGGATCGCTGCTCTATTATGAATCTTCTGTGAAGGAAAGATGGCGTTCCTACTTCGCAGAATTATTTAACAAGCAGCATGTCAACAATCTTTCTGCATCGCTTCCCCCCAACCTCGGACTTGTTGCCCATATAGCGCCTGATAAAGTAGTGAACAGTCTTCGCCGCATGAAAAACAAAAAGTCAGTGGGGCCTGACAATATACCGATTGAAGCGTGGAAAACATTGGGTTATCGTGTTGTGTACCTTCTCACCGATCTTTTTGACCGCATCCTGATGACCGGCAAAATGCCAAACCAGTGGAGGCTCAGCATAATTGTACCAGTACACAAAGGCAAGGGCAGTGTACAGGAATGCGGCAATTATCGAGGTATAAAGATCATGTGTCACACCATGAAGCCCTTTGAACGTGTGATCGACTTCATGCTCCGCAATGAGTGTACCTACTGTCTCTGAGTGCCAGTATGGCTTACCTCCAGGAGTAGGTACTATGGATCCCATATTCGCTCTAAGAATGCTGGTGGACAAATATAGCGAAAAAGGAGAACTCTGCACATAGCTTTCCTAGATTTGCATAAGGCCTTTGACTGTGTCCCCCGCCAAGCTATCTGGTCTGGTGGGCCTTGGGTCTCAAAAATGTGCCCAAATTATACATTGACATAATCAGAGATATGTACAGTAGCTCCATAACTGTTGTGCGAACCGCCATTGGAGATACTTCTTCCTTCCTCATAACACTTACTATTTATAGTAGTTCTGAATGCTATTACGGCCAACATCCAGGAACAGCCCCCATGGCTGATGATGTACGCCGATGACATAGCTCTCATCGACGAGCGTAGAGACAACTTGGAGCGCCGAGTAAATGTATGTAAGAATACTTTGGAAAATGGTGGTCTAAGGTTGAATGTAGCAAAGACTCAATACATGGGTGGCTGTAGTGATGATATTTCTACTATCTACGTAGGTAAGTACTGAAAAGGCTGTGAAAACTTCCCAGTTCAGGTACCTAGGATCCGTACTACATGAGTCCGGCAATATTGACCACGATGTCCGAGCTCGTACTAGCGCAGCAGTGGCAAAATGGCGCGAAGTGACAGGTGTGGTACACTCACATCATCACATGCCCCTCTTAACTCTTAACTCAAAGGACTGATATACAAATTCGGCCTGTAGGTACTCCTTTATGGCAGCGAGAGCTGGCCAGCCCCAGACAAATACACTCAGAAGCTCCATGTTACCGAAATGAAGATGCTGAGATGGATGAGCGCGTTACAGGAGCCGACCGTTTTCGTAACGTCTACATCCGTGGTCGCCTCGGCGTCCGTGACGTGGCGGATAAACTCCAGGAAAACCGCCTGCGATGGTATGGTGATCTAATGCGCAGACTGGAGGAGTATATAGGTCGAAAATGTCTAGAGTTGGAAGTACCTGGTAATCGGCCTCGAGGACGTCCCAAGAAGCGCTGGATCGACATCGTGGGAAGCGACATGAGAGCCAACGGATTGACTTTGGAAGATGTAAAAGACCGGGCAAAATGGAGAGAATTGAGCAGGAAGGCGGACCCTGATAGAGCGGGATTAATAATCGCCAGGCAGAAGAAGATATTGAATAGGCTAATAGAATAAAGTCTCCATTCTTCTACAAAATCACAATTACCTACAACGTATATTTAATTGAACTTAAAAGGTACTCGTACCTGCTTACTTTGAAGCTATTTAGTGAAAACGGCTGAAGTAAACCAGCCAGACAAGGAGAAAAATTTATTATTTTCCACGTTTTTTCTTACGCGATAGAGACATTTTATATAACTATGCCAACGAATCACAAACCAACATTTTATCTTTATTTTACCCAAAAAAATGAAAGTAAAAATGGTTGACATTAAAATTAGTTGATAACAAACCAGTATTTTTACTCTTTCAAGTAAACATTAAGGATACCTGTATAATGTGACGCTTTTGATTTATCAGTGCATCTAGAAAGAACAAGTATCGCCGGCTCTCCGCAATCCAACTAATGGGTAACGGAATCTTTAAAACTTGAAAGATAATTTTCAGGTTTGTAAGGTAACCGGAATTATGGAGGCAGCACTAGCAGATGACCTTGTATTACCCGATATAACCAGAGAGCTACGGTGGACAACGTAACTTTAGGTAAAACACCTCGAAAAGCAATTGCAAGGGTAAAAGGTTTCTCTCTAAAGTATTCTATTCTTTGAAATAATTTTAAAATGTAAGTAGGTATAGTTGTTTTATCCTTTAATTAATGAGTATTTCAAGTACCTAGTGGCTATATTTCCGAATTGTCCGATTCACAAATTTGTAAAGCCTTGAATAGACGGCATCAACAAATGGCAATCCAATAATGAATACATGATTGAACCAATAACGGCCTTCATAAACCAGCGGTTGTATGGGATATCGATATCCGATATCGAAAATTTGAGAGCCCGAGGCCATAATAATTAATTGCTGGTTACAAATAGATTTCTTTAGTCAAGTTGACCTAATCAAGAGCCATAATAAATCGGTAATGTATATCTCAAAGGATTGTCCCTGTAAGATATCTACATTACCGATTCATTATTTATCTTTTGAATTTAAACACCATACTATTTCGCCCTACCATTACTTCATATTTCACATGTCACGAAGCAGCACTATTAGGCATGAGACCGATATATCAAAACGAATCTGAAATCCGATTGCAGTCAGAAATCGTATCGTATCGATATTCCAATGTAAGAAAACCGATTTTAGAAAACGCAAAACAATACCACGATAAGGCAAACAATCTTATCCGAACCAAACGGTGCAAGCGCAACCAAACTACAAAGTAAATCTAAAGCTTACGTTTTTGATAGTTTTAATTTTTCATTTGTTCTCTTTCACACTATCAAATTAGTTAGAGAGAGCGAATTTCATTTCTTTTTCTAACTAACTTAGTGATACGTTGAAAGAGCGAAAGAGATGAAGCGAATTGTCGCCAAGGAAGCGAATCGTTTTGGATTTTGCCGGTTTTACGAATTGCAGATTGAATAGAAAAAATAAAACAAAATATCGAGGCTATAATATCTAATTCAGATTGCAACTACCTATTTAATGTTTATTTTGAAAATTGCAAAAAGTTATTGGGAATTTATGTTTGGAGAGTATTATTTGACTTGATTAGTTTCATGCCTAAAATACAATAAGATTTCGATTGTTTGCGTTTGTCGTACGCTACGCTCCAACATCCGCTACTGAAATCGATTTCTGAAATCGGTTTTTGAAATCGATTTCAGAAGCTGAAATCGGAAAAATCTGAAAAACGCCCATGCCTAAACACTATAACACACACAACTTTGATCAAAGCTAAGAGATTATGATATCTACTAGAGGATGCCCGCAGCTACGCCTGCACATTTATTTTAATTTAATAATTTCTGCCCGATCCCGTGGGAACTTCGGTAAATTACTTCTTAGTGCACCCAGGGTCCTTAAGGAACATACATGCCAAATTTCAGCTTCGTCAGTCAGTCAGTAACGCAAGAATTTTATATACTTACCTACTTACTAGAGAACGCCAGCAGCTACGCCTGCATTTTTTTTTTATTTACCCGTTTTGGCCGATCCCGTGGGAATTTCGGGAAATCCCTTCTTAGTGCACCCTACGGTTCCCAAGGAACATACATGCCAAATTTCAGCTTCCTGCGCTCAATAGTTTCGGTTGTAGCGTGTCTGTCAGTCAGTCAGTAACGCAAGGATTTTATATATTAAGATATATATACAGATTATAATACCGGCACTGGATGTCATATTTATACTGATCGGGTTGAACTCAAGATTTTAGGTTGTGTGATTCCAAAGTGAAACACCCAACATACAAATAATTTGGAAAGGTAAACAGATACCTAAGCTTTAAGCTAAAACGCCACAGACTAGAGCTCAATTGAAAATCAGTGCCAGGCCCGATGCATGGTCTGATATATTATGCTGAATGAGTACCTGATTGCTAACATGGGACACAGTGCAATTATACGATATTGTGTCATAGGTATTTGGTTATGCCTATTTCTTTAGAAATAGGCACTAGCGCGGCAAGCGAAGCACTTATTAAAAAAAAATCGAGCTATTATAAAATTTAAGACGAAGTTCCTTATTACTCTTACACGGTACGTACTTATAAAATTAGCAGTAAAGTGTCGTCCGCTAAGTGGCTTGAGCGGTGATAAATAAAGTGGTGGTTAGCGCAGTTTCACATGCCTGCGTATTGGCGCAATTTGATGCGCCCACGTACGAGAGCCAGTAAAGAATTTGTTGCACCCAAATGAAAGTGCATTTAGGTCGGTCAATACAGGCACGTATATTTTTACGCGATGACCTTGTTGTACCTACTTAAGTTTATCTTGCCATGGTGTTGTGCTTGTAAGTGCAATACGGAACATAAGTTTGTCATCCAGAGAGAGCGGTGCAATATTTCGAACCGATTTTATTGTTTATAGGAACTATCAGATGACAGCTACATGGCACTATAAAACGACGTACGAGGCAGGCACAGCTTGTGGAATTACTTATCTGGTCAGACTATAGGTAGACTTTTGTCTACCGAACAGAAATGAGCGCTCATGCCCATTGGTTGCCAGCCACGGTCAACTCAACGTACTGGGACATTACGTAACGTCTTTCCTCACCAATTTTTGCTGGTAGGTATCCGTTCTTTTGCAGTAGGTAAGTGTTCTCCCCTACCCTCTCCAAGGAACATACATGCCAAACAGCTTCTTGCTCCCAGTAGTTACAGCTGTGAGACGAATCAGTCAGCAACGCAAGCATTTGATATACACAGACTAGTCCTTCTTGCGAATAAAGTGTTTTGTTAACCATCGTTTCCGCAGCTCAAAATCGAAAAATTTAAAACTTCTATCAACCGCAAAGTGAGCAACATTCTAAAACAGTTAAGATAATAAAATAGTTAAGAGACAAAATTAACATAAACACAATTCTTATAAACATTTATGTTTGTTTGAATAGGTTCTAATGATAATCTATGAACAAGGAAAATGCTTCTCTGAATACAACGTAGGTCATATGAAATCTACTATTGTATGTACCTGTATTATTCATATAACAATAGTCACATCACGTATTGTATAAAGGGGAGATGAAACCGAGATTTGGTGGACCGCCAATTTGAAGTAAATACTTATACATCATTTATGTACCACAATAGTAACATGGAAATACCTGCCTACTTATTTCCTGTTCCAATGTAGGCACACAAGGACTTTCTAGATATACCTACTTAAAAATTAATGTTGCCTCTTACGGTTTAGCAAAATCATACATATGTATAAATAGCTCCTCGAGGGTAGTGCCTAGTGATATCGTTATTAAAGCTTTCTAATACATTCAAGGATACAAGGGATGATAATGTAAACAAAGGATATCTCTCTAATTACTTCAGATACAGAAAAATCCAGGCAATCACGTTGTAAGCTAATTTGTGATCTCATCAGAAGCTATGGCGATTGGCCAGGTGGAATATTTCGCTTATACCTAGTGTTGTAAAAATACCGTATAATACCAAAAGGCTATGTATTAAACCGGTATTTTATTATAACTTACGGTATTATTGGTATTTTATGTATTTTATATTCTGATTCAGTTTATAAGACCCTGCGATATTGCGACGAGTTCTAGTTTAAAACATTAAATATATTTTAAGTTTCGATTGTATTCTTTGTTTTAGAATTACTAATTACCTAATAATTTTGGAATTTTAACTTTTGTAAAAATTTATTGCAAAGCCCGAAATTTGTATCGTCGAAACACGTAGATAAATCACGTGTTTCTAAATTGGTCTCGATTTACACAAATCTTGGTGTTCCTGACAGCACATTCGAAGTTAAATAAAGTGGTGATGAAGATGATTTAGCTGAAAGTATGTTGCTAGAATGCATTACTGCGTCTACCGAGAACGTAGCAACACAAGTGGATTTAGATATGGAGATAGAAGATCCTCTAAATCTCGGGTTTTCGAACTAGGAAGACAAAAGGCGTGGGCCACGTCTGTGCTTTTCTTATGGATCTTGTATTAAGGTTCGGGCTGTACGTGTCTCCACGCAGAGAGGAACATAATATAATTTAGAATAAATAGAGAGATGATTCAAATTAACTTTAAGGACCCCTTTGCTCTAACGTACATTAAAATGTTACGTGTTTTTCTTTAAATCATATTTTGACCTTGTTTTTATGGTAATATTGTTGTAGCTAATAGTAATTATGGGCCGGGTTTCGAAACGCGTCGCCCGAATTTGAGGGTATTGGTGGTGTAGGGGGCTTAAGGGAGTTAGTTTTAATCCCCTAAAAGTAATTTTGGCTGCCGGAGTTGCGTCTAAATATTTTTAAACAATTTCCAAAAATTCTTCATTCAAATATGAAAAACGGAACGTAGTTTTAGGTTTTATGTGAAAGTAACTTAATAGGTTGTTTTAGGCTCTATTTTGACCCTTAACCCGAAAATAGGAGTTCGCAGGGCTCCGTCAAACTCAGTTTATTAAACTAGTGGAATCAATAAAAGCGATATTTAGGTTTTATGTGAAAAACGTGAAACGAAACGCAACCGTCATCTTGTATGAATTATATTGACAGCTAATGTCAAATTTGTGCCTCATTGCTTTCGAGTACCTAGGGTTAGGTGCGACTGTAATAAGTAACTAAATAGGTTGTGTTAGGTTCTCTTTTGATCCTTATTCCGAAAATAGGAGCCCTGCGAAGCAGAGCTCCTCCAACCTTAGTTTATTAAACTAGTGTGAAGAATGTGGAAGTTGGCAATGCCATACACACAGATGTCTGGAGTTTTTTTTTTCCAGAGGAAACCAAGTATTTCCGGCAAGTGAAAATTGTGAGGGGTGGTTCCGAGACCTCCCCCCCTCCCCCTCCAATCACTCACAACCCCTAAAAACGGCGACGTATTTCGAAACCTTAACCGTAATTATTAATAATACAAACTTAAAATATAATTTCTTGCTTTATTCCTGTGCAATTCTACCGTATTCAGTATTTTTAATGATTTTTGTGATCATTTACTTCAAAAATATAGAAGAATTGATTTATACATAAAATACCGTAGTAAATGGTATAATACCGTATTATACAGTATTTTTCGTTTTATACATTTCAGTACAAATGGTATAATATCGCACTTACATCTCTACTTATACCGCATTCCATCGCCATAAAGTCAAGCAAACAATTCTAAAGATTGTTTTTAACGTTGGCCACGTTAAAACAATCGGAATGTTTATTATATTCATTAATAGAACATAATTACCAAATTTCTTTACAGGCTTATCAGCTTGTATTCTTTTCTATGAGGTGAGTTTCACACACCTACGTTTTCTTTTTTTAACGTTACACCTACGTCTTTCTCTAGTATCATCTTTCTTATAAGTAGAAGACAAGAAAGATGATGTAACAAAAAGAAACTTACAACTACGCTATTCCCTTCAATTTTCGATACATGTTTGTTAAGTTCTTAAGATTCTGTTTATCTGTAAAACTTATATGTATAATTACTAAGACTTAGTACATAGCGGCAAACCAGATAAGGAGGTAATTAGAGTCGTCTATATGATATCAATTGAGACAGAGAGCTTTATTCAATTCACACGAACGAAGAGAGTGCGCTTTTGGACGAGCGAATAAACCCGATTGTTTAAGAAAAATAATACAGAAGAAAGTATAGAAAACGTGAGATAATTAACAACGATGCACTTTTCTGATGAAGTGAGAGTGTTTCTGGAGAACAGCCAAATATTTGATGGGATGCATTGACATCATCAAAACGTGAGCAAAAAGGTAAGAAGGTAAAAAAAGGTGTCTGAGGTGTCTGGTGACAAAAAAAAAATTATATAAGTATCGCAACTTTATAACAATAGTAGCATTATACGAAATTATTTTTTAAACCCTTTTTTCGAAATAACTACATTATTTATTATTACAGTTGCAGTTTGTAACTAAAGAGTAAGATAGTTCAACTGTTATAAAATATTAATTGCAGTAGATACTATATTTCATTACCTGGCCTAGACATTAATCATAATGCTGCGTCAAGACTTGAAACGGTCATACTGAAAAATACTATTTTTGTATACTGCCACTTTTGTTTTAAAGGTGCGATATTATTGCATCCTTTGCCTTTTTTATTTATTTAATTTCTCATTTTCATCACAGTTTTTTTCTGACGGTAAATTTTTCATATTTATAATATATGAAAAAAAATTCTCGAACTGAATGAGAAGTAAAGAAGGTGTGTGAAGTAAAGAAGTGAGAAGTAAAAGAGCTAAGGCTTTAAAAATCTTGGCAGAGGAACAGCAAATGTATTTACTACACACGTAAGAAGACGTACCTATATCGTTATTTTTCTGTGTAAGAATTTAAACATAAGTAGTCATTAAAATTATTATCCTGACTGAATGTCATATGCAGTGCCGGTTTTAGCACTACTGGCGCCCTGGGCGAGATGACGAGTGGGGTGACGGCTTTCGTGAGACATGTGGCGAGCGGGGGGCCGCTGTCAAGTTTGGCGCCCCCAAATCGCCCCATGAGGCGCCCCTTTATATCTGGCGCCCTGGGCGATCGCCCAACCGTGCCCTACCCTAACACCGCTACTGGTCATATGTAATATTGTTTTGTGTACCTACACAGCAATATAGTCATTCATCAGTGATGGCACTTAGCCCATTATTATCTATGCAAGAAGTTTTACTGAATAAATATCTCACGATACTTCTTCGATTGTAACATTGATAAAGGTTGCTGAAATCAAAATTTTATCTCAGAGCAGTTTGCAGGCAATTTGATTTGCCAGTTTCTTGCAAAAATACGAAACTGATAATCTTAATAAACCAATAATTTATGACGAATCATACGAATGTTTGATCGACTCTTAGCGACTATGTATCCGATTTGTGCTGCCTCTGTATTTAAAAATACTTTCAAATAGCTTTATATTTTGAAATTCAGTCCTGTACAGTCCCAGAGGACTTATACCTAACCAATGAATTTTCATAGCTGAGCAAAGGTCTTCCAACGATCCAACCGGAGTAAGGCAATGACGTTGACGGATGCATCACTGCCCTGGCAATCCAATCATAGGTCATAAATAAAGAAACTAATACAATTTATTTTATTATGAACCAGCGACTACAAATTAAATAGGTATAATTAATAACTTATTGTGAAATATAATGCGTTATCATAGAGATATTAAGCTAGCGCTACCACAAAAAAATAAGCAAATACCCAGGTAGCAGCTTTTGTTATTTCATCAAAGTTAAATATATTTGAGACTAAGACGAAGGTTTGCTAGTCTGATAAGATTTTCCCTTATTTGAATGACGAATAACATTGTAAGAAAACTTTGTATTCACGCGTATTTCAATTATGTATTCAAGCCTCGACAAAAGCCTGACTTGCTAATAGTTGATTCGTTTTATAAATAAAACTCTTGCAACTTTCATGCATTGTTTTGCATAAGTACATAATGGTTTGCATAATTCTTTTTTTATGTTGCCGTTAGGTTTAACGGTAAGGAAATGAGTTATTGAATTATGGTAACTGCTATCAAATAATTGAATTATTATACGCACTTACATCTAAGTAAGTAAGACATGTTAAAAAGAATATAAATAATTTGATGAAATATCGAGTCCAAGATATAAAGCATGGTAAAACACGTTTTGTTTTACTACCAATGCGATAATATAATTAATGTGAGACAACCGCAATTTATTAAAAGGATGAAAACTGCGTCATACCTAGGCATGGCTCTCTTATTCTGCAACACTGAATTTTTTGTGTCTAGTTAAATAAGGAATTTCCATCTTCTTTGCGTCTTTCGATAAAGTTTCTCCGAAGTCAATTCATCTCTCCCTTTTATCACAACGGGTACCTACCTACCTTTTTAAGAAAATTATGTCATATTTACACCTATATAATCAAAATTAATTTGTAATTATAGTTCTCCTACATTTCCTCTGTTACTATTTACTGTTATTTATATTGGTCAATGTATTATTCTCTATTTCTGTCTTTAAAAAGAAATCGCATACCAAGGCATTTGATGACTATCAAAGTAGGACGAGTTCCTAATTCAGTACCTAGCTAAATTGGCGTTTCATTACTCAATTGGGGCTTATTGCGATGATAATAATAGGTATTTCTATGTCATCATATCAATATCTAGATAGATATATGTTATAGATATTTTGCAGTGAAAATGACTGGGCTGAAATCATGATAAAAATGTTATTGGTAGATAATTATTATAGCCCTACACTTATGAGGCTATTAGTATTGACATTTTACCGGCTAAGTTTTAGGGGTTCTTACGTATTTGGCGTTTTACGTCAATGTCTTGGAGACGTTTCTCTTCAAAGGATTTTATCTTATTAAAGATGGTAGAGCGCCATGTCAATCTGTGTGAGGCGATTTCCTCCCAGTTTGCAGGGTTGATGCCGCAAGTGTTCAGATGCTTTTTAAGCAAATCTTTATATCGCAGGTATTGTCCACCCCGTTTGCGTTTGCCGTCAGCTAATTCAGAATAGAACATGGTTTTCGGCAGGCGATGGTCCATACGAAACATATGTCCACACCATCTGAGCTGGCTTTTCATAAGGAGAGCTTCCATACCATATACTTTGTAACGACGCACATTTCCGTGTTGGACACGCGATCCTGCTTATAGAAGCTAATCTTTGTCTCCAGTTAAAATCTCCTACGTCTATACCTACAATGCCGCAGGCCAGTTATTCTGCCATTCCTGTAACCGGACTTTCAAGACTAAGTTTGGGCTTGCGAGCCATAATATATTATGCTCGAAATTACTCCTACGACGCCCCGGGGCGGGGCGTCGTAGGAGGCGACTAATGGGCGCATGCGACTAGGTGCATATATATCGGCACAGGTCACTCGAGCGGTGGCGAGTAAACCACCAACAATAGCATTCCCAAGGAGGGTTGGTGTCAGGCAGGCGGCCGACCG
Source organism: Euclidia mi (assembly GCA_944739405.2). NCBI lineage: Eukaryota > Metazoa > Arthropoda > Insecta > Lepidoptera > Erebidae > Euclidia > Euclidia mi. The sequence continues at coordinate 36,979,619 of OX123197.2, forward strand.
TGAAATCTTTACCAAATCCTTTATGCAGAATGGCTACTATAAATGATATGACGATGCGCGATGGGGCTAGGGCGTACCCCATAGGCGACGCGCCGAGGCAGCACCCGGCCGCGGTGATAAATGGACAAGGGTTGTTGCACCAAACCAGGTGGGTGCAACGTAAGAAGCTAACCCGGCAAGTGAAAATGAGGTATGCTAGTTGGAATGTTGGGACGATGAGTGGAAGAGCCAGAGAATTAGCGGATGTACTTAAAAGGCGACGGATAAATGTGGCGTGTTTACAGGAAACCAAGTGGTACAAAGGCGAGGGAGATTGGTGAGGGATACAAGTTTTACTATAGCGGAAGTGATGGAAAAAGAAATGGTGTGGGCATTGTATTAGATAGTAATTTAAAAGAAAGAGTGATGGAAGTTAATAGGGTGAATGATAGACTGATAGTTGTGAAAGTTATGTTAGAAAATGTGATGCTGAATGTTATAAGTGTATATGCCCCACAGACAGGGTGTGATGAAAGAATGAAAGAGAAGTTTTGGGAGGACTTTGACGCTGCTTTGATGAGTATTCCAGTGCATGAGGAAATGTATGTAGGTGGCGATTTTAATGGACACGTAGGAAGAATGAAAAGTGGATATGAAAGAGTGCACGGAGGATGGGGAATAGGTAATCGCAATAATGAGGGTGAAGTCCTGCTACAATCGGCAATTGCTTTTGACCTGGCGGTTGCCAATACATGGTTCCAGAAGAAGACAGGCCACCTAATCACATATAAAAGTGGCAACCACATGACCCAAATCGACTACTTTCTCGTCAGACGCAACAACCTCAAACACGACAAAGACTGTAAAATAATACCCGGGGAAGATCTAGTATCGCAGCACAGACTCCTCATGAGACAGATGCAACAGAAAGAAAGAGCGACTACCCCCTAAAATTAAGTGGCATCTGTTGGAAAGGCCAGAATATGGATGCAAATTTAGAGAGCGAGTTGTAAATAAAATGCAAGCGATGGACGACATGGAATATAAAAGTGTGAATGAATGTTGGAGTGAAATGGCAGGGTGTATCAGGAGTGCAGCGAAAAATATTTTAGGAGAATCGAAAGGAAAAGGTACGATCGATAGGGATACATGGTGGTGGTGGTCGACAGAAGTGCAAAAGGTTTTGAAGAATAAGAAGATGAAATTTAAGGAATGGCAGTGTGTGGATGAAATTAATGTCAGACTGAAACAAGAAAAGAAGGGAGAGTATGTGGAGTTAAAGAAGAAAGCTAAGAAAGCCGTTGCACTAGCAAAAGCAGCAGCCCAGGAGGGCTTCTATAATAACTTAGATAGTCCTGCGGGCCAAATACATTCATACCGGCTCGCTAAAGCTAGAGCGAGGAAAGCAAGGGATGTATGTCTTATAAAGTGCGTAAGAGATGAAACTGGAACGGTGCTTTCCGCGGACGAGAAAATCAAGGATAGATGGAGGAATTACTTTGAGAGATTGATGAATGAAGAGAATGACTGGAGTGGTGTACTTGAGCATATACCTGTGAATGAAGGGCTAATAAGAAAGATTAGTGAGGATGAAGTAAGAGTAGTAATAAATGGAATGAAGAATGGAAAGGCAGCGGGGCCGGATGGAATACCAGTTGAAGTGTGGAAGATACTGCAGGTAGACGGATGGAAGTGGTTAGCTTTATTCTTCAATAAGTTGTTAATGGAGGTAACTATACCTGACGAATGGTGTAGCAGTTCGCTGGTGCCCATCTACAAAAACAAAGGGGATGTGCTGGAGTGTAACAACTATAGAGGAATAAAGCTAATTTCACATAGTATGAAAGCATGGGAGAAAGTGATTGAACGAAGATTGAGAGAAGAGAGTGTAATTTCACAAAACCAATTCGGTTTTATGCCTGGTCGAGGTACAACAGACGCCATTTTCGCGATGCGCCAACTATGCGAAAAGTACAGAAGTGCACACAAAAACTTGCACATGGTTTTTGTGGATCTCGAAAAGGCATATGATCGAGTTCCGCGTGAGGTTTTGTGGTGGGCCCTTAGGAAGAAAGGAGTGCCTGGGAAGTATGTACAGTTGATCCGTGCGATGTACAGTAGATGTACAACCCATGTCCGGTCCACAGTGGGCAATACCGGCGACTTCAATGTGGCTGTAGGCTTACACCAAGGATCGGCTCTAAGCCCTTATCTCTTCCTGCTAATAATGGACGCCCTTACGGCGGACCTACAGGAAGAGGCTCCCTGGTGTATGCTATTCGCCGACGACATTGTATTGATTGCCGAAAGTGGCCTTGAGGTCCAGAACAGGCTGACAACTTGGTGGCAAAGACTGGAGAGTGTAGGCCTGAAAGTCAGTAAAAGCAAAACTGGGTACATGTTTTGCGACTTCGGCGGTCTCTCCGGTCCTGTGTCTATATCCCTTGCTGGAGAGCCCATATCAGTCTGCTCCGACTTCCGGTACCTCGGGTCACTTATACAAGGGGATGGAGAAATAGACCGCGATGTCACGCACCGGATCAATTCAGGTTGGATGAAATGGCGTCAGGTCACAGGAACAACTTGCGACCCACGGATGCCTCATAAACTAAAGGGCAAAATCTACAAATCCGTTATAAGACCTGTCGCACTGTTTGGATCGGAATACTGGGCCGTTAAGAAGACGGATGAAAGAAGATTGCATGTAGCAGAGATGAGGATGTTGAGATGGATGTGTGGGGTGACAAGGATGGATAAAATTAGAAATGAGTATATTAGGGGAAGTTTGAAAGTTGCACCGGTGCAAGAAAAGCTGAAAGGAAATCGTTTATCGTGGTATGGGCATGTGATGAGGAGGGATGAAAAGCATGTGACTAGAAAGGTGATGAATATGAGAGTTGATATAAGGCAAGAGGAAGACCAAAGAAAAGATGGATGGATTGTGTGAAGGACGATATGAATGAAAAGGGAGTGAATGATCAGATGACGGCTGATAGGAGAGAATGGAATAAAAAGACATTCTGCGCCGACCCCAAGTAATATGGGAACAGGGCAGGCAAAAGAAGAAGAAGAAGAATATATATATATATATATATATATATATATATATATACAGGGTGTCACAAGACCCATCACCAAGCCGAAGTCTACTCGTTGTGGACATCATGCCAAGTCATACTAACCAAAAATAATACCTGGGAAACGAATTTTTTTTGAGCTTTCACATTTTTTAAAGTGCAATTAATAGCGTGCGCGTGCAATGCTCGAAATACCTACTTATCCATGGGGTTATAGGGCATCTAAAGAACATATTGGCAGGGTAAAGGCATCGATTTTGTACCTAATTATAAAAATTCCATACTAATTTTGAGCCTCAATATCTTCTGAACCAGTAATTTCCCAGGTATGGTGCGGTATAACATGGGATTTCAGTTTTCGTTAAGGGTCTTGTTACACCCTACCCTTATATATATATATATATATATATATATATATATATATATATATATATATATATTTAAATCGCGGAAGACTTCTTGCGTCTTTTCAAAGTCCAACCTTGTGGCGTCTACCACTGTTAATGAGATTTCAATTGTTAGTTGTGTGAATATAGTTACACTTTTGTCATGTGAATTCCATTATCAACAAGAAATTTTGATTAAACATGAAATGAAGATATTCAATTTCAAATAATTCTCGCTGGTTTCTGGCGTCCGTTCATGATGGAAATAATGTGACGCACTGTATATTTCTGAATATGTTCTATGTGTATTACAGATTATCCTACATCCATCTAAATTTAAGTTTATATCGCATCCGTATATTTTCCTGTATTTAATATAAGCATTCCATTAATTAAATGACTTCCTACTACATTAGAGGTCATATTGATACCGAATATTTTTTCTGTATATCGTCCATATATTGTGTTGAGAATGCTGCTTCCTCCTAAACTGATATATTTGTCGATACACTCTCGTGTTCCAGCCGTCATGACCGTTTCGAATGGTACCTACCATTAGTTGCCATATTTGATCTCACAACTATATACTGAAGAACTGTTGCTCAAGTTGTTGTTCTTTTTACATGTAATGTTTTTGTTGAAATCTCACTTATTTTTGCTATTGATGGTCTTTATCAAACATCTCTCCTCATGGGGTGTTATTCTACCCTGCACCCCACCGTGACCCCCATCCGTGAACCTCCATCCGTACCCTATCCGCGGCCTCACCCGTGTACCCCACCCTTGGCCTCATCCGTGAACCCCTACCCTTGCCTTCATCCGTGAACCCCTACCCGTGCCTAAACCCGAGAACCCCCACCCGTACTCCCACCCATGAGTTCGCACCGGCATCCCCACTTATGTACTCCACCCGTGAACCCTCCCGTGCCCTCACTAGTGAACCCCCACCCTTGTCCTCACCCGTGAACCCCCACCCGTGTCCTCACCTGTGAACCCCAACCTATGCCCTCCACCCGTGAAACCCCACCCCCTGGGCCCCGACTTATGCACGTCCACCCGTGCTCCTCGCCGGTCCCTTCCCGGCGCTTGCCCGATCCCTACCCTGATCCTACCCTACGAGTACTTCTAGATAGCAAAAAATATTTGAATCTAGTAGGGACATAAACTGAATTCCGAATTCTAAACCACAGTTATCTTGGTGGAGTAATTAATACCTAATCCACGTACTACAAAGGTTCACAAACTTATTTGTGTAGATTCTAAAATATGAAAACTAGACCAAAATTAAAAAGGTACATTTGTTTGAATTTTTCCTAAAGGTTTAAGGATTTTTTTTATTTTTTAGGCTTAATGATAATGGTCATCCAAATTACAAGCTTGTACCTATGTCTGCTAGAAATACCTTAGAATTTTATGAAGACCGTTGAGTGAGTGTGACAATCAATAATTTTTAAAGTACTAGTTCGATTTGGATGAAACTATGTAATATATTTTTCATCCCTTCTATTCGAAAAGTGTCGCTTTGTTCCTCTTTTAGTTGGAGCAAAATAGCTCTTTTCTGTTAAGCACTTTTTAGCGGGCGGAAAAGTGATTTGAATTTGGAACGTATATCATTCATAGAAATCGAACGTAAATTGTATAAATAACTGGCTAACTGGCCGTGCAGCCAACACGTACCGTGTTGGCTGCACGGCCGTGACCCGCGCTGACAAAAAAACAGCGCGCGAATTACGACTCTGTTCTCGTAATCAGTAGGTAAATATTTTATTGAATTTTGCAAAAATAATGAGTTGTACGTCAGGTTGTGAAAGAGAAAAATATAAATTTGTAATTGTTTTAACTTATATTCACGCGTCTAATTTTATTAAATATATTCGTTTATTACATAACACCGTCTCTTATTTATTTTCTCATAGAAAGGGGATAGAAAGTAGAGTATATGACTCGAGAGCAAATTATTTTTCCCTCGGGCAATGTATTTTGAACCCCTCGCTGCGCTCAGGATTCTACGTGAGAATCCTTCGCTTCGCTCGTGGTTCAAAGTAGCGCCCTCGCGCCGTAAAAATACCATTTTGCTCCCTTGTCATACAATCTACTATTATTATAAAGATTTTCTCTTGATAATGAAATGTTCACATGTCTAGCTTTATCCAGAACAAAGTTACAGAGACTTGAAAATGGCCTGAATGGCTTCGGTAAAAGTAAAACTAACGACTGAGCTTTTTTGCTCGACTTTTTTGGGTTCAATGCCGTGCACCCTGATTAAATACGAGCGTTATCTAGGATAAAAAAGCTTATTACAGTCATAATTGAGTCAGCATTCTTGTTCTAACTATATCGATGTACTACGTACGGCCTGATGTTAAGCAAATATGTTGTCGAGGTTGTAGCACACTGACGCAGAAGATACCTGCCTACCTATTTACTCGAGATTTGATAACCTTCTTCTCGCGTCGGTTTCCTCAATGCTGAGGGTCGTGACCACCTCGTGGAAACAGTCTATTGCGGACCACTTCCTGCCATCTATTCCTATCTGCTGCTGAGTGGAGAGCGATCCGCATGACTCTTAACACCACGGTGCACGATACCGTGTTGTTAAGAGTCATGCGGATCTGGTCGATCCAACGTATCGGGCTTCTGCCTCTCGGTCTTTTTACTTCCACTTTGCCAGTGATTATTAACTTTTCCAAGTTATCACTGTCTTTCCTCGCACTGTGCCTGAGGTACTTTAGAACTCTGCGCAGGCAGATGGTGGAAAGCCTCGTCTGGATCTTAAGCTCCTGTATGATCGATACGTTGGTGCGGTGTGCTGTCCAGGGGATGTCCAGCATCTTCCTCCAGCACCACATCTCGAAAGCATCAGTGCGACCACGGTCATCTTTCTTCAAGTTCCATGTCTCTGCGCCATACAAGAATATGGAGAACACCAGAGTGCATACAAGATTGATCTTGGTTTTCAGAGAGATATTCTTGACATATCTTTGACAGCAGTGCCATGGCTCCTTTTGCCATCCCGATCCTTCTTCGCACCTCAGATTCACAAAAACTATTATTACTGTTAACCGTCTCTAAATTGAGTGACCCAGTGGGTTCAAGCTTGCCTGTGCGATCTATGACCATGATCTTCGTTTTGGACCTGTTTATAGAGAGACCTAGTTCACTGCTGATGCGCTCCATTCTATCCAGTAAGGTGATCATCTCGGCGTCATCTGACGCTAGCAAGGCGGTGTTGTCTGCATAACGCAAATTACAGATTTTGCGTCCACCAACGGTGATGCCTCCCTCCCAGCTATCGCAAGTGCGCCTCACTATATATTCACCGTTTATATTGAATAGGTTGGGTGAAAGGACGCAGCCATGTCAAACTCCTTTTTCAAAACTGAATGGCTTAGATTTTGTACCGTCAATCCTCACCACACTTTGGTTCTTGTGATATAAAGATTGCAGAAGTGCAATCAAGTGATGAGGTACACCCAGTTCTGATAAGACCCTCCATAGAAAAATTATGTATGTACGGATTTGGTGAACCAATCTACAAGTGGACAAAATCATACTTAAGCTATCGTGACTCCAAGGTTGTATTGAATGGCTTCAAATCATCCACACACACAAATATCGCAAAACTATAAAATGTAATACTTTCTTATAAATGTATTTCTGTATGCTTGGCAAATTTTTGTATCAGGAATAGGTATGCTATGTAAAAAAAACTGAACTGTAATCCATACTTTTTTTAACTTGTTATTAGTAATACTTACTTAAGTTTGTTACTGTAAGTGTAAGTGGTGTTTGCTTATAATTGGATGTAACTGTTACTCTAGATCGTAAGATGTTTATAATATTTGCTTGTATTACTGTTACAATTGTTAGCAAACCTTAATAAATAAAAATAGACAGTCCCAGTTGACACAGTCAAATGCCTTACTATAGTCGTCAAAGCACATTATGACAGGTGTGTCGAACTCGTAGCATTTTTCCACAATTTGCCCGACGTTTAATATTTGTACACGCGTGCCTTTTCCCTTGACAAAACCGGCCTGTTCTTGCGGGATCTGCCAGTCAAGATAATACCGGACCCGGTTGTTTATGATGTCTAACAGGACTTTGCTTGCGTGACAAATTAAAGCGAGTGTGCGATAATTATCATATTTTTTGGTCGAACCTTTTTTATGGGCCTTGGGCCACTTGTCGTTCCACTATACGTGGTTGCAGATGTTGTGCAGTGTGTCAAAACCTTTTTCACCCAGAGCCTTCAACACTTTAGCTGTAATTTGATCCAGACCTGGCGCTTTGTTAGTTTTTAACGATCCAATGGCCTTTACTATCTCCGATCTTAGGATGTCGGGTTCCAGGTGCAATTTAGCCCATATGGATAACCTAGACGTCTGAATGTTTAATACCTAACTAAGAAAATATCGTATGACGAGGTACATTCATTTAAATCGTAATAGTAGTTTAAGAATTATATTGCAAGTCAAAGTTATTTGATTTATAATCCACTTGAAGAAGGAGGTTATCAATTCGACTGTATGTTTTTTTGTATATTTATTTCGCGGATTACTCCGCCAATAAGGAACCGTTTTCAATGGTTCTTTTTTTTCGTAGGTCATACTTCAATGTTGGTCCCTTTCAAATTTTATCGAAATCAGCTGAGCTGTTTTTGAAAAAATTAAGAATAATAAAAAAAATATATATAATTATATACTACTCAAAACAAAATAAGGGCCACTAAGATTTTTTGCTGTACCATGAAAACAATAAAGACAATTGTTTAACTTATGTAACTACAAAATAATGTTATTGGTTATAATTTTATAGCCTAACAATTGTTTAAAATAATGATCAGGAGTTGTTTTTTAAGTCCATAATGAAATTGGCCATATTGAATGAAAAACATGAACAAAATAAATCACCGAAAAAATACAAAATACTGTTCTTGTCACTTTTGTTTCTTCTTTTTAGTAACGAGTATGTCCTCTTCTCTTAGCAATACACTCCAGAAGCCTTGTGTGCATACTCTGGATCAAATGCCTCACTTTTTCATCTGGAATCTTCTCCCAGGCACGTTTCAAAGCGTCAATCAGCAGCTGTTGATTGTAGACCCCTTGCTCATTCACTCTAACCCTTCGTTTCAATTGGTCCCACAATTGCTGGATTGGAATTAAATCCGGACTAGCTGGCCATGGTAATTGGCCATGGTCTTGCTTCAGGATGAATCCAGGCCCCACCTGCTGTGCAAATGGGATCACTTGAGGCCTGATGACTTCCTCGATGTATCGTTCAGCCGCTCGCCGCGTGGTCTCCAAACCCTAACACGCCGATCATCATTGAAAATTTTTATATTACATTCGTCTGTAAAAAGCACCTTGCCCCACTGATTAATCACCCAGTTCAAATACTGACGCGAGAATCTTAAACGGTTTGCACGTTGAACCCTGGTCAGAGGAATTCGAACAACTCGTCGTCTTGACATTTGCTGATCTTCGTGCAATCGATTACGTATAGTTTGATCACTGACACGGGTACCCGTTGTCAGCCGTAGGCGGTGTTGTAACTTACGGGCCGTAACTGTACGATCACGCCGAGCACTTAGTTGGATGTACCGATCCTCGTGCGCCGTTGTTACACGAACTCTACCTGAACCGGGTCTCCTGGCAGCACTGCCGGTCTCTTGGAAGCGATTCCATACATTTTGGACAGCTCTTCTAGAAAATCCCAACTGCAAACCCACGTAACGATGAGAACGGCCTTCTTGAATCATAGTAATGGCTCTGGTTGCCGTTATTGTATCCATGTGCCTTTGTAATGGTGGCATGATTAACGCGAGATGATAAATGAATCAATTAAAATTGAAAAGTAAAACTTTTTTCCTAAAATAACCGAGACAAGTTAGGAAGACAATAGAAGAAAACTTAAGAATAACATGATTTTTTTTTTCTTGGAATGATGACCAATACTTTTGAAATTAGAAACACGAACACCAGCATAAAAGAGATCAAACACCAAAGAGTTCGTAATATCAATATAATGCTACTTATCAGTCACTTTCAGTTTACTAAAGTGCACTTAATTGTAAATAAACTAGTGGCCCTTATTTTGTTTTGAGTAGTATATATCAACTCGAGTGAACTATTCCAATTTTGTACACGATTAAAATCGGTTGTGTGCCATCTTTGGTGAAAAATAATTAGTCCCCGACAGCTGACCCATTCACTCCACGATCATCATAACAGGTTAGACGTGTAAAAAATATATATAAAGACAACCAGTGGATATCGGGCGAGGCATCAAGGGAAGCAACCAGAAAATAATAAGGGACGTATAGGCCGCGCCACACAAGTTTGTGAATGTGAAGTTAGCTACAAGCTGCGCAATATCCAATACTGACTGAACCTCACATAAAGCTCCGCGTTGATTGGATATTGCGCAGCTGGTAGCTTATTAAACATCCGCTAACTTGTGTGGCGCGACCTAAAACCAAGGTGGCATCAAGGGAAGTAACCAAGGGCCATCAAGGGGCCCAACTAAGGAAGCATCAAGAAGAAAGGAATTGTATCGGTAATACCATCAAGCTTTATTTTTGCCGAGTTATTAAGTACAATATTAAGACCATAATCATAAAATAAAAAAAAAATTCTCGATTCAAACAAGTCAATCTATAACACTAGACATATTTTTGTTGTAAATTTGACCCAAACAAACAAATAAACTAGTCAAGCTAAATAAAACCGTAAAATATGCGTAAAAAATAGCTTACAATTTGATTACAAGTTATTTACTTAAAAATACTCATTTACCTATTAATCATTTTAATTGAACTTTATGATAATAGTTACTTGCAAATAAAAGTAACCTGGCACTTCTTTTCATGTTGCTGGTTATTTTACTTCCTTTTCACACCACAAGTGTTTTTGCATCCGCCCCGGCTGGCTAGTCAAAACAGTGTAAACAAAATTACGCTCCGGGCCTCTAACAGGTTGCAACCCGCGTGCTAACTCCGCCCCCTCACGCTAGCCATCTCCGTATTTGCGCTGTTTTGTTGGACGCAATGAAATCGCTAATTAGAATCGATAAAAACTTTTTATTATACTGAATAAGAATTACGGAAGCAATATTATCGGCATGATGTATGTAACCAAAATAATGAATATACGCCATTAATATACATCTCTCAGTAGCGGCCTCTAAAATTCGCGCGGCTCACTGCGGAACTAAAAAATACGCCGAAATTCACTCTCGTGACAAAACTACGTCCATGCCAATATTTCACCCATGCATTGTACTGATATTTTGATGGCTCCTGGCTGAATTTGAGAGATGGTCAATCTTGCGTCCGTATACAGGACGCAACAAGTCAGTCGGACGCAACATCATCGGTAAAAACCGCCATGTAGGACGCAATATCAACATGGGGATGTATATATATATATATATATATATATATATATATATATATATATATATATATATATATATATATATATATATTTAGGGGTTCTAATTGTCACTTCCCAAGAGAAACGCAATGAAACAAATTAAACTAAATATACTATAACTACCTCTAACCTATATCTGAATCAACTCATTTTTAATGCTACTGCAAAATTGCATATACCCAAAAGCACAGGACCTTAAAAAGAACCCACTGCCAGATAGAAGGATTCGATCAGACTTCTAACTTTATTCAAAGCAAGATTCAAAGACCAGCGATCGGATGACCAACTAATCAAGAACATGTCAAGAAAAGAACGCTCAAGTGTAACCCAGGCCGAAAAGTCTTTGTATTAAGACCTCTTTATTTTAAAACAATTGATTGAGACCCTTTACACCAAATAAATATTACTGAAAGACAGCAGATCTTCTTCACTAAATAAAACGAAAAACAGCTTAAAAATACAAGATGGCTACAGACTGAGCATTAATTTCCACTTCACAGTAAAAAGCAAAAGTCCGCACATGCTCGTAGTATACAGGCTTTACGACATCGCGACGATATAATTGGCGTCGCAAACGTAAAGTTGCTCACCCTGATCTGTCGGATGGGCTCCGTGACACGGTTAACTTCACACATCCCTAATATTTAATACGCATTCATTTTATATGCGTAATCTCAACTAGGTATGTCGATTATGAACTTTACTTGAGGAAAAAGCGTTTCTTGAAGTAGCGAGAAACTTTCAAATATGTTTACAGAACGGTGACGATAATCTATGTCAATATTATTAAAAGCTGTTTATATGTGTAGTTGTCTAAGTCTTAGAAACTACTTTCTTAGGGAGATACTTAGGCCATCACACGATATGACCAAATCGTTAAACGAAATCCTGTAACATAATGATAACATTTCTGGAATGAGACCCCATTTACTACGAATTTCAATATTCGAACTATCAACAGATCTATATATATATAGATCTGTAGATTTTAGATTCGTTTTTGACATAAGCTCCATACAAAATATGTCAAACTCGAATCTCGAATCTCAAAATCCATGTATGGATCGAATATGGAAAATGGCCGTTAATCTCTTCACGCACCGAAGTTGATCTCTTTGATCAACTTGACTTTATTACTTCTAGTTTTCGCAATAGATGTCAGATATGCCAAATAAAATAACTGCTAACCAAGATCCTGCCTAAAAAATTAATTCTGCTAAAAAATGCGATATATTTAGCCTTTGATTTAATTACATGGGTGTTTAGAATTCACATTTACGAAACTAATCAAGACCTAAATATGTAAAACGTTAAGGTACCAATTGTGTACCTACAACTAACGCCACTAAATAAGAAAATGGGGATGAATAGACTTCAAAGGGTTTATATGTGCGTTCACCGTAAAATATGAATTTATAAACTTGGTACAAGTAGTAACTGTATATTTAGGCACATTTGGTATCGTAGAGCTTACTAATACCAGCGAGCAAGAAGAGAGCAACCAATGTGTACGAACTAAATCGATTTTACAAAAAATAGAAGAACACCATCGACGATGAAGAATACCCAGACTGGTTCGTAATAATGTTACCAAATTCGGCAAGGAGCATCGGGCATGAAATTTACACCTGTTTTCACCGTTATAATGCATCGGCCTCCCCCTAAAATATGGCAGCCTAAAAGCCTACATTTATTTTGAAAACTTTCTCATACGTAAAGTACAATGCAATTGAAGAAGATCAAGGATATTTACGTTCGATTTTGTGTCGAGAGATAACGCTACTTCACGCTATGTGACAAATTCTATAATGCAGTAGGTATATCGAACGTTTCTGTAAAAACCATCGTAAATATTGGTATCGAAAATATTGAAAATGTTTATCTTATCTTGTGCAAAGAATACGTCGATTCGTAAATCGAATTTAAATCTATTAAAGGAAAGATAATTTTATAATTACAGAGATATAAGATAACGATCGATATCGTACAATTTATCGATGTTCAGGAGTCAGTGTATTATTAGATGTTGATGGGTGAAGTGTTTAGTAATGGCTGAGAAGGTAAATAAGAGACCGCCATTTTTTACTTTGAAACGGTGGCAGAGTCAAAGGATGGAGAATGGTGCTCGGTCCCCTATGACGCCCACGTCGACACAAGCGCCGCAGGACCCTCCCCTCTACAGGTCACATACGCCGGCTGTCGTATCGAGGACACCCAATCCCATTTCAGAATCGAGAAAGTGAGTACTACTTATACCATAGACACTAATTATATTCATTGATCTTGTTAAATCTTGTTATTGCACTCTGTTTTACTAAGTGGCATGTCAGCTTGTTTATTCTGATAAGTAGGTAGACAGCTCAATCTAAACATAACATTTGAATTTCAAATGCACATGCTACTTGCAGTATTGGCAAAATCGTAATTTTTATCCTCATATATTAGTACCCACTATGACTACATAGTCAGATTATGCCTGACGTAAACATGTTATTTTATATTCAGTACAAATCTGGTTATATTCTGATTACATTTTGATAAATTTGATAGATATTAATTATGAATTACAGGATACATTATCAATGTGATAAAAAATATTATAATGTTTTTCACTCGAATGTCATTATAATCTTGCTTTTATATCCCTAACATAGGGCTCCTTGCACTTAACATAGTAATTAGCGTAGTTACAAGTTGATAGTTTCAGACTCTAATATCAAACAGTCGTTGCGTGCTAAGGGAGCGTGATTGCAGATATTATGTAGGTACCTACATAATAGCTGCAAAAAATTTGGGCTAAATGCTTCTCGTCCTTTTTTCTTTAGCTGAAAGTATGATACCTACAGGATCCCGTTATGGACTTCCCACTTACATCAATAATAGCAAGGTGGATTTTTATTCTAATGCTTCTTTTTTGTCATCTAGCGGATATTAAATATTTGTGTTAATCAATGCAGCTCAAACCCTGTGGACAGGTTGTCAGCAGGAGGCATCAAAGAACTGATACAATGCGCGCTGTGTCTCGAGGTACTACACAACCCAAAGATGTTACCGTGTCAGCACACTTTCTGCATGGCGTGTCTATCTGTCTACATCGCGGGTAAACAACAATCACACACATTACTACCAATAAGGGAACTTAAACGAGTCTTATAACCGGTTATTTCATTTTCAGATTTAATCATAATCGACTGTCCCATATGTAGGACGAGAATTCAAGTTCACGGTCAGAATTTCATTGAGAATTTGCCGTCGAATTTGTATATAGACTCGTTACTGCAGTTAGTGGGTGTTCCTACGGGTTCTAGGAATCGTTTGCCTAGCTTAGGTACGCCACCGTCTACCCCGAATGTGCCTAGTTCACAGAATGTAGAGTTATTTGCGGCGGGAATCAGATGTGCGCACTGTAAGACTATGAGCGACAATGCGGATATCACCACCTGTGACCATTGCAAATTGGTAAATGTCTTTTATTGTACTTTGATTATCATGTAACTTTTCTTTGTAATCGAAGCAAAGCGAGGAAGAGGCGCGTGAGGTTTGTAAGGATAGATGCAAGTGGCGTTCCGTAGCCTCTGCTAACCCCGACGGGAAAAAGGCGTGATTATATGTATGTATGTATGTGTTTACTTTGTAATCTGCTTATAAAAAATGCAAATATCATATAAAAAATATGCAAACCTTAGAATTCTGTAGTTATTGTAAGAACGATATCCCTATATGGACATTTAGTGAAACCCTTAAATAACGTGGCAATGCCCGCGGTGGAATGTTGTCATATAAGCGGTGAGACGAATTGAACAGATAGCCGAAACCATGCCGAAACCGTTTCAAGTCACTCATCACACGGGATTTTATCGAATTCCCTGAATTAGACCATTGAAATGAAACCTTATGACGTTCTTTGCAGAAGCAATTAGCTAAGCCACATATTTACAATAACACCTAAACTAACCCGAGACTTCAAAAGGAACACCGATTTATATGATACTAGAGGACGCCAGCAGCTACGCCTGCATGTTTTTTTAAATTTACCCGCTTTGGCCGATCCCGTGGGAATTTCGGGAAATCCCTTCTTAGTGCACCCCTACGGTCCCCAAGGAACATACTTGCCAAATTTCAGCTTCCTGCACCCAATAGTTTCGGCTGTAGCGTGTCTGTCAGTCAGTCAGTAACGCAAGGATTTTATATATTAAGATATGATATTTCTTTCTGAAAATGAATAAACAACATTTTCTTTATTTTTTTAGAAATTTTGCCGCGTATGTTGGTCACAACATTTGGATGATATGCGGATACAACTTAAATCCATCTTGAAACAACTGGACACCGCTACCAGTCATCTTGAACACAAAATTGAACATTATAAGGTACGTGACACGAATATATTCTTTGAAAAATCTTGTTTAGTGGCACGAAATAACGAGGCAATTTGGCGAATATAAATGTGTCAAGCCGCTGTTACTTTGCGCTACAATATAAAAACACGTAATATTTATTTAGGTACTTTGACATGGTACGAAATACTAAGTACATTATTACTTTTCAAGTATAGAATTTAATGCCATCTCTTTTCTATAATGTCTAAAACATGTCGTGACTTTAGCTTTTTTTGTGTTGTTATTTTTAGGATTGTAATATAGCTATTACAACAATTAAGTACAATTTGGCAAAGTACTACCTATATACTTACATATATAGGTAACTATACCTACTTGCAATTTGCAGTATTCATCATTCAGTGACCTCTGAATAAGAGAGACTTATGGCCAGTTTCACCGATATCAGAGAAATTCCTGTTAAATTAATTTGACTCATATAAATGTCATCCCCATTTTGAATTTATCTCGAAGATAAGGGCTTTCCAGCGATGGTAAAACTGTGCTTTACTATAGCCCAATACAAGCAATGCAAAATAACTGCTCTTCTACCGTCAGCTTAACGCGACGTCGTTTAGTTTCGTTACGTTTCTTGGAAGTCACTGCAGACACAAAATATATGTACTTAGTATACGTTTGTACGATTTTCTCTAGAATGACACCAGGCAACTACTTGGATCTGGTGGATGGAAATCCCCGTGCACGGGAGAACGTTACTCTCGTTTTCATTACTATTCATTATTTAATATGCATAGGTAATTACCAAGGTGTATAGGGTTCCCACCAAGAACATAGGGTCCCAAGCCAACCTCACCTGCAAGTGGTGCACCTGCCGATCAACGGACGAGGCTATGGCACAAAATATCCCGATAAGCGGCAATAGGCTCGCCACCTATTACGTGGGATCAAAACATTGCCGAAATGTGGGCGGTAAATATGCCTCTGCCTACCCCTTCGGGGAAACAGGCGTGAGTCTATGTATGTATGTATGTATGTAATTACAGCATACTAACAAAAGATTTTCATATAAGTATTTACTTTGCATCCAAGACTTTCCGTCGTACGGCTTCGGTCGGTTAGACGAAAAGCGTCTAACTAGATCTGCCAGAATTTTAGCTCTTGCGCATAAGTTGAAATGGATACACCTAAGGGACTGGTGTTAAAGAATTGGCTCAGGCGTGTTTTCTCAGTTTCAAAATTATTTTCCACTCTCCAGGACCGTTGTGAACGTATAGCTGAACAAATAAACATAGCAGCTGAAGACAAAATAGCAGCTATACTGGAAGCCAAAGAAACGATGCTGAGCGAAGCTGTTAGCTTGCAGAAGTCCGCCGACCTGTCTGCACTGGCGCTCAAGACTTCTTTGGACGAAGCTAAGTCGGTCGCCACGAGGGCTATGCAATCCTGTGATATTGCTAATGATAATGAAAGGGTATGTGAAATAGATACGATTTTTATTTTGTTGAATTTGATGGGATGTGTCATAGTCTATCTGATTTCGTAAAAGCAACCAGAATCCATTTTGCAAGTTAATTGAGTTCATATGAATTTTCTATCAATTTAACATCATGTCATGACTATAGTTATTTCGATAGATGATGTGCAGTTTCGCTACTAAGTATTCTCGATTTTTTGAATATCTACGAGTGCGAGAGCCACCCGCTACCATTTGCCTATGGTTTACATCTAAATGCCTTTCATGAAGTAGGAGCCAAAAAAGACATTTTAATGACTGGAGAGCACATGACGCGACTGGACAAAGCTATACCGGTAGTATAACTAAAGTATAAGTATAATCTGTGAAATGGCAGCCTGTACTTTGCTGGTCGGACTAGCCCATCTATGCTGATAATATTAGCAAGGCCCTACTATATTCTTTCTTATGTAAAAAATAGATTATCGTATTAGAAATAGCTTCTGTATCGTGAGGACTTTACCAACATTTAATCGCTAGACACAAAGAACACCTAGACTCGAAACCAAAATTTGAATTGGGATTACAAAATTACGTGGAGTAAAATCTATACATATACAACTAGCTGTTGCCCGCGGTTTCACCCGCGTCCTGAGGCAACTACTTCGCGTACCCGGTTAATTTATAGCCTTAGTTACTCCTAGGTACATCAGCTATTCGCCAGTGAACGTCACGTCAAAATCGGTACAGGCGTTCCAGAGATTAGCAAGAACAAACAGACAGACAGACAGACAAAAATAGTAAAAAATGACATTTCTGTATAATATGTATACATCCATATGCATTTAGTAAAAAGAGGTTATTTTAATATTACAAACAGACACTCCAATTTTATTTATATGACAGTATAGAATATAAAATGTATAGAATAAATGTACCTATAGATTGGTGAACCTTTGCTTAAACGTTACCTTATCTAATACGTAATTTTAAAGCCATGAAGAAGTAAAACAATGACATAAAGTAGGATAGGTACGCAAATATAAGATGGATTAAATTCTTTAAATAAAGTTTAATTCAAAGAATCCGTAACATCTTATCTAGGTAATTAAATCACAACGAATCACCTAAACGACTGATTACAACAAATAAAATAAAAAAACAAGTAAGTTGTGACGAAACATGATATCGAACTTATCTAAATGTTATAAGTGCGTTTGATTTTTGGGAAGTACCTATGTACTCGAACTTACTTAGTACCTGTGTGTAGATACTATAACAATGTCATCAAATAAATTAATATGGAAGTAATTGAACACTCGATTAATAATAGCCAAATCATAACGGGTAAGCCAGTCCAATTAATTTATAATAAAAAATTCGACACTTGGTAAAGTCATTTAATATTTTTGCCAGTACCTACAAATTCAATTGACACAGTATAGTGTGCGCAACAAACACGCACGCACACCAACATCAATTTTATTGTTGTACTTATTAATTGTGCTGCTCTCTGCTCCTATTTGCGCCGGCCCTAAGACTAGATATTTAAAAGAATTTTTAAAATATGTTTATATTATGTTAAAAACAGTTCTTTTAACATACCGCGATATTATCAAAGGCACGTAGGTACCTTAAGTCTATGATGATAATTATGCATAATAATAGCCACATACACACCAGCTTCACCAGCAGTGATATTCTATACTAACTTACCTGCCTATTTAGATTTTATCTCATACTAATCTATCTCTATTGACCTCCTACACTTTATTTTAGAGTTTTAGACTAAATTCTTTGTTGGCTTTCATGACACTAAATCTTTCCCTGGGACTTCAACAGTATCAGAACTGCAGTCCAGCGTTTTGTTTGGGTCTTTGATGAGTTAGGTAGAGAGAATCTGATTTTGATCTGGAGGGACTTGAACCTGGTGAAGGAAGGTTTTATTCAGGGAAACACTAAAAACTCTTTGGGAGGACAGAACGGGCGTTATTCTAGACCAGTCTAGCCTTCTGCTGGCTCCTTGGCATCAAGCATCACCTATCCTTTGTATAAACTAAGTATGAATCTGGAAAAGAAAGTAGCATAGGTACCTACATGATATGCTTTCAAACACAAAACGGACTAACGCTTCCAGTATGACTAAAGAATGTTATGTTTCAGGTAGCCACATTCATAAACCTACACCAAAATGCAGTGCAACTCCTGTCAGACGTATCAAAATGGGACACAGAAAGATTCGTGTTCGATAAAGAGAACTTCCGCATAGAGATGGATTCCGCCACGCCACTGGACGCAGAATCTGACGACCCAGTGATAGAGTCACCGAAACAAAATGACCCGCTTGAAAGTGAAGACAGTCTTATCTTGCATTACAGGTAGGAAGACTATATTATTTATTAAAGCTTGCTACAAAATAAATTACGCAACGTGGGATTCCAGGACTTATTAACTTTTGGGTGATGAAGAGATGATAGTCACAGGATGTGTTCTAGAGATTAAGTGTATTTTGCTGAAATTCTTTAAAATCTTGTTAGACTAGAAAAGTGAAAACAGCCTTCTAGGCGAAAGTTTTGGATTCAACCGGGATAACGATAAGACGATAATTATAAATATCTAAATAAGTAGGTATTAAGTACAATGAAGTATGCAATATACTTACTAATAGGTATAATTTTTCTGTACAAACAAGTGGTACAAACAAGTTCCACAGATTAGCATGATTGCAAATCGCAAAAGTCTGAAAGTATTAGCACCTAGTTGTTTGGAGTAGTTGTTAATGCAGGTGCGACGAATGTGCAGACAGTAGGTACCTACCTTATAATTATTTAGTTATAATCTCGCCTAACCTATGAGATTATCGGTTTAAAATAATGCCAGTTATATGCTAGAGGCAATCATTTTAAAACACGTCAAGTATATTATTATCTCACCTAAGCCTCCATTATATGGTCAAGATAGACATGACACAAGTGACGAACTATGGTTGATCCAACCGTAGTTAGATATCTAGGTACCTTGTTGACTCAAAGTAGAGTTCTCACAGAGGTGTTCTCTAGTTGACAGGTTTCTCACACGCGACAGCATTTTGACACAGGATTTATTCCTAGTGCTAATGCCTAAAAAATTGTTGCGAGCATGGCTGGATTTAGAGGTCTGGAGGCCCCGGGGCAATGTAGCTGTGGGGGCCCCTATTTATTGTCCGTGTATTTTTTTCCTTAAACTATTGAAAAACACACTGTCTGCAAATTAAACTTCGGGAAATAAAAAAATACAATTAATTAAAAACGAAATAACGGTGTTCATGCAATGGCACTGCGAACTTTCTTAGATGAAAAGTCGTCGATTATTTCGCTGTAAATCACTTTTATTATTGATTAGGGTTAGTTTCTATAGCCCGTTTTAGTTCCATCGTTATTCGGAGCCTATTCTTGATCATTTTCATTTTGAAAACGAGCGCTCTTCAGTACAATAGGACACCGCTAATACCAAGTACCTACATTCTTAATGTAATTTCTAAATAGATTTGCAGCATTATCGTACGATTGTCTGCGACAATCAAGGATATTAATTTGATGGTCAAAAGCATCTGCTGTTGCTTCAGCAGTCTGGCCGCAATTAAGTAAAAATATATATCGATCAACTATTTTAAGTTGATCGATATGAGATTCATCGGGAGTAAAATCCATTGAACCTGAATACTGCTAAGATTTTTTTATCCTCGTTACGATTTCATTAAGTACTTGATTACACATGCAACTTACTTACTACTTATCAGTTCCTTGTATACTGTCGAGGAAAGGTAATTGACGGTCAGTGGTCACTTTGCTCGCATGTCGGTTTAAATAAATGCCAACGTTGGTTCGTACTCAACTAGCAATTCTAAAATATATATACAAAATTGCCATTTCTCGGTGATCCAATGATTTCGTCGTGTACGCGGAAGATTAAGCCCCGTTCAGCGATGATGTGCTGGGCCTCCTGCGTCGCTAGCTCTCGGTCGATACATCCTTTGCCTTCTTCCCGTGGCACTAGACTAACCACTGACTCCAAGTGGGTCTTCGATATCTCGTGCTCGTATAGGCGCTCCGTTGCATGCTTGCAGTCACTGAAGCCTTCTCTACTTAACTTGAGTGGACATTAGAGTACAAGCTTTGCAATACATTTTACTCGTAGTCAGAGAAAAACAAAGCTTGAATCGATTGACAGTCTCTTGATTTTGATTGCGACGTTTAAACATGTTTTTGTACATTGCCGGATAGTTTGTATTATCTCGCAATTGTAGGACAGAATTCTGGAGTGAGACTTCATCAGAATTTTGCAATTTTGCGGAACAGTTCTTGACCAGTATTTGATCATTCCTTCAGTTATCACAACGGGCCAAAGACCAATGTCATTTTTTAAACCATTATCCATATCTTCTTGATTGTGACTACATGACTTTAAAGGTTTTATGGTGTCACCTTCCTCGAGACTAAGTACTATCGACCTTATCTCCATGTATCAATCTTCTAACATTCTTACAGAATCGTGTGGCAGGTCTTGTTTGGTTGTAATTATGAAATCATCTCATCATCAGCCTTTAACAGTCCACTGCTGGACTAGGCCTCTTCTTTGAAAGGAGGAATTGGCCTACTATACCACGCTGGCCAAACGGGTTGGTATAGGGTTTGTATCAAGTTTGCCTTTTCTTACAGTGTTGTTCTCTGCATAATATGCTCCCTCTGTCTGCTCTTACGACACCCATGGGATGATATGGGGTGGTGACATACCGTATTCTTAATCCGTCACCACACGGACAATAATTATGAAATAGTTAGTCAATTATACATAAATATACTATCTTTTAGCGTTTTAAGCATCGCGCGTCGTGGCGATTATTTGGTTGTTTTTGAAAATATCAATATCCCTACTTACTTCAATCCTTACGCCAATAAAATACCTATGGTTTTCAGAAAATTTATTCGTCATTTTATTGTATAAAAATATGCGTTAGACTAAATTACAAAAAAGGTATAGGTAGGCATGTATAATTTCTTTCTAGTTGATTTTAATTATTTGGTATGAAAATGTTAAAAAAAAAATTTAGAGTGCATAGGGTTCCCACCAAGAACTTAGGGTCCCAAGGCAACCTCACCTGCAAGTGGTGCACCTGCCGATCAACGGACGAGGCTCTGGCAAACAAAATATCCCGATAAGCGGCAATAGGCTCGCCACCTATTTCGTGGGATCAAAACACTGGCGAAAAGTGGGCGTTTATATGCCTCTGCCTACCCCTTCGGGAAAACAGGCGTGAGTCTATGTATGTATGTAATAATGTATGTATGAAAATGTAATAATGTCGATTACCTATATGGATTTACGATTTTCAAGTTCATTGCATGAATGTCTTTGCGGATTGAAGTGAACAAATGCCGATATTTTTTTTAAATATTTTATATCTGTTGTGGGGCCCCCTCTTGTGAAGGCCCCGGGGCCGTTGCCCCGCCTGCGCCTCCCTTAAATCCGGCCCTGTTCGAGTCGGATTGTGCATTATTCGTATAGTGAAGTTGAGTTCAGGGCAGGATTGTTTGACAGGGCTGTATCTATTAGCCGTATTAATGATACGGAGGCCCCCTAGTTACAAAAGCCCCAAAAGTGTGTAAGCAAATAGTTTATGGAAAAACAAGCCCGCTTAAGGTACGCTACGCCAATGGTTAGAGGCAGACACATGTTAAAAATGCACAATCTGCAAGTAATGCGAAGAAAGTGGCATGAGTAAATTGGTACATAAAATAACAGCTGACTATTTATTTGGTTACGTAAACCATAAATAATCGCCAACGACGATCGGCCACGCAATCTATTCTTAAACTCTTAAGAATCTACAATATTTCACGTCATCATCATCATCCACAACAATCAGCATTATTTCACGTAAGACCTAGTTAACGAAAATAAATTATGACTACCATTTACGCAAGATTTTTCTAAATATATTAATCGGCTGCGAATCCAGGGAGTATTTTTATGATTAGTTCCTTACCTAGTCATCCATTTATCTTTGAATGCCCGTTAGTCACTAACTTATTCCCATCACTATTTTCTAGATAGGTGCTTCCTTTCAGCTTAGTCAAGAATTCTGATTGAGTCCCATCCTCAATTTTATTATAGGTACCTTTGATGTATAATACAATTCGGCAATACAATTGCCGAAGCTTGAACCGCGAAAAATTTTCAAGTGTCTAGTGTCTACTATCGAAATTCTCGGCATAACTAGTGATACCTACCGGGCAATGACCAAAACAATAAAATTTGGCAGGTCCTTACCATATTGGCAATTTCGTTCTCACTCATCAGCTTAAATCGCGTTATTCAATCAAAACGTCACACTTGTTCTCATGTCAACAAAGCATGCATGAAACGAAACTATATCTGTGAAGTGTGAACGAGTCATTGGAAGTGCGTTCAAATTAATGAAACTAGTTCGCCCACCTGTTAGTTTTGATAGGCAGTCGCGAATTTCTCTGCAAACCACGGCTCCGCCCTAGGCCACCTGACCTCCTTGGTACCGCCAGCGATGATACTAGCTCTATTAAAGCTAGTATACCTAACTGAGATACCACCAAACCTATAAAAAGTAAAAACCAGTTGCAATTTTCGACGAATACCTACATACTTAGTTGAAGATCAATTTATTGAGCATAGGTACATACACTATAATGGCATTTGGAAAGTGATATCGAATTTCGTTGACCTACGCTTACACTTTGATTATTATTTTATAGACTCGTGCCTGTATTCCGAAGGGGTACGCAGGGGTGTAATCGTGAATTTTTAGGTCCCACGTACCTAATAGGGGGCGAGCCTATTGCCGTACCGGGCACATTACCAGACTCCGTACTGCTACTCAGAATTTCCTAACGGAAAAACCCAATAACACTTTGCCCGACCCGGGAATCGAACACTTTGATATACTTACTTATACTTAGACAAGCACATGAAATTCAGCTACAATTCATTAAAGTAAAGTATTATTTGTACTCACCACGACCGAAGAAAATCTTCGAATACGAAATATGTGCATGCATTCATTCTGCATTCGCGTGCAGCTCTCGAGTGCCGCCGCCCCGACCGAGTGCGATCATTTATGAAAATTTAATTAACGAAAATTCCACACAAAATCATCTTTCATAATTAATATACAGGTTTCATTATTATGAAATTCACTTCACAAAAATATTTCAGCAAGATTTGTCGTCACTGTCACAAAAACTGCCACATTCACTTTCATTCGATTTATGTGCCTGTTCTGTATCCACTGGCTATATGAATATTATAGACTAGTAGTAGTATTAGGTGATATTGCCCCCTACCAAAAATTACCTGTGCCAATTAACAGAATAGTTAATTATGTATCTGAGTTCCGATAAAGAACGTCCAATTAGCGTACCAATACGTTTGATACATGCTGCCTCCTAACCGCCTAAGGAATTAGGTTTCAAATTGCACTAACAGAGGTAATTTTGCCCAAGCATCTCTACCAGAATATTCACAGACCAACCGATGAATATTTTTGATTTCAGGTCCCGTAATTTCATCCCTCACTACGTTTGGCGGAAGACTTCCCGTCCAGGCGGTGTCGGCGTCAGTCCTTGGAGCAACCATCTCTACGTGTGTGGGATGGACAGTCATAATGTCTTGGTCATGGAACGGACGCAGGCCAAGATAGTGACAAGACTGTCCTGTGAGGAAATGCTTTGCCCCGTCCACATCGCGTTTATGAAGAGTTTGGGAGAGGTGTATATTACAGGTACAGTTTTTTAGCTTTCAATTCACCGTGTTTAGCGTGGTAAATTGTAGCGCTCATAGCATTACTTGATTTGCCGTTCTTAACCTATAATTATCAGCAATTTTAGGCAACAGTTGCACACTCAATACAAGAATAGTCAGGTCTTCGCACGACCTATAAAATCAACACCAGATTTGGTTGCACACTCACTCATGGAATAGTGTGAATCGCAGAGTTAGCTAATAAAAGTAAATCTTTAGGCAAGCATGCTTTACTTAATTGTGTCTGTAGTAGCACACAAGACAATTTATGTATTTTCAGCCAGATATGAATTACCCTTAATAGGGTAGTTTCCAGGGTCAAAATAATTACATTTTATTTAGTCCGTATTTTAGATTATAAAAAAATATTGGACACGTAATTTTTCTTTTTTCGATTAAATAAAAAAATAACAAAGATATAGCCCATTAAAGTTACGTGTGACGTCATCTAGTGCGAAAGAATGCAGCACGGCGTGACGTTATACGTAACTTTAATGAGCTATATCTTGGTCATTTTTGGTTTAAGTTACAAATAAAAAATATTATAATTATTTTAGAATAATCTAAAAGACGGACTTATAATTTTTTTTCGTCAACTAGCCTATTAGATATGTATAACAATTTTCAGACAAATGGAAACACTGTATCCACGTGTTCTCTAAAGACGGCGAATACTTGCGTTCTGTCGGTCAGAAAGGCAGCCGAGTTGGCACCTTCAGGTCGCCCGAGGGCATTGCCACGGATAACGCCAACCAGCTCATATACGTCGTGGACACTGGCAACGATAGAATACAGGTAACTTTATAACCTATGGCTTTGATGTTAAGAAACTATTTTATATGACGCGAGCTCTTTCTGCTAAAACAAGAAGACACTACCGAAAAAACGCGTCAAATTTTTGCACCAAGGAGCTGCTCTGCATTTCGCATCCAAAATAGGTACCTACTCAGACATCTATCTTGATTTATTGTGGTAGGCCTGTTATTGCAGGAGCCGTCTAGGTCCACCGTAGTATCAGTTATTTTGCCGCCAAGTAGTAGTGTATATATTCTATTACTAGCTGTCCCGGCGAACCCTGTATCGCCATTTAAAGGTCTTTTTGCTTATTCCTTTTTTTTTCAAACCACTTTTCCAGGAAATTCTGAACAAAGTTACCAAAGTCACCTATGCTTAATCTAAAATTTCAGAGTTTACAAAGGTATACAAACAAACGAAGATTGAATTTTATATACCTATATATATATATATATATATATATATATATATACCGCTATTTTTTAATTAGTACAAAAAATTTAACACAGCACTAAGTATCTTTAACTGATCATATTTATGTAGTTAAAAAATAAAAACACTAAGTCCCAAAACTGTCCACAAAAATACGTGATAATTGGTAAATGCAATACTAATACTATGACCGACCCGAGTACTACGAGTATCATAGTAAAATGAACCATTGATAAATTCCCCTCCCCCCCTCCCCTCTGCGCCTGCGCCACGCCCCGAAGATGCGAGAAACAGTACTAAATTGCTAGCAAAAGTGAGTGTATCTAAATTCGTTGCAAAAGTTAATTGTTTGTCTACGTTTGCCCGACGCGATGGCCTATCATATCAGTTCATATCACGGGAGTATGTAGCTTTGCTTCGTGCGTACTTTTTGAGTGGAAACATCGCGAGTGCAGCTGTGTATCCATGGACATCTTATAGTGAGTGTACAAAAGTGATCCGGTCAGTTTCAAACAATTAAAACAGTGCATATTGGATGCTTTTGACAACGGTGGTGGACATTTCGAAGGACATTGGAAATACTTGTAAGTTTAGTAAATAATACGTACTTAAGTAAATAATAATTTGATGCGGGCGGCTCAAAATCGGTCTGTGTTCTCCGCACACCTTGAGGAAGGCCTATGTCCAGCAGTGGACGTCTCTAGGCTGACATGATGATGATGATGATTTGTAAATAGCAGATGATTCTAACTTCATAAATACGCCAAAATTACTCTTTTCTTTTAGTCCAGAACACCTTCTTTTATTTTGATATTTGTTTGCTTTCTAATTACATACCTCCGTATTTAATTACTTGTTAAACGATACATTTTATCGGTCCTAAGCCCGAATGAAGTATGAAGGAGAGGGTAGAATTAACAAAATTAAAAAATAACTACCTACATTTATTATTTTTCTTCATTTTATTTTCTATGGCTACCTATATCATAAGTGCGACAGAGAGAATGCGAATGAGCAGGATGGAATATTATCAATGTAAAATATGACTATGATTGTAGTGAGATTTTCTACAATAAACAAATGATAATAACTTTGCTCTTATTGATATTATGAAATTCTTACGTCACATATATGATAATAATATCTTCGCTAATCTGTCCTTAAAGTTTTTGTACTAATTAAAAAATAGCGGTATATATATATATATATATATATATATATATATATATATATATATATATATATATTTATATAATATATATATATATAATATATAGATAGATGACCCAACGAAAACCGTCCGCCATCATCGATTTCCCATTTGCCATCTTTGATCACGAAACAGATGTTGTATTTGCATTCCTCATAGCTTAAAACATCGGAGAGGATACCCATATCCGCCATCTTTGATCACTACATAGATGTTGGATTTGGATTCCCCATCCCTTTAAATATTGGAGACTTCCCATCCGCCATCTTTGATCACGAAATAGATGGTGTTTTTGAATTCCCCATTCCTTAAAATATCGGAGACGATACCCATAGGTATCGACTTTAAAAAAATCCCGTCCGCCATCTTTGATTTCCTATTCACCATCTTAGAACACGAAATAGATGTTGTATTTGGATTCTCCATCCCTTAAATTTTAATCATCAGAGACGATACCTATATAGATTTTTAAAATTTTTCCCATCCGCCATTTTTGATTTACCATCCACCATCTTGAATCATGAAACAGATGTTGTAACTGGATTCCCCATCCCTTTTAACAGCGCAGACGATACCAATATTGATTTTTTTAAATTTTCCCATCCGCCATCTTTGATTTTCCATCCGCCATCTTTGATCATGAAATAGATATTGTATTTCGATTCCCCACCCCTTAAAATATCGAAGACGTTACCCATATTGATTTTTAAAATTTTCTCATCCGCCATCATTCCGCATTCATATTATTAATCAGCGTCCCGAAAATCTCGAAAACGATACCCATATAGATTGTATCCTATTCGTTTAGCCTTTTTTTGCTTTTGACCCAACCCTCCCCCTTCTCGTTTGACCATTTTATTATTTTTGTCTGGCCCCTAAAAGTTACGGCTTAATTTTATATATAGCCTAATAATTGGGCTATCATAGGCAATAACATTTTTTTAAATCCGACTGCTAGTTCCTAAGATTAGCCGACATTATCTTTTAGCCTTTTGCCCGGCCCAAAGGGTCGAAGCGTTATGTTATAATATAACATATAGGCTATAGGCTATATTATAGCCTATAGCCTTCCGGAATAACTGGGCTATCGTATACAAAAAGAATTTTTCAGATTCGACCGGTAGTCCCTGAGATTAGCGCGTTCCAACAAACAAACAAACTCTTCCGCTTTATTATATTAGTATAGATAGTAGAGCATCGTAGACTTACTATTCGAGTGTTACTTTTTGAGTGCAAAGATTCAAATGAACTAATAATGATGTAATCCGGCCAGATAGTATTTATTAAAATCATCTCTAATTCAACATAAAAATATAAACTTGTACAACTGATAAATTTAAAATTGACGTTTCGTAAGCACTTTATACAAAGTTTACACGAAATGAAGAATAATTTCATTTCATTTCATTTCAAAAGAAAAAACTAAGAATTTAGGTGGCAGGTACAGGTTACTACTTTTCTAATACAGTAAGTAAGAAACTTAAATAATTGAGTGTGAGTTTCATCAACCGATCATTATGTTATTTTTTTTTTTTTTATGGTAATAGGCGGCAAACGAGAAGACGGATTGCCTGATGGTAAGTAATTACCGCCGCCCATGGACACAAGCAACACTACAGGAGTCACAAGTGCGTTGCCGCCCCTTTGGGTTGGGAAAAGGGATAGGATGAGGAGTGGGATGAGGGAGAAGGAATAGGGGATAGGGCCTCCGGCACTCTCACTCACCGAACGAAACGCAACAGTTTAGGTACTGTTACTTTACGTCGATTTTCTGTGAGAGGGTAGTACTTCCCCGGTCGAGCCGGCCCATTCATGCTGAAATCAGCAAGGCTCTACTACCTAGGAAAATATTATTAATTAAATTATCAAGGCCACATAAAGGGATATTTAAGGGATACCGATTTCCACGCGGGCGAAGCCGCGGGCACAGCTAGTACCTAATATTAGTAGGGATTAGCCAAGGCTGTTACAATAATTATTATTAGTTTAATTAAGTAAGCGAACTTTAAAAGCGAACGAAGTAATGACAGTGCATCATAATTATGTAAATGTATAATGTGACAGTACTGACAGATAGAGCACATGCTCAGCTAAGTGCTCAGCAAATCAATTATTACAGCGCATGCGTAAGCGTTATTACTGTCAATAGGTAGGAGGTTTATCCCTACAAACTTCGACCCTCTCTAAAATCCCTTCCAGATTATTTTTTGCATTTTATTGTATCCTAAAATGGCACAATACACAACAATCGAAACGAGATTCTAGACATTTGTACCAGATATTTTAAGTCTTTGTATTCGGACAAATGCAAATATAATAGCAATAACAATCACGTTCGTGGCGACGACGTACCGCCAATAACAGAGGATGAAATAAGTAAAGCACTGAGCACCATGAAATTGGGCAAAAGTCCTGGCAACGATGGCATATATACAGAAGCATTAATATTTGGAAAACGTACTCTTATACCTTACATTACAAAATTATTTAACACTATCTTACAGACAGGCCAGATTCCCGTAAAATTTTGCCATTCTAATATTATCCTTCTCCACAAAAAAGGCGAAAGACAGGACATTAGTAACTACAGACCCATTAGCTTGATTTCCCACCTCTATAAAGCTTTTATTAAGGTTATTGAAAACCGCATTGCCGGGCAGTTGGACCAACATCAATCTACAGAACAAGCGGCATTTAGACCATCCTTTTCTACTATCGATCACCTCCAAACCCTTAACCAAGTAATCGAAAAATGTAACGAATTTAATATACCCCTATACATAGCATTTGTTGACTACGCCAAAGCTTTTGATAGTATTACCCATCACGCAATAGAAACTGCCTTACAGAACCAGAACATTAACCATACCTACATAAATCTCCTTAAAGCAATATATGACAATAGCACAGCAGACGTAAAACTGCAATCCACGGGTCAGTCGTTCCAAATTGAAAGAGGTGTTAAGCAGGGGGATCCACTATCTCCCAAATTATTTACAAGTGTCCTACAACAAGTTTTTAACAGTCTGTCGGATCAATGGACATCAAGAGGTATTGATGTCGGCGGCAAAAGATTAACAAATCTTCGATTCGCCGACGACATCGTCCTCTTCTCATCTTCGGCACTGGAGCTCGAGCTAATGCTCAAAGATCTCAGCTCTGCAAGTCTTCAAGTTGGACTTCAAATGAATCGATCAAAAACTCAGCTGATGACCAACAGCACAAAACGTAGGGTCATGGTAGATGGGCAGATAATACACTATGTTGACGAATATACTTACTTGGGCCAGATAGTATCCTTCGATAACAGGCAAGACAAGGAAATTACAGTTAGAATCCAAAATGCCTGGAAGAGCTTCTGGTCCATGAAGCAGATGTTGAAGGGAAACCTTCCGTTGTCACTGAAGCGGAAACTCGTTGACATGTGTATACTGCCCATCCTAACCTACGGTGCTCAAACATGGTCCCTGACCGAGATTCAGAAGTCCAAGTTGAAGATTTGCCAAAGAGCCATGGAGCGTAGCATTCTGGGGGTGAAGAGGACCGATCACGTCCGTAACTCTACGCTGCGCTCAAAAACGGGCTTAATGGACGTAGGAGCAAAATCAGCCCGACTAAAGTGGGACTGGGCCGGACACGTCTGTCGCATGCACACAGAAAGGTGGGCCCATGTAGCTACCAATTGGGTTCCAGGTGGTCGGCGGCGACGAGGACGTCCTAAACGGAGATGGCGGGATGACCTGGACGCTTTTGAGGACGAATGGCCAGAGATTGCAAAGCACAGAGATTTGTGGAAATCCAAGGGAGAGGCCTTTGCTCAGCAGTGGGACAATACAGGCTAATAAAAAAAAAAAAAAAAAAAAAAAAAAAAAAAAAAAAAAAAAAAATTGTATCCTATGTGTTTTCCTGGTTCTGAGCTACCTCCCTACCAATTTTCAGACAAATCGGTTCGGCCGTTCTTGAGTTATAAATAGTGTAACTAACACGACTTTCTTTTATATATATATATATATAGATGTGCAGCACTATGTTTCGGTTTAAAAGGTACGGTAGTAAGTAAGATTACTGGGCATTAGAAGACTTCACACCTCACATCTCAATATAGGCAGCGACTTGGCTGTGTTTCTGACATGACCAAAGCTTTATTTATGGGCGGTGGCAATTGCCGCTTACCGTGGTGTTTCACTTTATTACCATTAAGTATAGAAACATCGCTTGAACCATTACCTATATCATTTGTTTGTATGTTAAAGTCCATTCTTCAAAATTATGACAAATGGAGACATTAAGACGTGAGAGGCAGATGTTGGTGACTAAATATCGAATTTCTGATGATAATTTTTGTGAAGCATACATGTTTATGTAAAACATGGTAAAACGAATCCCAGTTGTGGGCGCACTGCTCGTGACAAGAGGATAATTTACATACATATACTCACGCCTTTTTTACGTCGGGGTAGGCAGGGCAGAGACAACAGAACGCCACTTGCTTCTATCCTTACAAACCTCACGCGCTTCCTCTAAACTCATTATAGTAGAGGAGAAGTGGAACATCGACCTACACCGATTTGATAACCAGATGAGACGTATTTTTTATGTAATCTATATATTAAAAGAATTTGTGTTTTATAATACGAGTCGGCCAGCCCGTTCTACCTAGGTAACCGATTCGCATGATTTTTTTTTTTAAATGAAAGCTCTCGCTGCATAGATTTGTCATCAAGCATTAGAAATTACGTAACTTGCACATTCATCAAGTTATATGCAAAAACAGTTTTCTCCCATAATTTTTTTACGTTTTCGTAGCCGTAGTCAATGACTTTCTGCTTCTATATATCTGGTTCTCGATGTGGTAGGCGTTTCGTTATAGGCCTATGTGCTCGGCCACAGTGAAAGGCGGGCGCGGGTGCGGGCGCGATGCGGGAAACTCAAACATATGGAGCTCTATAGAAGTGTCCGTAGTGAGCGAGCGAGGCGGCGAGCGGTGCAGCGCGGGGAGCACGCGGGCAACTCAAACCATAGAACTTTCATACAAATGTCCGTAGTGAATGTGCGGGCGGCAAGCGGGAAACAATGCGGAGCGTGCGGATCTCAAACTTTTATGAGCAATAATATTATGAGTAATTATGAAATCAAATGCGAGTTGAACTCGCTCATCAAGGTTAACGTAGTAGAGGGATTCACTTAACATAAGCATAAGGGCGGTTTCAGATTAGCGTATTTTTCTGCGCGTATACGGTCGTTTCAGCATACGCGCTTACACGCGCGCTATATTACGAGCTTCAAAAAACCGAACGGGCATATTTCGGCGTGTTCGCCCAAAACTGTAGTGACATCTTGTCAGTGTCAACATGGATTCTGACGGCTCGTGCATATACGAGCTTAGAAGCGCGTCAACGCTCGTACGAGTTGCGCGTGTGCCAAAAGACGCGCCTGTACGCGCCTACATGCGCTTCCAAAAACGAGCTTATACGCGCGTATAAAACGCTAATCTGAAACCGCTCTAACGTAGCCCCCAGCCTATTATCACTATCAATTTTTGGCCAGCAAAAATAACTTTGGTTTCTGTAGTATTTGTGTATCGATATTGTTTATTGATATTGAGAACCAATAGAATAGAATAGAATAGAATAATTATTTATTTGCTAGAAACATGGTAGATACAGATGGTACAGTTATAGTTCAGTCATTTAGTACAGCATGTTTCACCTCTCAATCGGCATGCAAAAATTACACTTTAAATTACATAATGCGAGCAGTCAAACGATTTCTGTTGAAATACACTTGTTAAAGATACCAATTGAAATGTAAATTGCTTTGAATAATGTTAATCAATTACATAATAAATTAGAGGGTTTTGGGAAGCAAAATTTAAATTTAAAAATCTCCATAGGCACCCAGCTAGTATAGGACAGATATTTTTTTTGTATATAAATCATAAAGCGGTTCACAGAATACATCTACTTACCAATTTTGACATTTGTAGTCTTAATAGTTTCGGCATAAAGTGGCTGTGACATAAAAACGGATACATAGACAGACATGGCGAATCTATCAGGGGTTCAGTTTTAAGCCTCCTAGCCTTTGGCTAGGGAACCCTAAAGATAATAATAGAAATACTCTACTAATATTGTAAATACGAAAGTGTTTATAGTTATATATTCGGTATATATAATGGTAGATAATGTCATGGATACTCACCGAATTACTTTGTACTCTATAGAGTTTCTGAACTCTTTAGACTTATCAGGAGTCTCACACAACTTGAGACTGAAAGTAAATTAATGTTACCCCGACTTCAACGCGCGCGAAAAGCTAGTATTATATAATGTTGAACTTAAAAATGCAAAGTATTTATATAAATTCTAATTTGTTTTATTTATTTACATTACCACATTTCTCTTTTTAACCCTTCCAGTCGTTCCTGAAGTTACTCGAATTTTCCAATTTTTATTCAAAATATTATTTTTATTTTTAATATTTGCCAAATATATATAAAGATGTTCCAAATATCATAAAAACCAAAATTATTATAACAGTTATGAATGAGATTTGAACCCACGCCCTCAGACCGTGAGGCGGTTGTATTATCCGCACGGCTACAGCCTTGTTATCAGTTACTTGCGAATTTGGTGAACAATTGACATAGTGTTGCTATGGTGAGTGTTAACGTCATCTAACTGAAAATTCATATTAATCTAGCCGCGATCCTAAATTTGACAAATACTGTACACCGCACCCGCAAACGCGCCACTACGGACACATGAAGAAGCGCGCGGCGACGCGCGCGGCCCGCGCGCGGG
The DNA here is from genome assembly GCA_944739405.2 of Euclidia mi. NCBI lineage: Eukaryota > Metazoa > Arthropoda > Insecta > Lepidoptera > Erebidae > Euclidia > Euclidia mi. Next base: position 37,013,342 of record OX123197.2, read on the forward strand.
CTGCCCGCGCTACTATGGCCAAGCACTATAACACGCGCTGAAAAGTGCTCTTTCATTTGATGGTATGCTCATTTAAATTGGGTAAGTTTGAAGGAAGATAAGTGTGGACATTGAACTTATTTTTCAATATTTTCCTATAAATTTCTAAAGATTCCATTGCTTTCTCTCTACATGGACAGTTCTAAATTCACAAATATTTTTATGGCATTTAATAAGTTCCTTGCGGTAACTGCCAGGAAAAACCGTTATGCCTCCTTAAGGTGACCTTGCCTTATTTTTATACGGGTGTGAGTGTGGTGGTGTATAAAATTATACCCGATGCTGGTAAAATTATTACTATACCTATAGTATTTTCGCTGTATGATGATATGCATGAAGGTTCTCATTTTACGTATCACGCATACTACTTTCAACTTATGAAAATAAATTGGCAAAAGAAAACAAGTATTAAAAAAATATATCTATTAAAAATTACAAAGTAAATTGATTCTAGTATGTCTCTCTCTATTTTTATAATTATTATTAACTGTAAATAAATTATTTAAATATAATAAAATATAATCCTCAAAATGTCAGATGCATGAAACGAACCCTCTGTCAGTAGAGATTGACACCATTGAATCGGCATGAAATCGATGAATAGGAGCGGCCATATTTTGATCGAATACGTCAGTACGAGCGCCTTGTATGCGGTTTGTGATTCTGCCTGTTTGGCGTGTTATTTTTTTGTTGTGTTTTATTTGGTAGGTATAATGCCAAAAATAACAAAAAAAAATAGTTTTAAACTCTCAAAGCCGTGAGTTAGTGCTTCGTTTGAGGACCTTCTTTGAACGAGAGCGTGCAAACGGGGGCCCGGTAATACCGATCGACAGTGTTGATTACAGAGTTGCGGCAGCTCTGCTCTGGACATCGGCAAGGCTTCCGTTTCTCGAATATCCAATGAAAAATTTGGAGAAACTAGTTTTGAAGACAAGAAGCTGTCCACTCCGAAGAATCGCGAGCGTAAAGCTTCAATAGCTGCCATAGATAGTTCCGATGTGGTGGCAATACGAAATTCCTACATTGATAAAATTAATCAGTCGTAGAAATAACACAATCGACAATATGGTAAAGGTTTCAAAATACGTCGCCGTTTTTAGGAGTTGTGAGTGATTGGGAGGGGAGGGGGGTAGGTCTCGCAACCCCCTCCCACCATTTTCACTTGCCGGAAATACTTGGTTTCCTCTGAAAAAAAAATCTCCATACATCGGTGTGTATGGCACTGCCAACTTCCACATTATTCACACTAGTTTAATAAACTAATGTTGACGGAGCCCTGCTTCGCAGGGCTCCTATTATCGGATTAAGGGTCAAAAGAGAACGTACTATAACCTATTTAGTTACTTATTACAGAACCCTGAGTACTCGAAAGCAATGAGGGCAATGACGCACAAATTTTACGTTACCTGTCACTATCATTCACACAAGATGGCGGTTGCGTTTCGTATCACATTTTTTCACATAAAACCTAAATATCGTTTTTATTGATTCCACTAGTTTAATAAAGTGAGGTTGACTGTGGTTAAGGGTCAAAAGAGAACCGAACACACCTATTTAGTTACTTTCACATAAAACCTAAAATTACGTTCCGTTTTGCATATTTGAATGAAGAATTGTTGGAAATTATTTAAAAATATTTAGACGCAACTCCGGCAGCCAAAATTACTTTAAGGGGATTAAGACTAACTCCCTTAAGCACCCTTCACCACCAATACCCTCAAGTTCAGGCGACTCGTTTCGAAACCCAATCCGACAATATTTACAGACTGGGATAAATATGTCCACCTCGACCGAATTTAGATCAGCAAATAATTATCTCTGTTGGAGAAGATTCAGATATGAGGTTTTAGTTCGAGTGACAGTGACTAATAATAAAAAAAAAAATTAAAATTACTGCGTTTTATGTGTGAATATATTTGCCAAAACACATTTAAAACGAATTTTATTTCGAAGATGTAAAATCGGTAACTACGTACGATTCCATGTCGTTTGCCAATTAATTCGATATTTATAAATAATCGATTAAATTTCCTTAGGTTACATCACTATAATTGTCAGTCATGAACTATCATGCATATCATTATACAGCGAAAATACTATAGTGAATTATCGCTATTTTAATTTTTATTATTACTATAGTGTATGATGGCAGGTAATATTCCCCGAATGTTACCAGTTAACCCTTAATGTTGGGTGAACTGATCTCTGATGTTGAGGAATTTTTCTCCTTTTTGGAACGAAGTTCCTTTTCGCGCGTTGCGAAAGGGGGCTCTCTTATAGAAAGCAAGCATCATGTTCATGCTATCTGATCACGAAAATGACATCTATTTGGGAATCCAAGATGGCGGACGGGACATTTTTAATAAAATTGATATGGGTATCATTTTCGGGGTTTTTATGGATTCTGGTCACGAAAATGACACCTATTTGGGAATCCAAGATGGCGGACGGGACATTTTTTATATAATTAAAATGGGTATAATTTTCGGGGCTATCATGCATTCTGATAACGTAAATGACATTTATTTGGGGATCCAAGATGGCGAACGGGACATTATTTGTAAAATTTACAATTATTACTAAGATTGAGCCTACTGATTAAGTTTATATTACATTATATTTGTTAATAATAAAAAAAATATTACTATAAGTATTATAACTTACAAAAAAAAATACAATTCTTTCACTAATTAATCGAAAGGAACTTAGTTCCATCCGGGTATCCCTTGACACTTCTCAAGCAGTTTTTTTTTGTATCGCGATGAAATCCAGTTACAGACTGTCCCTCAAAGGAACCCCTCCGCCAAATCTGTACCGAGTTTGGGCAGGTGGTGGTGTACTTACATCACCGGCGATTTTGGTAGAAATGGTAGTTCTGAATAAATGGTAGATATGATAGTGTTATTACGAATAGTAGTTTTGGTACAAATAGTAGTTTTGATAGGAATAGTATTTTCGGTAGGAATAGTAGTTTTGGTAGAAATGGTAGGTATTTTGGAATATATTGTAGTTTTGGTAGCAATGTTACTTACGATTGCTACCAAAGCTACCATTCCTACGAAAAGTACAATTTTGACCAAAACTATAAACGTCATTATTACATTTTTAAATTATGATGGATTAATCACACCCATACACAAAACAAAAGAAATCGTGCTTCTCACAGAAATAATTATTTAGCTGGATAACAGAACTAAAACCTCTTTCTTACTTATAAAAAAAAGTTATTTATTGGACAAAATACATTTACCACCAAAAACTTAATTCATAAGTAACTGATTGCTTTGTTGTTTGTATTGAGGGAAAGGGACTGGTATCCTTAACACAGGTTACCCTGTAACCTATCTAGGATGCCAGTTGCGATCCGTAACACAATAATTAATGTTGCTATGCCTGTATTTTGTAATCCTATCGTTTTGAATTTTTTTTTATATGTATGTGTGTCAATAAAGAATTATTATTATTATTAATTATTAATTTATCTATATTTTTAATTTTGATTATAAAATATTGACAGATAAAGAAAAAAGTGAAGTTAGCGTAAGTTAGTTAAGTTTAAGTTTCTGATTTAATATATTTTTTGTGAGTACCTAGTTGTGTTTTCAATTATAATGATACCATCATTATAATTGAAAACACACTCTTGGAAGGAATTTTAAAAATGCTCAGAGAAAGTTTGAACAAAGAATCTTGGTCAATGACGGCCCTGTTGGATATTTGGTACCGGATGGTCCTCCTCCTGCTAAAAAAATACAGGTGGAAACGGGTTCAGATTTGATTAATTCTACCATCAACAATTTTCAAGTGATTTCCATTCTTGGTGACGGTAATTGCTTATTCCGCGCAATTTCTTATTTCTTTTAAGGAAGTGAGAATAAACATTATGTAATTCGTTTGGCCACTGTTGATAACATTGTCAATAAATGGGATGTATATAGTAACTTCACTGTTGGGGACGAAGCATATGGCCAGACCATTACAAATGCCACAGATTACAAACGTGTGATGGGTGCCAATGGACAGTACCCAGGGCATGTTGAACTTCAGAATGTAAGTGAGCTATATCCCGAGTGTCAATTCAGAGTTCACCTGGAAAACAGTAATACGATTACTGATTATGGTACTGGCGAAATTGTTCATAACTTGCAATTTTCTGGGCACCTCGACGAAGGACATTACAGTGTCCTAATGGAAAGAATGGTAGGGCAGCACAGTCATATTGAAGAACTTTCTTTCGTCAATGTTCAGTTATACATATTATATATATCCCTATTGCGCGGCAAACCATTCAGTAATGCCAAGGTGGAAATTTCACGATACCAAAGCCAATGTTGTGAGAAAAGAAGTTTTGTGATATATTATATTTTTGGTAAGAATATCATCTTTTTACTTATTAGATAAGGCTACAATGTACTCATCATACCCATATGTAAGAGCATTTTTATAATATTAAAATATGCTGTGGAGCAGCACGGGTCCTCTAGTAGGTATAATTTATAAACAAATATGCCTATAATAACTTGCCTATCAAAAAAGTGCTCATAGCTATTTTAAATTTAAGTAATTTTAATCAACCGCAAATATAACTTTGTCATTTATACAAACACTATGGAAAACAAAGTTATTTTTGGTGATGAAAAAGTGATCGTGATAGTTGGTTAATTTAAGATAAAGGGTAGGTTAATTGGATACCTGAACTACGGGACCCTCACGAGACTCGCACTTAATCTAATTATTTGATCTTTGTTGTTATATTGCTTCCACTCCAAGATTGTTTGTTTATTAATTAATTGCATCAGCCTTAATACTTAATATACCCTTTATCTTCACATATCCAAATATCACTATCACTTTTTCATCACCAAAAATAACTTTGTTTTCCATAGTGTTTGTATAAACGACAAAGTTATATTTGCGGTTGATTAAAATTACTTAAATTTAAAATAGCAATGAGCACTTTATTGATAGGCAAGTTATTATAGGCATATTTGTTTATAAATTATATTACATAAAAAATACGTCTCATCTGGTTATCAGATCGGTGAAGGTCGATGTTCCACGTCTCCTCTACTATTACTCTTTTCATACATGCTCGCCTTGCCGTTTTTAGGACGTCCCCAATTTGATCGAGGCATGTCCGACGAGGTCTGCCGCCATCGCCCACACACATTTGCCTTATAAATCTGATTCGTCATTCTTTCTTCACTCATTCGCTCCACGTGTCCAAACCACTTCAGCATTCCTTTCTCAATCCTAGTCACTAATTTAAAATGCAATATCATCGTTGGTACCTACCTACCATTGCAAAATATTTACCTTCTAATATTTCAAATGAATATTGTCGTACTAAACAACTTACGCTTAGTTCCACCTAAATAATAATGTCGAATTTATTAATAATAACAATTTTATTATTTTTAATGTTGGAATGCATCAGTCCAGTCCGATTTGCATAAAATATTTCTTTATCTTGATGCCAGCGCTCGCTATAATCTAAAGTAGGTAATAAAAATGCCCATAATCTCAGCTAATCTTTACCTCGTACTCGGCATTATAATGAAATTAATATATACCTACTGCGTAAATACGTATTTGCAATATCGAATACATGTTACTCGCGAGTAATTTACTTGGATAGGTACGATTATTTATCCTGTTTTCCTGGAGACTATATCCTCTTTTCCTGGAGACTATATCCTCTTTTGCTGGTGGCTATAAGTTAAGCCACCCAAAAACGCACCATAATTCCACGGCAATCGGCTCGCTGATTGGCTGGTTCAGAGTTTAGCACAAAGTGGGCAGCTTAGCATTAAGCCAGGGCCCTGTTTAATAAAGCTGACAATGCGACAAGTCCGACATATGTCAAAAAGTGACAATTCGACAATTTTTCTGTTTAATAAAACTTACTAGCGACAAAATTGTCATGGTGGAAAATTCACAAATATGTCGAATTGTCGCGACAATCCGACATTTTTCTGTTTAATAAAACTTTGACAGATGACAGGTGACAATTTGTCGTGAAAAACTTGTCAAATCTGCTTTATTAAACAGAAAATTGTCATGACATATTGACATATTTGTAGAATTGTCCGACAATTCTGACAGGAGCTTTACCCTCTGTCGAGAAATCATATTTTGAATTTTGAACGTGTAAGAAAGTGTTTTTAAAAGCTTTACTACAAAAATGGTACTTACATCGAGCAGTGAGAGTAGTGATGATGAATACTTGGAACAAATTCAAACGAGGAGGCAACGACGATCATTTAAAAGCAGAATCAATTTCTCCTTCTCAATTACAGATTTCTACTTTAAAGAAAAATTTCGGGTATGTAAAACTACCGTAGAATATTTAATTGATAAAATTGGTCATCGACTTGAACATGTTACAAGCAGAAACTTAGCACTTACACCGGATAAACAAATTTTATGCACTTTGCATTGGATGGGTTGTGGTTCACAGTACCACGTTATTGGTGATGCACATGGGCTTAGTAAAGCAACCGTACATCATTGCATAAGAAGAGTATGTGGAGCCGTGATTACTGAATTACTCGGAGAAGAGGTTCGTTGGCCTGATAATTGTAACCGAATACCAACACTTTTCATGAGGCATAATGGGATACCTAGAGTATCTGGTATTGTGGACGGTTCGTTAATTCCTCTGGATGCGCCTTATCAAAATGAATCTGCCTTTGTAGACAGAAACGGAAACCATTCAATTAATATTATGGTGGTATGCGGGCCAAACTTAGAAATTTTCTACGCATCTGCAAGATGGCCTGGCTCTGTTCACGATGCCAGAGTGATGAGATGCTCTTCTTTAGCACGGACATGGGAAAGTGGATGGAGACCATTCCCAAATGCAATAATCTTGGGAGACAGTGGATATGGTTTCAAAAAGTGGCTTATTACGCCTAATATACCAATACAAATACCAAGGACAGCATCACTAGAAAGATTCTTGCGTGCTTTTAAGTCAACGAGAAGATTGGTGGAAAATTCTTTGGGAATTATAAAAGAAAAATTTCCATGTCTTAATCACCTAAGAGTTCAGCCGATGATTGCAAGCAATGTTATATTATCTTGCATTGTTATGCATAATATTGAAAAACGGTTAGGCTCAGATTACTATGCACCCTATTTAGGACAAGATATTAGCGGAAATAACAATGATACAGGTGTAGATTATAACAATGTGGACGAAGTATTTGATGCGGAAGCGATTGCAGTTCTACAGACATTAATACAACTGTTTGAATGAATAATTTATTTGATTACTTTAATAAATACATGATTGATCATACTTCAAGATTTTCATTCACAGCTCTTTCTAAAACATTGCTACCTTGTTCATTATCACCCGACTGTGTTGTTTGAACAATTTGTTCATTTTGTATATTACAAACGTCAATAACCCGAACGTTTTGTAAATACAAAGGTAGTGTAAATTCTGATGGCTGTATATTCAATTCTTTTTCAAGTTTTAGTAGCTCCAAATCTAACTTGTATTTTTCTCTTTTTGCAATTTGGAGTTTTTCTTTAGCAATTTCTACTTCTATTTCCATTTTTTTTTTCTTAAAATCCAATAATTCATTTGATAAATCAACTTCAGTTATAGATTGACGATGTGATTTTCTGCGTATTGGATTTTGAGGTTGAGGTTTCTGCGATAAAAAAAGGCACGGATACCTGTGTTTCATTTGACCCCGAAGATTCTGGTATTTGAAGGCCATCTATTGCTGGCGAATCCTTTCCTATGATTTTTAGTATCATTTCGTCAGACTCGTCATATTTGCATTTTTTCCTCCCCCAGAACCAGTCTGCACACGATTATCTCTCTTTTCCTGAAAGATTCATAACAATCGAACAAGGTTAAAAATATTAAATTGCTGACTCCTTTATTTATAGTTGGTTAACGCTCTAAGTAAATAAATAAAAATTACGAATTTATATTTATTTATATTTTTATTAACAGTCTCACGCCTGTATCCCCGAAGGCAGAGGTGTAAATATTACACCCACATTTCACCATGACTTTTTAGGTCCCACGCAATAGAGGGCGAGCCAATTGCCGTTACCGGGCACATCACTAGACTCCGTGCTGCTAATGATAATTCGCAAAACCCAGTAACACTTTTGCCCGACCCGGGCATCGAACCCGGGACTTCCGCAGTCGCATACGCTATCCACAGGACCATGGAGGCAGTCCACCAATTTAATAGGTATTTAAATATACTCAAAACCGACCCGGGAATAAAACCTGGGACCTCCGATCAGCCGTCGCATACGCTATCTACTGGAGCACGGAGGCAGAATTTAATAAATATAATTCAAAATTACGAATGAACTAGTTAAAATAAACTAAACCTTACCATCGTCCTTTTGCGCCAATTTTGCCATGTTGTGTCACGAAGGTATTTCCAGTCCTTATTGTAAATACCTAATGTTGTTAGTTTTTCGGCTATTTCCTTCCATTTTTTTATTTTTATATCGTGGGTCAATTGGTCACTAAACTTTCCAAAGAGTATATTTCTACTTTCATATATAAGGCCCAAAATGGCAAGTTTATTGTTCATTTCCATTTTAAACGCGATCAGCACAAACAATCACAGACTACTTAGTATCAAACAATCGAAGTTGCATTAGTGATTGATTCGTTCTTTTACTTTGATAATATTTTGTCTATTTTACCCTCATTTAGCTTCATAAAAAAAATTATTGCAAATATGTCAAAAGTCGACATAAATGTCACGACAATCCGACAATTGTCAGAAATATTTTGACCGTAGTTTTCTGACATAATATGTCGAGTTTTATTAAACGCATTTTTGCATGACAAATATGTCAAGATTTCACCTGTCGATTTTTGACATATTTGTCACTTTTATTAAACAGCTTAAGCGCGACAATTTCACAATTTTGTCGTTTTTTGACATATTTGTCGAATTGTCAGCTTTATTAAACAGGGCCCAGAACGTCGAACGTTGAGCGAATCAAGGAGACTCGTGAAGTGACTTAAAAAGCGTCGGGCTTACGCTTACATATTACTCAAATGTGACTTAGGCTTTAAATGCTCAGCCAAACTACATCCCTAAAATAAATCTTTCGAACACAAACCTAATCTATTTCTATATTTATTTTCTCCAGATAATACAACCAGACGGCAAATTCGTCGATCAACTTGGTGTTGCAACGAAACCGCAAACATCTCTGGCCCCAAGTCTCTGGCAGACCAAGGACATCATATGCACAGAACTGAACGCTCCAACCAGCGTGGCCATCACCAACGACCGCATCATAGTACTGGACAGCGGCAACAGACGAGTCAAAGTGTACAACAAGCAGGATAAGAGCAAAATACTGGAATTTGGCTCCATGGGGCAAAGGAAAGGACAGTTCAGGCAACCGGAGGTCTTAGCTGTTGATCCATTGGGTTATATTTTAGTAGGAGATTCAGGAAACTGTCGAGTACAAATCTTCAAGCAATCCGGACAGTTAGTAAGGGTTTTCGGAGGTTTGGGAACACAACCAGGCAAATTCGGATGGATCTCCGGAATCCATGTCACGAAACAACTAGACATAATAATAAGCGATACTAAAAACCACATTGTGAACTTTTTTTAACAGATGTATTAAAATTATAACAATTTGTTTTTTTGTGTGTCGAACATAATTGTCGTAAATAGAACTAAATTAAAATACAAATCGTGATATAGCACTGAGATTAGACGTTAAATAAACATATTATTATAATCAATAAGTCGTTTTAATTTATTCATCTATTACCAATTAAAATTTAGAGATTCTATATATGACACATAAAATAATTTTGAAGACGAATTTTTACTATCTAGCTACAGGTTGAGTGTAAATTAGATGTGCTTAAATATTCATAGTCAATAAAAATAATGTGGTTACATTTTTAAATGTAAATGATTTCTTTCAAGAAGATTCTTTTACCAGTTGACTGTAGTACGAATTTTTACATCTTTTGATAAACATTAACAGCATCTTAGAAATTTTCTAAAAGTGCTTAAAACAAAAGCCATCAATGGGGCTTAAAACCCACCTCCAAAGCATCGGTTATCTTAGAAAGACAATGTTTCCTTAATTAAACCTTTCCTTTCACAATGTTTAATCCCTCTTTCTCGTCCTCCAATCCCTCTTTCTCGTCAATATAAGCCTCTACAAAATAAAACCCTGGATCCGCCACTGGAAACCCTGAGAACTCTGCGGATTTCCAGTTAAGTACCAGTAAGCTCTCCGTATGCGTAAACATATTCGTTACTCCGCCTACAAACTATACGTTCCAGCAACCACCTACCCGACAAAAGGGTAGGTGACCCGACAAAATTCCAGGCGTAACAGACACGGTGGGCAATTGGGCATCCCTATAATCTTAAACGAGTCTATAGAAAATGAATTGATTGAGGGCAAACAGGTAACAATTGACACATTTATAATTCACAATTTTGCTTGTTTGGACCACTGGCCTAAACGCTTTGTCGGAATTCACTAAGCAGATTTCGGATGCTTATGCCCACATTATTTTTAGAGGGAATCTTTCTAGATAAGTAAGTACATAGCTTTCAATAAAATTAAAATAAAAACGGAAACAAATGCTCATCCCACATCACATAGTCAAAAGTTGTAAATATCGTATTACTGTTTTCGATAAGAAACTGTTAGGGTAACCACGTCTTTCAATAAACTATGAGATTGAATATTCACTTGCACAATTATAATATATATTTATTCTAATGATTAATTGATACAGTGTTGATTTAAATTGCATTTACGTTATTTTAATGTTGTATGATACAACGTTATATTTAAATCAGCACCCGTATTTAATGAGTATTAGTTAATTAAATATAATTTAATGGACGCCACATTCTACAATTCCATTATAGGCACAAATCAAAATGTGGATAGGTGCTAATAAAATTATATACAGGGTGTAAGCAATTATTGAATAAGAGTTTAAGTAAATCATTTAAAACTGCTCTACATTTCATTTCATTTGGCCACAAATCGCGATTTATACATGCGACATTATATAACAAATGTATTATTAATACAATTTGATTCTGCGAAACTGCCGTCACTATGGATGTATGCTACTCATTATATTTGCATCTTTCTGTAAGGTTTCACAACCATAAATAATATGATAATATCATCACATAAATTGTATAAGTCTATTTAGGTATTCGTGTATCAGATATTTATTTCGAATTAAATTTTAGATAAACTTGTTTAACATAATTAACTTGCCAAATATATTTTTTGGACTTTTTAGGCAATCAATTTTGGACGTTTACAGTAGATACTATTCCAAATATTACATACATACATACATAGATTCACGCCTGTTTCCCGGAGGGGTAGGCAGAGACTACGGAACGCCATTTGCAACGATCCTGACATACCTCACTTGCTTCACTCACTCCCATCAAGTTTCTCATGCATGCTCTTCTGTTAAGGGTACTTCTGACTTGTCCTTTTTTCAGGATGTCTCCAATCTGGTCAGAGAACGTCCGCCTAGGTCTTCCCCTTTGTCCTGTTCCATTCACACTTGCCTTATATATCTTCTTTGTCAGTCTATCGTCCAAATATTGGATACAAATATTGACGTAACGTGTCAATATCGGGTAATCAGGGTGAAATAGCTTTTATTCTGACTTGTTCCGTGAAAAATAATATCTCTACAAGTCTTGTAAGTTTAAAAGTATCTAAACATTAGATGTTTTCAATGTTGGGAAACAACTTATTTACTGTAACAGGAATTCGATAAATATTCCATTATATTGTCAGTTTGTCACACTAAAATATTCTGATAACCAATGAATCAAAAGTTAGCAAGGTTGTCAATCCAAAATTTAATTTCTCTACCTAATTACGCAACTCAATTACTTATACAATATTACTTACACCCTGTATATTGGGAATTTAATAACATACAACATATATAGATAAAATTCTATGGTCAGGGACATAACATTCAATACTAATTGTATGGCTCAAATCAGTCTCGAGCTGGTGGTTCACAAAGGTATAATTATCTACAATTATTTACAATATCGAAACTGATTCATCTATTTAATAAATTTTAATACTAAAAACCAATGAGAGGATTCACTTACATTTTACACGTCTTAAAATTAAAACTTAAAGCCATATTCATATCTATATCCGAAATTATGATTTAAATATACTTTTGTTACAATAATTACTGAAAATAATTTCGTACACAAATTAGACGAACTGAAATGTTCGTAGTAATCTCGGCCGTGAGCAAAACACGTAAATAATTGAACAAAGTGATGTAGAGATATGTGAACATAATCGATTTGGTGTATTAAAAACTACGATGCTATCACACAAAAAGTTTTTATATAGGCCAAGACATTATTCACACTGGCAACAAGTCATCGCCACACGAATACGAGAAAAAATATCAGCATAATAAAAAAATAAACATACAAAATTGATGCATACTTATGTATGCATTTAGGTGGGCGTTGCGTGATACATCACACTTGCCGTTCAATTACGTCGGTTAATACAGCAATTCTCCTTCCTACAGTTGCATTAAAAAATTACACGAAAGCATTCGTTTGACGCATCACCTCACACGGCGATGGCAAATGTCCAACCGATAGGCACATTTGTTTCACTCAATACAAACTAAAACTTGTGACAAAAATAAAATCGCATCTACAAAGTGATGTCAAACAAAAATATTAGTCACCAAAAACGTTGATGCCAATAGCACCAAGTAAGATTTCTCGCAGACTAGCTACTTTTTGTATAAGTTTCGGGATATAGAGATGTTAACAACATTATTAAGATTTGGTAGCAAAATGCAGTCAGTCTGTGAGCTTTAAGAGAAAAATAAAGTATTTTATAAAATGACTGGATAACGTAATTAACCTAGGAGGACCGGCAAGGTTGACATCTACTCACTGAGTGACTCTCGCCAAGGACTACGGCGTCGGATTCTGCTGGCGGACCCTCACTGCTGTCGTGTTGTCTCTGGAAATATTAATTTTATCGTCGTTAAGGCGGAGAAAATTATAGGAACATTCAATAAGACAATAGGGACTTCCATAATGTTATGTGGTGATAAGAAGATATGTAATAAATGTGTATGTTGAAGAAGTATTTATGGTTTGAAAGCTGAACTCCTCACACATAATGTGTGATGAACGGATTGAACCTCACATTATATAGTGTAACATTAAACCGAAATAGCTTATTAATCCGCTAGGTACGCCTTCAGTGCCAAGTGTAGTTGTTAGTAGTAGCTGTGTAAGCGGAATTGACTACGTAATACGTGTATAATCAATATTGATGATAATTTGAATCGCCCGATGTGAGGCAGTATCACTGTACTGGTGATAAGTGCCGACCGAGCAACCAATTTTGGGGCACAGAATTGTTTTAGGGTTAGCATTTGACTATGTACTTTTTGCTTAGGATGCCAAATATTTTCAGCCAAGGTAATTGCATTAAATGCAGGATGTCCCAAAATTAATCGTCAATTTCAAGCTCAATCAATTGTCTCAGGTGAAATGACAAATTTGAGCCACAATGATATTACTCAAACTATTATTCAAGCATGAAGTAGACAATATTTGAGCAAAAAAACAAACATGGAACTGAATTCGATGTTGGGACATTGAGGCATTTCCTAACATTGTAATCATCTACTGCAGCTTGTAAGGCAATAAATGATTTCCTGTTGTTAATAGTAAAATTAGTAATGCAGAGTTCCTACATAATGAACACCTACAGTCACAACACATCTGTTAAACAATATAGTTTTGCTGATGCGGTATCACTTCGCGAGCAGTCTCGTTACGCAAATAGCATTTAGCATATTTTACCGCAACCCTATCTGAACACATAATTATTTAAATCTGTACACATCAAATTCGTGTGATACTGGCTGCCTGACAGACAATCTACAGCCCTAACTATTAGGAGCAGGAAGCTGAAATTTGGCATGTGTTTTCCTGGAGGACCATAGGGGTGTGCTACAGGATTTATTGAAATTCCCAAGTGATCAGGCAGAAACACTTAAATTAAAAAAATGTGCTGGCTAGCTGAATGCATCCTCTAGTAAAACTATTTTCATACTGACAACTATTAAGTTCAGTTATACTTATAATGGTGAAATAAGGTTTTATGGTATTGTAGCATTTTGTAATGGAAAGTGTATTAACTAACTATTACAAAATAACCATAATTTACCTATGGCAATTAGCAAACAGATACAGTATTACCATATCAACTTTGAACAAAAGATATTAGTAATGGTGTGATTTAATATGCTAAAGGAACCCTACACAAATGGTACTGCAGCATACATGTTTCTCAAGATGTAAGAGCCAATTAAACTTGTCTACTAACTAGTGAAAATAGGTCTGACTCACACATGAATATTTTGTGTTTGCATGCAATTATAATTAAGGTTAATTCTCCAGAGAGGCTCTTGTTATGACAGTTAATTAGTTAGACAGTATCTGGGGTACTTAGCCTCCAAATAAGTGCCATTCTGCATAATTGGCAACATGGCTGTTGAACCCATAAGCTGGCCAGTATTGCTGAGAACCTTCACTGACAATTCTGGGATTATTTAGGAGCCATAATATTATGATTATATCATGTTGTGGTTTAATCTGCCTCAATGTCATTTAAGTACTTATTGAGTAAGTAATGGAAGTGAAGAGGTTTTATTTATTATTTGGACTGTCTTATATTCCTTGAAATCTGCCCATGCTTTCTTATAGGGCTAAAGTTACCTAAACGGCATTGTACAATTGTTTTAAATTCCAGTAAGTATTCTACTGCTGTGACTAAGGAGTCATTATGAAGTATGAATAAACTAAGTACATACCTTTAATTCTGTAGCCAAACTGCGGAATGTATCTTCAACATTAGTATTGTCCTTAGCAGAGGTCTCCATAACAAACATGATCTCGGGAACATAACGGCAAAATGACTGAGGCTCATCGGGCTCCACTTCTCGCTGATCAGTCAGATCACACTTATTGCCAATCAGTGACACTATCACATTAGATGATGTGTACCGTCTCACTTCTTCAATCCATTTTTGTAGGGACAAGAATGTGGATCGCTTAGTGATGTCATACACTGAAATGTATAGGAAAGTAGTGTTATTTCCTCATAGTTGTTGGGTGTATCCCAACGTCCATGTAATATTATTAATGTATGATTGAGTTGCATGATGTGTTATTGTGCATCTTGTCAAAGCAGATAAAGGTAAACAACCCGTGAGTCATGCTTTTATTCCTATAATAACAATAAATTAGCAGCACAGAGCTGTTTAACTGCTATTACTCATTTCATCAGGGACCAATAGTCTGATATTTTTTATAAGTACAACGAATGTGCTACTTTCGTAAGTAAATTCACGATAAACTCGATTAGGGATTATCTACTGCTATATGAAATTAAATAGCTATGAGTCATGCATGCACAGCAGTTCTTATCAATGAAATTTAATTTACGAACGAGTGGGCGTAAGTTGCATACCTACCAATTATTACACCATTTGCAGAGCGGTAATAGCTTTGGGTGATAGTTCTGAAGCGCTCCTGTCCCGCCGTATCCCATATCTGAAGCTAAAGTATCGTCGAGTTAATGCATGTTCCAGATTAATACAGCGTAGTTAGAGTATTCCATTACATAAATAGACTAACCTTGACTTTCTTGCCATCCACTATCAATGTTTTCATTGAAAAGTCTACGCCTATTGTATTTCCGTGCCTTTCTATAAAATTGCCAGATTTCAGCCGTTGCACAATGCATGTTTTCCCTGTACCACAATCACCAATGAGGACAATTTTGAATAAATAGTCAAATTGTTCGTCAGGAACACTCATAAGTGTGTTAGGATTGCGGCTGCTCATGATTTAAATTTAATTAAACGTTCAATAAAGCTTGTGTTTACCTTGTTTACGCGACTTTTAAATTGACAGCCATTTTCTATTTTGACATTTTACTTTTTAATTCACGCAGCTTTAATTTGAAAACGAGTATATTTAGAAACAGTTGTACGTTTACGAAGTGTGAATTAGAGAATAAAGTGCATCAACCTAAATGTATTCCTATAAATTCTTAGATATTATGATTATGTAAGATTGTAATGTATTTAGTTAAAATTAATAGTCTGTCAAGTCCAATCATTTATTTGTTCATAGGTCCATTACAAACATTTAAACAAAGTCATACTTTTTTTAAATTTAAACTAGATGAGGCCGGTGTTTCCCATGTGTTTCCTAACTGACTGCCCTGAGAAGAAACATCCGAAACAAACTCAGAGGCATAGACTAAGGTCGTGAGCATGACGATCCAGAACTGCATGACAATGATCAAAAATATTAGAAAAAAAAGGAAAGCGACTACATGGTGCTCACATATTATTATTGTTAATCTTAGACTTATCTTTAGGAACATTAACATTAACTAATAATATTACAATAATAATAATTTTACTGTCAATACCATAATCTGAACGAATTTAATAATATTCAGGTATATAATTTGAATAGACAGTCAAATCTTAACCCTTTTACTGGTAGTGGCAATATTTATGCCACCAACTTTTTTATTTTTTTTCTTGTACGACAATTAGTAATGGCAATAACGGTTGTTTTGCAATAATGAATTATCCTGTTGCGTTATTATGTAATAACTGTTATTGTAAACTGTTGTCGTTATCCTGTTATTGTTTCACAAACACTGTAAAGAAAGCATTGGTCCGATATATTATACATTAAATATGTACTTCACGACAACGACAACGTCGACAACAGACAACAGTGACAACTGACAACTTGACAAGCCATAACAATAACAGGATAACTAAAATAATAAGATTCCCAAAAATAACTTAAGCAAGTATGACTTTTATTACGTTTCGTGAAAGATTATAATGCCGTAAGGTTGGCGCTGGGATAGTCGCGAGGCTCGGGAGCGGCGACTCGGCGAAACTCGAGCGCACGTGCGCCTATCGTCATCTCTCTCACACACTCGTGGTGTGCATATTGCATGCCTACTCTTACCTATCCTGTTGTCGTTTTAGCACGATAACAGCACGTGCGCCTATCGTCATCTCTCTCACACACTCGTGGTCTGCATATTGCATGCCTACTCTTACCTATCCTGTTGTCATTTTAGCACGATAACAGTTTATAATGATAACAGGATAACTCAGTATGCAATAACTCATTATTCATTACGCTCAAATAATGCATTACCATAACTGTTATTGTAATAACGACCATTACTAACGACAATACTACTACTTAAAAAGTACCAATTCTGTGTGATAATTAGTAATGGTCGTTATTACAATAACAGTTATGGTAATGCATTATTTGAGCGTAATGAATAATGAGTTATTGCATACTGAGTTATCCTGTTATCATTATAAACTGTTATCGTGCTAAAATGACAACAGGATAGGTAAGAGTAGGCATGCAATATGCAGACCACGAGTGTGTGAGAGAGATGACGATAGGCGCACGTGCTGTTATCGTGCTAAAACGACAACAGGATAGGTAAGAGTAGGCATGCAATATGCACACCACGAGTGTGTGAGAGAGATGACGATAGGCGCACGTGCGCTCGAGTTTCGCCGAGTCGCCGCTCCCGAGCCTCGCGACTATCCCAGCGCCAACCTTACGGCATTATAATCTTTCACGAAACGTAATAAAAGTCATACTTGCTTAAGTTATTTTTGGGAATCTTATTATTTTAGTTATCCTGTTATTGTTATGGCTTGTCAAGTTGTCAGTTGTCACTGTTGTCTGTTGTCGACGTTGTCGTTGTCGTGAAGTACATATTTAATGTATAATATATCGGACCAATGCTTTCTTTACAGTGTTTGTGAAACAATAACAGGATAACGACAACAGTTTACAATAACAGTTATTACATAATAACGCAACAGGATAATTCATTATTGCAAAACAACCGTTATTGCCATTACTAGTGATAATGAACCTATCACAGATTATTAAAAATAAAACATTGACACATTTGACAATTGTCAAATTTTTTCACGGAGGTATTTTAAAAAAAATCATCAGTTTACGATCTGTATAAAAATCCAAGAATATCTTCATATTGCGACGTAGCCAGGTTACGATTTTATATTTATTGTAAAGTAAATGGTATTCTAATTATGCTATACTATAATTTTTCTAACAATAACTTCTAATTGTTCTCAAAATTGGCTCCGATCATGTGGCAACATGGTGGCAACATATACCTATGCCATTACCAGTTACCATTACCATTGCACTTGTCCGGTTTGTTTTAGATTTGTATAGAAATATATAAGTAATCTTTACTTTTCATATTTTCTTTGACAATGAGTAAGCGAAGACAAGTATTGGCGGACAAGCAAATAGAAGAAGAGCTTGAAGATCTATTCGGTATACCAGATGGCTCTTTATCTGAAGATGATGAAGTAGTGACAGATACCGAGTGCGTTGAAGATTCAGACTTGCTTTTTGTGTTATTAGGTGAAGATGATCTGATTAGCTCAGCATCGGAACAAGTACAAGAAAGTCCCGGCCTAACAAATTCACCCCAACTCCATTGGAAACTGCAAGATTTCAGTCATCTGTGTCTGAAGCCGGAGAAACCCCAAACTTTTCAGACTTTTCTTCTTCATCAGATGATGAATCGGATGCAGATGAGGTCGAATGGAAAAAGCAATCTTGGCAACAAAGTCCTAACTTGGAAAACTTCGATTTACACTGTTCAAAAAAAACTATCAAATGCCCATTACTAATACCAGAATATACAAAACATATGGGTAGTGTCGATCGTTTCGACCAAAAAAGAACATCATATTCCTTGGGTAGAAGAAGTCGCAAATGGTGGACCCGAATATATTTTTTTTATAGATGTTGCAATAACCAATGCCCATATGTTACATCAAACATACACCCGAGAGCACAATGTTATGAGCCAAAAACAATTCAGAATTGCTTTTTCAAGGGAGCTGGTGGATAATAAAATCTTTAGAAAAAAATCATTCCAATCAACGCCAAAATATGTAACTAAAAAAAAAGAATCGAGTGGAAGAGACTCATGAAAGACAAAAATAATTTACGGTGTACCAGAAGAAATCAGCTTTGAGAGATTAGATGAACACTGGCCTATAGAAATAGAGACTTATAAGAGGTGTCGCTAGTGCAGCACTAAAGTAAATAATAAGAGGTCTAAAATAGAATGTGAACGGAGTAAAGTGGCACTATTTATACATCCATGTTTCAAAATTTTCCACCAAGAAAATCAATGAACGATTCGTCGTTCATTGATTTTCTTGGTCCCTCACTGGTGCTGGCAAGGATATTGCCACCATGTTTTTTTCTTATTGTAAACATGTATAATTTTTTTTCTTGAACATTAATTATTAAACTACCCACAATGATTCCATAAAACGACATTTTATTTATCTGACATAAAAAAATGCTTCTGCCAGTGAAAGGGTTAATCAGTCTGTATTTTATAGTCTGTGTTAATTGGTCAATCTGGCACATATCTGACACATAGATGTGTGAATATCTGACAAGAGTCTGACATGAGTCTGACAGATAAATACATAAATTGTCAATTTGACTCAATTTGTCATTGATAAAAACAATATTTAATTATTTATCAGAGATTTGAAATGATAAAACTTGATTAAAATCAGAATTCTAATAAAGTTAACATGCTTTTTTCTAGTAAAATGTATGAAGTAGTGCTAATATTCGCATCACTCATTTTATTAACTAATGGAATAGAGGTATATTCAGCTTTGTTTATATTGTACAAAGCAGGTGCAACAACAAATAATTTTAAATTTATCAATGTTTTTAGATACCGGAAGGCTTCCAGAAATCAAACCATTCGAACAATTGGGCAGTATTAGTAGATACGTCTAGGTTTTGGTTTAATTATCGTCATGTAGCGAACGTGCTATCAATTTACCGAAGTGTGAAGCGATTGGGAATACCCGATAGCCAGATTATCCTGATGATATCAGACGATATGGCGTGTAATCCTCGGAACCCACGTCCTGCCACTATATTCAACAATGCTCATGAACAAATCAATGTATATGGAGACGATGTTGAGGTGGACTATAGAGGTTATGAGGTAAGCCTTTTAAATTATATTTGTCTGCTTCTAATTGACGAGAACTAGTTTCAAGGTCACAGAATTCGCCCCAGAACAAATTTTTCATCATCGTCTGAGCTAAGAGATGTGCACTGCTTGACATAGACCTCAACTCGTCATCATCATTTTAGAGTTATACCAGTTGCACCTAAGACTTGCATGCATGGGAGTCCCAGATCCGCTTACTAGTGTAACCAGATATAACAGAATATCAGCTTTTCCACAATTTCCACAGAGTTACTGCTGTCTGATCTCTGCAATCCAAAGGGATAGCAATATTAGATAGTTGAACACTTTTTTTTCAAATTTTTTTATTTTGCTATTTTAGGTGAATCTGTCAATCTTTTCTTTCGTATATTATGTAACATATTTATGTCCAATATTCTCAGGGAATGAATATTTCTATAAAATATACTATATTTTAACATAGTTTACTGTAATAATTTATTTTGCAAGACTTGTTTAGCTTGTTTTTTAATTTAGAAAGCATATTGCCTCCATGTATTTGATGGCACAAAAACGTACAATCTTAACTTCTAAATGCTGCTCTGTTTGTCCAACTCGTCATGGAACTTCCTCTGTTAATCTCCAGGTATCAGTAGAGAACTTTGTGCGGCTGCTGACAGGCAGAGTGCCACCTGACACCCCTCGCTCTAAGAGGTTGCTTACTGATGAAGGAAGTAACATCCTCATTTACCTCACAGGACATGGTGGTGATGGGTTCCTCAAGTTCCAAGATTCAGAGGAAATTACTAGTCAAGAGTTAGCTGATGCTCTAGAACAAATGTGGCAGAAAAGAAGGTACTTTTCATACCAATATTATAAACAAATGTTTGATATTGTGTAAGTATGCAAGAGAGAGAGAAAATGGAAAATTGTAAGAAATGAAGAGCTGTATAAAAACTCAAATTAACATGTTTTTCAATGTCTACTGAAGATTTTATATGAATAGTTGTTTTATTGTAACTACACCTCAATTTTCTGTGTTTGTTCCAGGTACAATGAGATATTCTTCATCATAGACACTTGCCAGGCTTCATCAATGTATGAGAAGTTTTACTCACCTAACATTTTAGCCACTGCTTCCAGTTTAGTGGGAGAAGATTCATTATCTGTGAGTATATGTAGTTTTAAAGAAACCATAATGTTTAGGATAGCAAACTCATGCTATAAAGGTTCTGAATCTGAATTGGCATGGTATTTTTATATAATTATAACAGTAATAGGTAGAATCACTGTTTGAGTATAGAAGTCCAAATTTTGGAAAATATATTTCTGTAAACAACAGCAACATGGCAAATTATAATTACTGACAAATATATTATATGTCATTCTAGTAATACTTTGCTGCTAGATTAAAAGTAAAAGCAATTTTTATATTATTACTATGCCACCAACATACAAATTTAATGCTGTTTTTTTACATTTTAATCCTTGAATATTTATATATACTTATTTGTTTTGATTTCAGCATCATGTAGATTCAGCCATTGGTGTCTACATAATAGACAGATACACATACTATGTGCTGGAGTTCTTAGAAAATGTGCATCCTAACAGCAAGAGATCCATGTCAGAATTTGTAAGTATAAGAAAAATATTATTTTGAAAGTGGTTCCTCAAAAGTTGTTTACTTAATAAAAACAACCTGTTATGTTACATCTGGTAACTATTGAGCACCCCGCTAACTGCTCTTATGCTTTATATTATACTACTGGCGCAACATCTCAGGCCCCCTTCACACTAGCGTTTGTCAAGCGTAGGCGTTCGATTGCGCAGCATATAGCATTTCTTCTGGGGCACAACAGTGCACTTCGAATTAAATGGTGTGACCTACGCTCGACAAATTCGTAGCGCGAAATGACTCTTAAGCAAACAGTGATCTTTTTGTCATACGTGAAATCCGTTATTTCGATTTTTAATTTCAATATTTCGACCAATGATGGTAGTCAGTTACCGTTACTTGTACACGCTTATTATTTAATGCTGAGGCTATCAACAAAGTAAAAATCTGTATTGCCAGCCAGCAAAATTTACGTCGAATGAGAGAGCTTTACAATCGCGGTTGAGTAGCCATACCTTTGTCTTGAAAAGGGGAAATCTTGCTTCCAGCACATCATATCAGCCCTGTTTGTATACTGTCCCACTGCTGGGTTCGGACCTCTCGGACATGCAGATTCCTCACGATTTTTTCTATACCTTGGTTTACTTATATTTAATTACTTTTATATTTTATTTCAGTTGGCAGTATGTCCAAAAAGTGCTTGCCTGTCAACGGTAGGCGTCCGCCGCGACTTGTTCAAGCGCGATCCCGACAGAGTGCCCATCACAGACTTCTTCGGATCAGTGCGGCCAGTCATCATCACTACCGATCCTATTGATATTGTTGACATTCCCAAGAGACAGAGGAAGCCTGAGTAAGTATTTTAGGTCGAAACCAAAAAGCGTTAAATACATACGCTCTCAACTTGAATCATACCTATGCGCCTTAAGGCACTACCTCGAAAATGTATGCTCTTTTTGCTTACCGATTTTGATGCAGTGAGATACACTAGCAAAGTGAAAATGTTGCATATTATTTCTAAGGTCTTTATCTAGTGAATCCATAGACAGATACATGATTGGTAGATTTTCGCTCGATAGAATTTAATACCAAGCTTTCTCTAAATATTTTTATGGATATTTAAAAAAATACTTAACTTTTCGCCTCGAAATTGCTACTCACCGAAAGAAGAGCTAGTTTAATAGAAAATGCTTAGACGAATTGTCTCTTAAACAATTATTTCTTGAGTTATGAACAAAATAAGCTTACAGACAGTTTCGGGTTGGCGCGCAAAGTCAAAAATCGTACGATTTTCAACTTTATAGCTAACACTTAACCAATGACCTCTGTACGATTTTTGAATTTCGAGGTAGCCTCTTAAGCTTGGTACCTAGTATATAATGAGCTAGAGATGTGACCGCTGTTTGTTTATTGATTTTGGACGGTATTTTTAATGAGAACAATGTCGATTATAGTTGGACAGTGGAAAACTTGCTGCGCTGCGCTTTGCTGCATGTGAGCCGGCCCTTATAGCCGCTTAGGTAGTCAGTTCTTAGATCCTGAAATTTATAGGATTCCTTTATTACTGGATGTCTAGATTATCACTTTCTTTATTAGCAAGCATAATTTTTTTGGTTATCAACAAGAAATTTAGGATATGTATTTTGTTCCAGGAACAAAACTAAAGTGCAAGAGAAGAGGGAATATCTACCTCAGTTTCCAGTGCATCTAATACCAACCAAAGACTAAGTCAATATTATTATTTTTACCTAATAAAAGTATTTATTATCTATTATTTTATTGACATACATTTTGCTAGGTTCAGTTGTGATGATGTATTGCCATTCGTCCCACTGCTTGGTACCATTTTGTGGGACCAATGGGAATACACGGTTGAGATTAGGTAAGTACTCAGAGTTTTATGTAAGTATCTCTGGGGCGAAGACATCACGCCCTGTCCCCCACTGTGGTAGGCAGACTATAGAACGCTAAATACTCCTTTTTTCGGAGACATGGGCCTCGTTAGCCTTGGTTGGCAACCTGTCTAGGAGAATGAAAACTCCGAAATTAAACCAACTTTTCAGGGAGCATACCCGACACAAAACCCTGATCTAAGGTGTGATCCGACCCGTGCCGAGGGATTCGTGGCCAGAGGGTAAGCTGGTCGCAAACGGAGGGTGCCTGTGTTGGTGGTCACAGGGCACATGTGATATTCCGCCTTACCCCTGTAAAGGGCCCTATGGGGATGGACATTTAAAAACCCTAAATCTCGTGAGAACGCAATGAGAACAATAAATAACATTTCCTCACACGGCGGCTACGCGGTTCACAACCCATCAAGTCTCGTTTCCCGCGAGGGCGAAAAGCGGCCTACGGAAAGCCGGTTTGCAACATTGAATGTTGGAGGAGGAATGAACGGCAAATTCGATGAAGTATGTCAGATGATGGATGATAGAAAAAATTATGTTCTTTGTGTGAATGAAACCAAAAGAAAAGGGTGTGACACCATCAAGCATGGTGCATATACGGCGTATTGGTCTGGGGTAGATAGTACCACCAGAGTCTGTAAGGGAGTTGGTGTAATACAGTCTGCGCGAATAAATGAGTGCGTAAAAGAGTTTGAATATGTAAATGCTAGGCTACTATGGATGAGAATGAAAGTAGGACTCACTCGTGTCTTTATTGTAGGGGTGTACGCCCCGGTCAATGTAGTTACGGGTATGACACAACAGGAGCAAGACGAAAGGCAGGAGTTTTGGGAGAGTTTAAGAGAGATTTTGAGGAACTGTAAGGATAATGAAAGATAGATCTTGTTAGGGGATTTCGATGGATGGGTGGGAGTAAAGCGAGATGGATTTGAAAGGGTGTTAGGTTTATTCGGTGATGAGAGTGTGAACGAAAATGGAAAAGCACTGCTTGAGATTTGTTTGGAGTGGAGCCTTTGTGTGAGAAACACCATGTTTGATCACAAAAGGATACATATGTATACGCGTGAGGCGAAAAATGTTAGAAGAAGTATGATTGATTTTGTAATAGTAGATGAACGATTGAGAAAGAATGTGTTGGATACAAGAATATATCGAGGGATCGGCATCCACACATACTTCCTGGTGATGAGCCGGATAAGTGGGCTCTTTAAAGGATGGCGACACCGAGAGCGTAATGAAAATAGGGTCTTGGAGAGAATAAAAGTAGAAAATCTGCAAGAGAAAGATGTGAAAGATGAGTTTAAACGAAGATTGATAGCAAGATTTGAGAGGTTCGATGGCATAAATGATATGGAAGAATTATGGCAGTCCTTTAAAGAAGAGGTAGTAGATATGTGTAGCGTCTGAAGTATGTGGTGTGATCAAGAGAAGGAAAATACGAAAGGTTAAGAATAGGTACCTACATGGTGGGACAAGGATGTACAATCAGCAGTGTCAGAGAAGAAGAAAGCTTGGTCAGATCGGTTGGCAGCCAGAGCAAATGAAAGAATGGGAAAAGCAACGAGTGTAGACATAGATGTAGCCAAAGAGTATACAAATACTACGTAAGAGATGTAGCAAGAAAGGAGTTTGTTAGGTCAAAAATAATAATGAAAGAAATGCTTAAAAGGAAAAAAGAGGACAAGAAAGATGAGTTTGATAGCAGATTATCTGACGATTTCCAGAGGAACATTAAATTTTTCTGGAAATCCGTTCGTGTAGTTCGAGGAAGAAATCAATCTTCAGAACACACATCCATCAGAGACGAGAATGGAAAGATAGTAAATGGTGAATCGTGCGTGCTGAAGTGATGGAAAGAGTATTTTAAAAGTTTATTTGAAGGAACGGCGGAAAGAACGATAGAGACACCGATAGCTGAAATGAATGGTAATGATAGCAATGATTTTAGTTTACTTTAGTTTATTTTTAAAAGACAACTCCCGCACTAGGAATAAATCCTGTGTCGCGGGGGACTTTACAAACACACAACCAACGGGCACAATGCACACCCAGACTCGAAACAACAGTTTATGAATCACACAAAGTAACCTAATGGAAGGAAAGAGGAACCCACCACGCACCCTCGGATTGACTAACCCAACTATTGCAATAGAAAAAGGTTGACAATACCGAACTCCTCTAAAAGGATAAGGGATATAGGAATGGTATGGGTTCCAGGAAGATACCTGACTTGCAGTATCCCGCTGTATGCGCCGACTATTCTTCGACACGTGTTTCGCCTCTGCACGAGGCATCCTCAGGAGCGATGGGCACCGATCGATGATGGAGTCGTTGCCACACAGCGGGATACTGCAAGTCAGGTATCTTCCTGGAACCCATACCATTCCTATATCCCTTATCCTTTTAGAGGAGTTCGGTATTGTCAACCTTTTTCTATTGCAATAGTTGGGGTAGTCAATCCGAGGGTGCGTGGTGGGTTCCTCTTTCCTTCCATTAGGTTACAATGGAGTTCCGCCAAGTAACGCCTGATTCAATCAACTAAATCACACAAAGTGTTGTCTCGTGTGGGAATCGAACCCACAACACACGGCGCAGTGTCAAGCGGCGAGGCGGCCGCTTAAACCACTACGCCAACCAGGCAGTCAATGATGAAAGCGTTATTGGCGTGGATGAGATCATGAAGACACTGGGAAGTATGAAAGTAGGTAAGGCTGCAGGATATGATAGGATTACAGTCGAAATGCTGAAGGCTGGACAGGGCATCATAGTTGGTCAGTTGCAGCGGTTATATAACTTGTGCTGGAGCACCGGCCTAGTACCTAATGACTGGGCCACAGCTGTAGTTGCGTTGCGCCTCTTTATAAAGGAAAATGCTCGCAACAAGACTGTAAAAACTATAGAGGCATTAGCCTTCTCAGCATTGTTGGCAAATTGTATGCGAAGGTACTGATTGAAAGAGTTATGGAGGTAACCGACAAGAAAATATGGGATGTACAAGCGGGATTCCGAAAGGGTATGGGATGTACGGATCAAGTCTTCCTTGCGAAGCATGGGTGAAAAGTTTTTGGCCAAAGGACAAAAGGTCTACTGCGCATTCGTGGATTTGGAAAAGGCTTACGTAAGTGGTGAGGAATGAAATGTGGTCGGTGCTGTCAATGAATGGGGTGGACAGCAGCCTCATTTGAGCTCTGAAATCCCTTTATGAGGATTCTAGAGCTTGTGTGAGGATAAACGGGGCATACACTGACTGGTTTACCATCGACACAGGTGTTAGACAGGGATGTGTAGCGTCGCCGTGGCTGTTTAACCTCTTCATGGACAGTTGTTTGCAAGATCTAAAACATAGCGACTGCGGATTATGGATGAATGGGTTACTTGTCAAATGCCTCCTTTATGCTGATGATCAGGTAATACTTCCGTCTTCAGTGGAGGAATTGCAGGAGATGATAACAATCATGCATGGTGCGTTAGAAAGGAAAGGAATTTAAGTGAATGTAAGTATAACGAAAGTTATGGTTTTTGAAAAGGAGGAATGCGTTACGGCTTGTAATGTTTTGATCGATGGACAAAAAGTGGAGCAAGTGAATGAGTTTGTATACTTAGGTACGTTGTTTACAAGAGATGGTAATAATGAAGAAGATATTGAAAGAAGAGTTAATGCAGGTAATAGAGTGAATGGACCTCTGAAGGCGTGTATGAATAGCCAAAACGTGTCCAAAAAGGCACGTTTGGCTTTGCATAGAGGGGTATTAGTGCCTACCCTTATGTACGGTACCTAGTGAAAGTTGGGTATGGCACAAGAGATATGACAGTAGAATAAATGCTGTAGAAATGAGCGCACTGAGAAGTATGTGTGGTGTATCTTTGACCGACAGGGTAAAGAATTGTGTGATAAGAGAGTGATGTAAAAGAAGATGTAGTGACAAGCATTGAGAAAGGCATGTTAAGATGGTTTGGGCACATGGAGAGGATGGATGACGATAGACTGACAAAGAGGATATATAAGGCAAGTGTGAATGGGACAGGACAAAGGGGAAGACCTAGGCAGACGTTCTCTGACCAGATTGGAGACATCCTGAAAAAGTACAGGTCAGAAATATCCTTAGAAGATGAGCATGCATGAGAAACTTGATGGGAGTGAATGAAGCAAGAGGGGTATGTCAGGATCGTTGCAAATGGCGTTCCGTAGTCTCTGCCTACCCCTCCGGGAAACAGGCGTGAGTCTATGTATGTATGTAAATATTCCGGTTCAAACGCCTACCTCTTTCGCTTCACTTATTTCGTATTTCTTCCCTCATCCATCATCCATTCCAAATGTCCAACTCCTCGCAAAATTCCTTTCTCAATCTTTGTCAATACATCTTCTTTTAAACCGCACCTCTTTCGGATCACACTATTTCTCACTTTATTTGCTATTTTTACTCCACTCATACTCTTCAAAGCTCTCATGTGCACAGCATTTATTCTGCTTTCATGCTTCTTCTACCATTCCCATGATTTACTGCAATACATCAGAGTTGGCGCAAAACGCCCTGCAGTATAGCAAGTCGAGCCCACTCAGCTAAGATTGTGAGCTGTGCCTGTAAACACTATAATGCTAATTTGGCCCAAAAGCTATAACGGGGAAATTCTGATCACTCTTGTCTCTATCTCGGGACTGCTATACCTAGCAATAGGTAATAGTGTTTTGCTTCCTGTCATAATAAGGTGCGATAATTCAGATTTCCTCTACTGTACCAAAAAACTATGAAAACAAACTTGCTGTGACCCAAATTGGTGCTTGGCGGCGTGGCAGTCGTTCTCCGAGTATCTTAACTATGAGAGCAAGAGAAACGGAAAAACGACGCCAGCGCCGCCAACTACGAACAAAACTGGGGCAGACGCGGCAGACCCCACTTGGAATCGACAGCATACGAAATCTTTAAGGTCTGCGATTCTATGTAAATCGGAGTTCTTTGACTGTAAAAAGATATATTTTGAGGTCCTTAATTATTACCGGTCAACAGTCGTCTTTTCTGTCATCATTATCATCAGCCTTTAACAGTCCACTGCTGGACTAGGCCTCTTCTTTGAAAGGAGGAATTGGCCTACTATACCACGCTGGCCAAACGGGTTGGTATAGGGTTTGTATCAAGTTTTCCTTCTCTTACAGTACTGTTCTCTGCATAATATGTTCCCTCTGTCGGCTCTTACGACACCCATGGGATGATATGGGGTCGTGACAATCCGTATTCTTAATCCGTCACCACACGGTCTTTTCTGTATTGTTATTAATTTATTTCGCCTTTTTTTCCAACTTGACATTGGCAAAATCATCGATCCCACCAATGGAGTCAAGTGGAAGTCAGCTAGTAGTAGGTTTTGTTCTAAATATTGTATTTTACAGCCATTTCGTAAATGTTGTCACGAACTACGTAGGTACAGTGAATACGCGATCCCCGTTTGGTTCGCGAACCCCACTTTGAATAACCCTGGCTTGCAGCATCTAGTAGGTAATGATGTATTGAAATTAACGACCATGCTAGTTTAATACGGATACTAAAAGACACAATAATGGTCGGTAACAGTTGCTTCTATTGTTTCAACAAACTTCTCCTGGGTGTAGGATAGGAGCCTCCTCGTGGCGTACCCCGGAAGCAGCTAGTCACGGTAACGCAGTGACTAGGCTGACCAATCCTATCAACACAATGGTTCCAAACACTCATACCAAACGGCACTTTTCAGTGCCACCCCTCACAAAGCCAGCCCTGAAAGTCATATCCATCAACATTGAAGGTTTTGCCGAGAGTAAGTCCACCTTACTCGCAGAGCTTGGCCAAGCGAGAAACTGCGACATACTATATATGTGTTCAAGAAACACATCGAGGTAACGAACAGCAACTTCCACAAATACCCGGATGGGATATATCTAACGGCCGAGATACCACATCAGAAATATGGCAGTGCTGTTTTCACCAGGAGCAGCCCAAAGGTAAAGTCAGTATCCTGTAGAAGTCAAAATTCCATCGAAATAACACAATAGACATTAGCGCCCTGCACACGTACAGTTCGGACCGCGCATCTTGGACTGCGTTCCAAACAGCAGTTAGATCTGTACGGTTTGGACTGCGGATCAAACTGTTGTGCTAATTACGATTAAAAATGCATTCATGGTTTGAATTGCCGACGAAACTTACATAATTTAGACAAACGTTTCGAACTGTGCGTGTAAATTGATTTTCAAGAGTTTGGACTGCAGTTTGGACTGGCGCGTGGAATGTGATCAGTTTCAAAAGTTTTAACCTCTACTAGTTCTGAAGCAATGGAAATGGATACTAGTTTGGTGATCGCGTTAGCTGGATCTGTGGTTGGTTTTAACAATCAAAACAGAAAACGAAGAACTCTTAAGATTTGTATTTTTTTTTGTTATAAACTCGCGGTTTGCTGTTGCGAATCCTGTTTTCTTGCAAAATTCAACAAGCTCATCTTATTATGCTTTATTTCGTAAATTGCGGTTAGTGTACAGCGATTTTATTTTTGATTTTCCATAGACATGGGTGTTCTCGATAAAGCCTAATAAACTTCGTTACAGCTTCTGCACTCCAAACCGCCATGTTTGTTGTTGTAAATTGCATCCTTACGTAGCGCACGCATAGAACTGTAGCAGAGTGCATACGCATCGACACGCCGCATCGAACTGTCGGGCCTCGCGCGGGAGACGCATCTACACATTCGGTTCGGAACGAGGGATGGCACGGCGCGTGGTGTTTCCCGCGGTTCAAACTGTACGTGTGAGGGCCGCTATTGGGTCATGCACAGTAACATCAATTTATAAACCACCAAACGAACGATTCCAGTTCCATAAACCTGATAATTTCGACAACTGTAAAGTAAAAATAGTCGTAAGTAGGTGATTTTAACGGGTTATTCCTCTTATCCCCCAGCTCTTCGGCCCCACTGGGGGTCAAAAGGAAATTCCTTTTGATTCCTTTTGTACTGTTGTCCCCCACTACAATTTAACGGGGCCAAACGGAATCATAATTTCCTGTCGGCCCCCAATAAAATATTATTTTAAATATCGTCTTCATATCGGTACCTATTTGACGTTTGTTAAATCATTTATTTTTTATGTTGTCATGAGACTCATAATTATTCAATATATGCCTTTAAACTGTATTACCTGCATCTAAAATGTCTCGAGCAGGTAGTAATCTATTGTTTACCCCTTCCCGTGACACAAAAAGGTAAAGGGTGCATGTTATCAGTAGTACATACCGCGTCATG
This sequence comes from Euclidia mi, assembly GCA_944739405.2. Classification (NCBI taxonomy): domain Eukaryota; kingdom Metazoa; phylum Arthropoda; class Insecta; order Lepidoptera; family Erebidae; genus Euclidia; species Euclidia mi. Next base: position 37,044,326 of record OX123197.2, read on the forward strand.
GCGGAAAGCATACCAAGTTGTAGCTCTGGTGCTAACTCCTTTGACATAATTAATAAACAGGAAAAAAAAAGACCAGTAGCCCCCCGCGGGGCTGAATCTCTGGGAGGACAAAAGGAAAAATCCTTCCCATTGTTCCCGCTGGGGGACAACAGGAAAAAAAATCTCATTGGCCCCCAGTGGGACCGAAAAGCAGGGGGACAAGAGGAATAACCCATTCCGGCGATACAGCTCTAAAAAACCATCCAAGTGTAAAAACGGGTCCACATTTGTACCCCGTAGTACATTACATACCAAAGTACGTATATCTTTAAGATTAAGCCAGCGCTCCCAATGTAAACTCACAGAAATAGGTATTTATACACTTGAGTATAAAACATTTTTTCACTTCAAAGCTTGATATTTGACAAACCAATCACATGATCGAAAAATGATTTGAGCAAGCTAATAATATTTTTTTAAAACCTATCCAATGATACCCCACATAATGGGGTACTCAACCAAAAAAAATTCGACCCCACTATATATGTAGGTGAGATACCCTTAAAAAAATATTTTTCAGAATTTTATTCTAAAGTTTTGTTGCAATATCTTATGTCTATATTTGTGTCAAATAACAGCTTTATAGCACCAGGCGTCTTTGAGCTGGGCTTCGGACGGACAGACGGACGGACATGACGAAACTATAAGGGTTCCTTGTGGACTACGGAACCCTAAAAATGGGAAAGCTGCAGGAGCGGACGAACTCATGGTGGCACAAATAAAGCATTTCGGACCTGTGGCAACCTCATGGCTTCTGAAATGTTTTAATAACTGCCTGGAAACTAAAAATATCCCAAAAATATGGAGAAAAGCCAAAGTGGTGGCCCTCATTAAATCAGGCAAAGATCCTGACGACCCAAAAAGTTACAGGCCAATTTCCTTACTGTGCCACCTATACAAACTCTTTGAGAGGCTCCTATTTAACCGTCTAACACCTATAATTGAGCCCTTATTAATTCAGGAGCAAGTTGGTTTCAGACCCGGTAAGTCTTGCTGTGGTCAGGTCCTCAAGCTCACGCAACATATTGAGGATGGGTTTGAGAGATAACTTATCACGGGAAAGGTGCTTGTCGATCTTACTGCTGCGTACAACACCGTGAACATTAGAAGGCTTCTTGGCAAGGTTGGAGAAATGACGGGTGAGTTCGGCTTTGTCCAAATTTTGGGGGAACTACTTCGTAACCGTCGTTTTCAGGTTTACTTACATGACGACAAAAGTAAGTAGAGGGCGCCGTTTAAAGAATGGTCTTCCCCAGGGGAGCGTTCTTGCGCCTACCCTGTTCAATATCTACACTAATGATCAGCCTTCTAGCTCTTTTACAGAAAAATGTCTCTATGCCGACGACCTCGCACTCACGACTCAGACATCCACCTTTGAGGAGGCTGAAAATAACCTAACGGAGGCTCTTAATACATTAACAGCACATTAGAATGATAACTGCCTACGACCCAACCCGACGAAAACACAGTCATCTGTTTTTCATTTGCGAAACCATCATGCAAACCGGGCCCTTAACATCAAATGGCAAGGAGTGACTATCGAGCACTATTCTTACCCAAAATATCTTGGAGTAACTTAAGACCGATCACTCACTTTTAAATCGCATTGCCAAAAAACGAAGATGAAAGTAGGAACCCGCAATAATCTACTACGCCGTTTGACGTCTACACAGTGGGGTGCTTCTCCAGATGTCCGCCGCACTACGGGAATTGCTCTTTGTTTCTCCTCGGGTGAATACACTTGCCCTGCATGGCATCGTTCTTCACATGCCAACCAGGTTAATGTGGCCTTAAATGAAACCTGTCGCATAATAACTGGATGCCTCAAACCTACACCACTAAATATGGTTTATCCGCTGGCAGGGGCAGCACCACCTGAAGTGCGACGAGACGTGGCCTGCTCCCTGGAAAAACAGAAGCAAGAGCATGACTATCGACACTCCCTGTATGGACATCAATTACCTCCCAATCGTCTAAAAAACCGACGAAGTTTTCTCCGCTGCACTACAGCTATAGAAGACCACCCAGCAGCTGCAAGGCGAAGTCTCTGGAGTGAGGTGAACCCTCCTTCCTCGAATTTCTTAGCACCACGGGAGAGCCTACCACCAGGACACACCCTGCCGTGATCCGCGTAGCATTGGCCCAATATTACAGCGAATCAGTTTGACGGAAATTATTTTTAGGAACTATTGACACGAAATGAAGAAGAACAAACTTCTCCGATCTAAGCAACTCATTAAGCTCTAGTATAGAACGCACCACACACGAACTAGAACGCAGATCCACGCGAGACACAATAGCTTTTTAATTGTGTCTGCCAAGTGCCATTCCGGCATACAAGAGGTTAAGTCAGTAGAAACGCCAAGATGATCATCTAAAAAGCAATAATCCCCCCTGTTGCCACTTACGGGTGCGAGACTTAGGTATCTCTTCACTGACAGCAAAGCAGATGCAGAAACTAACTGGCAATGTTTGAGAGGAAGGTGAAAAGTGTTTGGCCTCTTCAAAGAAGGCGGAACTTAACGTATAGGTATAGATTGTAGTGCCTTGCTGATTTCAGCATGAATGAGCCGACTCGACCAGGGAAGTAGGTATAGTCGAACAACTTCCCGCAAGACCACCATAAGGGTGACAATCGCTCAGCAAGACATCGTCGCTTCCAGTGCACACGCACATTGACCAACCAAACCAGTATCTAGTGTGCCTCGCCTCTATGAGCGAGCCAAGGGGTTTTTGTTCAAACTGGTCCAGCGCCGACTTGTTTGATTGTACCTACAGTTACTTCAGTGAGAGGGTCTCACAGAATATCGAAGTACCTAACGTAACAGCTTCTGTACTGTTGCGTTTCGTTCGGTGAGTAAGAGTAAAGACGGCCCAACCTCTTTTCCTTCTGCCTCATCCCGCTCCTTTTCTTATTCCTTTTCACATCTAAAAGGATGGCATCGCATTTGTAATTCCTCCGGTGTTGCTTGTGTCCGTGGGTACTTACCATCAGACGATTAATCTAAGCGTTTGCCGATTATTACGAGAAAAAGTGAATAGTCCCACTCCTAAACAACAGCGCAAGCATTGTTAGATTCGTTAAGCCACAGAGGCTGGAATGGGCGGTATACCTACGTTAAAGGATGTCCACAAGAGCGCCTAAAATTATGATGGAGTGGAAGCCGCCGCAAGAGACCTAGAGAGAGCCCAAGGAAGAGGTGGGTGACTATCGAGGAAGACCTCAGGGTCATGAAAAGATATAGCAACTGAAGGAGGAAAACCAAGGGCCGTCATGAATAGAAAACCATTGCTGAAGAGGCCAAACTCACAAAGAGTTGTAGCACCGAAGAAAGTTAGCGAGTAAGTTACTAAACGCACTAACTCACCTAATCCTGTAATCTTTCTTTATCGTGTAAGTGTGTGGTAGTGTAGTCGGTAATTCTGGTGTCCGAGATACCCATCACTAACTTAACTCTCTAATCTTCATTTGCCGTGTAGGTACGTGTGTAGTCAACTCTGGTGACATGGCCTAACGATTCTCGTCCTGACGCAAGAACCTGATCCGAGGGTTTTACATGCCCCCCAAAGCACAATAGCGCTCTGATGTAAATGCAACAACGAACGTTCATCCATTCATCCATCCATGGGCTCGCTCCCTGTTACGTGGGACTTTCATTACATTACATGGCGAATGGGTGTGGGTATAATGTTAAACCTCTGCCTACCCCTTCGGGTATAAAGGCATGAGAAGGTAAATAAATAAAAACATAAAAAAAGATTTTATTTTTTTTATGAATATTGATATTTTTGACTCATAAACGGCGCACAGGCAAACTTGGATGTCATTTTTGCGGCCACTTACAAAATTGTTTGGACAGCCTTGCTCTGTACTGTCATCAACAACATTTAACTGGTATATTAAAATGCTAAAAGATTTGTAGTCAGCGTCAATCTAGCAACGGCTCTTCGGATACCTACTTAGATGCTACATATGTACGGAACTAGATTTTAAGATCACTCCAGGATCACAATTTTGATTGTAGGTTGATTGTCACTCAGATTCCCATGATTCAGAGTAGGCAATGCTCTTCTCACATCGTTAATTTATTTTATTATATTTCAAACTTACTATTTCTTCAAACCCTTGCCATACTTATAGATAGTGCCGTAACAAGGGCTGTGCTAGCGGTTCTAAGCACAGGGCTCAGACCCTAGACCCTATAGTGTGGTCGCAAATTGGTTTCTTTATCAATCATGACATCTTTTATGGGCACCCGTACAGTTGATGAAGCTTGCACCAATTGGATACCTACCTGAAGCTTGTTGCTTGTAATTAATAAAACAACATAATATTTAATAATCAATTTATTTTTCTATAAGTACTAAGAATAATTATTTTCAACATTATTATAAACACAACCGACTCAATAACCGTTGGAATCTATAACGCTTTACGTAATATTAGCAACGATTGTGCATGCATCGCGTCTCACATTCTGATATGAGATCAAAATCTATAGGACTATAGCACCATTACAGTTACTTTCATAGGCCATATCTTTTTGGTCTAATTCATTCCGTAACAACTATTTATAATCTAACTAAACTGCTAGGAGCAAATCATTTGGATTACTATGTGGGAAAGTCATAGAAATTGGCGTTACGCTAAACAAATTTGTTTCAAGCTGGTATAGAATTTGGCTAGAAACTATGAACGTAGTATAGTTACTAAAAACTGCTAATCACCTGCACTACAATTTGGTTGATCATTTTATTTACGCTACTCGAAATCCCTAAGCATTATTCGTTTTATTTGTTCGATCGATCTATCCAATAATTCCGTCGCCATCTTATCCTTTTTTTAAATCTAAATTACCAACCAAATCGTACATAGGGTTAGTATGGATACAAATGGCTCCTTGGAAAAGTTCGTCGTGTGCCAGTCAAGTCTTTGTACGACCTACCATTTTCCTAAAATATATTTCGTAGGTAATCCTTCCTATTCATAAAGCAATTTTATCGCTCGTCGTGTCGTTGACTGACATGCACTGTCAACTGAACAGGCGAACACTGATTGCGTTTTTAAGACCAAATCCGGCAAAAGTAACTTACATTTTGTCAAGTGCTAATTTAAAATCCTCTTGTAATTTTAATTTCATTTTAAAGGAACCTGCTAATTACCTTATCATTTTATTTATATTGTTCTTTGTTTTAAACGACAACAGCTTTTAATAAGGATATTTATTAATCTTTTTAATGTATAATCAGCAGATTCCTTGCTAATCTTGCTATACAACTTTAGTTATAATTTTGCAAACATTCTATAAGGATAAAGGCATATTTCGATGTTAATATATTCATTAACCAGATACCTACGTAATAAAATACAGTCTACTTAAATGACCGTGACCAATAGAATAAAGTTAATAGAATTCATAACTATGGTAACTGGGGAATTATTTGTGGAACATTAGGTACAATATGAACTTGGAAAACTATACATTAGAATTACAACCACTACTTATGTACTTACAAAAGTTAACTAAAACAACTTCAGTATGCAATCTTACAAATACTATTTGTACTTATAAATAAATATTATTACTTAGTAACTATATTATTTACAAATCTTCAAGAAAAACGGAACTTTCATTGGTTTTGTTTGAGTTACATTTTTTGTGAGTCGCCCAGACTTATTCTATTTTATTGTAAACTTTGAAATAGGAATATGAAATTTGCTTTTATTTTTTATTTATAAACTCGCATCTATTCTGCCAGTTAGCATGCATTGTAATAGAAGCATTTAGGCAATTGTCATTTTATAAAATATTTAACCACATCATCATTAGGTATAGGTACTCTAAAACTATAATACTTTACAACGGAATAACAGAATATTAACATCTCACTGTGATAAATTAAATTGATTGTACTAAAACACAACAATGCCTATGAGGCCTATTAACTTATTACCCAAATTATGAGTTTTAAAATGTCACTCAACAGATTGTTAACGAATTAATTGCTATTTAACAATGGGATACTAAACATGTGTGAAAATTCGATGGAGGATAGAAACAATTTGGTTAGTTTATTAGTAGGGGGGTAGCTACGAAATTGGTACGTACTTAATGGACTGCGTTTGTGATTTTTTTGACTAAACCAGCAATGTTGCAACAATCATTATCCCAAAATAACAACGTCTTATTACTTCTAAGTGTACTTGCGTCAAATCAGTAATGCGTAAAGAAATAGTAGGTAAAAATTCCAATAAGCCATGCCAATGATGCCGTTTAATTTCCATGATAAACATACATTTTGTTCCATAATTCTATAATTTATGGAAGCACTAAGGAATTTTGTTTGCGTTATAAAACTAAAACATATTTACATTTTGTCCTATGCGTCAATACCAACTAAATTCAGCTATTAGCACTACGTATAATTATTACAGCTCAACAGTTCGTAATTTTTTTATCTTATCCTTAACACTATTCTAACTAAGTAGGTGATTGATGAACCGCTACACAAGATAACCCAGCAATGTACGTTATTTTAATTGATAAGATCTTCTCTTATCTATAACAGTTATTTTTCTCACGGGCTTAGCGGTTTACGAAAACAAACCAAACCTACTTTACTAATGTCATCGAACGAGTCTCCTTTTTTTTTCTAAGACCATATGTTGTTCTAACTAAAATGCCTATTAAACTATAGTGCATAATCAACTCAAACGCCTTATCACAAAATATATATTTGCAGCGACAACAAATTTGGAAATTGACGCAAGGGGCACTGTTTGCACTCGGACGTCGGATCAATAGAATGTTCATCCATCATTTAGCGATCAGTCTTTCCATTGATGAATTAATATTTTAGGTTCATTCATCAACATTCGATGCTTGTTTGCTGCTTATGCGCAATGTGATGAAACATGGTGAAGCGTTCAAACTGATTGTTAGAGAGTTCATCCGTGATTGTTGGTCTCGTCCGCCACTACGATCTCGTAGTAGTTGTCTATTGTGTAGTTGAACAGTTGTAAGTCGTACCTGGAAAGAAAAATGACCGTGTAAACGAAGTTACATTTTAAAACTTTAATTTTATTATTATTCTTTTTATTACTGCCATACAGTGTTATTTATTTTTAATAACATACACAAACAGGTTACAGTCTAAACATGATTAAAAGCAAATATACAAGTACCTAATTTATAAACTGGGCGGAGGCGGGCTCTTCTGAAATTCACCTTTACATTATAAAGGTGAACTTCAGAAGCGACCCTCTGTATTATTGTTTGCATGTTTAAAGTAGGCAAGTGCCTACTTTATATCAAATCAATACGAATATTTACCTATAAAGCTTAAAAAGTCCGTCAAGTTGACTCTTCTTCAACCGCGAGTAGAGATGGTTGATGTTGTTCAGCGTGTTAGTTCCTTTGCCACTGTTGCGCCACTCCGGCTTCACTATGTCTTGTAGTCGAGCCAGCTGGATCAGGTACCGTTGATCCTCCTGAACGAAAAATAAAAACGCTGGGTGAATTGAAAAAAAACGGTAATAGTAAACTAAAGCATAATTTATTATAAATCGGTATTTTTCAGCTAGATCTTTCAGATACGTAGGTAATACTCGTTCACTTTATTTAGGTTTATCGGTGTTAATATGATTTGACATTGAAATTATCTGACTCAGTGCATCCAAACTGTTGTTTTAATTCGTTTGTATATTCAGCAGGAAAGTTCATTTACTAACTTACAAGTTACAGGTGACTTACGAACAAAGTTCTAGATAAGGGCATACAAGACGAGCGTTCTCGGTTCGAGTAAATGTAACGCAGGCATATTTTCTTATCTGCAAAACCCACAACATTGCCGGGCATTATTGGTTGCACGATAACCATTTAGACAGTGCCATTCGTGCAGTAAATTTCTAACCACCCGTGGGTATAAAACCGCATTGTAAAGGATCGTACCGTTTGGGAGCGCAGTTGTTTCTCACGACCGACACCGCAAACCGCGGTCCGATCCATTTCACGCTCATTTAAAAGTTGGGAACATAGAATAAATTAAATGTACTTAGACTGTATTCTAAGAATGGCTATTATACTAGAATCATTGAATTCGCTCCAGATACAATAACTACAGTCTACACTATGCAGAATTCGCATCGCTTAAAATGCAGATGACATGCCAATGCATACCTACGGCCAATTGTGCCAATCCTTTTTGAGAATCATTCCGAGTAGATTACTTTTATTGTGTAATTGAGAAACGGTTATTTAGCTAACAAAGTTAGCAAAGCGGCAAATATTTACCGGTATGAACATGCAAATGGTTTGCAAAATTCGGAGCCGCAAAATTTGTGTCTGTCTACTTTTCCAGAGTTATGCGTAGGTAAAGTTTTTATATACTTACGTCCAATGTCTCAAACTTGAGAATCACATCGAAATTAAACTTGCACGGTGTGCAGAATGCAGTGTAGGGAGTCCAGTGCATGTCTAGGGACTTCTTCGCTTTGACTTCGTCCAGTACGTAAGCGACGAACTCCTCAAAAACTGGATACCTTTCTGTAGGAGCCGGTTGGGCGCCTCCAGTCTAAAATAAAACGTATGTATGCATACAGAAATAGTAATCTTAACAAGCAAAATAAACGGAATTTTTATTAGTCAGAAGCAAATGAAATGTCCATAAAACTTCGACCGCATTTTTGTCGAAACGCGATTTGAATTACTGCCTCCTTTAATACAAGTGTAGAATGCACGGATAAAAAGAAAGTTTGTTAATGTGTATAGTACAATACCTTTCTATATTTTTTCATAATCCTCTGCCCCAATTTGTCGTGGAATGATTTAGGCCAAGCGTGCACAATCTTGTCATTGTACGCTGAGGCTAACCTCTCCAAAGGATGTCTGACTATAAGGAATGTTATGGAGTCTCCCTGAGCCTTCCTGATCATCTCTGTGGTGGGTCTCGCGTACTTCCTCCTCGCTAGTTCTAAAGGAACTTCTTTGGTTTTGTCTAAGAAAGCCGCTGAATAATTCGCCATGAGATTAAAGTTATACATCCATGACGTCGATGCTGCTTTGAAAATATTGCACCTATAAATAAAAACGAGGTTGACATTATTTCAAAAAGGACCTAACGATTTTTCTGCCGATTTCTTTTACCCAAGCGGTAAGTAAATCAGGTAAAAAAACCTACCTAAGTAATCTACTGGCACTAAAAGACAAATAGAATATGTACAAACTGTTAATACGTTTCTCGATGATAGAATAATAACTTTAACTAAAATATGGATTTTTGGACTATAAAGGACGATTTCAGACGCAGACTCATTGTGGTTGAGGAACATGAGTTTTTCGAATAAAAAAACTACCTACACTAAATCTTTAATTACGATATAGGTACGATTCTAGACATATCACTGGTCAGCAGTAAACATTAAAAAGATATTGACTAATTTTGTTGATGTTTTAACATTGCTTAGAACACGTGCTCTTTATGTGACCTCTCCTTATTAGTCTTATTTATGCCATCCTGATCTCTAATCCACACCTAAACTACTAATAAGTGTGTTTGATGCTTTGTCCGTCCCTTCACGTCACAACGGAGCACTGTTAGGATACGAATTTTGTGTGTGGGCTAGAAAGGGACTGCTTTTTGCCGGGATAACCGACACCCACGCGGGCGCACCCACGGGTGAAGTCATACAAAGATCATATTATAGATCAATCTATTATCTTCAAAATCATTAAAGTATAATTTTATTACTACACGGTACTTGTACAGTGAACACCCTTACCATATAACATGGTACTGCCTATTAATCAGGTACTCCCACGCATTGGACTTCTGGCTGGAGCTGTCGAGGCCAAGTTTGGAGCACTCGCTCCTGAGGTAGTCCCTCCTGGCTTCCATCCTCGCGTTCACCTCCATGAACTTGTCCCTTGTGAGGAGACCCTCGTCGTGGGTTCCGTTCTCGAAAATGTACTGTAACAATAGTTTTTAATTAGTTTTTGGAGACTGGTGTAGTTTTCTTGCTTGTGCTTTAGGACATTGCCAAAGATTTGATTTACAGTTAAAAAATCTAGTCGTTTATTATTCTTCTGGATATGTACCCCGTACCTTTGTTTCGAATCTCGATGATCGGCACTGCTGCAAGCGCCATAAGCACGGATGTTGTACATATATGATGCTAGCAATAGTGCCGAAATATCGGATTCTCGAAATAATGGTGCGTGGCATATATCCTGAAATATACAACTGATGTTAAAGACCAAGAAGGTTCATGTATTGTTAGACCAACTCCCATTGCCGATATTAGCAACCTTACCAAAACCGTGTTCCTTACTTTCTTATTAACCTTTACAATTACTAGATATATATTTTATATTTTGTATACTTTATTATTAATATGTTCTTGTATCATCAAATGTATGTATTTTTAAACTATGTATATATGTATTACGTTTATGCTACAAAAGTTCTTCTTCACTCACTTCTACAAACCTACTTTTAATCTCTGCACCACTCTAAGTAGACTGGGAGAGAATGCCTAAGGTATTAAGTCCGCCTTCTATACGCTTCAGTGTATTCAAAGTTATTAAATAAATAAATAATAATTCACCAATGTTTGTTCACATAAGTGTCTGTCTAATTATAAGATGATTCGTCCATTTTAATACCGAGACTTGGAAACACCTACGTGTGTAGGTATATTTCAGTTCAATTTATCAGATACTTAATAATAAAATAACACTAGCTGACCTTTTCATTTTTAGGGTTCCGTAGTCCACAAGGAACCCTTATAGTTTCGTCATGTCCGTCCGTCTGTCCGTCCGCAGCCTAGCTCAAAGACGCCTGGTGCTAGAAAGCTGATATTTGACATGAATATAGACATAAGATATTGCAACAAAACTGTAGAATAAAATTTAGGAAAATATTTTTTTAAGGGTATCTCCCCCACATATATAGTGGGGTTGAATATTTTTTTGGTTAAGTACCCCATTATGTGGGGTATCATTGGATAGGTTTTAAAAAAATATTATTAGCTTGCTCAAATCATTTTGCGATCAAGTGATTGGTTTGTCAAATATCAAGCTTTGAACTGAAAAAAATTGTTAGACTCAAGTGTCCCTCCCCCCCCCCCCCCTCTGCCGGCTAAACTATTGATTTGGAAGAGGTGAAAAAAATCACAAATGTAGTACATATAATGAATTTAAAAGGAAAACTATCACGGCTAAGTAGACATCACTAGTTTACGAGTAATCGTCGGTTAACTTATAAATACCTATTTCTGTGAGTTTACATTGGGAGCGCTGGCTTAATCTTAAAGATATACGTACTTTGGTATGTAATGTACTACGGGGTACAATGTGGGCCCGTTTTTAGTCCCATGTGAAACAGAAGTTACTATCAATAATGGCCATTATGGGCAACTACGGAACCCTACATTGCGCGTGGCCCGGCGCGCACTTGGCCGGTTTTTATTTCTGTTTGCTTAAAACTTTTATTTATAATAAAATACAGATAGATATTATAATAAATGTTAGAATGTCACAATTTCTGTGATTCTTAAGTTATTCTAGCGCACATAGCGGTTTTATACCACGGTAATGGAATCAGGATAGGGAAACTGGGTAATCCAGAAAAACAAGTCTTAATTACACGTACATAGTATGCCGATAACTGTAGCTCGTACCCCACGTTGTTAAATCGAGAGCTATTAGTTATCGATGTTGCTGGGATGGTTAGTAAATTGCTGTAGGTCGATATAAAACGAGTTGATATTGGTACCAAATAGACTGTATTATTTTTAAACAAAGTTATCAAAGTATTGCTCATTAAAATGTTATGATGATAAAACATGTGCATCAGTATCATAAGACACGTAATGAATCTTAAATACTTAAACTAATTACCAATTAATACAGTCCAAATACCAATTATTCTACTTTTTACTCAAATCTAATATATAAAATTCTCGTGTCACAGTTTTCGTTCCCATACTCCTCCGAAACGGCTTGACCGATTTTGATGAAATTTTTTGTGCTTATCTATGAGAATAGGCCAACATCTATTTTTTCAAAAAAAAAAAAAAATTTTGCAAAACAACGTTTGCCGGGTCAGCTAGTTCTTAATAAAATATTCCAAACGCATCAAATAAATCAAACGCTTATTTTAAGTGTGTAAACACTGAATCTGTTACGTATTATTTTAAACGTGGAACGCAATTGCCGGCAGGAGTGCAAGAGTAATTAAAATGGGAGTAGGTATTCAGCGTTAATTGCGTTGTTCGAGATCCGACGTTGTATGATAGCAACTTAATTGAACAGATATTTTCAAGACACCCCTTTTATTTTTATTGCGATTCGGCCGCACCCTTTGACGGCGGGAACGTTCATTCGGAGAGTACCTAGTTATTACTATGGTCTATTTTCTCAGCAGTAGATATACTTATTTTGCTATGAAAATGTACTTTAGTACTACATATAATCAACTATATTTTTAGGTTCCTAATTATTATTTTAAAGATCATATTTCGAAATTGAAAAGTAGACCATTGTATTAGTAATCATTTATCCGCTAGGTCCTTATATGTCCTTATTCCACTATGGAAAAATCGTCTTAGTGAGTGGACGATTTTTCCATTTATACCTACTTACTAACATAAAATTTCTAATATAATACTTCTTATCCATTTAAAACCTTCGCGTGTTATGATTCCTATAGGACATCCATACAAGTTTATTGTTTAACCAATCACCGAGTGACTAAGATAAACGATGTATGACGCTTTGGTTAAGAATATTTAGGCAAAAGAAACCATTCTATATGTAATATTAACTAATATTAGTATTTGTGTAAATCGTGGAACACAGAATGGAAAGTTGGAAAATATAATTTCTTCATTAAAAAAATTTGTAGTACAGGAGTCCTAATATCCGACCACTTTACTGAAAACACTGTAGTCTGTCGATATGCATATGTGTATATCCTTACAAATTGCCTCACTGGTCCCGTGGCATTATGTTTACGGCCGATCGATCGCGTGTTCCTGGATACAGGGCACGTTATGTGGGGTTTTCGGTGGGGAAATTCTCAGTAGCAGGAGTATAGCCTTACCCTCTATTACAGAGGTTCTATTACTGCATAACAGCCAAACTGTGACTGCTAAACGTATATTTACTTACTACTCTACTACCTACTGCTCAATTCTCATCCCGATCCACTGCGAAAAGTTTTGTCAATACACATTTAATAGGTACATATTCAAGTCAATATACATTTCAATACAATTTGGACTAAAAAGTGGACTCCGAGGTGAAGTTTTGAATGTAACCGGGATAACGCTAGGACGATGGTTATGATATTGAAGCAACTTACATACAGACCTACTTAAGTCATACCGTATGGGAGGTATCAATAGAAAAGAGGTTTTCTGGAAAAAATCTAAGTGTGTCCTTGAGGAAAACAAAAAGTAATTCAGTCTAAGTTTCCCTATATGGACAGAACTAAAATACTTTGTGTCCAGGTGACGATATCATGAGTGATATACAATTTTGAGTTTTACCAACTGGACACTCGCGTGTCCACTCTCTTGTGTCGAGTTAGTGAAGAACTCATAAAAGTTGTTTACTTTACATTGGAAATCTTACACCGTATGCGTAATTTAAATCGATAGAACAAATTATTGTTGTCTGTTTTCATATCGATTACAGACTTGTCAGTCTTGACACGCGATCAACATAATTCGCTTACTTAAACTCTGATCGATAAGCCGTACCTATTGACGTAGAATATGTCCCCAGTCCTACTTACATAGTAAATGATGTAGAACAACATGATGATGTAATGATGGAATAACTTCTATTCATGATTTGCATTCACGCAGTTGCGACCAACGAGGTTTATTTATTACTACTAGCTGTTGTCGGTATTCTGTAGCGCTTACTTTAAATGTAGATGAAGATATAACATCATTGAGACGAGGCGGCAACCTCGACACTGAACTCTATACCAACCCGTATAGCCAGCGAGGTAGGCAGGTAGGGAGTGGGCTGAATACTCCTGTTCACTCAAAGTAGTACTAAGAAGCAAATTTGGAGAGGCTTAATTTCAGCAGTGGACTGCGGAAAGCTGTAAAGGAAAAGATTCATAATCCATCACGCTGTCCAAGTGCGAGTTGCGTGATTTCACATGTCTTTCCAGAACTCTCGGACACGCAAGTTGCGTAACGACGTTTTTCTCCATTACTTATCAAATAAAAATTATCAGTTTTATACACGCAAATTCGAAAAGGCGTCTAGGGTCTGAACTTAAGTCTCTCTGCGTAGCAGTCTGCTGTTCTCCTCACTAGGTTCAATAGGTCAATTTAGCATATTTCGCGACTTAGTATGTGCGACTGTAAAAAAGATTAAAAATTAACAGCGAAGTTGAAATACATACATACACACATACATACATATCGTCACGCCTTTTATCCCCGAAGGGGTAGGCAGAGGTGTAATTCTACACCCACTTTTCGCCAGATATACTTTAGTCCCACGTAATAAGGGGCGAGCCTATTGCCGTACCGGGCACATTTCCAGACTCCGTGCTGCTACTGAGAATTTCGCGACAGAAAAACCCAATAACGCTGCCCGACCCAGGAATCGAACCCGGGACCTCCCGATCCTACGCGCACATTTATGCCGCGAAACCAACGAGGCAGTCGTATAGGGTTTGATGTCGAGTTTTCCGTCTCTACGCAAAGATGGTATTTGCATCGTGTTATCCCTTAGTCGCCTCTTACGACACCCACGGGAAGATAGGGGGTGGTGACACTTGTATTCTATGCCGTCAACCACACGGCGGCAGTTGAAATACATCCTTTAAAAAGCCAGCTAAAATGTGTGTTAATGTTCTTGTGACCGTTATCGGTATGCAATTTTGCACTTTTTACTACAGAGTAACATGACAGAACAGGCCCGTTAAGTGCTGCCGTATCTAATAACATAGTGTTGGGTAGTAACGTTTGATAATGTACCAGGTTTAAAAGAAATGAATAAATCATGTTCCTGTCTTGACAATTTGTTGGACTCATAATAAACGATGCTAGTTGTTGTACTCTACATAACTAATATAAGTAGGTATACGACGTTGTTCTTGGAATAGTGCAAAAAAGAGTCACAGTTGAAGAACTTTTGGGTGGTTCCAGACTTCCTCATACAGTCTTTCGCAGTCCGTAGCAGGCATTGACACACAATATTATTGTCAAGAACAATAATATTGTGAGCCAATGGGCCTAATTGAACTTTAATCTCGACGAGAAGATTTTTACGCATCGTTGAATGACAACTTTTAAAATAAATAAAACTCACAAAATAACACATTATGTTACAGGTTGCTATCAAAATTGTGAAAATGAGAAGTCATCTCAAATACTATGCTAAACAGACAAACTTTATCTTATGTTCCATACTATAGAGCTAAACTGGCACAAAAATAAGTGTCAATCGGTACCTAAGTTTGAAAAATTACGAAAGAAAATCTCTTGAATCCGATGCCTCGTCCACTCTACAAAAGATCACAGACAAATAAGCAAGCTTGTGTTGTGTTTTTAGTTATAAGTGGGTTTCCTAGAGCTCTCGATAACGTTGTTGTGCAGCAAACAGACGCTCTTTGTAGTTCAGTCAGTGTAAGGACCTAGTTTTAATATTATTTTGAATAAGACACGCGACATCTTCGGTAACTGTCGACTACCTGTGTGTTCAAAGTCTGTATTTAACATATATTTTTTATTAGTTTTGTTGTCGGTTCCAAAATGTTCGCAATTGTAATTATTAACATGTGCTAATTGTCGAATTGTCCTCTGTGTGCGTGTGTACAAAGTTTATTTACAATCGGCTCATTAATTTCCAAAGTTATGTATTTGTCATTAGCTAAACAATTCTACCTTTCCAATCCTTAGGTATATTGTTATTTTGGGCGTGTCAGTCAATGAGCTCATTAACGGCTAGAAATTTAATGTTTTCTGTATTTGTTTGAGTAGAGCGCTAGAATGTAGAGTCTATAAATAAGTGCTAATAATTAATACATCTTTTGGATCACTTCTTTTTCTTATAATTGTATTCGCAGCTTTTTGAACTGTTATATAAAAATAGTGTGTTTAGTTTTTCTAAAGTTATTTAATACTCGCATTATTCATATAACTAATGGTTATATGAGGCAATTAAAACTTTCCCAAATTAACAAGCTTTATCGTCACGGTGTGGCGTTTGTTAACTATAATTACCACTGTTAAACTAATGGGTTGATTAGCAGAATATTTTTGTTAATATTTATATTGGTATAATTTTCAATTAAAATTGACTACTGGTGTTTTCCTCATTTCATTGTTTATTTAAATATTTGGTTCTTCTTGTTTATAATACTGTGGTTTTGCGAAGTTTAATACAATGGTTGACTAGACTACGAGTTTTTGAAACCTACGTTGAAAAGCAGACCTCGTGTTGCCTATATCTGAGTTAGTATATCTGTGAGATGAAGCGGCGATAGCTTAGAGGTGTACCTACGTAACGGACTGGCGAGATGATGGTCTCGGATTCAATCGTATCGCGTGCACACACCTCTATCTTTTCGGAGATACGTGTGTATACTGTGTATTAAAAATGTTGATTTAATAATGTGCGCGGTAGATGGCAAGAGTCTCGCCCCCTTATTACATTGGGACCGAAACATAACTTGCGAAGTGTGGGTGTGTAATACACCTCTGTCCACCCCTTCGGAGATATAGGCATGAAGTTATTGTATGTGTCTGTGAGATGAGTATTTTCTGTCACATTTTCTTAACTGGCCTTTGACAACAAAATACCTATACTAGGTAGTCATACTTTTAGATTATTTCTCGAAATCTTACTTAGCTAAACCGTCAGATTAATAAGATGTTGTATGGACCTAGACCTGTGGCACAACGGCTAAATTAAACAAGACTATGGAATTATAATTAAATTATTGTGACCAAAC
This sequence comes from Euclidia mi, assembly GCA_944739405.2. Lineage (NCBI taxonomy): Eukaryota > Metazoa > Arthropoda > Insecta > Lepidoptera > Erebidae > Euclidia > Euclidia mi. The sequence continues at coordinate 37,061,351 of OX123197.2, forward strand.
GTCATCATAGTAAAAAAAAATACGAATCGATATCGATTTAGGTATGTAAAAATTAATACGATTGCATACCAGAATTGTGAGTAATTTACTGTGTACCAAAATAACATTACAATTCAATTGTCACAACTCAGGGATCAAACAACAATAATATTTGCAAATTCAAACTTATGCGTAAATACACCTACAAAGAGATACCAGAGAGAGAATAATAAACATGGCACACCGTTCTTAAAGAAATACATTTGAAATGTGCATTTTCTATAGACGTCGCTCCATTTTCCATTACGAAAAGACATCTTATTTCCGAACGGAAATAACACCACATCTAGCTGATTTGTAAACACGTTTCATACATGTTATTCACTCGACGTATGTGGGCACCTGATGTACATATAGATAGATCTTCTTGTAGGTACTCTAACTTTCACTTGGACTTTCCCTATACAACCTTTACGAACCTATATCGAAGGAGACTTCAATACTTTCACTAAGCATTTTAGATATTACCATAATATATACTAGCTGTTCTATCGACGGTGTATGTATGCAATTCTTGGAGTAAACGAAAATGAAATTTTCCTTGCATTCTGGGTATACATGTCTACGTAATGAATACGTATAGAAGGGTATCAAATGCTGGCATAGAGTTATTATCTAATGGCGCTGATACACCTGAGCATTCACTTGTAACAGAACAGCGAGCATTCGCCGTTTTCTGTTTTGTCGAACCGAACATTTTCATTCTAGCGAACATTCTAAATTCAAATAGTCCGTAGAATATAGAAAAAATGTAGAAATTGCACTACAACAGCAGTTTTACCCAATATGTTTACTTCAGTTTATCTTATGAATTATTTTTAGAGTAAGAGCACAGTAAGAGTAAGATACATAAACAAATGACGTTTCTAAATAATAAAATGCAGATTTTAATTTGAACAGGTTTGATAAATAACACAAGTGTCTGGTCTTACGTTCATATTTATTTATCGATATCGAGATATTATCAACATTCTATTGAAATTAATTCTGAGTAAACCAAATCTGAGGGTCTATTGTAAACATTATCGATTTTTATTCTGAGTAAGCCCATCACGTTCACTAGTCAAGTTCAAATTCGTGACAAACTACGAAGATTATTTCCTAGATTAAAATCATAAGTCAAAGTGAGGTAAATATATTGGGTTTAACCGCCATTGTAGCGCGAATTCTATGTATTATCTATATTCTAAGGCTTGCCCGTATGTTCGTGAGAGTGCTCGCTAAAACACACTCATTTGTTTTGTAACATTCGCGAGAATGCTCATTACAGGTGAATGCTCAAGTGTATCAGCGCCATAAGGCAATTTCTCAACTGTTATTGAATGTTACCTTCAGTCATTCTTGACTCAAATTACAAATGTCCTCATATTAAAACATATTAATAGAACATTTATTGATCAGTGCTTATATTTTATTGTCAACGGTTTTTGAAGTGCCTTAAAATAGTAACCATTCATTATTGCGCTGATACGTTGTGCTCTATCTTATTAAAATTATGGATCTTATTTCAGTAATATTAACATGTGTATCTGTACGTTTATCGTTAGGTTATAAGATTAATCAATTTTATTAATAAAACCTCACTACATAGTATAAAACAAAGTCTGTCCTCTGTCTGTCTGTCCCTATGTATGCTTAAATCTTTAAAACTACGCAACGGATTTCAATGCATTTTTTTAAATAGATAGAATGATTCAAGAGGAAGGTTTATATGTATAATACATGCATAACATTGCACCCGTGCGAAGCCGGGGCGGGTCGCTAGTCGTTTATAAATGGTGTGTGGTCAATTGACTGTGAAAAGCCGTCAGTGCAAACGGCAGTTTTATTTAGAGTTTTATTTTAGAAGTACGTGTGGACCGAAAAAACATTATCCTTTATTTAAAAGAAACAAAACCTTAGTCGAGAAACTAACAAGATGATATGCACAGTCTCGAGCTCTAAACCACGCCACATCTCCGTATTTCTTGTCAAACTGTGAAGGCTTAGCTCGCGAGGAAAGCTGCATGTCTGAGAGTCCTACATAATGTTCTTGAAAGACGTGTTACGTCTGCCCACCCACACTTGGCCAGCACGTTGGACTATGTCACAGAGTACGGCCCAATCCTATTTATAATGTGAAGAACCCTGTGCCTTTTTAAATGCGCTAATCTCACGACATACCTATCGATCAAGACATTTATTTTCTAGGTTGACTCGTTAAGAAAGATGAAGAAGCTCAGTAAAAAGTAAAATAACACTAAGCTAAATGGATCGGCGTGTGAAACTGCAGGGCCTTCCTAGTAAAATATACTTATGTAATTATGTATAAGTCGACATGCGAATACTTAAATAACATACCATAAGTCTATACTAATGGTTGCACGTTTTCTGCAGTGGAAAGTTCGCATAAACACAGGTATTCATAACCCATTACTAAATTAGTGGTAAAGTGTCTACTAACTGCTACATAACGCATGGGAAATTGGGAATGCATGGCGTCGTTTCTGGATTCTGCGTAATACAATTTGACTCTTATCTATCGCATCAGCCACCAGCCACATTCGTTTGCCATACAAGATCGATCGCACGCGGCTGCGATTGATACATCGGGGCGATGTACGAAGTAGAGTCACGAAATGAAAAGGAAAAGTAAATTCAACGTTTGTTGTATACCTTCGTAACAATTAGGTGTTTATTGAAATCAGATCATCATCATCATCCTCTTAGCGTTATCCCAGTTGCAATTTGGGGTCCGCTTACTAGTCTTACCGGATTTGGCTGAATAATAGCTTTTCCACAGAGTGACTGCCTGTCTGACCTCCGCAAACCCGAAGGGATAGCGATATTCCATGCCATCCGTTTAGACTAGTGTCAGTTTATTTAGAAGGTACTGACGCCCTGTAACGACTATCAAAGATCTTCATGACAACCGGGACCGACGGCTTAACGTGCTCTCCGAGGCACGGGACAAGCGATAATTAATAATTCAATACGCACATAACTCCGAAAAGTGCGCGCCTTGGATTCGAACCCGATACCCTCTGCATGAACAGTCTGTTGGTATCTCCACTCGGCTATCGCTGCCTTTTTGTTTTGAAATTTGAATTGAAATCAGATGATCTATTAAGTAGTAGTAATTATAATAAAGACTACCTACATATCGTTAAAGCTTTCATAGTAAAAAGCTTTTATTTCAACGTGATGGTAGACTTCATACTTAGTAAACAATTAAAAACAGGGCATACTCTTACTGTAGAACCTTCAGACATGCAGTCTACCTCGCAATGCTTCACTACATAAATATAAAGAAGAGTCTCCTGTTGCGTCTTTAGACGAAAACATGACGTTTTATGAGTTCTTCAAAGGTCATATCTTCACAACGACACAAAATAATTCTATATAAATTGCAGTTCTATAAGGAATAGCTAATAATGAAGTGCACTTACAGAATAAAAAAAATCAGTATTTAAATTATATTCTTATAAAACAAACGCAGTTTCTCCACAACGTTTTACGAAAACTTGCGTCAGAGCAAACTTTCAGATAATTTTAACTGTTTTTGTTAGGAAAATACGTCATGGCATACTTTGTAAAAAATAAACTTAAGAACCGAGCCACTTTGTTATAATACAAAAATATTTGATCTAATCCTGTTTTGACTAATTATCAACCTGCATCAGCATAATCTACATACTGTGCCAACGAGCCTGTTTCGCGGCAACTGGCGTGCTTTCCCGCCATTACGCCGCAAATCCAATAACTTCTAGCAACGATAAAACGAACTCGCCTCATTGATGGAAAGCAATTTCATCAAATGCATTCACTCGCACGAAGGGGATGCCTCGCGATTCCATTGTTTGTTTGCTTTGTCCATAACTGTGCGATTAACTGAATGGAAGCCACTTCATAGTTTTCACTGTGTTTGTGCAGTTGTAGTTGGTCTCTAGAGTCGATAGCGTATGTTTGTGATTGTTCACGTAGTGCAGTATTTGGTGATCGACTTTGGTCACTGACTAATAGTTTGGGTTTGACGTCATGAACTGAGTTTGTCACCGTAAGTAAAGACTTAGGCCGACCTCTCGCTCGAGGAAAGCGCATGATCAATGTGCCTTACATTTATAGAAATGTACTAAGTATTTGGTAATAGATTCATCGCGTTAAAATAGGAACTATAAACTAAAAATGATGCCGATGGGTATCGTTTACTCGACTATACCGGATTATAAGCTGCCTAAAAATAGATCTTTACACAAAATATTTAGCCAATGCTTTTCAATAAACTAATAATATTCTACGCGCTAAAATAAAAAAATCTTTAGAAGTATGCAGTTGTGTTAAGTTTTAAACCAAAACAGACATCAGAATTCCTAAATATTGATAGATTAAAGCTTTTTTTCATGTAAACTGAAAACTTCTTATCGTGGCTGATGTTTTCCTGCTATCGTGCTACGTTAAAAGTAATCATTTTGCTATTTTTTTTAGATATAGTCAGTCGTATTCAGTGTTTTATACAAAACAAGCAGAAGTTTATATCATAGGTATTTTAAATTTGAGCACTCTACCATGCATTTTCCAAAATTCTTTTTTGACCTTTGCATGTAAAGTGGACTGTCATCTAGGTACCTACCTGATGGCAGCGAAAGGGGACTGAATACGGCCGGTCGGCTCGAAAATGGCAGAGCGGATGATCAAACCGCACCGGCACTCGCACCATTCGAAGTGCTATAGAAATAATAAATACTGCTACTCAAATTATTCTTTGACATACACTCCTAAAGAACATCAATATTATATACCCATGTGATATTCACTCATTTAAATGTATATCGGCAGTACTCGTAAAAAGTTTCAAAGGACAATGGCAGATCTCCATACATCAAAATGTCTGAAATTAAATTGAAGCGAACAGTAATAAAAAATATATCAAAAAATTTGGCGTAAGTAACAGAGTCTATAAATTATTCTATTTTCACTCAGGAAAGGTGAAAAAAGAAGATATCGGTGTTTGAATTTTTAGTTAAGAATGAACAATGTAGGTAAAAGGAAAGTTATAGTAAGTATGAAAGTTAAAGAATGTAGGTAGGTACGTTTGAATTATCAAATGACATATGTCAGACTGACATCAAAACGCGGAAGTATTTTGTAGCATCTAACTGTCACAGCCAAAGACAAATGCAGAGCTGCACAAGTCGATTTTATGTGAAAACGATAAAACATTAAAACGATGCTGTGACGTTTTTATTTGATTTAAACGTTGTTTTGCTTCAAAAATATTAGCTTATTGATATAATGTTGATTAAATATTAAACAACTGCATTTTAAACCAAACCAACTCTATATAGGTCGATCGTATCGATTACTTATTTAATAATCGATACGGAGATAGCACTCACGTCTATTCCTGTCACACCATTGTCTATGGCAACAATCAAATAATAAAGTAATCAATTGGAATGCTTTTTATCATCATAAAATACTCCAGCTTTAACGAGACAAGGTGAAAATATTAAAAATCGTAGAAGAAAAAAACAATTTGTTTTGTTCATATGAAGTTTAAGGTCGCCACAACAAACCCAGACCAAATTCTGCCATTGTTCTTTCTAGCCGAAATATTGAAGACGATCGTGTTTCCCCTAAATTAAATGCATAACGACTTTGCGTGATCCTTATCTATCGCTTTGCATTCAAGAAGTTGTAGCTATCGATTACTTGGTAACTTCCTATAAACTTGATCAGTAGGTAACCAATGACATATTGCCAAACTTTAACTAATATTGATGATTTTAAATAAATTAGGAGTTGGTACGTATTCTAAAACATGTTGTCTACTATGCATTAATTGATATATAATTATTCAATAACAATATCGATAACATGTATTTTTACTGCACTGTTTTTTATGTTTAAAACACTGGCACATCCCGTTACAATGGCCAGCTCTATTTAACAAGTTGGTCTACAGATATCATTGTCATAATAGTATTAGCGATATCTCGGCAACATTAAAAGCTTTCGTCTTGGGGCCTGAGGTCCGGTTACTGGTCAACCAGATCTGACTGAATATCTATTAGCTTTTATAAAATAAAAGCCTGCGTAGCCTAAAAATACTGCCTCCGTGGTCCAGTGGATAGCGTATGCGACTGCTGATCGGAGGTCCCGAGTTCGATTCCCGGGTCGGGCATAAGTGTTACTGGGTTTTTCCGAATACTCAGTAGCAACCCGGAGTCTGGTGATGTGCCCGGTAACGGCAATAGGCTCGCCCCCTATTACGTGGGACCTAAAATTCATGGCGAAATGTGGGTGTAATATTTACACCTCTGCCTACCCCTTCGGGGCTACAGGCGTGAGACTATAAATAAATAAATAAAAGCCACATGTATTCTTTAGGGATAGCGAAATACCGTGGTTTAAAATGTTGATATAGATTGTTTTTTCTACAGATATATAATATGTAGGTACTTCATTTAGACCATTAACTATTTCAAGAAGCAGGATATATATTAATTTGATTGCTCGTATCCTTCTATCATTTTGTTCGTCGTTCGTCGATCGTCGTACACGTCTATTCTACAACTTCCCTGACTTTGATCCAGCGGAAAAGCTAATGGATACAAAATATTTAATTTTTTACTCTATTGGGTACATGTAGAGAAAGAAGTGAAATGATTCGTTTAAAATAATCCGCACGAAGCTTCATGTCTTTGGGAAGAGTAGGAAAACTCGACATCGAACCTTGTACGAATTTATCTGGCCAGTGGTGTAGTAGTAGGTCTTATTGAATATTGTGAGACTATTCTGAGTTTTTTTAATTGTAATACTAGTTTGGGTCGCGGCATGGATTTCGACCGCTAAGCAAAAAGGTAGGATCAGATGCGACTGCATCTGATGTAAAACCACGAGCAGAACAAACTGTCACCTATCACAGTATTGTCTGTGTATGTTTTCTTGAATACCGTACCCGCAGCAATTAATATACTTACATGAATCAAGATTCTTAAAGTATTAAGTCACCGTTCATATTTTTACACTTATACATACAGAGGTCCTCGACGCGACCTTCACCGTGTTTAAAATAGAAATCAGATTATCATTATTACGTCAGGTAACTAATATTCATGCTCAATTAAGTATTTTTATGGTTTGAATTAATTGAAACGAATACGATATGATAGCTAAAACTTATTTAAATGCAAAAGTAGATATTAAACTAAAATTGATTCACCCAATTTTCTTAAGACTTTACCAACATTCAGTCAACTTAACCACGAACATCCAGATTCGAAACAACAATTTGTGGATCGCAACAATGCAATTTTCGATCCATGTATTGATGGATCTGACTTACATATTATTTGACTAGATGTCTTTAATGATTGTGTTCCTAGATTCAGTAATAAAATATTTCAATACTTCACCAATATTAAGGCCTTGCCACACGGCACAATTTTACGTCCAACTTGACTAAATCACTTGATGAAATCGTGACGTGTAGACGCCAGTCGTCCAACTCAAGTTCATCGGGTGGGCGGTAACACCAGTTTTCAACCAATCGGGTGGACGGAATGAAAATCTGTGATTTGATTGTGTCGTGTAGACGGGCAAAGCCAATTCGATTGAAAATTTGATCAGTGGTAAAATTGTGCAGTGTGGGAAGGCCTTTATAATAAGATACATGATGTTATACCTACACACACGTAAGCATGTTGTTATTTTATCAATTTCTTTAACATTAACTTTTTGTTTGTCCCTAATTTATGTTGTATCCTATAAAATTAATTTATTGTCTTGTTCTAAACTGTAGTTACTAAGCTTGCAATTGTTATGGACTATAGATAGAATATTATAAATGGCCGCAAATTTTGTTTCCCAAATGAGTTGGGATCGTATATTCAGCTTGTGAAACTATGCTAAACGGCAAGATCAATCTCACATCCTAGCCATAGGCGTACCTATATAGCAGGGAGGCCATGCACACCCCAGTATGGTCTAGTTACCACCCTAGAATTTTGGTTACCGGTATGTACGAAACTTTAGTTTCTGAGATGCCCAATCTCAGAAACTTCACACCATCGGCATCGTAAAGAACCAGGGCCATACTGAAAAATAACCCTAGATACGCTAAAGGTCCTAGCTGAGACGTTACTATGCAAGTTGTATTAAAGCATTTCTACAAACTCACAAATAGGCAAATTATTCACGGTTTTGTAAATAAATGTATATTGCCTCTTGTAGGGAGTGTTTCTTTAGCTACCTACATGTCGTGACAATACTGAACACTTGTGTACAATGTGTTGCATGTCATTGCTTGCATGTTGTACCGTATTTAATGTATGAAAACAGACACGTTTCATGAAATAAGTTCAGTATTATATTAGTTCTGAATACAGTTAACGATCCAGGTACACGCGATTGTGTTGTGCACACAAATTCACCAAACATTATATTTAATAGCAGGTAATGTGTGGGTATATCTAATTAATGCATAGGTAAGGTAAATCCGTGTGGTGACGGATTAAGAATACGGAATGTCACCACCCCATATCATACCATGGGTGTCGTAAGAGCCGACAGAGGGAGCATATTATGCAGAGAACAGCACTGTAAGAGCCTTCTCTTCTAAACTTGATTTTGTATCAAGTTTAGAAGAGAATACCAACCTATACCAACCCGTTTGTCCAGCGTGGTATAGTAGGCCAATTCCTCCTTCCAAAGGAGAGGCCTAGTCCAGCACTGGACTGTTAAAGGCTGATGATGAAGGTATGCATCATGTCATACATTCAAGATAGGTAAATTGACATCAGCCTCAAATGATCTGACGGCTGGTAACCTTAGAATGATGTTTCGCCTGCCGCATAGTGAGGTTGAAATGGCAGTCGTTCCGTGGAGAAACTGATATTCTTTCAAAAGACGGTAGATTAAATAAATAATTGATTTGGGAGCGATTTTGAATGATGATACTAAGTACTTACTATTACCATGCATGTGTATGTAGTACCGGTTTTGGATTTATCAAACACCAACATCTTTAGACACTCGCATATGCCTTCCAAATTAATAAAGCCAGTAATACTTGAGTAGGTACCTCCTGGCTGTAAACAGCGCACATTTTTGTTTGAAGCCTTAAGGCCAGTTTCACCACTCACCGATACTCAAGATTGGTCTATGTAGAGGGCCTTGGGGGAGGCCTTTGTCTAACAGTTGACCACATTCAGTTAACATGATGATGATTATAATACCGTCAATATGATGAACAAACAATAAATTAATGATTTTTCTCTAAAACTCTGTAAGGTAGTAGTACTTTATGCCTCTGTACTAAATTTCTGACGGCAGTATCCCATACATTCGTCAAACACCACACTATCTACTTCACGAAAATTGTATCTAGTACCTACAGTAGTTACATACGTTCGTGCACACAATACGAGCGTATGTCAAAATGAATAGCTGGGCGTATTCCAGCGTGGTAGGCTAAGCCCGTCAACTATGAGATTAATCAGGCATAAACAGCACGTCGCTTGTAGCCATGTAGAGAAAGGTTTGGTATGTTGGTAAGCTTTCGAGGTAGGAATGTGGATGGCTGAAAGTGTTAGCAGTGAAAACGATTTTGCATTGTTTTATAAGGTTTTTAAGCAAGTAGGTATAAAGATTAATGCCTCGCATCCCTAATTTGCACACGCCACAGCAACCAAAATAGTACTTTTTGGAGTATTAGATAGAGTTGTTAACAAATGCAATAAGATTATCGAACTCTCGCTCGTTTTCTTAGGCACACGCGTAAGTAAACTCTAGTACCAAAGTTTAAGCAATTCTGTATCGTAATTTTACTTATATATTTAATACTGGCAAAATGCTTGTACGCTGATTTCTGTGAATAATTCTACAAACTTTTAATATGCTTATTTCGTCGTGAACGTTTATTGAAAGCAATATCCCAAAGCGTCTACGGAAGAGCGCTCCTTCCCCGCGCCACATAGGGCGTGAAATCACTCAGTAACTTTGTATGAACGGACATAAATACCGGCACCATTCTATTTCTGAAATGGAAATCATTAACGCCTAGAATCACACACACCTCCTCCGCCAGCCCCAACACAACAAACGATCAAGTGGTGGAATCGACACGGTATGCAAAGAGTTTCCACCACGTCAAAAGAAAAAAGGAAAAAAAATAACAAACACGCTTCACCGCTAAAAATAGTAGCAAAGCTCTCAACGCCAGGTATCACAAACATTGTGTACACAGGTAGGCAGTAAATACTGAACGTGTGTTTACACAGCGCATACAAATGATTCACAACGATAGATGATTTACGACTCATTGGACTAGTGCTTAATGAGAGAGAATGCCGAGGGGCACTCTGTTTATTTCTGATTTGGAGGTCAGTATCTAGGCTGAATGGTTACAGTATTAGCACAGTAAAAACAGAATAGTAAGCTAGCTAAGGCCGCTCGGCGAGTTAATTGCCTACTCTTGCGTTGACGCACGGGTTGTCACTTGTTTACACCGCGGCGCCGGCTTTGTCGGCGCTCGCGCTTTTTCGCCGTTTTTTTAAGTGATCGCGCTGAATACTTCACAATTTAAGCTTGAATTTATTTTTTCTCAAATACCTACTGACTATCTAAGTGTTATATAACTACGAGGGTCAAACTGAAAGTTCTTAGAAAATCAAAAACTGATTACATTAGCCAGTTATTAGTTTTATTATATCTTTTCAAAATATTGTCCATTGACGTCAATACACCGCTGCATGCGATGGAACCACTGGGAAAAGCACTTTGCCCACTCGTCCTTAGGGGTCTCTTCAATGGCATCGCGATACGCAGCCACCGCTTCTTCAGCATTCATAAACCGCTTTCCTTTAAGTTTTTCTTTAATTTTTGGAAATAAATAAAAATCACAAGGCGCGAGGTCGGGGCTATACGGCGGGTGACCCAATAATTCAACGTTTGATGTCGCCAAATAGTCGATCGTTCGCTTGGCGGTGTGCGACGAGGCGTTGTCGTGGTGAAGGAGGATCCTACTGCGAGGTCGTTTCTCTCGAACTTTTTTCAAGACAAGTGGCAAACAATTGGTAGTGTACCATTCTGCAGAAACTGTTTTTTGATCCTCTAACACAATTGTTGCGAAATGACCTATCCTTCCAAAGAACGAGGCCACCATTTTTTTTCCCGCACTTCGATCTCTCTTCACTTTAGTTGGCAACTCCTCGAAAGGAAACACCCACTGAGCAGATTGTCTTTTGGTTTCAGGATCATAACAGTAAATCCAGCTTTCGTCACCTGTTAGTATGTCGAACACAGCATTTGAGTCACCTCCGTTAAATCTTTCAATCATTTTACGGCACCAATCCACACGATGGAGTTTTTGAGCCTTAGTCAAATTATGAGGTATCCACCGGGCGCAAAGCTTCCTGACCGCTAAATGTTCGTGGAGGATTTTGTGCACTTGACTCATACCGATGCCTAAGCTTGTCCAAATCTGCTGATAGGTCACTCTTTTGTCAGTCTCTATCATACGCCGCACAACACAGATGTTATTTTCAGTCGTCGCCGTAGAAGGCCGTCCCTCACGTACATCATCAGTGAGATTAGTGCGACCACGTTTAAACTCATTAAACCAGTTGTAAACAGTCGCACGAGATGGGGCTTCATCGTGAAAGGCCAATCGTAGTCTATCATAACTTTCTTGTTGACTTAAATGACATCGAAAGTCATAAAAAATCATTGCACGAAAATTTTCTCGTGTTAAATTCATGTTGACGTGACACAGACAATTTTCAATTTGCCGCCAAATCGTAAAACAAATGACAAATGAATGAAATATATACTCAGTAATATTGGCAAAGAGTTCTATTTTCAAATTTTAGTATATTTTTTTTATTATATTGTTTATAAGTGGCCAGTTCTAAGAACTTTCAGTTTGACCCTCGTATCTAAATGCCTTTTTTAATGAGAAAAAGTAACAAGTTAAATTTACTGTCGTTTAACACATTGTATATTATTAATAACGTTTATTACAAAACTGAATGTATAGGTATAAACCACAGATGAGAGAATTAGTCTCAGATAGAGCGCATTCGTCCAACTAAGTGTGGCACGTTGACAGCTATTTGTGCGTGACCTTTGGCGACTGGCACTGTACGGACACGCGCGTCTATGTGTGTGTAAAGTTGCCAGATTATGAATAATCTCCCAGTATTTTGCATATAGTTATGTAATATTCTTATATTCATTTGCGGTTTTGAAGAATTTACCATGGATTTAATTAATGCTTTTATAAATACATTTCTTAAATGTAGGTACCGAGTTAAGTTTTAACTACTTCGTAAATCTTAAATCTGTATACAACGTGTAACGGAAATAACGCACATCCTCAGACACCCTAATTAGAAAACCTTGTTATAATCATAATACGTGCATTGAAATATTTTTTATTAGCCTAAATATTGTTTTTTATCGAAAGTATAAACTTGATTATAAGTGAAATGCGTGGTCACTACAAACCTGCGCACGCACACAATCACACGAAACGTTTGCTGTGGTAAACAAACGACAGCGAAATACGATATGGTCTATCATTTTTTAACATGGTTAGTGGCTATAGTGACTATCTTAAGTTAATCATACCTAGTAAGCATTATTGATACCTACATTAGGAATTAAAGTAAAAGAGTGCCAATGAGAAAATTAAAGAAGAACGGCGTGTATAAAGTTGTGATTCATTTTTTTTTTACAATAATAGAATAACTATGGCTCACAGGCTTATTGTCACTTGTTCGGCGTCCTCTTTTCAAAATGCTGACACCAGGTGTCCACCACCTGGCTTAATATTCCTTTAGTTCACTTAACACTTCAGTGTTTCTTTTCACTGTTTCAAAAGCAGCTGATATCTTATTTTAACTCCCCGGCACTTGTTGTCTCGTCACAATCAACTAGTGGTTTAATAGGCAGGTATGTCCTCATAAAGCAAAAGTCCAGGGGCGTCAAGTCAGGCGACCCAGGAGGCTACTGGATAGGACCGCCGCGATCGATCCAGCGCTCCTTGTAGGTATTTGACATCACGATGATCTCGAACGTTCTACGTAAAATGCGCGGGGGCACTATCATGTTGATAATACACATTTTGTAAATAAACAAGTAAACTTGTTAAAATATTTTTTCACTACACTCACAGAGAATCCCGGTAGATGACTAATTTTATTTATCTAAGCGCAACAATGGCCGCCCGGCCGGCGCTGTACTGTACCTACCAGCGCGGGCGACCGACGTGAGACACATTACGTCTCGCTCTTTTCCGCTGTTAATACGTAAGCGAAAGAAAGATGATAGATATTTTGGTGGTCAATTGTGTGTTATTGTCTTGTACCGACTGTTATGTTGTATTAATGTGTGCGTTCCTGAACGTGGAACAATTAAACAAATGCATTTAAAAAGAAGCCCTTCTACGTTGACTTAAGGTTTATTTTCGTATATTTCGAGTTTTGAAAATAATGAGTGACTATAATTTACGTAATTTTAATTATTTTAAGATTAAAAAAAATGATATTAAAAATGTCAGAAATGGATTCAGTAGCCGATTCTGAATGAAGTACTTTCAGGATGTGCATTAAACTTGTTACATGTTGTATATGTATAAAATCCTTGCGTTACTGACTGACTGACAGATAAGCTACAGCCGAAACTACTCGGCGCATGAAGCTGAAATTTAGCATGTATGTTTCTTGGGAACCGTAGGGGTGCACTAAGACGGGATTTCTCGAAATTCCCACGGGATCGGGCAAAACGAGAAATACGAAAATATGTGCGTGCGAAGCCGCTGGCGTCGATTAGTTGAGAAATAAATAGTATGTATGTACACACGGCAAAAAGTCAAGCTAAACAGTTGTTGTACGATTTTGATACTTATTCCCTACGCCATAAGTATGTATGTACACACGGCGCCAAGTCAAGCTAAACAGTTGCTGTACGATTTTGATACTTATTCCCTACGCCATAAGTATGTATGTACACACGGCGCCAAGTCAAGCTAAACAGTTGCTGTACGATTTTGATACTTATTCCCTACGCCATAAGTATGTATGTACACACGGCGCCAAGTCAAGCTACACAGTTGCTGTACGATTTTGATACTTATTCCCTAAGCCATAAGTATGTATGTACACACGGCGCCAAGTCAAGCTACACAGTTGCTGTACGATTTTGATACTTATTCCCTAAGCCATAAGTATGTATGTACACACGGCACCAAGTCAAGCTAAACAGTTGCTGTACGATTTTGATACTTATTCCCTACGCCATTAGTATATATGTATACAGGGCGCCAAGTCAAGCTAAACAGTTGCTGTACGATTTTGATACTTATTCCCTACGCCATAAGTATGTATGTACACACGGCGCCAAGTCAAGCTAAACATTTGCTGTACGATTTTGATACTTATTCTTTACGCCATAAGAACGGTGCAAAGGTCAAAGTGTATAAGCTTGACGAGTAGCAGGGTGTACACGAATATTTGGATCGTTTGGGGATCGAACTCAAAACAATATTATGTAAGGTATATACTAATGGAAATTGAAATTCTATTACTATATTTATGAGAAAGAAGATATATCTACAATATACTTTTATAATACGGTAATGTATTTTTCATTAACATGACAATCATTATCACATAATCAATTGACAAGTGCATTTTCCCTAATTCAGGCAGAACGGCGTCGACAAAAACTGGCAACACTTACATATTTCTTGCACAAATACGAATTTTATCGAAATTAAATTAGGAAACAGTCAAATTATCAATAGTTACCTGTGAAAAGATATTCCATTTTCCTGTTTTTGTTTTTAGGAACAACTTTTACAGTGTTTAAGAACGCAAGACGGCATTTTGAGAATTTAAAAGTTGAAGTGATCGTGACGCGTGAACTGTACGATGCGTCGTAGCGCACTGAGACGAGTTTGTATTCGCTTTTCAATTTTGTATTTGCTTTAGTGGCCGCACGCAACTGTGCCGTGCGTTCCATCTGATACTAATTCTCTCATCTATGGTATAAACAATTCAAGCGGGCGAGCAGTGAAGTACCTACATGAATGCGCTCGATCAGACGCGCGGCGCATCCCGTACTGAATCCGCGCCGAGCTTGCCGCGCTCGTGAGATTGTGTGCGTGAAAAGTGCGTCCGTTCACGGCGCCGGCGACTCACGCGTACCTACATTCAAACCAGCGCGGCAGCGCGGCGGCCGATTTGTATGAAGCTATCTTACTATTCTGTTTTTACTATGGTATTAGGCCACTATCATAGAAGTAATAGATATGTAATGAACGCTCGGCGCGTGCGAACGCAGTATGCTCTACGTCGCATACTCGCCGTCGCGCACCCGTATGTCGCGATCAGTTGCAATTTGAATGCGCACCCGAAACTTACTAAATTTTTTTCAAAATGCCTAGCTGTGCAGTGGTTACGTGTCAAAATATGAGCAAAATTCAAACCTATGCGAGTAATGAAATCACATACCACATGTAACAACGACAATTTTACTATTAATTTGCATAAAACAAGATATTTCAAATAAAATATCTGCCTCTACAACGATAACGTACTAACACTATCCTTCGTCACAAAACTGCACTATAATTATTTCCATTGATGGTTTTGTACTGTGAAACTGTCAGTTTACACTTATTTAGAGCGCAATGGAATAAACACACATCGATACCGCTGACTATTGTAGGCATTTGTAGTATCTGCCGCTGTGAGCGTTGGGTTGCATCGCTCGCCAAAGGAGCGAATTAGTGGTGTACCACGAGTAACTGCAATTTGCATAATAAACAATATATTTTTTGTTTTTGAGGCGCTATTGTTTCGTAAGCAGATAATGATTACACTGGCGTTTGAAACAGTAAAGATGATTTTAATATAATGTTATAACTAAAACTAAATAAATACCTACATTTTACCGGCCAGTGATATGATAGCGTAGAATATGTACATATATTCTATTTTACGGAATTAATAAATATTTGATAACAGTGTTGCGTGAATTTTATTTAGTTCTCCCTGTTACATTACATGGTATTTACTCATAGTAGGTATATTACAACATTTCAAAATATACCTACCTAAATAAGTAGGATCACTTTATTTAGTTTCATATTGTTGTGTTGTTCTGTTTCTTTTCTTCTGTGCTTTTATTTAATACTAGAGGACGCCAGCAGCTACGCCTGCATTTCTTTTTAATTTACCCGTTTTGGCCGATCCCGTGGGAATTTCGGGAAATCCCTTCTTAGTGCACCCCTGCGGTCCCCAAGGAACATACATGCCAAATTTCAGCTTCCTGCGCCCAATAGTTTCGGCTGTAGCGTGTCCGTCAGTCAGTCAGTAACGCAAGGATTTTATATATTAAGATAATAATTACAGATGACATGTACATTACACATATAAAATGATTAATTTAGTTACTTTTATTTATATACATTAAAGGAACATAATGATTAATTAATTATGACAAACAAACACACACTCATTTTTATATAATTATTATTAGACGTGCTCAGTACTTAAATGAAATGAAATAATACTATAGACAGCTGACACACGGCCATCTGGTTTCAAACTCAGCAGTGCTTTATTAATTCTTATATTATAATATTTTGGATGCATAGGGTTCCCACCAAGAACTTAGGGTCACAAGCCAACCTCACCTGCAAGTGGTGCACCTGCCAATCAACGGACGATGCTCTGGCAAATAAAACATCCCGATAAGCGACAATAGGCTCGCCACCTATAACGTGGTATCAAAACATTGGCGAAAAGTGGGCGTTTAAAATTCCTCTGCCTACCCCTTCAGGGAAACAGGCGTAAGGTTATATATATATATTACTATCTACCGCCCGCAGCTCCGCTGGCGTGGAATGTTAATAAAAATAGTCAATCCAAGTAATAATCTATCTGTGTACCAAATTTCATCCAAATCCGTTCAGCCGTGTTTGCGTGATTGAAATCCAAACATCTAAACATCCGTACTCTCACATTTATAATATTAGTAGGATAATATTTTAAAATAAAAACACATTATACATAAATTATACTCAAACACAGAACAAGTCATTGAGCTCATCATAATATATTAAAATGTCCTAGACGGGCATTGAATCCACGACCTCAGGCTCAGCAGACAGCGTCACTAACTAATAGCCTAACTAGCCAGACAATACATTTACACAAAAAAATATCAACGAGCTTTTATTATCGATATTTTATATCGATAGAGTCAACCCCTAATGTAATCGTGTAAATGTTATTGCATTTATCAATGTGTGAGTAAAATGCTATCTTCTTCATGCGCACGTACGAGACATAGGCGATGTTTCTTGTGAAGCGTGAATTTACTTGTGTGAGTGGCGAATGGAAGCGCTGTTATAGTTATGTGCGTGTAAGAAGCGAAGCGTTTATAGAGCGCAGGTGTGTGGGTGTAAAAGAATTGGCGACACTGGTTCTCTAGGCCGGGGCATATCTCCTTACTTCAATGATCTGAGGGTGTGACGATTGTTTCATGGATTGTCACCAGCTGCTGAAGTATCTATTTTTAAAAGCTTAAAAGCTTCTGTTGTGCGCCGGACTGACTCAACTGAGGGAATGATTACCGACTTGCCGAGGATTCACGTGAAATAAGATTTATTTATACTGTTACGTTCGATCGATTAGCTGGACCAGCAGTGTCGTAGGCAAAGCTATAGTCACCATCTGCTTTCTTTCTTTCCCATCTCACATTAGGCAATAATTGGGCATTGGGCATGCCTTCTTAAAATTATTTCAGTAATGCTGAAAGATACAGTAATGACACAGATTTAACAAACAAGAACCAGATGTAGCGTATTCGTCCAACTAAGTGAGGCACGTTGACAGCTATGTGTGCGTGACATTTGGCGACTGGCACTGTACGGACACGCGCGTCTATGTGTGTGTAAAGTTGCCAGATTATGAATAATCTCCCACTATTTTGCATATAGTTTTTGCAAACGAATATTTCGAAAATATTTTATATTCGTTTGTGGTTTTGAAGAATTTACCATAGATTTAATTAATGCTTTTAATATGTAATGCTGTTGTGAAAATTATTCAAATAAAAGATACTATTAAAGTATGCTTTTATAAATACATTTCTTAAAAAATGTAGGCTCCGAGTTAAGTTTTAACTAATTTTATTCGTAAATTGAGAAATAAATAGATAGGCTTGCGTCATAAATATTAATTAGCTAAAAACATTTTGTCATGCATACAATACATTATGAATATCATAATCATAAATCGTAGCCAAAAAAAATTGCAATTAAAAATAAATAATGGCTACAATCAATCATTTCTGTTTCTGTACTTAATGTACACACGGCGCCAAGTCAAGCTAAATAGTCGAAGTACGATTTTGATACTTATTCCCTACGCCATAAGAACGGTACAAAGGTCTAACAACGGTACAAAGGTCAAAGTGTATAAGCTTGACAAGTAGCCGCGTGTACACGAATATTTGGATCGTTTGGGGATCGAACTCAAAACAATGTATATACTAATGGAAATCCTATTAGTATATTTATAAGAAAAAATATAATCTACAATATACTTTTACAATACGTTAATGTATTTTTCATTAACATGACAATCATTATTACCTACATAATCAATTGACAAGTGCATTTTCCCTAATTCAGGGCAAACGGTGTCGACGTAAACTGGCAACACTTACATATTTTCTGCAAAAATACGAATTTTATCGAAATAATATTATAAAACGGTCAAATAATCCATAGTTATCTGTAAGAATATATTCCATCTTCCCGTATTTGCTTTTAGAAACAACTTTTACAATGTTTAAAAACGCAAGACGGCATTTTATGAATTTAAAAGCAGGATCGATCGTGGCGTGTGAACTGTGCGATGCTTTGCAGCGCACTGAGTCGAGTTTGTATTCGCTTTTCAATTTTGTATTTGCTTTAGTGGCCTCACGCAAGTGTTCCGCGCGCTCCGTCTGCCTTTTATTCTATAGTCTTAGAGTAATGAACTCTGGTTATCTCTTACCATCAGTTATGCCGTTCGCTCCTCTACATGCATACAAAATTAAATCTTGAACTAGCCTTGTAATTGTGAAGTCTGTTGTGTATAGAAATAACCTAAATGCATATGAAAAACGATTCCGTAGTTTTACGGAATCGTTGTGAAGCCAAATCGGCATATTCCATCCACGAGTGGCAATATGAAATTAATCCCCTTAAGTAGGACACTGCTTTTATAATCCTGTACTGTATCTCCGAAGGGGTAGGCAGAGGCACCCACATTTCGCCATGAATTTTTAGGTCCCGCGTAATAGGGGGCGAGCCTATTGCCGTACCGGGCACATTACCAGACTCGGTACTGCTACTGAGAATTTTCTAACGGAAAAACTAATAACACTTTGCCCGACCCGGGAATCGAACTCGAGACCTCCCAATCCCACGCGCACACTTATGCCGCGAGACCAACGAGGCTTTAAAAAATAAAATAATATAATATATATGTATATGAGATAAAATAACCATATTGCGCTACAGCGCAATACAAAATAAAGTAAGTCTCCCACGAGCCATGATGATAATATATCATCAAGTAGCTAAGTGGATTGTGGCAATTGAGCGGCTATCGTCGAGTAATGAAACTTCAGGATCAATCTGCTCGTTCGATACAGTTATCGTTCTCTCGTTAACTTCTGTGTTTATGACGCGGAGTTTGCGTCGTGTGCTCATTTGGACGTGAAATGTATTTACTGCAACAATTTTGGATAATATATTCCTTATTGGATACTTATCTTTGGGTAATTTTATCTGCCACTTTGCTTAATCTCGAGCCTTTATCTGAGCGTAAAAGTCGTGCAATATTTTAAAGTTGCGCGCGCATAGGTAATAAAGTGACTGCGGAAAACTA
The DNA here is from genome assembly GCA_944739405.2 of Euclidia mi. NCBI lineage: Eukaryota > Metazoa > Arthropoda > Insecta > Lepidoptera > Erebidae > Euclidia > Euclidia mi. The sequence continues at coordinate 37,081,324 of OX123197.2, forward strand.
AAGTAGGCACTGAACACATCTTTATTAATTTTGGCTCAGAAAGAGCATCATTGTTTAGACTCCTGTCTTTTTTATTTTTTAAAATGAATTGGTGCAAACACATAGAAAGTTGTGCGAAGAACCTTTCAAGTGTTATCGAGGTGCTAGAACGTTATTTTTAAGTAACCTGTTCTGAACAGAACCATAAGGAGGATTATGAGGATATAAACGACACTCTACACAGTAGCTATGAATACAGACAGTACTTAGGTACAACTATAATACAATACCCACGATCGAAAATCAGTGGAGATTAATTAATCAGAGTAGGTACGCAGTCAATTCGTATGACCACCATTGTGAGCAGAGCGTAGTGTAGTACCTAGGTACTTGGACGCTATCTTACATCTAATTGAAGCTAATGCGTTATAATCTGATATTGCAAAAGCTACCTGTTGTCGATTAATTTAATTTGCATGACTCGTAAAAGCATTTACTTGTTTGCATGAAGTTACCTTTATTACACAATTTTCGTAATAGTATTTTACATAGAAGAACAATCTTAAAACTCATCCTTAATGATGTTATTATGATCATCATCAACGCAGTAAATATACTGTCCCACTACTGGGCAAAAGCCTCTTCGTCCTAGAAGAAGGGTCAGGTCATAGACTCATAGGCCACCACGCTGGCCTAGTGCGGGTTGGCGGACATTCACATATGTATCTTTTGTAGTGTCCGACCGAAGGTCGATTTTTGGCCGAAGCCGAAGCCGATTAATCGGCAATCGCTACAACCTTCGGCCGAAGCCGAAGCCGAAGGTTTATAAGCTCTTAGTAATTTTGTTTAATATTGACTATATTGTCTACAAGCTACAATTAATATCATAAATTATTTCAAAACGTCAATATTGACTGTCTCAATTTAACTAATAATAACTACTGTAAACAAAGCATTGCTTATTTAATAGACAAATACTTACGTTATTATTGTCCTTTTCACTAGTTCACTTGTAAATCATTACACTATGTATCACAATTAAATTGATAAACACAAATACGAAACAAAACACAAATAAAAGTAGGTACAGGTGTTTAAAAATACGTACGAACTTGTTTTGACGCGCACGCAATGTGATAGTTGACAGTGACTCGTGTTTACAGGGGCCCGCGGTGGCCCCTGTAAACACGACCAGTCCGTCGCGCTCTCTCTCACTCAGTCTTTCGTAATAGTTCGTTCAATTCCGACGATTGTTCGGACCTTCGGCTTCGGCCGGGTTTTGGGCCGAAGCCGAAGGTTTCGCCGAAGATGGTTTTTTTGGCCGTAGGTGGCCGAAGCCGAAGCCGAAGCTTCGGTCGGACACTAATTTTTTGAGAACATTTTGGAGAAGTCTTAGACATGCAGGTTTCCTCAAGATGTTTACCTTTGATAATTAACAATCTATCGCCACTTAACTTCGAAAAGTCATTGCAGTGCGTGGTAAATTCGAATCTGAGACCCTCTGCGTAGTCTATCAGTCTCTCCCACAGACCATATTGGTCTCTCCACTAGGCTATAGCTGCCGAATGATATTATATGATTTATATTATATAGATTTATATTTATTATGATTGATATTCAGTCAATGATCGTGGTAGGTCATGTGTTTGAATTTGATGCATACATACCTAATGTAGATTCCTTGTGCCGCCTTTGTAGGTTAAAGGGTTTTGTAATAACATCTAAGACTGGTCCGTCTAAGATGTAAGGTAGGTATTTAGGAAGTGTAGTTAAGAAAATACTCCTATAATCAATTTCTTGTCTTATAATTTTGTATTCATTATCTATTTAACATATTTGTTGAAATGTGGTGTACATTATAAAACATCGTATAATCAAATATGAAGAGTGCTATTACTCTACAACGAGTACCTCGTCATTAACTCGTCTTCTGCATATCTCAGTAAAAATATCATCTGTATTGCAAGGCCATGACTATTTTCTCCCGAGACGGACGTCGGGCTAAGAATAACCCACCTTTCACATCCCGTGGGAGGGTTTACGAAGCTATCGACTGCAGTTATCGCGTCATTCATCTTATTCCAACGAGCTCTCTCATTCACTCGCCAATCGTCTCAACGTTTACAAGCTTCGTTAGTACGCAATTCTCTTCACTAATCGCTTGTTTGTATGGCATGACAGGAACTTATTGGGTGATAATATTTTTGTACAGTATTATTGCTGCGATTCATCATATGATTCGAGAGACGTAGGTCACTTCTCTGTTCAAATTGCTGTCATGTTTCAGAGTATCTTTAGTTTATGACTGGAACCTTTATATTTAAAGATTTTATATATTTAAATACTTATGTACTGCTGTATCTATATATAATTATTACAAAGAAAAAAATATGTTACAATTACATAGTAATGTTGTATAACAACGAAGTTATGGTTATAGTTTAATTACAGTAAAACCGAGATTTAAATCTATATGCTATGCTATTATAAGTAGGTACATTATGATACAATTTATAGGTATAAGTTCGCGATTAAAATTTACTTGTACCTAAGTTTATCATAAATCTAGATTAAAATCTTAAGAGATTATTAAAACCTTTTATATGCGAGTCGGTATATCGCAAATTTTTACAACATTTACATACTTAATAATAAGAAACTTCGAAACTACTAGACTAGACTTCGAGAATTCAATATCCGTTATAAAAATAAATAATTTTGTTACTTTATGAAGTTGGGTGCATATAGGGTTCCCACCAAGAACTTAGGGTTCCAAGCCAGCCTCACCTGCAAGTGGTGCACCTGCCGATCAACGGACGAGGCTCTGGCAAACAAAATATCCCGATAAGCGGCAATAGGCTCGCCACCTATTACGTGGGATCAAAAGACTGGCGAAAAGTGGGCGTTTAATATGCCTCTGCCTACCCCTTCGGGGAAACAGGCGTGAGTGTATGTATGTATGTATTTATGTAGTTGCATCCAGCTGACCGAGAGAGATCTCGCATATATCATAAATATATAGAGAATCTCGACATTGACATTTCAGCTGTCGGTTCTGGCGCGTGAATCTTTCTATTTCTGTATTCATAGAATGCTGTATTTTATCTTAAACTAGAAGGAAGCCCGCAGCTACGCTTGAACAATTTTTTATTTTAACCGGTTTTACCGATCGTATGGGAATTTCGGGAAATTCTTAGTGCACCCTTACGGTCCCCAAGGAACATGTCAAATTTCAGCCTCTTTCACACAATACTTTTGGCTGTGACTTATCTGTCAGTCAGGCAGTCAGTAACGGAAAAATTAAATATAGACAGATAATACACATACGGTTTCAGATTAGCGTAGTTGAGTGTGACCTGACCTGTATACCGAGTACTTATAATAGACTAGAGGACGCCAGCAGCTACGCCTGCATCTTTTTTTAATTTTCCCGTTTTGGCCGATCCCGTGGGAATTTCGGGAAATCCCTTCTTAGAGCACCCCTACGGTCCCCAAGGAATATACATGCCAAATTTCAGCTTCCTGCGCCCAATACTTTCGGCTGTAGTGTGTCTGTCAGTCAGTCAGTAACGCAAGGATTATATATATTAAGATAACACTTTACTTAAGGCTTCTTTTGAATACAAAGGTAGGTACTTAACTATAAATGTGTGCATCAATATTTTTTATTGAAAAGGATAAGAGTCAGTTGCGGCTAAGTTCATCAGGACTAGAATAGGTTTTGGTTGGACATAGTTATTATTATATGGACTCTATGGGCATAGGCTCTATATAAAGCGAGACGTAAAGTCCACTCCCCACGCACGGTGGATGGTTTTGCGGACCCATGCGTGAGGCGGCGCCTTTGAATGTCGCGCGTGTCCATGCACAAAACTACGTACCATGGGCAACAGGCTTAAAATGTAAATTAGTCTCTTACCCAAAATTATTTGCGGTGTCATCTTCATTTTCATCAGTAGTAGTAGGTGAAATTGTAAGGTATCTAAGTTTTCATTTAACTGCAGTAATTCCTGACTAACAATTGGATAGTTACGCTATAAATAACTCATTTATAACATGACCTCCTATTGATTACGAGAGTGCGAGTAACGGATTCCTAATTCACAATTAATGGTTTATAGTAAAGTTTTCCGTTAACTAATAGAGATAATTAAAACTGGTTTGAATTAACAGATTGCTGGTGCTATGCACATATGTATTTGTTGAACATAAAATAAGCGTGGCTTTATTATTTGATGTTTTACGTGTGTTGCTAAGAAAATGAGTATTGTAGGTACAGAAGCAGTCTTCGTCTGCTATCATGATTGATCGACTCGAGTTATCATGCCTTTTTGCCATGCCATTTACCTAATACCAAAAATGTGACATACATACATACATATCGTCACGCCTTTTATCGCCGAAGGTGTAGGCAGAGGTGTATTTCTACACCCACTTTTCGCCAGATATACTTTAGTCCCACGTAATAAGGGGCGAGGCTATGGCCGTACCAGGAACATTTCCAGACTCCGTGCTGCTACTGAGAATTTCGTGACAGAAAAACCTAATAACACTGCCCGACCCAGGAATCGAACCCGGGACCTCCCGATCCCACGCGCACATGCCGTGAGACCAACGAGGCAGTCGTATAGGGTTTGATGTCGAGTTTTCCGTCTCTACGCAAAGATGGTATTTGCATCGTGTTATCCCTTAGTCGCCTCTTACGACACCCACGGGAAGATAGGGGGTGGTGACACTTGTATTCTATGCCGTCAACCACACGGCAATGTGAATGTAGCTTTATCTGCTTTTTTAATACACAGTAAACTGAAACCCAAGAAGGGCATGATTTTTTAAATTGACCTCACATATTGCATGCGAAAATAGCCCATATTCATAGAAATTTATCAACAATAATTAATCACTCAAGTTCACGATATGGTCCAGTTCAAATAGGTCCAATGTCCTTGTCAAACATTTAGGAATGTAATTGGTGCTATCCTGTTCTATGTCCGTTTTGACAACTAACAAACATTGTTGTTCATGACCTACAATTCAAATGGATGTGATGGCTTGATGCAATCACAATTACTTATATTAATTCATCATCATCAGCCTTTAACAGTCCACTGCTGGACTAGGCCTCTCCTTTGAAAGGAGGAATTGGCCTACTATACCACGCTGGCCAAACGAGTTGGTATAGGATTTGTATCAAGTTTTCCTTCTCTTACAGCGCTGTTCTCTGCATAATATGCTCCCTCTGTCGGCTCTTACGACACCCATGGGATGATGTGGGGTGGTGACAACCCGTATTCTTAATCCGTCACCCCACACACAATTCATGAAAGTAAAAAAATACTAACCGTTAGTATAACCAATTTGTCTCATTATGCATAAGATTAATTGTCCACAAATTACACAGTAGTTTTCAGTATTTACAGCAGCACACATACCTATATGCATACGTATAAGCATGTACAGATGTTACTCGTAGTACTAGTGATAAGGAAACTTGTAGTGTAATGATTACTTGCTTAAACGGCGAAAGAACTATCAACACCTGTAAGTCTTTTAGTTTCTGAAGCCATGTCAAAGATGCCGATCCTGTCCTTATATAATTTTAAACTTAAATCAGACAGTACAGATTACCAGAGAAACAGCATCAAAACAACACATTCACGCAAAGGTATTTAAAAAGACATCAAGTAACGTTTATTGATCGCTTACTGTATTTACGCAATTTTTTCCCTCTTAGGCTCTAGACATTTCAACTGCAATCCAACTGCAATTGCGGTTCAGATGCAGTTCGGATGCAGTTTGAATGCAGTTGACACGACTGCAATAGAACTGCAAACCAAACGTACAGTCCGATTGCAGTTCAATTGCAGTCGGCGTGCAATCGAACTGCACGGTTGGTTTGCAGTTCTATTGCAGTCGTGTCAACTGCATTCAAACTGCATCCGAACTGCAATTGCAGTTGTATTGCAGTCGAAATGCGGTCCGTCAGTCTAGAGCCTTACCGCCTGGCATAAGGCTCAGCACGAGTCTTAACCAAGATGTAGATAAACAATATGTAAGTACACTGGTGTCCTAAACTATAGGAAAATAAAAAAAATATCCCGTCAAATAAAACACAATCAACGATTTGGAATATCGACGACCGATCTGACGTCGAGTTCGAAGGTATTCGTCACAAAGAGAAAATGGTAAATAGCTTAGTAAAAACAACTTTTAATGTCAATGTACGTACGAAAAACAATTTAAAAGTCATTAAACTTCATAATGGCGTACCTACTGCAGCCAAACATTGTATAAGTGAGATTTGTAAATAATGAATTATTTGATAATGTAATGCACGTGCCGGAGTTGTATAAATACAAATGTTGCTGTTTTATAATGTAGGTAATTCTACTAATGGAGAACTGTTTTATGGGATGAAATTACTGGTTAATAAAAGTCGTCAGGTGTATCTGATGACTCGACAAACCTCGGTTACCATAGACATATTTCTCGACAAATATGGCTAAACTTAAATGAGACAGTACAGATTACCAGAGAAACAGCATCAAAACAACACATTCACGCAAGAAAAGAATTGTGGTAACCTTTCCTTAGTAACTTTTCTTTACGATTTCCTTTTCACTTAGTGAAAGACGAAAGGTATTTAAAAAGACATCAAGTAACGTTTATTGATCGCTTACTGTATTTACGCAATTTTTCCCTCTTAGGCTCTAGACAGACGGACCGCATTTCAACTGCAATCCAACTGCAATTGCAGTTCGAATGCAGTTCCATGCATGCAATTACTGGTTAATAAAAGTCGTCAGGTGAATCTGATGACTCGACAAACCTCGGTTACCATGGACATATTTCTCGACAAATATGGCTAGGGTCTACCCTAGACATATTTGTCGAGTCATCAGACTGGATACAGGAAAAAACGGGTGTCATACAAAGTTTGCTTACTTATCAATTATCATGATAATTCGTAAGGGAGAATTCCAAAACGGCCTGGGAGCAATTATTGACATTCCCTTATAGGATTTTACATATTGATAAAAATCAGGCAGCCCAAAATTCATTAACATCCCAAATTAAGTATAATTGTCAAATTTCGGCCAACACTTTAGACCCTTAATTCACGCCATACAAGCATAAATCACTCTATCAATATGTGGAATCCAAATTAAGGGATGGTGACATACGGGGCGCGTCTAGACTATTATTCAGTAGTGATGTGGTGGCGCCTTGCTCTCCAGAGACGCTTGCGGGTCTGAAGAGCAAGCATCCAGCGCCCATTAATGATCTCTCCTTTCCTGAAGCTCCCGACAGTGAATCAGAACACCTGATCACCACGGCCAAGGACGTGTTAGCAGCAGTTTGCTCCTTCCGGTGTGGCTCGGCAGGTGGCCTTGATGCCTTGACACCACAGCATCTCAAAGATCTTGTTTGTGCAAGTGCTGGGGTGGCTGGTGATACACTCTTGAAGGAGTTGACTGCGCTAGTCAATATGATGCTCTCCGGTAATGTGGACGATGCCATCATTGACATCTTGTATGGGGCGAATCTACGTGCCCTTAACAAGAGGGATGGTGGTATTCGTCCCATTGCCGTGGGTTGCACATATCGGCGTATAGCAGCCAAGATATGCTGTAAATTTTACAGCAGGGAGCTATCAGAAAAATTCCAACCCCTACAGCTAGGTTTTGGTTCCAAAGGGGGTTGTGAGGCTGCTATACATGCCCTTTCCACGTACCTTGGAAGCGGTGATGGAGAGGTCATTTTGAAGGTTGACTTGAAAAACGCCTTCAATTCAGTGAATAGGGACATCTTGTTGACACAAGCAAAATTAGAAACCCCCAAAATTTTTAAATTTCTTTAGCAATGTTACAGGTATCCCACAAAATTACTATATCAGGACAATCTTTTGGAATCTGCAGTTGGATGCCAACAAGGTGACCCTCTTGGACCAGTCATTTTTAGTTTAGCTATACAACCCATTAATCGACAAATAAATTTTAAATTTAATGTATGGTTTTTGGACGACGGGACCCTGGGGGGCGAAGTAGACATAGTATTGCAAGATTTGACTTATCTTAAAAATAAATTCGCTTCTATTGGTTTGGAACTAAATTATAGTAAATGTGAGCTGTTTGTAAATACAACAGACTCCACAAAAAAACATTCGATAATATCAAAATTTAATAATTTGGCATCAAACTTAAAAATTGTTGATAAGACTTCTCTCCGCCTCCTGGGTTCTCCAGTATTTGAAGAATCTTTCGATTCTTTCTTAGAGGAAAAAATACAAAATTTTTGTGAAATTTCTGATCGCTTATTCAAAATTAATATTCATTCGGCTTATACCATTATTCGATATTGTCTTTTCGTCCAAAAATTCACACATGCCTTAAGATCTTCCCAACTTTGGAAAAACAAATCACTTTTAGAACAAATCGACAAAATTATCCAAATTACTTTAAAAAGAATATTAAATGTGGATTTGAAAGACCTGGCTACAAGCGTCTTTGCCCATACGTCTAGGTGGGCTCGGTATACGCAAAATTTCTAGTGTTAGTTTACCGGCGTTTCTATCTTCGGTCCACAGCACGGAAGAGTTAACTAGGAAATTTTTATTACCTACACTAGTTAACTCAAAAGTGTTGTGCAAAACCGAAGCTATAAACGCCTGGAAAATGGCGTGTCCAAGCACTGATTTGCCTACCAACCTATTCTCCCAAAGACAGTGGGACGCGCCGCTTTGTAACATAGTAAGAAAAAGTCTTTTGGATACATCTCTTAATGTTACAGAGCGTGCTCGCTTGCTGGCTGTGGGAGAGTGGGAATCCGGTCTATGGCTTCAGGCACTACCATCGTCTAACACAGGAACCATGTTGGACGATGAGACATTCCGTTTTGCCACCTGTCTGCGTTTAGGTGCTCCGTGTGTTTCTCCGCATCGATGTCATTGTGGAGAAGACGTCGATAGCCTCGGACACCATGGGCTATCTTGCAGCAGAAGCGCTGGTAGGATTCCTCGTCATGCCCATCTAAATGACATAATCCGTCGTGCTCTTGTCGCGTCTGACGTACCAGCTGTACTTGAACCAAATGGTTTGGTACGTGACCTGATGGTATGTCATTGTTGCCTTGGAAAATGGGTAGGCCTTTGGTGTGGGACGCAACCTGCGTAGACACCCTCGCGCCATCACATGTTCCAAGCACGGGAGGCCATGCCGGCGCTGCTGCTGCAACTGCGGAATTCCTCAAACGGCGCAAATACTGTAATTTATTGAGTAATTACGTGTTTGAGCCGTTTGGGGTGGAAACGCTAGGCTCATGGGGTCCGAGCGCTCGTTCTCTATTCCGGGAAATTTCTAAACGATTAATCGACGTCTCACGAGACCAGAAGGCTGGTTTATTCTTTGCTCAAAGAATCAGCATTGCCATCCAGCGTGACAATGCTGCCAGCCTTCTGGGCACGTTACCCGATGACTTTGATGCGGAGGCATTTTACGACGCCTAAACCTTGTAAATATTTTAACTTTTAGATTTGTTTTATGTTTTTTTGTATTAGATTAGGTTAGATTAGATTAAGCTTCAGTTACAAAATTATGTTTTATTATTATGTTCCAAATTAAGTTATTTACCCAATAAATAAAGTAATTAAATAGATTAGATACTATTATCATGATATTAAGTACATATCGACGAATCACGTCATTAGATATTTAAGCTGTAAGTCTATGTTGTAGACTATTTTGTTTGCTGTATACGGTAGATACTACTTAGTTTAAATATATATATAATATCACGCATTGATGTCAAATTTAAATATGCCGAACTTGTCTGATCTTTTATAGCGATTTAGAACCTATAATTATCCGTAGCATGAAGAAAACTTCTCCTTTCCCAACCGTCGTTGGAAATCGCCTTAAAAATGTTGATTATGTGGCTTCTTCATGAACGAAGCTAATTAGACTTAAGTGTAATGAAGAAGATTGTCATTTTATATCAAGCGTAAAACATATATTATGCTGTAATTCACGAGGCGTGTCTTTTTTTAGCATGCACTTAATATGAAGGAATCCATCATTTTGTAATAACAACATATTAACAACAGTCATGTGCATGCTATATGTCAGAAATGCGCACATTACATGTCCCACATTGCATGTGTATGATTGTAGTTTATTCTAGGCACAAGATAATACATGAAGATAAAACCTACATCTTTATTTAAACTGCGGCAGTCATGTAAACTACCATGTTGATTGTTGTGCTAAGTTATGCCTACACACATCGATATACTAGCAAAAAACGCCTACGCAGGTCAGGCCGCCTGACCTGCGTAGGCGTTTTTTTGCTAGCAATAATCGCGCCTGACTCAGGCGCGATTATTGTCGGTGTCCTACTTGATACCTAAAAGTAGGTACCAAGTTGTAGGTGTGGTATCTTCTTGTGCTTTTCTAAAGGGCAGTGACATTCTCACTATTCAAGCTTTAAAATTTACTCCTAAGGCACCATTTCAGGACAGTGACTCCACTCTTTAGAAAAACCGACAAAAAAATTAAAAATATGGCATCTTTCTCAACCACTGGTAGTAACATAAAATGATATCTGACTCTCTATTTGAACTGCGGCAATAATGTAACTTAGTACTACAATCAACTGCCAAGTTGATGTAGTGCTAAGTTATGACTACGCAGGTCAGGTGGGCTCTATAAAATATGAAGAGCTGGTTAACAAGGCAAGTCGTTTATCTTCGTTACTGTAGACAGTTAGATAGCCCTCGATATTCTGAAACATGGCCCAACTTAGAATCAACTGTTAGGGTCAACTGATAAAATATATATGATTGGACTTATACTTGATTTCACTCTACAGAAGTAAATACCCTTGTAGTATGCTGTTTGAACTGCAAGTTTTTTAAGCTAATTTACTGTTTATCTCCGATACCCTATATTTTAAATAAAAACGTAACATACATAGGTATACAAGTAACCTATTTCATAAAATGTATAACTACATATTAAATACAATCCTTTCTATTTTTAGCATCTCAGTGAAAAATCGTTTTGTGTTTCTTCTGCCTCTCGCGACAAGTTCTACTTTGCAACTCCGTAGGGAAATATACTATTTTGAAATTGTGGCTATAAAATACAAACTGTTTACCAAAAAATACGATGACATCACTTTTATTATCATGGGATTGTCGATACCACAACAGTTTGATGAATATAAATACCTACCTATCCTTTAACTACAAATCTTATGTTTATCATGATTTCATGTTACATAATTGTACCAGGCAGTAAATATTTCTCATATATCTTGTTAGTCTCATAAGAATACGCCAAAAATTCGTTTACAAAAACTACATGCAATAAAAAATTTACACCGGTCACCATGATGCCACACTTTAGGTACAAAGCCCTACATAGGGTAAATTCACACCCTTTTCCAACGCATCCTTTTTTAATCATTCTTTGCATATTCATTCGGTTATTTTGCGCGCGCGACCTAATCTGCGTAGCGCACCTTGTTTAGAATGCGTATCCAGCAGACACAGCTGGTAGAAATGTGCTGAGTGGTAAGTGAGAGAAACATTCACCAACCTCGCTCAGTGTAGATGTGCGAGCTGTGCTGAGCGAGGTTAAATAACGTATACCGTGTCTGTTTCATCGCGCACCGCTCATCTACCACGCATATCTTTGGTGAATCTCCAGCCCCAAATTCTGCAATTCGAGATAATATTTACAGCTCGGGGACGCACATTCGCTTTATGATGACACAAGACGGAGTTTACGACTGATAATATTGTGTACCTCGACAATTATTATAGGCTTAAAGTAAAATTTCCACCTAGTGATTTTTTAATGAGCAATTTTGTTTTTATGTGTTTTGATAAGAAATTTACGAGGGGCAACAGAAAATATTAGTTAAACTTGCAAACAGTTAATGATAATTTAGAGTTTACGAAGGATTACCGCGAGCCCGCATTAATGTTTAGATTGACTGATTGTTTGACCGTACTTAGTAAGGTTGTTGACCGGATATAATTTTACTGTATCATTGTTACGAAGGCGAAGGCAATCTATAAAAAAGATAAACTCATATTGATAGAACGAATGCTAAGATCGATCCATCGTCTGATTTTCTTTAGGTAATATGTGCTTGTTAAATCGCAATGGATACAAAGCATGAAATTACATGTGACCAATCTGGTCGACCAAATCCCGAGTAAAGTAATGATTCAAATGTAAAGTAATATAAATATTTAAACCAAAAAAAAATACCAAAGTATTTTACATAAATATGGCATTGTAACCGACCTAGCCTTGGGCAGTATTTAACCAAATGAAGTGACAAAATGATTGCCTAATTATGTAAATGAAACGTTGTAAAATGGATACTTCCTGCGCCGCACAGCGCTTGATATTCATGAAATATAAAAAATGCAATAAAATGTCTGTTTTGGTGAACAGGCTTTAACACTTCTCATTGGGTCGTAGGATCAAAACACAGGATCATTGTAGATTTGAAAACAAGTAGTTAGACCTTGTCACTTTGTTTCAACTGTCTAATAAAATAAATACTCTGGGGTCATGTGACATCGTTCTCGATCACATAAGTAGCAACACAGTTGAACCTACATGTCAATAAATTAAATCTGAAACTTTTGGTCATAGATCTAAGTTCTGAAACTATAAAGTAGGTAAACAAAAAATTCAAATATTTTTAAGACTGTTAAAAATGTTGCAGCTACTCAATTTACATCGGGATGATCCTGAACTTGTAGAGTATGAACAAAACATATAAGTACGTAGGTATAATAAGGCAGCAAACATAAATAGAAAAAAAGCAGCGGGATCGATAGTGATGTTACCAGGAAACTTGTAACGTTATTCCCATTCATAATGTCAACTATTTAATAGCAATATCCGAACAGCGTCCGACACGCACGAGGCATAACATAATGGCGTTGTCTATGTTTATTCTAGGTAAAGCAGCGCAGTAGCGCTAATAATTTTAAAATAAGCCATACACACCAATAATTATAAACAGAATGAATTGAAATCTTGTAGAATAATTATAAAATCCTAATATGATTATACGCGAACACCTGCAGGAAAGAGTTGGAAAGATATTTGTCCAATTTTGATGAAACTTCAGTAACTTGCAAGGTTAGCTTTTGTTATTTAATACCTAATTGTGATAGTTCGGTCCTAATAGCATAGATAATTTATACGGTATCATGAAATGTATGTTTAAATTCCACCAGTTATCATGTTACTAAAAAAAATATGCACTTAATCATGAAAATCCAATTTCTGACAATGATAAATACTTAGTTTCAATAAATAGCTACTGTCAGTAATGCTTTAGTTTTAAATAAGACAATGCTAATTTGACGTGTCGAATTTGTATTAGAGCTAATAATGACGTTAGCTTATCTTTACCGACTCGACGACCACGTGTTTAAGCATAAATCGTTATTGTATGTAAAATGGCTTTCCTTGATTGCAAAGTATACCTTTATGAAATGATTTGCCGGTTAAGTTGCAAAAGAGGAAGTAAAAGAAAAACAAAAAAAATGATAGCTTCTATATTATATTTATTGGGACAGGGCTATTTAAGCTTTTACGAATCTATTCATGGATTAAACGATGACCTTGATAATGTAGCACTTCCATGCCTGTAGATTATACAGACATGGAAGATATATAGTCACAAATATATGACTGCATTACATAACAACATAACGGTACAAATGGGTCAGTAACTCAGTCAAAGGAAGGAGCGCACCACCGTGTCCGGAGTGCGGACCTCGGGCCATTGTGCACTTGTGTTGAAACACTCTATTTGTGGACGGTGATGTCACGCTCTGTCACACCCAAAGGTCAAGTGCAACTGTGACTTAATGTTTGAATTTATGATTTATGAGCTTACAGAATGCTTGTAAGGCTTTTATTTAAAAGACTATGCTGAAAGATATGCAGTGCAATATTAAGTGTTATCTTAATATTTTGCCGAGGCATAGAATGCCGAAGTTCTGACAAAATTCGGTATTTAAAATACAAAATTATTTTTAGTAGTTACTTCATAACTACAACTTGCTTTCACTAATCTGAGAAAGAGCTCAGCTCTTTCTCAGATTAGTTGTATGAAAGTAGGTACGCCCTATATGTAGATTTCAACTTGAACTTGACCGTTTTGACTCCTTGGCGCCCACAACTTCTGTTTTAATAGACATACTGACAGTGAGCTCGTGCCTAATCTACAGTGGAAAAATCGTAGTCGTGTATTTAATGTATATAATTATGTGCTACCTGTCTCCATGGTGTTAAGTAAATGAATATTTCTTCACTTGCATCATTAGTTAAGTACTGACCTTCACATGTCCAAAGGAAGGTATAATTTCGCTTTAAAATAAATTACAGTAAGTCGAAGATTAATTATTTTTTGGATATAAGTGACATTTGGATAGAGTGGTAATTTACTTAAAACTGTTGAGATTACTGTTCAAGTTATAGTAATTTGAGTAGATAATTATGTATTCCCCCGTGGGATCTCCACCTTGTCGTGGTAGGGGGCTTAGTAACCGTGGATTTGATTTTCTCCCACGGTGAAGCTAAGCGGGATCCCGGGAGGGGACGCTCCACGTGGGCTTACGTGAGGCCTGCGTAGGATGCGTCCATAGGTGCGGGTGCGGGGGACAGTTCTGTCTGTCCCTCGCAGTCGGGTGCGGTCGCGGGAGGAGAGGCGTGTCGGTGTTGCGTTGCTGCGCGCCCTATCTCCCGCGACCAAATGGGGGCGCACCATCGTTGCGTAGCGGAGGGGCCGCAGAGGAAGAGGAGATGCGGTGTTGCGTTGCCGTCCTCCCTATCCTCTGCGGCCGCTGGGTGTTTTGGCGGCGGAGCCCAACACCTTCATCCGCCGCCAAGGGGGTTTCGTTCGGGGCCCGCCTGACCATCTGGCGGGCCAATACCCGTCGGGGGGTAGCGAGGAATGCTTAGGTGAAACCCTACCCTCCGACACATGGGTACATGAGGAGCACGGGTTGGTTTTTAGTCACTAAGAGTCTGACAGTCCCCTTCGTCCTTCCCCCTCAGGGCGAAGGGACTCCATGAGGATTTTCCAACCCGACACCAAAAAAAAAATGATAATTATGTATTCCTATGAATCTGACAGCTATTTGTCCAGTAAGAAATAAAATTGATGAATGTTTTTCGTAAAAGCACTTAGGTATCTAGTAATTTTGATAAAGAAGCAGCAAGAAGCACTTACTATCAATAATTGCTTTAGGGCGCAGTCAAATATTAGGTACATAATCCGTGGCCATATCGTAAAATGAAACATTTCATGAAAATGCGTTGCCCAGGATAGATACAAAACATATACATTGTTATGATTAGATATTTAAGATAAAAACTAAACCTAAAACGTATCTAAGATTAAGAAAAAAGAACAAAAGAAAAAAGCTCGGGTCAGTGATAACAAAATTATATTATCCGCAAACGCGCTACTTCATGAAATGATCAATCATGATTATTGATCAAATCAAACTATTTCAGGGTACAAAGGTTTGTTATTCAAAAATATAATCAGTTTATCATTATAGACGTCAGACAAACATAACAGTCGTGATGAAAGTTGCAAGACACACAATACATTACCACTCCTTCGAATTAGGGTAAAATAAGTTTGTCAGTCATAAAATGTTTAAGTGGTGAAATAAAGTAGATGTAAGAAACTTTGGTTAAAAATGAAAGCTCGTCAATGATAACATCGTTCTTACCACCCGAGGTAACGGATTACTGTGTAAACTGCTAAACACGCTATTATAGTTATTGAAAATGTATTACTATTACGAAAGTGAGTTTTGTTAATTTTTATCACTATCATACAGCCTTCTGCTGGACATAGACCATTTCTTGACAATTTGCGTCGTAATAGCATTGTGAGTCAAAAGGAGGATTTGGCCTGCCTACTATATCACACGGGTTGGTATAAGCTTTGATGGCTTGTTTTTTATCTCTTCCCAAAGATTCTATACGAGGTAGAGCCTTTTCAGAATACCTATAGGTTTCCTACCTATTCGAGACAAACGTTTTTAAATACATATTGTTTTATTTGCCAGCAGAGATTTAAGACTAGTAGAATTTCAGAATAACCTTACAAGTCATTAAAATCAATAGTGTCGTACTTGGTCCTCAGTGTCACCGCTCGTGTAGGTTTAACCTATTGAATCGTACACGCAAAATGTTAATATTCAAGATGATGTAAACAGTTACATGATTATAATATGTAATACATAGAAATAACTTGCTGAAACTACCTATACTAAATATCTTTACCGGATATAATGTATAAGATGAGTAACCAAACTGTAGATATGGACTACTGATAATGACCTGCAGGTTTGTTGCATTATCTGTTATTTATATCAATACACAAAATAATTACATATTAGTGGCAAACATTGCATACAAGTGCGTAGGTATTTCAACTATTTGGAAGTGGTAGAGTGGCACGCTACAGCTTTTCCTCGGCTTTATAGATGCAAATAAGCTGGACGCCAGCAACGGCAACTCTCCTCACTTATTGTCGGGACACTTTTGTCCCGTAGACCATGTGCTAGTCTGATGTATTAGCTATATTACTGCAAAGTTTCATCAAAATACTATCTGTAGTTTTTGTATGAACGAGTAACAAACATCCATACATCCATCCTTACAAATTTTCGCATTTTGAATAGTAGTAAAAAGTAGGCATAATGGCTTGCCAATGGTAATGGCTGATCAAAAGTGGTTGAACAAACTTTATCCCGTAAAACAGTCGTAACAGTATCGTATATTTGTAAACAACTGAAGTGTAATTAGCAGTAGTGATGCTTGTATTAACATGCCGACGTCATCGATTCTATTTTGGCCATGACGATTGCGGTGTAAGTGTCCACAATAAAACTCTTTGCCAACTATTGGGCTGTTGCCATCTATTTGTTGCAAGCAATTAAAGTTTCACATTTGTAGTGCCTATTATAATTTTCTTTTCATCCCTCTAAGAATAGGTGCCTAGAATAGCAATAACAGATCTGAAAACGAGACGTTGAAAATAATTATGCTACAGTAGTCACTAGTGATTGGGGAAGTCAAAATAATTCTAAGACAATCCTAGAAAAATAAACTGCTTTTTTATGAAAATTCAATATCATATTTAGTATTATAAAAAATACATTGCCCCTTGAATAAGAAGCGATGGTAACTGGTAACTTATGCCAAGGGCTCGCTTTTTAACAGACATTGCCGTAAGAAATACTTTATGCATAGCCACTTAAAATATATAAAATGTATGAAGGTGTTTTTGAATAAGGGTCTGTACATATCTGACGGAAAATGCGTCGCGTACCATCGGTCGCGTAACGCCAAAACAGACAAATGTGTAATAAAACATTCAACCTTTCACACCTAACTAGGGAATGCAAATCTCGCGAAATTTGGGCTCAAGCGAGATTATGAAGCCAATCTCGCGAGATCTCGCCAATTTCGAGATCTCGCGAGATTGGCAGTTTTGTATGTTTTTTTCGTAAATAATCGCAATATTTTAATAAATTACGGCAATAATAAGAACTATTTTAAGTATTATAAGATAAAAAATAATTTTCACGAATTTTTCAATAGACTTTTATGCTTCAAACATTGTTTGACGTACCTATCTGTCTATATTTTTTTAATAAACTTTTCCGGATGGATCTGTCAAATAAGAAATGAAAGAAACAACCAGTCTTCATTTCTAATAATAAAAACAAAATATCAAACAAAAATATTTTAGTAATAAAACATTTCTTTTATAATAAACAAAACAACGAGAGTTCAAAAAAAATACTTACTTATCATCTATGTTACTAAACTGAGGTATTATTATCAATTAGGTAAATAAAACTATATCTACTAAGTAGACCTTATAGATATTACAGATTAATTAACAAAATATACCAATAAGGCAGACTATTAGAAATTACAGATCCTAATCAACAAAATATACCAATCAAAGGAAAGATTGGTTCAGTTCAAATCACAAGCCATTATTACGAATTACTTTCAAAGTAGCTCCTTCAGAAGCAGTCCAAAGAATCGTCTGCTAAACGGCTTCCTTTTCTGTTGGCCAGATAACCAGCCGCTGAGAAGGCCCTTTCGGATTCAACGCTAATTGAAACCGCAGTTCTCAGGCAGACATCCACGAACTGCAAAAGTTTGCCTTTTGACCCCCCGGACTCGTATAAATTCATTTCATGTTTTATAAATGCCGATACCAACAGATTGCGATCCGTATGTGTCAGTTCGCGCTTCGAATAAGACGTTTTTATGCTCGAGTGCAATCTCGTAAATCTCGCGAGATCTCGCCCTTTTTTCGACCGAGATTAATCTCGCTAAAAAGGCCGAGATCTCGCGAGAAGATTGAGATCTCGCAAGAACGAGATTGCATTCCCTACACCTAACTGATGATGCCTTAGTGCGTCGAGCGTACAGCGTCTGTTCCGTTTCCGTCAACGCATTGTAGGTCGAAGTCGCGTGCGCCACGTACTATGTGTATTTTGTCTGACGCGTTGGGCGTTTTAAAATTGAATATTACACAACGCAACCGCACTGTAGATGCTGAACGCAGAAATTGATTAGACGCATATGTGGCAGGTCTAATTTGATGGAATAGACGCGACCGATGCAGATACGCTCGACTCATTTTCCGTCAGATATGTACCGACCCATTTGACGGAATAGACGCGACCGATGATACGCTCGACGTATTTTCGGTCGGATATGTACCGACCCTAAAAGCTTATATAATTGTTAATACTGATGAAACGTAAACTTATCCTTATACGGCCTTACGTAATTCGACAAAGCTTCCACACTGCTAGGTACTTAAGTTGCATATGAATGTGACAGTAAACTTGATCGATTTGACATAATCTTTTATTTATTACTGCTTATGACCTTGCCGGTAGGTAAACATTGCTGTAATGACACGGTACTACTTACTTATTTAGAGGCATACAAATAAGTAAGTTTAGTATCCTTTAGTGACCTTCGATGTGCATTGTAAATGTTTTCAAATAGTAATAGCGTTAAAATACATATTATGTCTGTACGTTAAATTACAATTTGTCTCCATTTTGATCGTAGAGTCTTGTAGCGTGATGTTACAGTCTAAAACGAGCGTAAAGGTGGCTGAATAGGGGCGGTTTCAGATTAGCGTATTTTTCTGCGCGTATATGGCCGTTTCAGCATACGCGCTTACACGCACGCTGCAATATACGCTTCAAAATATAAATATAATAAAAATATAATAATACCGGACTCGGGCATATTTTGGCATGTTCGCTCGAAACGGTCGTGACATCTTGTCAGTGTCAACCATAGAGATATAAAGGATAGAGTGGCAGAATAGTACCTAACTCAATACTGTGTCGTGTCCGCCGGTGGGAGAGAGAACGCAACAGGTTAAAGGCCCCCTGCATCTCTCTTTCACAACGCATGCTCTACATTCTACAATGGAGTTGGCAACTGTCAAAGTGTGTTGTCGTTGTGTCCCCAAACATTGAATTTGTATTATGATCAAATTTTTACAATAAACACTTTTTTTGTCATTTCAAACTATCTTCGTATATCAATAAAAACAACTTTTAAACTATTGATTACTGATAAACTGATATAAATAATAGTTACAGATAGCACGCCATTGCGCAATGTATATGTTGTGCATGTACTGTTAGCGAGAGATGCAGGGGGCCTTTAAATGTAGCGTTCTCTCTCGCACCGACGGACACAAATTGGCCCCTCGCTGCCACTCTATCCCTTATATCTCTATGGTGTCAACATGGATCCTAAGGGCGGTTTCAGATTAGCGTATTTTTCTGCGCGTATACGGTCGTTTCAGCATAGGCGCTTACACGCGCGCTACTTTACGCGCTTCAAAAAATCGGTCTCGCGTAAACGGGCATATTTCGGGGTGTTCGCTCGAAACGGTAGTGACATCTTGTCAGTGTCAACATGGATTCTGATGGCTCGCGCTAATGCAAGCATAGAAGCGCGTCAACGCTCGTACGAGTTGCGCGTATACCAAAAGGCGCGCCTATACGCGCCTACATGCGCTTCCAAAAACGAGCTTTGCGCGTATAAAACGCTAATCTGAAACCGCCCTAACGGCTCGCGCTTATACGAGATTAGAAGCGCGTCAACACTCGTACGAGTTGCGCGTGTACTAAAGGGCGCGCCTATACGCGCCTACATGCGCTTCCAAAAACGAGCTTATACACGAAGTAACTAGTAATCTGTGCTTATACGCGCGTACAAAACGCTAATCTTAAACCTATCTTAAAATATTTCCGAATGCGACTGGTACTTCCAGAGATTCACACGTTCAATCACATTCTTCAGGTTTATCATATTAGTATGGAACAGATATACACAACAATTCATAATCATCGAACTCATCATTGTTAAGGTTACAATACCAAGCCAGTGCGTGCGTGTCGTTGCACGTAAACTACACTGTGACACAAATACACAAACAAGTGACGTCACGACTACCTTTTTACGGCAATTTAAACATAATCGACATTATTCTTAGATATACTTGTGAATGTTAGATCTGAAAGTCACGAATTAGCTCATGGTTTGTAATTGTCGTATGGTAAACGCGTAAGTAGGAACATATGTACAAGGGCGTCGGCTGACGATTGCCTAGGGAGAGGGGGCAAGGACACCATCCGATGGTCTAGGGAAGGGCAAGTTGATATCGAAAATGAAAAAAGTATTGAGAAAAGAGAAGACTTTCTGTTTAGTGCAGATTTTAGAGTCAAGTCATCATCATATTATGTACTATGCTCCACGGTAGTAGAGCCTTGCTGATTTCAGCATGAATGGGCCGGCTGGACCGGGGAAGTACTACCCTCTCACAAAAAATCGACGTAAAGTAACAGTACCTAAACTGATGCGTTTCGTTCGGTGAGTGACAGTGCCAGAGGCCCTATCCCCTATTCCTTCTCCCTCATCCCACTCCTTATCCTATCCCGTTTCCCAACCCCAAGGGGCGGGGCAACTCACCTTTGACTCCTGTGGTGTTGCTTGTGTCCATGGGCGGCGGTAATTGCTTCAGGCGATCCGTCTGCTCATTTGCCGCCAAATATTAGGTATAAAAAAAAAACTATAGATGCATAATATTTAATAAGTAGATATACTTTAATGCTACGATATATTCTACTTTGTTTTATAGATAGAGTTGCCATCTTGTATCATAAATGTAAAATAATTGTAATTTTATTAATAGAAGAACGAGATCATAAAAAGAAAACACAAAGTAAGTCTAAATACTTATAATCATTACCTACTAAAATAAATATTTCATTTCATAACATAACTTCACGCCTTTTATCCCCGAAGGGATAGGCAGAGGCGTATTACACACCCACACTTCGCCAGTTATGTTTCGGTCCCAATGTAATAGGGGGCGAGCATATCGCCATCTACCGGGCACATCACTAAGCGAGCGATAATTAAATTATAATGCACACATAACTTCGAAAAGTCAGAGGTACACAACTCTGACTTTGGTACCTGGGGATCGAAGCCGAGACCATCGTCTCGGCAGTCTGTTACGTAAGTACACCAATAGGATATAGCCGCTTTTTTCATTTCATTTCACTTCACCATTTATTTAATTTTTGTATCCACAACATGCTTTTTGAAGCAGGTTAAGACAATGAGATAAATTACAAGACATAACTAAGTTACTTGAGTCACTGAGTTTTGAAAACTTAGTTTGCATTCCTTAATTAAATAAATCTTGAACTTTATAAGTTCTTCTTCAATTCAAGTTATAAGGCAGTTTATCCGCGGGGCTAAGGCTTTATGTTGATTGTTTTAGTAGCTGTTCCCGCGGTTATTAATTATTACATCATCATCATCAGGGGAGATACGTCCACTGCTGGAAGTAGGCCACTCCCAAAGCTCACCATATTGACTGAACTTGGGTCACCCGCATCCATCTGCTGCCCACGATCCCAACAAGATCGTCGTAATTATTACATTATTATGTTTCTCTTTTACACGGTTATTCTTATAACATTTGGTGTTAAAAGAATAACCGGACCTTTGGAAGGCTTACACAAGGATATGGATCCAACGTTCAGAGACCCGTAGAGAGTTTTAGTCTGAAATGTGATGGGACACGTGCAGCGGGGCCTCCACAAGTTCCACAACTGCACTATTAAGTACAGCTGTGGACTAGCCACAACACGTGTTGTACTATTGTCTTAATGTGGAATGTAATAGATTAAGCTATGAGGATGGGTGTTTGATGGACTGGTAATAAAAACTATAGATACAAACGGCACCTGCCTGATACTCTAATAGCATCCGTCTGCGAGGCAGGTGGTGACTCGCCAACTCATCAGATGGGCCCTCTCTTAATAGCCGCCAAGGCAAGCAAAGTCTGCCATAAAGGCAGCCAGAGGGCAACACCGGTGGCGAGTGGCTAGGGGTGTCGAGCAATGCGGCACCGGTTTCGCCAACACGTCACTCTTTATTAAATAGCGTAAGATCGTTTTGCCATCTAATGTTCGGTCTGACGCGAGGCCTCTTTCGATCTGGTACTCACAAAGTGGTAGTTTTAGCCCAAAGATCGTCAGACATACGTATGTACAACAGACATGACCAGCCCAGTCATATATTAATTTGCCTGCTTTTTGGTATACATCTGTGATTTGTGTTTTAGAGCGCAGTATAGCATTTTTGACTCGATCTATGAGTTTTACGTTGAGAATGCTGCGCTCCATCGCTCGTTGACAAACCCCGAGGCTGGCCTTCTGATCTGAGGTCAAAGACCAGATTTGAGCACCATATGTGAGGATGGGGAGGATGCACATGTCCATGAGTCGGCGTTTTAAAGACATAGGCAGGTTGCCTTTCAAAAGGTCTTTCATGGACCAAAAGCTCCTCCAAGCGTTTTCCATTTTACGCGTAAGTTCCGCTTCTTGTCTCGCCTGAAAGGAAAGTAATTGGCCCAAACTCATGGACATATTCAACCTCCACGCCCCCGACATATAATTTCTTCTTAGTGCTATTGGTCATCAATTTGGTCTTCGACATATTCATCTTTAGTCCAACCCCAAGGCTTGCCTTGTACAGAACGTCAATTATGTGTCCCAATTCCAAGGCAGAAGAAGAAAAAAGCACTATGTCATCTGCAAATCGGTGGTTCGTTAGTCTCTTTTCTCCGATGAGATTACATATCTATCGATAATTCCCTGGAGCATAGTAAAAGCAGTAAAAGTAGATATGCAGGCTCTTGGCGATCGCATAGAAGCGAGTCTCACATGTAACGAGACACACATCTCGTTTGCGGTAACATAACACGCGTAGCCGGCAAATTGACAACTACAGACATGTTGCACTACTACCAAGGGACCTTTTTCTGTATCTACTTACTTAGCAGGAATTATCTAGAAATCTTTAAGGCTTTTGATATCTTTGTTTAAGTATTTCTTTTCAGGAGACAACTCCGACACTAGGAATAAAGCCTCTATCACAGGAGACGTTTGTTTTTTTTGAGTCTGTTTGTACATACAGGATACAGGATTTACTCATAGATCGAGAGCTCGTTATATAATATTAAAAAATAAGCAATTGCTTTGTAGAATACCCAAACTCAGAACAACTGTGATATATTCACCACTTTTAAATGAGATAAGCAAAATTATTGTAAGCCTATTGGTAGAACATAGTTGAACACAACCACTTTGTAAACACCTTATTATGTATATCTATGTTTCACAATAAAGAATATTTGAATTTGAATAGGTACTTAATATCATTACGACGCTAGCTGAGCAAAAATATAATAATTATACCAAAATTCGAGGATAGATAGCTGTATCGTATGAATGTAAGCATTGATGTTTTTTAATTTTTCACACAACGTAACAAAACCACTGAACGGATTTTGATGAAACTTTGCGGTAAATATATACTTAAAACTCACATCAGCGTCCGTGTGGTGACGGATTAAGAATACGGATTGTCGCCACCCCATATCATCCCATGGGTGTCGTAAGAGCCGACCGACAGAGGGAGCATATTATGCAGAGAACAGCCCTGTAAGAGAAGGAAACCTTGATACAAACCCTATACCAACCCGTTTGGCCAGCGCTGTATAGATAGTAGGCCAATTCCTCCTTTCAAAGGAGAGGCCATAGTCCAGCAGTGGACTGTTAAAGGCTGATGACGACCCACATCAGTATAGAACATGGGCTATCTTTTGTCCCGATAACAGATCTAACGCGGGCGAAGCCTCGGGCTAATACTATAGTACCTATACAATAATATGTAACGACACGTTAAATTCAGTTTTGCATACGTAAAATAATATATGCCTAGCGCTTAACATTAGACATAACTAACACTTGATAATTTTATCTGCCATTAACCTTACACGAGTTCTATGACATTGCGCAGATATGAACATGTTTTCAAATAACCATGTCAACAGATACCTTAACCATAGCAACTACTTACACACATTCACGTTATAGATAACTATTTCCATGCTTTCATATAGATAAACAGTCAACCTAACCTTACTAGTATTTCACGCAGGAATTCTACTACGTATTATTATAATGCTACTGCTACACCTGCGGTAGCGTTAACGTTAATGCCAATGGCCAAAAACGCGTTAGTTAACATGTTTAAAATTCGCATTGGAATTAGTATTTCAACGCGCTAAAACGTTGGCCACATCTACGTAGCGCCTGAATTAACGCGCTAATAGACGCGTTAAGACGCAGGTATAGCAGGAGCATAAACGCGAACGTTCGTGAAGATGGATGCATGGAAGGGTGTTTGTAATTTAGTTATGCAAAATGTATAGAACGCATTTTGTTAAATTTTGCAGAAATATGGTATGGTTTATCCATCAGAGTAGCACATAGGCTAAGGTTTGTTTCAATAACCGACCCCTACGCGTGCGGAGCCACCGATAAAAACTAGTCATTTATAACTTAAAATCAATAAAAAAAGATATACGGGAAATTATAACACGAATCCCTAGAACGAAAACAAACTATATATTAATATTTTCACCTAAACTAGGACAATATCATTCGCAAACGCAAAATAGAAATTGTGCCATGAGAAGAGCGCAGTATTTACTGCAAAGAGGATTGTATTCCCTTAATATTTCTTCAGAGTCCCCTTGGCTTTGCAAAATCGTCGTGGCATTATTTCCTCCTTCGCTTTCTCCATCTTAGACTGTAATGGATTGACTATAAGCAATGAAATCGCTACATTTGCATCTACATGTAATTTTTCTAACATCCTTTGTTACTCGTTATTTTTTATGTGTGTACAGAAAATGTTATTGTGCTATACATATTATTAGCAAACATGTGATAATTGAAATTGTGTGTTTAATTGCATCTTTAGTGCAGTGTTAATAATATCTCAACTACAGGTTGTAAAAATCACTAGAGGTAGCTAATCGTGCCAAATTTTTGGCAAGGGCACATACACCATCTGGCGTGTCGCTGCATATTCATATTCGCGAACCGAAGCGCCAACGCTTTGGTACGTCGAACGGTCACCACGGGGGTTTTGTTGGGTAGACCAAACACCTGCCCCAAGAGGCAGATTGCCATTGCGGAGAAATATGGCATAGATATAGTTCAGGTCTCGGTATTTTCTATGAACATTGAACTTTCCGTCGTAAAATCCATTTATGAAAACAGAGTAACAATGTGCGCCTCATTTCGGTATACCCATTTTTTTTATTATTCAAAGCCACATCTCATCAAATGATAGCAAATAACATATTAGGCAAGAATTTTCAAAACTGATCAAAGCAACCTTCCTATCTTGCCGTTCTACAAAGCTCTTTTGTTTGGGTTAACGTATTTCCCATTTGCAATATTACTTTCAAGATACTCGTGGGTCTTACATATAGTGCTTCAAATTGGTACACAGTAACATTTGTTATTTATATTATACTATAAAATGACAGCGGTAAAACCTACAGTCCTTCATAGTCAACAAAGTATCGGCTACAAAGAACATTTCATGTCCTTTTTTAGCGTAGTTAGAGAGTTTTCCGCAAACCACAATACAGGGATAATCTTGAAAGTGATAGTTGTCTAAAAATTTGGTATATAAATAAACTTGCATTTATTTATTCATTCTTTACTCTCATGTTAACAATAGCAATGTGCTTGGCCATTCACCTTTGGTCTTGATAATGACATTTCTGTTTCTACTAAATCAGTGCCTCAAGAACGGTGAATCAGTTGCCGCATTTGTAGGCATTGAGCAATACCTATTTTACTTCCGAAAATGAATTATGCATATCAATATTTCAGCATTTGACCAGAAAAATCTAGTGGCAGGTCCAAGATTTTGTTTTGGAGTGAGCTTATTTTTTGTTGAATGGGATGTTATATTGGTTCCTGAACGTGACAAAGTTTGATATAATTTGGGCTGGGGCGTGATCCGCGTGATATGCTTGAAAAAAGCAACTTCAGATTTCAATTGCAAAAAGTACGTTTATCTAACTGACATTAATATTTTCTCTATTCCATCGCTAATTACCAGTCTCCTTGGAATATAATGCAAATGACTAGGTATATTAGGCAGATAACATTAATTAGACGCAATTAATCTGTCTAATACAGGAAGGCATAATTACTATCTGCCGTTAGGTGACTTCTCTAATACAGTTTAATACGAATAGATTTTGGAATTTGAGATAATAAGCTTATCAATGCCGATGAACTTAGTGCATGGATTTGGCCGGTTTGAGGACTTACTAGTGAATTATATGGTTTATGGTAAGAAATCATTTTCAGAATTTTTAATCCCAATAGGTAGTCGATATCCCAAGCACTAAAACATTTTTGATTTATTAAAATTTTCTTAAGTTTGCTTTTTCAATACTTACAGTTATACAAAAAACAAAGTGCTAATACAATTCCTTTCAACTTCAGTTGGATGTAAACAAATCGACATTTTAGCACTCGTGTGGCCTCCATAGTCTTTTATGAATAGGTACGACCCAAACGGATTCGAAGACTAAGTAGATATTAATTTTTATTTATTTATTTTTATTTATACTCTCACATCTGAATCCCCGAAGGGGTAGCCAGAGGTGTAGATACGAGTATTACACCCACATTTCGCCATGACTTTCTAGGTCCCACGTAATAGGCGAGCCTATTGCCGTTAGATATTAATTTATTTATGGTTTTCTTGATTATACAAAAAAAATAGGTACGTCATTTATAGATATAAATTTAGAAAGCACTTTGATTCTAAATTGAAAAATGAATCGTTGTGCGTGTTTTCAGACTTTGCGTTTATAATGTGGTCAAACCACTTTTCGTAGTGTGTATCTCTATTTCTAGCTTTTAAGGATTATGGTTAACTTATATACTCGTTTGACGTCATGTGGTCTGATAATATTTTCTGATGTGATGGATAGTGATCCAAATAAGACAGACTAGGTACACAACCCCTTTGTGCATCGCAATAAGTTAGAAAATGTATGTATCTAATACGAATACCTACTATTTACAGTAAGTATACTGTATTAAGCTCTTCGCAAATAATAAGATATTTATTGTACAGTTTATTTTCTTACTGTCGTGATGGTATGCTGCAGTAGGCATGGTGACGCAATGCGGCACGCGACCCGCCAACTTTGCACTGTTCGAAACCTATTCAACCACAGACAACACAGATGTACACAACATCGATATTTATTTCCCACCGCTTTGTTTTATATGCCAAACTTTTTTCTTGTGAATTCAGACATGAAAGCTGTACTAAATTTAAATAAAACTGGCATAAAATAAAAGTTCTTTTTTTTAATGCGTGGGCGGACAGTAGCCTTATACAAAATGTTTTATAGGTCTTTGTTATAGGTTACTTAACTTTTAAAATATAAATGGAAAAAAATATGTAGAAAATATTTAAAATTTGTAATTTTATTTATTTTGTTGTGACATTGTTATTCTCTTTTGACATTTAAAATTACTTAAGTAATATATTATTATTTAATTTTTTTGACATTCTTAAATTGACATACAATAATATTTTTTGACATTTAAATATATGACATTTTATTGTTAAAATTTTTATAATTTTACATATTGTTTACAACATGTATTTTACTATGTATTAGCATGTAAAGTTGTGAGTACGATGTGGGCATTATTAAACATATAAGCAAATAGTTGTGGCAAACTGTCTGATGGCTTAGGCTGACATGCTTATGCATACACCTTCTGATGGCGTGGAGGCATAGTGATACAGATCGTGCTGGCTCCCTCAATCAAGGTTGAGCCGTACGATTGCTGTTGAATGCGGGCCATCAGTGGGCCGAGTCAGTCAAAAGCGTCAGATGATTTCCTGCATTGTACTTGCATACTAAACCCTTTTTTTTGTCTGGACTTTAAAATATCAAGAAAAGACTAAAGAAATTGAAGTGACAAAAAAAATAATGACTCTGAGTTTGTTTCGGCTTTTCTTCTCAAGAAGTCATTTAGCTAGGAAAAGCCGGCCTCATCTAGAATAGGGTTTTGACATGTATAAGTGTTGTAAACAACCAAAATGCAGAAATAAATATGTCTTTATGTCTTTATGTCTTTAAACATACGCCATTTGTATGGAAGTAAATTAATATAAAAGCAATATACATCTTTTGATGGGTTATTTTCTTAGGGCCCCTATCTCTGAGGCACCCGTACCGGAGGGCCCTGATTTATTTATGTCGTGGTAAACTCGATTAAACGTCTATTTAGCTTAAAAGTACCGTCAACAGCAACATACCGTTTATAAAATATTATTAGTTACTAAAATTAAATACTTAACTTTAAGGATCAGAAAAAAATATAAAGTTTTGCTTGGCTATAGTAAATATGATACTGAAAGAATACAAAGTAGCGTTTCTTAAGGCGATCACAGGTTTTGATTATTAACTCAATTGCTTCTTTTTTAATACACGATAATCCAAATATCTAGACTAAATAAAAAATTAACATAATTTTAATCAACTATAAAAATATTCAACATTAGTAACAACTTATAGTCATGGTACAGAAAAGTTTTAAGAAAATATTGGCAGTAAGTACATCTAATTTGAAAAATATTGTTGTCATAAATAAAATTGTAGAATATATTTGATATTATTGTAATATTATGTAATATGCTTTCAGTTCTTCTAATATCCTATTCTAATTGCTTTTACATTATGCTAATGTATTTTATTCAAACTTTATTAACCTCTAATAAATCTATGAGCTTGTGTTGTACAAAATTTCAAATTAAATACATACATACATACATAGACTCATGCCTGTTTCCCGGAGGGGAAGGCAAAGACTACGGAACGCCATTTGCAACGACCCTGACATATCTCTCTTGCTTCATTCGCTCCCATCAGATTCCTCATGCATGCTCTTCTGTTCAGGGTACTTCTAACCTGTCCTGTTTTTAGGATGTCTCCAATCCCAGAGAACGTCTGCCTAGGTCTTCCCCTTCGTCCTGTCCCATTCACACTTGCCTTATATATCTTGGTCAGTCTTTCGTCATCCATCCTCTCCACGTGCCCAAACCACCTAAGCATACCTATCTCGATGCTTGTCACTACATCTTCTTTTAACCCACAACACTCTCTTATCACACAATTCTTTACTCTGACAGTCAAAGACACACCAAACATAATTCTCAGTGCTCTCATTTCTGACACGTTTTGACTATTCATAAAAGCCTTCAAAGCTCCATTCACCCTATTACCTGCATACTTGATACTTGATGGCACGGGCTGTTTCCGCAACTCCACGTCTTGGCGTGTATTTTGCGTGCGGGTGGGAATGGTGTCGTCATTCGAGCCACCCCAGCTCTTCGAGGAAGGCCAGCAGACTCTTGATGTGGCCCACGGCCTCATTCAGGGTGCTGTATCTGGTGAGGTACTGCTGCCTGTACTGTGCGACCTCAGAGCAGACGAGGAGCAGGTGGGCTGCCGTCTCGTCTGCTGCCATACAGGCCCTGCACAGCGGGCTGTCGGTGATACCTATAGTAAATAGGTGTTTATTAAAGAATCCGTGTCCTGTGTAGGCGGCCGTGACTGTCCGTAGTTGTTGTTTGGACAGCCGGAGGTTTTGTTTGGCTATCTTACCGTCTACTGCGGGAAGAGCCTCCTTGGCCTGCCTACATGTTTCAATACCAATCCAGGACTGGTTGTGTTTGGTCCTGGTCCTATTTCTTACCAGGTTGCGATAAAAACCAGAAGGGAGGGGAATAATGGGCTCGGGTCCCACCACCTCTAAAGTGGCCCCTCTTCTGGCAAGTACGTCGGCTGCGTCATTCCCTCTTGAGCCACTGTGGCCCTTGATCCATTGCAGTGTTAATTTGTTTAGTTTACCTAACTCTGTTAGTTTCTGGTGGCATTCAAGCGTGAGTGCCGAGGTGATAGTATGGCTTTGGGGGCTGAGAGGACAGCCTTACTATCTGAGAGGATCCTAATGGATCGTTCCCTTACCTCACGTGCCATGATTGCTGTGGCAGCTAGGATTATGCCAAAACATTCGGCCTGGTAGACCGTGTTGTAGGCTCCCAGCGGTGCTGCGATGTTGATGTTTAGGTCCTCGGAGAATACTCCGGAACCCGTACCTGTATCCGTTTTGGACCCATCTGTGAAGATCGTGAGCTCGTTGTGGTTAACTACTCCTTCGTGTAGATCCTCGTACAGTTGGATTTTGTATTTCTTGTCGAAAACAAATTGTTTCGGTATGCGGTCGCTTATTGCTTGTGTGATAGGAACTTCTTTAAAGAGTGTATTTAAGTTGTTAGTGTGCGGTGTATTCGTGTCTTTCCAGAGCTTCAGGGCTCTTAGCCGGACTGCCGACATCGTTGCTTCCTGTTGTATGAACAAGTGCAATGGAGGCAGATCCAGCAACACTTCAAGTGCCGCTGTTGGCGTTGTTTTCATACAGCCCGTGGCCGCTAGGCATGCAAGTCTTTGAAGCTTTTGAAGCTTGTTGGCGGCCGTTATTAGGTTGGTCCTAGGCCACCACACTACTGCGCCGTAGCTTACCATCGGACGTATTATTGTCTTATAGAGCCATAAGACAATTTTGGGGGATAGGCCCCAGCGTTTACCTATCATCTTCTTGCACTGCCAGAAAATGATGCTGGCTTTATTGAGCTTATTTTCTATGTGGCTGTTCCATGTCAATTTGCTGTCGAGAGTGACACCTAGGTACTTGACCTCGGTAGACAGCTTAAGCTCTGTATCGAATAACCTGGGCAATCGGTAAGTACCCAGCGCGCGTTTGTGTGTGAACATAACTAGTTCGGTCTTGGTCGGGTTTACAGATAATTCGTACTCATTACACCACCACTCTACTATGCGTAGGGCTTGTTGGGTTAGGTCGTAAACTGTACTGGTTACCTTACCTGAGGTGAGTATGGTTAGATCATCTGCATAACCTATTGTATAGAAGTATCTCGCGTTGAGTTTGTCTATGAGTTCATTGATGACGAAGTTCCACAATAGCGGGGAGAGTACACCTCCCTGCGGGCACCCTTTAGTTATCAAGGCTGTCTGATTGTCGCCTTGCAGGCGCACTACCCTTTTGCTGAGCATGTTTTGGATCCACTGTATGAGCATCTGATCCACACCATGCCTGGCTAGGGCGTTGCTTATGCTGGAAAAGTTTGTCTTGTCGAAGGCTCCTTCTATGTCGATGAAGGTGCCCAGGCAGATGCTTTTTTGTTGTATAGCAGCTTCTATCTGGGCCACGACCTCATGTAAGGCCGATTCCGTCGATTTCCCTGAGCTGTATGCATGTTGGTTGGCATGTAAGGGTAGGTGCTTAAGAGCCCCACTTCTTAGTTCCCTCTCGCAAAGCCTTTCCAAGGCTTTAAGCATGAAGGAGGTCAGGCTTATTGCTCTAAAGGACTTTGCATGGGTATAGTCTGTTTTGCCTGGTTTTGGTATGAAGATTAGTTTGACTTCCCTCCACCTCTTCGGTACATATCTGAGGGCCAGGCTAGCCCTCATGATTGCCATGAGTCTTTTAAGGACAGGTTCCCCTCCCCATTGTAATAACCCTGGGAAGATGCCATCCAGTCCGGCTGCTTTGAAGGGGTGGAAGCTATCGATGGCCCATCGGAGTTTTTCTTATTTGACCACGTTGTTTGCGTGTCTCCATTCGTGTTCGGTCGCCACTGTTGGTGTATTGTGCCACGTTACTACCGGGGTGAGGACGCAGCCTGGGAAGTGTGTTTCGAGTAGGACGCGTCTTGTCTCCTCCTCCGATGTAGTGTATGTGTTATCCGGTTTACGGAGAGTACCTGGTGCAACCGTCGGTTGCTGGGCCAGTAGTTTCCTTACCCGGTTTGCTTGTTGGCAGGATTCAATGCTCCCACAGAATTTTCTCCATCCCATAGTGCGTCTGAATCTGAGGCATTTTCTGTAGTCTGATTTGGCCGCTTTATAAGCGTCTCAATCTGCGTCCGCGCTTGTGTTCATTGCCCTATTTAGAGACTTTCTTACCTTCTTGCGCTTACGTTCAAGTTCAGCGCCCCACCAGGGTTGTTTCCCCGGGGTTGAAGGCGGAGTGGTTTCCGGGCAAGCTGCATAATAGCTGTCTAGCATCGACTGCGTCAGTATACATACCTGATCGTCGATCTGTTCAGTGTCACCCAGTACCGGCGGCGTGGCCGTAAGGGTAAGTATCTCTTTAAGTAGTAAGACATACTTTGCTTTGTCAGTGTTGTGTGGTTTCCTGCGGGGCTGTGTGGGCTGTATATCGACTTTCATGGAGAAGCTGATCCATCTGTGGTCTGAGCATGATTACCTGCATTAACTCTTCTTTCAATTTCTTCTTCATTCTTACCATTCCTAGTAAACAGCGTACCTAAATATACAAAATCATGCACTTGTTCCAATCGTTGTTCATCGATCATAACGTTACAAGCCGTAACGCATTCCTCCTTTTCAAAAACCATAACTTTCGTCTTGCACACATTCACTTTCATGCCTCCCTAAAGCACCATGCATGATTGTTACCATCTCCTGCAACTCCTCCGCGGAAGACGCCAGTATTACCTGATCATCAGCATAAAGAAGGCATTTGACAAGTAACTCATTCATCCTTAATCCACAGTCACTATGTTTCAAATCTTGCAAACAACTGTCCATGAAGAGGTTGAACAGCCACGGCGACGCTACACGTCCCTGTCTCTCTGGTACTGGTCTCGATGGTAAATCGTTTATCCTCACACAAGCTCTAGAACCTTCATAAAGGGATTTCAGAGCTCGTATGAGGCTGCTTAAATACTTTCGTCTTATATATTTCAAACTCATCGTTTTATATATTATCATCGTCTTATATATGTCAAACTCATACATTTATGCACTTTTTATACCGACGGTACAAGTCGAAAATAACAGAAAAGTAATTTAATGAAATTCATTGTTTTCGGGGCTCTCCGAAACGTGTGCCACGGGGATCGGGACTCTAGCCTCTAAGGGAAAAACCTCTTTTGATCAAGTATAGAATAGGCAGTAGGCAGCAAAAACAAATTTTAATTATACCTACCTACTTAATTTGTAAATTATTAGAGAACATATCCTACCCTAAGATTATATTGCGGGTCTAATATTCGTTATATGGTTTTTATCAATTAGAACTTAGTCACAATGATATTATTGCTACTAGACATATGTAGACATCGCCGGCTCTGCCCGCGTTAATAGCACTTTTCACTGGAACCATCCTCTAGAATCACCCTGTCTAGGGGTAAAAATCTAAAAAATGTCGACTAAATAATTAAACTCGGTTACAAAATAACTAATGGTTAAATTTGGGTATGTCAATAAGATTATATCTATCAAAATGTAATAGGGTCACAACGTTAACCGTTTGCTGAAGCCGAGTAATAACAAACCAAGTAAACTATATCCGTTATTTGTAGTTTATATGGAACTGTCTAACCACACTATAACAAGGCGGTTTGAATGTCAACGACAGTATTGACATTAGGAATAAACATTAGCGTTTTATGAGGCCGCCAGCATTTCCATCGTTTATTTTGTTGCTTGTTTGCCTGATATGGAAATATTGATTATATTTTTTCAGAATTATCCGCAGAATACAATTGGCTTACATAATAGTTTGATTGTTGAAGATGTTTAACAGTTCAATAGCTATGAAATAGGTATTACATAGCCTTGCATTGGTTACGGAAGGATGATCAACCGTCAATAGAATAATAGCTGAAAAACTAACGAGTTGCAGTTTTCATGTTCAAGAAGCTTCATGTTTTGGATCTTAACAAAATCATTTGATGATATATTGATATCATCTACGATATCTCCTCGTACACGTATTTCTTTTCCCTCAGAGAAATAGAATGTTCTAGAATGTGCCTGAGCACTCATTTATGGATGCTTGCTTAAAAAGAATAGGAAAGAGAAGGACCGCTAACTTGATATGAATTCATCGAATTCAAAATATTATAGAGACCGACGATCTGGTTAAGATTGCGGGAAGCGATTCGATGCGGACGGCACAAGATCGATCTGTGTGGAGAACCTTGGGGGACGCCTATGTCTAGCATTGGACATCTCTAGGCTGACATGCTGATAAAGTTGATTTGTCTGATTCTCTGATAATTAAATAAGTTACTGAAGAACTCACGTATTGATAAGTATATATTTTATATGCATAATCGTCCGAGTGTTATATCCATAGAAATATAAATATATCTATGGTAATATTCGTGTTTCATGCAAGACTTTCGTAAGTTACTATGTGAAGGTATATCTAAAACAGACAGGGACAAGACAACTGTCTGTAGCAGATGTGTATTATCAGATCTGCTAAAACAACACTCGGTGTTTGTATCTTCTGTTTACATAAAAAACTATGTACTATACGTACAGCCAAAACTGTTGGGCGCGAGAATCTGATATTTGGCAGTTATGTTCTATGGGGACCCTAGTGAGTGCACTAAGAAGGGATTGCCCGTTATTACCAGTGGATCATTACCTTCATCAAAGGAGAGGCCTAGTCCAGCAGTGGACTGTTAAAGGCTGATAATGACCAGTGGATCTTAGTGAAGCAATCAAAATAAGAAAAATGTGCGGGCGTAGGGCTAGAGAACGCTCTAGTTTAAAATATAATAGTGGCTTATGGTTTTAAAAACGATCACATTGTTTTTATTACAGACACGTTCGTGTTGTCAATGTTTACGACAATAAAACAATGCTAATAGTTTTAAACGTTGATAAATAACAGTAGTTTGAAAGTTTTATCTAAAACTATGTGGTACCTACGAAGTAATTAATGATTTAAATGCGGTAGTACCATCAATGCCATTCTGTTGACGTTTATAATCAGGAAATACTTTCTAAACACCATATTGAACTGATGTAATTATACGATGTTATCGAATGAATAAAAGTACTACACAGAACGAAGAAGCTGTATGATCCTAACACATCGACGACGCTATTCGGAACACATCATTTCTCACTTTTTGGGCTGTTACCAGCCAATAGAACCTACACCTTACATTAAATAAAGCCATTAGCATACATTAATAGTGACAGTTATCTGCTTGTACGATTGCTTGATAAAATAGTCAGTCACAAAGTAGGCAAGGCAAATTGGTTATGGTGTCGACCCTACAGTGATTATAGTCTATTCTATATTAATATTATGTGTTGGTATTAGCAAAAAGGTTAGATTTTTTACAGTAATAGGAGTCTTTCATTCTCAGTATTCATTTAGCGTGCCAAGTCCTGGATAGAGATTTACCAGATTTTATTGTTTTCCAAAAATATTATCTCTATTTTATGACTTGTTACATTCGATTTATTGCTTCAATAACCTACATTCTTATAAAAATATCAAGTTATCTACTGCATGCACTGATATTCAGATATTGTCAACTACCTACTGGGTTTTTATCTATCTCTTAAGTATTTTATCACCACAAATGTTATCTCGCGAAATTTAGTTCTTTATTCTTATCTGTTTATATTTTGTATAAGTTACTAGGTGTGCAAGTATTTTGGTAAGAAGCTACTTACATGTCATTATAACGATGCTGCGACGCTCTAAACTAGAACGATGTATGATCTCAAATGGTAGCGTCCTCGTGCGTATAACTTCTTTTACTTTTACTTTTGCGTATAACTTTGCGTCTGGTACAACCAAAGGCCAACCGAGAAATTTTTAAACGCCGTAAGTTAGAACATTGCTTACAATAATTAAATCAAGCCATTCATACGCATCATCGAACTTTTTCAAAAATGCTTGAGGTTTTATGCCAGATTTCACATGCAGCACAAGCCGAATTTGAGGATGTACGGTTCCTACTACCACTATTCACACAACCCATTCATGCAGAAACCAGCCATACGGCACCATTCATATAAATCTCGACCGGAGATAAACAAAGAATCAATACAACAGTTACCTTTCTCTAAACGCATATTGTAAACAAGAAAATTCCTCACTTACGCCACTCTTAATACCGTAACGGGGTTACAAAGTACAATCGTGGGACACTACTATCGTAACTTACTTAGCAAGTAAAGGTGTTGGACCACTTGCAAGATAAATGTGTATCTGATTGTCACGCACCGCACGAACGCGCATCACGGCGGCGGCGTTTATTTGTATGAAACGTGAGCGTTACCGCTCCTATCCGCGTTAATTCGAGATTTTAGAACTCGTAAACAGTAACTGTGAATGGGAACCCACCAATAAATCAGTGATGAACAATACTAATGGTTTAGTTACTTTGATTACTTGTAAGAGGTTACCTAAGGTTAATTTATTATTAAATGAAGGCTCTATCGTTATTATATTATTTTAAAGAAAAGCCATGCACTAGGCAAATTTCCTATATCGCGGAGATCTTTATAAACAATCAAGCAACGTGCACATTATTACACCCATTTCTAAAGACTAGACAACCATATGACACAAGGAACAGCTCCAGACTCGAAACAACAGTTTATGCATCACATAGTGTTGTTTCGTGTGGAAATCGAACCCACAACACTCAGCGCAAGATTCCATGAAGATAAGACCGCGTATACCACTAGATATGTTTAGTTAATATAGGTAAATATGTAAAAGATCTACATTATTTTGATAAGAGAACCTATTAGATAAGTATCCCGAGCGGACGAGAACTTTTCACATGAAGTTCCTATTTAGGTAGGCAATCTAGTTGGCAAGTATGTTGGGCTCAAGTTGATCAATGTTAAACTTGTGATTAAAATATCTTAGAAGAAGCGGGTTTAATAAAATTGACTTTACAAATTGTAGTAGGTACTAGATTAAGCACACTGATGTCCTTTTTATAGTTATTTAATTTCCTTGTTGCTCCATTGTGGTGGACGTGATTAACATTTAAAGTCTAGTTAGGGTAACAATGCATTTAATTAATAAAAATACAAGGTTAGGTATAATATAATGTCGATTTTTACGACACTGCGTATAGTATCCGAACAACAAATCGGCAGTAAGTGAAGGCACTTTATATTATCAAGTATAAAAAAATGGATATATGCTTTTTTATCATTATGCTTCCTTAATCTTTAATATGCGTCTAATCGGAAAGACCATCCGAATCGACACATTTAAAAAAATACTTTGGTCCATTCGCACCGTTCCACCAATGCGAAAAGTCCCATTGAGAAACAGTAGGTAGGTACTTGCACGATTCGCAGCGCGGTTGGTATTGCACTTGGCGCGAAACGACTATTTTATATCGAAATTATTTTATAACAGGTATTTAACAGAATAACTACCGGGAAAGTAAATCAGGTCAGATAATCATTTTCATAAATGTTTACTTTCAAAATGTTACCTCAATGTTTCAAAAGGATAAAGGTTCGTAAACCGAACTTTCCCTTTATGATATCAGAATGGATACGAACAATTATCCATGCAACAGCAGTTTTAATTGCGTGACCGAATCACGTCCGTCCGTAGGTATTCTGAAGTGTGACTCCAAAAGTAATCCTGTACAGGATTTACGAAAGTTTAATTTCACAAACTCGAATAGGATATGCAAAAGTGAAATTAAACTTGAATGAAAAAGAAAGTATTTCAACTCGTTTTTACATGCGATGCTATCAGATTCAATTGTTGAAACATGTGTCACTTGCATGCCTGGCAAAAGTAGTATCTACAAAAAATAATGTCGTATAAATAATTATATCCTACCTATACCTACTATGGTAACATAAAGTAAGCACGATGCATTCGTAGTATCACAGAATTTCACAAAATTAATTGCAGAATCAAAACCTACCATGTAGCGAATAGAATACGACTCATTTAGATAACATTATGGCTGATAAGTTTAGCAGTAGTCGCAACAAGGGTCGTGAGATCAAACTTGAGCTGAATATTAATGCAGGCATCAAACTGGGAATGCTTTAGTAATAATTTTCGAGTTACTATAAGTATTTAAACTATGCAATCCATGGTACCTACTTAAGTGAAATAAAAAGTCAACGATGAAGCAAAAACCAATACCTGCTCCATAAACAACACCGTTGCTACAAACTGAGTTTTCTATAGGTAATTATGTCGCCACTTCATTAAAAGTATACTTAATTGAAAAACCTGCAACATCCATTTATAATTTTTATAGTGCATTGCATTCCAAAAATAGCCAACCATCCCGCCTACGGCAATTATCGTGCGGCTAATAAAAATAATAAATAAAATACAAACATTCAGCCAGTCTGGGCACGCCTTTATTAATCGCCTCGCGTGCTTCATCGTCACACTTGTCAGAACTGTCTGGTTAAAAAATTAACGCCAGGATTGCTAAATCCATATTTCAGGTAGAAAACTGAAACATTGCATTGTTTGAAAACATGCCAATTACGTTATTTGGTAAACTCGATGAAATATTATAAAATAACGTAGTCAGCCTTTCTAGGTATTTTTTATAAAAAGTGACCAGTAAATGTTTGGTTAATTGTTATACCTACGCATTTAAATAGAGCTCATAAAGCTCCGAAAATTATTTACAATTTTCTTACCTATGTAAGTACAATTTACTCGTCCGTGTGGTGACGGATTAAGAATATGGATTGTCACCACCCCATATCATCCCATGGGTGTCGTAAGAGCCGACAGAGGGAGCATTTTATGCAGATAACTGCACTGTAAGAGAAGGAAAATTTGATACAAACCCTACACCAACCCGTTTGGCCAGTGTGGTATAGTAGGCCAATTTCTCCTTTCAAAGGAGAGGCCTAGTCCAGCAGTGGACTGTTAAAGGTTGATGATGATGACTTACCTATGGAGTTATGGACCAGAAGTTAGACTTTTCATAGTCGGTGTATAGGTACTTTGTGGTCCAAAAATAGGTAGTTATGTATAGTATGTAATATTATAATCATCATTATTTAAATCGCAGGACAAGTGAGTTTATATCTGACATATTAATATCATCGTAGAGCCTATATCTACTACTGAAGACGACATGAAATTTGAGCAGCAAGAATCTTTTGGGAAGTTGGCACCTACTACGGAAGACATTTTTAATCTTAATATATAAAATCCTTGCGTTACTGACCGACTGACAGACACGCTGCAGCCAAAACTATTGGGCTCAGATGTTCCTTGGGGACCGTAGAGGTGCACTAAGAAGGGATTTCCCGAAATTCCCACGGGATCGGCCAAAACGGGTAAATTAAAAAAAAATGCAGGCGTAGCTGCTGGCGTCCTCTAGTATTCCATAATTAAGAAGGTAATAAACTAAGGTTGGGAATACGATGATTTTGAAGCTGGCACTTTGAAAATATGTCAACAGCAAGTGCATATGTAGGTATAGGTATATAGTAAATATATTAGCATGCGTAATAGACCATGAAATTGCTTGTTAATTTTTACAAAATTATAATGACCTGCTATGTAAAACCAATCGAGGTAAAATTCTCACTTAAACGTTAACTACGTACCCATTACTTAACTAACGCCGCTTCGGTTGTAAATCAATTATCATACACAATATGAAATGTATAGTTTATATAATTAAATTTAATTGGATAAACTGTTGCGTACACATAATCTAGATTTAAATAAAATTACACAAATACATGTGTGACCTCGCAAGCGGTCGACAGTAAGTAACAAAAAGGTGTAGTCAGATTGAAGGACATGCATACATAGACTCACACTGCTTGCCCGAACGGGTAAGCAGAGACTACGGATCGCCAAGATTGAAAGAATAGCAACAATATGAGGATCAATTGAGAGAAGGTACCGAAACTTGAGGTACCCAGAAACCGAATAACCCAGCCGAAACATCAGGATGATGGTAATCTTATGAACCTCTGTACCTAAAATATTTGCACAGTATCTAACGACCATTTTCAATATTCGAACTATAGATAGATCTGTAGATTTTAGATTCGTGTTTGACATATTTTGTATGGAGCTTATGTCAAAAACTGTCAAAAACGAATCTAAAATCAACAGATCTATCTATAATTCGAATATTGAATTCCGTAGTAAGTAGGTAGTTTCGATATAAATAAAGTATGGTAAAAGACTAATCGTTTTCTTTTACTAATGCCGTGGCCGTTGCTAGCAAGTCCTACAAGAGTATGATGTTTTTGTCTACAACCTTTCGCAGTAGTTGAGAAGTGCTCAACTCAGCCTCTCCTACTTTGCTTCATAGTAACATTGAGTGTCAATAGGAGAGTTTGGCGGTTTGGTTTACAAGGTTAAATGTCGAGTTTTTCATCTCTTCGCAAATATGCTATTTGCTTCTTATTTTTCTAAGAGGTGACCTCTTAGGACACTCATGGATTGAAAT
Organism: Euclidia mi; assembly: GCA_944739405.2. Taxonomy (NCBI): domain Eukaryota; kingdom Metazoa; phylum Arthropoda; class Insecta; order Lepidoptera; family Erebidae; genus Euclidia; species Euclidia mi. Next base: position 37,122,204 of record OX123197.2, read on the forward strand.
AGAGTGGAGACATTTCGTATTCTTAATCCGTCAACTCACGGATCCGTACGATTTTAGCATCACCTACTTTTCGGAATTTTAAACATTAGACCTAAACATTTTCAGGCATCGTAATCGTATTTGAAAACCAGTTTAATGAAATTCTGCATTAGAAAACTAAAACTAAGGTAAGATATTTCTTACCTTCGTTTTAGCTTTAGCTTTCTATTAAAGCTGGTGAGTAAAAGCAGTAGGTAAGCTAGCAAGCTAGTAATTAGGCCAGCTAAAGTAGCAATCAAGTGCACTTTACGACTCATAAATGTTACTTTACCTCTCAAGCTGCACAAGTACCATGTAAATATTATATAACTAAGTGTCATTGTAGACTTTTCTTAGTTAATAAGGATGATATAACATATTATTGCCTTGCGAGGTGTTGAAGTACCTTTTCATAAAAGATCATCGCATAATTAAGTACCTATGTGGTTTGATGTCTGTAGTCTGTCTGTATGTCATTAGACACAGGATTATTCCAAGTATGGGTTGGTTCCAGGAAGCGTTGGCGAGATGAGCTGAAGTTGGACAGTGATAGCTGGTGAGAGGAGTGGGACCCTTGGAGAATCTTAAGAGAGACCTTTGCCAAACAATGGGCCAGCACAAAAAATGGTTGAGGGAAAAATATGATAAAGTTACTGGTTAATAAAAATGTTTAGTTCGGCTTTTGGTAAAAAGTACTACTTCAGTTAGAAGCTGTGCTGTGTACTGAAAAGACCATTATCTCAACAACACCAAGCCTAAAGAAACCATAAAAAAATACCTATACGTTAAACCTACCTAAAGTGTTTGGCCTGCAAAATTGACCCCACACAGCATTAAGGTAGTTGCTACAGATCAATGCTACACAGCCTCAGGCGTTTCGCTGTCAAACTTCGGTAATAACACGTTTGGTCGTCGCTTATTCTTTTTTTGCTTAAGATTCCAGGAAATTGACGGATGTGAGCGTGAATCACAACGTTTAGCATTTCTTTGGACGGTAAAAAAACTAGTAAACTGCGACATTGTAGTCGTAGATGCGAGTTAACGCCAAGCGGGGGTCACGTTTTTGCGCCGTGAGAAATTTATTTTATCTATTTAGTATTACGGCACGCTGTACGGACTCATTTTGCACGTTTTACTGTATAATTTAATAAGGTTTATTAGATCCTGTATTATAGTGCTTCTAGTTGATAGGTTTAAACGTTAACCAGCACGGAAAAGTCACACACATGTCCAAACAAGACCGCTTGCTTGTAGGTCCAACCACAAAGACAGATACTTATTTATAGTATTTTATCATCATACAGTGTGTGGTATTGCACTCATATTAGATCTGTAGGTTTTAGGCCTGCCTGATAGAGTCTGCCGAACGTTTTGCTTTAGTCCTGGCTATGTTGGTGTTTATTACATCGCCCTAAAGTATTTAATAAACTTTACTGACGAATCTACCGAATGTTTAGTGCTATTGTTGCTACTAAGTATTTTTAAACCTAATATAACTTTGTCCAATATGTTATTACCTAACTTAAAACCACTTTTAATTTTGTTTCTGACCAACATAGGAAACAACTATATTTATGAACTATAAGGTATAAAACAACTTGTGTTCTTAGTAAATAACTAAGTATAAATAATTATATATCTTTGGATTCAGATTGAATCAAACCGATAGCCATAATTTACTTACTTATTGACCTCCAAGTTACATAGACTAAAATATGTACGAGAAGTTTAGTCCTTGATTCAACGGAATAGCATAAAAAGTTCAGTTGAATTAGCAATGATTACTCATGGTTAGTTCACTTAGTTCTAGTTCCAAGAATGTGTAAAACAAGGATTCACGTCGCCGCTGTTTGCTTATGTTTTCTCAAGTGTATGTATGTCATATGTTTTTTCGTACCTTACGAGTTGGAAGCCAGCCGCAGACGACAACTGCAAGCGAACGTGTCGCCCCGCCCGGACGGAAGGTATTTCATAAAAATTTACAGAAAACAGTAGTTCGCGGCGACACGTCGGCGTCGCTTGCTGTTGTCGTCTGCGGCCGGCTTCCAACTCGTACCTTAATACTCTACAGATGGCCAAAGGCAAACACACACATAGACTCCATGACACTTGTATACTGACTTCTTATTCCAACAGCTTGTAAATGCAGTGATGTGATCCAGCGCTTAATGCGTATTTTAAAGATACATAGGTAGTTGTCTACTTATTGGCATAAAAATATCACTTAAAAACTAAGTAATTCAATATACCTTTTGTACATCTCTATTATAAATATTTTCAAATAAACTAGTGGAATTAACCTGGCAGCAGTCGTCCCGCCTGTCTCAAAAATCAAATTTAGTAAAATTTCACCACCATCTTCAGGGTCCAAAACTATTTGCAAACTACCCAAGAGCCTATTGAATTGTCACAAACACACGTGTTACAAAATAATTATACATAATAATACGCCTTTAATATAACTCTACTGTCCTTAGCAGTGCCTGAGCTCCAAACCTATTTGTGCTCTTTTGTCTCATGGTCGGAAAATAGCCTATCTACCTATTTCCTTAACATTATTTTTGTATAGTGATCTCATTTTCGTATGCATTAACGTGTAGCTAACCACAAAAAAAACTCTTTTCTGTAAGTATAATAATAATTTCGTCCATCGAAAATATTTTAATGTCTTATCTATTGAACTTTACCTTTCTCAGAAACAGCTACAGTACTGACAAAAATGGTAAGGTACAGGTAAAGGACTAATTTGCTTGCGCATCGCTTAAGAAGAGGACATGTTAGTATATTATACAATTATACACCTTACCTACATGCAATTGCTCGTGCATACTAAGAGGATAGAGGTAGGTGAACTTTTTTCAACAGCTTTCAGCGAGAGTTTTACTACCAACAGAGCATAAATCTGTATATATAAAATCCTTGCGTTACTGACTGACTGACAGACAAGCTACAGCCAAAACGATTGGGCGTAGAAAGCTGAAATATGGCATGTATGTTCCTTGGGGACCGTAGGGGTGCACTAAGAAGGGATTTCCCGAAATTCCCACGGGATCGGCCAAAACGGGTAAATTAAAAAAATGCAGGCGTAGCTGCTGGCGTTCTCTAGTTTATAAAATAATAGGAAAATATTTGAAAATATTACGTAGTATAATAGACCATAGTTGTAACTATTTGTTTAATACTTAAGCGTCACTATGGCTCAGAATGTACCTACCCATTACAATATATTTTATTTATTCATAGTCCTGAGTCGAATGCAAGGTTAATCAAGATTACATCGTGATAAGGATTTCAATCAATAAATACTAATACCTACTTTATAATATTCATGTACTTACCTATGGAGTACAAAAAATAATAGGTGTACCTACTCACTGCGATGCCGTACAACAAAGCAACAAATCAGAATAAATTTTGCAAATCAGGCAGGTTTAGATTCTACTGCTATTTGTCAAAAGATTATTAATAGAAAATATGCTGTAGCTCTGCCCATGTCATATTTTTGACAGTGGGAGAGTTTTAGTAAATTAAAGAGGTCAATAATATTAGTAAAATGGTAACCATTCGATTTTTTTTTATCAAATACAGCGTGTTCCTATTACTGAATATTATGCCTCTTCTCATAAGTGAGAAGAGGCCCGTGCCCAGCAGTGGGACAGTAAAAAGGGCTGATGATGATGTGGATATGTTGTATGACAATTTCTCAATGATTAACTTAAAACCAGAAATACGCAACATTTTGCTCAACGTTCGATTTTAATTTCTGGAGCACAAGTAAATGACAACGAACTACAAATTTGTTTTTGTGTCAGAACTTTTTCAACATATCAAAGACCATTGCTGAGATTTGCTTGTAGCTGTGAATATCATAAAGAAGCAGTCACTATTAGGATCGTCGGGGGGTAGCGAGGAATGCTTCAGTGAAACCCTACCCTCCGACACATGGGTACATGAGGAGCACGGGTTGGTTTTTAGTCAGTAAGAGTCTGACAGTCCCCTTCGTCCTTCCCCCCCCCAGGGCGAAGGGACTCCATGAGGATTTTCCAACCAGACACCAAAAAAAAAAGTCACTATTTAGGATCAAAGAATCCTTGCTACTTATTATCTTAAATATGTACGTAGGTGTAGATGTAGATAGATTAAAACACGGACGCTGATATTTGGCGATGCAACATCAACATAAGCGCACTCGCAAAAACGCCGAGCGTGTCTTCATCTTAAAATGTTCTTATGAGCTAAAAAACGCAACCGACATTGAACTTGAATCGCTTCTTTTTCCTTAAATGTAGAGCAATGCCATTATTTTTTCTTCGCAGTCATTGGTGCATTGTCTTCGCGGTGTGGTTAAACTAATGGACCGTTATGGCGCGACCGGACGCGAGGCCGCCTCCTGCATACAAACACCTCGTTTTATTTGTCATCCTTCGTTATAGTAGCAGGTGATCAATGAAATCACTGTTAATAAATAATCACAGCAAATTTGATAGCTAAATTAGTAACCGCAATCAAGGGTTTTGTATTATTCGAAAAGGTAATAAATTTTTCATGTTAATCTTTCGCTTTGTTTACGTCTTTCCGATAAAGTTTATGTCACTTTTTTGCGGTTTATGTTGTTCGATTTTATGATAATATACGTTCCATAGTCATTAATTCGATTAATGTAGCTATAGTCCTGTTTACAGGGACTTGTTGTTTGAATTGTTAATTATCGCTTGCCCCGTGCCTCGGAGAGCACTTTAAACCGTCACTCCCGGTTGTCATGAAGATCTTTGACGGTCATTACAGGGCGTCAGTACCTTCTAAATAAACTGACACTAGTGTAAACCATGGAATATCCTGTCCCTTCGGGTTGCAGAGGTCAGACAGGCAGTCGGTCTGTGGAAAAGCTGATATTCAGCCAAATCCAGTTAGACTAGGAAGCGGACCCCAGATTGAAGAGGATGATGAGTCCTGTTTACAGGGCATAATCAACACTTACGCTTTATAGACTGACTGTTAAATTTTTATCTAGTACTATGTTTGTAACGCCTGTCTATTGATACGTTTGTGGATGGATGCCCTATTCGAGCACATTTAATTGATTCTAAAGACGATTCAAATATATTCATTCACTGACAATGAATAAATCAATCAAAGTCAGTAATTAATTTAAAAATAAAGCAGGTAGAGCTCTATTGCATTTTAAATTATTTAACCGTACCTTATAAGAAACGAGGATCACTAAAACTCAGTCACGGTTATAGTAACGTAACAGTTTTTCAATCACTTCTTCATAATAATATTATAGCAGTTTTGTAGGTACGCTGTATGAATAATTATGTTCGTTGCAAATGGTGAACTGTTATTTAACACACATAATAAAGCCATAAAACCGTGTAGGCGTTTATCGAATACCTCGTGTGATTATGACACGATTAGTCACATTTGTGATATGTAAGAAAAATAAAGTGAAAATATATGAATAATAGAATTATATATTGGCATGTAAAGTCGTAGTCGCTGTTATATACAGGGTGTCACAAGACCCATCACCAAGCCGAAGTCTTCTCGTTGTGGACATCATGCCAAGTCATACTAACCAAGAATAATACCTGGGAAACGTTTTTTTTTTAAGCTTTCACATTTTTTAAACCGCAATTAAAAGCGCGCGCGTGCAATGCTCGAAATACCTACTTAGCCATGGGGTCATAGGGCATCTAAAGAACATGTAGGCGGGGTAAATGCATCGATTTTGTACCTAATTAGAAAAATTCCATACTAACTTTGAGCCTCAATATCTCCTGAACCAGTAATTTCCCAGGTATGGTGCCCAAGTAAAAAATGTTCGTAGTGATTGGTACAACATGGGATTTCAGTTTTGGGTCTTTTTACAACCTGTATATAAACGTTATTGTAGATTTTCTTGTATTAAGGGTTCGTTGTGCGATGATGTTATTAACGGCCATTTTCAATATTCGATCCACACATGGATTTTGAGATTCGAAATTCGTGTTTGACATATTTTGTATGGAGCTTATGTCAAAAACAAATCTAAAACCTACAGATCTATCTATAGTTCGAATATTAAATTTCGTAGTAAGTGAATTGTTTGCAGGATCGCAGGTAACCGTCACGTTACCGATCTACCTTCCACGGCAAGGTACGCTAACCGCGGTCTGTGTTGCTCCGCTGCAGGATCTCTCAACGGACATCGCGGCGGTTTTAGTGGGTTTGAGCCGAATGTCTGTGGGTCACAAACACCCCCTCTGTACATATGAAACGTAAATAACTCGTTGCAGAGTAAATACGTACATTCCTCTTAAGGGACAGCATTTATTAGTTCATTTCTTAATTGCTTTTTTGTATTTTTGAATAAGACTACATTGACCATGTTTTTCAGTACTATTTTAGCTCTGCCTTTGACAATAATCATGGTATAACACATAGATTGTAATACTTTGAAGAAAAAGAATTTTCTTTATGCCATGCATACCTATTACCTACCTATGTAATTACTCTAAATTAGATATAACTAGTGACCCGCCCCGGCTTCGCACGGAAGCAATAGGTACATATAAACCTTCCTCTTGAATCCCTCTATCTATTAAAAAACCCGCTTCAAAATCCGTTGCGTATTAGGGACAGACAGACAGAAGACTGACTTTGTTTTATACTATGTAGTGTATGAAAGTTGTATTTAAGATGATTTTTGTGTTAATATTGCTGGTGTGCTTATTAAAATAAATAAATGAATAGTATACTAATACCTTATAAGTAGCGATCAAAACGACCTAGTTCCTTTTTGTACAAAAGCTGATAGAACCTTAACTCTTAACCAAATCGACCCCTAAATTGAAAGAAGAAAATTTTCTCTGTCGATTTCGTTTTCGACAAGAAAATGCACCATATTTTATTATTATTTATACTTTAATAACATTTTCCGAGACCATTTCCCGAGTAAGAACCGAAAATGATTTCACCGAAACCTATTACGGGGATATAAAATGGTTACCTTATGATTCAATTGAGTTCGTGTTCGACATATGTAGTAAATGTACCTACCAAATCTCATACAGATCCGTTGCGTGATTGAGTAAGAAATATTTTGGAATCTTTACAATATTTTTATTAAGTTCAAAAAGCCTGTTAAGCGTCTGAGCGACTCAATCTTTAATATCTTTGAGGAAAATAGTTATAGGCTATGGTATAGGTATAGCGTCAGTTAATATCCGTAGTTCCTACTATTTACTATAGGGCTTGCTGCCCAACAATTTCCTTTTGTTCTTTCATATTTGCTACCGTTTGAATTGTGCAAAATGGCGTTGGACTAGACTTAACTGTCGCTGAAAGTCATAGGTTGTATGCCGCCAGCGTTTTAGAAGATATCTAGTAAAAAGAGGCTAATAATTAACGAGCTACGAAAGACCTCTATAGTCACTTGCATTTACAATGGCTGAGTCGCCGCTCCTTTTAAAATATGAATCACAGGGCTACGATCTTAAGCAAATGTATTTCATAATGTTTTATTTTATCTGGCCAGTAATTTAAACGAGGCTTATCAAATCAAAATATGTTTTTTTTTGGTCCCAGTGTCATAAAGAAACAAACATTACAGTTTCTTCTGACAGCACACCGCATACTTAAAGAGGTCAAACCTGTCGTTTTTACGGCAACGTTATTAAGATAATGGCGTTTACGTGTATACAGTTATGTAAAATTAAATTTAAATGAGTTCCACCTCCTTCCTGCTTTACATACAATATACACAAGCTCATCAAAACGGTACTTACAAATTGATTAGACTTTTCAAGTTATTGATTCAAGTTGCCGGTTTGTTTTTACAAGTTATGTTGTCTACTTATGGAAATTGAATGATGTAAATATAAACTTACAGCTGTTTATATGCACTTACTCATAGGCAGTGCTGAATTTATCACTCCTTCAACGGAATCTAGATCTGAATGTCTGATGTGTTACCTACTAATATTGATGGATACCAGAAATCCTTCATTGTTCAGATATTTTGTTTATTGTTGTTCGGCTTTTGACTTAAGCCAAAGACGTTATACTGCGTCCATCATAAATGCACGAAGAGCTAGGAGTAAGCTAATAATAAAGACGTAGTAAGTAATACCACAAATAATATTATAATACTGTAGTAGGTAATACGTATCTATGTACGACACAATATATTTTCTAACTTCGAGAAGCGCGAATTTGTCAAGATCATTCACAGAACGTACCTATACCTAGACATAATTTCGTTATGATCCAGTCAAAATAGACAAAAATAAGTCATAACCTAGACATAATTCTTTAATTACTTTGTTCGCCATTATGCATCAGTTGTCAGGGTCAGACTTGCTCCAATATTGAATCAAATACATCAGATGGAAATATTTATGATGTTAATGAAAAGACAATTGATGCATCCCTTTTCTTAGAAACGAGAACAGAAATTCTGCAAGAAGAAGAAAATAAGATGAAGAAATAATTGTTGAAGAAGAAGAATTCGACAATTAAGTATAACATTTAAAAGAATACAACCTATTCCACTTTGATCATTAGCAATTACCATTCTTTAAATCAATAGGACACGATCTGATCAAACTTTCTATAATACAATGGATCGTGGAGTATACCTACTACCTGGGAAACCACGTTAAAAAAATGCGCCATGAACATTACTTACCATGAGCAGGTATGAACCTCAAATGTGTGCATATTGTGTTAAATATGAATTTTGTAATTGTTAAAACCGCGATATCTCATGAATGAAAGGTGAGTCGTACGAGAAAAATGTGTGTACCATTTTTGTAGAAAATTGTATGATCAGCAAGTTTTGTCTGTACTATTTTCACGTAAAATTTTCTGTTATCCAGAAAAATTGAAAACCTTAATTTGGTATGTTTGGCCTTGGATAAAAAATGATTGCGGAGGTCGGATGGATGGGGACTTTTAACATTTTATTTATAACTAGAGGACGCCAGCAGCTACGCCTGCAATTTTTTAAATTTTACCCGTTTTGGACGATCTCGTGGGAATTTCGGGAAATCCCTTCTTAGTGCACCCCTACGGTCCCCAAGAAACATATATGCCAAATTTCAGCTTCCTGCGCCCAATCGTTTCGGCTGTAGCGTGTCTGTCACTCAGTCAGTAACGCAAGGATTTTATATATGACTAGAGGACGCCAGCAGCTACGCCTGCATTTTTTTTTATTTACCCGTTTTGGCCGATCTCGTGGGCATTTCGGGAAATCCCTTCTTAGTCCACCCCTATGGTACCCAAGGAACATACATGCCAAATTTCAGCTTCCTGCGCCCAGTAGTTTTGGCTGTAGCTTGTCTGTCAGTCAGTCAGTAACGCAAGGATTTAATATTTACAGATGATGTATTTAACGTCTCTGCCAATTTTCAGCTCTATGCGAATTTTGTCTAGGTCAAGTGTCTATTTTGACTGGACTATTAGTCGTCAACCAACGACATTGAACATGTACACGCTTCATTTTTTGCCACATAAAAAACAAACATCAATTTCCACGCCATACCACAGATTTAATTTGGACTAAACAATTTATTTCCATTACTGTTTCTGTCTTACTCACGTGGCTAATTTCAAGTAATTTTCCGTAATACAAATATAATGGATCCAGTAATTTCGACAGTTCGTTTCAGTTCGGTTACTTTGTGAACATTCAAAACCAGAGTGGTCACGTCAACGCACACAACTGTGTTTCTGTTCATCAATACACATATTTGTTTGTGTGCGTCAACCGAATACAGTTACCTAATTAAAACATGAATGGCACGCCGCGGCATGTACGTGAATTGACAAAATATGTATATTACGTTAGATCACTTTGGTTTAATAACCACGGTTCAATAAACTTCGGCAGAACGATTTTGCGTTCAACCACATTAACATAGTCATTAGGTCGATGAATGAGGCCCTTCCGTGTTTCAGAGAGTGTTTTAAAACCTGAATATCTAAAAGGTACTGGTATTAGAAGTCATTAGAAAGTATTTTAAAGGATGTTCATATGTTTAGCTTAATAATATGCCTTGGGTTACAAAGGCTTAGTTGTTGTTACCACAGATTAGTAAGAAACTCCAACTGACAGCATAAGGTACACATACGTAACATTAAACATGTACTTCCAAGGATATCTAAATGTATCTAAATAAAAATATTCTAAGTTTAAGTAATATCAGATTGATAACATGATCTTAAGAAAACGGTGGTAGATAGATAATTATATTTTTGGCCGAATGAAAATAGTACAATAACAGTTTGACATTATTGGACTATTTTCATAAACAGTTTTGGTAGACATTCTAAAGGTTGTTCGTCATCATCAAATAGATGTATACACCGGTAAAAATGTTTTAGCGTTCAGAAATTTCCGAAAAATTGCCAATTTGAGTTCAAGTCAGTTGACTGAATATTCCGGTTTGTATGTCACACCAACGCTATAGAATACTTTAGCCAGTAAAGTTCATGTTTGGTAAAAACTGTATAATAATTGCGACCTATTTGGGAAGCCCATGTCATGTTATGTTGGATGTACCGTACACACATTGACACAGTACATGCGTATGTGACCTTAATGAGCTTTTGAAGCTCCAAATAACATGGGGCATTAGTGCATGTTTATTTTTTCATACATATATATCGTCATTGTAATTTGTTGGCCATAGTAAGGATTAGGTAAAGTCAACCGATCGTCTAAAGTACTAGTAAGAAATATTGGTGATATTCACCGTCATGAAATCCTTAGTAATCACTCTTGGCGATGGCGACACAGTATAGCTAACATTGTGGCAAAAGCTCCGTCTTAATAGTAGTTCAACATTCTTATTATTACGTATTTACTATCGACTTACAAAATAACTCAGCAGAGAATATAGTTTCCAAACCTTTTATGTATTCAGTCCTGAGTTTCAAGACCTATAAATAAACTTACCAAGACTGATATCGATGTTGACTAAGAACTTATGATGTGATTCTTTGTAAGATAACACGTCCATCGATTGTAGATGGATTGTGGGAAACAGCCGGGTGAAGTATAAGCTCGCGTGTTGTGAATAAGCGTGGCGAAATCTTTTGTATTATCTTGCTAGGTAAAACACGTATAGTAGGATTATTAGTAGGTACCTACAAACTGTCTAACGTTGAAAGAACGGTTAGAACGTCCAGTAACATCAACGGGCAAAAAACATTTAAACAATTTCGGTTCTCAATTCCGATTTCAAAAAAGAACGTTGAAGATAATTTTTACTCAAAACCAGTGAAATTTAAAATAAATAAGTTGCTACTTCACCCATACGTATAGCAGTTTTGATGAAGTTTATCAGTAAATATTATCTTCAAAGATTAAAGTATACCGACACAGAATGCTTCACGGTTGTCAATCACAAATACGTCTACAAGTGCTCAGTGTCTCTCCCATGGCGGGATGAGTTAATGGTTTAGTAAGTTAGTCGTGCACAGCCGTCCTCAGACCTTTGTATGTTTGTTTATTTCGTTAGTAAGCGTGGAGTGCAATGTTAAAGCTTCGCCACACAACAGGCAGTACGGTATCGAGGTTACACGAAATCGTGTTAGGTCACTTTAATTTACTCACAAACAGTACGATTACAAGTCAAATATACCCTCTGAAGTATACGTTTCGGGTTCTAGATGACATTTCACGTACCACTTTGTAATAAATTGTGCACAGAACACGAAAACATAGGCCAGATACAGTCGGGTTTCATAGCCTGGTGTGCGTCTTAGCCCTTAGCTCGGCTCAGTATAAGTCGACAACTCTGTTACCTGTGTCCTTAACATAGTAGGTGTCGTTATCGTGAATGCGGGCGCGTAATATGTTCCATTAATTTTATAGAAGTCACTCTGGAAAAGAAGAAATTTGACCTGAATGCCTGGATTTACTTTTGCTCGGAACATTTCGGGTCATTGTCGTGCGTGTTCCATTCAGATTTCTCTCGCGCATTTACAATCGCGATGCTTTTCGATATGCGTCATTTATATGCGGATTTGTGGGCCGTCGTACGGGTAAAGCAATTTGTTTCATGTTCGTTTGAATTGTTACAAACTGAGTGAGAGTCTTATGTTTTTTATGAGCAATAATGCAGTATAATTTAATAAGAAAATCAAAAGGCAAAATTGATGATTTAATTTTACCATAAAATTCTGTTGTAAATGGTATGACTGAAACATTAACAAGCTTCTAAACTCGTTTAACAATTGTGATTGATTGATATGAAGTGTTTCGCTGGCGATGGATTCAATCTCCGCCATCGTTACGCGCTGGATAAGATCGTTCGTGACACTTTAATGTTTCTCCGGAGGCATAACAAACAAGTTAAGCTGTGATTTATTTCGGTTCATTGGTGTCAAGGGTTAATATTGTTATTTTGTGCAGACTAGGGTTCAGAACCGGGAAATTCCGGTCTCGAAAGTACCGGGAATTCCCGGTTCTTTTGTCGTAAAATGGAACCGGGATATCAAATTTGATTCCCGGTTCTTTCGGTACTTTCGGGAATTTTATTTACATTAGGCGATTCACACTAGTTCACACTACTATTTACTTATTTATTCTTACAGTACTTTTCCACTTTTTCTACTATTCAAACATTCAAAACTAACATGAATAATTCAACGTTAAAAGAAATAACGCGCGAAATTAATGGTGCGGTCGCTATAACCAATAACTACCTACACTCGCTCCCTGTTGCTGGGATAGGAAGGAAAGTAGTAAGCAGGAACGCGACTGCGACGCGGTGTCGAGCTTCCCCGCGTCTGCCGTGCATGCCCCGCCCGAGCGCCGTGATCTCTCGTTCACTCAGTTTTCGCCAAAACGCATCCAAGCCGCTCCTTCATAGGTGGCACCTATGAAGGAGCGGCTTGGATGCGTAGATTACACACTTTACTTACTGCTGCTCTAACCTCCAGGCTGGAGGTTAGAGCGCCGGTAAGACTTGGGCACTTCAAGAACCTAAAGGACGCCTTAGCCCACGCTCTGGAGGTGGAAGCAGTACGACGCGACGAGCGAAGTCACCGTATCAGGGAAGTTGTATCGTCACCTCGGTGCTAAAACTGCGGGGAAAGAGGCCATATCCCCTTGAGCTGCCTGCAAAGCGTAGGCGGCCTCGTGGGTTTAAGGTTCCACCATTTGATGGCTCGTCATCATGGTCAGCATACAAGATCCAATTTGAGGCTATGATGCGATCAAATAGGTGGAATAAAGAACATGCCTTAACCGCCCTAACCTTGGGCCTTCGTGATCAGGCTTTGACGGTGTTGGGGGCACTCGGGCAAGACGTTTCCTACGAGAACTTTCTAGAGGTGCTGGAGTGCACCTCGAACATGTGTATCGTGCTCAGCTGAAGGACAGGACACAACGCACCAGAGAAACTCTACTGCAGTGGGCTCTGGAGGTGGAAAAGCTGGTCAGGAAGTCATACCAGTCGTCGCCTGCGCTGATAGATGGGAACCTCGTAACATTTACGGATGGAATCCGCGACCTGGAGTGCTGGCATTCTATTTCCCCCAAAGGGGTCGCCTGCTGTGCCTGCTAGGCAGCGAGAGCAGGAAAACGAGTAGAAGCCAGGACTGCGGGGTCAGTGCTGGCTAGTAATGGAAGAGCCCCAAGTATCTAGATCTCGCAATCATGCGACGGGAACAGCCTGATCATTGAAGGCGAAATTAATAAAACGCCATGCAAGGTGACATTGGACACGGGTGCTCCGCGGACAGTCGTCGGTTTCCATCTGGCAAGACGGGTTTTTCGGGGCTGCTTCAGGAATAATGAATGTGTGAAACTGAGAACACTATCGGTCAGCACATAACCGTCAGAAGTGAAATGGAGGTGGATCTGAAGCTAGGCAACAATGTTTACCGTCACAAAGTCATCGTGGCCGATATGGCTATGCCTAGACTTCATGCGGAAGCATCGCTCCGAGATCGATGTTAACCAGGGAGTGTTGAAATGTGGCTTAGAAGACGTCTTCATGGAAGGTGCAACTTCAGGAAAAGTGTACTGCCTGAAGAATGTCATTCTTCACCCGCGGTCGGAAACCGTTGTACCAGTTTGTCTACCAGGGAATTCGGATCAGGGAAACCGATGTGTACTTATCGAAGGTCTAGAGAAAGATGCGTCATAGAAGATTGCTCGAACTTTGGTAAGGGGTACCAAAGTTTCATCAGTACGCGCACTGAGTGCAAGTGACAAGGGAGTGTTGCTCAAGAAAGGGACGGACTTACGGTCCTTTCCGTTTTCTATAATAAAACTAGCAAGAACCGAAAATACCGAAAGAACCGGGAAATCGCGGTTCCGTTATACAAAAGTACCGAAATTCCCGGTTCTCAAAAAGAATACCGGTTCCGAAAACACTAGTGCAGACACACGTGCTGGTTTCTCTGAATACTGTGAATAGTACTAACCTCTTGGTAGAATACTCTCTTAGAACTGTAGGTGAGGTTGTACTGCTGGTCTGCTACCATGAGCAGGATGGTGAAGGGCAGCAGGAAGGCGGCTGCCGCCAGGAATGCGACGCACCTCCCCAGTCGCATCATGCTTAAGTTCCTTCGACCGACTACCATCTTGACGCTATGTGACTCTTCGCACTGTCTTCACTGTCTTCATTTGTATGTAACGTCGTTCAAAACACTACCTGCACAAAACATACAATGTCAAATTAATAAATTGTATACAGAAAGTATAAACACATTGTAAGTATGTAACGAAAGGTTAGTAAATTAAACATAATAATCGCACGTGACGACGTCGTATTTTGCATTGGTATGCAATGATTTTTTTCTGATTTATACACGGCACATTTTTATTTTGAGTGTGTTCAAAAAACGAATACATTTTACCAAATTATCATTGTTACAGTTAGTTTTAATTAAGAAATCAGAAATTTCAGACCACTGGAAAGACCTGTATCCAGCAGTGGACTACAGCAGACTGATGTTTATTTCGGCTGTTAAGGTACCCTTGGGTTTCATTCAAAACATGAAATACTTACAAATATTCATATGCTTGAACTGATAAACTAAATTGACGATTGCTTCAGTATATAACATGTCTAGTATTTACAAAAACCTTTACACCGCAGCTACACGTGTCCTAGTACAGCGTATAATGCCAACAATATGACAAAGCCCAAGGATCTTCTTATAATGTATTGCGGTACCGCAGACAAGTCCTATGTAATGTACTATCGATCGCAGCATAACACGGCCCACTAATGCTCAGAACGGAAGCTATATATTACCGCCCCTATGTAGTTATGGTAATAAAATTCCTACATACACAACCGAACAAACATTTTATATTTTCTTCGAACAGCCTTCAGAGATACATTCTCATGGAGTTATTTAAATGGTTTGGAAACTCATCGTGGCTAGAGTTATGTGTTATTATTCTCGACTTTGCCTTTAGGTATGTGGGTCAAAGATGACTTTCATGGCGAGAATATTTCTTGGAGGATACCGAGGATAGCCTGCAAAAGCTATACTCGAAAATTATAGAACAATTTTTGGCGTTGGAAGACTCCCATTCTTGGTACTATGTCCATTGTGTATTGATCCAATCACGGAACGCAGAAAAACAGAAAACAGTTAGGTATGGGACACACAAGATGAGATTCTTCGAATGTTTTTTTTGTGGCTTGCTGTTAATTATGATGACTATGTTTTAGTAAGTCAAAAATACAATAAAGTTTAAAACTAAATAATAGGCATCATCCAAAAAATTAAGAATATTTCTAAGATCCATTTAAATATTATAGAAAAATACTCTTTTGGGTTAATGATAACACCGGTTGACTACCTCTGCTTACTTGGCTCCTCAAAGAACGAAGAGGTGTCGTTTAAGTTGTTGATAAAGGCTCGAGTATCTAATATTCCACTCTTGCAAGATTGATGGTTCTCTTTACAGATTCAATCAACTGTTAAACTGCTTGAACTTATCATAATTAGATTCCCGCTCGATGAAAGTAGATTGTTACTATGTTAGTGTGTAATATGCAAAGATGTTAAGAATAATATTTTTTTAGCCACGGCAGTTGTTGTTAATTATTATCTATCTATACTAATATAATAAAGCGGAAGCGTTTGTTTGTTTGTTTGTTTGTTTGAACGCGCTAATCTCAGGAACTACCGGTCGCATCTGAAAAATTCTTTTTGTATACGATAGCCCAGTTATTCCGGAAGGCTATAGGCTATATAACATAACGCTTCGACCCTTTGGGGCCGGGCAAAAGGCTAAAATGGCTAAAACATAATGTCGGCTAATCTCAGGAACTAGCAGTCCGATTTTAAAAATTGTTATTTTCTATGATAGCCCAATTATTCTGAAAGGCTATAGGCTATATAAAATTACGCCACAACTTTTAGGGGCCAGACAAAAATAATAAAATGGTCAAACGAGAAGGGGGAGGGTTGAGTCAAAGGCAAAAAAAGGCTAAACGAATAGGATACAATCTATATGGGTATCGTTTTCGAGATTTTCGGGACGCTGATTAATAATATGAAATTTATTTAGTGATCCAAGATGGCGGACGGGAAATCAAAGATGGCGGATGAGAAAATTTTAATTATCAATATGAGTATCGCCTTCGATATTTTAAGGGGTGGAGAATCGAAATACAACATCTATTTCGTGATCAAAGATGGCGGATGGGCAATCAAAGATGGCGGATGGGAAAATTTAAAAAAAATCAATATTGGTATCGTCTCCGATGTTTAAAGGGATGGGGAATCCAAATACAACATCTATTTCGTGATCAAAGATGGCGGATAGGAAATCAAGGCTGGCGGACAGGATTTTTTTTAAAGTCGATATGGGTATCGTCTTCGATATTTTAAGGAATGGGGAATTCAAGACCACCATCTATTTCGTGATCAAAGGTGGCGGACGGGATTTTTTTTTAAATCAATATGGGTATCATCTCCAATATTTAAAGGGATGGGGAATCCAAATCCGACATCTGTTTCGTGATCAAAGATGGCAGATGAGAAATCAAAGATGGCGGATGGGAATGTTTTAAAAAATCAATATGGTTAACGTCTCCGATGTTTTAAGGGATGGCGAATCTAAATACAACATGTATTTCGTGATCAAAGATGACGAATAGGAAATCAAAGATGGCGGACGGGATTTTTTTAAAGTCGATATGGGTATCGTCTCCGATATTTTAAGGAATGGGGACTTCAAAAACACCATCTATTTCGTGATCAAAGATGGCGGATGGGATTTTTAAAAAAAATCAATATAGGTTTTGTCTCCGATGTTTGAAGGAATGGGGAATCCAAATACAACATCTATTTCGTGATTCAAGATGGCGGATGGGAAATCAAAGATGGCGGATAGGAAAAATTTAAAAAATCAATATGGGTATCGTCTCTGATGATTTAAGAGATGCTGAATCCAAATACAACATCTATTTCGTGATCAAAGATGGCGGATAGCAAATCAAAGATGGCGGACGGGATTTTTTTTAAGTCGATATGGGTATCGTCTCCGATATTTTAAGGAATGGGGAATTCAATATTATATAATAATCTGTTTGTTTTTGCATCATTTATAGACCCTGGAATGATAAGAGAATAAGCGCTAAGTCAATGCTAACTTTGGAAAAGGGGCTTGGAAAAAAGGGAATTAAATAAAATCTCTTAAAAAGGCGATACGGAGTTCGCTGGGTCAGCTAGTACTAATATAATTAAGCGGAAGAGTTTGTTTGTTTGTTTGTTTGTTTGAACGCGCTAATCTCAGGAACTACCGGTCGGATCTGAAAAAATCTTTTTGTATACGATAGCCCAGTTATTCCGGAAGGCTATAGGCTATGTAACATAACGCTTCGACCCTTTGGGGCCGGGCAAAAGGCTAAAAAGGCTAAAACATAATGTCGGCTAATCTCAGGAACTAGCAGTCGGATTTAAAAAATTGTTATTGCCTATGATAGCCCAATTATTCCGAAAGGCTATAGGCTATATAAAATTACGCCACAACTTTTAGGGGCCAGAAAAAAATAATAAAGTGGTCAAACGAGAAGGGGGAGGGTTGGGTCAAAGGCAAAAAAAGGCTAAACGAATAGGATACAACCTACATGGGAACCATTTTCGAGATTTTCGGGACGCTGATTAATAATATGAAATTTATTTAGTGATCCAAGATGGCGGACGGGAAATCAAAGATGGCGGATGAGAAAATTTTTAAAATCAATGTGGGTATCGTCTTCGATATTTTAAAGGGTGGAGAATCGAAATACAACGTCTATTTCGTGATCAAAGATGGCGGATGGGTAATCAAAGATGGCGGATGGGAAAATTTTAAAAAATCAATATTGGTATCGTCTCCGATGTTTAAAGGGATGGGGAATCCAAATACAACATCTATTTCGTGATTCGAGATGGCGGATGTGAAATCAAAAATGGCGGACGGGAAAAATTTAAAAAATCAGTATGGGTATCGTCTCTAATGATTTAAGGGATGGTGAATCCAAATACAACATCTATTTCGTGATCAAAGATGGCGGATAGGAAATCAAAGATGGCGGACGGGATTTTTTTTTTAAAGTCGATATGGGTATCGTCTCCGATATTTTAAGGAATGTAGAATTCAAAACCACCATCTACTTTGTGATCAAAGATGGCGGATGGGATTTTTTTTTAAATCTATATGGGCATCACCTTCTATATTTAAAAGGATGGGGAATCCAAATCCAACATCTATTTTGTGATCAAAGATGGCGGATAGGAAATCAAAGATGGTGGACGAGAATTTTTTTACAGTCGATATGGGTATCGTCGCCGATATTTTAAGGAATGGGCAATTCAATATTATATAAAAATCTATGTTTGATTTGCATCATTTATAGAGCCTGGAATGATAAGAGATTAAGCGCTAAGTCAATGGTAACTTTAGAAAAGGGGCTTGGAAAAAAGGGAATTCAATAAAAACTCTTAAAAAGGCGATACGGAGTTCGCTGAGTCAGCTAGTACTAATATAATAAAGCGGAAGAGTTTGTTTGTTTGTTTGTTTGTTTGTTTGAACGCGCTAATCTCAGGAACTACCGGTCGGATCTGAAAAATTCTTCTTGTATACGATAGCCCAGTTATTCCGGCAGGCTATAGGCTATATAACATAACGCTTCGACCCTTTGGGGCCGGGCAAAAGGCTAAAAAGTCTAAAACATAATGTCGGCTAATCTCAGGAACTAGCAGTCGGATTTTAAAAATTGTTATTGCTTATGATAGCCCAATTACTCAAAAAGGCTATAGGCTATATAAAATTACGCCACAACTTTTAGGGGCCAGACAAAAATATTAAAATGGTCAAACTAGAAGAGAGGGGGTTGGGTCAAAGGCAAAAAAGGTTATACGAATAGGATACAATCTACATGGGTATCGTTTTCGAGATTTTCGGAACGCTGATTAATAATATGAAATTTATTTAGTGATCCAAGATGGCGGATGGGAAATCAAAGATGGCGGATGAGAAAATTTTAAATATCAATATGGGTATGGCCTTCGATATTTTAAGGGGTGGAGAATCGAAATACAATATCTATTTCGTGATTAAAGATGGCGGATGGGCAATCAAAGATGGCGGATGGGAAAATTTAAAAAAATCTATATTGGTATCGTCTCCGATGTTTAAAGGGATGGGGAATCCAAATACAACACCTATTTCGTGATTCAAGATGGCGGATGGGAAATCAAAAAAGGTGGATGGGAAAAATTTTAAAAATCAATATGGGCATCGTCTCTAATGATTTAAGGGATGGTGAATCCAAATACAACACCTATTTCGTGATCAAGGATGGCGGATAAAAAATCAAAGATGGCGGACGGGATTTATTTTAAAAGTCGATATTTAAATATCGGAGACGATACCCATATGAGACTTTAAAAAAATCCCGTCCGCCATCTTTGATTGCCTATCCACCATCTTTGATCACGAAATAGATGTTGTATTTAGATTCGCCATCCCTTAAAACATCGGAGACGATAACCATATTGATTTTTTAAAACTTTCTCATCCGTCATCTTTGATTTCCCATCCGCGACGATACGTCGCCGATATTTAAAGGGATGGAGAATCTAAATACAACATCTATTTCGTGATTCAAGATGGCGGATGGGAAAAATTTAAAAAATCAGTATGGGTATCGTCTCTGATGATTTAAGGGATGGTGAATCCAAATACAACATCTATTTCGTGATCAAAGATGGCGGATAGGAAATCAAAGATGGCGGACGGGATTTTTTTAAGTCGATATGGTTATCGTCTCCGATATTTTAAGGAATGGGGAATTTAATATTATAAAAATCAATGTTTGTATGTTCATCTTTTATAGACTCTGAAATGATAAGAGATTAAGCGCTAAGTCAATGGTAACTTTGGAAAAGAGGCTTGAAAAAAAGGGAATTAAATAAAAACTCTTAAAAAGGCGATACGGAGTTCGCTGGGTCAGCTAGTTATGATATAATACGCAAATGCAAGCAACAGCCTCAAGCAGATGTTAAAATAGGTACCTCCTATACATCTTACTTTTGTAATGAGTTCGAGAGATGTGGATTTTTCAATTGCTAGCTGATAGAAAAATTGAGAAATAATCCGCTCAGTGACAAACAAAATTGTTTCAATGCTAAATTTAGATAATGACCACGGATGTCGATGATTGAACACGGCAGTTTTCATTGTAGACGGAACACACGAACTGACAGTAGCCGCATTGTTACCAACTAACTACATAATATGGGACACTAAATTACAGTGATTCATACAGATTTGTACCAATTTAGATGAATTACCTACATTGTTATTCTGTATTACGGATAATACGGATTCGTTTTCATTTGACTACAATTGGGTAAATGAACCTTATTTATTTAACTTTGACTTTTCATGAAAATTTCTTAAAATCGCCAAGTTGGCATATATTGGCATACTGAGCTATTATTTCGAATAGAGAGCAAATTCGTTTTAAGTCATACAGAGAGATGCTCGGGACATGAATATAATTTTATTAGGGTCATTTCGCCTGTTCGCGTCCATCCCCCTATTCGCGTCCATTTTGCGGACCTCCCTTTAAAAATGCTCGTAAATAAGTATACTAACACACTAATAAAATGAAAAGTCAGTATCGCCAATACGCCAATTACCTCTACGTATAAGAGACACGCACAAATAGACAAAAGTTCCGTGCGCCCAGCTTATCCTGTTTAAAAAAATTAGTTAATCTCGGTTGTTCAACAAAAGAGTGCAGATGCGCGGGATATAAATAAAAAAATAGTGTGCAGCGGCGTGTTTGACGGTAAGTATTTTATTGTTTTATGTGAATTTTAGGATACATAGCTGTTTCTAGACATTAATAATGAAAGGACGAATAGTATGAATTATGAATTAGCTTGTTTTTTTTATAGTTAACAATTAAAATAAGGTGGACGCGAATTACAACACCGAATTTATAAAACTTCCACTTTGCGTCCACAATGGACGCGAACTCGTCTATTTATGATTTCTTTAGTTGTTTATTTTTATGTGATTAAAATATGTGAGAGAAATTGGGATTTTGTTTATTTTAACATTAATAGGATGCAATTGTAATGACCAATTTGCGTCCACATTATTATGATTGTAATAAAAGATACAATCGATATAATAATCGATCACAAGTGGACGCAAACTATACCTGCAAGGGATAATATTATAGCAAATTGCGTCCATATTTTCATGAAATAGAAATAATCGCATAAATACATTCTATACATACATATTTTTATAATTTAAAATGCATTTTTGGTTAAGACCGAGTTTAAAATTGAATTATTACATTTAATTTCTTTTATTCCATATTTTTTCTATTCGAGATGAATTCTTAGGAGACAAGAAAGAAGAAGGAAAAAAAATACAAAAGATGATTAAATAAAGAAAGCGTTTTGTGATATTCGTGAGAAGAAGAAATCGATAAGACAAATATGTACATAATTATGTAAAAATTATGCTATTCCGAAGACCACAATATTGGACAACATGTATCGTTATTCTTTTATCTTTGATTTTAAGTTCCATCGATGTTGAGAACAATAAATAGTTATTTATAGTTTCTTTAAAGTGATTTAATAATGATAATAATGTAGATTTTTTATAACTTTAATCTTAAATGTAGAAATTGTTAAAAGCCAATCTTTCTTTAGATTGTCTTAACAATATCACCCTTATATGAAGGACAATAAGGCTGATATTGTTAAGACTTAGCTGGTGGACGCAAACTGGTCCACAGGTGGACGCAATTTGGATTTTTTGGACGCAAACTGGGTAAAATGCCATATTTTGAAGTTTGTCTATTTAAAAAAAAAACACGACAAGTTTCGAACAAAACTGAAAGTTATTAATAAAATAGACTATATAATGAACGCATTACATACATTTTTCATTGAATCAATTTGCTGGAACATTTTTATTTTCTCCTTCAAACTTGCCAACTGCACTAAATGGGCGCGAACAGGCGAAATGATCCTATATCATCATTTGTACAGTATATGTCATGGATGGACGGGCTTGCCGCAGCCCAGCTGATATTAAGCATCAGTGCTGGCTCGTAGACAGGATCAATGAGGGAAGGAAGTAAATAACGCCCTCCACTATCATTCTTGAAGAAGAACGGACGAAGTAGTAGTTGTTCTCTCTCTCCTTCCAATGTTTAGTCCGTAACTAGAGGATAATGGAGGTGAATGAATAATACTTGTTCATAGTGTACATATCTACTACATGATATCGATATTTTCAAAATCAATTTTGTCGACCACCTTATAAAATGTAACATAGCATAACTTCACGCCTTTTATAGGCAGAGGTATAGGCATAGGTAGGCAGAGGTGTATTACACACCCTCACTTCGACAGTTATGTTTCGGTCCCAATGTAATAGGGGGCGGGCCTATTGCCATTATCGGGCACATTGTTAAGCGAGCGATAATTAACATTTTAATACACACATAACTTCGAAAAGTCAGAGGTGTGTGCCCGGGGTAACTGGGGATCGAACCCGAGACCATCGTCTCGGCCAGTCCGTTATGTACACCACTGGGCTACCGACCTTATAAAAGTTATCACTAAAACGAGGATCAAGTTATTTATGCTAAAAACATAAGTAAACGTTTCTCACGTGTGACCTACTAAAGGTACATCCCACTTTCAACACTGATTAAAAATAAAAGAGACTCCAACAAAAAGACAGATAAAGTTTTCCGATGTGAAAGTAATTTCCTAGAGAGCAAAGAGGCGGTTTACTTTTTCATAAACACGCAAAGGAAAATTATGTAGGTATCACAGATAATACAATAAGGTATTTAGCAGGTTTCTCGTATTTACTTGAATGAAACAATATGAATAGGTTATTCTCTAAACCTACTTATGCATTTTCTGTAAGTAATATCTTGAATAGCCACGACGTTGTGTACTAATTATTAAATTTTCTTTTTGTTCTTTGTTCCACAGACTAGCCAAAACAGGGTGGCTTCTTTTATAATATATGTATGTTATTTATTATCTTGTGACTTTAATTAATATATATCATTGGGTATAGTAACGTCGTGGCAATGACAGTAGCTACACAATTCAGGGAAAATATTGGACCAATTAGCGGGCAAAAATGAAATGCGAAAAAGTCATTGATCGCCGTAAACGGTGTTCGACTGCAAAAACAATAAGCCGCTTATTAAATGACATTGTCTTAACGAAATAATTGCGTGCGCATTGCGTGCTTAAGTATATGACTGCACGAGGTTTTTTGCTCACCACTCAGGATCAGTGCCGCAGTATATATGTATAGATATAATGGCCAATTATACTGATAAATCAACCCAAAAAGAAACATCTAGATGCCGTAATGTGCAGTGACCGCCAAGATTAATTAGCACATCCGTAAAAACGTTTCTCAATGTGATAACTCAGTGCTAAGTGCCATCTCACAGAATCTTACTGAATTGCTCTTTTATTTGCTATCAGACTGAATAAATCCATTATAATGGGGATAACTGTAAAATATAACGAAGAGCCAAATGGTTATGAAAGGTAGGTATATAATTATGTGGCCGGTTATACGGAGGAGCCACATACTTGTACTATATCTGAGTAGGTAGTTAGATGTATGTGTGATAATTTATATCCATAGAAATATAAATAAGAGTAGAAGTGCCAAGGGGGCGTGTCGGTATCCGCGCGAAATGCACCAAGAGTGCATATCGCAAGCAAATGGCCGTTGCCGCTAATGAATACACTTTCGACCGTGATCGCGACAATTTATAAGAATGCCGTCTTGTTCAGTGGTTTTCTCTAAAAACCGAAGCTCAAACCAAAATTTTGTGAAGAATGGAGTCACTTATGAATGAAACTATAAGTATTTTACTATATTTGTCTTTAAAATTTGAAAAACAACAAATCGTAAAATATTCCTTGCTGTTATTATGTTATTATTGTTTGCAAATCTCACAACGACTATATTATTTTTCAATAAATACATTGCTCTTTAACTACTAGCTAAATTTGTCGCGAAGTGACTAGACAAGCAATGTAATCATGACCGAACGATACTTTATTAAGGGAATGCATCGCGTAGTATGGCCGCTGCATTTTGCCACGAATTAGTGTACAGTTCTTCTGCATAGCACAACGATAGTGGCCGATGTTTTAATGTAAGTTGAATGTTGCTTGGTAAATACACGCTTTACAAACCTCCCACATACACGCACTTTTTTGTAAGTTTTGATTTAAAAATGCGAGTGTGTGCGCGAATGCGTTTTCATATTGCTTTTACTGATCTGCATGTGTAGTAGTAGCCGTGTGGAAGGGATAAACTGGCGACACAGGTTTCTGATACATTTTCGTCTACAGGGCATATCTCCTTTAATTACTATATCTACTTATGTTTATATCCATATTCCACTAGGAGTTTTAGACTTTACGCTCTGCAGCTTAACAACTTACTACCGTATAGTTATTATATAGGTAATAAACAATTTAAACGTTCTCATGGAAGTTCCACATCTTAATAGCCTTTTCATTTTCATGCTGATTTATTTGGAATATTTATTTCAACGTATTAAAAATATGGACTTTCTTTGTTAAAATTTAGTAAAACCTATGTTGCTATCTAAAATGCTCTGGCGAAGCAAGACGTCGTTAATGTTGTACTATGCTGAGTCTTCACGACCGATCACAAATAGATACAAATATGTAAACCTTACAGACAAGCTCAGTCATGGTATGATAATTAAATTCACATTCAATATTTAGTTGGTACATATTTACTCAATTCATATGACCGTAACGATGTAGTTCTGACAATCATTACTCATATTGGTTGTGCGAAGGACGAAGCCGCAGGCCAAACATTCTAACAATACATTGAGTTGACCTCACGCCCAACTTTGTTTCTCCATTACCGAGTATGACGATGCACTACCTTTGTCCAACTATACGAGCCGCTTCTGCCAGACGAATCATCGCATTTTAATGTGACTCTGTTCCATAAAAAGTACAAAAAATTCGCTAAAAGCATAACAGGATCGGGATGATTTATGATATCAGAATGTCGGCGCTAATTATATTCTCAGTTTTTGTTCATATTTTTATATCGGAGGCCATTTAAATTAGGTGCCGAGATGTTGGCTCTTGCGGTTGAGTCGTGTCAAGCGTCAATGTCCAAAGTGCACGGCATGATTGATGATTGACGCTCAATATTTCGCCCACGGATTTTTCCCCAATTGTTTTTCAAAGACCAATTTAACAGTGATGATTATAAAGCAAGAAAGCTCTAGAATATGTTTTTGGTTTGGCATTTATGTGTATGCGATTAAACAATGAAAAGTACTTTATTATTTTTTCGTAGGCGAGTTTGAACGCATTTCAACAATGTCTTCTAATGTATTAATGGCTAAGCTTTAAGAGTTAGCTCGTAGTAGATATATCAATCTGTTTGACTAAGTATTCACCTATTTCTCATTGCAGCCTTTATCCAGCGGTGGAGTACAAAAAGCTGCAGGTTGATGGAATATAGCAACTACCTATCAATTGCAACGAAATATAGTACCTACGTTGCTACATCGGAACCCTAATCATCATCATCTAATCAGCCAAATGACGTCCACTGCTGGACATAGGCCTCCCCCAAGGTTCTCCACACTGACCGGTCTTGAGCCGCCCGCATCCAACCGCCTCCCGCGACCTTGACGAGATCGTCGGTCCACCTTGCGGAGGGCCTACCTCTGCTGCGTCGTCCGGTAC
Source organism: Euclidia mi (assembly GCA_944739405.2). Classification (NCBI taxonomy): domain Eukaryota; kingdom Metazoa; phylum Arthropoda; class Insecta; order Lepidoptera; family Erebidae; genus Euclidia; species Euclidia mi. The sequence goes on from OX123197.2 coordinate 37,148,502, forward strand.
GTAGCCGCCACTCCAGAACCTTTCTGCCCCAACGGCCATCGGTTCTTCGAGCTATGTGCCCTGCCCACTGCCACTTCAGCTTGTCTATCCGGAGAGCTATGTCGGCGACTTTGGTTCTACTGCGGATCTCCTCATTTCTGATTCGATCTCGCAGGGAAACTCCAAGCATAGCTCTCTCCATCGCCCTCTGAGTGACCTTGAGCCTTCTGATAAGGCCCATAGTGAGCGACCACGTCTCTGATCCGTAAGTCATCACTGGCCACACACACTGGTCAAAGACTTTCGTCTTGAGACACTGCGGGATATCGGACGAGAAGATATGCCGTAGCTTCCCGAACGCTGCTCAACCGAGTTGGATTCGACGATTGACCTCCTTCTCGAAGTTGGACCTACCTAATTGGACTACTAGTCCCAGGTAGATATACTTGTCGACAACTTCGAGAGTAGAGTTCCCAACCTGAATAGGAGCAGGTACAACATGGACGTTCCACATGATTTTCGTCTTGTCCATGTTCATCTTAAGACCTACTTGTTGGAAGACTCTACAGAGGCCACCGAGCATTGTGCCTAGGTCTTCCATGGTCTCAGCGATGACTACGATATCATCTGCGAATCGGAGGTGAGTGATGTACTCGCCGTTGATGTTGATGACGAGTCCATTCCAGTCCAGAAGCTTGAAAACATCCTCCAGCGCAGTGGTAAACAGTTTCGGGGATATGACATCCCCCTGTCTCACTCCTCGCTGGAGTTGAATAGATTTCGAACTCTGGTCCTGGAGGCGGACTGACATAGTGGCGTTTTCATACAAACACTTCAGCACTTCGATATGTCGGTAGTCAATCCGGCACCGTTGGAGAGACTGTAGCACCGCCCAGGTTTCGATCGAATCGAAGGCTTTCTCATAGTCCACAAACGCCAAGCATAGGGGCTGGTTATACTCCTCGGACTTCTGTATAACCTGCCGCAGCGTATGTATGTGGTCTATGATACTATAGCCTTTACGGAAACCGGCTTGTTCGGGAGGCTGGAAGTCGTCTAGCTTGCTCTCGAGACGATTCGTGATGACCCTCGAAAACAGCTTGTAGACGTGGCTCAGAAGTGTGATGGGTCTGTAGTTCTTTAAGAGGGTTTTATCCCCTTTCTTAAAGAAAAGTACCACCACACCTCTGTGCCACGCCTGTGGCGTTTTACCCTCGGAACCCTAAACATGCTTACAAATTACTATCACTGTATCAATGAGCCGGAATCCTTATTTAACGAGAATTCGTGACATGTTGGTTTAATAAACATTTCTGTATATATGAGCCTAAGCCCGATAAGATTACTTATATAAATAAACAGGTAGGTATATACCGAAAGGTCAAACTCGGTTGGCAACAACACTCATAATCGTCCTTTTTATTGAATGTATCGGAAAAAAATCCACACGTGTAAACCCAGGGTGCGTTAAGGTGGATTATTTAAATAATAGCATATAATAATAAATAAAACTTTATTTCATATTATAATCTATTTACATTGCATGTCGAGGACTCTCCATTTAGGCAGAAAATTGCCTGTAGTTGGAGGCCTCCGCTCTTCCCTTACATTATAAGCGTACCAATTATGGATACATAAACCAAAACAAAGTAGCATGTAGTCGCTTTAAAACCACTACGCCATACTTGCACTGAAATCAACAACAACAACAAGTTAACAACTGCCTTCACAATAAAATTTTCAGAAACGTAGAAATATAAAAAATAGGCCCTCTATTCTTTATAGGAATACTCAAGACCGTGTTAGGAATTCGCTGCAAATATCTTTGAATTCTACCCAATTACTGTGAAGGCGAATAAGAAGAGAAACACGTAAATGTTTACGCTCTCGGAATACCTATCTAATCTTCTAAAAAATGCCGAGCAGCCCTAAGATGCTATAGAATAAGCCATTTAATTTTTAAGAGATCCACCTCCCCGTTCCGTGGAAATTGGTTGTTCGTGAATCCATTTTAATATACGTCTGTATCGTATGACCGCCGCATTCTGTAGAAAATAGCTTCCAGATTGCATCTTGAAGATATTGCGTAACAGTACCCTAATAAAATGTAATAACCTGCTTGAAATCGTATGTAGCCGAAGAGCTTATTGAATTTTAAACTATTGTAGCGTGCTTAAATATTAAATAGGGTAGTATTTAAACGAGTGACTGTAAATTAAAGTTTTGAGTGACAAAAATAATTAATTTGGTTTATAGAATTACTAAGTGAGCGACTGACTGCGAGTGATGAGAAATCAACAGAACAATTTACAAACCTAATGGAAGGAAAGAGGAACCCACACGCACCCTCGGATTGCCCACCCCAACTATTGCAATAGAAAAAGGTTGACAATACCGAACTCCTCAAGACAAAGGATAAGGGATAGATGGAATAATGCGAAAATGGGTTCCAGGAAAATACCTGACGTGCAGTATCCCGCTCTATGCGCCGACTATGCTTCGACACGTGTTTCGCCTCTCCACGAGGCATCCTCAGGACCGATGGGCAACGACTGAGCTCAGTCGTTGCCCTTCGGTCCTGAGGATGCCTGCATCCCTTACCCTTTGTATTTAGAGGAGTTCGGTATTGTCAACCTTTTTCTATTGCAATAGTTGGGGTGGGCAATCCAAGGGTGCGTGGTGGGTTCCTCTTTCCTTCCATTAGGTTACAATGGAGTTCCGCCAAGTAACCCCTGATTCAATCAACTACAACTTACAAACATTAATTTGAGCTACTTAAAATACAAAATGCTTCTTAATATTTGAGCGACCTTATATTTGTTTGAGTGCCAACGTTACGTCCTGCATCTTTTTCAATATTTGGCAAATTATTTATTTATACTGAGCGGAACTTTATCTTAAGTGAAGTGTTTCATAATAGAAAAAACACATTGAAAAACACTAAATAAGACGCTTCAGCCTTTTAAGCCAAGTTGACGGAGCCCTACTTCGCAAGGCTCCTATTTTTGGGTACAGGGTCACAAGAAAACCTCACAAAACGTATTAATTTTCCCGAGTGAACGAGATTATTTTAATCAATAAATAGATCGTGATTTTCGAAATGAAGGCCGGAAATATTGAAATCGCCTTTTCTGTATTTCTAGTCGCTCACCTAGTAATTTAGTCACTCACGTAATAATTTAGTGAAAGACCCTATGAAATAAGTTGATTATTTCGACAACTATCCCAAGACAATCACTTACAGTTTTACACCAAAAAATATCTCAAAAAGAGAACATAAATAAGACATGGACTTTATAGGATAAAATATAGTTTTTTGGAACACATAGACACAGACACGTGCGATTTATCGCAAATAAAAGACTACACTTATACCTAAAGCTTTGTCAATTCCTGCAGAGCTAAAGAATGCGCTTTCAAATTTTCGTTTTTCATACTTTCATTTTATCGCTTTCAGCTTTGGCACATAAAATCTAGGTTTACTTTTACAATGTACTAGAACATAATATGCGTAACAGTTTAGTTCTGCATAACTTGGTTTATTGTCAACATTATTAGTTGCCATAACATACGGACGGACGACTACTCATTTACATAATGAAATTTGTCTCGCTTCCTCTTATTTCTGTTTATGGGCATCCTTATTGTGTACTGCTGCTCTTTGGCATTCTTTCAATGTATTTGTTATTCCACTTGTAGTTTACTCCTGCTAGTACTTATCAAATATATCTTATTAATAGATACGTTATGTACTATTGTTTGACATAGAGCTTAGCAATATTAGATATTAAGTTATTAACAAATCTTGGTGTGGACTGGATGACTGTTTATGAAAATTGCGAACCTCATCTTGGCTTTTTTTAGATACCTAAGCTTATATGATGTGACGTGCCTACTATTAGTTTGTGTTTTCATCGATTACTTTTTAATACATGGCTGTTATTTCTCGGTATAGACGCCATCATTAGGTGCCGTAAAGCTTTTACTTCTAAAATTAAGCAACTGGTAAAAACTAAAGTATTTATTTTTAATTGCCTAACGCAAGAGTAGTACCTACACAAGCGTACTACAAATAATTCAGCAATATACGCAAATAGGATAGGTACGAGTAATGTGTCGTCTATTATCGAGACATTTAAATAATTGGCATAACACGCTTCACACTTTAACTTTGCCGAGCCATCGCGTACACTCGCAATAAAAATCGTTATGTTTTATAACCGCATAAGGTTACCTGAAAACATTTTAAGCGCGGATAATCCTCATCATGGCCTTGAGAGATTATATGATGATTAGGCAGAATTATTCAGATTTGAAGACCATTTGACTATGAGTCATAGATATGAAGACCTTAAACCGTGAATGTTCCGGCTTTCAAGAATAAAATAACCTCATTCTTGATAATCTTATTACCCGTTTCATTAATATCTGACATCTAAAAATATGCCTCATTTACTGGCTGACGTAAATTCTACTCGAATATTCAGAATGTTATATATTTCCGGATAACAAATCGATTTCAATCAGCAGTTGACAGGGCAAAACTCGTTCCGTGTAATCGAATTGGATCTTCTCGCTCATCCAGATACTAATCATTACATTATGATGGCAAATTAACTCGATAACGTAATAAAGCTCGAACCGATGTAGAAGACTATAAACACCAATAAGAAAATAATATGGGGTTTTATACAAAACTATTATCTATGACACAAGATTAGTACAGTTATTCATGTTTATGATATTAGTTGCGTCAAACCACTAATGTTTTGACTGAAGATCTTTCGGCAACCGCGATGTTTACAGAATAAAGCCGGATTGGATGTTAACATGTTGGTATTAGGAATAACCGTGTCAATAGATCTGTAATATGTTGTTTGTGTATTATTATTACGTCTTATTTATCTTTGAGGAGTGTATACATATAAGACAAGTGTGAATGGGACAGCACGAAGGGAAAAGACCAAGACGGACGTTCTCTGACCAGATCGGATACATTCTTAAAACAGGAAAGGTAAGAAGTACCCTGAACAGAAGAGCATGCATGAGGAATTTGATGGGAGTGAATGAAGCAAGAGAGATATGTCGAGATCGTTGCAAATGGCGTTCCGTAGTCTCTGCCTACCCCTCCGGGAAACAGGCGTGATTCTATGTATGTATATATGTATACAATTACGCGCGCATTTAAGACTTTCCAAATTATGTGGCGTATACAATTTTACCTTTCCTTTAAGCGCACGTAAAGCTGTTAGCCCTGGAGGTCTTGATCTTTAACTGTCATTACGAATAGTCAATTTCGCTTTAAATATCCTAACATTGATAAAAATCATAACAATGTGGCCATTCCTTTGCGTTGTAGAGGTCGTCAGAATGTGCTGAATAGAAATGCTAATGTTCCTTAAATCTGAGTATACTAGAAACCAGACTCTAGCCAAAAATACTTAATCTCTTCGAAATAGTTCAGATAGATGCTGAATAAGATAATTTAAGAAATATAAGTGCTAGATTTTAATGTAACTCCCGTATGAGAGGAATAACTGCGGCTAAGTATACAACGGACACCGGACCCCATCAATCCGTATTAATTACTCACTAATTAGAAGTAATGCTTCTCATAGCGCGTTTAGTGTTTAAAAATAATTAAACAAACTGTCGATTTTATCCCCTAGGGCATTTCAAAAGAGACAACACTTTGTGTGATCCATAAATTGTTGTTCTGTGTCTGAACACCCGTTCATTGGGCCCTTTGATTGATCACAGGATTTTTTCCTAGTACGGGAATCTTATACTAATATGTAAAGCTGAAGAGTTTGTTTGTTTATTTGTTTGTTTGGTTGAACGCGCTAATCTCAGGATCTACCGGTCCGATTTGAACAATTATGTCAGTGTTAGATAGCCCATTTATCGAGGAAGGATATATACTATATTATAATATCGCGCTATGAGCGACGGGAGCAGAGCAGTAGCCTTAAATAACGCGGGTATAACCGCGGACATCCTCTAGTCGTAGAATAAAATGTGCTAAGTTAAATAAACATTTTTGAACGAAACTGTCCACTGACTATTTATTTGACGCAATTATACATTCAAATGTCATCACAGAGACTAATTAGCATACCTAAGTTTGTTAACATACACACGTAACTACTCTTTATATTTTCTACTAATAAGTAGTTTGTTTGTGTTATTCAATTTTTAATTACCTTCGGTGTTTTGAGATTATGTAATGAACTATGTTACGGCGGATCCCAATATTTGATCTATCCATGGATTTAGCTACTGTGGATACGTATTTGACAAATGCTCCATACAAAATATGTATTTGAGAAGATATCCATTCGACACGGTCATGGCTACACTTTTTATTTACAGAGAGTAAACTGCCTTATTTTACTTGATTCGAGGCATGCCGCATAAATGCTGCATGGGGGGTAGGTACTTGCTTGCAATCGTCCTTGTTTTGGGTTTGCTCCCAATAAAGGGCGGGCTCTTATAACTATCATATTTCATTTGATGTAATTTGCTATAATATTGCCATAACGAAGAGGTATAGCGATACCTCTTATACGAGTCATTCATAAAACTTCTGCTGATAATTTTACAGGCTGTGTGAGAATCTAATCCCTATTTTCGTCACAATATTCTTCAAAAAATCACAAGGTACTTGTAAATTATGACCTTAAGTACCTGGTATGTGTACACATATCATATTAAGAAACGTACCTACCAATTGAATAACAATATTGACTCTAATAATTCAGGTCAAAAACTTAGCAGGTTTGTCAAGAGCCCCAACCCAAACTTATTTGACCTTTCGAGAATTTTCCTTCGTAAAAAGGCAATATATAAAAAAAGTCTTCCGAAATACGATGATCATAAATTGTTTATTTAGTGCGGAAAGCTATAATTGTTGAATTGTCAATGGCAATGGAACTAGGGAATATAGTTGGCAGCGCTCCAAGGTAGTTTGGCTGCAGGAACTCAGAGCTACATAATATTACTTTCTTCGTATTTGATTACTATAAAAGAAGATTTTTTCGAATTTGGTACTTATAGTTTTTATATAACTCTAGTAGGCACAGAGCACCTAACTGATCTGTGCTGGACATTGATACTTATGATGGACTGGCTTGTAGAAGGCGGAGCTCAACGGCGGCATTCATAATTTCCATAAATGACGTAAAATATGGAAATTATGAATGCCTATAGAAAATTGCTTTGTTTTTGACACTGCATCGTTTTATGATATTTTACTGTTACCCTTTTTTATATGCTTGGCTATCGAATAAAAATATACTTATTCATATTCTTTTCAGTTATGATACTACCATTTGCCTGAATCCCCTTCACTATACCACTTTCGCATCGAACGTTAATACTAAAAATGTATCATCAGGATATCTATGATGAATATAATAATATCTTTGACCTAGTCTCAACACTCTCCGATAAGATACTAAGGTAGCTTAACACCATACAAATGTGCCTTTGCTTATAGATCGCCCGTAGGCCATCAGCACGTCTAAAGACTTTTTTATCCTGCTACAAGAACGACAGATTTTGTATAGTTAAAGTTTTGTAAAATTTAATGTTCAGTCACCAAAAGCCCGTAGCTGTAAACCAACCGACCCTGCTTATGAACTATAAAACAAGTTATCCCGACTTATTGTACGTCCTCGAGGTATTATCCAAACAAATAGAATACATTGTAATCTGTTCTCATTGTCAACGACCGCGGCGTACCCTCCGGGAATCTCGGGTTTATTTCCTGGGTCGGACAAAATGCTATTGAATTTTTCTGGAAATTGGAATTGGGGAAGGCAGATGACAGTAGCCGTATTCCCTTGACGTGGGTGGATGTTCTGCTCAATCTTGACCTGAAAAAGCGTTGACAAGAATTGTAGTTAAACTGTGGGTGACTTGTAAGTTGAAATTAATTCAAGTACTAAAATCGATGTTTCGCTAAACTCATTTTAGTTGTCGATAAGTAATTATATAAGTTATATTAGATAATTTATTTAATTTATTAGTAATTTATTTTACTTGACTGTTCAATGTTCAATAGGATGTGTTCCGTTTTTGCAACTGATGTAACTTATTTGTAATGACAACAGCCCCCCTTTTCTTTTCCTGAAAGACAATTGCCACCTTCGATCATTGATCGAAGATTGCCACATTTAATAATTAGTCTAAAGCTTTTTCCGTGCAGGCCTTTAATCAACAAAACACGGAGTAGTAGGAGTAGTACCATAGTACCTGATCGATGAAGTAATTAGCAGAGAAATACCTGTTACTAATCCACAAAATAAGTTTAGATACTCTAGTGTGATAGAGACACGATGTGCCTGAAGACACTACTGGCACAGTACTGGCTATTACTATACTTTGCCGAATAATATCGAGTTCTGCTTCATCTACAATTCAACGCATGTCTATTAATATTTTGATGGCGGACGACGTCTTATATCCTGCCTGTCGAGTACTTTGGTTCATCCTTCCTTCATGTTAGAAAAAAGGCGATAAAGCAAAGTGATTTTTATTTTGTATAATGGACTGCTATATGTACCTATGCGTTAGATTTTTTTATCCCAGCCCAGTTTGAATCTTAGTGGCAAAAGAGCAGCCGGTTTTTAATGTATTCGCGATATAATTATGTAAGCGCTAAACTAAAATATAGTTAGTCCTAAGATTAATCAATTCTGCATCATCACCAGCCTTTAACAGTCCACTGCTGAACTAGGCCTCTCCTTTGAAAGGAGGAATTGGCCTACTATACCGCGCTGGCCAAATGGGTTGGCATAGGGTTTGTATCAAGTTTTCCGTCTCTTACAGTGCTGTTCTCTGCATAATATACTCCATCTGTCGGCTCTTATGACACCCATGGGATGATATGGGGTGGTGACATTCTGTATTCTTAATCCGTCACCACACGGATTCAGCATGTGTCACAATTCTGCATGTGATGACTAATTTACATCAATGTTGACTGCGAAAGCTTCATTAACAGCGGTTACTAAATTCGTCACAACTCGTATCTTAATTCACGATCAAGAGATCGTAGTTTAAATAGTTACCGGCATTAGTGAGTAATATTTATTCCTGACACAAGCTTTATTAGCTGCTTGAGAATATAATATTAATGGGAGCATTTTGAAAAGCAAATTGTTAACAATCCAAAAAAGGATATTACACTTATTTTTATATTATAAAGCCTGCAAGTACCTTATCTATAGTAAGTATATAGTAAGTACCTACTTAATTGATACGTAGAGTATATCGTTTAATTTTGAATCCATAACATTTCAAACAGTATGTTTTATAGCGCGTGAACGAAAGCTTTCCAAGTTATTTTTATAAAACAAAAAATAAACGTTCTATAAATTACATTATGCATCTCTTTAGGTATAAGTTTTGCTAATCAGGCTTTTATTTTTTTATTTTTGATGGACTTTTATACCATTGTACAGGTACGGATTTATTTAAGAATCAGCTTGAAAATCGATGGGATCGAATCAAACTGCACACGGTAAAAACTGGACTTGGCGTCTCAAAATTACATTAAAGATGCCTGCAGCCAAAGAACTGGTTTACAAGATTTCCATGCTCCAAAATTCTCGACCAGAAAAAATTAAGACAATGTTACATACTGATATGTTTGTTTGCCAAAACCGCTTTTATTAGGAACACGCGGCGATGTGGAGTTACCTATATGTATTTACCTTCGAAGTCACAGTAATAAAAAATATGGACAATCGAAGATAAAGTCCTCGCCGCGTCCTGTCCGTTTATATGAACACAGTGAACTCAAAAACGATTCAACGGATTTTTATACGGCTTTCACCAATGTTGATTCATGAGAAAGATTTAGGTAAGATTAGATTAAACTTACATTTGCAGTTGAAAAGTGAAGAGGACATTCGATTTTTTAATTAAAATTAAAGCTGTTCACCAATCAAACTTTAATATTTTCTATATTATTATGCCAGGTACTCACTACTTCACTAGCAAGGCATGACAAGAAAATATATTTTTTTATATTATAGACTCACGCCTGTATCCCCGAAGGGGTAGGCAGAGGTGTAATATTACACCCACATTTCGCCATGAATTGTTAGGTCCCACGTAATAGGGGGCGAGCCAATTGCCGTTACCGGGCACTTCACCAGAGTCCGTGCTGCTACTGAGAATTCGGAAAAACCCAGTAACACTTTTGCCTGACCCGAGAATCGAACCCGGACCTCCGATCAGCAGTCGCATACGCTATCCACTGGACCACGGAGGCAGTCCATAATAAAATATTGACTAATCATTTCTATTATGTTGGTTGTTCTATCTTAGATTTAGCGGCTAATAGCAATAACGACTTTAATTATATAAATATCTATAGGTGTTAATTATTATTATAAAGCCAAACTCACACAAAACCACACAAACGACATCTTTAGGTTTCGTTTGTGTGGATAAACGCGCTAATCTAAGAAACTACGGGTCCGAATTAAACTTTTTTAGTCGTGGATAGTCCATTTATCGAAGAAGCATATCATGCTATAAGCAACGGGTGTAGAACAGTAGCCATAAATGAATTATAATGCGAGTGTAACCGCGTGTACAGCCAGTCATCTATACACATAAATAAAATTGGAGTGTCTGTTTGTAATATTAAAATAACCGCTTTTTACTTAATGCAAAAAAAAATTAAGGATTAGGAGTATACACGGTATATATACCGAAATTATATATATTTCGTCCGTGTGGTGACGGATTAAGAATACGGAATGTCACCACCCCATATCATCCCATGGGTGTCGTAAGAGCCGACAAAGGGAGCATATTATGCAGAGAACACCACTGTAAGAGAAGGAAAACTTGATACAAACCCTATACCAACCCGTTTGGCCAGCGTGGTGTAGTAGGCCAATTCCTCCTTTCAAAGGAGAGGCCTAGTCCAGCAGTGGACTGTTAAAGGCTGATGATGAGATATACCGAAATGTTTTTTTTTTTAATTTTTGTCTGTCTGTCAGTCTGTCTGTCTGTCTGTTTGTTCTCGCTAATCTGTTGAACGGCTGGACCGATTTTGACGGAACCAAGGAGTAACTTAGGCTATAAATTAATCGGGTATGCGAAATAGTTCCCTCAGGACACGGGTGAAACTGTGGGAAACAGCTAGTATAATAAAATTATATTTTAGAAATAAGCTTAATATAAAAGAAAAAGTAGGTACTGATTAAAGTTATTCGTTGAATTGATTGCAAAGACACCCACAGCTGGCACGTGACTGATTTATGTCACTTACAATGTAATAAACGTCGCACACAGTGGATAATTACTACGTTTTGACAGATAATTGACTGCTGTTTTGTTTGTTTGTGACGTAAAGTAGTGTGTCCAGTGTTTAAGTACATAATAACAGTTATTAGAAAAGGCTTTTTAAATGAATTAAATTAATTACTTTTAAGGAATAGCATCTGGTTGTTGATTTTCAACCTCTAGATTAGTAACTCAGTCTGCTAAGTTTTAGATTTATTCCTCACAGAAAACGCCTGTGTACCTATAGCAAAAGTACCTATTTGTTTTGTGTCTCGATCTAATTTATCATTTATATTTATGTTTAAAAATACATACTTAAGTGTGTTTATCAACTAGGTACCTGGTTACTATACCTAATACAGACTGTGTAGTTTGAAATCAACCTTTTCTTTGCCTTGGATATTATCATTAACTTATGAAATTATCTCATTTGCGCGGAACCGTGAGTGATTTGTTACCAACTTAACATGAATTTATGTTATTCTACGGAAACCTCGAGACAGGCTCCCACTTGTCCTTGTTTTTCAGCATACATTAGGTTCAAGGTTGACTTTCTAAAGGAGTTTGTTCGGCGCCGATGATTCACGATGAGTTACGATCGGCACCGACTACCGGTTTCGCGTCATCTCACCATTTCTTATCGCGTTGGGTTACCGCATCTTGTGGTTAGGATGTTACTTGTATCACCCATAATACGGCGTCATATATTATGCAGTGATGGCATAGATGCCGTTGAACTACTGCGACAAAAAACTCATTACGATACTGCTTGAAGAAATTTGAATAGCTCGTCTTCTTTACAAAAGACAACTAAATACTTCTAAGCCCGCGCACTAAGAATAAATCCCATGCGGGGTACTTTACAAACGTTCAATCGAAAAACACAAAAAACAGCCAGACAGCCAACAATTTGTGTATTTCGTGAAGTATCGTCTCGCGTGAAGATCGAACCCGGTACACCATTCCCTAAGTCATAATTGTATGCTCAAACAATGTTCAAAACAGACTTTTTTCGAATTGTAGGTACCTACATTATGTTCTAAGATATCTTATACATACATCTAGCAAATCGCTAGTTTAATGAAGGGCTGCTTCCAAGTCAGCGATGGCCCAGTTGATAAACGGTTGAGGATGAGGGAAAGTTGTGTTATTGCCATTTTAGTCAACTCTTGGCTCTCAAGTAGATGAAGAGATAGGGATGATGCGGTTTCTGAAGAATTTTACGTTAAAATGTCTTTCATAAAGTAAAATGCGATATCTTTGCTCAACCAATAAATCTATCGCTAACTGTAGGGGCTAACATTATATTTTTTTAGTAGTATTGGCAACAGTCTGGCGTTGACTTTAGCTAAGTATGTACTTTCTGTCAAATCTTTCAATATTCGTTAGATTAGGTAGTCAGTTCTTTCAATAACCTGCCTGAAATACAGTTTTGTCTAGATTTTTTAACCAATATTATCATTGATAACCAATATTACATTTATAGTAAAAGTAGCTCAAGACAAACCAAACAAACATTTGCAAAATGGCTTTCAAAATAACTTTTTTGTGTTGCCATATGTTTATGTACCTATCCTAACCAGCTTATTTTGCTAAAAATATAGTCAATTGCTAAAAATTGATGACAAGTTAAGAATCTTATACAAACTTAAAGAATATTTAAAATTATTGTGGATAGCAGCAGCTACCTACAAATAATGTTGTGCCGAAACAAACCGTAAGTAGGTACGTTACCTACTCATATGTATTTAAATACTTAAAAAATGTGTTCGGAAATCTGATCGACTATTAACTAATTATGTAATATATGTATGTTTGCAGTGTGGGGGCTATCACGTGCGTGCGGTTACCGGTTACGCAAAGGCAAACAAGACTATGAATTGGACAATCCAGGCCTGCGGTCGTGAATATTTTCCTTATATTACATGATTTTGGTCCCATAGTATTGGCTATCTCAGCCCTTTGGAATATTTCACTAGATTTTATAAATAAGTGTTATAGGTAACATGTAATTTATGTAGGTAATAGACAGCCAAACCCTAAAGAAACAATGTCAATATTGATCATATAAGAAATAGAAATCGGTTTTTGAATTTTTTCTAGTACTCTTTAAAACTTGATGAAATAAGAAATACTGCTTAGCTGATAACAGTGTAGTACAGCTCTCTTACGACCCGTTCAGGAGCAGCAGTCCATGAGGATTTCACCTCGACAATTTGTAATTGTGCGAGCATCGATTTGTTCCTTTCATGCGTATGCAATATTCATAAATAAGCTTTGAAGATGAAAGTCTGACTTAAATTCTGGATAAGAATTGATAACAAAAATCTTATAGGTACACGTAAAGTTAGGTCTTCTTTCTAAGAGAGCACAAACTAGCTTCAGCTAAAGTAGGAACTGGAATCTTGAAACACAGATTTCTTGTAATTCTTTAAGACATTTTCTACATTCAGCCTTGAAGTGGTTACAAAGAGAGTCTAGTCCATGTGGACGAAGCTGTTGCTAAAAATACTCAGCAATAATATTTTTTACTTATGTACTGGAAATAAATTATGGATCTACCGATTATTATTGGTCTATGCTTTTATTGTTATTAGGTACATGTAAAACTTTAAGGCTTAGCGTTATCAGCACTCGGCACTACCATAATAGATATTAGGTATCATATCAAAAAGCTTAGTCTGGCTCTTAATATGAGCATGTATGAGAACTCTCCCCAAGCATCTAATAGTACCACTGCTAGAGCAATCACATTGATTAATCAATACCTATTACATAATCCAGATGCTGATGTATTTTTTTTAGCACTAGCGAACACTATAAATAATGTTTCCAATTATTTAAATATGATCAAAAGATAAATGTGTATGTTATGTGGTAATAAATTGTTAAAACGTTTGTTGTAATATGGTTAAGGTATTTTTTTCTTTTTTGTTAATTTTAATTATAGATAATATTCTAATGTGTAACCTCTTTTGTATATTTAGCATAGATGTACCTAAGCGAATTGGTGTTATGCTGTAAGCTTATATGTTTTTTATAAATAAATGAAATGAAATTAAATGAAATGAGGTTTAGGTACTAACTTAGTTATTCTTCTGTGGTAGTAACATAGAAATATATCTATGGGTAGTACCTTCCTAAACTAGTAATGATTATGATTTTAGCATTAGAAGAGTATTCCGTAAACTTCGTATAGCAATTAAGCGTAAATGCACTATGGAAGATATTAAATTAACTTCAGAACCACAGATTTAACAAACAAGAACCAGATGTAGCGTATTCGTCCAACTAAGTGAGGCACGTTGACAGCTATGTGTGCGTGACATTTGGCGACTGGCACTGTACGGACACGCGCGTCTATGTGTGTGTAAAGTTGCCAGATTATGAATAATCTCCCACTATTTTGCATATAGTTTTTGCAAACGAATATAAAAATATTACATAGGTAATATTTTATATTCGTTTGTGGCTTTGAAGAATTTACCATAGATTTAATTAATGCTTTTAATATGTAATGCTGTTGTGAAAATTATTCAAATAAAAGATACCATTAAAGTATGCTTTTATAAATACATTTCTTAAAAAATGTAGGCTCCGAGTTAAGTTTTAACTAATTTTATTCGTAAATTGAGAAATAAATAGATAGGCTTGCGTCATAAATATTAATTAGCTAAAAACATTTTGTCATGCATACAATAAATTATGAATAACCTAATCATAAATCGTAACCAAAAAAAATTGCAATTAAAAATAAATAATGGCTACAATCAATAATTTCTGTTTCTGTACTTAATGTACACACGGCGCCAAGTCAAGCTAAATAGTCGAAGTACGATTTTGATACTTATTCCCTACGCCATAAGAACGGTACAAAGGTCTAACAACGGTACAAAGGTCAAAGTGTATAGCTTGACAAGTAGCCGCGTGTACACGAATATTGGGATCGTTTGGGGATCGAACTCAAAACAATGTATATACTACTGGAAATCCTATTAGTATATTTATAAGAAAAAATATAATCTACAATATACTTTTACAATACGTTAATGTATTTTTCATTAACATGACAATCATTATTACCTACATAATCAATTGACAAGTGCATTTTCCCTAATTCAGGGAAAACGGTGTCGACGTAAACTGGCAACACTTACATATTTTCTGCAGAAATACGAATTTTATCGAAATAATATTATAAAACCGTCAAATAATCCATAGTTATCTGTAAGAATATATTCCATCTTCCCGTATTTGCTTTTAGAAACAACTTTTACAATGTTTAAAAACGCAAGACGGCATTTTATGGATTTAAAAGCAGGATCGATCGTGGCGTGTGAACTGTGCGATGCTTCGCAGCGCACTGAGTCGAGTTTGTATTCGCTTTTCAATTTTGTATTTGCTTTAGTGGCCTCACGCAAGTGTTCCGCGCGCTCTGTCTGCCTTTTATTCTATAGTCTTAGTTCAGAACCAAATATTTTAGATCGAATAGTGTGGGTATCTAAAATTGCTAGTTATTGAATAAATTTCGATAATAGATCTAGGGCTAAACTAGGCTAAGGCCCGCAGATTTATGACAATATCATACTGTAAAGAAATTCTAATGTGTAGGTAATACCTATGTGTGCAAATTTTAGAATCAATTTTATAAAACAACGGTTCAACTGTAGTAAAGATATCATGCATCCAAAAATCTTTTTTTGTATATTTATTATAGTTACAATCAGTTATATTTGTAAAGAGATCTAAATGATGCTAATTTCGGAGATGCTACTATTGTCTCAGTTACGTTTTCAAAGTATAACATAATTAAAACATAATTAACTTGAGGTAATCTACTTGCCCTTCTAATCATTATCTTCTCTTAAAGTTCTTTCTACAAATGTTTTGGTACCTACTTCTAAGTCACAAAGCTCGGCATAATTTACACTTCTTTATCGATTAAAGAACATTCATATTGTCTTCTATAAATTGCTAGCCTTGAATTCTAACCTTTGCTAATTACCCATTATGCATTTTTAATTGTGTTTCGTAGTACAAAGCCGTATAGAGTTGCAGTTTTCGTAGAACTATACAAATTGCGTATTACTTAACCTAATGGCTACGTCGTTTAATTGTGTAATAAGAGAGTATTGTGGGGTAAAAGAAGATGTAGTGACAAGCATTGAGAAAGGTATGCTAAGATGGTTTGGACATGTGTTCAAACCGGAGAGGATGGATGACGAAAGACTGATCAAGAAGTTATATAAGTCAAGTGTGAATGGGACAGGAGGAAGGGGAAGACCTAGACGGACGTTATCTGACCAGATTGGAGACATCCTAAAAAAAGGACAGGTTAGAAGTACCCTTAACCGAAGAGCATGCATGAGAAATTTGATGGGAGTGAATGAAGCAAAAGAGATATGTCAGGATCGTTGCAAATGGCGTTTCGTAGTCTCTGCCTACCCCTCCGGGCAACAGGCGTGAGTCTATGTATGTATGTATGTATGGCTACGTCGTTTAAATATTAAGTAGCGTTCCTTGGCCGTCAAAATACGCAGACCAAGACTTCACCGGCGTCTCCGCTCACATGAATAGTACACTAAATCTTCCTACCACTATCTATTCATGAAAATCGTACATAAGTCGTTGAATTTGCCGCGTTCATAAAGACAGACAAAAGGAAATGGGTTTCGCTTTATGATAAGTATAGATATTTTTAACCCAATTCAAATTTAAATTGAAACGCTAATCGGCACGGGTCAGTTTACATCGCATTGGAACTCGTTATTTAATTTTGTATTAATATGTGCTCCAAATATTTATATCTGTTTAGCCATTAAGATAACACGAGATCTCAGCACTGGTCCGAGCATAGTGGGCTCTATGTACAGCGGTTATAAAATTATAAATGTATAGGCTTCATTCACAAGTCTCAAGTCAAAAGCGGTCAAGCTATATCACTGTGGCTTCTTGCTGTTGCGTCGCTACCGAATATATATATATATTATTTATTTATAGACTCAAGCCTGTATCCCCGAAGGGGTAAGCAGAGGTGTAATATTACTCCCACATTTCGCCATGAATTTTTAAGTCCCACGTAATAGGGGCGAGCCTATTGCCGTACCGGCCACATTACCAGACTCCGTGCTGTTACTGAGAATTTCCTTACGGAAAAACCCAATAGCACTTTGCCCGACCCGGGAATCGAACCCGAGACCTCCCAATCCCACGAGCACATTTATGCCGCGAGACCAACGATGCAGTCCGAATATTTTTGTGGTTTGGTACATTGTCGTTAGTGGTTGCGACGTGGCTGTATGTAGATGTGGTACACACAACATGTGAATAATTGCTCCTAACTCCAAATTGAGTGGTTTCAACTGGTTTCCATGTTCCTATTTCCATGTAAATAAAAAAAAAATATCTAGGTACTTATTCTGTGTATTTTGAAGATGAATTTTTTCTGTTCGGTTAATCTACAAAATAAGTTTTAAATATACGTTTTATTACAGTATTATCATACATTTTAAATAAAACAACGATAATGATTATACTATTTGCATACGGCCTTTTGACCTTTACAGGTCTAAATTAAGAAACTGATATTTTATTATTGCTTTAATAAGTTCTTTGTTTTTTGCTTCTGAATAACAAGTATTGCGATTAAATGATCGTTATTAATAGCATAGTATTGTTCGACTTCTTAGATAATGTAGAATGGCCTGCAACTATCTCAACAATGCCAGAAAATCTTTTGATTTTAATAGTGTTTGGAAAGCTCAGTGTATTCATGGAATAGCAAGTGAATTTTGAAATGCATGTAAATACACATTATTTAGAATATTATTACCATAATGTGAATCTTATATTTCAGAGCCGATTTAAACAGTCAACATCATGTAGTTCCTACACGTAAATATAATAGTAGTCGTAGTATTATTTTAAGCCAGAACACATCGATCTATTTATGTTCCTGTGAGTGTGAAAGCACTACGATCACTAGACACTTGTGACAATGCGATCTATTTTTGGCACACATTTTCTTGTTAGGACTATTCTAAGACCACCCATTACAAGTGACGCACAATCGCTGTAACTCCCCACCAACATTCACAGGATTCCCCTACCGCTGTTCATAATTTGGACAATGTCATCACAAGTCTACTGTACTTGACCGCACGTGAGAACCCATTCACAACTAGCTGGTGATTTCGCAATCAAAACCACGAAAATAAATTACATTAAAGATACCACAACAACTTTCCGAAAACTAAATAAAGACGTTCTTACGAACTTTATTGTGTCGCTGTTTAAAAACATTTAGCTCATGTGTTCTCACGGCTTTTCTATTAGTCATTCCTTAAATATATTTTTTACGACAACAATGTAATATCTACTAATGACCCGAGATCAAAAATACACTCAGCCGACTCATCACAGTAACGTCAAGAGATTTTGAACTTGTTTGAAGATTGAATTATTAAAATAACGAAGGCAATGAAGTGTCCAATTAAATGAATAACTGTGATTGATTCCCATCACGTAATGAGAAAAATTTGAAGAGCGCGTGCGTGCTACAGGGCAGCCTTAGTGGCCCATTTAACTGTAGTATACTATAGGTTTGATATTTGTACCTAGGGCTGTCGAATTTTTATTATTCCCTTCTCTTCACACTTTCATATTTTATTAATTATACTGATTGATCCAAGTACCTACACCACATATATAAATATGCGAGGTTTCATCATCATCATCAGCCTGCCATAGTCCAACTGCAATGTCTCTGAGCCCAATTTTCGGCTTTTCATGTCCGGCGCTGCCGGCCAATTCATTTGAGTATCTACTAAAGTAGGTAATTTTTAGAAGTAGTATCGATTTTATTTATTTATTTATAGTCTCACGCCTATACAGACTACCCCCTATACGGGGATACCCCCGAAGGGGTAGGCAGAGGTGTAAATATCACAGCCACATTTCGCCATGATTTTTTTTAGTAGAGTAGTATCTAGAAGTCAAATACGTGAATTCGGAAGCATATAATGCACTGAACTACTATACGGGCAGTGAGAACTTATCACATATTTGGTGGACTCCAAACACAACTAGGTCAATGTGACATGACAAAGCGTATTGACGTATTTTTATGGAAATTCAATCATGGAATTTTATTTGGTTCTCGGTTGATGGATAAGCAGGATCTACTTATTTGGTGATACGTAGGCGATGATGCTAAATAAATTCAATAGGTACTGCGACTTTTCGACGATTCTTTACAGACGCTTAAACAGTTTATTTCGTTAAACCTAACTGTAAATACATATACGATTGCTAATAGCCGAGTCAGACATTTATAAAAAGTCTCCGTGGCCTAGATGATTGGAGATTTTTGACTTTAAATAATTGGTACATATTTGCGGCTTTACGCTTCTAAACGAAATTCAAGGTTTCTACTGTATTTCAATGACTGTTCTAATGACCATTATGATTGTTGTTTTCATTTATAGCAACGTATTCCAATTTGCAATATTTTTATAGACATTACCTATCGGTTATTACTTTTTACCAGCACTAATTGTTTGGCGTTTCGGATAAAATCATCGAAAGCCAATGGAGTTCTCCTAGCTCAAACAAACAAAGTTCGATAGAAAAATTGTTTAGTAGTTAGAATAAATTCGGTAGATTAATCATACTTAGCACGGAGACGGAAATTCGACTAATTTTAATTACTTATGCTCATTATGACAAGTGCTTAGATAGTCAACCGACATGAGATGAGGTATATTATATGGGTATCATGATAAGTTTGTTTTCAGCCTATGGCATTCGAAGCAAAGTTGCTGAATTTATTTGCTGGGAATCGAAATAGCGTAACACTAACGATTCTGAAATTGGTCTCAGTAGACGGCAACCGGTCAGGTTTCTGTGCCGTAGATCAACTTTGTCGTATTTGGTCAAAATTATGTTGCATGTACATATATATATCATCATCAGCCCTGTATATTAACTGTCCCACTGCTGGGCACGGGCCTCTTCTCAATATGAGAAGGGTAAGGCCATAGTCCATCACGCTGGCCAAGTGCGGCTTGGCAGACTTAACATGTCTTTCGAGAACATTATGGATAACTCTCAGATATGCAGGTTTCCTCACGATGTTTTCCTTCATCGTTTAGCAAGCGATAATTAACAAATTAATACGCACATAACTCCGACGTAAGTTTGTAAGTCATTTTGTTTTTCTTGTCATATCACATTTCTTTCAAAATTCTGACACTCTTATGTGCAGCGCTGAAGTTCATCATCATCATCATCGCCCTAGCGTTATCCCGGTTGCATCCAAGAATTACACGCCTTGGAGCCCAAGGTCCGCTTACTGGTCTAACCAGATATAACAGAATATCAACTTTTCCACAGAGCGACTGCCGTCTGACCTCCGCAACCCAAAGGGCTAGCGATATTCCATGGCTTAGACCAGTATCAGTTTATTTGAACGCTGAAGTTCATCATCGTCCTAGCGTTATCCCGATTTCCTCTTTTCCAAGACTTACACGTCTCGGAGCTCGGGGTCCACTAGTCTAACCAGATATGATAGAATATCAGCTTTAGGCTGCGCAAAATCTCCTTCAAATATAATACCGAATAACGATAATTCTGTTACTTCATTAATAGCATCCCTAGCTATACATAATATTGTATCAGTCGGTCAGACCAATCATAGTGAGATGCCAATCAATCGCTCAATCATTCTAACAATTGATAGAGATGGGAAAGATTATATCTGTTACAGTTTTTAAAAGTGTGTACTTTATGAGTCATGATGCTTGGAATTTGCCGATAAGTATCTTTTTTCGACAGAACGTGTAGGTAGGTACTAGTTGTTTACTATTATGTCATGAGGTAGGCATTCTACCTACGGAACTAATTAGCGTATTTTAATGAGAAATTGTTTGGAGAAGCGGTATACGGTATCTTTGCAATTTATGATACACCACGGAAGTAACGCCACACAATAGGGAAGATACTTAAGGCCAGTTTCAGTTTGTCAGTAAGTTCCTGTTAAAAAAATATGTCAGATAAGTCATCCAAATAACGTTCCAATTTTAACTTTATCTGTAATACTAGACTTCACCAGCGGCTTCGCCCGCGTCAATTATACATATATAAATCTTCCACTTGAATCATTATATCTATAAAAAAAACGCATTTAAGTCTGTTGCGTAGTTTTTAAGTTTTAAGCATACATACATAGGGACAGACAGACAGAAGACAGACTTAGTTTTATACTATGTTATGTAGTGATGGTGAGGGTTAAGATGTGAGTGAAGGGCCCCAGACTACCTTAGAATTCGTGTGCTTTATTTTCTACATAAAATGCTGAAGAGTCCAATAACTTGTCTTTAGCACATTGTTTAACTTTGAACTTATCATGAATTAATACTCACTGCTGCCGGGCACTCGAACTCGAGCAAATTTTTACTGAGAACTCAATGGACAGTCAGTTAAAAATAAACTTAATTTTGTTGATTTTCTTTGCTCTTTATTTACTTACTCGATATAGAGATTTAATTAATATTTTCCGGGCAGACGTTTAAACAACTGGAAATGTTGATAAACTAATTAATCAAGAAAGCCAGAAAGAAAACATTTATGTTTTCGGGTTTTCCTAACAATCTTTACCAGAATTCAAATCAATCCTATGTTCACGCAGTAGATATTTAGCAAATAATATGTCGAGGAAGAATTAACAAATATAAAACGAAAGTGATGTAACATTCAAATTCGCCAAACCTGTGAGCAGATTTAAAATTAAACTTGGAATTTATTTTCCAATAATTTTGACTAAAACCCATAACAAACAATTTTATTAAACAAACAGACATAAGTGACAGTCATCATAATAAAATGTTTATATACACGGATGAAAGTCCATCTTACAAAATTATTATTTTCATAGTAAATTTTAAAACTGGTTATCGTTACTGTACGGTACTAGTTATATGTATAATAATAGGTACTATTAAAACTGTTCTGTACACTGTACATTATATGTAAGTATGTACTCATTTATTTACTCTATAGCAGCACCAAAAGCATGCACTATGCGTCAAAATATTTGCCGATCATCGCAAACTGGTTACCGAAATACAGCAAAACCTGATAACTACAAAAATACTTATGTATCTCTAACTACTCCAATTGGGTTATTCCAGGTTCGACGGAGAATGCGACCTCTCAAATCTAATCTAAATTGCTAATAAATTATACAGGGACAGGATTCTAATCTGCGGATGTTGTGTGCTTTGTGCAAAGCTGAAGTATGTAAATGATATGCTTCTCGAGTATCAGGATGTAAGTATGTGTATCTGACTAGGGTAGAATATTCATTACATCATTTCCCACCGAGGTTTAATAATATCGAAGCCATGATATATCTTTTAAACATATGTTGTTCAGGTTAAAGAATACCTTAGCCATGAATCCGACGGTTAATATTTTCTGGAATTTTATTATATGGCAATTTTACTTGATAACGTTACATTAAGTTCTTCTTTTAAGCAAATTCTTAATTATGATAGTGGAATAGATGTCCAAAGCAAACATAATTCAATCGTAATAGGTTGAGAGAAACAACGTAGATGACGATCATGATCAATATCCAGCGAAAGCTAGGTGCTACAAAATACCTAGGAGGGCACAGATCTTATAAACCCGTGTTATTGCGAAAAAATTGGCTATAATAGAATTTCACTCTAACGAGAGTAGATTCCAGGACCCCATCGTGGCCAGTCATCGGGTCACGTACTACTCGAGTGTTGTGGCTAACCACAACAGACAGAAATAACATATGCACTAAAACTTGATACCACTACCACAGCTCGAGACAATGACCCGATATCCTAGATACAAAATTCTATTCTAAACTGTCGCCTTTGAAGCAATTTTCATATTTAAATTTCTGTCAGCCCGCCTTTTACCTACTTCTACCTGAATAAGTGTCAGTTCCTATCAACAAATCAGGGTGGGTATGTTCATAATCACTTACTTTAGCAATTGCACGAAATATAATATATATAATACCTACCAGGAATATTTTGTCAGATTTGTAAATACGAGTTGGTAAAACCATACCTATCTCTCTACTCGTGAGAATTGAATACTTATATGCTTAGTTGATATTTTTCTTGCTTTACTTGTTTTTGTGAGATCATTGCAATCATATGACATAAGATGTTCGCAAAAACATATAGGTAGGCAGGTACCGGCTCATTTTACGACGCGTAAATCGTTTCTAGCAACTACAGTATTGGTTGATGACGATACAATTAAATAATTTGGAACACAATTGCGTGTAGGAGTGTAGGTAGCTATATAGACAACACTTTGTGTGAGACTAAAAAACGTGAACACGAAATCGATATCGTAGAACAAATTTCGTCGAGACGACGGCTTCTCTGAGCCGCACTCACCATACACTTCGTCCGAAATAAATTATCCTTTTGAGAAGCTTATTCAAAGTTTTTACCAAAATCATGCCGTATTTCCTGCTTGCATTCATTTAATATCACAATTAATTAAAACGCTGAATGAGGTTACAACCAACTTACGAAGATGTGGAATCAAAGACAAGTATCGTGACAAAACACCGGTTTGGGTAATTTATTCTGATATTCCAAGCCGAACGATGTTTACGCAACTATAATTGTAATTTTATTCCAAAATCCAAATAAGATAATCAATTATATAATATTTAATATAGAATCGGAATTAGGAAATTCGGTAGACCCACTTAATGTGGTGCATAATTTTGTTTGTGCCACAAATGTGATCAGTGTATGCCCAAAATTGATGATAATGGCCAAAAATACGGCAGATAAATGTCGATCCCAAGGATGGAACGAAATGCTGAAAATTAATTTTAGATTATTAGAGATTATTACTACTATGAGCAATCAATAATCTTGTTGTTTTGTCTTCATATTCAATTCAGTTTTTAGCCAGATAAAGATTCAATTTTCGTCGCATAATGAGGACAGAGTTGACCTATCTTCCTAGATGGTTTCTTTAAACCGGTTTGTAATTTAATATCCAAAATGCAAATGATGTGTTAAAACCCTGACTAGGAGTATCATTGTATGTAGGTAATCCAATAGAGAACACGCTAGGTAATTACATACTAATTAGCAACCTTGACACTTAGGTGACTGATTTTATCAACAAAATTCTTGATATGTTTTGGCAATGTATTATGAACGAGCCGTCGCGTCGGTACAAAACATAAGTTCATGCTAAAAGGTGAACGAGTCAGTTCCTTATATTGTGATGACACGCTGACCTCGTCCAATATTTTGATTCATTCAAAGTTATTCAAATAAGACGAAGAGAATTCGCCAGAGGCAGATTCAAAACGCCTAATGTCTAATCCAACGCAATTTTTTTATTCGATGTTTTTTTAAATCTGCAGTCATCTACGCAAGAAGATAATCTAAATATGAATAGATTCTAGCTAATTAAATGGAAACTAGTAGGTATTTTAGTTTCGAAATTCTATATGATTTGCTGAAATATAAAACAGCCTAAATGATCGTAAGCATTTTACAATGGAAAATTAATGGGATACTAAACAATCTATATGTGTCAATAGACAAGTTAAATTACATTCAAGACATCGGCATGTAATCATGACACAGCATGCCAATAATGATGATACATCTCCAACTTAACTTTGACGACAAAAAAGAGCACCAATGTAGCAAATTGTAGGTAGGCGCACATTTGATGTAAGTTCTGATACAAAAGCTTCGTCACGCAAAGTGATCACTACTATTTTATTTCGCGTAACAAAACCTACCCATTTCTGTTGTTCAAAGTTTGTAGATCGTTACGATAATTCCAAGTTCAAAAAACCCATTTTCCTAACTTCTAATGGCATCATTATAATAGGCCGTTCTTAATTGATTAAGGCGACACGACGGCATTATATTAAATCAAATCTGTCATTGATCTAAGTAATAATTTTATTTAGTGAGGCGTAAAATAGGTACCTCAGCAAAGCATATACCTAGTTTGTTTTGAGTCATTTCGTAGCCGGTTCTCATCGTAAACATTGCATATCGAATTAATATCATCTTTATTATGTTGTTCCTGAGACTATGCTTCGTAAAACACAAAAGTTACAATTGTCTTATACAATTTTATTTCATCGTGTGTTGTACGACCTCTTAATTTGATTTACGACAGTGTCACCATCACTAAAGCAAGAGTTTGTGTTGTGGGCGTTTTAATATGAAATGCTGTGTATAATCACTGCCATCGGGATATTAATGCCCAATTGTCATTTACACAGCATCTCAATAAACAATTACATAATTCATCCGATTATAATCTTCTACATCTTTTATCAATTTATATCACGAGATGTGTGACATGTTTACTCTCGATGTGCCGAATATTATTCAATGTTCTTGCTACTTAATTAGCGTATTAGAAGTTGATGACATGTGATTGTGTAATTTATGAAAATTACGTTAGCCTTAGGTTGAAATACTTCTGATTTAATTTAACGTGTGTGTACTTACTGGTCATTTACATTTGCATCCATATTATTGTCTTATTTATGTAATAGTCTGTCGTCACGTGCGCTATCACGTTAAATTAACCAAATAAAAACATTATTATTATAAATTTCACTATTCTCTTTTTTAGCGTTACCAAATAGTTTATCATGAATGAAACTACGTTTATAAAATTAATCAAATTCACAGATAATTACAATTTGTTTATAAATAAAGGCTTCACTGTCGATATGAGTCGGTTGCGCAGTGCTCACAAATGTCAAGCGAGCGGTGCGAACAAGCGAACAACGCGGGGGCGTCGGTACGACCGCGCATCACAGCAGGCGCGGCGACACTGGCTGGCGACGTATCGACCTCCCGCTATCACAATGAATGGTGAGCCAGCACCGCAGTCTGCCGCTGCAAGCTCACTACTGCACTGCAGCTTTATTTCTGGCAACCTCCCCGACACTTAGCACGATTCCCAGTGTTTTCTTTGCAAAAATATGCCAACGGCTCTAATCTATGACATGCGAAAAGCCGAGTCACTGACCCGGTTTTGTGGATCGAGCTGAAGAATTCTGCGGTCGCATTTATCACCTACTTTTACATTTATCTTATTATTTTTATAATAAATCGTAGAATGTGCGTCTCTACGCATGCGTGACTGAGACGGCAACCGTCTAACTCGCTGGCATCAGCTGATTCAATGACCTTGTTTCTTTATTTTGGTCGAGTTGTGTCTTACTTATATAAATCATAAGAGCTCCAAATACCTTCTTTATGGATCTTATTTAAATATCCGCGCGAACTATTTGTCTGCCGGCATGTCTATCGTGGGAATTGTATAAATCCATGACCTTTGAGCTTACTCATGGCAGAACAGGTACTTCCTTTCAAGGTTGTTGAGTTGAGCCACAAAGATCCCGCGTGCTATGTCTGCCGAGTAAACATAACGACTGCATTTTGTGAAAAGTCATAGGCCACAGATCAATCTTACAATAACAATGCATCTCAATTAACATTCACAATCTTTATCTGCTACATTATGCATTTTTACTTTACATATTCCTGGTGCACGCGCTGTATCTATTTAATACTTGAAATCATGTAGGTAAGTCAACATTTTACACGCGCAACCCATCGAAATTTGACCATCAACACGGGATTAGGTAATCTTCGTCTAGACTATCTTTCTCGTGTCGATGATTATTATGAATAAGCGTCACTTAGTTGGAACTCTTAACAAATTTGGAACCTCGGTAGGTAAACACAAACTTTAGGATTTAAGTGCGTCTCTTATATTTGCCTTAAGATGACTTAAATTGTTTTTTATTTCCCGTGCCAACATGTTAGCCAGTCACGAAGATCTTTGTCGTCTTTACGAGAAGTCACTTAAAAACATTTTCACTTATCTAAGGTATGGAATATCGCTTACCTTTTAGATTACGGAGGTCACATGGCAGTCGCTGCGTGGAAAAGCTAATATTCAGTCCAATCTGGTTAGACTAGAAAGCAGATTCTGAACTCCAAAGCAAAGTTAGCTGCAACCGGAATAACGCTAGAGCGCTGATGATATTGTGAAATTGTAATATAATATGTAAGTATTACAGTATCATCGCCCTAGTGTGTATATTACAACTAAGTATGAGTATCTCACGGTTAGTTTAAAAAATGAAATCTGTTCACTATCGCGATAATCTGCTTGAATGACGCAGGTGCATTTGATCACAATTTAATTTCTCTTTTGATCCGTCTAATGTATATCTAATGAGGATTACCTTTAGATTTAGTATACAGCTTATCAAACGAGGATTCTCTGATACTTTGGTCACAGATTACTAAATAGTTATGCTTTGGTTGAAATGCAAATAGCAATTGCCAAATTGTTAAGTTTTTGGAGTGTATTTAGGACGTTCCAAAATCTGAACAAAGTTCGATAAAGTATTGCAGTTAAAGTAATAGGAAATAAGGGGTAATTTCAGAATGAATGGATCGGCACAATCGGTGAAGTATTATGAGCTCACAGAATACACCCGTATGTTAAAAGTCACCTGAGAACTTGAGTACCTAGGTAAATAGTGCGTGCTTGTAATCTGCTCTATAATGTGGCATTTCGTTTGTGAGTCAGGGCATTGGCAGCCTTATACTCTCTTCATTCAAGAAACTGGCAATGAATACCTACCAACAAATTGCTATGCAGAGAGTACCTACCTACTTACCGGGTTCGAAACCACTGCACGCACCACTGACTTTTCAAAGTGCGTTTGTTATTGTTCATTAGTGCTTGTCCCGTTCATCCAAGAACGCGTGAAACCATCGGTCGCTATGGGGAAATTTTCCATGAACATACTGACACTAGTCTAAGCCATGGAATATCGCTATCTCTTACAGTTAGGGAGATCAGATGGCAGATGCTCTGCTCTGTGGAAAAGCTAATATAAAATATAAAGGGTGTCTCAGTAACTACGGAATTCAATATTCGTACTATAGATAGATCTGTAGATTTTAGATTTGTTTTTGACATAAGCTCCATACAAAATATGTCAAACACGAATCTCGAATCTCTAAATCCATGTATGGATCGTATATTGAAAATGGCCGGAAGAGTGCACTTTTTCATTTTAAAATAAAAACAAGTATTTTATGACAGAGTTGTGATATTTTTATTGTATTGTAAAGAAGACATGTTCTGATTAAGTATGGAATAAAATATCCGGCAAATGACCCCCACGGCTCCGATGACAGGCCATTACTCTTTTCATGAAATTTTCCATGACTTTTGCACAAAGATGTGGCTGTATCTCACCGATGACGCGTTGGATTGCCGATTTGAGCTCAGGAATTGTTTCGGGTTTATTCGCATTAACCCGAGATTTCACAAAACTCCAAAGAAAAAATCGTACGGCGTTAAGTCGCACGATCTTGGTGGCTAGTTGACATCAGAATTTCGTGAGATAATGTGTTCTGAAAATCGTTGCTGCAATAAGTTGATTGTTTCATGCGCGGTGTGGCAGTTTGCGCCGTCCTGCTAAAACCACGTGTTGTCCAAATTCATGCCTTTCAGTTGAGGCCTCAAGAAGTCCGTTATCATATTCCAGTAACGAATGCCGTTCCCAGTCACTGCAAATTCGGCCTCATTTTCAAAAAAGTAAGGAAAAATCACGCCGCCTGACCAAAATCCGCACCAGAGAGTTACTCGTGGGTGCATTTGTTTCTCATGGATTGCATGAGGATTTTCTGCTTCCCAAATTCGACAATTTTGTGTAGTCACGAAGCCATTCATATGGAAATGCGCTTCATCGGAGAAAATTACTTTTTTCGAAAAATTGGCATCGAATTCACTTTTCTCCATTACCCATTGAACGAATTGCCGGCGCTTTCCGTGGTCTGTTGGTTAAGGCTCCTGAGTTAACTGAATCATGTACGCATGGAGGTGGAGGTCTTTAGTCAAAATTCTCTGCGTAGTGCTTCGTGAAATTTGAAGTTGTTAAGAACGATGTCGAATTGGTGTTTTTGGATTTGCCGCGACACTATCGTTTACAGTAGCAATGTTTTCAAGACACCGACCGTTACGTTGACGCAAAGGATTCCTATTATCCATAATTGACCCAGTTTCTTTAAATTTTTTGACCACTCTTCGAATGGTGGACACATTAGGTGCCTTTTCTTGGCTGAAAATTTGGCGAAGTTTGCGAGCGGTTTCAGCGTAACTTTTCCCATTTTGTAATGAGTTTTCACAATTATAACGTGTCGTTTTTTCGAAAAGAGCTCCATTTTTAATGATCGGAATAAACAGAGGTAACAGCTGTCAAATTTCAGAGTAAGCATGAAATAAAAAATTCCAATTTTAAAAAGTGCACTCTTACTGAGACACTCGTTATAATACTGTCAAATTTGATTAGACCAAAAAGCGTACTCCAGACTCCGAGACCAGAACATGTGACCAGAAAATGTTTTTCTCTTCCATTCTCTCCTATCAGACGGCTTAATTATCAACGAGTTATTATAATTGAATGTGATTTCTAAATCACGGCTAAAATATTAGGTCTATTAGGAACAAAGGGCGTATTTCCGGGACAATACAATTCAAACAATCGCATAAAGCCATCTACGGTACTTAAAACGCGTCTAAACAATTAAGTTTATTAAGCGTCGCCTCGCACTCCACCATCCATGTATTATGTACATTGCTTTATTTCGCTTGTGCTAGGCAATAATGCTAATAGCAGAGAAGCAATGTGAATCAAAGTCATTACAGGCATAGTAAACAGTACTACGCCAGTGTTATAGTTACGTGACTGAACTACTAATATGAGAACACAATCTGATCATTCTTCTGTCTCTGTCATACCTACATAGCTACATATGTACTTCCTGTTTTTACCGATGAATGAGACTCATTGATCGGTTTGACTATAGGTAGATTATTATCAATGAGCTGACAGTTTATTGATCAACTGTATCATAAATTGATAGATTAATTATTCACAACTGTATTTTATTTATATAGTAATCTTTGGTCTCGCGGCATAAATGTGCGCGTGGGATTGGGAGGTCTCGGGTTCGATTCGCGGGTCGGGCAAAGTGTTATTGGTTTTTTCCGTTAGGAAATTCTCAGTAGCGGCTCGAAGTCTGATGATGTGCCCGGTACGGCAATAGGCTCGCCCCCTATTACCTGGGACCTAAAAATTCATGGCGAAATGTGGGTGTTATATCAAACCTCTGCCTACCCCTTCGGGGATACAGGCGTGAGTCTATAAAAAAAAAGTAATAATTAGTACTGGAATTAACAGCTTGACCGATAAGAAGTATTTTGCCGATTTAATTAATTACAAGATAAGTAAGTAGATGCCTCCGTGGTCCATTGGATAGCGTATGCGACTGCTGGTCGGAGGTCCCGGGTTCGATTCCCGGGCCGGGCAAAAGTGTTACTGGGTTTTTCCGAATTCTCAGTAGCAGCATGGAGTCTGGTGATGTGCCCGGTAACGGCAATAGGCTTGCCCTCTATTACGTGGGACCTAAAAATTCATGGCGAAAAGTGGGTGTAATACTTACACCTCTGCCTACCCCTTCGGGGATACAGGCGTGAGTCTATAAATAACAAAAAGTAAGTAGGTAGATATATTATAACTTACTTATAAACTTTCGCGGTTTGTACAGATCATAGAAATATAACTTTAATTTCTTACTATATGTATGATACAGATCCTAATATACATACCTATGTAACGGGTCTCAATCGCGTTAAAGGTGTACCTAATAGGGTACCTAAGGTAAGTATTTCTATCTCGAACCCCTGAAATTCAAGAAATTTTGGTGCAGTACCTGTACCTACCGTGGCGATAATTGCATGATTGAGAGATAAATATATGTATAACAGGTAAATCACTTGATGCGGCCATCGCATGCGGTCATTTGTACCACATTATTCCACATACATATGCAAACTATGATGGAAAGCAACAGTATGCGAGTCGAGCCGATCAGTGTTTTATCATCGCAGAATAGGTAGTTATACGTCCATGTGTGTCACGTCAAATTCAAATTGATTTTCCTATCATGTGTTCGTACATAAATCGCATTAATGCATCGTATAAATCTGTATAGGGTGCATAGGGTGCATAGGGTTCCCACCAGTGGCGGCTCGTTCAAAGGAGCGCTGGAGCAGTGAACTCCCAAAATTATAAAACATATGTACCTATACAACGCATATAAACTTTTTCTATAAACATACTCAATATTTTAATACACAGCTATTCTCTTTTCTATACCTAATGCATATCCACAAATAAGTATTTGACTACTAAGCTGTTTATCATAATTTTGTCAACAGTCTTGAAACATACTCTACATAGGTATTTTTGTTGAGTGGAGCGCTCATACCAGCGCTCTTCGTTGACGAAAGCTTAGTACAACGCTTAATACTGAAATGTAATGATTGCGAAAGAGAGAGCGTTCTATGCGCTGGGCGCGTGAGACAAAAGATTTGTATGAGAAATAAGACAAATACGGAGCGCCGCTCCTGGCTAACTTGACGAGGTGCGCATGCGCGAATATATTACCCGACTAAATGATATGACCATTTGTCACGAAGAAAAATTAAAACGTGTGCGCCGTTTTTTTTTAATAGTGTTTTGTCGGTATCATTTGAATGTAAACAAAAGCAAAACATTTCTCTGCAAGTGTGTTGGTAATTAGAAAAGGATTGGTGTTTAAAATATAGTTAATTGTATGTGTGATTGTGTGTATATGTTTAAGAAAGACAGTTAAATTGTGTAACTAATATGGAATATAACAGCGTAAACTTTATAAAAAAACTGTGAAAAACCTAAAAAAAACGACCAATATGATAAATTGGTTATGTGCGCTTTGGTTATGTGGTTGCGAAATTGCGAAGGAAGTAAGAAGCTGTTTTGTTTTCCGTGTATTTTGTTTAGTGGCGCCGGACTTGATACTGCGTGGACGGTTCAGGTAGGTATCGATGATTTAGCACGTCCTCTTTCTTACTATTTAATTGTAAAAGCATTCACAAAATAAATGGTAAGCAGTTTCATCTTTTTTTTTAGTGAACACCCAATATAATCTTTCACGAGCCGCCTCTGGTTCCCACCAAGAACTTAGGGCCTCAAGTCAACCTCACCTGCAAGTGGTGCACCTGCCGATCAACGGACGAGGCTCTGGCAAAAAAAATGTCCCAATAAGCGGCAATAGGCTCGCCACCTATTACGTGGGATCAAAACACTGGCGAAAAGTGGGCATTTAATATGCCTCTGCCTACCCCTTCGGGGAAACAGGCGTGAGTCTATGTATGTATGTATGTATAAATCTGTATATAATAAAATTCTTACGTTACTGACTGACTAAAGGCCAACGCACAGGTAAAACTATAAGGCGTGAGAACCTGAAATAAATATAATGTTACGGGCAACGTGACTAACAGGGCCGTAAATAAGGGCCGAGTACCTATTATCAATATATGCCGAGAGCATCAAGCTATTTGATAAATTTTAGTATTTTAATTACTTAGACCGGTCCATATTATAATGCCTGACAGCCCGTGGTCCATTTAAAAAAATCAACGTAAGCCCGTAAGGTTAGCTGAGACTGTAACTCAAGTAAGTTGGTTATGTTAGGTTCTCTTGTGACCTTTAGTGATTTTTACCTGTAAGATTTACCAGTAAATCCTAAGATTTACCAGCATGAGCTGGTAAATGTCCATTTTTTTAAATAAAAAACACTAAGTTGACGGAGCCCTGCTACGCAGAGCTCCTATTTTTGGATTAAGGGTCCCAAGAGAACCTAACATACTTACTTGAGTTACAGTCTCACCTAACCTTCATTTCATTTGTTATAATATTTCAACCAAGACGTATTTGCCCTTATTCATACTGACCGGGAAAAGTGATTAGGCATCAAATTTTAATCAAATTGCCCGTGTGACATGGGCATTATGTAAACAGGCCGATCACTATTCGCAGGGATCAGACTTCTCAACTTGCTCGTAACATATAGACTATTAGCAATAGGGAATATGCATGATTTTTTTTATGACGTAAAATAATCGTTTTCATCACTATAACACAGAAAAAAATATAAATAGGTTTAAAAGTATTCAAATTATTTTGCAAAGTGAAATTGAAAACATTGAATAAAATCGAGCCGCTCAAACGCCGCCATTTAACGCGCGCTTTCGATTACGTCACATGGCAGGTCACGTGGTGTGAACTCTAAGCGTTTCAGTTACTTCAGACGTATTTTAAGTTCTAATTGCTTTACAAATCATGGAAAAAGCTAAAAAACGTTCTTACTAGTATTGTATGGTACCGAAGTGCTAAAACACTAGTAAAAGTACAACCGATAAAGTGTTTTTTTCCTATTCCAAGCGATGTGAATATTCGAAACCTTTAGTGTTGAGAAGGGATAATGTACCTCAATTATAGTGTTTATGTATATTTTTGTCTACTGCCTCATTGGTATCGCAGCATAAATGTGCGCGTGGGATTGGGAGGTCTCGGGTTCGATTCCCGGGTCGGGCAAAGTGTTATTGGGTTTTTCCATTAGGAAATTCTCAGTAGCAGCACGGAGTCTGGTTATGTGCCCGGTACAGCAATAGGCTCGCCCCCTATTACGTGGGACGTAAAAATTCCTGGCGAAATGTGGGTGTAATATTACACCTTTGCCTACCTCTTCGGGGATAGAGGCGTGAGTCAATAAATAAATAAAATATATTTTTGTGAAGGTCATTTAGCATTCCTATTATGCTATGTTTATATACAACGAAGCGTGAATTAGTAGTATATAAGTTTTAATTCAGTACAAAATTCGGTTTAAAACAAACCAAGCCTAGTTCCAAAAAAGCAGCTGCAGCTGGCTAGTCTCATAAAAAGATAAACCGCCGTGGCCGGATTCGTTCGTAGGACAATATTATTATTACATAAAGTCATTAAGTAAGTATTTATCTACTTAATATGTGCTAAAAGTAAGAAAACTATACTGTACTTGTGTGTGAACTGTAATAATATCACGTACCAATTATTATGATATACCCGTTAAATAGGAGTTCTGCAGTGATGTTAATGACGAATGTTATGTATTGGTTATGTTTTAATATTTTTCTAACGCGCTGTGTTCAATTTATGTATAAAAATCAATGTGACGGACTAAAATATATAAAAAATAACATAATAATAGGTACCTTGCATGTTAAATTAAGATTTGATACAAAATATGCTGTCATCATAAATGTATCCATTTTCGGTAGATTTTCGGATTGAGCTTTGACTTAATCAGATTCAGTCATAGTCCTAGATTTACTACAAACTCAGATTCACTAGAAATTACCACAGAAACACAGGTTTAAAGTATTTTTCTCGCAAATACCACTAAAACAGTATGAATATCGACGCGGATAAACAGCATAGCGTGCCAGCTGACGTCACTTTTCGTTTCGACCAATAGTGACGCGTTTTGTAAGTTTGAATTGCCCGCCTTTATTTTCCACTTTTAAAACAATATTTTATGGGCTTAAATAATAATTAAATGAAAAAAATTCGTTTTGATTATAATCTGACGGTATTAAAGATTCGAAAAAAAAATATAGGAGACGAATTTAAATTTTATGCATATTCCCTATTCGCGTTACAAAATGTTGGGCATTTCCGTCGTCTATCCATGTGTTAGGGTATACCCATAACGATGAAAAATCTCAATAACTAACAAAAGCCTAGTAAAAATATTGGATTTCTTTTTCATATTTTTTCTTCCATGTCTACGTTAATAGAATAGTGCACAGGATTCAAGTCTAACATTGCAGTCTTGAAAACAGTGACTCAAACATAATTATAACTGTCGTTTCTGTAAGAAAAATGTCATGAAGTTATCATGTCATAAAGTTATATGCAATATTATATTGAGACAGTAGGTGTACATGGGAAATCTCTCGCCCCTATTACTCACACCAACAAAGCTTATGAAACGTGGGTGGGTAATACTTGTTTGTCTTCGATAACTTTCCTGGCGTAATATTATATTACATCATTAAGTGTACAACGCGCAACGCATAGGTGTGTCCGCACTTAAGATATTTTGCATACTTGTCAAATTAAGTGATTCGTATATCTTCACTTTTTAGAAGCGGTTCATACGTACACACCGCCGCACGTTAAGCTGGACTCTTTGACTTTTGTACCGTTCTTATTGTGAAGGGTATAAATAATAAGACAGTACTGCAATTGTATAACTTGATTATTGTTGTTTGTTTCCCACCAAACCACGTGGCCGGGCACTAATTTGAATGAGAATTAATTGTTCAATTCTGCCGAACCACACTTTTCGGTATTCAAATTATTTTCGTTAACACAGCTTGACCACATTCTGTCGTGGTGGTGTGGTTGTGCTACTTACGATGTCCGATCATTTGACAAAAAACAAATGAAAAATTTTCATATGACAAATAACATTTGACAAAATTATACTTGATACATTTATTATTTTACAAATAATTGTTTAATAAACTACTCATTAGACAATATATTTACTATAAAAAAGTTATTATGCTAAAACATTAATTTACAAATTGATTATTTTTTTAAACATGTTATTTGGCAAAACAACGTAAAGCATAAATAACATTTGACAAAATGCCTTGCTTGGTAAATATTTTATTAACCAAAATCTACGATAATACAACAATCTTTGTGTAGGGTCAACTGAAACAATGGCTGGTTAGGTTAGGTTAGAACTGCGACCACAACGCACGAGCCGAGCGAGCGAAGCGAGCGTGCCGGGGTAGCGGCCGGCGAGTGCCAGACCCGAATTCTACTTATTTCGCTTAATTCAGGCATTGTGTATTTTTTTTAAAAGACTTAAGTTTCTATGGAATTAGTATTAATACAAAATTATTACTTGCCTATAAATAATCTGTCCAAGACGAAAATTGCAACCGAGCAATTAAATATTTTCAAAATTTCGCGTAAGTATTGGTTAGAAATTAGTTATTTTTAAAAACTCTCTCTCTGTGTGTCGTTTCCTCATTACTGAGGGTCGCGACCTCCCTTCAGGACCTTGTCTTTTATAATATTTTTCCATTTTTTGCGATCCTGAGCAAAGTGAATGGCGTTGTGAATGGCGGTGTCGAGTATGGTGCGAATCTGGTCGGTCCATCGTATGGGGCTGCGTCCTCTGGGTCTACGACCTTCAATTTTGCCCGTTACTGTTAGCCTCTCTAGATTGTCAGGATTACGTCTCGCAATATGCCCGAAGTATTCCATTGTGCGGCGGAGGCATATGGTTGACAGTCTTATAGTAACCCTGAGTTGGCTCAGTATTGAGGTGTTTGTCCTTCGTGCGGTCCACGGTATCCTCAGCATTTTGCGCCAACACCACATTTCAAACGCGTCAATGCGTTTACGGTCTGCCGATTTCAGTGTCCATGTTTCGGCTCCATAAAGAAAAATAGGGAAGACGAGTGTGTTAACTAATTTTATTTTTGTTGCTGTGGTGATACTTCTGTCATTCCAAATCTTAAGGAGCCGTGTCATGGCTGTTTTTGCCATTCCGATTCTGCGGCGTATCTCTTTTTCCGAAGAGCCGTCACTGCTTAAGCATGACCCCAAGTAGATGAACTCATCGACAGTGTCCAGTTGTAAGCACATCAGCAACTTCAGCACACAGGAATGTGTGCTCAAGTTGTTTAGAGCGATCTACGACCATCACCTTGGTTTTGTTCCGGTTTATAGAGAGACCTGTTTGGTAGCTTACTTGTTCCACTCTTTCGATGAGTTCGGCCATTTCATTTTCGTTCGCAGCAAAGAGCGTTGTATCGTCGGCGTATCTGAGGTTTGTGATCTTCCTACCTCCTATGTTGATACCCCCTTCCCATCCTTCGCAAGCTTGTCTCATAATTAATAATTTATCTTCTAACTTATTAATTATGAGACAAGCTTGCGAAGCAACTAAAAACTAATAATTTATCTTCTAACTTTTTGTACAATCACCAATTTGGCAAACGAATTATTTAGTCAAATGATTATTTTTTAAATAATTATTTAACATTTAAATTATTTTCTAAGTAACACATTTGCGAAACCTGTATTATGTCAAATGATTGGTTTTAAAGTAATATGTTTGCGAAATGAAAGTTTGTCAAATGATTAGTTTTTCAAACGTTGTTTGTAAAATGACCTTTTGTCATACGTTTTTTGTCAAACAATAGTAAACCATTTTTTATACACAAAATAAATATTTAAATCTTAACTATGAACCATTTTTCTTTAACAACTATTTTAAAAAAAGTTTAGGAAAATTGCCTAAAAAATTAATGAAATGTTTAGGTTAGGTAGTTACTTTCCGAAGCGAAAAAATATATTTTTAATTAATTTTACACAAAAGTACCTATTTATTTGTATCTGTTATGTTTATTAAAGCTTAATAAACGTTAGTTTTGCGCTATTAAATAGATGGATCGTCTTTTTCGATAGTGCCAATTACTATACTTAAAAATTGTTCAACAACATAGTCATTGGCACATTTTAGAATCATATTTTTTTCAGATTTTTGTTTGTTTTCCATCAAATTCGCATACAAACAACTTTAGATTGTATATTTCTTCGCATTTACACCCAACTTACTATGGTACGGTCATACAGTGATAGCAACCTTTCTCTACAAAGTACCCAGAAATCAGGACAGATATCACTTAAAACAAAGAACTTAGTATAGACAAAAATATTACGCAAAAAATACTTGTGGGAAACTGAAACAGGGCTCATTTGCTACAATGTATCTAAGAGACAAAATGAGCTATATTAGAAAAATATCCCAAAAGAAAGATATAAAACGTGGTAAATGAACTAAACTTCTCTCCAATATAGACTTATGTTAGAAATAATTATTAGAAGGTTACATAAACATTCATAAATATACGTAGAATACATGTATAAAGATCCAGATATCAAGTCTTAAGACTGTCTGGGTATCACCTCCTTAGGCCAACAGTGCCAATGATTGTACCTTTTGGGTACTGCCAATAACTATACCAGGGTGCCAATGATTGTACTTTTCTTAAGAAATAAGTTTGAGCTCATTTTTATGCTAATTAAACGGCTTTATTAAATACGATGTTTTATTTTTATTTATGCCCATGTAAACACAATTCCGACAAAACCATATAAAATATTATTGAATTTGTATTTTCCTGAGAATTTGTTACTTAGTAGTAGAAACCGCTTAGGGTGCCAATCATTATACTGTTTACCCTATGCACTTTTTTCTATGAACAGAGTCGAAAGGATCCGAATTGATACACCTAGCTTTTTACGTATTTTCATAGTGCATATTATGCAATGCAACATATCATACATTCACTATCTTAACCCGAAAATTGGTCTACATTAATTTTTGTGATCTTAACCCGCCTACACACACAGCTTAGGTACCTACGTTTTATAGAAGGAACCAACGGCTAAAATCATCTTGCGAATATAATAGGTAATATATCAGTTAGGACAAGTTATTATATTTATACGTCATAATTAATGGTTTCGACGCCGCTAATGTGTTTTAATTGGATGTAATAATTTTGTTCAATTCACTAAAAATATAAATATGTGATGGACTAGCAAGCTTAAATTAATTACCTTCAATATGGCATTGAAGCTCTTCTTTCTCTTAGCGTTATCCCAGTTTCAATCTGGGGTCCGCTTACTAGTCTAGCCGGATTTGGTTGAATATTAGCTTTTCCACAGAGCGACTGCCTGTCTGACCATCGCAACCCGAAGGGATAGAGATATTCCATGGTTTAGACTAGTGTCAGTTCATTTTAAAAGGTACTGACGCCCTGTAACGACTGTCAAAGATCTTCATGACAACCGGGACCGACGGCTTAACGTGCTCTCTGAGGCACGGGACAAGCGATAATTAACAATTCAATACGCACATAACTCCGAAAAGTCATTGGTGCGCGCCGTGGATTCGAACCTGGTTTATTACACTATGCTGATACCCTCTGCATGGCAGTCTGGTGGTATATCCACTCGGCCATAGATTTATTAACAAGAATACTTCTCATATCTGTGCACTCGGCTATCGCTGCCTATATGGCATTGAAGCGATGTTCAATAATTGCGGTTATAGTGGTGATTATCAGTTCGATTATTATGTTTGCATAGACACTACAAGTTTTATGACTATATACCTACTTTTTAACAAACGTGAAACGTGTTGTATACGTGTGCTACGTCTCACTCTATTACGCAGCGAAATAAATTAGTTGTATTCTTGACACTACTGTTTCGCAGAAATTGAGAAATCGGCGTTTATTTTTTATAGTGTATTTTGATCGCTGTTATCGGCAGATCGTCGCGTTGCTTTGCCACATTTTGGTTGCACGTGTATGTAAATCCTCCACACGCTGCACGTGTCCTGACTCAGCTGTTCTGCGCAGTTAGGTCGTCAGCCCTTTCGGTCGTAGTAAAAAGGGCGAGTCATCTCCCATGAGTCGAGGATGTCTTCGTGTCCAGGCTGCTTGGCTCCTCGCTGTTGCCACGCTGCACATGCGCTTGTTTGATTCCGCTGACCATGTGCACGTGCGTCGATGCCGCGTTGCCGAAGCTGAGCCGAAGGTTGCGTGTTCCATGTCAGGGGTCACCAATGTAGGGGGTTGTCAAGATGTGTGTTGTAAGAGATAAATAAAGATTCCAAAAGAAGAAATATATACTTTTACTGTGGTACCACATTTTAATATACTTATAAATAAACTACATAACTACGACCTAACTGTATGGGAGCGGGAAGACGACTGCTGCGCCGCACTTACACAATATCGTGCCTTGTATATAATTTGTAGTGTCAGCAGCCGCTACAATAATAGTAATAGGCGGCAAACGAACAGACGGGTCGCCTGATGGTAAGCAATTACCGCCGCACAAGCAACACCACAGGAGTCACAAGTGCGTTGCCGCCCCTTGGGGATAGGATAAGGGTTAGGATTAGGAGTGGGATGAGGGAGAAGGAAAGGGGATAGGGCCTCCGGCACTCTCACTCACCGAACGAAAAGCAACAGTTTAAGTACTGTTACTTTACGTCGATTTTCTGTGAGAGGGTAGTACTTCCCCGGTCGAGTCAGCCCATTCATGCTGAAATCAGCAAGGCTCTACTACCTACAAAACAGTTTTACATACGCAAGCGTTTTGCATCGCAATGCGTCACCGCGTGTACAGATTTTCGTATGATGGAAGTCGGAAACTCTGCAATATTGCTTAAAATTTAACTCGAAATAATCACGAAATTACGCAGTTGGACACGTAGATAGTAAAAATGCGTACAGAAGGATATCTACACCCACAGGGCACCAAAACTACTATGATAGTTATAATCGTTCCGCACATGTTTCCTTTTGCGCAATAATTGCGCAAAAGTACCTACTAATAGCGTAAAGCTACATATTATTTATTATCATAAATTCAAATACTTTTATTATCGAATTTGACATGCAGGGATCCCATTAGGAATTATTGCTCAGAATGTACATGGGTACTCTATTATTGTTATCTATATAAATAAGGATTAGTCACCAAATATTTTGTACGCGCATAACTTACAAACGACTGCTCCAAATTGAATAATCTTTCTTTTATGTGTTCTTTATTGTCAGGAAAAGGTTTATTTGCAACAAAAAATGTTATATGCAACAAAAAATGACGTTACAAAGTTCGAGTCAGCTAGTTTTAAATATAAATGTAATCAAATAGACTAAATCCTTTGCAGTATGGTAAAAATAATTGGGTAATGTTTAACTCTTCCTCAATATATCTCTGATGTCTGCCAAACAATATTCCTTTATTTCACCAAAAATACTAGTTGCACACCAAAATATACTTACTAAATATTTCATAAAGAACACCTGTTTATTGACCGTTGCAAATCTCTAATAACATTATAAAAGTAATCCTTTTAATGAATAAGAAGCAATTCATATTGTAGTATTACTCAACAACCAAATACTTTAATAAGCTGAGTTGACGGAGCCCTGCTTCGCAGGGCTCCTATTTTGGGTGCAGGGTCACAAAAGAGAACCTAACATAACCTATTAAGTTTTCTGAGTGGATAAGTTTCCTAAGCGGACGAGACTTTTCATATTAAATGATATTTTTAGAACGATCGGCATATTTGGTGTGCAATTAGTAATTTAATGAAATAATAAAGTTTTTTAGCGTAACGCACTTCAGTGTGTGTTACTTAAAATTTATGATGCACTGTTAAAAATATCCCAAAATAATTCACCTTCATCTTGTGATATAAACAAAAAATGTATTACAGGATGAATAGAAAGTTTACAAGCCGCAGGGCAGCTTTGTGGCGAGCTGAATGTGTGTGGCGACACTGCGGTCCCGAATGCTTCAGAGAGTCGGTCAGGGCCTCGTCTTCGGCTTGCCTTTATTGGCTGGTTGGAGTGGATGGCCAAGAGTGCCCGCAGGACTCTCAACTCTGGCTTGCCTTGGTCGGCCGGCTAGAGGGAAGCCGCAAGAGCTACTAGCTCGGGGGTGGAAGTGTCATTTTCAAGGGCGTAACTACGGGGAAACCCACTCCGGGTAACGAGACCCGCGATGGCGAAACCGGTGCCGCACCGCTCTACACCCCTAGCCACTCGCACCGGTGTTGCCCTCTGGCTGCCTTTATGGCAGACTTTGTTTACCTTGGTGGCTATTTAGAGAGGGCGCATCTAGTGAGTTGGCGAGTCACCGTCTGCCCCTTTTCGACGTATACTTAGGGCAGACGCCGGTTTTCATCCATAGTTTCCATTTAAACCAGTCCATTTAACAACCATCACAATAGCTCAGATTAATTAGTTTCCATACAAGTAGCAATAGTCTTGCACCTGCTGCGGCTAATCCATGACTGCACTTAATAGTGCAGTTATGGAGGCACCTCAGTAGGTGTCCCATCACATTCTCTAGATTAAAACTCTCAAAGGGCCTCTGCGCGTTTGACCTATGTCTCCGTGTACGCCTACCAAAGGGCCGGTTATTCTTTTAACATCAAAGGTTAAAAGAATAGCCGTGAAAGAGAAACAAATAGTAATAATAATATTCTAACACTTTACATACAACACCATCTAGTCCCAAACTAACCAGAGCTTGTACTATGGGTACTAGATAATGGATAAACATACATATATATATACTTTTTTTTTCCACATCATCAATGTTCAATCTTCCATGTTCAAGCACACAAATGTTTGTGTGCATGAACGTGTATTTTGCATGCGAGTGGGAATGGTCTTGTCACTCGAGCCATCCCAGCTCTTCGAGGAAGGCCAGCAGACTCTCAGGATGCTGTGTCTGGTCAGGTACTGCTGCCTATACTTACTGTGAGACCTCAGGGCAGTGGAGGAGCAGGTGGGCTGCCGTTTCCTTTGCACACCGGGCTGTCGGTGATACCTATAGTAAATAGATGCTTATTAAAGGATTCATGTCCTGTGTAGGCGGCCCTGACTGTCCGCAGTTGTTGTTTGGACAGCCGGAGGACTTGTTTGGCTATCTTACCGTCTACTGCGGGAAGAGCCTCCTTGGCCTGCCTGCATGTTTCAATAACAATCCAGGACTGGTTGTGCTGGGTCCTGGTTATGTTTCTTACCAGTTCCTCAATGCCTCTTATGACTCCCACGGTCAATTTGATCGTTTGCGAATACATGCGCAAGTGAAATTTGTCATTCGTTCATAAAACTTTTCAAAAATGTTTACTACAACTTACATGCGTCAACTTCTTTCATCTGTGGCGTCATAGTACAAACTTATTATTATTAGGTATGTACCTACTGCGTCCGTATAGTTGAGCTCATCGTAAGATCCTGAAATAGATGTAGGTAACAAGAGATGACTAAATGATTACATAGATTAGTAAGGTAAAACTGCAACATCCTCATTTTTATAATTGCAAATATAAATTGCCGTCTTATAGTTCACAAGACAGCAATTGCTGATATGAGAATAAGTACTTGATGTTTAGGTATGTTTTTTTTGCCAACTGTTTTTATGCTATCTCCGCATAGGCAACTCCGGAGAATTTTACAAATATACACTTCATCATTCATCATCATCACCATCAGCCCTTTATACTGTCCCTCTGCTGGGCACGGGCCTCTTCTCACTATGACAAGGGTAAGGCCATAGT
This sequence comes from Euclidia mi, assembly GCA_944739405.2. Classification (NCBI taxonomy): domain Eukaryota; kingdom Metazoa; phylum Arthropoda; class Insecta; order Lepidoptera; family Erebidae; genus Euclidia; species Euclidia mi. Next base: position 37,191,992 of record OX123197.2, read on the forward strand.
CCACCACGCTGGCCAAGTGCGGGTTGGCAGACTTGACTACACTTAGTACCTACACCGAAATTCGTAACAAGCATTAGTGGTTCAAAACGTCCTGTAGTGTCAAGATGCGAGAAAGTCAGATAAAACAGTATAACGTCCGTGTAGTCATGAATTTATTGAAATTATTCTTATGCTGCCTGCTCTGTTGAGGCTAAAGAATGGTCTTCTGGTGAAATTCCACGGATCACAACCAGACGACGTAATGAAAATTATTGTCATCGTCACAGCGATTTCCCGACTGCGATCCAAGAGCCTCAGGCCTTGTAGCCGAGGAACGCAACGACACAGATATGTATATTTTTGGTTGTGAAAGTTCTACTTATTAACGCCTAGACAAGTAGACATACTTTTCAGTAATTTGCGTAAGATAAAAAAATAAGAGGTTTTAGTCCTACCTCATACCTATTGGGCATGCGCTTTCCTCGAGCGTAGGTTTGGCTTGCGCCCGGCGCCCAATATAATAGGAGAGCTGGCATCAATTTTAGAATATAAAAAAATAAGCCAGAAGATTTAGTCGGGGCTTTAACATTGCCAGGTGTTTTTATATTGGTTTGTTAAATATTTTTGGGCTTTGTTATTTTCTTTAAACATTAAACTACAACATTTATAAATTGCACGTTGCCTCAAATACATTTTTTCAAAATTTCAAAAATATTTTTTCAAAATTTTCTATAGCCCCGCTACTCACCAGTCAGGTCTGTAGTTCCATGTTGGGTTCGGTTCCATAATAAGAGAGGTATGAGGCAAGTTTTCAGCTTGCCTCAAATAACTACCCAAAATTGATGCCAGCTGTCGGTCCAATATGAGGTCTATTTTAGAAGCTCTAAGAGTTTCTATCCTGCTGTTTTTTCATCTTCCTTAGGTCCTTGAAAGTTTTCTTGTAGCACTGTTTCTGTTTAAGGTTCTAATAAGTTCCCAGATTTATGAGCCAGGTCTTGGTTCATCACTGCATTTTTGTTTATCAGTTTATTTTCTACTTACCTTTTTTTTGTTCACTACGGTGGAAACTATCCTTATGAGCCATCTTAACTCAACGCCAACCTGGCCAGAGTGTGTTCGACCGGGCTTGGGACTGTGGGACTGGCGGATGAGGTGTGTGGAGGCTCTCTCCTATAACGGGGCATACCCACTAAATCCACCGCGGTGTCCCTACGGGTCCCGTGTAGTGGCGGGGTCACGCGATTTGCGGATAGCATACTTTTCCGAGACCCCGCCCGGGATTCGCCCGCCGTTAGTGTTGGCGGGCCCCGTCTCGTTATGACTGGGAGGGGGTGCGGACACTACGCCGCCTCCTTGCCTTTTGGCGGACAGGGAGCAGCCCTAGCGCTCGCCGTCCGCAGGCACTAAAACGGCCGCAGTGGATAGGGAGGACGGCAACCTGACAACACCGCATCTCCTCTTCCTCTGCGGCCCCACCGCGACGCAACAAATGGTGCGCCCCCATTTGGTTGTGGGAGATATGGCGCGCGGCAACGCAACACCGACACGCCTCTCCTCCCGCGACCGCGCCCGACTGCGAGGGACAGAAAGAAATGTCCACCGCACCCGCACCGTTGCACGTTGGACGCATCCTGCGCAGGCCTCCATCAAGTCCACGCGGAATGTCCACTCCCCGGGATCTCACTTAGCTTCACCATGGTTACTGAGTCCCCCCACCACGACAAGGTGGAGATCCCACAGGGAGGATTTTCTGCTTACCTGCGGTTAAAAAATTAACATTTCTCAAATAAAGATCATGCGATTAAAAAATAAGGTATTTTATTAGGTACATAATTGATGTTTGAAATCCAACATTTTCTCAAGTACCTACTCTGTTTTGAAACCTATAAATCGTACCTTTGATTCACATTTGGCAACGTTCCGGCTGAGTGCTCGCATCTAATGTGACGTGCTAACAGATATAATAGAGAACACCTTTGATGAAAATATGGTTACAAACTAATATATAAAAATGAAATAATAGAATTTTGAAATAGGCCATACGGTCAAAGCACTCAACAGCACTCCCTACTCTTTTACCATTCACGAGAGATATTTGTGTCACATTTGGCGAACGAATACTTACCTACATTATATGTATTAAAATACTTTTTTGACCCCTGATGGTTAGTAGAGTAACTATTGACACAGTTGGAGAGTAGCGTGCCTTTGTAAATAGAATGTGTTTCCTTGGAATCGCTTACGTGATACTTAAACCACAGCGATGTATATGCCACAGTTACGATTTAGATGAGCTGCTGGCGAATTTGTTACTAACTAAATGATTAAAAAGAAGATATTCCATCCTAACACACAACCATAGAAATAGGTATGCGCACAACCAATGTTTATTGCAGGAAATTGACTTATTCCCTAAACTAAATTCTCAGTACAGACCATTGGATATAAATTCATTTAGATTACATTACCTACCACCAATGTACCCATAATTTGCGAAAACCACCATCACTCACAAAATCTAAGTAAGTAATGAGTATGATATAAAAGATTTTATTCATTTCCTCGTCTATCATTTGAATTTTGATGTTATCTCATTATTGTTAGATCGAGTTACGATGAGATCATTTTAATACATATGAACGAAATATACGAAAGAAATGTAAAATGAATTACGTCATACCTTTGTTATCGCATTCACAATTTATTCCATTATATGGTCCAAGTGTACCTAATAGTAATAACTAATTATTAGGTATGTGCATATTTTTAACACTGTTCATAACGAACGCTAAAAGCACAACAAACTCTAAAATTAATAATGTAAGTTTGTTTTCTTATATCAACACACACTTTATTTACAACATTTAAATAATAAAAACTTGAGGAAGCCCGCAGCTATAGGCGCACATTTTATTTAAATTAAACGTCTCTTCCCGAGCTAGTAGGAATTTCGGAAAATCCCTTTTCTTAGTGTACTCCTACGGTTCCCAAGGAATATACATGCTAAATTTTGGCTTCTTGTGCTCAATAATATTGGGTGTGCGTTGTCTGTCAGTCAATCAGTAAGGCAAGAATTATAGGTATATACAGACAAACAAGTGATAGTCTACCTAAAAATGTAATTTCCAACGGACAGTCACTAGATTATGCAGGCATTCCAAAAACTATGCATGCAGAACTTGCCTGAGTGAAATTAACTTCTCGGTAAAACGATCTCTTTGATTTATAAAAAGCATAACCAATTTCAGGCGAAAACTCAGATTTTAGTTAAGAATAGCATAAAACATTTCGCCTTTATGTTTATTTTATTTTGCAAATGAAGAGTAATTTTCTCAAAGAAATACAGGCCATCGACATTTCATAGAAGCCGTAACACTAAACAGTCGTAAACATCTTATTCTCATAGTCTACGATAATTAGGATTTGAGTATTTAAACACAAAGTGGGTCTTTAGAAAGCGCGGCTGTTCCTAGTGACTTCGATTTCTGGTATTATGGCGAGGTTGCAGTACAGTGCGTAGCTCGACCTCACCCCCCGCAAAAACAAAAACACGGCGGTGGCGTCAGCGAGTGAGCGGGGTGAGGAGAGGGGGTGTTTCGTGTGTGCGTGTGCCACAGCGCAGCGTAAAAAAACCGTAGATGAGTTATGCGAACTTCAAAAGTGGCACATTAAAAACTGACAAATTCATGACAAACTTTTTTTTTTCTAAATGTCTCATTTGGCTTTAGTCGCGTACGGTCGGAAGCGCTCGCTCTTTACTCGCGTGTGTGTACGTTACATTTGAAAATGCCGTCGTGTGTAATGAGATTTTGCTAAAGTAGTTAAACTATAGTAGGAAAATGACTAAAAGTTATGGAATCACTTCTCATTCATGAGTATTACAATATTACAACGTTTTATTTTCAATTTATAATAAATTCAGTATCACAAATAATAGAGTGAATAAAAAATTGGCATTTAGCGAGTGTAAATGAGAAGCAGTATTGTGTGTGCGTGTTCAAAGACTAAAAAACAAAGTATCCAGATGGGACATTCGTAATAATAAAATACTGATGTGTGTTTTGTCAAGTAATAAAAGTGATTTGAGGCTGAATCAACACAATATATTATTATTATAGAAATACAAAATCATACGTAAGTTACAAACATTGACGGATGATCAAAGTCCATTCACTTGTTCTTGTTTTTCTCCTTTTAGTATTAAACAACTAAGTAGATTGTACTGCACAGTTTTCGCTGCCGACCCACCGTACCCCTGGCAGTACCCCTGGGGGTATGGTGGGTCTTTCAAAGCTTAACCGTACTCCCAGATAATATTGTTGTGTAATTAGTTTATTAATTTCAGTTCGTTAATTTCAAGTTCTACTATTTTGTGGGATCATTCCCAGTATAGTAGTAGTATTGAACAATTCTATGATAGAACTGTCCTAATTCTATTAGCACAACTTGATGAGGAGAACAGAACTAATGGGATAAGTAATAGGAAATGTCCCAGTCTAGTTCTATGTATGTTTTTACAAGGGTATTCAATATACCACTGGGAATGATCCGTAGTGTCACGACATCGCGCTCATATATCCGAATAAATATGTTTTGTAGACGTTCATTTGTTTAATGTGTAAAACAAATTAACGTCTACAGAACAAATGAACGCCTACAAAACAAATGAACCTCTATAAAACAAATGACTTACAGAAAGTGATCAGCTATCGATAGTGATTGCAGAAAACAGATGCATGCGATTTTCAACCTAATTGACATTAGTCAGAATTTATAATTTTATTACCCTTATATTGCCAGAAAGCGAGAAAAAACAAAAAAAAATGTTTGTCATGAATTGTCAATAAGGTCGAAAATCACATGCACCTGTTTTTTGCAATCACTATCGATAGCTGATCACTTTCTGGTAGTCATTTGTTTTGTAGACGTTCATTTGTTTTGTAGACGTTCATTTGTTTTGTAGACGTTCAATTGTTTTGTAGACGTTCATTCGTTTAACACATTTTTATAAATACATATTTATTCGGATTTGTGAGCGCGATGTTGTGACACTACCCTTGTAAAACATACATAGAACTAGTGGTAAATTTCCTATAACTGTTTCCCATTAGTTCTATTCTTCTCATCAAGTTGTGCTAATAGAACTAGTGGGAAAAAAGTATCACTAGTTCTATCATAGAACTGTTCAATAGAACTAGTGGGAATGATTCGACAGCGCAAGGATGATGATGATGACGGATCTTCAACAGTACCACAGATTATACCTATAATATACAAAGCATTATAACCATTAGCAGTAATACCTAAACGTTTTATTCTCTAATTTATCTCCTTGTTGCACTATATCATCGTACTAGCGCTTGTCTTCGCTTGTCTAAAAATACAAAAATGTAAGTAGTAAGTCATTATCATACGAGAGATAACACTGTTCAGTTTAATGTCCACGTAGCACGTTGGTATAACACTACGAGCATTTCAGCCAGGAGTACGGTTAAGCTTTAAAAGACCTACCATACCCCCAGGGGTATTGCCAGGGCTACGGCGGGTCCGCAGCGTTTTTATATTAACGTACTGTTTTAGGTTTCCATTGAATGAAATGTACTTTTTTAATAAATGTTATAAATAAATCACATCGACTTTTTATTTCCCTACCTTAAATGAATTAATCAAATTTACTTTGAGGCGAATTGAATTTACTCAAGACAGACAATGTGATCATGTCGCATCTGAGTAAAATTATTGTTTGTGAAACGGTCAGCATGATGTCACAATGCGCTTCGGTCCAGAGAGTATATGTTTATCTCTATTTCGCGCTTGCAATTAGATGTGCTATCTCACTTACACTTCTTATCTAATTCTTAGTGTGTCGTTTTGACATATTTATATTAGTGGTACGCACACTACGCTTTTCGCGATGCGTGCCACTCGTAAGCTCCTCACTACTAACTAATGTAACTCATGTTACCTTGTCAGTAACCTGTTTACGGTTTCTTACTAGTATGTCTATGGTTTGAACGATTGAGTTTGGAATACGAATTACTTTGTACTTTTGCGAAAACGTATATGCGGGGGTGGAGGGGGATTTTGCGGAGCAACGACGTACGTCCGCCCTCAATCACGCCTAGACAGGCACTGATGAACGGCCGGCGAGCGATATAATGCCAACATTTTGACTATTTTTTTTCTTGGTGAAAAATGATAACGAAATAACGAAATCTGTTTTTACCATTTATTTTAAAATAAAGAGCTGTTTCTATTGATAATACTTTCATATAAATTCATTATGGAATCTCTAAGCAGTACACGTTTAAAATTGTGATTTAGTGCCATGTTTGACATTTTTTTTTATCAAACCAATCATTCCAAATCGTGTTTCTATCTTTACGATTTACTAGAAGATATGTTCAACTTTTATACTTTAATTTTTATTCATTAAAAATATCATAGTTCATGGGACTTTCAGACGTTCAAAAATCTTAAAAAGTACTGCAACCTCGCCTTATTATGTGACCCGGTTCGAATATAAGTTGCGTTACTAACAGTTAGGGCTGCAATCCGTCCGGATTTCCCCGGATTTGTCCTAGTTTGAAGGGCGTCCAGGGCCCGTCCGGCCGGGGTCTTTGAAATTTTTTTTTGACAGGGGAAATCCATTTTTTTATAGATAGGTATGCGATAAATAGTAGATACTTTTTCAGAGTTGTCCGGGGAAAAGCCATATTTCGCCCAAATGTCCGGGATTTTTGCCGTCTTTATACGGTGTCGGCAGTTTAGGTGATGGGAGCCCTACTTACAGTCAAAGCGCGGTATATGATTTACAAGCGCTAATGTTTTGAAAATAGTTTAATTTCTAGTTTCTACACTTGACCAGTGACCCGTAACGGTATAACGTAGTTATCAACTACATGTTAATTTCAATTCTGTGTTTGTCATCCATTGATTGATCAGCTCGCTACATTTTTTATATTTTTGGGTCGATTCTCAAACGGTCATTGAATCCTAAAATAGACTTCTTCTTCTCGAGTCGATGTTACAGATATCAAATGGCACCACCCCAATATGACTGAAAAGCAATAAACGTGTTCATTACAGGTTTTGTCGTGCAAGGAATCCGTACCCACGATCTCCGACCCTTCACTAATCAATAAGACAGTCAGTCTTGCACTGCAACACCTACTTAATACGGACCTAAACGAAACGTGTGAATTCGTACCCAGGGATGTAGCTAGAGTCGAATTTGAGGTAGGGTTGGTTACAGGTAGAGCGGAAGTAAAAAAATATCAAAATTGATTTGCTCCGAAGCACGGGCTTCTAAATCAATCACCATGTATATCAATGCCCTACCTTAAAAATACCAAAAACTATTGGATAGAATAATTTATCTTAGTTTTTTGGTATTTTTAAAGTAGGGCATTGTGGTTTCAAGGTAGGGCATTGCCCCAAAATGCCCCCTCTAGCTACGGCCATGTTCGTACCTACGTACCATGTGGTGGATCTTGCTTAACAACTGTGAAAGAGCTAAGTTAATGATGACGATGAATACAATAATTCTTTTTTTTTACATACATACATACATACATACATAGACTCACGCCTGTCTCCCCGAAGGGGTAGGCAGAGGCATATTAAACGCCCACTTTTCGCCAGTGTTTTGATCCCACGTAATAGGTGGCGAGCCTATTGCCGCTTATCGGGATATTTTGTTTGCCAGAGCCTCGTCCGTTGATCGGCAGGTGCACCACTTGCAGGTGAGGTTGGCTTGGGACCCTAAGTTCTTGGTGGGAACCCTACCCTTTTTTTTTCTTTTTAAAAAAGACAACTCCCGCACTAGGACTAAATCCTGTGTCGCGGGGGACTTTACAAACATACAACTTACGGACACAATGAACACCCAGACTCGAAACAACAATTTGTGGATCACACAAAGTGTTGTCTCGTGTGGGGATCGAACCCACAATACTCGGCATAGTGTCAAGCAGCGAGGCGGCCGCTTTAACCACTACGCCAACCGTGCAGTCAAATTCTGCCTACTAAGTATTGATAAATGCCTAGTCATAGATAAATATAATACTTTAACCTAGTGGATAAGTTTAATGACCGTTGCGATTCTTTTGTAACAGACCTATTGATATGCCGCAAAGAAATAAATACCCAAGAGATATTTTCAAACAAAACTTTTGCATTTTCTATCAGAACTAAACATTGTTTATAATAAAAACATTCTTTCTGCAAAGCACATACGATGCGTTGCGAATATATAGCGATTTCTATGACAATCATTGCCGCAGGAAGTGGCCATTTAAAGTAACTATTTTAAAGCGTCCGCCTCACGGCCACCACTTGTGTAGGTGACAGGACTCAGGAGGTCCGCATGCTAATATTAGAATAATGTACTGACGGGCTCTGGAATATTCCTGGGTAAACAAAATGTGTAGCCGTATTTGTTGTTGTGATTGAAATAAGAGAATGCTATGCTTGGACCGACGATCTCGTGAAGATCGCGGGAGGCGGTTGGATGCGGGCGGCTCAAGACCGGTCTGTGTGGAGAACCTTGGGGGAGGCCTATGTCCAGCAGTGGACGTCGTTTGGCTGATATGATGATGCTATCTCAAGCAAAATAGATTTAGTTCAGGAAGGGTATTTCTACTGTATGGATATAACTACAATTTAACCGGCGATCTTATAAATATTGACGTGCGACAACGAGTTATGGGTCTGTAACCCTCGTCATACATAATCTTTTGCATTATTTCTTAAACACCTCCGGCACTGACAATTCTGTGTTGCGGCAACTATATTATTATAGACACTCAATCTACAGACAGAAGAACACGAAGACTCTGATCAACAATTTGTGATTCACACAAAGTGTTGTTTCGTGTGCTGATCAAATCCTCAACACACATCTCAGTGCCAAACGGCGCGCGGCGTGGCGACGGTTTTAAGTGCTTAAACCATTACACTATCATTGCAGTAAAAAAATGTATGTTGCATATTGATTAATTTGCAATGAGTTTTTTCGAAGTTTGGATTATTTTAACTGCGTTGTTTCAATGTTACAAACACCAATTGTAATACTGAAAAACGGTATTATCCGGCTGGTGGCGCAATACCCTTTTTTTTTAAGAAAACACGATCTAACATAAATAAAGGCGAGGAACATCTGCGATAACAGATTTTCTCTTGGAATCATAAATATGCAATATTCATATATCAGCTGAAACGTCTGTTTTCGGCAGTACTAAGAATGCATATTTGTTAGAAATATTTGAAACTAGCGAAGCCGAGACGGCTTCGTACAGATATACATATAGGTACTATCCGTACATATATGTCGGTACTTATAAAAGTAGTTGCAAGTCTCTTTTGTAAACAATCTTCTACCGACAAAACAGCTGAATCGAAGTTGATAACAATAGGTAAGTAAAAAAAAACACAAAAAATTAATTATTTTGCACAAAAAGCGAGATAGTATTTTAGCCAGCAGCCAATCTTACATAAATAAACAAAGTTATGCTTTCATCAAAAAGAGTACTCTAGTTTCCAGTATATAATTTACATCATCCGCAACTAATCAACTATCCGTACTAGTTGACAAAACGATTCAAATTCACGTGACTAAAATGCAGCATTATGAACTAAAGTCATTCAACCGGGCTGGTCATTGTTTATTTGCAATGGAGCTTCTTCAGAGGGTCTATACGCTAGTTAGTCTAAAAATAGACTAAGATGAGGAAAAGCGTTGTTGCGTAACTAGAAAATGTCAAATTTGTCACACGTCTAACAATCCGTTGAGAAACTTATTTAATATCTGCAGTGTCACGCATCTGAAAACTGAAGTCATTTGTCATTTTCATTGGTGGATTTTATTTTAAACTTTTATCTGACAATAACATATATAACATATCTTCACGCCTTTTATCCCCGAAGGGGTAGGCAGAGGTGTATTACACACCCACACTTCACCAGATATGTTTCGGTCCCAATGTAATAGGGGGCGAGCCTATTGCCATCTACCGGGCACATTATTAAGCGAGCGATAATTAACATTTATCTTTAAAATATTATGAGGAGGATGATAATCTAAACATATACTTAACTGAAGGCAGTGGATCAAGTATATAACAACAGGCCTTCAATTGATGTATGTGTTATGTCATCAATTGAAAGCCTTTATTTTTGTCTAGCTGACTCGGCGAACTTCGTACCGCCATATAATTATGTATAATACATATAAACCTTCCTCTTGAATCATTCTATCTATTAAAAAAATCGCATTAAAATCCGTTGCGTAGTTTTAAAGAAGACAGACTTTGTTTTATAAGTACTATGTAATGATGATTTGATGATATGAGGTGGAAATGTCTGCTCTAGGGGAAATTTGAGTATGTGGTGTCACTATCTACTAAAAAATAACCCGACTGCTTACCAAAGATAACGAAGAGAAGACAGAGTTAACTTTCAACGTTTTCTAGCGAATTCGGAGTAGGTAAATTCCAATTGCAATTTACCAAATTTATTACCAATAGCTCTATGCTCGACTCGCGTGAGTCTGTGTCCATGTTTTTTTGTATGTGTTACATCTGCGTCGCGTGTCATGTTGAAATCTGTACTTAAATACTTTATTTTGTTCTATTATGAGCACAACGTACCTTACAAAAGCAGCTTCTGCCACTTTGTACCCAATTGTGTATATTATGCAAGCTAAAGGTGTACAGCTATTAAAGAAAATAATCGTGACTGCCATTATATTTAAGTAAGTAGGTATGTGTTTGTAGTAGGTTAGTGCTAGAGGTTAAAGTCACTTTAACCTCTAGCACTAACCTACGTGTCACACGAGTTTTGAATACCTACCTTCTCAATGCATTAGTTAGTTTAGTGTATAGCCTTAGTAAATGTTAACAAGACATACTTATATACATACATAGACGCACGCCTGTTTCCCGGAGGGGTAGGCAGAGACTACGGAACATCATTTGCAACGATCAAGACATACCTATCTTTCTTACTTTATACAACAAGACATAGTCAAATTAAACTACTGGAGTGCCGAAGAGTTAAAGAATAAAATCCAATGTCATAAGTTTTTTTAGACATTTCCTCTAGGGATATAAAGCTTATAAACGATCAAATTTTTGTACCGTGTGAGGACAAAACAGCTAACATAACTGTGCTATCTAACAATTAATTAATGCAATTAATGCCACATACATGTTTTTATCACAAATGGCCATTTTTAATCATCAGTTTTTAAATGGCATATCCTATTTTTAGACAGCAGAAACGGTGTCACTCAACACGTGTCAAGTTCTCATATTCAAAATAAGTATGCATACCTACCTATCCACTGTAATTGTTGTCGTATGATTGTCAGGACAACTAAAGTGGCCAATTTAACCATACAGTTCTGTTTACCCTACCTGTCTCATTGAAGAACATTATGCCTACCCGTAAAGCCCACTTCCCACGGTGCTTGGTTCTGCCACAGATAATATACGGACTCGCGCAGCACTTTTTAAGCTGGGTACTCACTTAGCAGTGTAGCACGTAACGTATCGGATACGGTATCAACCTGCAAGTGGGTACGGCTCGTCCACGGTCCTCCGCGTATCTAGCCACGAGCTGCTGGATCCGCAGTGCTCGCAACGACGTCACGCCGACAACATGTCTCAAATGGTGGCTAGTGCTGCGTTCATATTCATGTATAATATTTTAGATAATTATAAAAGCCCACGTCGATTTTGGCAAAGTGAAATTTTCAAAGATAGAAATCGTTCTAACAATTTAGTAATGGATATGAAGTCTCAAGAGATTAGTGGACATTTCAAGAATTTCACTCGTATTTTAGATGTTTTTTGTAATAATTCTTATTTTTAGGGTCCCAATTAGATTTAACACTTTTTCTTCAGTCCACTCCATAGTGAATAAATGAATACGTAAGTTCGTTTTTAGCTCGCGCGTACGTACTCACTACACAAGCGGTCGTGACGCCGTCCACGAGCACACTGCGAGCCGCCTTTGTGTTCGCAGTGAAACCGCCACTCGGCGGGTCACTGCGAGCTTACAGCGCTCCACGCACAAGCGGCTCGCAGCGGGCTCGTGCCTACGTACTCACTTGATACCGTATCTGATACGTTACGTGCTACACTGCTAAGTGAGTACCCAGCTTTAAGTTACACCGCGAGCCGGGTAACATTAAAGGCGCCATACGCGTGCGCCTACAAAACCACGCATCGTGGGAAGCCGGCTTAAGATGCCCAATAGGGCATCAACATAGCTGAGTACTGAGTAGGTAATAACTCAGCTATGTTTTGGTTTCGGTAGTATAATTTGGTGGTCTCTTTCAGTTTGTTTCAGTTAGTGTTTCAGTTGAAGGGCATGAAAATATTATTAAATGTCGTGCTCGGGGCATGAATACTGTTACGAGCTGGGGTTCGACGATAAATTATAACTCACTATTCCACTAAACTGTACTTTACTTACTAACACAAACACTATACACACTTATTTCTCAACACTAATAAAAACACACTTATTTATAACACTTTTCCACTCCACTAAACACTTCCGACTTACTTCCTTCGCTTATTGTTTATCGCTCCGATATTCAATTGAAACTGTGTCCGGTCCGCTCGTCGGCGCGCTATTTATACTGTCCGGATAACAAAATAGATCATTCTTGCATATTCCCGAACATTCTCGCTACAGATGAAACATTCTAGCGTCGTAGCAATGTTCTAGTAATAACAGCAACGCCATCTAGTAGCTAGTAGACGAAACCGCTTTAACCCACCGATACATCTAATCTCTTCTAGTTCTTTGATTCACTGATAGATGGCGTTATTTTCAATTATCGCCATTCGTTACACTGCCCCCTCTTAAACGTGTTCGTCTCGAACATCGTTGGACCCATAGTAACGAGCCAACCGGTCCACCCCCTTCTGGATTCGATAGGTGACGTCGTTCATCCTGGTAACTATGCGATATGGCCCGTCCCATCTGGCTTGTAACTTAGGCGGTTTTCCTTTGCTTCGTACTGGGTTATGAAGCCACACCAATGATCCCTCATTGAAGCCTTTGTTGTTCGCCTTCCGATCGTAGCGAGTCTTCATCTTTTCAGACATCTGTTGTCCTGACTCCCTGATGTGCTCCCATGGGGCTCCCACATTGTACACCTTTAAAGGTCAACGCTCATTAGAGCCACCCGGCACCCACTCCGCACCGCCTCGCCTCGTGCGGTTAGTATTCTTTATATGGATTTGTATGGGTATGCGCTCACTACATCAACTCCGTAGCGTCACCGGATCGCCTCTGTCGTAAGCCGTCCACGCGCGGACGGCGGGTGGTCCACCCGCCGTCCGCGCGTGGACGGCTCGGTGGCAACTCGCTGCTCGCATACTTGTCGCGCGTTGACTGCTCGTCGCCGCGTTGACCGCGCGGCGTTCACTCGTTGACGGCGCGCGGTCCGCTGGTTGACCGCGCGACGTCCACTCGTGGACGCCGTGCGGAGTGGGTGCCGGGTGGCTCTAATGAGCGTTGAGCTTAATGCACTTCTGCTACGAGTGTATGGCCCCTTCACAGCCGCACAACTTGCGCATTTGCGGCACCAATCCTCGACGTTATCCCGACAGTGGAGCCAATAAAACCGCTCTCGGATCTTAGCGAGAGTCTTCTTAACTCCCATGTGACCTCCCGAAGCACCATTGTGATAGAGCTGCAAGACATCGGGAACTTTGTTTTGGGCACTACCATTTGCAAATGGCACTGGTTACCGCGAGCGTTTACCCATTTGCGGCACAGCATCCTGGACAACCAAGCTTTCCCACTGTGCCCAATAACCTTTGGTGATAGGGCTCATTGCAGCGACATCACTCCATTTGGGCCTAGGAGCGCCTAATTTCTTCCATTCGAGAATCGGCTGTATGTCCTTGTCGTCTTGCTGAGCACTCTGCAAAGCTTCTTTTCATCCGCCGCTCAGATCCGTCTTCAACATACTCACTAGCGCTGCTGGCTTCGCTTCCTGTCGAGTACAGTGCTTGCGTTGGTCAGGGTTAGGCCTACGCGTCAGAGCATCTGCGCTACGTTGCTCTTGCCGCCAGACAAGTACGTCAAGTGACTCCTTCGGTGGAGACAGGGTACCAACGTGCCGCTTACGCTTTGGGCAGCTCAAGCGGATATGGCCTCTTTCCCCGCAGTTGTAGCACCGTGGTGAAGAAACAACTTCCCTGATACGGTAAGTTCAATCCTCGTGACGCGCTGCTTCCACCTCCAGAGCGTAGGCTAAGGCTTCCTTGAGGGCCTTGAAGTGCCCAAGTCTTACCGCTGCTCTAACCTCCAGGTCACGGATTCCATCGGTAAATACCTGGACGAGGTTCCCGTCTATCAGCGCCGGCGACGACTGGTATGCCTTCCTGACCAGCTTTTCCACCTCCAGAGCCCACTGCTGCAGAGTTTCTCCGGTGTGTTGTGCCCTGTCCTTCAGCTGAGCACGATACACCTGTTCGAGGTGCGCGTCACCGTATCTCGCCTCCAGCGCCTCCTGAAGCTTCTCGTAGGAGACGTCTTGCCCGAGTGCCTCCAACACCGTCAAGGCCCGATCACGAAGGCCCAAGGTTAGGGCGGTGAAGGCCTGTTCTTTGTTCCACCCATTCGCTCGCATAACGGCCTCAAACTGAACCTTGTATGCAGACCACGATGACGTGCCATCAAATGGTGGAACCTTAAACCAACGAGGCGAGGGCGCCACAGCTGCAGGTGTAACTTCGTAGGACCCGAGCCTACACAATTTCTTCTCGAGTTCGGCAATACGGGTCTCGAGGTGGTCGTTTACACGCTTTTCAATGTCGCTGATACGGGCCTCGTGCTGCTGGAGTTCCTCCTTGACCGCCTTCAAGTCCTTCCCCACTGCGGCGCTGAGGTCCTTCATGAGCACCAGCTGTTCCTCCAGACGGCGGGCGTGCTCTTCTTTGTCGCGCTGCAGCTGCTCCTCTAGGCGGCGCGCGTGCTCCTCTTGACGGCGAGCCTGCTCCTGTTGACGGCGGTCCTGTTCCTTCTTGTCGCGCTGTAGCTATTCCTCTATGCGGCGCGCGTGCTCCTCTTGACGGCGGGCCTGCTCCTGCATGAACGCCATCAGAGCCGCGATGTCGGGCACCGCCACGGAGTGTGCGCTTGCAGGCTCCACTGCAGCCGCGGAGTCGCCTGGTCCACCAGACGATGGAGAAGGAACGACTCCGAAGCGTCTCTGGTCCAAGTCTTGCTGGCGCTGGTTCCTAGTACGAACTCCTTCAGTTTCTTCCTTCGGCATAACCGGCATAATTTATTCCACTTCTGACACCAATTTGTTACGAGCTGGGGTTCGACGATAAATTATAATTCACTATGCCACTAAAATGTACTTTATTTACTAACACAAACACTATACACACTTATTTCTCAACACTAATAAAAACACACTTATTTATAACACTTTTCCACTCCACTAAACACTTCCGACTTACTTCCTTCGCTTCTTGTTTATCGCTCCGATATTCAATTGAAACTGTGTCCGGTCCGCTCGTCGGCGCGCTATTTATACTGTCCGGATAACAAACTAGATCATTCTTGCATATTCTCGAACATTCTCGCTACAGACGTAGCAATTCTAGCGTAGCAATGTTCTAGTAATAACAGCAACGCCATCTAGTAGCTAGTAGACGAAACCGCTTTAAATCACCAATACATCTAATCTCTTCTAGTTCTTTGATTCACCGATAGATGGCGTTATTTTCAATTATCGCCATTCGTTACAATACATAACAGTACAATATTGTATAAATTGTATTTATGTGATGCAGCCTTTCTAAATATACCTAAAATATGAGTAACGTTAGTGAACAAAAGATAAGGTAGGTACCTAGTTTTCTCTATTCCATGTTTCATATCAGATCTCCAGGGATAGATCCTTAATACAGACATACCTAAAAGATATTGCCATTTAGTAGGTATTACGGCAACAAGTATTTGAAATGCATAATCTTCGCAGTCGAAAAACGTCCGCTGTTAGAAATCAAGGCTGCCTTCAATTCTCTTCACATACCTAGACCGATCTCCAAATACCCGTATACAACCGCTTCCTAAATTTCTCATAAGATCGTCAGTCCATCTTGCAGGAGGACTACCTCATTTTCAGTAAACTACTTATTATGCATAGATTGATTGCGGTATATATGTACATGTCCTTCTACCTTTAACCCAGTTTCAGCGCGGGGTCCGCTAACTAGTCGCTTCTGAGCTTCTGACATTCGCAACCCAAAGCAATAGCGATATTCTATGGTTTAGACTAATATCAGTTTATTCAAAGGTTCTGACTTCATTTAGCGATTGACAAAGATCTTCATGACGTGCTCCAACGTGCTCTCCAAGGCACGGGGCAAGCGATAATTAACAATTTAATACGCACATAACTCCGGAGAATTATTGGTGCGCGCCGTGGATTCGAAACCGATACCCTGAGCATGGCAGTCTGTTGGAATCTCTACAGAGCTTTTGTGAAATGGTATATTTTTTTATTGTTAATAGATCAATTTAAGAAATGGGAGAGAGAATGCAAAATTACCCGATTCCAACAATCAGCACTTGTGCGTTAGATTTGAACATTCCTTCATGTATAGTTCACGTCATGTACACCTGCCCACACAAGTCATACATGAACAATATACAAGGTATGGTGCAATGCGGTTGCATAGCGCAGCATCGTCCGACCTTGTTCCAAGTCGACTACCGAACAATTTGCTCGCTAACCCGTTTAGATATGTAGGGCTGTGAGCTAGGAATGTGGAATATGTGGCATCGTATGTGTAGTTTCGACACCCTGTTTCTATCGTTCATAAGTGGTGTTTAACCACAACAGCTTCTATTATAGGTAACCTATAGAAAAGTGTTGCTGCGAATTCTACTACAACCTTGGTAACAAAATAGGTGCTGCTAGGCAACATTGATTGATCAAATAATATAAAGGCTATTCCTAGTGTAGTGCACACATGTAATTGTTATTGTTATCATTGTACTCGTAGTTATGCAAAGCTTTTGTTCTGGGTCATTGACGTGCGAAAAAATAATCAGCCGTTCCATAAATTTTTTTCGTGGTCAAAGTTCAATTTTGACCTTTTTTATAAAAGTTTAGTTGATCTTAATTGCGCGATTTCGTCAATGCCCCATAACAATCGTTGTTCATAATAACAAGTGCAATAACCCCAGATTTGCACTATAGAACAAATAACATTATAAATACGTTTGTTGTTGTTTGTTTTTCGTGTGAATGTGTGGCCAACTCTGGTGTCGGAGTTTTCAGACCGCCCTAAGGCCTCCGACATGGCCTAACGATCCTTATCATTGTGCATTGAGGGTATAAGTCATTTTCCGTGTTTTACCTTGCTTTTCATTCAGTCACAACCATCTAAGTAGTCGTTCTTCCTCTGTTTATTCATCTCCCTCTGACACGGACACCGGTCTCTGACATCTTACTGGTAGTTTCAGACTTTACTTAGGGACACATTTGTAGCTTTATCGCTTACCTAGCATTTTTCGGAAAACGTATTGTCGTAGCTTAAGGTGATAAAGAGTCTGTAAGTGCAAAGTATACATACCACTAATTCCAGTATTTGTATAGGGTAAAACAATTCATACACAACAAATACTAAAAAGATTAACTCTAGAAACGAATTTATCCTAGATTAATTACATATAGGTAGAAGATTGTTTACTGCGGCGGTAGCCCAGTGGCGTACGTAACGGACTGCCGCATGCCGGGACGATGGTCTCGGGTTCGATCCCCAGGTACCCCGGGCACACACCTCTGACTTTTCGTAATTATGTGTGTATTAAATATCTTAATTATCGCTCGCTTAATAATGTGCCCGCTAGATGGCAATAGGCTCGCCCCCTATTACATTGGGACCGAAAACATAACTGGCGAAAAGTGGGTGTGTAATACACCTCTACCTACCCGTTCGGGGATAAAAGGCGTGAAGTTATGTTATGTTATTGTTTACAGGTATAATTGGAGAAATTGATATGTAACAAATATCTTAATGCATTTATTAACATATTTGTTACATCTCAATTTCTCAGTGTAATCGAATCGCATGCAACATGAGCGCGGCGGCGAAGTTAATTAATTCACTTATGAAAATATTAGTTTATATCGGGCCAAGCAATTACACTAACTATTTCAGCTGTTACAACTTGACACACGCGTAGCCGTCAAATAAACGTCCTCCCCCCTAGGTCTATATTTGCAAAAAAACAAAGCTTGTTTTAACCTACCTTTGGTCTTCAACTATCTCAATGTAACACTAGCGATTTTACTGTAATGGCGGAAGACTGACAGACTTTCGTATTTACAAAATATTAGTGCGTACGAGTAAGTATTTTAATTTGTACTGTAAAGTATCAAGAGTCAATTCGTAGGCTAACTAACGTTTTTGTAATTTTGTGTATTCATATACCGTCACTTCTGTGACATACATTTCCAAGTTCTGAACATGGTCACGAGTTGTCTACATTATAAGACGTAAGTGGATGCTCCTGTTACACAATATTCACATTGGAAGGCTAACTAAAGCACTTAATTTAGTAACTGCATTAATTGCTTAAGTATTATGTCTGTAACTAATTACTATTTATTTACAAGTACCTAATTAAATACAATGTGTAACGGTTGCAGCTCCTTACAAAAATAAAAATATGTACCATAATATTGGCGATTTAAAAGAATGGCCACGAGTTTTATTGCCCGTTCTTTCTCGTGGTTCTACCTATTGCTTTGCGAACGAGGCAGTAAATGTAAATGTAGAAGCATTAAGTAATTTAATTTTAAAATTGACGTTCATAAGCGTCACCTTGTGACCTAGATGAATAAATGATTTTGACTTTGACTTTGACTTTGCTGATGAAAAAAGATTATCAAAGCTGACATCGCCTACTTATAAGGTGTATTTAGATAAGTTTTATAGACTCACAGCTGTATCTCCAAAGGAGTAGGCAGGAGTGTATTATTACACCCACATTACGCCATGTAATTATTTTTTAGGTTCCATGTAATAGGGGGCGAGACTATAGCCGTTACCGGGCACATCGCCAGACTCCTTGCTGCTACTGACAATTCACGTAACACTTTTGCCCGACCCGGGAATCGAGACACGATCAGCACACGCATACGCTATCCACTGGACCACGGAAGCAGTACGGGTAGTAGGTAATCATTATGATTGTGACAATAATATAAGACGTCTATAAAACAAGAGCTTAATAAAATGCGTCCGTACACTCTAAGGACTTTTTATCAAGCTGCGGAAAAAATTTCGCATTGGAGCTATTCAGCGGGTGGGCGTGGTTTTCAGCTGTTTTACGATAGATCTCAGGGTTCCCCTAGCTACGGGCGCCTGGCATTCTGCCCAACTTGCCATTGTTACGGCACCGGATACCTATTACAGCAGGCATGTATCCTTTGCAAAATGTTCTCCGTTGGGTCAATTTATAAAAATGAGGTGTTACTGCGACTGTAGCCGTATTTTAGTACTTCCATCAAGATTATTATAAACGACTAAAATCATTAATAAATAGGTAAGATAATTAACAATTTTAACACGCACTTATGTTTGAAAAGTCAGAAATGCGCGCCGTGGTTGGCTTTGAACTAGAGACCTTTTGTAGCAGTGTCCTAAACTTTCCACTAAGCCATCGCTGCCTTTAAAATGATAAATGTCTATTATGCTATTTTACAGCAAAATAACGTTGTAGTAAACATATTAAAAGAAATTAATTAGTTAGTAGATCAGGGTGGGTCAATGTCATATACTCCCTCTCAAGGGAGTAGGAAGGGCCAACACAATTCTGCAATTAAAAGTAATGATGATTAACTAGCAATTTATATAGTAGCATTTCCCAGAAGATTGCCATAACATTCATAGGTACTGCATATCTATAAATGCGATGCGAATGATATCATGCTTTCACAGCTTACCTTCACGCTATTAGATAAGTGGATGTTGAACCTAAACCCTGAAGGACAAAAGTACTAGAGGAGTTATATACTAATTAACTGGATATTAACTAATCCAGATGTAATTTTTTTTTGCAATAATGCAATAATTTATCATAATGTTTTAAAAAAATATGAAAAAAATGCAATAAATTAAACATTATATAAGCAGACTAGAGGAAGCCAGCAGCTACGCCTGCATTTTTTTTTAATTTACCCGTTTTGGCCGATCCCGTGGGAATTTCGGGAAATCCCTTCTTAGTGCACCCTTATGGTTCCCAAGGAACATACATGCCAAATTTCAGCTTCCTGCGCCCAATAGTTTCGGCAGTAGCATGTCTGTCAGTCAGTAAGAAACGCAAGGATTTTATATATAAAGATGTCCGATCGTGCGACAAAGTTGCGCTAAGATTATGAATAATTTCGGCTTAAGATTAAGATACAATTCACGTGTACTCTTCTCTCTCTTCAGTCGTTTCCCTCACTACCGTGATCGTGTCTCCGATTGATTCTTTTTGACGCTGTCGTTGCGGCAGCACTCATCAAGATCAGCACTTGCTTGGCTATCGGGTCCATCGCTTGAGAGTTCGGTCTCAATATCTTTATCCTTCTGCTGTCCCTATAACTATCAGGCGTTCCACCACAACCTAGAGAAAATAAAATGCAGAGTAGAATAAGAATCGAACGCGTGTCAACCCTAAATAAGAATAGGTAGGTTACAAACGACAGCAATTTATAAATAGATACGTGCAAGACACGTGTCACGAAGAAGCAAAGGCAGTTTACTTTTATTGATGACGTCTTCAAACAAATACCATCAAATACCTACAACTTCGACCCACGGGACTCTTTGCCGGGACTGGTCGGTTCTGAACTGCTGCCGCAATTCTATCAAAAGATAACTATTTTGTAGTCTCTCACTCGTATAATCGATTCACATTGTACTCACATACTTTATTTTACGTACTTTATTTTAAATATTATTATTATTTTATAATAATTTGTCTGGACTTTAAAAGAGACTATGACCACAGAATCTATACATATAATAAAATGGTAGGAAAGTCAAAACTGTACATTGAATATTTTTTTTAAAGAATAATTGGGGTGTGATCTACTATCGATACCGAGGCCAAAAATATAGTTTTTAGAATTTTTGTCTGTTTGTCTGTTTATCTGTTTGTCCTTATATCCGGGAAAAAGTAAAAAGGTACTGCATGGATTTACTTCAAATTTGGCACAAATATTATTAAAAAGTCGGGTCACCACATAGGCTACATATTATCACGCTATGACCTACAGGGAACGAGCAGAGAACCCTTATTTCTTCAACGCATTCTGTAACAACGTGTAATGTAACAATGCATATTTGAATGTTGTTATTATGTTAGCTATGCTATAAGCTAGCTTCACACTATAAAAATCACGCAATATAAGTAACTTAGGCTGATAAACATAATTAATTGAATATATAGAATCAAGACAATTTTAATGCAGCGCCATCTAAGAGAGTTCAAAAACATCAAGTCGAATAACATGTGTAAGCCCTTTTTGGATATAAATAATTTAAATTTGAACATGTTGGCGACGTTAATAGTTGTTTTCAAAAGTCATAGATGGAGTTGTACATTTTCCTTTTAAAAATTGTATTTTTAATTCGTTTCAGAGATGAGCAAGACTATTAGTTGAAGTTATTTAATTAATTAACTACACCATCGCCACACTTGATTGCTTACATCATTTCTGTCAGGATAAATAGTAATATAGTTAGTACAAAATAAACATTTTGGTCACATTGGTGTAATTATTGCTTCTTAATTAATATATTTTCATGTCGCATGTAAACTTGCTTTAAATTGTCTTCCGGGATATACATATAGCACGTACCTTTGTTTGGATTAACTGTATATAAACATTAGTGAGATGTGGAACTAGCTAGATTATTTTTACTCACACACAGCCATTTATTTATTGTTACGTCTGAAGCGGTTTGGCAGATACTGGTGTTCTCTAGATACATGAGAAGCATCCTACCGTAATGCATTTACACGACCACCTAGAGAACGGCAAGCGCATATATTTTGATCCCGACAGCGTTGCTGAGCACTTGGAAAATCCGCGTCAAACAACTCTCTTGGCATTTTTCAGGCTCTGTAAAATCGATCAGTTTGCGAGGTCCCTTACGTATGACGAGATGCCTTCATATTACACGTACGACAAGCAAAAGGGTGTATTTAACCGACGTTGACGAGCAGGTGCAGTGGAAGGTTTTCCGGGAAGTTTCAAGGACACCGCATTTTGTAGAGTTTATACCGTACTTTTATATTATTTGTGTAATAATGTCGAATGCTATTTTCTGCGGTTGTTACTTCACACGGTCCGAGGCCCAACGTCTTTCGCATTTCTGAGGACATTTGATGGCTTGGAGTATCCCACTTACCGCACAGTCTGCGTAGTAGGTACGTCACTTTCTCGACGGTGACCAATACTGGGATGACAACCTCGCGGAGGCGAGCGTCAGTGACAGTCCCAGCCGCATGCGTCATCTGTTTGACGTCATCATGGTGTTTTGTGGAGTCGCGAACGCGGTAGCTTTCTGGGAGAAGTATCGCCATCATCTGTCTGAAAATTTTCTACGAGCTTTGAGGCGTGTTACTAGAGATGAAGTCGAAGTAACTGATGACCGCGTGCTGAACACCTGTCTCAGTTCACTTCAAGACGTGGTCATTTCTATCAGCGGCAATCCACTGGTCAAATATTTGTTACCAGCTTCCCAATCATCACCGCATCAAGACCGTGAAAATTGGGAGTATAACGCTGAGACAATTTGAAATGACCACCTTACGAATTTTACGACACCGTCCTTGAAAGCGTTGGGCAAAGCCAGGCTAAAATGTTTTTCTTGGATGCTCCTGGTGGAACAGGAAAAACATTTGTTACTACTGGCATACTTGCAGAGGTCAGGAGGCAAGGTCAAATTGTCATTGCTGTAGCGTCGCTGGCAATCGCTGCCACACTGCTTCTGGGTGGCAAGACAGCACATACCATGTTTAAATTTCCCATCGATTTAGAGAGCGCCGTAACACCCGTTTGTGGTGTGTCACGTAACAGTGATAAGGGACACGTGCTCAAGGATTGCTCTCTGATCGTATGGGATGAGCGTACGATGGCCAATAGGAAGGCACTTCAGGCCATGGACAGAACCCTGCAGGACATCCGCAGGGACGAGCATTTAATGGGTGGTCAAAGTTCTGTTCAGTGACGATTCCCGACAAACGCTTCCCGTGGTGACGCGGGGTTCAAGGGCTGACGAGGTGAGTCATCATCATCATCATCATCAGCCTTTAACAGTCCACTGCTGGACTAGGCCTCTCCTTTGAAAGGAGGTATTGGCCTGCTATACCACACTGGCCAAACGGGTTGGTATAGGGTTTGTATCAAGTTTTCCTTCTCTTACAGTGCTGTTCTTGCTCCCTCTGTCGGCTCTTACGACACCCATGGGATGATATGGGGTGGTGACATTCCGTATTCTTAATCCGTCACCACAAGGACAAGGTGAGTGCTTCGTTGAAATTATCTTTGTTGTGGTCAAGAGTTCGTATGCTGCGCTTGACCATTAATATGAGAGCTCAGCTTGGCGTCTATGCACGTGCTCAAAAATTCTAAGATGTCTTTCTAAGTCTTGGCGAAGACACTCTACCAGAGGAGAGAGGTGGACAGGTGGTGCTTCCAGAGTCTCTCCGTAGAGTTGTATCCAGCTTAGAATTAGGTATACAGCTGTATACCGTAATAGCAGAATTCGTGAGTGTGTGAGTGGCCTACTTTGACGCCCAAAAATGATCAGGCTGTAGCAATTACCGAATGCGTTCTCTCGGAAATTGAGAGGAATGAAGTGGTCAACACCTCTATAAACACTGTCGTCGAGCAAGAAAACGCCACACATTATCCCGTGGAATTTCTGAACTCCCAGTCAGCAAGTGAACTTCTAGCGCATAGCATCAAGCTGAAGGTCGGTGTCCTGATTATGCTTCTTCGGAACCTATCTCCTCCGAAGTTGTGTAACGTGACCCGCCTGAAAGTCATCTCGCCCCACAGACACACCATTTAGGAAATTCTTACGGGTTGTGGCGTCAGCGAGGCAGTATTTATACCACGCATTCCTCCCATACCTCATAATTCAAGCGCATACAGTTCCCCGTGAGTGTTTGCTTCGCGATGACCATCAATAAGTCGCAGAGGCAGACATTGAGGGCAGCGGGTGTCCTGTATGTCGCTTGCTCCTGCGTCACCAGTCCTGACTCTCTTTACATTTTGGCTGCGGAGAGCCAAACCACTAATGTTGTAGGTATATCGAGAAGTCCTATAAGTATGTATTTTACCCTGTTATGTATTCCTTATTTTCTCCATCTGCTTTAGTCACAACTTATGACTTAATTCAGCAGAATCACCATAAAGTCATTTATTCAAAGCAGGCTGAAAATCAGCACTTTTTGAAGGTCAATTTTACAAAAGACAGTCTCCCTCTATATCATATCTTCACGCCTTTTATCCCCGAAGGGGTAGGCAGAGGTGTACCTATTACACACCCACACTTCGCCAGATATGTTTCGGTCCCAATGTAATAGGGGGCGAGCCTCAATAGGCTCGCTTAACAATGTGCCCGGTAGACGGCAATCCGTCTACCGGGCACATTGTTAAGCGAGCGATAATTAATTAATATTATTTAATACACACATAACTTCGAAAAGTCATAGGTGTGTGCCCGGGGTAGCTGGGGATCGAACCCAAGACCATCGTCTCGGCAGTCCGTTACATACACCACTGGGCTATCACCGCCGCGTATTTTTTAAAAGGTATAATCGTAGGTATTTATTTAATAGCTAGGTGCTGTATAGCGCTCACGCAGACGACGTCGCGGGCAGCAGCTAGTAATTAATAGTACTATGACCTCTGAGATTTTTTCTCAGGGCAGTCAGATAGGAAACACCGGCCTCACCTAGCTTAAATAAAAAAAAATCGTATGTATGACTTTGTTTAAGTGTTTATAATAATGAACCTGTGAACAAATAAATGATTTGACTTTGACACGCATCCAGGATTTTGTTTTGTGGGTATGATCCTGGTGAAGAATGCTTTTATTCAGGGAAAAACTAAATGTCACTATACTTATTTGTTCTTAGGTCAAAAAAATTATTCTTTGGAGGGTCTTCGGTCTTCTACTAGCCCTCGGACTTCTGGTCTGACTATTTATGGTCCTAGCAATGGAGCTTTCGTACCTACGTAGACTTATATTGGCTTCATACTCTGTTAAATATAAGCCGTAGCTAGTTACCAATATATAATTATCATATAAGAAATACATTGGTAACTACGGCTTTGGTGAGGCTACTGAAATAAATTGTAGTGTAATTATGTTAACACTTATTTGAGCAATGTATGGGAGGACAGTTCGTTTCCTTTGGGATTTTTACCTTCGCGCGTCGTTAGTTGAGACTCTTGACATTTCATTTTTTTTCAGGTACTAAGTAGAGCCTTGCTGATCTCAGCATGAATGAGCCGGCTCGACCGGGGAAGTACTACCCTCTGAAAGAAAATCTACGTAAAGTAACAGTACCGGTAACTTGGGGTAACTTTGTGACAAGTTTTGAGGTTATCCGGCCATATCTTGTTTTGTTTTTCAATTATATCCCAACGCAATATCATTTTAAATGATTGATCTATTGAGCTATATCTTTACAGAAAAATATTTATAAAAAAAGCTATAATTTAGTATTGACAGCCTTCCAAAGTCTGTCACAAAGTTTCCCGAGGCATGGGGCTACTTTATGACACTCCATAAAATGCTTCCCATTTCCATAGAAATTGATTTCTGGCCTAAAATAACCCCATAGACCGTTAATATAAATGTTACTAAACAGACTAAAATGAAAAAGTTGCCAACTGTTCAGTAAAAAATCTACTTACACAATGTTTAAAAAAAAACAGTTTAATTTTATTTATGAAAATTTTAATAAAGGAACAATATGGTTTTTTTTTACTAAAACAACAGATTAAATGAAATTCAAAGGTAACGAATCATTTCCAGAACGTTGTAATGACCTCTGTTTGTAACTTTTTTGGGTTCTTATATTTTTTCTTTTATCATTGCGCGTGTGTACCAAATCTATTTTTTTTTCCGGCCATTTCCAAAACTTGTTCCCTTTAATCATAGTTCTGATAAGAAACGTGTCTTTATCCACAGAAGTTATTCTTTTCGTAGGTTAGAGGCATGTTTAGCGGATTTCTGCAAAAAACAAAGATGTTAAGTGTAAGTTTGTGACGGCCATAATGGATACATTGTAAATATAGTAAGAACAAATAAGAGGTTACTTTGTGACAAATTGACATACATCCTTGATGATCAAATTACTATTTTATACCAAACGTGCGACCTTTCTTAATAATTAATGAACTTAAAAAAATTATACTTCTACCATTTCTTATTTCTCGGTCGTAGGTACCTGGCAGCTCCGCACGTAAATGTCACATTGTCACAAAGTTACCCTAGGATGTAATGATTTTTTACATATTAGTGAATTATGGTTTTAAATGCGTACTTAGAAACAAACACTATAGTTTATCGTTTTCAGCGCAAATTTTACAATAAGAAACACATACCTGCAGCTCTGAACAAATGTTCTTATTTCGTCACTGAGAGAAAGTTTTCACACAAAATAATTTCGCGCTGTACCTCACTCAGTCTTTAAAACAACAAAACGCCACAGACTAAAAATTTCCATATATATTGACAACATGGAAGCTGCAATTAAATTCGACAACATTTGTTTTTTTTTTATAAAATACAAATGGGTTCTTTCAAAATATTATGATTACTAGATATGTCGTGTTAAATATGGAAAAATGGGTTTGTCACAAAGTTTGACCGCAGTCACAAAGTAACCCTAATTTACGGTACCTAAACTGTTGCGTTTCGTTCGGTGAGTGAGAGTGCCGGAGGCCCTTGCCCCTATTCCTTCTCCCTCATCCCACTCCTCATCCTAACCCTTATCCTATCCCCAAGGGGCGGCAACGCACTTGTGACGCCTGTGGTGTTGCTTGTGCGGCGGTAATTGCTTACTATCAGGCGATCCGTCTGCTCGTTTGCCGCCTATTACTATAAAAAAAAAACAATAATATGTGAGTCTATTTGAAACTACTTTGTATAATTGAGTTGATTTCGTGGTGTTTCGCGTATGTACGTATGACATTAGTAGCTAATGTTCTAATTATCATTTGGTTTGTGTGTTTGTGGCTTACCAAACAAAATAATCTGATGAGGCAATGCAACGGTAGTGATGGACACGTCCGAGTATAAACAAAAAATGGAACATCTTTTGTCGGATGAAAGTACCTACAAGTTGGTTAAGTCAGACCCTACGAACAAAATACTCAAGCAAACTTGTGATATTGTTAAGAAATACTCCGAAAAACTTAATTTGGACGAGAAATATTTAATACCATCGTGTGTAAAACCTCCTCAAATGTATGGGCTACCGAAAATACACAAGGAAAACGCTCCTCTGCGCCCGATAGTTAGTCAGATAGGCGCACCAACTTACAGACTGGCTCAACACATGGCAAAGATTCTCTCACCGCTCAGAGGCAATACGAGAGCACATGTGAAAGATTCCTACCATTTTGTCAGTGAAATCAAACACCTACATCTCTCTGACAAGGAAACTATGGTTAGTTTTGATATACAGTCATTATTCACGTGCATACCAGTACATGACTGTGTAGAATTTACTAGAAGGAAGCTGACAGAAAACAACATGCCTGAGGAATATGCAGAAATACTCAAACACTGCCTGACAACGGGCTATTTGTTATGGGACAAGAAATACTACATACAAGTAGACGGTGTAGCAATGGGCTCTCCAGTATCGCCTGTTGTCGCTGACATCTTCATGGAGGACTTCGAGGCGCGAGCCCTGCAGACTGCCACCATCACACCGAGGTTCTACAAGCGGTATGTAGACGACACTTTCACAATTTTACCAACAGATAGTGTTAATGCTTTCCTAAACCATCTTAATTCTTTTAATAACCAAATACAATTCACAATGGAATTAGAGGCAAACAATTCTTTAGCTTTCTTAGATGTACTTGTCATCAGGAATAAGAACAACTCCTTAAGCCATACTGTGTATAGGAATAAGACCCATACAAATAGGTACTTAAACGGTGAATCTCACCACCATCCTAAACAGTTAGCTACTGTAGGAATGTCTCTGTTTCAGAGAGCCCGCGGGATCTGTGACAAGAAACACCTGGACGCTGAGCTTCAACATGTCAGGCAAGTTCTGCAAGACAACAAGCTCCGACCGCCGCGCCAATGTCACAGATCCCAGAAGAAAGAAAAACCAGCCACAGTAGAAAGACAACCTGCTGTCCTCCCATACATCAAGGGCGTGACCGACAAAATTGGCTACATCTTGAAGCGAGCTTCTATCAAAACTTACTACAAGCCGCCAACGAAGATCAGTCAATTATTACCATCTGTCAAGTGTCAGTTACCCTTGCAAGATGCCGGTGTCTACAAAATTGACTGTGAATGTGGGCTCTCATACATTGGACAAACCAAGAGAAGCATAGGCATTCGACTCAAAGAACAAATAGCTGACATAAAACATAAACGCTCAACAAAGTCTGCTGTGTATGAACATGTGGAACAAGGACCCAACCACTACCTGCGATTTGATGAACCACAGATACTCGCAAAAGAACACCGTTTTCTTCCAAGGATGATACGAGAGGCTATTGAAATTAAAAAACACCCTAATTTCAATAGGGAAGATGGTTGGAATGTTCCTCCAGCTTGGGAGCCTGTCATAAGGCTAATGAAACCCAAGAAGGACAAAGTCACCAGAAGACCTAAGGACACTGTGAGCTCATTCTGCGTAAATAGTAACACCAGTAGATGAAAAATGTTCGGGTACTTTGAGATAACTTATACACTCAAGAAAAAGACAAATATCACCTCAGTCTGCCGTGAACATGAATTCTGTAAAGAATTCGAAACGTCGGCTAGTAATAAATTAAAAATATAGTTTCTAGATCATTAGTTTAAAATGTAATAACTTAGTGAAACCAATACATCGCGATAAAATCCGTAAACTGTAGTTTAATTTCAATATTTAATTTCAAAATTATCTGAATAAAATATATTGTTTGATAAGAGCCTTTTCCTGTTACACGAGTTTGCATGACAAGTAAACTGAAATACATAAAGACATATTTATTTCTGCATTTTGGTTGTTTACAACACTTATACAAGTCAAAACACTATTCTAGTCGGCTTTTCCTAGCTAAATGACTTCTTGAGAAGAACGGCCGAAACAAACTCAGTCATTGTTTTTTTTTTGTCACTCCAATTTCTTTCATCTTTTCTTGATCTTTTAAAGTCCAAACAAAAACGAGTTTAGTATGCAAGTAGGTACAAGGCAGGATATCGTCTGACGCTTTTGACTTTTGAAGAGATAGGTATGTGCTGTAAGAATTAACTTTGTCTTGTGATTGGGATGAAAGTCTATTTTGTTAAAAGACAGTAATGGCAAGAGATCGTTCCCAATTTAAACGGATGATGACTCTGTCTGGTAATTCTATCTGGAACATTCTGGGGGACGCTGTCATAGCATAAGAACATTTTTTTTTATAAAATCACGCCTGTATCTTCGAAGGGGTAGGCAGAGGTGTAATACCTATTACACCCATATTTCGCCATGAATTTTTTAGGTCCCACGTAATAGTGGAGCCTATTGTCGTAATTATATATTACTAGCTGTGCCCGCGACTTCGCGTAAATGTTGGAATTTAATTAGCATGACATTTATCCCAAGAGTATATAATATTTATAACTTTTATATGTATATTATATAACTAATATATTATATCTTTAGAGAATTTCTTTATACACAACATTAACTGTTTTACCACCTTCACATAGAACATGTAAATTATTTTTACCGCTCACTCGTGAACATGCCACATATTGTTCATGTGAAAAACATCATGTTCGAATGTCGATTCCAGCTGTTTCAAGTGTCTGTCCCTGCGATTTATTTAGAAAATACACACAGGACTACGAATATCGAACCCTGCCGAAAGTAAGATAGCCCCGTTGAGTAACTCAAGAGGTATCTGAATTCAGGCCTCAGTCTCCCGCCCAAAGATTCCTACCTACGTGACGTGAGGAGTGGGAAATTGGGAATAAAGAGACAATGAGACACCTGTATAAGAACAGAACACGAACGACCGAAAAAATCAAAGAAACATGATAACATTCAACAATCATAAATTCCTAAGTAACGTCAAATATACAATCTAAGTAATCCAACGACGACGAAAGCAAATTATCCGAATTCAGAAAATGACGTCATTTGCTCAACGGAGGTTGTATCTATTTCTAAGTATTGGTCCAATAACCAAAATAACAGTGTACGATGGGCAGGCTCTTTTTCGGATGTGTACAGGTTGCAGTGCGGAGTGAGGCAAGGTGGTCTGACATCGCCTAAGCTCTTCAACCTATACATAAATAAACCTATCGGTGAACTCAGCAGTGCCAATGTCGGGTGCTACATAGACGGAGTCTGTGTCAATTGACATGGTACTGCTGAGTCCATCGATAGAAGCTTTACGGAAGCTGTTGAAAATGTGTGAATGTTACGCGGAGGCTCACGGGCTCAGATACAATGCAAAGAAAAGTGAATTATTAGTATTTAAAGCGAGGGGCAAAACTTACACCACAGTACCTTCACTTAGTTTAGCTGGTAGCACTATTAATAAAGTGGCTCATTTCAAGTATCTGGGCCACTGGGTCTCTGAGGACCTTAAAGATAGTAAGGACATAGAGAGGACACGTAGGGCGCTAGCTGTCCGGCGTAATATGTTGGCCCGCAGGTTCGCACACGAGTAACACTTTTTATACTATTGCCAAGCCTTGTACACATACAGCCTGTGGGTTAACTATACATTGGGAGCGTACAGCGCCTTACGTGTCCAATATAACAACGCGTTTAGAGCTGCTATTGGGGCTGCCGCGATTTTGTAGCGCGTCGAGCATGTTTGCGGAAGCTCACACAGATGGTTTTAATGCCGTTATAAGAAAGCAATGCGCATCACTGTTAAATCGTGTCAGGTCCAGCCACAATGGCGTGCTAAGCGTATTCGTGGATAGGTGGGACTCTCCACTACTGCGCCACTGGATACGTCTGCACACTGACCTTTGATAAGTGGGCAGCTTTTTCCCTTTGTCCTACAAATTTTAAATGATTTTTTTCTGTGTTTGTTCTTTTTAACTTTCTAAATTTTGGCTTGTGTAAATTGTATAAGTATGGCTGTTGCTTGTAATTGTAAATTGTGTTAACCTATGGACTAATGTCTGAAATAAATAACTATTATTATTATACTAGCTGCTGCCCGCGACGTCGTCTGCGTGAGCGCTATACAGCACCTAACTATTAAATAAATACCTACGATTATACCTTTTAAAAAATACGCGGCGGTGATAGCCCAGTGGTGTATGTAACGGACTGCCGAGACGATGGTCTTGGGTTCGATCCCCAGCTACCCCGGGCACACACCTATGACTTTTCGAAGTTATGTGTGTATTAAATAATATTAATCAATTATCGCTCGCTTAACAATGTGCCCGGTAGACGGATTGCCGTCTACCGGGCACATTGTTAAGCGAGCCTATTGAGGCTCGCCCCCTATTACATTGGGACCGAAACAAATCTGGCGAAGTGTGGGTGTGTAATAGGTACACCTCTGCCTACCCCTTCGGGGATAAAAGGCGTGAAGATATGATATAGAGGGAGACTGTCTTTTGTAAAATTGACCTTCAAAAAGTGCTGATTTTCAGCCTGCTTTGAATAAATGACTTTATGGTGATTCTGCTGAATTAAGTCATAAGTTGTGACTAAAGCAGATGGAGAAAATAAGGAATACATAACAGGGTAAAATACATACTTATAGGACTTCTCGATATACCTACAACATTAGTGGTTTGGCTCTCCGCAGCCAAAATGTAAAGAGAGTCAGGACTGGTGACGCAGGAGCAAGCGACATACAGGACACCCGCTGCCCTCAATGTCTGCCTCTGCGACTTATTGATGGTCATCGCGAAGCAAACACTCACGGGGAACTGTATGCGCTTGAATTATGAGGTATGGGAGGAATGCGTGGTATAAATACTGCCTCGCTGACGCCACAACCCGTAAGAATTTCCTAAATGGTGTGTCTGTGGGGCGAGATGACTTTCAGGCGGGTCACGTTACACAACTTCGGAGGAGATAGGTTCCGAAGAAGCATAATCAGGACACCGACCTTCAGCTTGATGCTATGCGCTAGAAGTTCACTTGCTGACTGGGAGTTCAGAAATTCCACGGGATAATGTGTGGCGTTTTCTTGCTCGACGACAGTGTTTATAGAGGTGTAGACCACTTCATTCCTCTCAATTTCCGAGAGAACGTATTCGGTAATTGCTACAGCCTGATCATTTTTGGGCGTCAAAGTAGGCCACTCACACACTCACGAATTCTGCTATTACGGTATACAGCTGTATACCTAATTCTAAGCTGGATACAACTCTACGGAGAGACTCTGGAAGCACCACCTGTCCACCTCTCTCCTCTGGTAGAGTGTCTTCGCCAAGACTTAGAAAGACATCTTAGAATTTTTGAGCACGTGCATAGACGCCAAGCTGAGCTCTCATATTAATGGTCAAGCGCAGCATACGAACTCTTGACCACAACAAAGATAATTTCAACGAAGCACTCACCTTGTCCTTGTGGTGACGGATTAAGAATACGGAATGTCACCACCCCATATCATCCCATGGGTGTCGTAAGAGCCGACAGAGGGAGCAAGAACAGCACTGTAAGAGAAGGAAAACTTGATACAAACCCTATACCAACCCGTTTGGCCAGTGTGGTATAGCAGGCCAATACCTCCTTTCAAAGGAGAGGCCTAGTCCAGCAGTGGACTGTTAAAGGCTGATGATGATGATGATGATGACTCACCTCGTCAGCCCTTGAACCCCGCGTCACCACGGGAAGCGTTTGTCGGGAATCGTCACTGAACAGAACTTTGACCACCCATTAAATGCTCGTCCCTGCGGATGTCCTGCAGGGTTCTGTCCATGGCCTGAAGTGCCTTCCTATTGGCCATCGTACGCTCATCCCATACGATCAGAGAGCAATCCTTGAGCACGTGTCCCTTATCACTGTTACGTGACACACCACAAACGGGTGTTACGGCGCTCTCTAAATCGATGGGAAATTTAAACATGGTATGTGCTGTCTTGCCACCCAGAAGCAGTGTGGCAGCGATTGCCAGCGACGCTACAGCAATGACAATTTGACCTTGCCTCCTGACCTCTGCAAGTATGCCAGTAGTAACAAATGTTTTTCCTGTTCCACCAGGAGCATCCAAGAAAAACATTTTAGCCTGGCTTTGCCCAACGCTTTCAAGGACGGTGTCGTAAAATTCGTAAGGTGGTCATTTCAAATTGTCTCAGCGTTATACTCCCAATTTTCACGGTCTTGATGCGGTGATGATTGGGAAGCTGGTAACAAATATTTGACCAGTGGATTGCCGCTGATAGAAATGACCACGTCTTGAAGTGAACTGAGACAGGTGTTCAGCACGCGGTCATCAGTTACTTCGACTTCATCTCTAGTAACACGCCTCAAAGCTCGTAGAAAATTTTCAGACAGATGATGGCGATACTTCTCCCAGAAAGCTACCGCGTTCGCGACTCCACAAAACACCATGATGACGTCAAACAGATGACGCATGCGGCTGGGACTGTCACTGACGCTCGCCTCCGCGAGGTTGTCATCCCAGTATTGGTCACCGTCGAGAAAGTGACGTACCTACTACGCAGACTGTGCGGTAAGTGGGATACTCCAAGCCATCAAATGTCCTCAGAAATGCGAAAGACGTTGGGCCTCGGACCGTGTGAAGTAACAACCGCAGAAAATAGCATTCGACATTATTACACAAATAATATAAAAGTACGGTATAAACTCTACAAAATGCGGTGTCCTTGAAACTTCCCGGAAAACCTTCCACTGCACCTGCTCGTCAACGTCGGTTAAATACACCCTTTTGCTTGTCGTACGTGTAATATGAAGGCATCTCGTCATACGTAAGGGACCTCGCAAACTGATCGATTTTACAGAGCCTGAAAAATGCCAAGAGAGTTGTTTGACGCGGATTTTCCAAGTGCTCAGCAACGCTGTCGGG
The DNA here is from genome assembly GCA_944739405.2 of Euclidia mi. NCBI lineage: Eukaryota > Metazoa > Arthropoda > Insecta > Lepidoptera > Erebidae > Euclidia > Euclidia mi. The sequence continues at coordinate 37,226,277 of OX123197.2, forward strand.
ATCAAAATATATGCGCTTGCCGTTCTCTAGGTGGTCGTGTAAATGCATTACGGTAGGATGCTTCTCATGTATCTAGAGAACACCAGTATCTGCCAAACCGCTTCAGACGTAACAATAAATAAATGGCTGTGTGTGAGTAAAAATAATCTAGCTAGTTCCACATCTCACTAATGTTTATATACAGTTAATCCAAACAAAGGTACGTGCTATATGTATATCCCGGAAGACAATTTAAAGCAAGTTTACATGCGACATGAAAATATATTAATTAAGAAGCAATAATTACACCAATGTGACCAAAATGTTTATTTTGTACTAACTATATTACTATTTATTCTGACAGAAATGATGTAAGCAATCAAGTGTGGCGATGGTGTAGTTAATTAATTAAATAACTTCAACTAATAGTCTTGCTCATCTCTGAAACGAATTAAAAATACAATTTTTAAAAGGAAAATGTACAACTCCATCCACACTTGATTGCTTACATCATTTCTGTCAGAATAAATAGTAATATAGTTAGTACAAAATAAACATTTTGGTCACATTGGTGTAATTATTGCTTCTTAATTAATATATTTTCATGTCGCATGTAAACTTGCTTTAAATTGTCTTCCGGGATATACATATAGCACGTACCTTTGTTTGGATTAACTGTATATAAACATTAGTGAGATGTGGAACTAGCTAGATTATTTTTACTCACACACAGCCATTTATTTATTGTTACGTCTGAAGCGGTTTGGCAGATACTGGTGTTCTCTAGATACATGAGAAGCATCCTACCGTAATGCATTTACACGACCACCTAGAGAACGGCAAGCGCATATATTTTGATCCCGACAGCGTTGCTGAGCACTTGGAAAATCCGCGTCAAACAACTCTCTTGGCATTTTTCAGGCTCTGTAAAATCGATCAGTTTGGGAGGTCCCTTACGTATGACGAGATGCCTTCATATTACACGTACGACAAGCAAAAGGGTGTATTTAACCGACGTTGACGAGCAGGTGCAGTGGAAGGTTTTCCGGGAAGTTTCAAGGACACCGCATTTTGTAGAGTTTATACCGTACTTTTATATTATTTGTGTAATAATGTCGAATGCTATTTTCTGCGGTTGTTACTTCACACGGTCCGAGGCCCAACGTCTTTCGCATTTCTGAGGACATTTGATGGCTTGGAGTATCCCACTTACCGCACAGTCTGCGTAGTAGGTACGTCACTTTCTCGACGGTGACCAATACTGGGATGACAACCTCGCGGAGGCGAGCGTCAGTGACAGTCCCAGCCGCATGCGTCATCTGTTTGACGTCATCATGGTGTTTTGTGGAGTCGCGAACGCGGTAGCTTTCTGGGAGAAGTATCGCCATCATCTGTCTGAAAATTTTCTACGAGCTTTGAGGCGTGTTACTAGAGATGAAGTCGAAGTAACTGATGACCGCGTGCTGAACACCTGTCTCAGTTCACTTCAAGACGTGGTCATTTCTATCAGCGGCAATCCACTGGTCAAATATTTGTTACCAGCTTCCCAATCATCACCGCATCAAGACCGTGAAAATTGGGAGTATAACGCTGAGACAATTTGAAATGACCACCTTACGAATTTTACGACACCGTCCTTGAAAGCGTTGGGCAAAGCCAGGCTAAAATGTTTTTCTTGGATGCTCCTGGTGGAACAGGAAAAACATTTGTTACTACTGGCATACTTGCAGAGGTCAGGAGGCAAGGTCAAATTGTCATTGCTGTAGCGTCGCTGGCAATCGCTGCCACACTGCTTCTGGGTGGCAAGACAGCACATACCATGTTTAAATTTCCCATCGATTTAGAGAGCGCCGTAACACCCGTTTGTGGTGTGTCACGTAACAGTGATAAGGGACACGTGCTCAAGGATTGCTCTCTGATCGTATGGGATGAGCGTACGATGGCCAATAGGAAGGCACTTCAGGCCATGGACAGAACCCTGCAGGACATCCGCAGGGACGAGCATTTAATGAGTGGTCAAAGTTCTGTTCAGTGACGATTCCCGACAAACGCTTCCCGTGGTGACGCGGGGTTCAAGGGCTGACGAGGTGAGTCATCATCATCATCATCATCAGCCTTTAACAGTCCACTGCTGGACTAGGCCTCTCCTTTGAAAGGAGGTATTGGCCTGCTATACCACACTGGCCAAACGGGTTGGTATAGGGTTTGTATCAAGTTTTCCTTCTCTTACAGTGCTGTTCTTGCTCCCTCTGTCGGCTCTTACGACACCCATGGGATGATATGGGGTGGTGAAATTCCGTATTCTTAATCCGTCACCACACGGACAAGGTGAGTGCTTCGTTGAAATTATCTTTGTTGTGGTCAAGAGTTCGTATGCTGCGCTTGACCATTAATATGAGAGCTCAGCTTGGCGTCTATGCACGTGCTCAAAAATTCTAAGATGTCTTTCTAAGTCTTGGCGAAGACACTCTACCAGAGGAGAGAGGTGGACAGGTGGTGCTTCCAGAGTCTCTCCGTAGAGTTGTATCCAGCTTAGAATTAGGTATACAGCTGTATACCGTAATAGCAGAATTCGTGAGTGTGTGAGTGGCCTACTTTGACGCCCAAAAATGATCAGGCTGTAGCAATTACCGAATGCGTTCTCTCGGAAATTGAGAGGAATGAAGTGGTCTACACCTCTATAAACACTGTCGTCGAGCAAGAAAACGCCACACATTATCCCGTGGAATTTCTGAACTCCCAGTCAGCAAGTGAACTTCTAGCGCATAGCATCAAGCTGAAGGTCGGTGTCCTGATTATGCTTCTTCGGAACCTATCTCCTCCGAAGTTGTGTAACGTGACCCGCCTGAAAGTCATCTCGCCCCACAGACACACCATTTAGGAAATTCTTACGGGTTGTGGCGTCAGCGAGGCAGTATTTATACCACGCATTCCTCCCATACCTCATAATTCAAGCGCATACAGTTCCCCGTGAGTGTTTGCTTCGCGATGACCATCAATAAGTCGCAGAGGCAGACATTGAGGGCAGCGGGTGTCCTGTATGTCGCTTGCTCCTGCGTCACCAGTCCTGACTCTCTTTACATTTTGGCTGCGGAGAGCCAAACCACTAATGTTGTAGGTATATCGAGAAGTCCTATAAGTATGTATTTTACCCTGTTATGTATTCCTTATTTTCTCCATCTGCTTTAGTCACAACTTATGACTTAATTCAGCAGAATCACCATAAAGTCATTTATTCAAAGCAGGCTAAAAATCAGCACTTTTTGAAGGTCAATTTTACAAAAGACAGTCTCCCTCTATATCATATCTTCACGCCTTTTATCCCCGAAGGGGTAGGCAGAGGTGTACCTATTACACACCCACACTTCGCCAGATATGTTTCGGTCCCAATGTAACAGGGGGCGAGCCTCAATAGGCTCGCTTAACAATGTGCCCGGTAGACGGCAATCCGTCTACCGGGCACATTGTTAAGCGAGCGATAATTAATTAATATTATTTAATACACACATAACTTCGAAAAGTCATAGGTGTGTGCCCGGGGTAGCTGGGGATCGAACCCAAGACCATCGTCTCGGCAGTCCGTTACATACACCACTGGGCTATCACCGCCGCGTATTTTTTAAAAGGTATAATCGTAGGTATTTATTTAATAGTTAGGTGCTGTATAGCGCTCACGCAGACGACGTCGCGGGCAGCAGCTAGTTAAAAATACAATTTTTATAAGGAAAATGTACAACTCCATCTATGACTTTTGAAAACAACTATTAACGTCGCCAACATGTTCAAATTTAAATTATTTATATCCAAAAAGGGCTTACACATGTTATTCGACTTGATGTTTTTGAACTCTCTTAGATGGCGCTGCATTAAAATTGTCTTGATTCTATATATTCAATTAATTATGTTTATCAGCCTAAGTTACTTATATTGCGTGATTTTTATAGTGTGAAGCTAGCTTATAGCATAGCTAACATAATAACAACATTCAAATATGCATTGTTACATTACACGTTGTTACAGAATGCGTTGAAGAAATAAGGGTTCTCTGCTCGTTCCCTGTAGGTCATAGCGTGATAATATGTAGCCTATGTGGTGACCCGACTTTTTAATAATATTTGTGCCAAATTTGAAGTAAATCCATGCAGTACCTTTTTACTTTTTCCCGGATATAAGGACAAACAGATAAACAGATAAACAGACAAACAGACAAACAGACAAACAGACAAAAATTCTAAAAACTATATTTTTGGCCTCGGTATCGATAGTAGATCACACCCCAATTATTCTTTAAAAAAAATATTCAATGTACAGTTTTGACTTTCCTAGCATTTTATTATATGTATAGATCATTATTCAACGCCATCTATGTTAACATTTTGACTGTGGTTAACATATACAAACCGACCGAGATAGAAAATAATATGGACTAATCGACAATTTATTGAAAAAAGGATCTATAGTCATTGTATTTATCATGTAAAATAAATAATAATGCAATGATTAAGTATATAACTATTATATAAACATAATAATTTGAAATAAATGAGATTGACCGTTTAAATTAAGTGGTCATTGTAATAAATTTTGACACAGAGACTTTTTGTTTATGAAAGTGCCGAATATTATACCCTATTATTTTTAATAACAGAAAGAAAGACACATAATTATTGTCTTTTTTGCAAGAATCATTTAGGTATTTTGCTAGAAAATTATTTGAAAATAGTGACATCTATCGGTCATCTATGAGTAGCCATAAAATGCTTTGAAGGTACCTATTTAGACTAACTATACTTTTACTAACAAACTTATAATGATCATAGGTGGCACCATATATATAACCAGTTTTGGATGATCCCTGTTTTGTTTGGGACTACGTACAAAGGAAAGGTCAAGCTGTACACCGAAAACCACTCAACCGATTGTGATGTAACATATACTATTTTATAGGTTTGAGTATCCTTTGTACATGAGTGTAAGTTTTACTGAAATCAATTTCGCCATTTTAGAGATCTTTAGCAACATATGGAAAGACGTCGGACAGACAGACAGACATAAATTCTAAAAATTATCAAGTATTGCTTTTTAGCATTTTCCTAGATTTTTTAGCTAATGTTCGTCAAAATATCTTTAATGTACAGACTTTTTCACCTCTACAGTTTTATTATAGTATAGATTATAATAATATGATCTATTATTTAATTATTTTATGGACTAGCATAGACTGAAATTCTAGTAGGTACCTACATATGTGTGCAAGTGGAAACACTTGAATAGGCGGGTCCACACAGACCGAGCAGCCTCGCGCGGAAAATGCTTCGCGAGTCTGCGCGCTCTGTGTGGACCCACCTAATAAAGAGTAAAAAGTACTTTAATTACCGATATCGCCTAGAATTCTAGGGTCTAGAGATTCGGTTGCACCTTCGGTATCCCACGCTTACTCAAATAACAATTAGCTAACATGCTATCATATGCTTCATTACAGTATTACGAAACAAATGTTACTTTAGGACTGCGCTCTATAAGAGCACTGTGGGAAAAATATTTTCTTGTAGGAGCCATATTGCTGTTGTTAATAATTTATGTTTATGTCACATAAAGTTACTGCATTCTTACGGCTCAACTTTATCATGATCTGGGATAGGTAAGTAGGTACATATTGATTTCATCCTTTCAAATTACGACTTACCAATTGTGAAAGCTCAGAAATGTACCTAAAAACAAATGAAAACTTTACCACGGTAATATAATCTAACAGTATTGTAACTCGGCCGTCTTCGTGAGTTATATACCTACCAGACGCGCCGTCTGCGAGCTGCGGCACGATAGCGGCTGCGGGTACTGTAGGTACAGTCCGCCCAGTCTAATGGGTACTCTGCTCGCGGCGCGTAGGTATAACTCGAGTTTCGTGCGTTTGTATGGAGTTACAATACTGTTAGATATTATTACCGTGACTTTACTCAACCTGGATTGAATTCTCAGGAATCACACATACTGGTGAAAACCGTACAAAAATCCAGTCAGTAGGATCATTTCGCCTGTTCGCGTCCATTTAGTGCAGTTGGCAAGTTTGAAGGAGAAAATAAAAATGTTCCGGCAAATCGATTCAATGAAAAATTTATGTATTGCGTTCATTATATAGTCTATTTTAATAATAACTTTCAGTTTTGTTCGAAACTTGTTGTGTTTTTTCTTTAAATAGACAAACTTCAAAATATGGCATTTTACCCAGTTTGCGTCCAAAAAATCCAAATTGCGTCCACCTGTGGGCCAGTTTGCGTCCACCAGCTTAGTCTTAACAATATCAGCCTTATAATCCTTCATATAAGGGTCATATTGTTAAGAAAATCTAAAGAAAGATTGGCTTTTAACAATTTCTACATTTAAGATTAAAGTTATAAAAAGTCTACATTATTATCATTATTAAATCACTTTATAGAAACTATAAATAACTATTTATTGTTCTCAACATCGATGGAACTTAAAATCAAAGATAAAAAAATAACGATACACGTTGTCCAATATTGTGGTCTTCGGAATAGCATAATTTTTACATAATTATGTACATATTTGTGTTATCGATTTCTTCTTCTCACGAATATCACAAAACGCTTTCTTTATTTAATCATCTTTTGTATTTTTTTTCCTTTTTCTTTCTTGTCTCCTAAGAACTCATCTTGAATAGAAAAAATATGGAATAAAAGAAATTAAATGTAATAATACAATTTTAAACTCGGTCTTAATCAAAAATGCATTTTAAATTATAAAAAAAAATATATATAGAATGTATTTATGCGATCATTTCTATTTCATGAAAATATGGACGCAATTTGCTATAATATTATCCCTTGCAGGTATAGTTTGCGTCCACTTGTGATCGATTATTATATCGATTGTATCTTTTATTACAGTCATAATAATGTGGACGCAAATTGGTCATTACAATTGCATACTATTAATGTTAAAATAAACAAAATCCCAATTTCTCTCTCATGTTTTAATCACATAAAAATAAACAACTAAAGAAATCATAAATAGACGAATTCGCGTCCATTGTGGACGCAAAGTGGAAGTTTTATAAATTCGGTGTTGTAATTCGCGTCCACCTTATTTTAATTGTTAACTATAAAAAAAATAAGCTAATTCATAATTCATACTATTCGTCTTTTCATTATTAATGTCTAGAAACAGCTATGTATCCTAAAATTCACATAAAACAATAAAATACTTACCGTCAAACACGCCGCTGCACACTATTTTTTTATTTATATCACGCGCATCTGCACTCTTTTGTTGAACAACCGAGATTAACTAATTTTTTTAAACAGGATAAGCTGGGCGCACGGAACTTTTGTCTATTTGTGCGTGTCTGTTATACGTCGAGGTATTGGCGATACTGACTTTTCATTTTATTAGTGTGTTAGTATATTTATTTCCGAGATTTTTTAAAGGGAGGTCCGCAAAATGGACGCGAATAGGGGGATGGACGCGAACAGGCGAAATGACCCTACCTACCTAGGTATTCAGTTTATCGCTACGAAAGAGGGACTTCGTTTATCATAAAATAAATAGAGGTAGAGATAGAGAAGAGATACAAAGATAACATAATAATCTATACACATAAATAAAATTGGAGTGTCTGTCTAATAACCGCTTTTTACTAAATGCATATGGATGTATACATAATACACCGAAATGTTTTTTTTTTAATTTTTGTCTGTCTGTCTGTTTGTTCTCGCTAATGTCTGGAACGGCTGAACCGATTTTGACGGGACTTTCACTGGCGGATAGCTGATGTACCAAGGAGTAACTTAGGCTATAAATTAACCGGGTACGCCAAGTAGTTCCTTCAGGACGCGGGCAAAACCGCGGGAAACATCTAGTTATAATATGTAATAATAATACCCCTACCCCTCTGAGGCAGTCGTTAACCTCATCATGAGACTAACTCAATCTCAGAGGGCAGAGTAACAGCTTTCAAACATCTTCTTTATCTTGTGATATATCTATATATTACAGGATAGAAAGAAAGCTTACAAACCGCAGGGCAGCTTTGTGGCGAGCTGAATGTGTGTGGCGACACTGCGGTTCCGAATGCTTCAGAGGGTCGATCAGGGGCTCGTCTCTGGCTTGCATTTATTGGCTGGTTGTAGTGGATTACCAAGAGCGCCCGCAGGACTCTCGACTCTGGCTTGCCTTGGTCGGCCGCCCAGAGGGAATCTGCAAGAGCTATTTGCTCGGGGGTGGAAGTGTCATTGTCAAGGGCGTAATTACGTGGAAACCCGCTCCGGGCCACCGTTGTCACGAGGCCCCCAATGGCGAAACCGGTGCCGCGTCGCTCTACACCCCCAGCCGCTCACACCGGTGTTGCCCTCTTGTTGCCTTTATGGTAGAGTTTGTTTGCCTTGGCGGATATCTAGAGAGGATCCAACCAGTGAGTTGGCGAGTCACCGCCTGCCCCTTTTCGACATACTATAAGAGTATTTAGGGCAGGTGCCCTTTTGTCATCCATAGTGTTCACCTAGACCAATCCATTAAACACCCATCCCAATCGCCCAGATTAATTAGGTTCCATACAAGTAGCAATAGTATTGCACCTGTTGCGGCTAATCCGTGACTGCACATAATAGTGCAGTTATGGAGGCGTCTCAGCAGGTATCCCATCGCATTCTAGATTAAAACTCTCAAACGTCTCTGCGCGTTGGACCTGTCTCCGTGTACACCTGCCAAAGGGTCGGTTATTCTTCTAACATCAAAGGTTAAAAGAATAGCCGTGATAGAGAAACAAAATAATAATAATTTGTATTTAATATGACCGGTTTTTATAATGATTAAGTAAACTACTACTTAGTTCAATACTTTTTAATGACAGATCTTTCTTCCTGTAGGTAGGTACACTTCAACTGAAACGAATGCTACGCCTGCTCTGACAAATTTTGACTACTTTAGCAGTTAGCTAAATGTACCTATGTAATCTACATAACACTTAGTAGGTAAGTGTTAAAGGTTCACCGTCTAACCAGTTGACTACCTACGTTGCATAACTAGCCTTCATTGCCAAATTCTCTCGGTTCAAATTGATGTTCAATGCAAGAGCTATTTACAACTCAGTGTATCTAGCACAAATTTTGGTAGGTAAGGCCAAGTTACAAAATTACATATGACCTGCGTATTTGCCTGTTAACTCTAAGTAAACTAACATCACTTTTTGTGCTATCATCTTCGTAGCTAATTGTGTGGTAATTTTAAGAACAGTTTACGAATAAGTTTATCTATATACTATTAAGAGCTTGTGGGGGGGTGCATAGGGTTCCCACCAAGAACTTAGGGTCCCAAGCCAACCTCACCTGCAAGTGGTGCACCTGCCGATCAACGGACGAGGTTCTGGCAAACAAAATGTTCCATTAAGCGGCAATAGGCTCGCCACCACGTGGGATCAAAACACTGGCGAAAAGTGGGCGTTTAATATGCCTCTGCCTACCCCTTCGGGGAAACAGGCGTGAGTCTATGTATGTATGTATGTATGTATGTATGTATTAAGAGCTTATTTTATGCCTTAGATCAACGCTTCCTAGAGCTAAATCAGTGACTGCTGAATGTTTATCTATAAAGGACTTTAATCCTATTTAGGTAACTTTTTAAGCGAGTCACTCACGACGCTGATGTAATAATTATATTATTTTAAGATATTTGTTCAGAATGCTTTAATATTGAACCTTTATCAGTATAAAGGTTCAATATTAAAGCCATAGATGAGAGAATTAGTATCAGATGGAACGCACGGCACAGTTGCGTGCGGCCACTAAAGCAAATACAAAATTGAAAAGCGAATACAAACTCGTCTCAGTGCGCTACGACGCATCGTACAGTTCACGCGTCACGATCACTTCAACTTTTAAATTCTCAAAATGCCGTCTTGCGTTCTTAAACACTGTAAAAGTTGTTCCTAAAAACAAAAACAGGAAAATGGAATATCTTTTCACAGGTAACTATTGATAATTTGACTGTTTCCTAATTTAATTTCGATAAAATTCGTATTTGTGCAAGAAATATGTAAGTGTTGCCAGTTTTTGTCGACGCCGTTCTGCCTGAATTAGGGAAAATGCACTTGTCAATTGATTATGTGATAATGATTGTCATGTTAATGAAAAATACATTACCGTATTATAAAAGTATATTGTAGATATATCTTCTTTCTCATAAATATAGTAATAGAATTTCAATTTCCATTAGTATATACCTTACATAATATTGTTTTGAGTTCGATCCCCAAACGATCCAAATATTCGTGTACACCCTGCTACTCGTCAAGCTTATACACTTTGACCTTTGCACCGTTCTTATGGCGTAAAGAATAAGTATCAAAATCGTACAGCAAATGTTTAGCTTGACTTGGCGCCGTGTGTACATACATACTTATGGCGTAGGGAATAAGTATCAAAATCGTTCAGCAACTGTTTAGCTTGACTTGGCGCCCTGTATACATACATACTAATGGCGTAGGGAATAAGTATCAAAATCGTACAGCAACTGTTTAGCTTGACTTGGCGCCGTGTGTACATACATACTTATGGCTTAGGGAATAAGTATCAAAATCGTACAGCAACTGTGTAGCTTGACTTGGCGCCGTGTGTACATACATACTTATGGCGTAGGGAATAAGTATCAAAATCGTACAGCAACTGTTTAGCTTGACTTGGCGCCGTGTGTACATACATACTTATGGCGTAGGGAATAAGTATCAAAATCGTACAGCAACTGTTTAGCTTGACTTGGCGCCGTGTGTACATACATACTTATGGCGTAGGGAATAAGTATCAAAATCGTACAACAACTGTTTAGCTTGACTTGGTGCCGTGTGTACATACATACTATTTATTTCTCAATTAATCGACGCCAGCGGCTTCGCACGCACATATTTTCGTATTTCTCGTTTTGCCCGATCCCGTGGGAATTTCGAGAAATCCCGTCTTAGTGCACCCCTACGGTTCCCAAGAAACATACATGCTAAATTTCAGCTTCATGCGCCGAGTAGTTTTGGCTGTAGCTTATCTGTCAGTCAGTCAGTAACGCAAGGATTTTATACATATATACAGATTTAAGATTTACGAAGTAGTTAAAACTTAACTCGGTACCTACATTTAAGAAATGTATTTATAAAAGCATTAATTAAATCCATGGTAAATTCTTCAAAACCGCAAATGAATATAAGAATATTACATAACTATATGCAAAATACTGGGAGATTATTCATAATCTGGCAACTTTACACACACATAGACGCGCGTGTCCGTACAGTGCCAGTCGCCAAAGGTCACGCACACATAGCTGTCAACGTGCCACACTTAGTTGGACGAATGCGCTCTATCTGAGACTAATTCTCTCATCTGTGATTAAAGCATTCTGAATATTCTGAGGCATCAAACTCGACTACAAAATGTAAACTAAAAAACGGTAGAATGGATTGGGTGTTAACTTAATTAACACTACGGCACTCAGTACAATCGATACAATAAAAAATAACCTACATTCTTCATATAACATTAATTATGCATGCGAGTCGAATCGCACGCATTGTACCTATCATTGTATGCAACAACCTGTCACCGCAAAATAACAGGGCGCCGTGAGATGGGAAACGATCTTTTGTGATTACATGATGAATATTTTGCCATTCATACAGCGATACAATGAACAATCTGTACTGGGTACTATTTATCGATCATTAATATGCTCAACATTAGAAAGGCTAAGGGCTATACCTACTCCCTTCACAAAAACTAGCTAGGGAGTCTCCCTAGCTAGTTTTTGGAGGTATGAAGTATCATTGTCTCTACTAACAGGTCGGTATTGGAGATACCTATTTTTGTAGGTACCTACTATTGGGTATATATTTTTGAAAAGTCTTGCCTGTCCATCGATGCTATCCATGGATGGCATTGGAAACAAAATACTTAGTAGGTAGATAGGTAATAATTAAATTATAGTTTCAAATTCGGCCATTGATTTGTATAACAACTATTCTGCTCATAATATTATATCTTTGAGTCACCTTTGCCACTATTCCTGAAGACCAAGGTGGTATTCAATCAATTCGTCTTGCCGATCATGACGTAGGTACGGAATTGTGGCCTGGAAGATGTGATGGTAAAGCCAGTCAAATATCAGCATGAACGGGCCGGCTCGACCGCGGAAGGACCTAGATACAGGTAGGTACCTTCTACTTCTACTTCTTACCCTTCACAGAATATCGACGTAAAGAAGGTGCCTAACAGTTAACAGTATTTAGATGGGTATATTCTTGTATTTCGTTCGGTGAGTAAACGTACCGGACGCCCATCCGTTTTTCTTCTCCCACATCCCACTCCTCAACCAATTATTTTTCCATCCCAAAATTAGGCATAATACCTATTTGTGTTGCGAGGGCGACGCACGGTGGGCTGAAAAATCAAAATGTGGATTTAGGCGCTAAGAGACATGTTTTTGGATTCTACTAATGAAAACAATATTTTTTTATTCTTTGACTTTTTTTGATAAAGTACATACCTACTTACCGAGATAAAATTGTTTGAAGTTTGTATGAAACTAGTGGAAAATAAAAAAACGAAATCGATGTTTGAATACTACCACTGTTAACAAGTCAATACAACAAAAATTAAACAATAAAATATCCACACAGGTCACGACATATTATGCTTTCTCGGAATTTTGACAAAATCAGGTAAACTAATAAATTTTTAAAGTTTCAGGTATATGACTAATGATGATTTTTTTCAAGTGTAGCAAGTGGATTAGGCCTACTGGGGATAGCACATAAAAAAAAAACGCGCCTAATATTTAACCTCTCTGGGTGGTGTCGAATAAAACATTAAAAAAAAATATTACCGCCAAAACGCAAAAAAACGCAGTTCGCGATATAGTGCATAAATTGCCAAAAAATATCTTCTGTCATAAACTTTCATTGTTTTCTTAAGATAGTTTAAGAATTACGAGCAATTCTCATTTTATTGTTTTCTTCCATACAAAAAAATCTTTAAAATTAAATAACTCAAAAAACACGCGTTTAACCAAAAAATTGCTTTAATAATTTTGAGTTGTATTTGATTATAGAATCCAAAAATGGAATCAGTTTATTTATATTCCACTTTAGTTTTTTCGAAATCCCTAAGTCCACTAGCGAATATTTTCAGCCCACCGTGCGACGGGCGGCGGTATTCGCTTAGGTACCTACTGTCAGGCAGTCCGTCTTTTTGCCTCGGAATATTAAAAAAAGTGGGCAAGTGCAAGTCGGCCTCGCGCACGAAGGGTTCCGTACCATCATCTATAAAAGAAAATCACGTTCGTTGTATGTATACTTAAATACTTTTTAAGTTTCTACCTGTTTATTAAGATCGAGTAACAAATTGCTTAAAAATTACGTTTGTTGTATGGGAGCCCCCTTTTATTATTTACTTTTTTTATTTAATTATTTATTTTGAAATGTAATATATAACTACATATTCTGTGAAAATTTAAAGCGTCTACCTGTTACAGTAGTCACTACAGGGTCTTTTTATGCATTATCATATTTTTTATTTTTACTAGATAGGTAGTAAAAGTTACTTAGTTAATATTAAGATTAACTGTTGTCTTACCGCCATTAGTTGTGGTTCGAAGTAAGCAGGATTAAAATACAATTTCCTTCTCGTAGTGCCAACCGGTCGGGCGATTTCTCTGTCATCTGTTGTTTCAAAAAAAAAAATAGTAAATCTAAATTGTTGTTATAGCTGCAACCGAAATACATAATTTGTGAAAATTTCAGCTTTCTAGCTATCACGGTTCATGAGTTACAGCCTGGTGACAGACAGACAGACAGACAGACAGACAGCGGATGCTTAGTAATAGGGTCCCGTTTTTTACCATTTAGGTACGGAACCCTAAAAATGACACTCATGAAGTCATGACAGACGGCAGAAGACCAGTGACCAAAGTATTTTAACATAGTTCCAAAGTGAAGCAAACTGAAGTGACAGTCAGCTGGTCCCATCTGCCGCAAAACTGATGGTGGGTGGAGTAAGCAGGTTATCTAATGAATGGAAGCCGCGTCTTGGGAAGAGTATTGGATGCCCTGAAACTGCAAACCTCAGATGTGTCTATTTGCGGGCATAATATGAGTAGGTAGGTACCTAATATTTGTGAACACTAAAACTGTGTCTACTTGCTCTCTTGCTCGATAATTGCGTTCATCGCTACCAATCTACCATTACTTTTATTGTCACCTCAAACTAGACTGTGACTGTGAGTTGTGGCGTGGCGCGTGGTTGTGATTGTGAGTCAGGGCCTGTTCACGAGATCGGTCTTTAGCGGCACGCGTCGCGGCGGGCGGCGCGGCAGAGCGTCGTGCACGCCAGGCCTGGGACAGCTTTAGTTCGGATGCTTTTATGGGCGCCACCGTCGCACTGTCATTATTGCTGTCATTTATGTCATATTTGTCAAATCAAAACGAAAACGTCAAATGAAAATTTTCAACGTTTACATTTGTCATCCATCTTTGAGTCGAGTGCCGGTTAATCTCGTGTTCTCCTCGCATTTTTGCTTGAGTTGAGAACCTTGATACGCCAGTTTCTCCTCAGTTGTGTGATAAATTGTGCTTACGAACTTTTCGCTGGTTTTTGTACATTTTGTACATTTTGCCATGGCGCCATTAAAGTGCTGTGTTACTGGTTGCAATGCAACAAGTGCCTCACATAGCCTTCACGGATTGCCCAAGGACGATAAACTAAGAAGTTTGTGGCTATCATACCTTTTACCGATTTGCCCGCATCTTATTGGCCTGACAAAGCAGCAATTGTTGCGGAAAAAAGTGTGTCAACAACATTTCGACAGGTACCAAATGGGTGGACAAGGACGCAAATTGCGCTTAGCATATCCGTGTTTGTTTTCGGCCAAAGAAATCGCTTATGGAGTGCCACTTACTTCAGAAGGTAAGTTAGCTTAATTTTACTTTTTATTAGGTGTTAGCTGCTGCATTGTTTACATGAAATGTTCATGAAAAGTGTCCATATAAATATGTATAATTCAAGTACCACAGAGTATCTATTTACCACATTTCATCCTAATCATGTTTGCAGCTCTAAATTTTCTAGCTTAATTTTAAAATGAATCTCCTTGAAGTTACATTGTTCTTCTTCTTCTCTTCTCTTCTTCAGCCCCTTACAGTCCACTGCTGGACTAGGCTAAAGAAGGGTCTTTAAAAGGAGGAATTGGCCTATTATATCACGCTGGCCAAACGGGTTGGTATAGGGTTTGTTTCAAGTTTTCCTTTTCTTACAGTGCAGTTCTCCACATAGTATGGTCCCTCTGTCGGGTCTTACGACACCCATGTGATGATATGAGGTGATGACATTCCGTATTCTTAATCCGTCACCACACAGAACATTATATTATACATTGTACTATTTGTAATTAATTATAACATTATTGAAAGGATTAGTTAATATGGGGTACAACTTTCCCATGTGAGCTTTCTAATAGGTTATTTCATAACACAGGTTATAAAACAATTATTATACATTGCTGATGTCTGTAGTAAATTAGAATATAGTGCAATAGTTTTGAGTCCTAAAGAGTCAATGTACAATGTAATATTAGAAATATTCTAAATTCTGTAGATGTCTATACAAAAGGCAATATGGTTTGTCAGGAATGGTAGGTTTTAATACACTCCAACTCAGGTGGGAATCCACACATATTTTAGCAAAGTATTGTCTTATACTAACAGATAAAGTAGATAGCCATGTTGTAAGGAAATCAATACATTTTTATATTCCTGACCATTATATGCATGGTGTAGGAAGAAGACAGCATAAACCCTTTTGCTATCCACCTATGTCACACTCGCCACAAGTTGACAATAAGTTCCTAAATATAAGAAGGATAATTTATATGGAAAATGAGAAAAGTATTGTGAAAATTATGAATTGTGGGATTTTTTGAATCTCTAGTTCAGCTCTCTGCCCCCCCTTGGTAACGCACATAAATATGAATAATCTTAATATTTAAGGATATACCTGTGATGAGTCACACATATTTTCTATATAGAATATAGTTATATCTTGGGACATGCTCGTGAAGGCAGGTCAAGAGTTAATAAACAATTTAATATGTATATAACTTTGAAAAGTGGTGCCCTGTGCATAGCAGTTTGTTGGTAGTACATGTGGATAGATAATACATAATATAAAATAATGGCTCATTCATACTACGATCTATGTGTTTATTTATAATATAGTTCAAATGAGTTAGTGAATTTAATTCTCACGGGTTTTTGTTGTGCCAGTTTTTATTTGTTGACTAATTACACTTTTTCTTTCAGATTACCAGGTTCTGAAAGAGCATAATTATTTTCAATGCTCGGAAGACGTTGAGATTGGTGAAGAAATATTAGTCATTAGAAGAGCAGGTACTTATTTATATATTATTTTATAAAGACATGTATTTATTTATTTGTCAGAATATGATGACCAGTGTTTGTAGATATGCAGTATTATAGATTGTCATGTTTTCGCCCTTTCATCTTACAAATATTTGAGATAATAATATTTAAAATAAATGTGGCGAAAAGTGGGTGTAGCAAGCCTCAGCCTACCTCTTCGAGGATATAGGCGTGAGACTCTGTATGTATGTATCTTATACTAATAATATATACGAAGCTGAAGAGTTTGTTTGTTTGGTTGAATGCGCTAATCTCAGGAGTTACTGGTCCGAATTCAAAAATTCTTTCAGTGTTAGATAGCCCATTTATCGAGGAAGGCTGTATGCTATTAACATCGCGCTATGAGCGACGAGAGCAGAGCAGTAGCCTTAAATAACGCGGGTGTAGCCGCGGGCATCCTCTAGTGTAATAATATTTAAATTGTACAATAAACTCATAAATATTACCTATACATAAAATAGGAATACCTATGTTACCTATACTCCATTTGGTTAGGTATTTAACTAAAGGTAAACAATCTTCATGTGACTTTTTTTTATCTAAAATCTGTTAAAAATAAAATGCTGCTAAAGGTCAATGTAAATACAACAACAATGATTTCTAAATCAATTGAACCCTTGGTTTAAGCAGTAGTATATTTGCTTAATATGTGGTAATTTAAAAAGTCACATCAAGATTGTTTAACTTTAGTTAAGTACCTAACCAAATAGAGTATAGGCAATATTGTTTGCACATATAAATACAATTTTAATTCTTGATGAAAATAAAAGGATGCTATTATAATAATATAATTAATCAAGCCAAGATTAGCTTATTTATATTGTCATCATAATCAAATATTATTTGTATTAGATTACTTACTCATGCTCTTTTATCCATAGTTTGCTCCCAATATCGCACTTCAACATCCACTAAAATAAATGTCTAATTATTTTATGATATATTATTTCAGATGACAAAACCTTCCACGAACATTCATATCCATTATGTTCATCTAGTCTAATAAATGTCAGCCTAGAGACGTCCACTGCTGGACATAGAAATGATTTAAATGAAGAAATTCAAACGCGAGCTTCAGAAGACCAAGGTATGTTTTTTTATTATTTTTCAAATCAATTCAAATCAAATTCACTTTATTTGCTGGACAAAGATGTACAGTGATGATTTGATACAATGTATCAAAACATCACTTCATAATATTTATATCAAAACTTCATACTGCCTGATCAGAACACATAAAAATTAAAATAAGAAAGATATTAACTCAAGTTTAGTTTTTTAAAAAAAGATTTAAAATATGAATTTCACTCATTGATTTATTATGACGAAAAACTGACCAAGCAGATATATGAGGCAAGTGTGAATGGGACAGGACGAAAGGGAAGAACTAGGCGGACGTTCTCTGACTAGATTGGAGACATCCTCAAAACAGGACAGGTTAAAAATACTCTAAACAGAAGAGCATGCATGAGGAATCTGATGGGAGTGAATGAAGCAAGGGAGATATGTCAGGATCGTTGTAAATGGCGTTCCGTAGTGTCTGCCTACCCCTATGGGAAACAGGCGTGAGTCTATGTATGTATGTATGATTCATTATAGAATAGATTTCTAAACAGTCATAAACATACAATTACACTAAGCACGTATTTTTATTTGAAATAAAGATTAATTTTTATTATATTATTATTTAAAAATCTTATGATTTCAATCTGCAAGATAATTAAAGGATAGTTATAAAAGTCATGTTTAAGCTTAATTACGTTACACCATTTTAAGAACACTATTATAAAAATAGAAAGTACCTAGAACATCAGCAATATCGTGTTAATATATAAATTATTGCAAAACAGATATGTGGTGTCTTTGGCTGAATTAAGAATTTTTTAACTTCAATTTAATGTTTATTTTGTTCTCTTTTCAGTGACAAGAACATTTGAAATGCCATCATGTTCTCGTGATGAGACATATGGCAAAATACCTTCGCCGGTTGCCACACCAGAGAAGAAAGGTTTGTAGAGATCATATTTTGTATTCATTTTCATCATCATCATTTCACTCGTCTTCGTAATAGCGTTAATCTATTTTACTAAATTAAATTGGCTTACTGTACTGTGTGCTGGACTATCCGATATTCTATTTGTCTATTTTTAATTTTTTTTTATTGCAGCTTCACCTGTAACCAAGAGCATGAGGTCTAAAAAGCGACAGTATATTAGACAACAAATCAATGTTGCAAAGCAGAGTGTGACAAAAAGTTGCTTAGAAAGAATAAATGAAGCTCGAAGTTACTTACAAGATCCAAACTTTTTAAATAAATTTAATCTTTTAAGCAAACAAGCGAAGACTTTTCTGCTTATGCAGTTTAAACTTGTGGCAAAAAATAAAATGGCAAGACGATTCGATTTAGAGGAAAAATTATTGGCCCTTACACTATTGAAACAGAGTCCAAAAGGTTACAAGTTGCTGGCAAAGATGTTCACCCTACCTACCAAGCGCACCCTTAATCGACTTGCAGAAAAAATTTGCTTTGAGCCAGGAATAAATACCAAAGTATTCAAATGTATTAAAGACATCACAAATAACTGGGAAAGAAATAGGAAGCTGTGCACTATAGTTTTTGACGAGATTTCATTAAATCCGCATTTAACCTATAATGAAGCAAAAGACAAAATAAACGGATTTGTGGAATTGAGTGGGGGCAGAGTACAGAAATATTGTGACCATGCCCTTGTCATAATGATAAGAGGCATATGTTTTCCTTGGCGACAATGTCTTGCTTATTATTTTTGTGAGGGCACAGTGCCGGCTGTAGAGCTCGTGCGTATATTAAAAGAGATTGTAGCACATGTATGTGAAGCTGGTTTATTACCTCTGGGTCTAGTGTGTGATCAAGGTTCGACATTTCGAACTGCGCTAAACAGAATCCAACAAGACACGAAACGATTAAGAGAAACTCAAGGCATTCGAGATGGTAAGAAAAGTTGATATTTTTATACTTATAATATTTCTAATGAAAAAAGCAAATTCACTTAACTGCAGCTGGTGTAATTTCATTGAAGATGTGCAAATTCAAATCAATTATTCACTAAATGACTAAATAGGGTTAACATAACATAAGATGTTTGCATTCAAATAATTATATAATATTAAGCACAAGCCCTGATGTGGGCCATGTTCATAACATGCAAATATATATTTATATTTGCAGCAATTGCTGATGGAATATGTTAGGAACCGGAATGAGTGGGCTATTTTAATAAATGAATTCAAATTGAATTTATTACAGGTAGGGTTAGTGCAGACAGTTTTAGTACAACCAAAATCTATTATAACAAAAAGATTGTGCCAACTGATTCACTGTATTTAATTTTTAAATTTTTATAATATGTTAGTTGTAAGTCCTAATGTTTATATTTTGTATAAGGCATGATAGGATTGCCTGTGTGGTGACGGATTAAGAATATGGAATGGCACCACCCCATATCATCCCATGGGTGTCGTAAGAGCCGACAGAGAGAGCATATTATGCAGAGAACAGCACTGTAAGAGAAGGAAAACTTGATACAAACTCTATACCAACCCGTTTGGCCAGCGTGTTATAGTAGGCCAATTCCTCCTTTCAAAGGAGAGGCCTAGTCCGGCAGTGGACTGATAAAGGCTGGTGAAGAAGAAGATGATAGGGTTGGCATGTCCACATGGATAAAAATTAAATAAAGAGTTAAAATAGATAATTAAGTTAACTTCACTTATAATACCCTAATATATTAGTCATGTTTTTTTACAGATGGAACAATTGAGATAGTGGGTCAGAACCTGAACGTTTTTTATGATCCACCACATTTATTAAAAAGCATCAGAAACAATTTTTTGACCAAAGACCTATTGTTCAATGGGAATATAGGTACATGGAAGGACATCATGTTTATATATGATGTAGACAGCAAGTTGGGGCACACAAGGGCACTGCCAAAATTGAGCGCTCATCACGTCATCCCGAATCAAATTAAAAAAATGAAAGTGAGTGTTGCCGCGCAAGTTCTTAGCAATCGAACGGCTGCCATGCTCAAATACACTAATGCTTTGAGTGAGTATAGTCTATTGTCATTATCCTAGCTTTGTCCCAGTGATATTCCTTGGTGTAGAGCAGTGTCATTTTATTCAGAGGTACTTATTCAGAGGTATAAGGAGTCAGTACTCCTTATAACGACTGTCAAACATCTTCATGAAAGCCGGGACTGATGGGTTAACGTGCTATCCGAGGCACGGCCAAGCGATATTTAAATATTAACATAACGACGACAAGCCAGTAGTGCGCTCCGTGGATTCAAACCCGATACCCTCTGCATGGCAGTCTGTTGGTATCTCCACTAAGCTATTGCTGCTCTGAATATAGTCTATTGTTATAATCTAGTTACTTGTATTAAGCGTAGCTTCAGATGGTCCAAGTTTAACCCACGGTGCGTATCAATGACTTTACCAAGTAACTTCCGCTGTAGGGCTAAGCCCTATGTCACGGGGGACTTTACAAACATACGACTAACGGACACAATGAACACCCAGACTCTAAACAACAATTTATGAATCACACAAACTGTAGTTTTGTGTGGGAATCGAACCCCAACTCGACGCAGTGTCAAGTGGCGACGCGTTTAAGCATAAACTACTACGCCAACCGTGCAGTCAAATAGATCATTATTAATGAAGTGATAATATAGTAGAGATTTCGATCAAGTGTGTAGGTTCAATCTTAACACTGTCTGCATATTCTTTGCGCTCATAAATTGAATGTAAAGTACCCCGTGATACAGGATTTATTACTAGCGAAGATGATGTTGTATTCCATACATGGTAAAGGTAACTAAAAAAATAAGGATGTTGGTTACTATTATACACCGATTAAATTACTGAAGCACAGTACAGCATCATGCTGACAAAACAACCAATCTGTCAGTAAAAATGTGTATGTAATATACTATATGTACTAATGTAAACTTTCCTTTACAGAAATCAATAACAGCCAAACAATGGCCACAACTGCCGATATTGTTGAATTTTTCGACAACTTATTCGACAGCGTGAATGGTTCACCTGGGAGCTCCAAACGAGGAAAATTAAGAAGTGCCGTCAAAACCAATTCGCCACATTTAAAGTTTTGGCAAGACGCAATTAGAAAATTGAAAAATATAAAGTTCCGAGATGAAACCAGTAAAATAGCTATCCAATCTGGAAAACCGCGTTTCGTACGTGTACCGTGCCTAGAAGGCTGGGTCACCACACTAGAAAGTTTCGTACGGATATCAAAGTTATTGCTGGAGGAATATGGAGTCGATTATTTCTATCCCCGCTATGTGAACCAAGATCCCTTGGAGAACTTTTTTGGCAGAATCAGGGCTGTTAATTACAGAAATGTCAATCCCGATGCCCACACATTCAGTTACTCCTTTAAATCGTTAGTTATATCAAATTTATTGAGCCCACTCTCTAAATTTTGTAATTGTGAAGAGGATGATGGGGACACACTCATTGGGTTGAACTACTTGTTCGAAAATGAAGATTGCGATAAAGAAAACAAAGCAACTCAATCTTTTGTCCCGTTTTCGTCGTCCTCTTCACAAAAAAGTGGGCAAAGCTTATTAGAGGATGTAATTATAGAGAAAATTGGTGTACAGTGTTCTGCCTACACAGCGGGGTATTTATGTAGAAAAATAAACCAGTATATTCATTGTAAGGAATGTGCTGAAACATACACTACGTGTAAAATCGACTCCATTCACAATTATGTAAAATGCCGTGAATTTAAAACTTTACAGCGAAATAACTTAGTATATCCAAGTGGCAATTTTTTAAGGATATACAGAGAAGCATCTCAATATATACATTCCTTTCTGAATAAAAATTGCCACAAAAATAATATTAGTCATTTTATTCACAATTTTTTATCGAAAAAAATGCAGTTTTCCTGGTTGGGGTGCAAAACGCACCATGCTATGGTTGTACAAAAATTTATAAAGTTAACAATACGGTTACAGATACACAATTGGTGCAAAATTGTTAATAAAATTTTAAACGGCGCAATTGAGAAGAAGTATGCACTTCAAATGCATGAGCCGCAAAAAATGGCGTATGCTAAATTTGAGAAACTACGGATTAAGAAAAAAAAATTGCAAAAATAAAGGAAGAAACTTAAAATTTTGTTTTATTTAAAAAAATAAAATTCCTGTTTACAACTATCAAAGAGCCGTGACGGCAGTGGTCACAGCACTAGTAACTAATTTGTCTATGGATACTAACTCCTTTCAATGTAATTTATTCCAACCCTAGCGATATGCATAGTGAAGAAGAAATATAGATAATAAATATAGAAGGGCGATTGCAGCGCCAATAGAGACAACGTAAACTCCGGCCAATTTCACTGTTACATCTGTAGTTAGTAGTGATCTGTGGTGCACGCCACGACCACGGTAAACGCAGCGGCAAATGTGGACGTATTTGGGCCGACGGAGTTACCCATAAATATGGCGATAACCAAAATGTCTTTGTGTAACTATACGGTATACCTACAAAATTCTCGACATTGGATCTTCATTTCTTACAAGTATTTTATATCAAAGGAATAATGCATATTCGCAATTAATGAGGCGTTTATTAGGTACCTACACAACGTAGATTACGTTAAGTAGGTAGGTAAACCACCTTTTAACTTTCATAGTAGCTGTGTCTGTACCTAAATAGCACATTATAATATGTACATTACACAATGTTTTAATGTTTGCGATTTATATTAAAACCTACCTTTACATTCTGTAAAACATTGTTTCATTACATCTCGCAACGTTTTATTAACACAAGATGAGAATTAACATTTTTGTATTTATACAGCGGATGTGTTGCTATCCATACACGCGAACGTTTTAAAATTTCGACTTTAAATGTCTCCGTATTCATTACCGCCACAAAATATTTAACTAATAGTTTAACCGCCTAGTTCGTCCCTCGCGTAACGCTGTCTGTGCCGCTCGGAGACGTGGCGCTGGCGTCGGACTCGGACTCGGTCGCAGTACTAGCCTTAAAGCCGTAACACACGCTCGAACTTGTCCGGCGGACAAAACCCGTTGGTCCGGCGGACCAAATCCGCTCTCGCTACAGACGACCGGATCGGACAGTTGCTTCACGTAAGTCATATCCGATCTGACCGATCTGCAAACTAGCGGACCGAGGCGGACTCAATTAATAATAATTATGTTCGCCGGACTACTCTACAGACGGGCAGATTTGGTCTGGAGGCGGGACAGATTTGGTCTGGAGGCGGAGCAAATCCGTGGTCTGCTCGGACCAAGTTCGAGCGTGTGTTAACACCATTAACACACGCTCGAACTTGGTCCGAACAGACCACGGATTTGGGTCGCCTCCAGACCAAATCTGCCCGTCTGTAGAGTAGTCCGGCGAACATAATTATTATTAATTGAGTCCGCCTCGGTCCGCTAGTTTGCAGATCGGTCGGATCGGACAAGGCTTACGTGAAGCAACTGTCCGATCCGGTCGTCTGTAGCGAGAGCGGATTTGGTCCGGCGGACCGACGGGTTTGATCCGCCGGACAAGTTCGAGCGTGTGTTACGGCCATTCATTTGGTCCCGCCGCTCGCCGCACCGCCCGCCGCGCCGCTCGCCGCGCAGACATTCGCGCCAAAAAAAACGCGCGCGTTAGACGTAGGTTACACGCTCAATCTGGCGTCATTCTGGTCCATCAGTCTGCTCAGAATGACGGGAGAATTATCGTCTAACCGGTTGATTGATGGACTGATGGCCAAGAATGACAAAAATTAAATATTTTTAATATTTTCATCAGTCTGTTGAGAATGACAGCAGACTGATGCCAGACTGATCGTGTAACCGCTCGCATCATTCTGGCGTCAGTCACCGTCCCCGACGCAATGGAGCAAGACGTGCCAAGCAACGAAGCGCTGGTGCCGCCGCCCGCTTCACTCCCGTCACCGTCAATCGAGATAGAGAAAGAATTCATTCTCACATTCGAGTCCTTGCCAGAGTTATGGGATAAAACACATGCCTATATCGACACCTCCTACGTGTAACATCGTAACTGGCAAAATGACCAAAATGTCATATTTAGATTTTCATTTACTTTGTAACATGGATTATCGTTTGATCTAATAAAAACAATATTGTTTCAATAGAACCGGTAGATATCAAGACTGCATATTATCGTATCTTCATCTTTAGCGTAGTAATATGTCGTATAGCGCAACTACGGTACAGTATGCGGAGGGTGGGAGATACCTGAGGGTCTAGTACGAGTTTGCACTCGATCGTCACGGTGGACGATAGCCTAGTCGACGGGAACAATTTCCATACATTTTGTAAAAGCGCCCCTAACGGCGATCGATAGAGACCGCTACTCTCCGGTAGGCCGTTAGTCCAAACTCGTACTAGACCCTCTGTAAGACGCGCGAGCCAATTGTAAGTGTATTAAGTACCGATAGAATACGCAGCTTACTATAAGATAGTATAGCTAGGTATCATCTATGTTATCTTGATGGTCTTACAAATGATTGATGCAGTTATTGAACCGTTTGAACAAAATGATTCGTTTGATCTACAAAACCAAACGATTTTTTTATTTTTTACTTTGCCTGTCTTTACAAAAAAAAAGGAAAGGCCTCTCCCTTGGACCGCCATGCATCCCTGTATAGTGTTAAGTTCGTCCAGTCGCTGTATAATGCATCCAGGTCATCGCGCCATCTTTGTTAGGGGCCCATCTTTCTGGATGCATACGACAAACGTGTCCCACCCATTCCCACTTCAGTCTAGCAGATTTTAATCCGACGTCAACTATGCGTGTTTTGGAACGTTGCAAAGTGACCGTCGTCTTCAACTTACGAATGATGACTAACGTAAGTTTTATCAGTCTGCTGTCAGTCTGGGATTGAGCGTGTAACCGTGTTTTTCATCCATCATTCTGGCATCAGTCTTAGCCGGACCAAACTGATGGACCAGAATGACGCTAGATTGAGCGTGTAACCTACGTCTAACGCTGTGCGCGGCGCGGCGGCTCGTGGCGTGCTTCGAACGTCTTCATACATTTGATCTTACCGCTCGCCGCCCCGCGCTAAGCCGCCGCTCAGAGCGGCAAGGTCGTGACAGGGCCGTCACACTCTGTAGGTATAGGTACTCATACGAACAGTTCCAGTTCGAGGTTTTGATTTTGTTACCTATCTCGCATTTTTCACGCAGTACCTATGACGTAGGTTACACGCTCAATCTGGCGTCATTCTGGTCCATCAGTTTGGTCCGGCTAAGACTGATGCCAGAATGATGGATGAAAAACACGGTTAGACGCTCAATCCCAGACTGACAGCAGACTGATAAAACTTACGTTAGTCATCATTCGTAAGTTGAAGACGACGGTCACTTTGCTACTATCCAAAACACGCATAGCTGACGTCGGATTAAAATCTGCTAGACTGAAGTGGGACTGGGTGGGACACGTTTGTCGTATGCATCCAGAAAGATGGGCCTAACAAAGATGGCTCGATGACCTAGATGCATTATACAGCGACTGGACGAACTTAACACTATACAGGGATACAGGGCGGTCCAAGGGCTTGGACCGCCATGCATCCCTGTATATGTGCCTGTTTATATGCCTTTCCTTTTTTTTTTGTACAGACAGGCAAAGTAAAAAATAAAAAAATCGTTTGGTTTTGTAGATCAAACGAATCATTTTGTTCAAACGGTTCAATAACTGCATCAATCATTTGTAAGACCATCAAGATAACATAGTAGATACTAGCTATACTATCTTATAGTAACCTGCGTATTCTATCGGTACTTAATACACTTACAATTGGCTCGCGCGGCTTACAGAGGGTCTAGTACGAGTTTGCACTAACGGCCTACCGGAGAGTAGCGGTCTCTATCGATCGCTACTCTCCGTTAGGGGCGCTTTTACAAAATGTATGGAAATTGTTCCCGTAGACTAGGCTATCGTCCACCGTGACGATCGAGTGCAAACTCGTACTAGATCCTCAGGTATCTCCCACCCTCCGCATACTGTATCGTAGTTGCGCTATACGACATATTACTACGCTAAAGATGAAGATACGATAATATGCAGTCTTCATATCTATGGGTTCTATTGAAAACAATATTGTTTTTATTAGATCAAACGATAATCCATGTTACAAAGTAAATGAAAATCTAAATATGATATTTTGGTCATTTTGCCAGTTACGATGTTACACGTAGAGATGTAAGTGCGGTATTATACCATTTGTACTGAAATGTATAAAACGAAAAATACCGTATAATACGGTATTATACCATTTACTACGGTATTTTATGTATAAATCAATTCTTCTATATTTTTGTAGTAAATGATCATAGAAATCATTAAAAATACTGAATACGGTAGAATTGCACAGGAATAAAGCAAGAAATTATATTTTAAGTTTGTATTATTAATAATTACGGTTAAGGTTTCGAAACACGTCACCGTTTTTAGGGATTGTGAGTGATTGGAGGGGGAGGGGGGAAGGTCTCGGAACCACCCCTCACCATTTTCACTTGCCGGAAATACTTGGTTTCCTCTGGAAAAAAAAACTCCAGACATCGGTGTGTATGGCATTGCCAACTTCCACATTCTTCACACTAGTTTAATAAACTAAGGTTGGAGGAGCCCTGCTTCGCAGGGCTCCTATTTTCGGATTAAGGGTCAAAAGAGAACCTAACATAACCTATTTAGTTACTTATTACAGTCGCACCTAACCCTAGGTACTCGAAAGCAATGAGGCACAAATTTGACATTAGCTGTCAATATAATTCATACAAGATGGCGGTTGCGTTTCGTTTCACGTTTTTCACATAAAACCTAAATATCGCTTTTATTGATTCCACTAGTTTAATAAACTGAGTTTGACGGAGCCCTGCTTCGCAAGGCTCCTATTTTCGGGTTAAGGGTCAAAATAGAACCTAACACAACCTATTTAGTTACTTTCACATAAAACCCTAAAATTACGTTCCATTTTTCATATTTGAATGAAGAGTTTTTGGAAATTGTTTAAAAATATTTAGACGCAACTCCGGCAGCCAAAATTACTTTTAGGGGATTAAAACTAACTCCCTTAAGTCCCCTACACCACCAATACCCTCAAATTCGGGCGACGCGTTTCGAAACCCGACCCATAATTACTATTAGCTACAACAATATTACCATAAAAACAAGGTCAAAATATGATTTAAAGAAAAACACGTAACATTTTAAGGTACGTTAGAGCAAAGGGGACCTTAAAGTTATTTGAATCATCTCTCTATTTATTCTAATTTTTTTTTAAATTTACCCGTTTTGGCCGGTCCCGTGGGAATTCCGGGAAATCCCTTCTTAGTGCACCCCTACGGTCCCCAAGGAACATACATGCCAAATTTCAGCTTCCTGTGCCCAATAGTTTCGGCTGTAGCGTGTCTGTCAGTCAGTCAGTAACGCAAGGATTTTATATATTAAGATTACATTATGTTCCTCTCTGCGTGGAGACACGCAAAGCCCGAACCTTAATACAAGATCCATAAGAAAAGCACAGACGTGGCCCACGCTTTTTGTCTTCCTAGTTCGAAAACCCGAGATTTAGAGGACCTTCTACCTCCATATCTAAATCCTCTTGTGTTGCTACGTTCTCGGTAGATGACGACGCAGTAATGCATTCTAGCAACATACTTTCAGCTAAATCATCTTCATCACCACTTTCTTTAACTTCGAATGTGCTGTCAGGAATTTAGAAACACGTGATTTATCTACGTGTTTCGACGATACGAATTTCGGGCTTTGCAATGAATTTTTCCAAAAGTTAAAATTCCAAAATTATTAATTAGTAGGTAATTCTAAAACAAAGAATACAATCGAAACTTAAAATATATTTAATGTTTTAAACTAGAACTCGTCGCAATATCGCAGGGTCTTATAAACTGAATCAGAATATAAAATACATAAAATACCAATAATACCGTAAGTTATAATAAAATACCGGTTTAATACATAGCCTTTTGGTATTATACGGTATTTTTACAACACTAGTTACACGTAGGAGGTGTCGATATAAGGTACCTATATCTCTATGGTTTTATCCCAGAACTCTGGCAAGGACTCGAATGTGAGAATTAATTCTTTCTCTATCTCGATTGACGGTGACGGGAGTGAAGCGGGCGGCGGCACCAGCGCTTCGTTGCTTGGCACGTCTTGCTCCATTGCGTCGGGGACGGTGACTGACGCCAGAATGATGCGAGCGGTTACACGATCAGTCTGCTGTCATTCTCAACAGACTGATGAAAAATATTAAAAATATTTAATTTTTGTCATTCTGGGCCATCAGTCCATCAATCAACCGGTTAGACGATAATTCTCCCGTCATTCTGAGCAGACTGATGGACCAGAATGACGCCAGATTGAGCGTGTAACCTTTGACTATGATTACGGTCTTCTCTAAAATTTGACCACACACACAGTGCTAATATAATATTAATATATGTATAACATAATTATTAATCTTACACTTCATGAACAACGTATTAATTCTAGGGTCAGCAGACTAAAGTACATAAGTCAAAAAACCCTACTTTACAGGAATTTAAAAAAACTGTTTATAAAATCTTTGATTTGGATTGTTTAAAATGTTTTTATTAACTTTATGTGTATTACAATGACTTATTACTAAGATACAATATTTAAGGGGAAATTTTTAGTTGTTTAATATTTAGATGACTTAAGTTATAAGGACACAGTTATTAGTATGACTTATGTGAGCAAAAATAAATGAAAAAATTAAATGAAAAATTTAAATGAAAAAATAAATGAAAAAAATAAGAAAAATACATGAAAATAAAAAACAAACGTATAAACGAATAAAAAAAATAAGTAAACTAGTAGGTGTCACTTAAATTAAAACCCATATTCTCTAAACACACTTCACAATTGATGTTCTTTATAACATAAGTCAGACCTCTTGGCTCAAAAACTTCACACTTAAGAGTGAGTCCTTATAACATAAGTCAAGTTATGTTTTTTTGTGCGTCCGACCTATATTAGAATAGGATAAGGTTGATATGGTCCACCACTTGAATACGCCATTAAATAATTCAGCTTGACTTATGTGCTTTAGTCAGACTGCGAGTGGAATAAAAGGAACACTGAATATGTAATAAAAAAAAATTTGAAAAATTTGACTTATGTTCTTTAGTCTGCCGACCCTAGAATTATTCGCTGATAAAGTTTATGCATAAGCCTAAAAAATTAAAAAAGCTATGGCTGTCATTGTCATTTTGACATTAGCATTTATGTTGCTAGTAATTCCATTCTCCCACATATTAGGTACTGAAATCATATAATACCTACGACTACAAGAAATAGTATTGTCTATTAAGCCAATAAATAATTGGCCAAATTGTTAATTACTCCTTGCTTAATGGAGAAGGTTATCATCGTGAAGAAATGTGCTTGTTTGGAGGCTCCATGTTGTTGTGTTAATTCACGAGGTCGAGTCGTTTAATATACAAATTCGTCATTTGTATAATACATACATACATACATACATACATATCGTCACGCCTTTTATCCTCGAAGGGGTAGGCAGAGGTGTATTTCTACACCCACTTTTCGCCAGACATACTTTAGTCCCACGTAATAAGGGGCGAGCCTATTGCCACATTTCCAGACTCCGTGCTGCTACTGAGAATTTCGTGACAGAAAAACCCAATAACACTGCCCGACCCAGGAATCGAACCCAGGACCTCCCGATCCCACGCGCAAATTTATGCCGCGAGACCAACGAGTTGTATAATACCTACTTACTATATTACCTATGATTACTATAATGTCTGTAATACCTACGCTATATAAGTGACTTGTGACCGTAACTTGTTCAAATGGATATTTGACTGATTCTGGTGCAGTATAATTCATTTAACACTTATCATCTATACTTATTATAAAATGAAGTCCCATTGTTTCTGTCTGTATGAACGGGATAACCTCAAGAACTACCTAACGAAACCATTTTTATGGCTTTTACCAATAGTTATAGTGTGATTTCTGAAGAAGATCGAAGGTGGGCGAAGTCTAGTCTTCTATTTTTGGATCGTTTACATAAAGAAGGCTACTTCGCTGAAATTTTCATTTAGTACCTAGTAACACCGCAGACAACATAATACTATACTAGTAGTAATACGTCCGTGTGGTGACGGATTAAGAATACGGAATGTCACCACCCCATATCATCCCATGGGTGTCGTAAGAGCCGACAGAGGGAGCATATTATGCAGAGAACAGCACTGTAAGAGAAGGAAAACTTGTACAAACCCTATACCAACCCGTTTGGCCAGCGTGGTATAGTAGGCCAATTCCTTCTTTCAAAGGAGAGGCCTAGTCCAGCAGTGGACTGTTAAAGGCTGATGATAATGATGAGTAATACGCAAATCAGTCGCTGGTTGGTAATTAAGGATATAATGAACACACAGCTGCAAGTCAAGGTTGACAGCTGCAGTACAATTTTGATACTTATTTCCTGCGCCATAAGAACAGTACAAAGGTCAAAGTGTCTAGCTAGATAAGTAACTGTGTGGACATAATTTGCCTTGTCGTAGTAACTGTGTGTACATAATTTGCCTCGTGGTGCTTTTTTATTAATGGCTTTTAAGTAGTTGGGGTGCATAACTTTAAATAGATGATGCATTATCGGGAATTTAGAATATATACAATGGCAACACTAAAGTTTACTTCATTCAAGTAACAAGCAAGTTCAAGTTTACGTACAAAACGGCTGTCGTGGGTAAATAAACAAAGTGCGCATCTACGTTACAAAAATACAAATCGAAAGAAAAAATATATCTTCAGATAAAGCTTGTGAGATTAAAAAGCTTGAAAGTCGATGTATTAAAGAGGATAGTTCAAATATGTCGACAGTACCGGATAACGTCCAACAAGTTCTATTACAGCTTGTACCGGCTTTCGTGATAAGAGACATAACATGTTACGTTTTTTACGACAACCATCCTCGAGATCAGAAAAGCATCGATGTGATCCTCTGTACCAAGATGGGAGACGTGAGAGAATATTTTCAACGAGATTTACTTGCTTCTTTCAACATCGACAGCAAGTGGCCACTAACAGATATAAGAATTTTGAGAAACAGTCATGGTGATCTATTTTATTTGGTATTTGGAGGGGATGAAATCACTATCTTGTCTAGAAGAGATAAGCTCGAGGGCCATCATAAACTTGTCAATGTATCTAGGTATGAATTAACAGATTCTTCATGCATGGGTCAGCCAACATTAAAAGTCTTTTATAAGGACAGTGACATACCCGTTGTTCCTGATGATAATTTCGAAAACTTTAAATACCTAGACTTCAGTACAACTATGGCTGCTCCACAAAAGGCTCGGGAAACAGAAATGTTATTGACAAACTTAAATGTTAAATTAACAGAAGCTAGATATTGCTTGAAATCTAATGAAAAGTCCTACCAGGACTTTCTGAAAATGAGGCATTCTGTAGCATTCTCAATTTACAAAAAGATACATCCAAACTTAGATGATTCACAATTTAGAGATGGGTTTGAGAATGTGAGTATCATCCACTATATTTCTATGCTAAACCAATTAGCTGTAATCTATCTATGTACATATAATGTTATGATAACTTCCTTTTAAATATATCAAGATATGCAGAGTTAAGTGGCTGGCAATGGCTGGACATGAAGAGCCTAAAATCAGGCTCAGTGGCGTGGCATTGGAGAGGCCTATATCCAGCAGTAGACTATGGCAAGCTAATAATAATGAATGAGAATCTTTAACTCCGCATAGAGTTAAAGATTCTGAATATTATTGAGAATAGTATCCCTGAGTAGCTATAAGTCTGTATTTTCTCAATGTTACCGTAAATCTTTTGTCTCTAGCAGATCTGTGCTTAATCATCAACCACCTTATTACAAAACATGGTCTTAATATAAATTGAAGTCTAAACCTAGCCTCACTTCTTTAAATTTGATTATACATAGACTAAAGAAACATTTATTTTGAACTATTATCACTAAAGTTATTAGGAATACATGTTGCATTAAAATAAATAAAAACTTTCTTCAAAAAGCCTTTTTTTAAATTTTCAATTAAGGATTAAACTTGGTATTATATTTAAACTTTATTTTGTAATAAGGCCTCTAGGGTTTAAAGTTACAATTCATAGCCCAAATATAGTAGGTACTTAATATATTTACATAATTATACAATACCAGATTTTGCTTTATAAATCTTAACAGAACTACATTATCATTTTCAGTTGGCCAGGAAATTGAAAATTCATACTCAAACACCATGGATAAAAGCTTGTAATAAGAAGGTTGTCATTGTTTACTTTGTGTGTAATAGGAATGAAGAGTAAGTTGCGCAAATTATTTTCATTTTATTTGATTTATTAGTTACTAGAAGATGCCACCAGCATTGCTTGCATACATTTTCTTAGATTTAACTGTTTTCCCTATCCAGTGGCAATTCAAATGGTGCCACAGCCAGAATTATTAAATGAATGGGCCTCAATATAACTGAGTTATTGCTTTGTGACAGAGTAAAGATCCAGTTGAATGACTTGTGTGTAGATTTAGTGAAATTATAGTGATACATATTATGTTGGCTTCAGCTCCCTAGCTCTACCTGCTAGATTGGCTAGTATTTGACAAGCAGAAGGATTGGGAAAATCATTGTTCACATATTTCTCTACCTTACACAGCTTACACACATTGTGATAGTAATGATATATAGTTGTTCTTAATTAGAACAATATTTGTCTATACTCATAGAAACAATAGGGTTCCCATCAAGAACTTAGGGTCCCAAGCCAACCTCACCTGCAAGTGGTGCACCTGCCGATCAACGGACGAGGCTCTGGCAAACAAAATATCCCGATAAGCGGCAATAGGCTCGCCACCTATTACGTGGGATCAAAACACTGGCGAAAAGTGGGCGTTTAATATGCCTCTGCCTACCCCTTCGGGGAAACAGGCGTGAGTCTATGTATGTATGTATGTCATAGAAACAAATACTTGTTTCCCTTTACTCCTAATATTGGACCTAATATTTGTACTAGTCGCATAAGTAGCTATATTAATGTCAACATTATTTGCTTTACAGGGCACTAGAAGATGTGGTTCTACTTCTCCATGTAACTGGCAAATACTGCATAGAATACACAACAAAAATATTTGAAAAGACCACAACACCACCATTTTGGGATGAAAAGAGTTCACAGACATTAAGATCTAAAATAGAATCTGCCATAGTAGTTGTGATTGATGTTGAAGAATTGAAAGATAATATTATAAGTAAAGTGGAATTCAATGGTGTGATCAGCTATATGAAATCTGGGAATGAATGTATCCTACCAATAGATGATGTTATGCTGTCTCCATTGGACACTATGGAAGAACAGTTTGATGTATTGTCCACCAATCCTATGGGTTTGTATGATATTATTATATTAACTTGAATATTTGGGCCATGTTATCTAGGAAGGGGAAGACCTAGGCAGACATTCTCTGACCAGATTGGAGACATCCTAAAAACAGGACAGGTTAGAAGTACCCTGAACAGAAGAGCATGCATGAGGAATCTGATGGGAGTGAATGAAGCAAGAGAGATATGTCAGGATTGTTGCAAATGGCGTTCCGTAGTCTCTGCCTACCCCTCCGGGAAACAGGCGTGAGTCTATGTATGTTATCTAGGAAGTCTAGTATGAATAATATAGCGCCTGTTGTATTTTAATAGCAAATTACTACTACATATTCAGTGTAATAATTATTTTGATTGCAGACAGTAACATCATGCTGGCAGTCCTAGCATCAACAGAGAAAACCGATCTCATACTAAGACACATGAAAACGGAAGCAATAGATCAGCATTATTTAAGTTTTTCACTGTTCTCGCAATATTTGGACATGGATAACGTTCTAGATAATAATAACATAGTGATATATAGAAAATCTCCGTACCATGTGCTGAATGGTTTAATGATTATGTCACAGACAGAGCGAAGGGGAAGGAGTGATCATCTGCCTGTTACTGTTTACTCAAGGTAATTTTAATATGTTTTCAACCAGTAGTTTGATGCTTTATTTCGAGATTCTGCATGGATTGGCCCGCCATTTAGTGCTGGCGTGCCCCGTCATGTATTTATCGCTAACATCCATCTTATCTTAAATCGTACATCACATAGTCTAGACTAGAGAACACATAAGCCGCATGTTTTATTTCCTCTAATTTACCGTGTCCTATGCCTTGCTGTGAGGGGTCGAACGTGTTCTGGGGTCTAGTTCGAGTTTTATGAAGTTGCGAGTCGTATCTCGATGGGAACAAAATCCATACAGTTTTTACTAGTGCTTTACGATCAGCTGAGATCACAAGACTCCCAAGTCGACCAAAACTCGGACTTGACTCTCTGAAGAAGCTAATATACCTTCGGCCAGAGCATTTACCCAGTATTGGTTGTTGAATGTAGATTTTGAGTTATTAAAAAATTACGTCAAAGGTTGTCTTACCTTGCCTCTTTTGCCGTGTACCCGCTTCGACTATGGCTTTAATTCAAATTATGACTGCGACCGTACTCTGAGCTTGTTCATGCATTTTGGAATAAAAACGTTGGCATCAAAATCATGCGTTTTCTTGAGAGGATTAAAAAAATATAATGAACTTGGTATTCAAGATCAAAAACTATGTATTTGAGACACAAGTTCTATAAAAGTTGTAAGAATAAATGAGAAACTTCGATTAAAGAGGCAACATCTTCGCTCTCTCATCTTATGGAACTAAAGCTCGAGTCGTTACCAGTTAACAGAATCTGTATCCTTACACTCGTAAGCTTGCCTTTGCGCCAAAATTGGAAGCCTTTTCTGGCCGTCTCGCCTTTACCATTCAACCATATGACTGCGATCGATCGTTGGGCAATGGCGAAGGTGCGTGTGACTCCCCTAAAGGCATTCGAGGCCTACACACTAAAACCCGTTCGTACCTCCGAGTCACGCGAATCGCACTTAACATAATATAGTTATTTAGCCCGCCGTTTGGTACTGGTGGGCCACGTCATTGCATTTGCACCACCACCACATTACATTGTCTGAAGTAAATAGAATGCAGGTACAAGTTATGAGTCGTAAGTTGCAATATTTATGTTTTGTTTCCAGAACATCATCACAAGTGCTAGCCCTCATCCACCACATACATAACTGCGTGCCATACCCGATCGTCACAACAACGCCTAACTACAGAATCACAGCAAAGAGCGAGAGAATATCTATAACAAATGAGGATACGCAATGCGAGGCCGAACCTACTTATAACTACATGAACTACGCACCATCCGTGCTTATTCGCACTGGTTTAGTTATAGAATACCTAGACAAGTCCATGATAAAAATGAGTGAGACAAAAGATGCTGAGATATTGAGTAAACTTGGTAAAGAAATTGACCTCTTTGCCCAAGGCGAAGCGGATTATAAGGAATTTAAAGAGAAAATGAGGGCAGAAGCTGCTAAGGGTGTGAAAATGTTGAGTACTGGATTAGAATCGGTGCCTATGGTAGAATAAAATGACTTTACTCACTTATAGAAAAACAATGATCTCAGTTTAATAAGATAGGTGATAAATAGTGATAATGAATTGTGAGATATATTTTTGAGATTATTAAATAGGCACCATAGAGACTAATAGGCCTACAAATTGCAACAAATGCAAATGAAAATAAAGTAAAAATAAACGAATAACTCTGAAAGAGCAATTTGTCAACAAAACAAAGTGTCTTTTTATCTCTATGTAATGTTGGCTGGTTGGTTGAAATAGTATTACAAACACGATAAAGTTGCAAACAACTGTTTTTTTGGTTTTCAAGACCGTTAAACCAATTGTAATTGTTCCACGCTATATGTTTAGGGATACAGTGTTTCTGCCAACGGCAAGAATACGCCAATCTAAGTCTCCCGTGGACAACCTATGAGTTTCTAACGTCTACTACGTATTGCGTTATATTGCCGCTAGATGGCGTGACGCACATGTAAGATCATAAATAAATTATTTTCAATGCATTGTGATTTTAAAGTGTAAGACTATCTGCGATATAATTATAATTTTGTTAAGGAATAATACATTTCTTTTAATAAAACTCATTTTTCGTTTCATCATTTAATGATAACAATACACAATTAATATATTACATTATGCCAAATATTAACATCTTGGCCGTAACTCCGTAAGTACCTACACAAAACCTTATTCAAACTTAATGGTGACATTAACATTAGATAATATATAACAATTTAAATTATTTTAAAATATAATAAAATTTACAAATTGTAGCCTAATACTGGCTGTAAAGAGAGCTTTTAATAGTCTATAAAATAAACTAAAAAATAAATTAACATAGATTAATTGTCTATTAAGATTATTGAGCATTTTCAAAGATGAAAACATTACATCTTTTTATATAAATCGCGTTATAACACGAATAATATTAACAATTATATTGACAATACAATGCGGCGATTAACAAAGTATTTCTTAACTACGACGTATACCCGGTTTCACCTATTGCGTTTGCTTAGCACCATTTAATCAGCTACTGCCTATTTTATAACAATATAAGTAAATAATTCGTATAAATAACCCACAACCTGTAATACCCTGACGGTTGGTAACAAACAATCTGGTACAAACATTGAAAACCCCATTTATTTAGAAATAATAAAATATCTGGGTGTCGACTTGAATGCGATCCATTCGTGCCCCATGACCCCATAGGCCTCTAGTATGACTTTAGAACCCTTAAGTTTCACTTGGATTCGGATGGTGGTGTTAGATACATTGATTGCCCGCCTCAAGATCTAGGGGCCTAGTGTGTTCTAATACTCACAACGTGCGTAAACAACAATCGAGAAATCGAATCATACTAAGCCCATATTTTCGTTTCATTATGCTGTGTACAACTCTAACTATCATCTTAATTGACGAGGAAAAAAAATAATTTTGTATTTTTAGAAGAACTTGAAGTCTGCATTTATTTGGTGAGTGATATTGCCTATTTCGCATGTCATTACCTAAAATAATCTAAGTAGTTAGTACCAGCTGTAGCGAAGGCAGAATATAAAATATATTCCATAAACAACGGATACGAGATACCGTTATGTTTGAATATTGTCTAAAATTGCAATGAAGCTAATATGGAAAAATCTATAACACATTTTTGACGTATTTTGGATACCATGCATGTGTACATTAAATTATGCATCAAAATCAAAATCAAAATCAAAATCATTTATTCGTTTGCTGAACAAAGGTAAGGTAGATGTTACATACATTGTTGAAATTTTAGTTCTCTTTGCTCGGCCATACAGGCATGCAAAACACACATAGTATAAAATCAATTCATTAAAGTTAAATATCAAACATGTAAGGAAATAATCACAGAAAATGGCACTATTAATATATCACTGCAATAAATAAAAAATATGGCAATAATGAATAAGAATAAATAATTCAATTAACAATGTCAAAAATGTCAAATCTTTGCAAACTGTAAATACTGCTTAGTATTCGTAATTTGCGGTAGCTTTTTAGGGCAAACGAATTGGCCTAGTATACCTACTTGAGCGATGCGTTACTTATAATTGCCAGGAGTATGTTTTTTGTCGCATGATTAGAACTTTAAATAGAAATCTTAGACATAAAAAGATGGACTGTGCGATACACGTACAACATTCATAATTCTGTAGGATGAGACAAAACGAGGAATTGGTAAGCTGTCTCTTTTTGTCTTATGATTTTCGGAATTTTAGAAAAGAGAGCAACAACCAGTTTCCTGGCTCGTTTAAGTCGTTTTAATAGATTTTGTGCTAGCACAGTCAAATAATCCATATGTCTCTATACTGTGGTGCTAGTATGAATATATTTTATGATTGCTTACTGGCCTACAATGTTTGCTATGATTGCTTGTTCCCAACTAACGTCGTTTCCACAACCGAAATATTTCTGCTCTTGCATTCTGACAGAGAGGATTCCAACTTTTAGTTCATCCTCTCTGGAGCACTCATATATTGTCAGGTACTAGGAAGCTTTATATTGCTGCCTGACTCTTCACCTATAATCATATATACAGCTAAAACAATATATTAAAGTCTAGATTTATGTATGTATCTATAATATATACACTGTACATTTGGAATTAATGAGATTGTAATAAATACAAATATTCGTTTACTTATACTATTCTTGCATTGCACACACCGGCCTTTACTAGACACAAATGTTATTATATTTCCTAGAATAAATAAAATCGATGCTTTAAGTGGTAATGTTATTAAATAACGATTAAAATAGTTATTACATAATATTGCTTCGTGTCAAACACGTTTAAAATTAGAACTTATCTATCATAGACAATTAAGTATTTTTAAAGAATAGCAACAATATTGGCTCAATTACAAACATTATATTAGGCATACTGTACACAATTTTTATTAATATTAATTTCTTATATCTCATCTCTCCTTCACATATTTTTTATCAAATTATTTATTTCTCTTCATAAAATGTTAAAAACTATGCTTAATTGATAAAATACGTTTATTACTAGGAGGG
Source organism: Euclidia mi (assembly GCA_944739405.2). NCBI lineage: Eukaryota > Metazoa > Arthropoda > Insecta > Lepidoptera > Erebidae > Euclidia > Euclidia mi. The sequence continues at coordinate 37,265,400 of OX123197.2, forward strand.
ATAATTGTATTGCACGTCTTATTGCACACAAGTTATATGTTATTGCACTAAACAAAACTATATTTAATAGGAATTCGTTATAAACAGTCTTCGGAATGTTTAAACTTTCTGCTACTACCTCGCGAACTACTATCAAAACTAAAATTTTTCGCAATGTCCATTTCTAGTTTCCTAAAGTTATCGAAGTATACGGAATGTGTCTCTATACTTTCAGCACCGGATTCACTTCGAGCTTCATTCTCTGTATCATCACTTTCACTACAACTCACTATTTTTGCAATCACTAATGTTCTCTGCACTTGTCTTGAACTAGTTGAGTCACTACTCAAGTAACCAGAGTCTTGAACATTATAACCTTTCTTTTTACGAAATCGAGCTTTTGAATGTCCTTCTCCCTTCGTAGCTTTAACAAAAGTATCAGTATTTATACTACTACATTTCTCTGCACGTTTTCTACTAAAATTCCTGCACAGGTCGCCCGGTTTTCTTATTATGTTGCTTACGGACTCCATGTTTTCGTATTCCGAGGATTGTGAAAGGGCAGAAGCTCTCATTGGGCTGCAGGAAGGCCCATAATACGGTTCAGATGTAGAACTATCGTGAACTGTTGACTCACTAGTCGTATTCTTCATATATGACCTCGGACTGAGGCTTCTGCCATTCAAGTTTTTTGAATATATTTCATTAGCCACCACTTCTGTTTCCACTTTTCTAGGCGGATATATCGGTTGCTCGTAAATAGGATCTTCATCACTCGGTGGTAAAGGGGGCAACACGTCAGGCCGTGCTAAATTCTTTAGCTGCTTTATAGTTGGAGGTGTACATTGTCGTTGACGTTTAGAATGCCTCAACTCTAGAGTTAAAATCCGGCCTTCCTCTGTAGCCCATTCTTCAGTTTCTTGCCAAGTATCGTCAGCGGTTTCCTCAAGGCTTTTTGAACCACTGTATACGCTTGGCGATAATTTAGGACGATCAAATATATTTTTACGTTGTTCGTATTCACTTCTGAGACTATTAAACTTAGATGCATATTCCACTTTTTCATTTGTTTTCGTGAAGGTTCCACTACTTCTGAGCTGTATGCGCTGTTGGCTCTGATTGCTTTCAGTGCTGTCGATATTTTTTAAAACATCTTTTCTGCTAAATTGTATATTGTCCATAGCATCTTTGATTTGGTGTTTAGGGTGTTTCCTGTCTAGCGTATCTGGTTCAAATCCATCCGATTCGTGAATTTTGATATAGTTTTCCGGAGAATCTTTGACTTCAATAGTCAGACAGCCTGGTTTTTCTTCGGATTCTGTAATAGCTGTTACCAACTTTCTACTTCCCATTGAACACTCTGACCCACTCGGTGATGTTGGTGTACTGCCAAAGTTATAATTATTTACGTAGACTTCAGTTACTAGGCTATAATCTTTACTTGGACTACTAGGTTTCTGCGTTTTTAACATTGGAGCTACATTCTTATTCTCTATAGTTTCATACATATTTTGTTCTACGCGAATTTCTCTGTGCGGCGATGGAGTATTACTACTAGAGTGCACTTTATACACGGCATTTCTCATTGTAAGTTCTTCTTCTAAAGGTAATGCGTTACTTAAACTAGGACTTGCCTGAGATGAAGGAACGTCCGGGTAGTCAGTAGGAGTACATAATCCCTTTTTATTTGAATTTCTTTCCAAGCTATCCGTTTCATAATCTATCCCTGAAGGACTCTCAGAAGTATTTCGTGAAAACTGGTTTTGGTTCGAAGCGCTGTTATTGTTACTAAATCTTTCCTCATCGGAACTGCTTTGATTGTATGACTTTGTACTATGATCAAGAGCAACGGCTTCATTCACCATATCAGGTAAAGCATTTTTATTAGCATACATCTGTGTTAGTCTTCTATTTTCTAGATTATTTTGTTGACTTGCTGAACAATAATCATTAAAACCAATTGGTCTGATATCTTCTACTCTAGCAACAGTCTGACAATAGAAACTGAAGTCAATTTGCTGATGGTTGACAGCGCCAAAATCTGGTAGCGGTAGATTGTAACTTCGTGTAACAGGCTCAGATCTCACGGATAATGTTGCTGATTTCTTGGGCACTGAAAAATTATCTGTTAAGTACATAGAGTTGGAACTTGTAAAACTGTTTTGTTTTCTTACTTTTCGCCGACTGTCGCTACTAGGAAGTGATAAAAGAGACTCGGTTAAATTATTTTGATTCGATGATGATAATTCATTGTATAGTGGGTGCTGCTTTAGAGTTGGGATGTTTTCTAGCCACTGTCGTATACTATTTTGCTTATCACCTTTATTGTGTAAACAATTTGCACAAGCTGGAATATTATATTTTGTCATATGTGGAATATCACCTCCGTTATCTGTTTTGCAACCTGGGCAGCCTATGCAATTCTTCTTTCTGCTATTTTCTCTCTTTAAACTTACAACACTTCCGCTTCTTTGGCTACCCATTCCTTGATACAGGTCTAAACTATTACCGTTTGATGGAAACGTTTCTTCTTCAGGTATTTGATTCAAAATCGGTTGAAAGCGTTTGGAAGCCATTTTATGTTTAGCGATTGAGATCACTTCTCTAATTTTGACTAGAAATTCTAGCGCAGCAGCTGGCGGTTCCTGAAATAAATAATATACGTTCAGTCAAATTAATTATAGATAGTAAAAATTACTTAGTTAATATTTAGATTAACTGTTGTCTTACCGCCATTAGTTGTGGTTCGAAGTAAGCAGGATTAAAATACAATTTCCTTCTCGTGGTGCCAACCGGTCGAGCGATTTCTCTGTCATCTGTTGTTTCAACAATTGATACGTGTTCGTCTGGAAGTCTCTCAATTCCAGATTCATCTCGATGGCTTATTTCTGAATTATCATTTTTCATTTTGTATTCGCCGTGGTGTTGGTGTATAAGAGCTGATGTTGTCTGGCTCTGTAAAATGAAAAATAAAGCTATAATTAGGTAATTATTTCCATAACCTATAATGCCCAAAATAACATTAGCAAATATATGTTAATGGTATTAGAATACTAGTAACTTACGGCATATAAGTTGTCATCGCTTTGAGCACTGCTATCACCAAAATCATCTAAATCTGATAAATTGCTGCCTGAATCATTTGGATAGTGTTTGATGTCATGAAGTTGACGACCACCAATAGTCAGCAATGGATTCTTCTTAATTATGCCATCATCTTGGCACATAGCATTTGGTATATTTTGCATTCGTTCGTTATTAACCCTCACGATATCGCGTTCAGTAATTATAGACCCGTCTTTTTTCTTTAGCCCCTTTAGTCTTCTGCCATCTTCATCAGACGTTGCCTTACGCCGTTTACGCATGTGTAAGAAAAGAAAAACTGACGCAACGTAGACGAGACCTAGAAGCAGGGAACTGATGCCGATGGCTACGTATTCAGATACACTGAGACCTGACGATTTAGACGAATCCGATGTCTGTGCGTTCGGTGCAAACTGGACCTCAGTTATATCTGTAAATTATATTATCTATGAGTACCTTTGAAAAGTTGGATGAAAAATACAAATTATAAACTTGGCTTACTTGAAAAAGGTTTAGGCGGAGTTCCTTGCACTCTAAACGCGACGCACGGTGTGAACACTCCTCGCAAATCAAGCGGCGATGTGGGAGTGGCGGCGACATCACGACACAGCAATCGAACCACCATTACGCGTCCAGTCATTCTTGCACGCACTTCGTCCTCGCCGCTCCACTGTAAATGGTACATGTTTATTATCTGGGAAATACGACAGGCTAGTTATTGAAAGTAATGTGATAAAAATACCTGTAGAAATGTTCGGCCTTCATCGCGGAATAGATTGAAGGGCACATCGGCGTCCAAAGTGTTTCGCAAATCGAGGAAGCCTTTCCTTGTGAGAAATTGAGCGCCTGATACAGCACATATTGGAGTTTTGACATCTGCAACGATATAATGTACTTCATTTATTTTAGGAACGAATGAAATTTAAAAGCCTTATCTTTACATAACACGAGGATCTCGATAATTGTGATTATATAAAAATACACTCACTTTGGAAAGTAATCTCCCTTGACGGGTGTATAATTTGGCCTTTGAGCGGCAGGTAAACGAACGGTATCCGTTGAACAGCGGTGCCGGTTCCAAATGTAGCCAGCGAACACTCTGTGAAGCATAATATTTGCATACTTAACACGACATATTAAGATAAACACTTGAATATAATATCTTAAAAATGCCCGTCGATGGTTCGAAGACTTGAAATACAAATATTTGTCATATTCGTTATACGGCAAATGTGTTTCTGCATTTGTAATAGCCTTCTAGATGTGTCATTTGTATAGGAATTAAGAGTGATAATTTCCGTTTCTCCAGATTATTTCGATAATCTTCGTCGATATTACGAGTGTGAATTTCATTGACGCTTATTTACGCCGTAAGTTGTGCTAAATGCGATAGTAATCACGCGACACTGACGCCAAGTTATTTAGATTTCGATCCAGATGTGAGATTATGGCCAATCGATAAGTTTCACGAGTGAAATTGCACGTTATTGGCGGATTATTAAAGATTTAAATATTTGATGTAATTATGTAAATTTAACTTAAGTAGATAGTAAACATATGGAAATATTGTTCCAAATTTGGCAATTAATGACATGATTGTGTAACAGATAATGGTCACGATACCACCTTTGATTAACTTGATAATCAAAGGCTACCTATTAGCATAGAGCATAGATATTTATTTATAGAGGTGTATTTCTTATGGGCGCTTTTAAGACAAACTTTCTGTGACCCAAATTGCCGCTTGGCGGCGTGGCAGTCGCGCTGTGAGTCTGTGACAGCTGTCTCTATGAGTGCAAGAGAGACGAACGTTCCTCCTGTGTATCTTAACTACGAGAGCAAGAGAGACGGAGAACGACGCCAGCGCTGCCAACGGCGCCAACTACGTACTACACTGACAACCCCCAATTCGTCACTTGGAATCGGCACACGAAATTCTTAAGAAATACGCTTCTATTATGTAAATATTTGTATTCATTGCTATTAGGGCGTTTTCAGATTAGCAATTTATACGCACGTATAAACTCACCGCCCTTATGGCTACGATGTCATGCTGTCCGTAAATTAGTGTTCTCTTCAATAAGACTTGACCAGTTTCACACCTATCAGATAACACATACCTACCTACAAACGTTGTTCCGTTTTTTTTAATTTATCTGTTCGATAAGGCCTATCCAGTGGTGATGAGACATGGTAATGCGCTAATTTATGAAGCATTTACCTACACTAGGTTGCATAGGGTTCCCACCAAAACCTTAGGGTCCCGCGCCAACCTCACCTGCAAGTGGTGCACCTGCCGATCAACGGACGAGGCTCTGGCAAACAAAATATCCCGATAAGCGGCAATAGGCTCGCCACCTATTACGTGGGATCAAAACACTGGTGAAAAGTGGGCGTTTAATATGCCTCTGCCTACCCCTTCGGGGAAACAGGCGTGAGTCTATGTATGTATGTATGTACCTACACTATTTACTTAATTTGACTGTGTAGGTCTCACTATTCCATGTCTTGAGGGGTTCCTATGCTTTTACATTTAGATTATAATAAGTGTTAGTATCACACACATATTAAACTTAGAAGATAGACATCGGAAAATTGAGCTAACAATCGTAATAGCTTCTACAGAAGCTCCAGCTCCATATAATTAAAAAGTAAAGAAAATGGAAAGCTATCCGATTGTTTTTACAAAGCTGGTTTCCCACGTATGCACGTAACATTGCCATTGAAACGTTGTTGTATGCACTTAGTTGCATATCTCCCACGGACGATTATATTTTTTCACTTTATTACATACTATTGGTTTATGCCGAGGAAAATAATTGAACAAGTTTGTACTTGCTTGAATGGTTTTTATAACAGAAGTATGTTCAATAGGCATGCGTATTTAGAAATCCTACGATAATGATAAATCAGAATTGCTTAAAACTTCCTTGATTATGCTTTTTTAAAACTAAGTACTTATTTGTTTATTTTTTTTATTTATAGACTCACGCCTGTATCCCCGAAGGGGTAGGTAGAGGTGTAATATTACACCCACATTTCGCCATGAATTTTTAGGTCCCACGTAATAGGGGGCGAGCCTATTGCCGTTACCGGACACATCACCAGACTCCGTGCTGCTACTGAGAATTCAGAAAAACCCAGTAACACTTTTGCCCGACTCGGGAATCGAACCCAGGAGCTCCGGAGCTCCGGAGCTCCGGACCTCCGAGCAGCAGTCGCATACGCTATCCACTGGACCACGGAGAGAGTTGACCACCAGTCAGATTTTTTTGTCTAATTACAGACACGCAGGTGCTACACTATGCAGCTTATGTGTACTTTTCTGACTTAGTATGTACTTAGGTAAGTGCCTATAATTGTGTTCTTTAATACGATCGACCTCAGAAAGTAAACTAGGTGAATTTTTACCCCTTAGTAATTTTTGTATGTCTCTTTGAAGGTTAACAGATACATAGTTGTACCTAAATGATAACTTTTAAGCAATACCTCTATACCTATAACGAGTGAAAAAAATATTTTTCAGATTACCAATAGTTGAGTCAAGGTACCTATGTAAAATTTTCACTAAACTATTAGGTACAATTAATTTATTACCTAAGTAAAAGTAAAAGCGAATTAGATGCGAAAGATATGATACTTTAAAACTAGAGATTTAATCAGATTTATTTAAATGTCAGCGCATCCAACCGAATAATTGCCGCGACAGAAATTCCATACTTTATTAACTAAGTAGTTTTAGTTTCGTTCAAGGTTGATGTGGTCATAAAAGATGCATCGTATGCATATAAATTAACTTATTTAAATATATCGCACGTATTATTAATACATATTAAAGTTTTGGGCTGCGATTATGTGGAGTCGTAGGTACTCGTAACTAATGCAATGTGCTTGCTTGGAAAGTTGCGTTTTCCGGTTTATCACGTAATACAAAAAATAAAAACATTTTAGACAGAATTTCTCTATACATTCAATCTAATCTACAATATTTTATGTTATACTAGATGAGCCCGCGGTTACACTCGCGTTATTTAAGGCTACTGGTCCGCTCCCGTCGCTCATAGCGCGATGTTATACAACGTATAGCCGTCCTCGATAAATGGGCTATCTAAAATTGAAAGATTTTTAAAATCATACTGGTAGTTCCTGAGATTAGCGCATTCAACCAAACAAACAAACTCTTCAGCTTTATATATTAGTATAAGATTTTATCACTAGCTGAGTCTATGGGTACGCCTACGTTATTTAAGGCTACAGCTCTTCCCGTGGCTCACAGTGTGATGTTATAAAGCCTTTCTCGATAAATGGGCTATCCAACAAAAAAATAATTCAATTTTCAAATCGAACCAGTAGTTTCTGAGATTAGCGCGTCCAACCAAATAAACAAACAAACTCTTTAGCTTAGCTCGTAGTATACATTGCTCTACCTACCCGTGTAATCAAACAACTATTCCGTTGCCACTTTTGGTCGATACCGTAAAATCGAATGTGTTGATCGTCGATTCGAAAGTGAAGTGCGAGATTTCGCGAATACACATCTAACTGTTTGTTATTTAGACAGAAATCTTATCAATGATCTTGCAAAATATTTGTTAACACTATATTTTTATGCATTTTCACTCTGGTAGCGAGTATTTAATAGAGGCGAGTATTTAATGAGTGGCGTCAGAAATGATCAAAAATCGTTTAAATGTAGATCTTAATATTTTCCTCCATTCTATTTAGTGCTTCAGTGTACGTACAAGAATATCGGCTTCGTCATAATCATCATATAAGCCTATAGATTAGTATAGATGCATTTACTCCTGGCAAAGCCTTCCTTAAGGCTTTCCACACAGACGGATCTTGAGCTCTCGTATCCCACCGTTACAAGATTATAGAGAATGTAAAATGCCTAAACAGCTTTTGCTGTCACCTCACTGAACTGATGAACTTTCAAACGAGTTTGATCGTTCTGCAGGTCGCGTTTTTTTTGGGTAATATTTCATCTGTGCAATAAATTGTTAGAAAAAATCAAGGAAAGGACATGTTAATCCGCAAGACAATATTTTACTAATTGATCTTGTCGACAAATGTGACTAGCAATGTTTATGTAGTAGATAGTCCCTACAAACACAATCATATCCATCCCTAGTTATAGGTAACTATGTATTTGTCTTATAGCCAGTCTTAGCAACGCCCATCCGGCACAGTTTCTCCGTTAACTACTAGCTACCTACCATTACCGTTTACGTACATAATGAGCGATACTTAACACGGTAGCAAATAGCAATGGATATCAATCATAGAACATCATTATTACTGCATCTATTTTGCTGTCGCTTAGCCGAGTTACGCCTTAAAAAGGTGTTAGAAGTAGGTAAGGCTTAATTCAGACTGGAAGAGCATCCGGCCGATAAAGCTGCGAGCAGTTTTAATGTTAGGCAAATTTTATCCTTATCATCTTAATATATAAAATCCTTGCGTTACTGACTGACTGACAGACACGCTACAGCCAAAACTATTGGGCGCAGGAAGCTGAAATTTGGCATGTATGTTCCTTGGGGACCGTAGGGGTGCACTAAGAAGGGATTTCCCGAAATTCCCTCGGGATCGGCCAAAAGGGGTAAATTAAAAAAATAATGCAGGCGTAGCTGCTGGCGTCCTCTAGTAATATATAAAATTCTTGCGTTACTGAGTGACTGACAGACAAGCTACAGCCTAAACTATTGGGCACAGGAAGCTGAAATTTGGCATGTTTGTTCTTTGGGGAGCGTAGGGGTGCACTAACACGGGATTTCCCGAAATACCCACGGGATCGGTCAAAACAGATAAATTTAAAAAAAAATGTGCTGCTGGCGTCCTCTAGTCTCTACATATACTTAGTTAATATGGATCTTATCGTTTGAGAAACGCGTCTGCGATGCGCGATCAGACAGTTTGTGTCATCATCATCATCTTAGAGTCGTGCCTGTTGTGATCCAAGACCCTCGTGTAAAGTCCAGGAACCAGTTTATGCAAGCAATATTACGCTCTTTACCAATGTCAATAAAGTTCAAAATTGCTTGCGCATGCTACCGAGACTACTGCACTTTATGCAAGTAATATTACGCTTTTTAACAATTCAATAAAGTTCAAAATAGCTTGCATATGCTACACTGTGTGTAAATACCTGGTAGATCGTCGACGCACAGCTCCCGGTCCTCCCTGAAGAGCGGCGCGCGCTGCGGACACGCGCATGCGCACTCGCCGCTCGCGCTCACGCCTGTGCCCGCGCCCGCGCCGTGTTCCGCGCATTGCGATGGGGTACATTCGTCTCCTGGAACAGACAAGATGACTTCAAATCATTTTTGTTGCAGACGTATTAGCGATCATTTGATAGCTAATCCGTGAATCTATTTAACTATATGCGCTACAAAAGTGATGCTGACGCATATCATGATATCAAAGCCTCTTTTTGCCTCCTATTCAGTTTTTTAACTTAGAGTCAAAATTGATTGACAGCATGGCGAAAAATACCCGTCTCGATCTGAGTCACTTGCCTGTTTTGCTCTCTGTCGCCAGCAATGACATCGTAAAGCGTCGTAGAAGGTAGGTAGGCTAGCTGTTGATTGTGGAGATTTCCATTGTTCCGGCACGCAGGTTGTTCAAAACGTGCCGATGCCGTGCCAGCAACTTTGCCGCCATGCTACCGGCACTGACATCGTTAGCGCACTACCTCCCCAGTGTCGGGACACCCGGGGCGCACGAGCTCTCCGAGGCGCGCGCCGCTCGCACACGCCGCCAGCAGCAGCAGCAACGTCGCCGCCATGCTACCGGCACCGGCATCGTTAGCGCACTACTGACCGGTGATAGTGAAAATGTCCCCAGTGTCCCGGCGCGCGAGCTCTCCGAGGCGCGCGCCGCTCGCACACGCCGCCAGCAGCAGCAGAAACGTCGCCGCCATGCTACCGGCACCGGCATCGTTAGCGCACTACTGACCGGTCAACCGGTGATAGTGAAAATGTCCCCAGTGTCCCGGCGCGCGTGCTCTCCGAGGCGCGCGCCGCTCGCACACGCCGCCAGCAGCAGCAGCAACGTCGCCGCCATGCTACCGGCACCGCCATCGTTAGCGCACTACTGACCGGTGATAGTGAAGATGTCCCCAGTGTCCCGGCGCGCGAGCTCTCCAAGGCGCGCGCCGCTCGCACAAGCCGCCAGCAGCAGCAGCAACGTCGCCGCCATGCTACCGGCACCGGCATCGTTAGCGCACTACTGACCGGTGATAGTGAAGATGTCCCCAGTGTACCGGCGCGCGAGCTCTCCGAGGCGCGCGCCGCTCGCACACGCCGCCAGCAGCAGCAGCAACGTCGCCGCCATGCTACCGGCACCGCCATCGTTAGCGCACTACTGACCGGTGATAGTGAAGATGTCCCCAGTGTCCCGGCGCGCGAGCTCTCCGAGGCGCGCGCCGCTCGCACACGCCGCCAGCAGCAGCAGCAACGTCGCCGCCATGCTACCGGCACCGCCATCGTTAGCGCACTACTGACCGGTGATAGTGAAGATGTCCCCAGTGTCCCGGCGCGCGAGCTCTCCGAGGTGCGCGCCGCTCGCACACGCCGCCAGCAGCAGCAGCAACGTCGCCGCCATGCTACCGGCACCGACATCGTTAGCGCACTACTGACCGGTGATAGTGAAGATGTCCCCAGTGTCCCGGCGCGCGAGCTCTCCGAGGCGCGCGCCGCTCGCACACGCCGCCAGCAGCAGCAGCAACGTCGCCGCCATGCTACCGGCACCGCCATCGTTAGCGCACTACTGACCGGTGATAGTGAAGATGTCCCCAGTGTCCCGGCGCGCGAGCTCTCCGAGGCGCGCGCCGCTCGCACACGCCGCCAGCAGCAGCAGCAACGTCGCCGCCATGCTACCCCCCGCCGCCCGCGCCCGCGCCCGCGCCCCTGCACTCGCGTGACACCATCGCAGACCACGCTCTATTCCAACAAGAGAGAAAATACATAAGTATAAAATAGCAATCAAAACAAAACAGGGGTACATTATGAGGTTTCCAAAATTGATCTTGCTTACCTAGATCAATTTTGGAATGGTCATAATAATATAATAAATATTTAATATAATTTTGACATAAAAAACAGCCTATACGCCCCTTAAAAATCGCCCCGTGAATAAAAGTTGCAAATTCGCCCCGTTTTGGAGAGCCCGTACGCCCCTTTTCAAGGGGCGTATGGAGAAAATAATGATTTAATATTTTTTAAGGGCCCATACGCCTCTTGTCTATATTTAATGATATTATTAACAAAAATAGTACGGTTGGACAAAAAGATATCGTACTGCTTATAAAATTTGCAATATTGAGTTAGAAATACTGCTATTTGTGTTAGTAGTGGTTCATACTGTGTGTTATAAATTCAAATTATTTGTTAATTAGCCGCCTGGGATTGCTACTACAAAAAAATATTTCTTGTGATATATATTAAATGATTTAATAAATGCAGGTACCTATGTATATACTTAATCAGATCAACAAATCAATAATAATAATTTTATCTTAAAGTATTACAAAACAATCTATATACTACTATCTAAAATAAAATGTTGTTGATTTTTATTCCTTGTAACCCCATTACGAAATGTGTTTACTTCTGATTGGTTCATTTTAAATGTCTTTTCAACAGACGCTAAGCCAAATTGACACCATTTTATCATAGCTAGTTTACATGTTATAAGTGTATATCTAAGAGACGTACTTCTTAATTAAATATAAAGAATAATGTTGCTTTGGTTCTTTTGCCGACCGTACTTTATACATATATACACAACGTTACACATACATACGCAACGTAAGGGGCGTATAGGCACTAGTGTTATTTCGCGGGGCGTATAGGCACCGATTCCTCAAAAGGGGCGAATCTTGAGGGGCGTATGGGCGCTCTCCCCAAATTAGGTAGAGTATTCTTCTAAACAAAAAAAACATTCCTAATCGGTTAATAAATCACGAAGTTCTGAGGTAACAAACATAACAAAATTAACCGAATTTAGAGACTCCATTTTTTTATTTGTTTTATAATAGTCTGTAAACTATTGTTTGTCTAGAGAAGTTCTTTTTCAATTAATATTTTAAAATTAAACTTAGTAATCAAAATTATTAAGATACTGAAAATTATCAGGTTTCAGCGGGCAGTATCCCAGAATAAATCTACATTTTCTAGTTCACCACCTTAAAACGAGATAAACATTTAAAACAACACGTTAGCACTTTATGATATTTCGACCTTACTAGATAAAATTAGAACATTTTAATTCCTATTGAAAAGGAGGCACCTATTTTCCATTATTGAAGAAAATGCATAAAAGCACGCGTAGTAGGTTTTAATTCAGGTGTCAAGGTCTACTGATGTCATTTACATTGAAACGACGGAAACTGTGAGAGGTTCGAGACAACTTTCTGTGCATACAGAAATGTTTGTTCCGTGTACAATCTTAGGCTGTAACAGAGGATGGACACCTGTCTTTGGCGTTATTGAATTAGATTACTGATAGGTAAATATGAACACCCACATGGTGTTGCCAGGTGCGATCGAATTGGTACATTTTATTGGTATATAATTATATATTACAACATTGGTAACGCTATACCCATGTACGATGATTAATTTTGAAGTCCTACCTACATACCTAATTACTAATGTTTATAAGATTGAATTAATAACTTCATTTGACTAACCAGGTTAATATGATTTCTGTAATTTCATATTTCACTCATTTATTCAGATCAACTTTTAACTTACATCTACATTCTACATCTACCGCAACATAAAAACCGACCAAATGCGTGACCATTTGGCATACATTGTCCAGTTTAGCAGGTGACAAAGCATAAACAAAATAAAATACTTCGGATTATAGGGTACTCTATTAAGATTTTTATTATCATTAATATTATACAAATTCTATGAATTGAAACATTTATCACCATTTAACAAAACAAGATCTCACAAGGCAAAATCGTATGCAACTTACAACATTGATCTACGTCTGCTTCGTTTCAAGCATTATGTGTAGCGTAACTAATCTTCGGATTGTTTCATAAGTATTACAAAATTTAAAATCTTATAACATGACATCGGAATGAAAGCAATTTTGAGTGAAAATCGAAACGAGACGGGCGCAGTGAAAGCCCGCGCATCGATGCAAAAATTCTACTGCATTGTTCGATGTTCAATCTCTCTCAGTTCACATGATTTCCTCTGTAGTGCCGATATGGCGTGTGCATGCTACTCCCACATCAGTGGTTTTAAAATTATCTTAATTTGTATTTTTTAGTATTTCTTTAGTTAAGTACGTAAGTAATATATTTACTCTTTAGTCCAACTAGGCAACTACGTCTGATTTCATTTTGCAACTTGTGAAACCTTTCCAGTTTAGTGATATAGTTTCTCGGCGGTCGACTTCATGTGTACATACAGTTATATCACGTACGTGTTAAGAGTGACTGTTAAAACTCTCCAAACAAGTGTAACAGTTCATAAAATATTGCGATGATTTTACATATTTGTCGAAAATACTTTTCATCCGGCCGAGTGTTGGCACGCGTTGACACGTCTTCTGTTCCGTGATTATTCTGTACTTATAGTCAAGTGTTGATTTAACTGTTTCGAAAAATCGCACTTAAAATTGAAAAGAAACGGTATTAAGTATTATAGAAGTCACAATGTTAGACGATCTAATGACAGTGACAAACTCGCTCAGCGGTGGGCGCTCGTACGAAGACACCCACTTTGTCGATTTAACCCGATGTCTGGCACGCAGTCAATCATTTCTCAGAATATCAGCTCCTAACATATTAACACTGAAGTTTGAAATATGGACACCCATATCTTCGTCAGACAGATGTCGATTTATTGTAGTGATCCATCCCTCCACGCTAATAGGTTTCCTTAATCGCTACAAACCTTAGCATGCCAGTTTTAGATAATTGTTTTAGTATGATGGGGCGTTTACAGAACTTGGATATTAGTTCGAAATTAGTTGGGCCATAACGGTAACTTATTACTTTTGAAATTTAGAACATTTTCGTATTACTGGTCTGCGTATTTACATAATTTTACCTAGACATTTAGTACAGTTCTTTGTTTTAGGTATTTCTAAAATCAAGTCAATAATGTGACATTACTAAAGTTATGTTTAGGATAGTATCTATCTTATTGAGAGTCTAGACAGACTCAGGTCTGCCTAGGCTCTGATATTAAACACACATCCGGACTAAACTTTAAGCTCTAGTCAATAGGCCATTGTTACTTAGGAAAATTTACATTCGACTTAAACAAAGACTACACAGGTTTCATTTAAGATTTACTATTCGTCATTGACTAACAGTAAGGCGATTTCCAGTAAAGAAACGGCCGTTTGTGGCATAAAATGCGCAGTTTGAGGGAAGACTCACTTCAGCCTTAGTAACAATAGAACTTAAAGAATTAATAACAAGGAAACTGTTCTTATGATAGAAAACCATTGTGTTTGATTTACAGACTATGTGTAGGTAGGTTTTATGAACTTGCTAAAATTATATATAAGTTCAATAGTACCTACCTACTAGTTTGGTAGGATGTTCATTAAGTACGCAACACTGTAAAACACAAGCAATACTATTACCTACCTTAACAGTCGGACTTAAACTCACGTATTCCTTGATAGAGTTAACGGGACGACCCGGGAAAGACAGTCCTGGCGACGAGTTTTTAGGATAGTCTACCCGAATAATGGGATAAGGCGAGGAAGAGAGAGATTCCTTGATAGAGTTAACACTTGCAAACTTTGTCTTCGAAATGAAGTAGGTACCTAGGTTGGTACTTAGGTTAGGTACTTATGACGTATTTTTTATTTACTATTGATTTCTTCGTAATAATTAATTTCGATTATCCAAGAAGTTTTAAATGTCGCTTGGTACAAATTTTCAATTGAATATAATTTTTTTATTTATTCATTATTTAAGTACTTAGCTGCCTGTTTTGTATCATATTATTTCTTTCATATTTTGAAGTAAGGTAATACCTATCTGCGTAAGTTTGGTTAAGGCTTGAATTTCGCTACGGATTGTGACATTTTTGCTTCTGAAAACCTACTCTCGCGTATTCGGTTAAATAAATGCTGATCTCACGCACCTCAGTGGTTCCCTGAGTGTCTGACGATGTGTTTAAAAGTGTGAACATTCTATATTACAGTAGGTAGTACCTACGTGAGAGTACATTTGTAAAAGCTAATCAGGCATGTATTGCACGTCCACTTTAAGTGCCGGTTCGTAATGATTGGAGTTCTGAATTTGACCGAATTAGAATAAGTAAAAGGAATCAGTACATACCTGGTAACATCAGTTTTGAGCGTGGTTGTGGCGAATTATTCTTCGGCCTAGCGTTATCCCGGTTTTATCCAAGACCTTAAAACTACGTAAGAGCTCAGGGTCCTTTTATTGGTCTAACCAGATTAGCCAGAATGTTAGCTTTCGATTAGACATACACTAAACTTGTAGAAAATATAAAATGCCACGTTATTAACTCTTCTTAGCTAAACTGTGTTCTAATTAGTTGTTCAGCCAATAAGTGAAAACCTTGCCGCATAATTCTAGCCTTACCTCTTGTATTTAACTTAATATTTGTGCCGGCAACACTCTAGTACACTAGCAACATTTAATATTACTGATTACGCCTCATTCATAGATTCATTGGCCGCATAGAATATGATTGCAGTAATATCGCCGATCTAGAGACTGATTGATATCGCGGGTACTATCGTCGACTAACATCTGACATTTCGATTCGCATATACTGTGGTACTTAGGTGTGCGCACGTGCGACTGATGAGTATTTTTAGTGGCGGCGCCGATCGTCTTGCGTCTTTGAACCTTAGAAAATAAACCGTTGATAGATGCGGAGTTTACAGTAGCTGTTATGGTCTATTATATTGTTTTGTTGTGATGGACTGCCAAGTCACAATGTGGATGAAAGATAAGCTTGCGTATCTAATTTATCATGTTTTCAATACCGGTGAGCAGTGGTCAGTCAAATAGGCTGAAATGCGTGCTCAGTTTCTCTAGTTGGTTGGTCAGCGGCTGTGGTTTTCGCAGTTCCAAAAATGATTGCAGATTAACTATTAATAGTACTTCAACCAATATAATTTTGACGATACAGCTTCCAACGGAGCGGTGTTCTTTTTTGGTTAGAAACTATATTGATAACTGAATTGAAAGAACTGGACTATCGGTTTCTGTAACCGAAATTTTCAGTCTTTGCCCAAAGCTGCAACTCAAAACGAAACATCAAAACAATATTCCATCTGATTTCATGAAACTAAAATCATATCTGCAACATCTGCTTCATAAATACTCATCTTAAACACTAGACCTTTACGAGATACCATTGCGAGCGGCTCCGCCTCCGGAAGTGGACCGGTGTTCAGATGCATCTATTGATTTCTCATGAACAGATAACGACTGATGCACAGCCATTACCGCCGAGTCTACCTCGTGTGCCACTAAGTACACACATCTTATGTCCACCCAATATAATTTAGACCTCAAACACATACGGCTCCTCAACATACCTATGTTCTAATTATATTGGTGGCAGTCTTATTATCCTGATATGCCATTATAAGCCCAATGATTATATGTTAGGGTTGAAAATGATGTTGCCGTTTGGTTGTGGATGCAGTATGGTCGTAAAAATTACAGTGGTTGGCAAGGAAACCCCTGGGCGCCGGGTGCGCCAGTCGAACTGGTTAATTGTCGAACATTATTTGCAACTAGTAGCAAGTTTGTATTCATGGACAGTAATAATCAGTGTCAGTAATTTATGACATGTAAGCATACTTAATATGTATTGATTTGTAAGGACGCTCAGGAAACACGGCTTCGGTGATTCTGACAGACTACTAACTTACTTACTGTTTTCACAAAAGTACAGTACTCGCCAATCTTTATGGCCGCTCTGAATGTAGCCATCGGTACGAACTTGCGCATCGTACAGTCGGGTGGACATGTCATAACCAAGAAAATATATTTGTAATTATTGAAAATTAAAATTTTCAGTTACGTTGTTAGATGAGCTATATTATATTGTTTAATTACATATTCAACCAATTCGAGTAATGTAAATTCAGTTAGGTGAAGGGACTTTTAAGCCTAGACTTCTTTCCTTCGTCATAAACGTTACTACGTCATACACTATTTTCCGTGTTTAGCGACGTAAAACATTAAAACGACCGCAAGGCATGATCAATGACAATGGTAACTAGGTACCTATATCAGTACAAATAACAACAAGAAACAACGATAGCAACGAGAAACAATAAAGAAGTAACACTACGAAACTATTATAGGGTGCATAGGGTTCCCACCAAGAACTTCGGGTCCCAAGCCAACCACACCTGCAAGTGGTGCACCTGCCGATCAACGGACGAGGCTCTGACAAACAAGATATCCCAATAAGCGGCAATAGGCTCGCCACCTATTTCGTGGCATCAAAACACTGGCGAAAAGAGGGCGTTTAATATGCCTCTGCCTACCCCTTCGGGGAAACAGGCGTGAGTCTATGTATGTATGTATGTACGAAACTATTTTAAACGCGACGATACTGTCAGAGCACAGCGATTATGTGAGTCGTGTACGAACGTAGCACACTCACACTAACGCGCGGGAGGCGAGGACGCTAGCGGGTGGAAGACAGCGCGCGCGGGCGTGCCCTGCCTCCACGCCCCGCGTACGTCCCGCTGATACCTGATTTTGTGTTCTGCGCAGCGCAATGCGGCTAGGTTCGGAGCGGCCATAAAGTTTGGCGAGTACTGTACCTTATTATGGTATAAGTAGGTTCATTTGCGTAAACAGCTGGTTATTCCAGGGTTAACATTATGAATTGCATTTCACTATCAAGTAAACAACTCCGTATAATCATATAAAGCACTGGTTTGACACTGATCTTTTGTAATCTACTTATCTATTGTATGCTTCTCTTATATCGAGAAGTTTGCAAATTTTCTTTTATTGATTTATCTTCTCTCCTTCTTGTGAGGAGAAAAGAGAAGATGGAAGGAAAGACAGGATGTTCTTGGAGATGTCTTATTGTTTGCCACTTTAAGATTAGTTAATCCAGGCGTGATTTAAGTCTGCATGTATCTTGAACAGCATGGCTCTATAGTGCCGCATCGCTGTACACTTCGTGATGTAGCCCTTTCAATATTAGCAGTCTTATTCAGGAATGCCGGTTGTTCCTTCCTAATTAATAATATTCCAATCACGTTGTAGGGCCTTAGATAAACTGCGAACTCATTAAACAAGTAATCTGCACTATTCCTTTTACGCCTCGTACCTACACTAAATGTAAAGCGCCGGTTAATTAATTATTTATTTATTGAATTAGATGCACGTATGATAATGTGAGATTTGCTTCTTTGATTTCTTTGCTTGAAACGCCAAAGGATTTTTTAGCAAGTGCTAATCTAGAAATACACATCGCTTACATCTTACTTCTCTAAACAAGTTAAGATCTAGGATAGGTACATTAGAATTACATTACAAGATACGTCAGCAAGGCGTTTTATAAATTTATTAAAAAATATATTATCTACTTGATACGTCTGCTAGCCTTTTTGGACTACCCCGGTGGTAAAACCCCGGTTGAACCGAAACTAACCTATACTGTAACTAACCTGCTTCTCGTGAAATTGTATTCTATATGGCAAGCAGTCTCTCATTATCCAATACATTGGTGTCCAAGAAAATTATTTCCTTGCAAATTGTAAGTGGGAAATTTCGTAATTAGGTAAATTCTAAACCAGTGAGTTAAATATTTACTGTTGAGGATCGATGGCCCTTTGTGTTCTGTTGCGTTAGATTATCAAGAGACCTCAGTGTCGGCTTATTGTCTTGAGGAAATTTTCACCTGTCAGCGGTCGGCTTACACCTCTGACTAATGACTAAAGACTTGCGGTTTTTCTGCGGCTAGCGCGACTGTCAATCATCGGGTTGATAAGTATTATAAGTTACAAGGTAAGACCAGTAATAAAACACGTACCGAAGTATAAGTGCAAATACCAGTGCTTTGTGAGGTCTTTAGACATTAGATTGGTTAGGTAGGTAATGTTCTCTGTTTCCTATCAGAGTGTCACAGTTCCATTTTGAGAAGAATGCTCGTCAGCTTTGGGTAACTTTAAACTTAACTGGTGAAAGGTACCTAAGCAAGACGCTACGAAGGAAAATTATTAGCCTTTCGAAAAAGACAAGTTTGATGTTATTTTGAGATCAGACAATATCTATATATCTATAATAATAAAAATTTGTAAATTATAACTAATAATATAGTAATTATATAATATATCCACCAGTTGAATGACAAGCGACATTAATATTGCATTCCGTTTCGTGCTTGCTCACACATTTGATACACGGACAACTTCATTTATAATACTGTTATTAGTCGGTACCGCCCAAAGCCAGTTTCCTCATAATCTTACTATTAGCGTATAACGTTATTAACTATCTCAGGCTAGTTTTTGCTAGCAAAAACTGTAATGTTATGATAAATTAGCAATGTCATTAAATTACCATGTTATAAGCAATTTATCACTTAGTCGGCTACCGAATGGCCACACAAGGTGATGAGTACCGACTTAATCGTAATTTGATTGAAGCCGTAAGCTTATGCCGTTGCTCCCTATTATCTGATCTGTACCGTACTATACCGATAGGTCAGAGTTTTCTAGACCGGATACATTACTATATCCACCTGCTTTACGATAAGTCAAATTGCTATTCAATTATAGACTATATTTTCTTGTTACAATTGTGAGACAAATTGCGCGGCAATAGAGATTCATATGTGATATTTTATGCTGATAACTATGAAGAAAACATCTGACTATGATCCATATAATATGATGCACCTAACTACTATGGTTAAGTAGGTACAGCCCGAATTACGTTAACTTTTAGTTTATATGCAGGCGTGTTTTTTTTTATAGACTCACGCCTGTATCCCCGAAGGAGTAGGCAGAGGTGTAATATTAGGTACACCCACATTTCGCCAGGATTTTTTTTAGGTCCCACGTAATAGGGGGCGAGCCTATTGCCGTACCGGGCACATTACCAGACTCCGTGCTGCTACTGAGAATTTCCTAACGGAAAAACCCAATAACACTGTGCCCGACCTGGGAATCGAACCCAGGACCTCCCAATCCCACGCGCACATTTATGCCGCGAGACCAACGAGGCAGTCTATATGCAGGCGTGTAAGCTACACAAAAACATTTTCACCTTTTACAAATTAGTGCATACATAACGTGCTCTGCATGAATGTCGCATTGAATTTATTTATGGTATTAACATTAAAGGCAAATAAAGACAAAGGTTTTTGACAACCTTTTAGAACCTAGAATCGACCGAATAAGTAAAAATGAGAGAAATGTAGAACGACCGTTAAGGCTCTACCTTATTTTCAAGTAAGTACGAGAAAGTGCATTTGGAAAGACATAGTACACAAACTAAAGTACATTTGCCTGGCCATGCTTACAAATATTTTGCGGGACGAATTTAGTGTGGTTCTCTAGTCCTCTCGAGACCGGCTTAGCCAGTCCGGAGTAGTCGGCTTCGATTTTAAGGAGAGCAAATGTTGATTGTGGCGCAGTATGGATTTCTGTGCTACTGGCGATCATTGCAGATACTGCCCTTGTATTTAGTCTTAAAACGGTGTTAAGGATTAATAAACTGTTGATTTATTTTATAGATTATACCTATTTGTCCGTGTGGTGACGGATTAAGAATACGGAATGTCACCACCCCATAACATCCCATGGGTGTCGTAAGAGCCGACAGTGGGAGCACATTATGCAGAGAACAGTACTGTAAGAGAAGGAAAACTTGATACAAACCCTATACCAACCCGTTTGGCCAGCGTGGACAGCGTGGTATAGTAGGCCAATGCCTCCTTTCAAAGGAGAGGCCTAGTCCAGCAGTGGACTGTTAAAGGCTGATAATGATGATACCTATTTTGTAAACTTTTGAAAGCGCTTTCGAGAGACCATTCAAATCAGCAATGCGCTCTGGCTTTAGTAATTTAATCTCGAAGAAAATCATCGTATAGTAATTTACAGGTCTAATACAAGATACTAGGTATATAATGTTTTCGAAAGACATGTAAAATATGTCAAGTCACACTTAGCTAGGGTGAACATTTGTAACAAAATTTTATAAAAATGCTTACTAAGGTTGGTTTTGTCTAATATCGTGAGCACCAGTATAGGGTTCCCACCAAGAACTTAGGGTCCCAAGCCAACCTCACCTGCAAGTGGTGCACCTGCCGATCTACGGACGAGGCTCTGGCAAACAAAATGTGGGATCAAAACACTGGCGAAAATTGGGCGTTTAATATGCCTCTGCCTACCCCTTCGGGGAAACAGGCGTGAGTCTATGTATGTATGTACGTGAGCACCAGTAATAGCACCCGGTTTACCAACAGAATTTTGCTAGCCATAGCTAATGAGGTCCTCGAATCCTCTTGAGACAGCTGAAGCTGCTCGGCATTGCCGGCGTCTGTTTTATGGGGATAAATATTGACTACCACTTCGGATAGACTTCACCACCATAGCATTGACCGCTCTAGTATTTAGCCATCTGCTGCCCTTAAGCTCCGTACTCACATACAGTTTTACTCGATCGAGTCAGACTCGAAGGCTCGCTTAGGATAAAATTACAGTGTATTTGATGTCACTGAAGTGTGAGTTTTGCAGTCCACACGTTGATTTTTACTCGTTTTCGAGTTACCTATCGAGTAAAACTGTGTGTCAGTACTGAGCATTAGATTTGAAATGAGAAGCAGCTAAGTATACTCTATTAGATTATTGGATATACCTACAATCTTGTCGAAAGGTAAGTTTTTTATTGTTGTTGATTCTTTATTTTATTTGTTTAGGGTCTTCAACAAATCCAAAATATTATGCTTTCATTCGAGAGCTAAGCTCATGTCGGTGTCGTGAATGCCATAATTAACAACGCAGTCTTGGTACCTTTAAACAACCACTCATATATAATTAATGGCACAATTAGCTTAAATTTTCTACCTTTCATTAAGATTTTGGGTCAGCCAAGCTCATCCCCAGGTTCCTCTTACTCACAAAATAGGTATCTATTTTGTCACTATATTAAGAAAAAACCGGTACCTGCACATTCTTACACAGTTGTATTTGCCTTATATAAAGCTACTCAAACTTTAAACCAATATTCACCGTACGTTTAAGTAGAGTTTTACGTGTTTTTATATTTTTAAACAAATATTCTCGACTTCGTTTATATAGAGCAATTAAAAATGTTTTTAAGGTTAAAACATAAGTCTTAAGTTGATCATTGTTCTTACATATGATCCATCCGCAATCTTATCTTCTCTCAATACTTAAAAATATATATTAGGTAAGTCTCTATTGACGTAATCGACCGCATATTACGCAAACAATCAAGTTAACAAACCTTTATGATCAAACAAAGGCACGTGCCAAGATAAACGATATTTTGATTTCCTTTAATTTTCTCCAAAAACAGACATTCGGTCTAGGAGCTCGGAGTTGTAATGTTTAACAAACACAGATAGTCAAACAGTGGTATTTGCTCGTCAAAGACCGCCAAGCACCATTAGACATGTATGTACTGTCCGAGTGAAGTTTTCGGCGAAATGTCTACGTTTTGTAGAAGTTGTCAAGCAGCTAACATTCGAGAGCACTTATTTCTACGAAATATAATAAGTGTGTACATTGACACTCGTAACATTTTAGAACACGAGTATTTTACCAGCGAAATGTTTTCCGACTTACGTGAATTGGTGAACATTTTTGTCGATATTTTTGGTAATAGTCTTACGTAGGTACCTACTTGTAATGTAAATTGGTTGACGAGTGTTTCTTGGTATGCATTTTACGATAATTTTATGAAACGTTTCGTGAATATAATGTAAGGGAGATCAATAACAAATGTCATTTGGCTGCGCTTCACACATGCACTAATGTTGTCGAAAACGATACATATGTGTGGCAAACTAATTACATTACGTTGTTATTTGATATTTGGTGTCTGCGATACACTGTACCTTTAAATATCAATAAAGTCGAATGGGCTATAAAGTTTATCGACGATATAATGCTCTGGTCAATCTGCAGCGTTTTGATTGCTGAATATTAAAAGCCTTGCTCACCAACAGTAGAATCAAAGTAATTTTATATATGTACATTAAATTATACGCCTTTTAGAAAGTTCAGTTTAGGTTCAATTAATTGTAATGGCTTGTAAATGCCTTATTATTAGTACAGTGAATTTATTGCTTTTAGTGTTGAGTACGCAAAGCGATTTGTGGGTTTAAACCACAGATAATATAATACAAGGTTTAAGCATTCTTCTTGGTAACCTGAAGTCTAAAGCTATTATCGGCGTTTATTACTAGACTTAAATCGCAATATTATTTTAAGTATGTAGATAGTTAATAGTAATTATTTATTTTATTTTATTTTCAAGTTTAGAAAGCTTACAGCTAGTTAATAGTTATGTAAAATTATCTATGTTTAAGCTACGGCCAATTACAAGCTTTCACATTTAGTATTTGCGTATAAAATAGGTTTACAGTAAAACGACTACTTCGCTATACAAAATGAAATAATTACCTAAGTGACATGATTTAAGATAACAAACAACGAAAACAATAATATAAAAGAAAAGAAGAGAATTAACAAACACAGCAATCGTTATGCTTTGACAAAATTGCCTAGATTCGATTAGCAAAAAAGTCAATACACAGAAGCTTTTTTAGTTTTATCACACTCGTGTTAAAGACATCAATATCGACTCTCCGGATCGCTGTATTGAACAAACGACAAGCCCTTATCGTAAATGAATTCTGCCTGTAGGTGCTAAGATGTCAGGAGTGTGAAGAAGGTTATGCCTTCTTAACAGCGCAGATAGTACGCGCAGGCCGATCTTGTTCACCAACTCGGCTACATCCGTCGACCCATTCACAATTTTAAATAAAAAGGAAATATCCGCTATTTTTTTCGCTGCTGCAGAGGCAGTAAGTGGAACTTTCGGCTAATAAAGCTAAAGATTTTATAAACATTAAAACTATCAACATTTTGTATTGTAGGTACTTATGTCCGTAGTCACCTTGAATATGCTTCCCAGGTGTGGAACTCTAACTATGATAAATACATATCGCGTTTAGAAAACGTCCAAAAGAAGTTCCTGAGGTATATTCAATTTTGTTCCAGAACCTATTTTCCAGACTATTTTTGCCGTTGCGCAAGTTCCACTTCGGCATAGTGTGTTTATGAAAAAAGGGCAGTTTTAAAAGGGTAGTATTTAACTCTCCCTCAATATAAGCTCTGATATCTACAAAAAATACCTTTGTTCCACCAAATATACTTATTGCACCACTAAATATACTCACTAAAATATATCATAACGAACACACCTTATTGACCGTTGCAAATCTCTAATATTAAAATTAATCGTTTTAGTTAAAGAAGTAAGTATTTCAAATTTTACTTTTACTCAACAACCAAATAATTTGATAAACTAAGTTTACGGAGCCCTGCTTCGCAGGACTCCTATTTTTGGGTGCACGGTCACAAGAAAACCTAACATAACCTATTAAGTTTTCTGAGCGGATAAGTTTCCCAAGCGGACGAGACTTTTCATATTAAATGATATTTTATGGAAAGATTGGCATATTTGGTGTGCAATTAGTATTTTAGTGTTCGATTATTATTTTAGTGTGCAATAAGTATTTTAGTGAAAGAATAAAGTTGTTTATCGTAACGCACTCAATGTGTTGGTTAAGATTTTTGATGCACTGTTAAAAATATCCCGTTTTAAAATAGCATAATTAGTGATAGTTTTGTAAGCCTTGCTTTTTATTCGTTTACTGGAAAATTTAAACTTTTTGAATGCAACATCTCAAAGTTGCTAATCTAGTTTGTGCAGCAGAGCAATATTTCTTCAGAGTTACTAGAAATCAAATTTAACAAAAGGCCAGATTTATACAAATTATCGGCTGTTTTTCAAATGTATACTAGTCAACTGTTATTTGTCTAGCAAAACTTGAAGAGCATTTCTACACTTCAAGAAATAAATAGCTCTCATAAAATATTTATATTTAAAGCGTAAAAGTGCGATCAATCACATGAGCTATTAGAAGTAAGTGGATGAGGCATAAACGTCGTGTCCTACGATTGTGGCCGTCAAGATATCATGTTAGTAGTATTGCAACTCGGTGAAAGCAATCACAATCAATCAACTCTACTTGTAATGATGTATATTGTATGCTTAGAGAATCGCTGTCATTCATTGTTTACGACAAGTTACTTTTTTGTGGGATTCGGCGTTTTTATTAGACAAATATTATTGTACCTAAATTAGTATTGCCAGTGTAATCTAATACTAATAATTATATAAAGCTGAAGAGTTTGTTTGTTTGGTTGAACGCGCTAATCTCAGAAATAACTGGTCCGAATTGAAAAATTCTTTCAGTATTAGATAGTCCATTTATCGAGGAAGGCTATAGGCTATATAACATCGCGCTATGAGCGTCGGGAGCGGAGCAGTAGCCTTAAATAACGCGGGTGTAACCGCGGGCATCATCTAGTGTTTTATAACGCAACGCAATTTGGAAATGATTCAGATTCAAGTTGCATCTTTTTGCTCCTAAGGATGTGATTAATCTAAATAATTGCAATATTTAATATGTGAGTGAGTAAGTAAATCGTTACTCTTAACACATGCTATGAACAACAATTTATTAATTTCAGATGGACTATTATACTTAACTATTATCTTAATTTGGAAGGTGATGGTGAATTTATGAGAAAATTAAAATATAGCTCCAGATTTGGTAAAATACTTAGTTATTTAACTAACAATGTAAATTTTACTCATAATCTTACGTTGTACAATGCATAACTACATAATTTTATGTCATCGGACACCGTTCTTTCACAAGTACTTCCCAACACAAAATGACTGTTATTTTCGTACAAAAACTTTAATTACTTACAAACAATCAGTGTCAGTTCGTCTAGTGATTATTTCTGTCAAAGTATGCGAAGACGTTACCGTGTGAACCCGGCTCTCGGCGTGTTATGTGACGTCAGGGCAATTGTCGATCGTCTGTTATTGTGTCCCGGACGACGTTCCCATGGTAAAGCTGTGTGTCCACCGGAGATGTGCTAGCCATCTTCATGGTACACAAGAAAACTTTCTTTCAAAATAGCTATAGCCAGCATGCTAAAGTTGCTCCGTTGTGACCTAAGGGTCATAGGGATGTTTCTTGCCTAACCGCGAATGTCATCTTACCTGCGCAGACTAAAGGAATATCTGCATTGTAAGCTGTGGCTGGTATCAGAATATTTTAGAGTACTGAATCGTTACAACTAGGTACTTATCGCAAATCAAAACAATCGAGCTCAGGGCGTGTCTAACAGAGAAAGTCAGTGCTTCTAGTCTAACCCCGAGAATCATCCGACGTCTGTAATCCAAAGGAGTAGGTAGCGATATTATGACCTGAGGCTAGTATCAAGATGTATGAGGGTAGGAACGACATCGCACTACGACTGTCAAGGAGCTTCATGGTAAATGACAGTAAATACAACTCGTCAAAATCTTCGTTTTATTATTCAAGTTCCGTTATACTTAATAACTGGTACTGATTTCTTTCTCAGCTATCGCTCAGCTGATTGACACATCTCTAGTGAATCCGCAGCCTAAAGGTTTCGCATATACACGTGAGTTCGCCACTCTTTCTACATATTACCGTACTGATACAATGAATACATGTGGAATGTATTGATGCAATTATAACTATTAAACTAATCAGTCTTTTTCTGGTTTCAGCTTTGCATTTGAAATGGCAAGTCATTAAATTCTGCTTATTTTATGTAATGCAATGGTTATTAGTTTCCCCAACATCTATCTGGCCTCTGAAGTGCTAGGCGTTAGAGAATGAGAGAGATAGATGACGAGTAGCAATGATTGCTTCATTGATATTATTTCAATTTCGGTGCCCTATCCTGAATACTCCCAATAGCCTTGAGATTGGATACGGTGGATCTAAAATATTGCTAACAAAATGTAGACGTTAATTGCTGCTTATTCCTTTTTAAAAATAAGTACCTACGTACGATTCAATATAATGAGAGAGATATTCTTAAGTACTTAGTTGAAATACCCTTTAGACCGGGTTTCTTAAAGTGGTGTCCATGGACCCCTTAATATGAGTAACAGGGGTCAGCAGTGGCTACATATTAATTTGGAATTCGTGCATTAAATTCACGCATTGAACTCGCAGCGTCGTGTGTCGGGCAGCGAAAGTCATTAATTTTTAATATACTGTTACGAATTGAAAATAACGCCATCTATCAGTGAATGGGAGAACTACATGAGATTAGATGTATCGGTTGTTTAAGGCTGTTTCATCTATCCTCTAATAGATGGCGTTGGTGTAAATAGAACATTTACGCGACATCTAGAAACACGTTACACGTTTCCAGAAATTTCGTGAGTCGTCTCGAAAAGTCTAGTGATGTTATCCGGCCAGTATAAATAGAGGGCGAGCGAACGGAACACAGTTCAATTGAATACGGAAAGCGATCAACATCAAGCGAAGGAGAAGTAATTCGGAAGTGTTTAGTGGTGTGAATAGTGTGTTTTACTAGTGAAGTGAAAATTAAGTGTGTGTATCTAGTGTTATACTTAGTGTTTGTGTAGTAAATAAAGTTCAGTTTTCTGGCATAGTGAGTTATAATTTATCGTCGAACCCCAGCTCGTAACAATACTTAAATAAGTCTTGTTTTCTACCCTAAGTTATTCGTTACCCATTAAGGGTGAGGACCATGATTTTTTAGCAAAAAGTTTAAGAAACCTTGCTTTAGGATGAAGATTATCCAATAAAAATCCTGAGAAAACACTCTCAACCAGCTACGTACCAAAAGAAATCCTACGCAAGCACGCCTCGATAAACAAAAATTACTTAACTACCATACGTACTTATTAAGTAACACAGTATACAGAAACTGATACATACTCGAATCTTAA
This sequence comes from Euclidia mi, assembly GCA_944739405.2. Taxonomy (NCBI): domain Eukaryota; kingdom Metazoa; phylum Arthropoda; class Insecta; order Lepidoptera; family Erebidae; genus Euclidia; species Euclidia mi. The sequence continues at coordinate 37,293,544 of OX123197.2, forward strand.
GTACGTATTATATTCTATTACTTATTGAAGACGTACTTGACATGATCGTTTTGTCTTTATGATCATCAGATTGTTTTAGGTCAACAAGTGTAAATGAGCTTTTAGATGCTTAAGCATTAATTACATAGACACAATGTACGCGTGGCCTCTCTGTAGGTTTGAACAATCTTTCAATGGCTCTTGAGGGTTCTCTCTGTCTGCATATGTAATCATAGCTGTACCGACAGAAACATTTTCACCATCATCATCATAATCATCAGCCTTTAATAGTCCACTGCTGGACTAGGCCTCTCCTTTGAAAGGAGGAATTGGCCTACTATACCACGCTGGCCAAAGGGTTGGTACCTATAGGGTTTGTGTCAAGTTTTCCTTCTCTTACAGAACTGTTCTCTGCATAATATGCTCCCTCTGTCGGCTCTTACGACACCCATGGGATTTGGCCAGCGGGGGTACCTATCCTATGGACTCATATTGCTATTGTTGAAATTAAGAGAGGCCTATGTCCAGCAGTGGACAGCAAAAGGTGTATGATTAAAAATATTCAGCTGAGAAGTCAAAAATAAAACCTTAGAAATCTTATTGGGAGGCTGTGCATATGAATACTTTCTATTGCACTGAAGTGCCAGATTTACGTACATATATGCACATGGCGCAAGTGGATTCACAAGATATCTTTTCCTTTAGTTTTAAAACCGTTAACGCATTGACGATGATGGTGGCGTTTCGTCGGAAGTAGATGTTTGCTTACTTCAAACTGTCAACTCATGACATCGATCGAAATCTGTATCTAGTGGTACTTAGGTATTGGTTTAGTTAGAATAAGTAGAGCAGACATGAGTCTACCAGTAATTAGAATGTCTATAACTGTGATCATATGAAATACCTAGTCATCGCAATGCAGATTTACCATTCGTCAGTTACAAAATGTGATGCCGTATCGTTAACATGGCTTAATATCGATTTAAAAGAAATGTGGGTATAACATTTAGCCTGACTTTCATAATTAAAAAAATATTTAGCAATTTATCAACCTATCGCAGTCAACCGCTGGACAGGCCTCTCTCAACACGCGCCACACAGTACACGGTAAATATGACTTGATCGTTTTGCATAATAATGTGCTAAACAAAATCATCTGTATTTTTATGATATAGGAGGCAAACGAGCAGTCAGATCGCCTGAGGGTAGCAACACCGGAAGAGTCGCTAGTTCCGGCCTTTTAAAAAAGAATAAGCTCTTATCTTGAACGTTTGAAGGACGTATTGTTCCAGAAGCTCATTCCACAATTTTGTTAAAACAACCGAGATAACCTAGTCATTCTTGTCAAAATAAGACGATAACAGTACCGGCTCAATTTACCTCCTAAACTAAGTTCGTTGATGTCTTCCAAACAGGAATTGTTTTTTGTAACCTTATTGCGAATAAATTAGCAATGTTGACAATCCAATCAGCCCTCAAAGTGTCTTAAATAAAAATGTATTCAGAGTTTTATTGCATACAGCGGCAGCTGATAATTTACACCGTCGATTTCGCACGTGGGTATTAAAATTGAAATAAAGTTGAGATAAATGTTATATGCGTTGATAATTGCGAGCGACAACTGATTTTACCGGTCGTCAATTACTGGACAGTTACCGATAACGAGCGAGTTGAAATGCTCGTTGACATTTATTGTTCGACTTAGTATTAACCACAGACCTAAAATTACGATCGTTTTGACACTGTTTATCTCATAAGCAGGGCATTACAACTGTTTGTATATACAGAAATACTAACGTATACATTTAAAGCTATCACACTAACAGCGTTAGGTAATATGTAATCCAATCAAGTTTAACTGCGTTCCAAATTTAAATTTAGGTATCCTTGACATCTAAAGTTTAAAGGACATTTGAAACGAACTTTTTAAACTTAGAGTGAGGTATTTATTACCAGATTAAAAATGTTTGAATTACATGTTTTGATTTGACATATGCCTTTTCATTTGTTAATGTTAACTAAAACGTATTAGATGATGCATACGGTCATGACACCACATCATTATCTCAGCTGCGTCCAAAACTTCTCGCCATGGAGCTTGGAGCCCGATTAGTTAAACCAGATTTTACGGAATATTAGCGTCTCCCCAGAGCGACTGGCATCTTAGACTTCTGCACCCAAAAGGATGGCATAGTCGCTGGTCGAGGCTGATAGACCTACATAGAGGCTGGTACATCCAGTGACGGGAGCATCGACTCGTCATAACAACTGTCAAAAATGTTTATAACAGCTAGGACTGAGCGTGCTCGCCGAGAGATAGGAGGCAAGCGATAATTAGTAATTTAAAAGGCACATAACTGCGAAAAGTGCGTGATGTATGCCGTGGATGATATGATATCACCTAAAGGGCTTTATTTATTTATTGGACATTCACGAGCATTAAACTTGTTAATAATATAAAAAAATTGCTATATTTGCTAACTATAAGAAAGAAGAAGAGACAGTGGGTACGTAGGTATCTATCTTTATCTTAATGTTTGGGTACCTATTTAACATCATTCAACCATTTGTTGCGGGATGGGCAAGAAATAATAGGTGTGTGCGTAGCTGGGGGCATCCTCCAGTCATCTATAAATATGGCTTTTGTTGATGCATAAAAATATATTGTACCGAATAATTATTCATTGAGTATCATAACTTACAACCATTCATGGATTCAACACGCCTGCTCCTGATTAAGAACTCCGATTTGAATTGAAACAAATTGCCAAACACGAACAACATATGAATTTAACGGTTACATATTTTTCATTTATGATAACCACTCAAAAGTTTTTACAACAAGTTACATATGTATAAGCAATCTGGCAGACAGAGTGGCGTGTCAAAACACTATTTACCTTTTTTGTCGGTTGTCTCTTACCGGTTGCGTCTGTCGCTTGATACAGTCAGCAAATTCATATACATTTACGTGCTTTTGAATTGTTTTATCGTCCCAAATAATAATTATTCTCTATATCTTGTAGGATTTCTAGACGAAGAAAACTAACATATATCATAATTTAAAAATGACGAATAAAAAGATTTTGTAGGTTTGTGACTTTTTTATTTATTGTAAATATTAGGAACATTTGAAGGAATACTATAACTAAATGAAGAACAGAAAATAGGGCTTTTAGTAATATTTAAGTAACTGGTCTATATCGCGTAATTATTTAAAAATAAAAGGTAAAATACTTTATATATTTTTTGACTGCCTCCGTGGTCCAGTGGATAGCGTATGCGACTGCTGATCGGAGGTCCCGGGTTCGTTTCCCGGGTCGGGCAGAAGTGTTACTGGGTTTTTCCGAATTCTCAGTAGCAGCACGGAGTCTGGTAATGTGCTCGGTAACGGCAATAGACTCGCCCCTTATTAAGTGAGACCTAAAATTCTTGGCGAAATGTGGGTGTAATATTACACCTCTGCCTACCCCTTCGGGGATAAAGGCATGAATTGGTTAAAAAAAATTGTTTGTCGTTGCGGCATGGGTTACACCAGCAATGGTCACTAGATGACTGACTAAGAGGTCTTTTGTTGCTGACGGTACTATGTTATGCATGTTTGTCAAAGCGACCGGACAATGACCATCGTTAGGCTTGTCTCAGAGCGATGTGGCCCGGTGACCCGCAAATTGTATGTTGGAATGCCCTAGCACGTGATCAAGTCTGGTTTTTACGTTCCCGAACGAATACACTTTTTGCTGTTATGAATTTTCGTCGAAAAAGTTCTAGAAAATTGATTAGCTAACTACTAACTACTGTATTATTCATTTAGATTGCATCGTGGTTACAGTTTAGAAATAAAAAAGACAGTAGCTACTTTTTTATTAGGCTCGTGTTATTTTTCTTTCATAAGCTGTTATATCATGCAGCCTGCAGACGTAAAGACCTAGGTTACCGGGGATAAAACTCGATGCAGACGAGATAAACGATATGGGTATAACTGTAGGTACATAAAAAGGATTATTATTTTACCTATTCACGTGTCGGTTTATGTTTATATAGATAAACATAAATCGAAGCTTAAGAACTCAGTTCTGTTGCAAGGATAGCCTTGTTACTGACTTCTTAAGATGCTAAAATATAAGTCCAAAAGCTTTAGTCGGACGCGTGCTTTGAGAATTTTTGGCATTGTCCTCACGTCAAAGTTTATAACGAAACTAACAATTGCCTGTGACAAGGCGTGCGAATCCCTACTAATATTATAAATTCGAAAGTGTGTATGTATGTATGTACGTATGTATGTATGTATGTATGTTCCGTTTTCACGCTATAACGGCTGAACCGATTTTGTTGATATTTAATATAGACATATATTGGACCATGGAGACGGACATAGGCTACCATTAGTTGTAAAAATTAACCTGGGAGGGATTGTAGGGAGTGTCAAAGTTTGTAAGGCATAAATCTAACTGTTGGAAGTAAGAACACATACCTACTGCGCATGTCCCATCTGTCAGAACTGTCGCGTCATACATATTGTCATATAATAGTATCCGTACAATAAAAGAGATTTGTGTAACCCAGAATATAACGCGCGCGAAGCCGCGGGCAAAAGCTAGTGACGTATATTTCTTAGTTAAACTTTTCACTTTGTACTGGAGAAAACCCGGTGTGTTGTAAAAACAAGTTAGAGAGACATTAAAATACTTACAATGTGCGACTACTAGAAAAGACAAACACTTGCGAGGTCTTATCTAAAGGCACATTTAAAAAAGGATATATCTGAAAGCAAGTATCATGTTGTCTTTGTTTTGCCAGAAGAGTAAAAGAAGAGATATATTTGCAGAAAATCAGCATCATGCAAATCAAATTCAACAATGAATACCTACCAGACAAAGCCCAAGGAAAAATTGTTGTGCCTCGAAAGCACTACAAATTGCATCCACTCATCAATATTACTTTGAAAGACATTACTTCTATTAACGTTGAACTAGCTCAATAAACTTGACACATTATTTTTACATTATGTTCTTCCTACATATTAACAATATTTAGGAAGCTTGTTCTTTCAATGTGGCTATGAAAAGGAGACTGAGTCAATGCAGACGTCATGAGGTGTAACGTAGCCAGGCAAAGACCCTGTCAAAAGCTATTTACCAATAAAGACCGCACGTGTCAAAACCCGTTTAAAGAGCAGTCATATTCTAATCCAGCGTTTTATTCTATTAATTTGTAATCTATGCGTATAAAACGAAGCGATTCGCGCCGCTATTGGATTTAGTTACGTGTCATTATTAGTAGTCTTCATCTAACGGCTGGATGCGCGTGAGTGTGCCGGTTCGATCTCCAGAATAAAGCGTAGGCCACACCGGGAACTGAGCGAAACGAAGTCAGAGTCACTTAGCTCATTCATGTAGATATTTTCATTATACTTTCGAATTACACCGGGTACTAGGTATATATTTAGCTAAACTGTAGATGCTTGTGCTGGTTTGAGAGTTGACGAAACAGCCAGTGAAGAAGAATGCCGATAAAGTAGACAGACAGGGTAATGATATCTCTCCTGTATCACCATTCAGACATCGAGTATCGACACTCGAAGAAAGTAAAAAAAAAATGAAGTCCCGGCCAAGTTTAGCTGTCTTGGAATCCACAACGAATTAAGCTGAAGTATATTTATTGTAGGAATCAAATATTATCATCTACAAATAAATAATAATATAAACAGCTAGTACATGACCTTGTTACGTATGCACGTACCTGTCCCATCGTCCTCCACTCCAAGGAGGATTATAGTGTGTCAGCTTCCTCTGCCCCCCTTATTTCGTACAACAACACGAGCAAAGCTAAGTGACCTAGCACAGTTTCGCTCAGTCCCCGGTGTGGTCTGCACTAATCTGCTGTGTCTAGATTACACACGCACCGCACAGCGACGTGCCGCGACATCGAACAACGGGCACGAAGCGCCACACAGGTGTCCGCTTCTATAGATAAATGTTCATCTTCAGCGAGAAATGGACGCAATTGTCATTATGCTAATAAGTAAGCGCAAGGTAGGGCTGCCCCCCGCTAGGTGGACCGGCGACCTGAAAATGGTGATGGAGACGGACTGGATGCGGAAGGCTGAGGACTTCGTACTGTGGCGCGTTTTCGGAGACACCTCTGACCAGCAGTGGACTGCGATAGGCTGATTGATCGATTGAAATTAGATAACGCTTATAGATACCTAACCCGGTATGCGGTTGTATGGGATATTTTTTTTTTAATTTTTAATTATTACACTGGTGTAAGGGACGGTGTACCGAAAACTGATCCCAGTAATTCAGTACATTAGACTGAAACCTTTGGCGATCGAATTTTCCGAAAAGAATTTAAGAACTCGACAGTTTTCCAAAAAAATTGCGATGTAAATAGGAAAACGCAAACTCGCACTATTAGCTGTTACCCCCCTACAGCAGCGGATGGTAGCGGCAGTGCTTACGATGTACTGGTGCGCTTACTGTGCTGCGGCCGCGCGACGCGGCCGATGTCACGTCAGAGTAAACGCATCATGTACATGTTTAATTCTTAGAATTTTACAAAAATATTAATGCGGGTCGACTATAGTTATTATTTCATTACACTATATGGCAAGAAATGCAAAAGAACAATCGGAAAATTCATGAACTTTTTCCGGAAAATTCGACCGCCAATGGCCTCAGTATCATGTACTGAATCACTGGTATCGGCTTTCGGTACACCGTCCTTTACACCCCGTATACTGTGCAGTGTTGCAAATACTATATAATAATATCATTATTTATAAAGACAAAATGCCTTACATTTCTTACCATAATTCGACATGTGTTTAATTGTGATGGAGAGAATAATATTATAATTCCTCATCAATAATTATTTAATACCACTGAATTTCTAAATTTGATGCAAACATTGATACTACATAGTCTTCGCTGATTCTAGAATCCATGCACAATGCACATGACACAACAATTTGTAATTTTATTTTTTTATTTTATTTATTTTTTTAAAAAGACAACTCCCGCTTTAGGACTAAATCCTGTGTCGCGGGGGACTTTACAAACATACATCTAACGAGGACAATTAACACCCAGACTCGAAACAACAATTTATGGATCACACAAAGTGTTGTCTCGTGTGGGGATCGAACCCACAACACTCGGCCAGTGTCAAGCGGCGAGGCGGCCGCTTAAACCACTACGCCAACCGTGCAGTCAATACTTACATCATGCTTACATCTCTATTTTACAAATAGGTGGCAAAAAGGTATGTTATATAATAATATGAGATAGATATCACAGAACGCATTGTCCATAGTTTTATAGGATGCTAAGTATCGTAGTAATTAATAGAAGCATAAAGCGATAGACTCAACTTTCCTCATTCAGAACAGCTTTTGCCAACACAAATAAAAATATTGGATTTGTGTCATACTGTTTTGCTCCAATCATGCCATTAAATAACTATTCAATATTATATGGAGCAATATTTCGTGGTGTTAAGTGGATATTAAATTCGTAAGACATTTTGCATGTTTTCACCAGGATATTATAGGTGGTAATAAAATTCAAGCTTGTGGGACTGAGCATATTTAAAGCAACAAGAGAGGTTAAGCGTCTAGATAACATTTACCTATAAGATATAGGAGCAGGTTTAAAGAATAGGCGATTACTGAATCTTATACTAATATATAAAGCTGAAGAGTTTGTTTGTTTGAACGCGCTAATCTCAGGAACGACTGGTCGGTTTTGAAAAATTCTTTCAGTGTTGGATAGCCCATTTATCGAGGAAGGCTACAATTGACTACATCACGATATGAACCATGGGAGCGGAGCAGTAACCTTAAATAACGCGGGTGTAACCGCGGGCTCATCTAGTATAATATACTACGTAAAAATACTTTAATTAGAAGCCTAAAGCCGACTCGTCGTTCAGACTTCACATGTCTTTTGAGAACATTATGGAGAACTCGCGCAGACGTGCAGGTTTCCTCACGATGTTTTCCTTCGCCGTTTAGCAAGCTTTAATATAATAAGCAAATGAATTAGCACTTAACTTTGAAAAGTTAGTTATGCGCGCCTGTTGCCTGTTGTGTTTGTGTTTGATTAGATTAAATCAAATCTGAATTAAATTCTACGTCGAACACCTTGAACTATTCATACATTCAACATTAATGTCGCATAAAAACTAGCTGACTCTATGTTCTTCGAATTCTCACGTAGATTTAGTGTCATCGTATCGTCATTACACGATCTCATCATATCATCATTGCGAAATATATCCTTGTAAGATAAAAATACTTTAAAGTTCAAACGTTTGTATGTATTTTCCGTACTTAAAATGAATAAAGATGCTATACAAGATTGCTGCGTTGTCCGTACGCCTGTCCGTGCATCCATTCATCTATATCAGAAACACGCATTGGTATCAAAATATATTTTTATGGTGTCTAGATTACGATAGTTTATGTGGCACTTCTATAAGAATAACTTATACCTCCTCAATTGTAAAGATACAAAATTATAAGTGCTGTTCATAGAACTAAAATTCATGTTCACAGGGCAACGATGTTGTTTTGTGTAAAAGAAAAATTACTTTACTACGTTCACAACATAGACTAAAACAGGTTTCGCAGGTGATAAATTTTAGTTTTATTGATAGACTAATCTGATTATCGCCGACAAGTATTCTAATTAAAAATAGCTTTATTGGCTGTTCTAGGAACACGTGCTTGATTATATTATCTGAAGAAACTTTGCGGCCAGTGACTGAGCGTCTTTTCTATTCTTAAGTGAAGGCTTCGCAAAGATCGCAAGACTTTTACGTCCGAATAGAGGAAAAAGCTGTAATATATTATGGCGCATTACTGGTTTCAGAAAACTATTTAAAATTACTTACTATTTGTTCATTGAATGATTCCCCTTACAGCTTTTTCCGTAATAAATCTATGTAAATTAGTGCAGTAAAAAAAAATGCAGCTGCACAATAATCGAAATCAAATTTTCAGCCGAAGATCACAGTAGATCCTGTCATATATTATCCTTTAAATAACCGAACGTGTCTAACGGTAGCACATGTAATTAGGGAGTAAGAGTGGTAGTCTAATGACTGGCCACTACTGGCACTTACGTAATGGACCCAATAATGGACCATTATCCGAGCTGTGTTCAGCAACCGCTCATTACCAAACCCCAAGGGCGATCAAACGGTTAACATACACTAGAATTGCTTACACACTACCATAATCAATAAATGCGATGAACAGATTACAAGCTTACATTTAAAAGCAATAGAGGTAAATTATCATTTACATTTTATACCATTAATATTGAACTGAATCTGCGATATTCATAAACATTTATAAATAACAATTTACATGAAAATGTGGGCCTGCTGATATTGCTAAAGTAGTTAATATAGCAATATAAACGACAAATATATATTTTAAAGTAGGTACAATATTTTAAGAAAACTTTGAGTTATCGTCTTCTCAGTTTATACAAATAAATTAGCAGATTCAACGGTCGATTCTTTAGTCGAATATAAGTGCTTGTTCTGTAGCGCTCAAATTCTGATGCGGAGTTGAGCATCATCATCGCCTTAAACCGACCCCGGTACCAATGCTGTATCCTCTGGCAGGAATAGCGCCACCAGAGGTTCGCAGAGCTGTGGCAAGCGCCAGTGAAAGAACGAGAATGGAAAGAGACTCACGACACCCTTTGCACAACAACACCTTGGCAAAGGCTGAAAAGCCGCAATAGCTTTCTCAGGCGTGTCCTTCCATTCAATGAAGACCGAACACAGGCAAGGCGTAGACTGTGGCGGGATAGTGCTTCCCTAGCCACCCCATTCGTCCCGCTTGCTGAAAATCCTCCACCTGGACATGGGCTGCCTTGGCTGACCTGGAAGTCTTTAAATAGACTTAGGACACAGGTTGGCCGAAGCAAAGAAAACTTGCTCTGGTGGGGATTTATAGATAATTCCAATCTGGAGTGTAAGTGTGCTGCTGTTCCACAAACAATGGGACACTTACTATCTTTTCCTGCGTGCCCTTATACCTGCACTCTACAGGAACTTATGGACGCTACTGAAAATGCCATACTCGCAGCAAAGTTCTGGGCTGACACAATTTAGATTGCCATCGACACGCTAAGAAGAAGATCATCGTCCCAGCGTTATTAACGAGCTATTCAAGGCGCGGGGTAAACGATAAATATATAATTATGTATAATATATTATACGAAGATGTACTAATATGTAGTAATAATATGTATTAATTGAAATTATGTTTATATGTATATACTTTATATTGTTCATATATCTTAATTGATATCTATGTATATATATAGGAATCTGATGGGAGCGAATGAAGCAAGAGAGATATGTCAGGATCGTTGCAAATGGCGTTCCGTAGTCTCTGCCTACCCCTCCGGGAAACAGGCGTGAGTCTATGTATGTATGTATATCTATGTATGTATCTTATATATTTTTATAATATATATAATATTTATGTAAGTTAAAATAATTTTCTCTTCATTATATTATTTATATACCTAGCACCTATTTCTTTTCTCTCTGCACCACTCAAAGGTAGACTGCGAGATAATGCCCACGGCATTAAGTCCGCCTGTATACGCTCTGTACCTATTTTATATGGGTTTAAATAAATAAATTAATAAACAATTTAATACGCACATAACTCCGAAAAGTCACTGGCGTGCGGTTCGGGTTTGAACCGTATTCCCTCCGTGTGCTCTCTATTGCTATTAAGTAACACCAAAAGTTGACCAATGTCCGGGTACTTTCAGATACCTGATACATTCAAGAAAAATACAAATATCACCTCAGTCTTCCGTGACCACGGCTTCTGTAAAGATATCGAAACGTCGGATAGTAATAAATTATGTAGTTTCTAGATAATTCCGTTCAAATGTACTCTTATCCAAACCAATTTAGCGAGATAAAATCCATTAACTGTAGTTTAATTTCAATAGCCCAAAAGAGTCTCGAAAGTTTTATTTTTCCCGGGAATTTTGAGACTGGGCTGAGTCTTGAATTTTTTATCCATGGACTCGAAAATGAATCGAGGCTGAAAGCCATAATTGCCATCTTCACAGGGCTATAATATTGCTGCCTTAACCGGCGAGTAAGGCAATACCATCATTTTTGCGCTGGCGACAACGAAGAGAAAAGATAAGCATAATATACAGGTAACAGATATCCTTATACTAAGTTGTAAAGATTAATAAAGTACAATCACCAATATAATTATATGTAAGGTTATAAAAATATTGATTAGTGTTTAACCAGTAATAAATATTTTTCCCGCGCCCACAAATAAACTTAGTTTCAATTAAGTATACCTAATATAAAGAATGTATTATAATTTGACTGCAAGAGTCATATGAATTTTAGATTGCATTGAAATTCATAGAGATACATCATATACGATCAATTAAAATCGATGGTCACAGTTAGAATTGCTTAACATCTGCGTTATTTCAATTGTGTTATTTCAATGTTTTCATTCAGAGAGAGAGAGGCAACGCTACAAAATTTTAATGAAGTGTTGGTTTTTGTAATATCCACCTAAACCAGAAAGACGATGAAAGCTGTATCTATATTGCGCACAGATGAGTGTGCATACATTATTGTGATAATTGATTTAGAACGTTATTCGCAAGAAAAGAGTGTCTGTGATATACCGAGAGTGAAAAATGCTCTCCGGCTCTCCGCTGTGCTTCTTCATATCTGCCCTTACGGGAGTATTAAATAAATAATCGGGCAGCTTGCTTCAGTAAACTAGACCAACCAAACAAAGATTTAAAATACTTGCCACCTAATCGGTTTAAACTATTATAAATTTTGAATTGTCTCTAATGAGGTACCAACGTGTGTAATGGTCATATAATTTGTGTGGTTGAACGGAAATTGACGGTTAAGCCCGAAGTCGAAACAAGTAATGTTCGTAACAGTTTTAAAATATTTACACAATCAAATTATAATGTAAAAATGATAAACACCGAGACTTGTTATTATATTGAAAGGTCGTTAAACGCCCACTATGCTCGTCATTTTATTATACTATTTTTCTGCCACCATATTTGCACTTTTATTTCTAACGAATTTCGAACTGAAGTACGCTGAATGTTATTAGATTTTTAATGCCTAAGATTGCTGTTGTCAAATGATTTAATTGGACAAGAAGGCATTAAAATACTAGTGGAGTGTTTATCAGGCTACGCACAGCGTCTAATCCACGGCGCGCACCACCGACTTTTCCAAACACAGTGCAGTGTTCTCGAAAGTCATGTAAAGTCTACCAACCCACATTCGGTTAGCGAGATGGACTATGGCCTTATTATTCTCACAGTGAGAAGATGCCCATAACGAGCAATTTTGAAGATCAGCTGACGTCAATTTGTTCTTTATAAGATTTCTTTGTAAGGAAGAGTTCGAGCGACATGAAATAACTTGACATTGATATAAAATTCATAGTCAGTAACTGTTTCTGTTTAAATTAAATTATTTTATTGTAAAGAAAATATAAACGGCTCTTATGTTTTTTTATAACAAGCCGAGCTTAATATCACAATAAGGTACATATTTTGTTATTGGGCATTTTAGTGCCCAATAACGTGCAGAGATTCGTTTTTTATCTTTCTAAGTACCATTATGAAATTAATTTTTCAAAATCCAATAAAGTAGATAGAATAAAATGAAAATTGTTCAATAAAAAAGTGATTGCTTATTCCTTATTTAGTTATAAGTGTTACACAGTTACACAGGAATTCCGGGTTTGCAATAACAAATACATTATATGAAAAAAGAGGTTGCTTCAATGGCCAACAATATTCTTCGTAATTGCTAACTGTTCTTATGTATGCTGCTATTACTTCTTTGTGGTTTTTATTTATTGTTTTCGGCATACGATGGTCTCGGATTCGATACCTAGCTACCCCGGGCACACCCCTGACTTTTCGAAGTTATGTGTGTATTAAAAATGTTAATTATAGCTCGCCCCATATTTCATTGGGACCGAAACACAACTGGCGAAGTGTGGATATGTAATACACCTCTGCCTACCCCTTTGGGGATAAAAGCGTGAAGTTTTGTTATGTTAATTAAATAAGTAAGTGTTTATACCGGCTGAATCCATGTATCTTGACATGCGTGCCGTGTGTTCGAACCCGTGACCCTTCATAGCAGTCTGTAAGCTATCACCAGTATTTCATATCCGTCTACCAATTTATTTTCCCACGCATCCTAGGTACGGTTCCCATGAAATAACTTTTATGATGGTATATTAGTAATTAGTATGTTTTATATACCTATCTTGTATTGTCTGGCAAGACAAGCTACTCAAATATATTATTTCCTGTAATTATCGCTTATTATTAATTAAATATTTAGCCAGTGGATGAAGAGGTATAACGTCATAACACTATGAGCCTCTTCATACGCTGGCCAAATGTTTTATTTATTAATCTTATTGTAGATGCGTACCTTTCCAAATCGATTATTTTAAATTATCCTCGTTAGCATACATGCTTCATTACTTCAGACTTGTAACACAATAATCTTTCTCAAAAATCCAGTCATTGTTTTTAATTGATAATTATATCTAGTATTCAAAAGAAGTCAAACAAGCTTTCGATTTCAAAGACATAGAAACCAAAATACATCTATACTAATATAATAAAGCTGAAGAGTTTGTTTGTTTGGTTAAACGCGGTAATCTCAGGAGCTACTGGTTCAATTTGAATATTTTTTTTATAGGCTCACGCCTGTATTTCCCCGAAGAGGTAGGCAGAGGTGTAATATTACACCCACATTTCGCCATGAATTTTTAAGTCCCACGTAATAGGGGGCGAGCCTATTGCACCAGCACATCACCAAACTCCGTGCTGCTACTGAGAATTCGGACAAACCCAGTAACACTTTTGCCCGGGAATCGAACCCGGGACCTCCGATCAGCAGTCGCATACGCTATCCACTGGACCACGGAGGCAGTCTAAGTCTTGAATAATTATTGTCTTAAATAGCTCATTTATCGAGGAAGGCTATAGACTGATATAAAATCATCCAATGAGCCACGATTGCGGCACAATATACATAAATAACGCGGGTGTAACCACGAGCTGAGCTAGTATAAAATGAAGTCGTCAATGTTATTAAGTTTTTATAGGTGAATGTACTAAATAGTATGTAATTAATGATGTCTGCTTAGTGCTCGTGGGACTGATTGCTAACTAGATATTAGAGGAATATATTTTATAATTTGTTGATGAAATGAAATGACTTATTATTTTTGTGAGATCGGTAGTACACGAAATATTTTGATTTTATTTAAATTACGAGGTACCTACAATAAACAGGGATCATATGATTTTATATGCTTGGAGTTTATAACATTTTTTATATTAGATTGGGTATATCATAAATTGGTATCTAAAAGTTTACAATCTTCGTTTTTAGGGTTCCGTACCTAAAAGGTAAAAATCGGAACCCTATTACTAAGCCTCCGCTGTCTGTCCCTCTGTCTGTCTGTCACCAGGCTGATCTCATAACCCGTAATAGCTAGAAAGCTGAAATTTTCACTAATTATGTATTTTGGTTGCCGCTATAAGAACAAATCATCATCATCCTCTTAGCGTTATCCCAGTTTCAATCTAGGGTCCGCTTTCTAGTCTAACCGGATTTGGCTGAATATTAGCTTTTCCACGGAGCGACTGCCTGTCTGACCTCCGCAACCCGAAGGGATAGCGATATTCCATGGTTTAGACTAGTGTCAGTTAATTTAGAAGGTACTGACGCCCTGTAACGACTGTCAAAGATCTTCATGACAACCGGGACCGACGGCTTAACGTGCTCTCCGAGGCACGGGACAAGCGATAATTAACAATTCAATACGCACATAACTCCGAAAAGTCATTGGTGCGTGCCGTGGATTCGAACCCGATACCCTCTGCATGGCAGTCTATTGGTATATCCACTCGGCTATCGCTGCCTTGCGCTATAAGAACAAATACTAAAAATAAAAAAAATGAAAATATTAAGGGCCGGTCCCATACAAAAAACGTGTTTTTTTTTATTTTTTGCTCGAAATTACTAACTGTAACAGGTAGACGCTATTAATTTTCACAGAATATGTAGTTGTATATTACCTTTCAAAATAAATAATTAAATTAAAAAAAAGTAAATAATAAAGGGGGGCTCCCATACAACTAACGTCAATTTTAAGCAATTTGTTACTCGATCTTAATAAACAGGTAGAAACTTATAAAGTATTTAAGTATACATACAACGAACGTGATTTTCTTTTATAGATAATGGTACGGAACCCTTCGTGCGCGAGTCCGACTCGCACTTGCCCAATTTTTATTTATTTGTTGCCAGTGGCAGGTGATTCGGCGGCCAACTAGACGATCTTGTCTAGTTACTGCTACTCGTAGGCTTCGCAACTATCTGTAGTAGAGAGGCAAGCCAGCAAGCCTGCCGTGAAAGTAATGCTTTTTTAAGCCGCGTTTGGAGGAGGACATGTCTGTCCGTTTGGGTTTTATCACCGCAGTGAGGTTGATGAGAATATTGCCAGGAATAACGCATGAACTCTGCTATGAATGACCAGACATACATGTAGGTATGCATTGCATATATATTTTTGCTTCTTTTTTGACTTTTTTTATTTTTCTGACTTCATGTAGAGCAGAGCCATTGCTCCTAGTAACGGGACCCTTATTTTTTTTAAGATAACACAATAGTCTAAGAAAGTGTCATAAAAGTGGCACTATTACTTATTTATCTAACACTAGGTACTTTCTAAGTGTCAAAAGTCAACAGATAGCGTACAACATGTTCCAATTAAAGTGGTCAGAGTGGTCATAACTCCGGTAAGCACGTACGAAGTTACGGACACCTCGTTTGTGGCGAAGCAGCGAGCTACCGAATGTGGTATCACTTTGTTTATGCGACTGCCGCACTGTTTACGAATGATGTCTTGTTTTGAGCCGCACGCTACACGTAGAACGAAACCATTTTTCTCAACTTGTAGTGTTGCTGAGTTGTTTTACTTTTATGATAATGTAGTACTTAGGTATTATAAGAAGTAAATTAAGTGGGTACTATAATTATGTGCACAGTGGTCGGCATTCGGCCATAACCGTAAAAAGGTGTGATTGCCGTAGGTAGGTAATGAATGCTTAAAAATCAATGATCAGTTAATTGTATTAAAATTTTATTTACAGGTGTCAGTCCTCGTGAGCTAGAATTGTTGTTAAAAGTGTGCAATAATTCTTAGCGGATGGTTCGGATGGAGGCATTTGAGATTTGGCACAGTTAGGGATTTTGTGGAGGAGGAGTGATAAGAAGAAAGAAGTAGATAAGAGAAATAACATTTCTCTTATCTACTTCTTACATGCTTCTCTTCTAATGCCTTGCAGTTTCGATATATTGTAATTATCTCTTAGGATTTTTATCGCATTAAAAACAAAAAATATGTGATTTTTGACACACCTAGTTCATTCACATCTTGTATGTTTTATAGACAGTGGAAATACCTATTCTATGCATTCTCATACAATACAAAATAGGCAGCTGATTAATATTTTGTGAATATGGATAATAAATATTGACTCTATGTACCGGATTTGCAGTTACAATAATAGTTTTTAGTCGTTAAAGTCCTATGTGTATTTAACTAGTCGAGGCTAGAATTTTAACTGACATACACACACAAAAACCTATAAACAGTTAGAAATATTTCACAGGTAGCTTTACTGCTTATTAGTATTTACTAAAAGCTACATAAAGTATGCCCGTTTCACTTACGTTCAAATTAAACATGTCCATTTCACATTCGCGTTATTACGCCGCAATACAGACACACACTTCATAGACTTACACTGCTAAGCTCTCTAACAGCTCAGTATTCAGATATTGAGTAGACAACTAGGAATAACTTCTATATCGCAGAGGATTTTACAAGAATGTACACTCAGATTCCAGACAACGCTTTATGGAATACACAGGTATATGGTCTCGTGTGGGGATCGAAGCCACAGCACTCGATGTACAATCAAACAATTCGGCGCTGGAGCAGTTTGAACAAAAATCCCTTGGCTCGCTCATAGAGTCGAGGCACACTAGAAACTGGTTTTGTATACGAGTGTCAATGTGCGTGTAAAGTAGCACTAGAATCGACGATGTCTTGCTGAGCGATTCTCGCCCTAATGGTTGTCGAGCGGGAAGTTGTTCGACTGTACCTAATTCTAAACGACGAAGTGACCGTTAAATATCTAATATGCCACCCGTGCAGTCATACACTTTTAAACACATTTTTTGCCATTCATGATTGACCACACGCTTTACCATTTGCTGTACCGTCTACGTCGTCCAATTCAGTAGCAGTGACCATTAAAGAAATACCAGAGGTAAGTAACACGCACGAAGTCCCAGGAAAAGATGAAGTTAAACTTTCTTTGAATGCAACGCACGTATTTAAAGTATAGTTTATTGCCATTTAATGACAACATTTCGATTAATACATTTCACATACCTACTTTGTATGTTAATTCACATCATCAGCGTTTAACAGTCTACTGCTGGACTAGGCCTCTCCTTTGAAAGGAGGAATTGGCCTACTATAGATACCACGCTGGCCAAACGGGTTAGTATAGAGTTTGTATCCAGTTTTCCTTCTCTTACAGTGCTGTTCTCTGCATAATATGCTCCCTCTGTCGGCTCTTACGACACCCATGGGATGATATAGGTTGGTGACATGCCGTATTCTTAATCCGTCACCACACGGACCACATGTTAATTCACGGTGTAAGTAAATTTTATTGTTTCAGCAAGCTAGCCGACTTGTGCGGGTGTTTAAATTACTTACGCCAGGTGTATAGGTAATAAAGTAGATGCAAATTATCACACTCGATACAATCTCAAGACGGGTAGGCCGGTGATTTAGATGAAGTCATTAGCGGCTTTAATTGAGATTCATCGGTACAAGCCGAGAGAATGATGCGTCGGATTCTATTTTATTGTAAAAACATTGCGTTCTGTGTGAATGAAGATCACTTTATATGTAAGACATTGAGAATGTGAGTCAGCATTTGAGTGTTTATGACGATTGGACTCTCTCATTAATTTGATGCATATGAATTTGTTAGACGTCTATCGTTAGAACCCAATTTCCGTGAGTCATCTTTAGAATGGGTCTATTACCAAGATGACTGGCTTCTTCTAATTTTAAGACATTTTCTATTTGATGATTCTTGTAAATAGATAGATTTCGTATTTTGTTTTTAGCTGTCACAATCCTATCAGTTCTATTCAATAAAACCTTTCAATGTTTTTTTTGAAAATAATCATTTATTAATGAAGAGCTTATTAATATCTAACCCTCGACTGCACCAGTGTGGGAGTCACTCATTGCAAGAAAAATGTAGCTAAAATGTTGCCATAATAATTATCTTTACGTTACCACGTGAAGCAAGAACAAACGCACTGCCGCATTTACAATATCAGTAGGATTACCCAAAAAATCTTAAGATTTTCCAAAAAAAGAACAAAAGACAAACAAACGACACAATTCATAAAACATGACAACTATCTTAGTGTCGAAGAGAACTTTCATACTCCCTAGTGATACCTTGGGCCCAATTCTCCTAAATAAATACAGTTTCGTTATAATGTCAGTGTCATGCTTACGTCACAAAAATCGTATTCTTCTATAATTGAATGAAATCATAACGAGATCGTAAATTGAAATAAGTGTCAAAATATGTGTCAACGACGAACTGTTTATTGCAAATTATACGATAATGACTTTAGGTTATCAGAATACCGCTTCTGAGTCAATTCAAAATATAATATCAATGTCATATCAAAATACGAGAATTGGGCCCCATTGCATAGGTTAAGTATTGCCTGATAAAGTATCGCTAATCGATGTGTATTAATCCCCTTTAAAATATTTTTGATTGGTCTATGTAGGTAGAGCAATAGCATAGTTAGCTTTTACACTCATCGTCTTTCTCTTTAATTTCCACTATCATCCTTTTGTTCCTCCGTCCTCACATACGTCGATGTCGCGGTTGCTATCTAAGATCTTCACCTAAAATCCTGCTCCGCTGTTGAGGCTAACCAGCTAGGCCATATCATCAGACTTTACACAAAGCGACTGCCAATCTGTGCCTACCTGATAAATCCGATTGCACACCAGAACCAGTTAAAGCAAACACGATAATAAAGCTTAGTACACACGAAATCAGTAATCTGCACAGTAGTGCGTAGTGTAGCGTCATTAATTACGTGGATTGTATCTCGATAAGAGCGAGCTGTGCACATAAACAAGTTGATCGGTACACTCCTCATCAATCAGGCGTAATGGCGCGGGTACTGGGAGTAATGATGTACATACTTACGCCTCCCGTTTGACGGTATCGGGATTGTGATGAGGAGAATAACGCATTGTTGGATTTTTAATGTGCTGTGATTTATGAGTTTTATAAGGATTGTAATAAATTATTGAGTTATGTATCGATGAGCATGGTTAGAAAATGGATTATAAATGAACTAGATGAGCCCGCGTTTACACCCGCGTTATTTTAAGCTACTGCTCCGCTTCTGTCGCTCATAGCGTGATGTTGCCTTCCTCGATAAATGACCTATCTAACACTGAAATAATTTTTCAAATCGGACCAGTAGATCCCGAGATTAGCGTGTTCAACCAAACAATAAACAAACTCTTCCAAGCCACGAGGAGCCGAAAATCGGGCTCAGTGGCTTGTCATTGGTGAGACATAATTATTTTTTTCAGCAGTAGACTATGTCAGACTGATGATAATGATGTAGCCAAGATTACGACAATCAGCTATTCGCAGCCATTGCTTCTCCTTTTTTTTGGAGAACAGGCAAGTGAATATTTTGCGATTGCATAATATCTAATGAAACCGAATATAGAATCTGGAATTATAATATCATTGTCGTGCGTGGTATAGGCTAAATATGAGAAGCTACTATTTCACTCATAACAAATAAACTTCACACAAACATAAATCAAAGTGAACTCGGCACAAATATATGACAAACGAATTGAGATTTTATTCATTATCTTGAATAAAGGTATAGTCAATATGACAATTCATATCTACGGCACCATCAAATACAGTTTATGCGGTGTCTTCATTAATTATATTTATGAGAAAATGTCGCATTTAGTATGAGTTATAGAAGCGTGTGCCTAAAAACTTTAAATTACCCTGTGCGTGTCAGTTACTTCATCACGTAATCTAGTTTAGATTGAATGCAACTAGTGACGTGCTTGATAAATTACCGATTGAACCATTTTCATCGTTAACCATCTACGGTTTACAAACCGTCATTCCAGAAACTTCTTTGAATCCATTATCTATCAATGAAAAAGTCTGAAACGCCGCACGCGCGGGGGTAAAGAACTAACACAAACGTTTACTCTGAAATACGGTACTGTGTAAAGAAACGAAGCTTTCGGCGTAAAAACTTTGACGTTGAAATTGGCGGAACTTGATGCGAAAATCGGGGAACAGTTACCGGTAAACGCGGTAAAGTGACAGAGTTTTTACCGGTACAACACGGCAAGTGGCGGGCTTCTAACACAATAATGAATGCACTATTGTTTGAAGCATTCGCACATGCTCGGCTACTGGTAAGGTATTTGGGTTAAATGTATTTATAAATATTTCTCCCGCCACGTTGCAAAAGATATCAATGACATTGTTTTGAATGGAGTATTTTGGTATTGTTACTACATTGTTTAGGTTGACTGTATAGATGGGGTAATGCTCTCAGTTTTCATTCTTCTTTAGCGAGTTTGCGCTTACATGTCATTTGGTCGGTTGACCTTTTCCACTTTTATCATCTGGGACACTTTAGTTTATTTTCTCTATAGAATAATAGCTTGACTAATTATTCACGATAAGAAATTTTCTTGGAAAAGGTCATCTTTTGCTGGACATAAACTTGTGACTTTAGCCTTTTAAACCACCTCGATGTTTAACTAGATAAGCCACTCTAATACTTTCGATCCGACCAACAAAAAGGCGGCAAATAACTGCTTAGGGTTGAGCTACATCTGTCAGCACGGAATCGCATTTGTTCCGCCTGTGCTTGCGTGCTGCAGCACTCTATAGCGTGCGATCGTATTTGTGTGCTGCGGAATGCGAACGCACGCGTCAGCCTGCTATAGCGTGCTGAAGCATTCCGCCGCGTTCTTTTGACATTTGTTTTGGTCACAGTATAGTTTCAAGTTCGAAATGGATAGCACAGCTGAAGAGAGAGCAGTAGTAGGTAATAGCGTGCATTTTGCAAGAAATGTAATATAACATGAGTAAAAAGAAAAGAATTCGAAAAATCTATACGAATCGGCACCAGCACGCAGCAGCACACCGCCGCGCGCGCCAGCGTGCGTAAGCGCGCGTTCGCACGCGATCAGCGGCGAAAGGATGCTATAGCATGCTATAGCGCGCGTCAGCGTTCCGTCTTCTCTCAGCATGCTATCGCATTTTTCCGTGTTGCCGATCGCCTTTTCGATTCCGCGGCGTGCTGACGCGTTCCCTCTCTCTTTCTCGCTCTAGTAAATGACGGTCCTAAGTGACAGAAAAGAGTGACAGATAGAAGCATAGGAAAGTGCGATGCGGTGCTGATAGGTGTAGCTCAACCCTTAGGTTCATTGATAGACAGTGCTTCGGAAGCTAGATTATAGCGAAAGTATAAAAAAGTTAATAATAGCCATCGGCACATTTAACCTTTAACCTGGGCAGAAACTCACTCTTACAAGAATTTACTTTTTAATTATCGGACAAACGAAATATCAATTTTAATGACGACCTCTTTGACAGTTAAAGCGAACCCATCACACTGTGAGATCGATCTATTGTACTGAAGATGGGTAGGTATATTTATTGGACAATGATTTGGTTTAAGAACGGCATATTATTTTTGCTACGGGCGCTCAGGCTATCAGAAACAAATAAATAGGTACATTCTTGCTGTAACAAAGAAAGGTTAAAGACCTCTCATTTTAGCAAATCTGATTTACTTACCTACTAAGGCTAATTTTGCACCTCTGGGACTGACTTTAGTGTCATTGCAGATTAACTTTTCGTTAAAAAGAGAATCCAGCAAATCATAATATCATTTTATTTTCAATTGCCTGCTTCGAAGTTGGAGATATACCATGATTACCATGCACAGTGGCGATTTAAAGAATCCACCTCAGTTAACCTACTCCTGATAAACTGTCCCATTGGTAAAGATTTTTTCCAACACGAACGCTTAGTTATAATATTGCTTTATTGAAGAAATAAACAAGAATACAAGAATTTGTAACGCAAAGTAATAATATTTTGTAAACAATGTACTAATTACTGCCACTATGTATTTTGAGCAAACAATTCACATAATTAATAAATTAATTAAAATAAACTCAAGAATTGTTTAGTTACAGTAAGTGATTAATTAGGTTTAAAATCTAGTTTCTGACATACCTACTGTATTACAAATGCAGTCTATTTAATTTACCAAACCAGTACTACAGCTGTCAGTTTGGAACAGTGTCATATGCCGTTGTTGTTCCATTTGGACAATGGATTAACCTGTCTATTTGTAAGCAAACTGTTCAATCATGTATCACGAACATGTTTTTGCAGATTTGATTTTAAAAACTAGTAAGGTTTCTTTTAAGTAACATAGGTAAGAATTATAGATTTTCAAACAATTATATAAAGAGCAGATGACTGCTGAGCTAAAAAAATGTAAGGAAAATAACAAGACAATAACAAAAGGATATAAATCGATACTATTAAAAATAGTGTGCTTACCTATGTCATTCTACTTGTAGTGAGCGCACTAAGAAGTGTATTATACCTTTTGGTTATAGAAGTAGCGATGTTTCTAGGCATAAAACTGGACAACATTTCTTATAGACTGCCATTATATATCTTATTCCTAGGCTACCTATGATTAAAATCTTGTCTGTTTTTGTACAATTCTTGCGTTATGGACTGACAGACAACGCACAGCTTCAACTTCAAGGCGCAAAAGCTGCAATTTGAAATGTATGTTCCCTCGGGACCGTACGGGGGCAGAAAATGAAAATATCAATAATATCTCCATCCAAAGGTCGCCTGGTAGAAATAAAAATCGCTGTTAGCGATAAGGCCGCCCTTTTGTACTTTATATAATATGTAATTCCTTAACATTTTTATATAAGTGTACAACAAAGAATAAATATATAAAATGGATTTCTTGAAATTGCCGCCGGATCGACAAGAAACGGGTTAATATAATAAAAGTTGCGAGCTTAGCTATGGCTATTCTCTATTCGGTATACAAACATTTCGTATCACAGTGTTTTTTTATCGAATTCCTCCGAAACTGGCCAACGGATTTTCAAGATGTTTTTTGTTAGTATGTATATTTTAATTAGGTAATTTAGAGTTTGCCCATGCAGCTAGTATATACCTGAATATAGAACATAAAACAACAGAAATACAATTTATTTACAAAATAAACTGTGTCAAGATCATTAATCTCTATAATTCGCTATTGATATCCATAGATTTTACTTACTGACTGTGTTAGCGATCATGAAAGTGGTTATTTCATATATATGTCCGTTTCGAGAATGTTAATGTTATTTATCTCTGTAAGGAAAACTTTCGTTTGTCGGGTTATAAATGGTAATGCGTTGACTTATTGGTTGAGGCGCAACTTCTTCATTTGTAATCCACAGTTTCTACGGAGCTGCCTTGTAAGGACATCCGTGGTATAATAAGCTTGTTTCACGGAAGTCTGTTTTGTATAATGATATTATATTGTTTGTACCTCTTTATTGTTATATACAGGAAAGATCTGACTTTAATTATCAATGTTTTTTAATTGGGTCTCCATTGAAAGCAACTAAATAACTACAAATGAGAAACGATAGTATATTTTTGTGGGTCAACATCATCTGACTTTGCTTGTTTTGTCTTGTTCCTGAACCACAAAATAACTTATTATAATTAAAAATGTACTTGAGAAAATCTTTGTATATGATCACATTATTAGATGCAATAAATTATGTGGTTCATCACAACGTTCAAATAAAAACAAAGACATATCGGTACACACATATTGAAGTTTAACACTTTACCGCACGTCTGTTATATTTTATACTTGCTATAAATAATTTTATATGTATCTTATCATATTTGGATAATTATATATTATCCTAATATGTCTCTATATAACTCCATAATGTATACATATCTAGATTTGATATAAAAGTGTACCTGCTCTCTCTTTCACTAAAATTTTGACAGATTTATCATCGTAATAATACGAATAAACATATATTTATCTTCTAAGCTGCTCGTAAACACCTAAACCGACATTAAAAGTGTGAATATTGCGAAATCTCCTAAATATTATCAGCATGATCACGCAAAAAGCGCGCCAAACAAAATATATAAAAAACTCGAAAGATTTGACCTTGACCCCTGTGGTTCTCCGCCACAATCAGTGTTAGTCGTTGTCTGAGCCGCGGGTCATCGGAGACCGAGCTCCATTGTACCGCGCACATTATTGTCAATCCTTGTTGGGAAACTAATACAACTAAATCTTATTCCGATAGAAATTAGTACGTTCCAATTAGTGACACCATCTGTAACGGGTTTTTTGGGACGTGGGATGAAAAAAAATGATCACTTTAAAAAATCGTGTTATTTTACTCGGAAAAATTAAAATAAAATACATATGCCTGGTATTGTCTTATCTGTGCATATGCTTATAATTATGTTATTATTCGTTTGAGTGTTGTGTTATATTGCTTAGTAAGAATATAACGAACAGCAAGCAATATTTATTTACTAATACCCTTTACAAGTTCTGTCCTATTTGTAAACGAACAAACACAATTATCGGATTTACGTCAGTAGTTAATTTCTAATAAGCGCGAACCGCTGCGTCATCGGAACCATACGCTCAGAATTGACAAGAAACGTCAATTTTAATTAAGTAGTTCCGAATTTTTTACTCAACATTATTCTATTTATTAGTCTTCCAAACAGTTTCGTGGTTTTCGTTGTTCTATGAAAACATAATGTTGAATTAATAAAGGAAAAATAACGGTCATAATGCCCATTCGAGTTCATTCGGTTGTGCTCTTTTGATGAGTACGGTGAAATAAAAAATCGTCTCACAAGTCTGGGAACGAGGACTAGACGAGGTAGCACCTTCACAAATGTACGATAATTCAATCTAACGACCGACACCGATCGTCGTCACAAAGACGTGTAATTTCTTTTAATCATTAATAGAGAGATAGAAGCACAGCTTGTTATAAACATTGCTTGTATTGCTATATATGGTGGTGCAATTTCTACTTTATGATTTCTACACGATTGTGTTTCCACAATAAATATTTGTTTGCGAGACCAATCAGCGACCGATGCGCCGTAGAGTGAATGTCTAGAACTTTAACATGAAGTGGAACTATAAAATACACTATAAATACATACTCATCGCTGCATTCTCATCTCATGCCGTAAAAAGGCGAGCAATGCAAACACGTATCTGAGAAAGTATTCTCGTTTCCAAGAGTTTTAAACATTAGCACGTGGCCACGTTAGCGTGTATCATGTATTGCATGGTGTGGAGAAAGCCGCAACAGTTTTATATTGCAATCATAGGTAATGCAGACGGCATATGGTCTTCAGGCAATCGTATGTGAGCGAACGGCGCTTTTATTTGCAATTTGCCGCAATCTCGTCTGTCACACGAGTGGTACGGGCGCAGGCTTGATCGCCGATCGACCAGTAATTGCGTCCGACGAGGCGCTTTGCACAGCCTTCGTGAGTAATCACAAACATGCCACACTCCGATACTTGATGGACAATTGATAGATTTTCTATCAATTGTCATTTTGATAGATTTTTTCTTTCACACAATTGTTGCCCATTTACGTTTAATTGATTTTGTATGTGAATATGGTATCTGAAGTGCAGTATCGATAACATTTTATGTGAAGAAAGCCATCATTGCTCAGATAAAAATGAATGCTTCTGTGAACAGAGATATGTCTTAATCAAAACTACTATAAAAATGTTAATGTTAGTAAGTAATATCTTTGTCAGTATTATTTGCTGTCATCTGAAGTCAATTGGCTACGCGTAAGTAAGAGCTAAGTACCTATGTAATATAATTATACAGTGTCAGTTTTTGCCAACGTGTGACAAGATCGCTTAAGGTGTTCACAAAACCTTAATAAGTAGGTGGATGTATCTGTTTAAGTAATCATGTAACTTGTTCACTAGAACTTCTGACAATGTGCATGGGCGCCGCTAGCAAGAAAATGTCATTAATCAACTCACTCGAGAATCTTCATATTATGAATCTTTAATCAAAAACCACGGCAAAAACTTTACTTACGGATAAACACCAATATAACAGCTTAAGGTGCAAGAACCCTGTACACTTTGATTTATCATTCTCGTTAATCAAATGGTAATCAAAGATCCATTACTGTGATTTCATTATTAGAGAACAATTATAACAGGAAAGTTGGTCACCGTACCTTATGAAATGACTTCTGACCTCCATAGCTTTTAAATGACCCAGGTGGCTCTGAGTTTTAAAAAGTTGCTGAATCACTGCTGGTCGACAAAAGTATGCAACTATTGTGATTCATAAAAAGTGTCAGCGTATTCTGGTGATGACAATCATCTGATACAATACGTCCTAACCTTTAACAAATATTTATCAGCATCGAATCACTGGCTTGTTTGTGAAATAGATATCGTACAAGCTAGTGAGTTGCAAAATTGGAAGCTTTTGGTGAGGGTCGTAGATCCTAAGTAATATCATCGTGTTGATGAAATCATCCTCGTAAAGAAGGTTTTATTTTCATCGTGACCTCTCAGCGTGTATGTATTTTAGTACCAAAAATAAATATTTTTGATTAGTCTTTGATGGTCTGTTTTTTGTGGATGATAACAGGTACCGTTTGCCGCCAAACAGAAGCAAATACTTACAACTAAAGCATTTTACCGATTAATAAAAATATACCTTATTAATTATTGAAAGCTCAACCAAATTTAATGTAGGCATAATCTAATGTTTTTTTGTGAAAGAGCAAACAAAATGTAATAATAACTGAAATATAGGTAGGTAAGAAATTAAATCAGGCATCCATAATAGTTGATAAATACTTGAACAAGGTTCATCACCAGTAGTCATTTCCTTTCCCGCGTATTGTGGTATAGTGACGGGGTTGCATGTTACTCAATTATTGTCTACGGCAGATGGTGGACGTAAAAAGCCGCATGCCGCAGTAAGGCGTACGCCGATGCGTCATTCGCGTTCCACCGACCACATCAAGTGCGCATTAGCTGCAAAAACGTGCGCGTTTTTCAAACGCATTACTGCGTTAGTGCAACTGTTACAACATAATCATTATGTTATCTATAACAGTGAAATATTGCCATTATGTTGATAGAACATAATGGGAAGGTAATAAGGCGATGATATTAACAAACTGTTACATATATAAAATTTGGATGGGATTTCGGGTTTGGTCGTTAGAGTCGCATTGCAGTACGCCCCTTGTCGCTTTTACCCTTTACCCACAATTAACATTGCTATAGAGTTTTGATTTGTTTGCATCATCATCATCATCATTTCAGCCTAGAGACGTCCACTGCTGGACATAGGCCTCCCTCAAGGTTCTCCACACAGACCGATTTTGAGCCGACCGCATCCAACCGAGGACGACACAGCAGGGGTAGGTCTCCCGCAAGGTGGACCGACGATCTGGTTAAGATCGCGGGAAGCGGTCGGATGCGGGCTTCTTAAAATCGGTCTATGTTTGTATATAATAATAAAATACCGACATAAAATTAATTGCCTTTGTTTTTATAAGTCCATGAGAAGGTGGCAAGTTATAGCGTTATCCTCACGCTGCTTAAGCACATACCGAAAAAGCACGCTACACTACATCTCTTACATGCCAAAATCGTTTATTTATTACTGGAACACTAAAAATATCAGTTCCCTTGGCACAATCAAATGCATACGAAGCAAAACCAATATCCAGTAAGAATTTAAACCAGGAACGCGACCGCTGATTGCCGGCGCGCGTCATGGAAGACATGTATGACATCGATCGCGTGCGCATTGCGTATCTCGCCAAGTGTAATGTGCGCTATTTGTGGTTGTACGTCTTACGTCCATGCCTTTGTAACGTAATGGTCAGCACTGTACTTAATGGAGGATGTACGTTAGACGCTCTGTTTATAGAAAAAGCTTTGAAAGAATGCGGCGAGTAATTTTTCACGATTGCCGTTTTTTGTTATCGCTCTGGTTATGGTAGCGCTAGTGTCTGCGGTGAAGTTCTGAAGAACTTAAAATAGGTGAACTACTTGGTTCATCGATAAAAATGTGTCCGTTACGGGATGAACTTTTAGAGAAATTTTACCTACTACATTGACATTTCGACTTATTAAATTGAGGGTACCTATATTAAAGTCAACTTAGCTTTGACCGGCGATATTATGTGTTTGGCATTAAGCCGTATGTTATTGTTTCAACATAGGACAATACTTTATGTGACCCATAAATTATAGTTGTTTCTATTCTGGATGAAGCTTCTGTCCGTCATTGGAACGTCTGTAAGTTCCCCGATACAAGGGTTATTCCGAGAGCGGGAGAAGTCCAGAAGCCAAGATTTTTTTACTAATCTGTACCTAAATGTATAAAATCCTTGCGTTACTGACTGACTGACAGACAAATTGGGCGCAAGAAGCTGAAATTTGGCAAGTATATTCCTTGGGGACCATAGGGGTGCACTAAGAAGGGATTTTCCGAAATTCCCACGGGATCGGGCAAAACGGGTAAATTAATAAAATGTGCAGGCGTAGCCGCGGGCTTCTTGTTGTTTCCAGTTGTTTACTGCCTTACAGAAGAAAGCAGTAAAGAAATTCAAAAGCAGAATTTCAAACCGATGTTGTTTCTAAATTAATCTAAATTAAAGTCATGACGCGTGCCATTATAAGTATTGACTTAAAATCACTCAATCACTGCTACTACCTACGCACGTTAGTTTTTTATTTCGCTATTTTTAACTTAAAAAAGTACAAACACTCTAGCAAAGTTACGTATTTATGACTCGGATTAGAGCTAAACAAATAAGATGTGAAGTGACACTTGTTCGGTATCCGGGAATGTTCGATATCGAATATCACAACCGTCACAACGACGAAGTTAATATTGACATAAATCTTCACAATTTTGTGTGTATTCCATTTCACGCCTTCATTCTTATTAAACTGCAGCGCTAATTTACTTAACTATTGAACCGGATCAAATACTAGACGAATAAACAGACTACAATTCTGCATGACTACAAAAATCGTGGTATTTTTTTTTAATTTGTGTTACTTTATATGACTTTATTTAAAGAGAGTATGGAACACAATATGGTGGGCCGTTAAGGAAGCTACTGAAGGTCACTATGACATTGGTAATTAATGAGAAATTGCCACTAGCTATTGGCGATGTAAAGATTATCTGCGCGCCTCTAGCGGCGAAATTTGAAAGTTTTCGAGGTACGACACTTTTGACAGCTACAATACAACTTTGTTTCGAGGTTATGGTGGTAGTTGTATTGAGAGCTGTCAAAAATGTCAAAAGTAGTATTGAAACGTGTAAGATAGCGATGGGCGATGTCGAGATGTTTGTCCAGTCGAAACAATCGCAGTCGTTAAAAAATTTCATCGAGTCGCCGATTGTCTCGGATTGTCATCAAACAATCGAGATGTTTTTCGATTGTTCCGAGTCAACATTATCTATGCCGGTGGCGATGATCCTAGCCGTATTTTATTGATTGATTGAATCAGTACTAACTACTAAGGAAAAAAAGTCCATCAAAATAAAGAGAACTTTACATACCTATACTTCACAATATTATATTGTACCAAGAACCAAGTATACAATATATTGTGATTATTGTGAATAATTAAGAGAAATTTAATAAATACTTAAAAGACTGATTGACATCGATTTGAGTTTGTATTATTTAACTCCCACTAACCAACACCATATTAATATCGCATTAAAACTATATAACTCCATTGATATTTACGAGTCAGAGTCGAAAGTTAGCGAGTCAAACGTCAAAGTCAAACTTGCGACGATTTCAGTCGATGTGATTGCTGTTTACGATTGTGGCCGAGTTTATCCTTTCAAACATCGCATGATTCGCAGCAGTACCCTAGCGTATACGTGACGCCGCGAGTTGACTCGAAACCATCGACTGGGCGAGGGAAAACAATCGCGTGTCATCGAGATGTTTGAACAATCGAAACAATCGACTTGAACATCTCGTCATCGCCCATCGCTAGTGTAAGAGTCTTATATGGACGACTTCTAAATTTCGCCGGTAGAGTCGCTAGTTAGAATCTTAGCATCGCCAATAAGTTTTCATTGAAGGTTTAAATCTTTGATTAGTTTTCGGTCTGGTCTTTCAGTGGCAGTTTGGATATAGTCAACTTATTACCTAACAATAAATCTGGAGAAATAAGATTATTTCGGATTGTATAATTTATCACAGAAACACCATAATCGTGTCTACGTAAAGTTGAGCCTATGACAAGTACAATAAATCTCTTCCTATAAGTACTTTGAAGTGTCTCGACGCCAGATTTGTTACCGGTATATAACAGTGCTCATACGCCTATGTGCCTGGTCTAGTGAAGAGTCAGCAAATGCAAAATGTACTACGTAGGCATGTATAAAATATCACCAGTTCGGTTAACTGTATTCACATTCATGGGGTAAGCAGCTTTTGTTTACCTGTCTTCGGAAAATACGATTGTTTGTACCGTACGCTGAAGACGTGGAGCTTAAACAATTAACGATAAAATGAAGATTTTATGAATGAATACAGCTGAAGTATGTTACGGCGTTAGGGTTGAGATCCATGCTTTTGCGTAGCTATTGACTTTCTGAAAGTTTTCTTGCGTTTTACGTTGTACGCCCTACGGAATCATTCCTACTTTACAAAAAGAAAAGCTTTAATAGCCTGCCCTGCAGTAGTGACGAATTGGTACAGAAGACATTATTTCTTCTGTATAACCGAAATACTTCTGTAACGCCAAGTGGTAGCGCTAATAGCGAGACTTGGCTTGACGTTCGTAACAGATCGGCAAAGTTATGCAACGCTTGCACAGATCACCACTTGGATGGGTGACCGTGTGTGGCATTTACATCTGAGCGCTACCGTGCTTCGGAGGGCATGTAACGCTGTCGGTCCCGGTTCTTGTCTAAGGATAAGGATCGTTAGGCTATGTCGGAGGCCTTCGGGCGGTCTGAAAACTCCGACACCAGAGTTTGCCACACACTCACACGAAAAACAAACAAACAACGCCAAATTAACACAGCCACTTACGTGAACGACACGACTGTTAAGTTCAAGCGAAAAGCTGAACTAGAGAACATCTCCACTACTATTGGCACATGACATTCTACCCATTTTGCCTCTGTATAGTTAAGCCAATCACCACTAGTTGGCCTGTCATCGAGGTCAGTAAAAATATTAATCGCTTCTACTCATACTTAATTTCCATCACAGAAAATGATCCTTTTGTTTGAACCGTTTTAACAACCGTTCTTTAATACTAGCGGTAAGTGAGAACGAAGCTTATATGAGTCTCATCTTGGCTATATGTAAAATAAACAATCTATTATCATGAACAGTTAATAATCAAACGCTAATCATATTTCCCGTAAAAATATGATTGAAGATGCGCATAGATTAAACTTTTATAGTCATAAAATCATCAATATCTAATAGAAGAAAATTTTCTTTATAGTAACAGAAAAAGCTAAAGAATGATGAAAAATGCTGCTATTTTTAAATTGATAAGTTCATTAATCTTGAGAATAAAAAAATACATTTAAGGATGCCAGTAGATAACTTGAAATGTAAAATTTATATGATTAAATATGATTACATGTATAAAATGATCATAAAGTAAAAATAATGCTTCATTATTTTTCTTGGAATCGAGAAATTTAATTATATGATTACGATAATGGATAGGATTAAAAAAGATAGTAACACAAAGTCAACGCCCATTTTTAGGGTTCCGTACCTCGAAAGGAAAAAACGGAACCCTTATAGGATCACTTTGTTGTCCGTCCGTCTGTCAAGACCCTTTTTTTCAGGAATGCGTGGAGGTATCAAACTGAAATTTATACTAAATACTCGAATCTACGGTTCCACAGAGCTGTAAAAAAATCAAACTTCTAATCCAACGCAATCAAAAGATACAGCCGTATATCTTGCAAATTGCAGCATATTTTCAAACTCGCATTGGAATCAAAACCTACAGGGTTCTTCCCGTGAACTCAGAATCTTGAAATTTCGTACGAAGCAACGTCTTATATCACTTATAAAGGGAAAATTGCGAAAACCGTAAATTTTTTGTTACAGCATATAAAAAATATTTTTAATAAATTTAAAGTTACTACCCCTTTCTCTTGAACGCGTGGAGGTATTGAATTGAAATTCATATCAAATACTCAGGTATATAGCACCGTTAGGCTGCAATAAAATCAAGCTTCTATGTCAACGCAATCAAAAGAAAGAGCAATATAAGCATATTTTCAAACTCGCGCCTACTCGCAAGTAAATCAAAACCTACAGGGTACTTTCCGTGAGCTCAGAATCTTGAAATTTGGCACGAAGCAACGCCTTGTAGCACATATAAAGGAAAAATTGCGAAAACCATAATTTTTTAGTTACATCATATAAGAAAATATTTTTCATAAATTTAAAGTTACTAACCCTTTCTCTTGAACGCGTGGAGGTAGGTATTAAATTGAAATTCATATCAAATACTCAAGTATATAACACCGTTAGGCTGCAACAAAATCAAACTTCTATGTCAACGCAATCAAAAGAAAGAGCAATATAAGCATATTTTCAAACACGCGCCTACTCGCAAGTGAATAAAAACCTACAGGGTACTTCCTGTGAATCCAGAATCTTGAAATTTGGTACGAAGTAACGTCTTATATCACATATGAAGGAAAAATTGCGAAAACCATAAATTTTTAGTTACATCATATAAGAAAAATATTTTTAATAAATTTAAAGTTACTACCCCTTTCTCTTGAACGCGTGGAGGTATTAAATTGAAATTCATATCAAATATTCAAGTATATAACACCGTTAGGCTGCAACAAAATCAAACTTCTATGTCAACGCAATCAAAAGAAAGAGTAATATATGCATATTTTCAAACTCGCGACTACTCGCAAGGTAATCAAAACCACAGGGTACTTCCCGTGAACTCAAAATCTTGAAATTTGGTACGAAGCAACGTCTTATAGCCCAGATAAAGGATGCGGAAGGCTGAGGACCGTGTGCTGTGGTGCGTGTTGGAAGACGCCTATGTCCAGCAGTGGACTGCGATAGGCTGATTGAGATTGGGATTTCAAATAATTACATAGCCTTCAAACCTTTTTGCTAATTATTCTGTACTTTATAAGTATTTTTGTAACAGATTTCTAATAGTCACTAAAAACTTAGTAAATCAATAAATTTTATAAAAAATCTTACCATCATTCATCAGCAGACTTTTGCAAGGCTGCTGCAAGGCTGGTATAGGTATTTAAGTTATATTATAAAATAAGCGATATATGTTAATATAAAATAAAGGATTACTGATTACAAACGACAAAGACCCCTTTTTCTTTAATTTATGCTCCTCCAGCTTTCCATACTGTAATGTTATGGATTTCATTTGGCAATAAAAATACCGTAACTATAACTGGTGAACTTTTACTTATATACCTACAGGTTTGTACGGAACCCTCGGTGCGCGAGTCCGACTCGCACTTGACCGGTTTTTTTTTTACACCTACGCGTAGTATGAAAAGCTAAATTCCATATTTGAAAGCTTTTGTAGCATTATAACTGTCAAAACAGTATTACTTATTTGTTACTTATCGCGAAGTTTTCACTTTTGGTCAGTTTTTTTTATGGTAATCGGCGGCAAACGAGCAGACGGATCGCCTGATGGTAAGCAATTACCGCCGTCCATGGACACAAGCAACACCGCAGGACTCACAAGTGCGTTGCCGCCCCTTTAGGTTGGGAAAAGGGATAGGATGAGGAGTGGGGTGAGGGAGAAGGAATAGGGGATAGGGCCTCCGGCACTCTCTATTTTCTACTCAGTTTAAAATGAAGCTTAGCGAGCTTGTCAAAGATTACCGCGATTTATTTACTTCTTAATTTCTCTTTGTGCTTACGAAGCGCGCTTACAACAACAGCCGCTATATTGTAAAGTCTAAACATTGGCGTGTAAAACTACAAAGTCTGTCCGTCCTTTGATTAGAGCAGGATTTATTACATCGTTATATAGTACGGTAGGTAGTTTATTTATTATCATAACTGTACATGAAGCGAATCATAAATTACGGTGAACCTATCGACAGGCAACATTGTCACAAATGATTTTACGATATTCATCGGTAGAGTATTCGTGTTTTATAGAGTTATAAAGCTTGCCTAGCCATGCAGCTGCTGACCTCTTTGCAACGATATAGCAAATTTTATATCAGTTGTTAAGGGCCAGGCTTGATGAAGCGGGTCGATGATGGCTAGTTCCTTATAGACACGAAACTAATCTTTGTGAGAACTCTACATAAAACCTTATACCAACCCGTTTGATCAGCGTGGTATACAGGGTGTTGACTTGCATTTGCTAAATATTTTAAAGGGGGAAAAACAATTTTAACTGAATACAAATACATGAAAAAATAAGCCACTAAAAGTTAAAAAAATATATTTTCCGCTGCTCAGCTGATCACCATTGCAGGTGCTTAACACACACAAGCACACGTACCTACAGTGACTGCGAGATTCAGTCATTTAATGAAAATAGTGTATAATTTTAGATTAATAAGTATACTGTCTATGTTGTATTATTAAAATATTTTGCAAATGCATATCAACAACCTGTATTAGGCTAAAGGGTATTATAGACTCTGAATGTTATTGTTTCTCACATTAGGAGAAGCCTGCGTCCAGCAGTCGACTGCGGAAGGATGTACGATAATAATGACGCTGTAAGTACTACCTACTTGTGTACATACATACATACATAGACTCACGCCTGTTTCCCGGAGGGGTAGGCAGAGACTACGGGACGCCATTTGCAACGATCCTGACATATCTCTCTTGCTTCATTCACTGCCATCAAATTTCTCATGCATGCTCTTCGGTTAAGGGTACTTCTAACCTGTCCTTTTTTGTAGAATAGGGTTGTTTCCAACTAGTCAAATCAAGCACTTTTAATGAAATGTCAAAAACGACCTTTGCCAAGGGTTTTGTATGAAATATGACGTAGTGACGTCATAGTGTTTTGCTGTCAAGTAGAATACTTATTATCAACAAATTGACGATAAAAAATGTTAAATAAAGTTTTAACATTAATTGATGAGTGAAACTACTATTATTTTGACATGTTTCACTAGATAAAATTACTTGTATAATTTATTTCACTTGCAGGAAACTTCCCTATCGTATTAACTTAATTAGCATATTGGCAGTCTATATGTCTGTATATATATCAATAGGAAGTGGTAATAAAAACTTTAGAATTACATATAGTTAAAAAACCTCACCAAAAGCCAGAGTCTATTTTGTTGCGAATTGTTTCGAAAAAGTTGCTCAAGAAGAATGAAAACTTATTTATTCTGTGCGAAAGAATTATCAACACTTAAACTGTAATAAGTTATGTATTCATTTTCTTTGCAATATATTGCGATCCCTTTATTTGTTATTAGTTGAAGAAAGCTAAATATAAATCATAAAGTTATAATTTATTGGTAAATTATAATGGCAGCCATATTTTTGTAAAAAATATCAATGGCTTAATGTTGATGTATTTGATCTCACGGTACGCACTTCTGTCTTTTTTGTATTATTTATGTGCTTATTAATTGGTAATTATCACCTGTTTTAACGAGGTAGAAAACCGCTGTGGGAAAATTGCGTGTGTGAGTTATGATCATCAAGTTCTCAAAGACGTTTACACACCTAATAAAATTGTGCCGTATTCAATTTAGGACTTGGTGGAAAATATCGGTAGAGCATGTTCCATCTTTATCCTACCCATTAAAAGACCCGTTGCATACATACATAGTCTCACGCCTATAACCCCGAAGAGGTAGGCAGAGGTGTATTTCTACACCCACTTTTCGCCAGATATACTTTAGTCCCACGTAATAAGGGGCGAGCCTATTGCCGTACCGGGCACATTTCCAGGCTCCGTGCTGCTACTGAGAATTTCGTGACAGAAAAACCCAATAACACTGCCCGACCCAGGAATCGAACCCGGGACCTCCCGACCCCACGCGCACATTTATGCCGCGAGACCAACGAGGCAGTCGTATAGGGTTTGATGTCGAGTTTTCCGTCTCTACGCAAAGATGGTATTTGCATCGTGTTATCCCTTAGTCGCCTCGTACGACACCCACGGGAAGATAAGACCCGTTGCAAAAAAGACTTAAAGTTATATTTTAAATTTTAATGAACGTGGTTGTCCTTCTGCTGTATAAATGTTTAATGGGTGTTTGATCATTAGGCATTTCTTATGTTATAAAGGGGCTACTTCATATAAAGAAAACCATTTTCCAAATAATTTACTGTTTAAAGCTTACAGGGAAAGTGTACTCCAAATTAATATGCCTTTAAAACAAACCTCGTTATTCTATGTATTTAATTATTGTAACTTTAAGTCGTAATGCCTACTTGTATGCCGCAGAGCTTTAAGTTTTAATTTTGGTTGTATTTGTAGAAGTAAAAAATAATAGTATAGCATGCGTCCGTTTCAGTAACTGTGTGTGGATGAATGAAGCATCGATATTCTAAAATAGCGGCACTGCGACGTAGAAAGAAGTCACTGTAACCTTATTTACACACACTAAATTACCGCTCCGTAGTGCTTAAACTACAGAATCTTATAGATTTTTGCTTTTTCGTTTGTACCTTACATCCATAATCTTCTACATTGAATTGTTTATTTCAGTCACTCAGAGATCAAATAATTATGGGTTAAGCCAATGGTTACTCTATTTTGTCGGAAACCAGTTTGGGCAATATTTTTGAAATCTTCACATGTCAGCAGTATAGGCTTCTAGAGCGATATCCCTAGAGCATAGTACTATGCCTAGAGTGTCTAACTGTAGGTACATAATATACTTTTATCCTATTACGTAGGACTTAAACCTGGCGAAAATCGTTTAGAATTTATATCTTGCCTTTAAATGTAGTTATAACTGTATAATCAGGTTTTACAGATAAATTAGAGATATATATCTACTACATATGCTTTTGCCTAATACAAGCGGATACAGATTTCACATTTAACCAAGAAAATACATAAGCAAAAGAAAATCTGCAGTAAATCAGTAGGCGGCGTAGTTTAAAGAAAAGCCGCCGGCTCGTTTGTGTGCAAAGTACACTTGTTCGGACAGTGTACATGTCAACAATACCAGTGCAACTTGGCCTGTCTTTCTACGAGAAATCTTTACAGCAGAGTTCAGCTTATGTTGGACCTTATGGCTTGTATTTACTGTCTAAATCCCTAGTATAAGTTGGTCTGTCTCTGTACGAGAAGCATTTACAGTGAGAGCTCATTTCTGTTGGTTATTAATGTCTTGTTTCATTGCTAGATACGGGACGCGTCGTCTTTGACTTGCCCCCTGCGGCGCGCTCACAAGGTGCTCAGTTACACCACTTTGTATGTACTAACCGACTGCAACTACCAATTGGCATATTGTAAACATGTTCAATTGTCCTATTCTGCTAATATGCATGACTAATGTAATTGCGAAAGTTGTTTATATGACTTTATTTTCGGTTATATGAGGAGTAAAAATGTATTTTAACACTGATTAAGGAGCTTTTAAAGCTCTGGTTGTCTAGACTACACATATTGCAGCAGTTGGAAAGTCCAATTACTAATTGAATAAAAACGAGCAAGTTAAAGAAGATAGATGGATGATTGCAAAATCTGCGGATTAAGCTAAACGACATAGGCCTCTTATTATGAGAAGGGTTACGGCGTAGTTTACCTCGCTGGCCTAGTGCGGGTTTGCAGACTTTACATGTCTTTTGAAGACATTATGGAGAACTTACAGTCATGACAGAGAAGCAGCGATAGCCGAGTGCTGAGAACGACAGACTGCTACGCAGAGGGTCTCGGGTTCGAATCCACGGCACGCACCAATAACTTTTTGAAGTGCGAATAAAATTGTTAATTATCGCTTGCTTATCGGTGAAGGAAAACATCGTGAGGAAACATGCATGTCTGAGAGTTCTCTATGATGTTGTCGAAAGACATTTGTAGTCTGCCAACCCGCACTTGGCCAGCGTAGTGGACTATGGCCTTACCCTTCAGTGAGAAGAGGCCCGTGCCCAGCAGTGGGACAGTTTATATACAGGGCTGATGATGATGAAGCGAGAACTAGCCATTTATTACACACCTAATTTCAGAAAGCCAGTGCTGCGCTTTGATGATCTTTGTATGATAGTCTGTTGGCATTAGGGAATGCAAATCTCGCGAGATTTGGGCCCAAGTGAGTTCTGAGTTATGAAGCCAATCTCGCGAGATCTCGCCAATTTCGAGTTCTCGCGAGATTGGCACTTTTGTATGTTTTGTTTTTGTAAATAATCGCAATATTTGAATAAATTAGGACAAATATAATAACAATTTTAAGTATTATAAGATAAACATTATTTTTCATGATTTTTTCATTAGACTTGTATGCTTAAAACATTGTTTGACGTAAATAAACTTTTACGGACGGATCTGTCAAATAAGAAATGAAAGAAACAACCAGTCTTCGCTTCTAATATCAAAAAAGAATCTTTTAGTAATAAAACTTTCTTTTATAATAAAAAAACCAACGAGAGGTCAAAAAAAAACTTACTTATCAATCTTATCATCTATGTTACTAAACTGAGGTATAATTATCAATTAGGTAATTAAAACTATATCTACTCAGTAGACCTTTTAGATATTACAGATTAATTAACAAAATATACCAATAAGACAGACTATTAGAAATTACAGATGCTAATTAACAAAATATACCAATCAAAGGAAAGATTGGTTCAGTTAAAATCACAAGCCATTATTACGAATTATTTTCAAAGTACCTAGCTCCTTCAGAAGCACAAAATGTCCAAGGAATCGTCTGCTAAACGGCTTCCTTTTCTGTTGGACAGATAATCAGCCGCTGAGAAGGCCCTTTCGGATTCAACGCTAATTGAAACCGCAGTTCTCAGGCAGACATCCACAAACTGCAAAAGTTTGCCATTTGACCCCCCAGACTTGTATAAATTCATTGCATTTTTTATTAATGCCGATACCGACAGATTGCAACTCCGTCCGTGTCAGTTCGCGCTTCGAATAAGACGTTTTTATGCTCGAGTGCAATCTCGTAAATCTCGCGAGATCTCGCCCTTTTTATCGACCGAGATTAATCTCGCTAAAAAAAGCCGAGATCGCATTCCGAGATTGCATTCCCTAGTTGGAATCTCCACTAGGCTATCGCTGCGCATTCTATATATTTATTACTTCATAAATAAGTCCTTCATACGAAGGGAAACTAGAACTACTCATTATCGTAGCTACTGCAAGGTACTGAGGTGATTAACTAATTATACAGATTCTCAGAGCCATACGCGTACTACAGATACTTATTAAAATAATACTGCCTCACACAACAGCATATTATCTTCAACTAGAACATTAGTTGTTTCCTTTACACTATTTCTAGTTGGACTAACTAGAAATAGTACGAGAATAACGTGTTTCTAACACTCAAGGGATATAAGTACTAATACTAAGTTCAACGTGACATTTGAAGTTTCAAGCTGATCTATATATGAATAGCTATATTTTATTATTATTATATATCTTTTTACTCTTTTAGCAAATATTTTGCCTGTTTTAGGGATTACCTAAGACTAGAGATATTACGGAGTTCCGGCTTCGGTTCCGATATACTTACCGAAACTTTCGGTTGATTTCACACCTCCGGTTTCGGCTTCGGTTCCGATTGATTTGAAATTGAAACGGAGGTTGAAGCGGAGGTTATATACACCGGCGGCCGAGTGCCGCGCGGCACGTACCTATCTATAAAAACAGCAAGTCTGTACTTGTCAAAAGTGTCAAAACGGGGTATGGCGCGAATCGACATTCATTTGTTTTTGATTTAGTTTTGTGAACTTTAGTGCATGTCGGTATCGGTAGGGAGCAAGGCAGTGTGTTGCGTTCTGTTAGAGGAATGTGATTGTGTTTTACAGTGTCACTGG
This sequence comes from Euclidia mi, assembly GCA_944739405.2. Lineage (NCBI taxonomy): Eukaryota > Metazoa > Arthropoda > Insecta > Lepidoptera > Erebidae > Euclidia > Euclidia mi. The sequence continues at coordinate 37,333,937 of OX123197.2, forward strand.
GACAATATTATTTGACAATGAAGCCGAAAGTAAATACAATATGGAAATACTTTGTTGATGTTGATGCGAATTCAGTTAAGGGCAAAATATGTGACAACTCCATTAAAAAGTCATTTAAAATCCAACCATGCAGATGAATATGTTTGTCCCCAACACTCCATGACTCCACGGTTCCCCTCCGGTTCCGATTTCGGTTTCGGTTCCGTTAAAATAAATTTCAAATCTCCGGTTTCGACTTCGGTGCCGATAAAACCAACTCCGTAACATCCCTACCTAAGACCTATACAGTCATCATCATCGCCCTAGCGTCATACCGGTTGCATCCACGGCTTGCACGCCTTGGAGCCCGAGGTCCGCTTATCTACTGGTCTAACCAGATATGACAGATTATCAACTTTTCCACAGAGCGACTGCCGTCTGACCTCCGCAACCCAAAAGGATAGCGATATTCCATGGTTTAGACCAGTATCAGTTTATTTGAGGGTACTGACTCCCCGTAACGACTGTCAAAGATCTTAATGACAGCCGGGACCGATAGTTTAACGTGCTCTCCGAGGCACGGCGCAAGCGACAATTAACAATTTAATACACACTTAACTTCGAAAAGTAATTGGTGCGTGCCGTGGATTCGAACCCGATACCCTCTGCATGGCAGTCCGTTGGTATCTCCACTAGGCTATCGCTGCCTTAGACCTATACAGTGAACCCCCGGTAATCCGGCCCCTGGCTAATCCGACAAATTCGATAGTCCGACACTGGCCTGCAAAAAGTTTGTCCGAGTACCGGAGTACAGTGGTATATGGTAAATACAAAACTATTTTATAAGCTTAGGTAATAGCGTCTATCTTATTGTTTGTCAACTGATCACCGTAATAGATGTGTAATGTGAGATCCGGCGTTCCTACCGCTAATAAAGATGAACAAATATTTGTCAATGCTTGCGTTAGCTTTGACGTTTACCGATTGATCGGAACAGTTTATATGCCTAAACCAAATATACACGCGTATACACGCATATTTGATTAACCGCTATATATAGGTATTTATAACATTCTTGCGTTACAGACTGACCCACAGAGTAGGCACAGCTGAAACTATAGGGCGCGAGAAGCTAAAATTTGGCATAAATTTCCCCGAGATACCCACGAGGTTGGAAAAACAGTTCAATAAAAAAATTATGTGCGGGCGGTAAGTATTTAAGTCATCATCATGTCAGCCTAGAGACGCCCATTGCTGGACATAGGCCTCCCTCAAGGTTCTCCACACAGACCGATTTTGACCGCCCATATCCAACCGCGATCTTAATCAGATCGTCGGTCTACCTTGCAGGAGGCCTACCCTGCTGCGTCGTCCGGTACGTGGTCGCCACTCCAGAACCCGCCTGCCAAAAGGCCATCGGTTCTGCGCGCTATGTGCCCTGCCCATTGCCACTTCAGCCTGGCTGAATTCGGAGAGCTATGTCGATGAATTTGGTTCTCCTGCGGATCTCCTCATTTCTGATTCGATCTCGCAGGGAAACTCCGAGCTTAGCTCTCTCCATCGCCCTCTGAGTGACGCTGAGCTTTCGGATAAGGCCCATAGCTAGCGACCACGTCTCAGCGCCGTAGATCATCACTGGCAACACACCCTGGTTAAAGACTTTCGTCTTGAGACACTGCGGGATATCGGACGTGAAGATATGCCGTAACTTCCATATAATATACTTATTGCAATATGATATACTTATTGCCAACTTGTAATCAGACTACAATTCAAATAAGCCATGTTGTACTTGCGTAAAGACATAATCGTATGCGTAAAGCCTGACAGACAGCGCACCTGTCAGTGAAAAAGTAAATTTTGGAATATGTTCCTTGGAGTGTAGGTATAGGCATATAGGGCAGCACTAAGAGCGACGAGCTTTAAAAGAGGAGTTTATATAAAACTTTTTATCAAAGTGAATTTCCGGCGGACGGAGTAGTGGGCAAAAGCTAGTTAGTAATTAAATGTTAACTCAAAAAGTAAAAGCTAAATTCAAATTTGATTATAGAATTATATGGGGATTAAAAAACCATCAATAAACACTAATTTGTGAACGCATGAATAAAGATATAAATAAGCCCATCAAATAAATGTAGTAGTTATTAATGAAATAACTTAATTAACGTGTCAATGCTGTGACTCTTCTGGGCACACTTCCATTCGGCGGTGTGGAGGACGTTTATGATGCCTTTCTATTCTATTTGTGTCGAATATATTTATGAGCATAACAATAAAAACATATAATTATAGTTTAAAAGAGGCTTACATTAACATAAAAATACAAAAAGATACTAAATACTTACATCATTTTAAATAAAAAGGAAAAACCTTAAGGTATAATTCAATTATCTCGACTCTACGCTATTGAAATCGCGATAATCATATTCAAAACAAACACCAGCTTACTGCCGTGTGACTTGCATTCATTCACAGCGGGCTGTCATTGACGTACCAGGGGTTTAGTTCGAGATTTGCACTCGATTGTCACGATGAGTACTCACTTGTCAACGGAACAATTACCATACATTTTCTAGAAGCGTCTCTAGCGGTGAGACCGCCAGGGGGCGAACTAGACCCCAGCTCACACACAGCCAACGCACCCCTGAACAATGAGACGGCAATTACAAGCTAGATCTCGATCAAATCTAATGGCATGCCTGTCAATCTTTATGTAAAACGTTTCATGAATAGAGTACTTTCGTTCATAGTCTTTTCAGAAACTTGTAATTAAGCTTAAAGTATGCAATAAGTACCTACGTCTTAATGGCACTTTATAGACATTCTGTATGTAATTACCGGACTAGTATGTAAGGCCATTGATTTGTAATTTTACGAGGCACGAAAGAGGTTTTCATCAGTTCTACTACCACGTGTTTTACGTGCTAGGCTTCTGTGAAAAGTAAATAGGTAGGTATTAAAACCGTGTAAGTTACGGGTGGGTGTTTGTTAACATTCCATTGATTAGGTAATTTCTCTTAAAACTTTCATATAATTTTATAAGTGAACGTCGACGTTCGCTTATAATTTAATCTAGGTTTATTTGATTTAATTATAAACCGTTTATCTACATATCAGGTTAACTTGAATTTACTTTGTCAGAAAAATACTTGTTCGATGTTCCTGTAATATTTTAAATATTTGTATTTATATATTAAATTGTGTCGCATATTTACAAAGTGTAACGCTTTGTTAAGAAAAATACGCACAGTTTGTAACATAGGTAAGCGAAATATGAATTCTACTAATAGACCACATAAGGCTAATGCCAATGATGTAAAATAGTGAAATTCAAATCGCCTGTATCCCCGAAGGGGTAGACGGAGGTCTAATATTACACCCACACTTCGCCATGAATTTTTTAGGTCTCACGTAATAGGGGGCGAGCTTATTGCCGTACCGGGCAAATGCTACTGAGAATTTCCTAACGGAAAAACCCAATAACACTTTGCCCGACCCGGGAATCGAACCCCAGACCTTCCCAATCCCACGCGCACATTTATGCCGCGTGACCAACGAGGCAGTCTTAATTCAATATACACAAACATAACCCACACGCTAACCATCAATACAAGTAAGTAGCTTGCCGCACCTTTAGACACGTCAAGATAAAGTGACGCCTTAGAAAATCGATGCGATTGTCAAATCGATTGCAACCAGTGATGTACAGACAGGTTTATAATAAACTGCAATCGGTCAACAGGCCAGCAGAACCGGATAGTGCTAATACACATAAATGTTGTGTAATATAATGTTATTTATCATTTGTATCTGCCCGTCGTATATCACCTCGTATATCATTTATGATCTATCATCTCTAGGGTTGTCAGGTTGGTTATTGTTTTTAGTTGTCAAATATGGCAAAATATTTTTTATTTTTAGAGCAGGTCATATCTCAAGCAGAAAGATAGGTACATCAGAATTAACTATAAATATAAAGCTTCATATTTGTGTGCAAATAATAATTGGTAAAGCTTTTTGCAAATAAAACATTCTCATTGACTATGTTTATTCCAAGCTTACTACTTATTAGTTTAGATTTTTGATTTGATTTGTGTAATTGTCAATTCCTTTTTTTCTTTTTGCTGTCGGGTTGGAAAATCCTTATGGAGTCCCTCCGCCTTGGGGGAAGGCCAAAGGGGAGTGTCAGACTCTAACTGACTAAAAACCAACCCGTGTTCCTCATGTACCCATGTGTCGGAGGGTCGGGTATCACCGAAGCATTCCTCGCAACCCTCCGACGGGTATTGGCCCGCCAGATGGTCAGGCGGGCCCCGAACAAAACCCCCTTGGCGGCGGATGAAGGTTTTGGGCTCCGCCGCCAAAACACCCAGCGGCCGCAGAGGATTGGGAGGACGGCAACGCAACACCGCATCTCCTCTTCCTCTGCGGCCCCACCGCGACGCATCAAATGGTGCGCCCCCATTTGGTCGCGGGAGATAGGGCGCGCGGCAACGCAACACCGATACGCCTCTCCTCCCGCGACCGCACCCGACTGCGAAGGACAAATAGAACTGTCCTCCGCACCCGCACCTTGGGACGCAACCTTCGCAGGCCTCACCCAAGCCCACGTGGAGCGTACCTTCCCGGGATCCCGCTTAGCTTCACCGTGGTTGTACCTGAAACCCACGGTTACTGAGCCCCCCCTCCACGATAGGGTGGAGATGCCACGGGGGGGAATTGTCAATGGTTCCTACGCGATAAACTAAACTTGCAAGCAACCGTGAACACTAGACCGATGATGATGTCAATGGGCACGTATACGGAATATTTTAATATAATATGTATCTCGATTTTCTTTGTGTATTAGCGTTGGCCCAAATTGTTAAATGTTACCCCTTTCGGGCATTTCTAAAAAGAATACAATATCACGAACAGCCGGTATTTATTTTATTTGCCATTAGACATAATAAAGCATCTTTGATAAAAAAAACAACAGTAAATGCACATTAGCAACGATTGTCAAAGCTATTTTTATTCTAATATAGGGACTCTTTAAAATTATATATAAAGTGTGACAACCCTAAATCCATCTAATTTAGATTCTTCGCATAACGTCGCAGAGGTTTATCAGAATGAGATCATTTCTTGTCTTGGTTTCTGTCGCTCTAACTTCAACATCATTAGACATAGTGTAGATATGTCTTCAAGATATCATCGACAAATTATTACATGCTCCATGATAGTTTAATTATGTACAACTAGTTTAAAATTTATTCGATTTGCTGAGAAATATTTCAAAACAGTTACGGACTGACTAGACTTACTTTTTCAATGAAAATGAATTTCATTGAAAAGTAAATTTTCATTTATTCTAAAGGATAAAATCAAGTTCTTTACACGAGATTATTCAATAATTCTTCTCTTTTAATCAAATAAGTGTATTTGGTTACCTTAATAATATAAGCGGACTCTAGGCTACAAAGCAAAGCCTTTGGATCTCAACCGGGACGGCTTTAGGATTATAATGATGATGGTAACCTTATTAATAAATGTTAAACAACCTATGAATATTGCATATTTAACGCCTTGTCAATTGAATTACTACTTTATCTTTACCGACATAAGTTGCATAATACAAAAAATGAAGTGGTAACATTACATGGTAATTAGTCCAATTGCAGCAAATTTGGTAAAGTGACATTAACCAATTTACTATTTAAAGCCATCATCTGGAGCAAGGTGACCGAAAGTTGTGTTTGTGGAAACAAAATGCCAAGGATATGTAAACGAGGCGAAGATTATACAGACTCCAATCGATTATATACTGCTACTTTCGACCCAATTTGGCTCTTACGAAATAAGTAAAAAGATACCTAAGTCAATTAAAATATTGCAACACTAAATTAGTTCTCGTGGGAGCATTAAGATAAAGGGTAAAATGTTATAATATGAATGTCTAAAAGACTAATGTCCAATCTTCCGAAAGAAGGTTTTTATGGCAATCATAATTTATGTGATTACTATATTTTTAATAATGCTTTTTACAACTTACTGACAAATATAATCACGTCATAATATAGTTTTATTAAAAAAGAGTGTTGAAACTCATAAGTTTAGAACTGTTATGTTACTTATTTACCAATTTAAAAAGCGACTAATATGCAAATTTTCCTAAGTTATTAGTAAATAACTAATGAGAAATATCATTTTATAAATATTAATAGTATCATAAACATAATTATCACGATTTTATTATTTGATCATCAACATTTAGATTAAATTATTCTATATTAGTTTAACTCTCGGTCTTGTAAAAATCTTGTTTGTTATATGTTTTATAACTCTTGATTAATAATGTGTTCATTATTATTCCACAATTTACATAAATTCAACAAACTGGAAGTCTTTCGCTTCTAGGGATAGGGATACGCCAAAATTTAGTAGCTACAGGTTTTTATACCACCGATAATGTCCAATACTACATGCTTCTTAATTAGTATTGTAGTCTTACGGCCATTTTCAATATTCGATCCATACATGGATTTTGAGATTCGAGATTCGTATTTCACATATTTTGTATGGAGCTTTTGTCAAAAACGAATCTAAAATCTACAAATCTATCTATAGATCTATGGAATACAGATATTATAATATCTATGTATAGATCGAATATTGAATTCCGTAGATAGTCGAATGTCGTGTATTATACCGAACTTTTTTACTCATACGCATGGATGCAGTTGGAATGCTTAGAACCGTTCTACATAGGTTTTGCAAGCATTCCATCTTACTGTGCCTAGCTCGATCTACATATATACACAATAATATCAGTACAAGATCGCAGTCATCTCAATCTAGGCTATTGGACATCCAATTTCACGGTGCGTGACTGTCGTCGACGCGTGATAAATACTTTCGACGCGACAATGACATAGACTTAGCAGGTACAACGATACCAGCTTTAATATTGTAATTATTATTATCTAGTGCTTTAAGAGACCACCTCGAAGTTTAGCACTAAAGCGAGTGTTGTGTGAGACAATACTTTGTGAAATACACAAATTGATGAACCAAGTCAGTGCGCTCCTTGTGCTTGCATGGTTGTGAATATTCCTTTTAATCGTTTTATTTGGACGTAATCACAATAACCAAAAAAATAATAATAATAAAGTGGGTCTTGGTTTCATCTGCATTCATTTTAATTTATAAAAGACTATGTCAAGGACTTGGTAGGTTGTCTGTACCGCCCCCCCGTGGGATCTCCACCTTGTCGTGGTGGGGGGGCCTAGTAACCGTGGATTGGTGACCCGCGGTGAAGCTAAGAGGGATCCAGGAGGGGACGCTCCGCGTGGGCTTGACGGAGGCCTGCGCAGGATGCGTCCAAAGGGGCGGGTGCGAGGGACAGTTCTTCTGTCCCTCGCAGTCGGGTGCGGTCGCGGGAGGAGAGGCGTGTCGGTGTTGCGTTGCCGCGCGCCCTATCTCCCGCGACCAAATGGGGGCGCACCATTCGATGCGTCGCGGTGGGGCCGCAGAGGAAGAGGAGATGCGGTGTTGCGTTGCCGTCCTCCCTATCCTCTGCGGCCGCTGGGCGTTTTGGCGGCGGAGTCCAACACCTTAATCCGTCGCCAAGGGGGTTTTGTTCGGGGCCCGCCTGACCATCTGGCGGACCAATACCCGTCGGAGGGTGGCGACGAGTGCTTTGGTGATGCCCCACCCTCCGACACACGGGTACATGGCGGAAATCGAGGTGGTTTTTAGTGGAAACACCACATACTCCGGCTCTTATTTCCCCCAAGAGTCGGAGATCCGAAGAGATTTTCCACCTCGTAAAACAAAAAAAAAAAAAAAAAAAAAAAAAAGGTTGTCTGTACCGTTTTATTAATCTCTGCGATAAGTAGCACACATAATAATATAGCAATATTCTACAAGTATTGCGAGCTAAATATGGTGCATCCACACCACAGCAAATTTTTGGGAAACATTTGGTATCATTAAATTCATTAAATAACATTCAGAAACAATCTACAGAGTTACATCGACTGCTTTTGTTTAAGACTGTTGTGCTCTAAGATTCTAAAATGATTAGATTTTTCACAGAGCTATAACCGTCTGACATCCGCAACTCAGTTTCACCATATTATATGGCTTATTAGCTTATACATTGTGTTGAAAGGGTACTGAGTTACTGACACCCTGTAACAACTCTCAAAGATACGAGCTGGTAAAGACGACCTAATGTGCCGCGGGTTTGAATGCGATGTCCTCTGCGTGACAGTTGTAAGTATCCGCACTAGACTATAGCTATCCCAATAATAATAAGTATGTATTATTTTCTCATTATGCCTCATTGGATATAAATATAAATTGGATTCACCATCAGTTAAAGTTATTAATTTATTCTGATAACAATGTAGAGCATACATTAGCAATGTAATTGTTAATCTTCTTACCTTATATCGTCATCGTGTGGTTGATGTTCATCCTGTAAAAGAAAAATAATAATATAGCAAAAGAAACCAATAGATATCCAATAAACAAAGACACGGAAAGTGATTCTTGAAGTTTCATATAAAAACTTCAATAGATAGTCGTTTCTCAAAAATGCAAGCATTTTCTACATACAAAAAATCTGTAAGCCTGTTTATTTGTAATAAGTAGATTTTGCATCTCATTTTTCGTTACCAGTCCAGACATACTGTATTTTGGCTCTGAACCCAAGTAGTACTCGGTTATTCTCAAAACTAAAATAAATAATACGTACTGTAATTTTTTACTGTGAAATCGTTCCCGTGAATATATAGGAATAATAAAGTCTCTTAGGAATATAACAGACTAGATTTAAATTCTTTCTGTAAATTGATTATTGTTCCACTTTTTATCGTATTCGTCGTATCGTTTTTAAGTTACCCGCTAAAAGCTTTTTATTTGTACTGCCAGCTGAACTTAATGGTTTTAATAAGAAAAAGAAATGTTTAATCGTTGAAAACCGAAGCCACGATCTTAACTACGAATGTAGTAAGTACTTCGCTTCACTTCCACACTTAGCTTAGAACTCTCATAACGTTTAACCAAAAAATATCATAGAATATTAGCTAGAGCGCAATATGCAGAAACTTCAGAAAGGCAGTGGTGTCCAGCATAGCTTCAAACTCGAGACCCAATGCGTGGCAGCGTGTGGTCGGGGTGACACACTGCCACTATGCTATGTTACGTTTCGCAGCACTACATCATAAACTTAAAATCCTAGTATGTCCTTTGCTGCCACATTCTCATTTTGCGGTATTGATTGCCATATCAGAGAAATGTCTCTAAATGCTAGAGTAAATGCTTGCCATTTACCAACCCGTATGCTTTATCATCGTCTTATTGCTGGCTCGGACGTTTGTCTTTGAGCTCGGGGTACTCTGAACCTACCTGAACCTACAGGTAGTAGGTTCAGGTAGGTTCAGAGTACCCCGAGCTATTAAAGTACCTATGACTATGTGTCACCCTATTATATAAATCTATGGTATCATTATCATGTCTATTTACATAATAATATAAATTTTCTTCCTACATTGCAAACAGGTCTCAGTTGGTTGCAGTTAATGGTTTTACTTCCTTTTCAATGCATATCCCTTCAGGAGTCCCACAGGGTTCTTTATTGGGTCCATTATTTTTTGTCATCTTCATTAACGATATTGGTTCATGCCTACTTTTTATCGTATGCTGATGACACAAAAATATTTATAAATATCAACAGTCCCTCTGATTGCGCGCTTTTACAAAGTGATCTGAATAATTTTGAACAGTATTGTGTTAAAAATAGATTGGACTTGAATATTTCCAAATGTTTTTCAATTTACTTTACCCGTAAAACTAACTTCATACAGTTCCCATACACCATTTCTAATAAACTACTCACCAACGTAACAACTATAAAGGACCTAAGACTCGTGCAAGATTCTAAATTACTATTTGATAAACACATTGATTTTATACTTAAAAAGGCGTATAAATCTCTCGGTTTCATTATCAGGTCAACGTCGCAATTCAAAAATATTAAGTGTATAAAAATACTATATTGTGCTTTGGTACGCAGTACCCTGGAATACGCAACGGTGGTTTGGAACCCGCATTACAATATGTATATTGATCGCATTGAAGCTATTCAAAAAAAGTTTTTAAGGTACTTACAGTATAAGAGTAGATATATAGATCATGGATATGAAGCGAGATGTAAGAGATATCACTTTATGACTTTAAAAGATAGACGTACTATATCTGATATCATAACATTGGTGAAAATTGTCAGCGGGCCAATTGATTGCCCTGCCCTTCTTGAAAAAATTAATATGAGGGTACCACGTAAAGTGCCGTCTCGGCACTATCAACCGTTAGTTTTACCACAGGCTAATACCAATTATCGCCAAAACTCGTTTATTTACAGAGCCAGTAAATCCGTCAATATCATCTCTAATAAAAATAGCGAGTGGGAGATATTTAATTCAAAGCTAGCACAAGTGAAAAAAAATTTCAGTTTAGATTTCTTCGGCCCTGAATCAGGCGGTGCAACAAATTCATAGGTTTATATAGTCATCCTTCGGTTCTAACATGCCTAATCCCCTTATTATGGCTTAGACACTTTAATTTTGTATCTATTTGCGAATACCTATTAATGGCTATGCACTTTTTTAAATACGTTTTTACCATTTGTATTTCAAGCTGTTGGTATTCCGAAAATAATAAAATAAAATAAATAAATAAATAATTAACGTCGATAGTAAGTTATATTCTCAGATAAACCTACTTACTTGTGTGTATGTTTGTGCAATTAAGCGAGCGATGAAAACCTTATAAACTGCACAAATTGTTATTTTACAACCTTTGACTCAACTAAGTGTTCAAATATTTACTGTTAATTGTAAATGCCATTTTATGATGATGAGCTCGCGGTTACCCACGTTATTTAAGGCTACTGCTCCGCTCCCGTAGCTCATAGCGTGATGTTATATAGCCTTCCTCGATAAATGGGCTATCTGACACTGAAAGATTTTTTTCAAATCGGACCAGTAGTTTCTGAGATTGGCGCGTTCAAGCAAACAAACAAACTCTTCAGCTTTATATATTAGTATTAGATTAGACTGGTATTAGATTTCTGTCGAATGAAAATATCATGTAAATGTAAATCATGTGTAAATACCGTTTGCAAAATACACATAAATCAATAATAACCATTTACATCTCATACCGGACTAGAACTTGTTTACCTTTAGTTCATTAATGTCGCAGCGATTGTGATAAATTATATTAACAACCAACGAGTTGACAGAAATTTTGCAAATATGGCCTCTGATTTTCATAATCAAATTTAGTAGAATTTCATGCATAAAATAAATATTAGTATAATTTTGTAATGTTTGAAAATTACGCATAAATAAGTAAGTCAGCAAATTGATACTACTTATGTCAAGGACAATTATAATGTAATAGAGACATGAAGAAGAAAGCCGTGTGGTTGACGGCATAGAATACAAGTGTCACCACCCCCTATCTTCCCGTGGGTGTCGTAAGAGTCGACTAAGGGATAACACGATGCAAATACCATCTTTGCGTAGAGACAGAAAACTCGACATCAAACCATATACGACTGCCTCGTTGGTCTCGCGGCATAAATGTGCGCTTTGGATCGGGAGGTCCCGGGTTCGATTCCTGGGTCGGGCAGTGTTATTGGGTTTTTTCTGTCACGAAATTCTCAGTAGCAGCATGGAGTCTGGAAATGTGCCCGGTACGGCAATAGGCTCGCCCCTTATTACGTGGGACTAAAGTATATCTGGGTGTAGAAATACGCCTCTGCCTACCTCTTCGGGGTTATTGGCGTGAGACTATGTATGTATGTATGTATGTTTGTAAGAAGAAAAGAGACATAAATTGGATAAGGCTTAACTCGAGTGTTGGACCGCACAAAACTATAAAGAGGAAAAATAGACATGGTATCCATCAATCAATTTCTCAATACACAACGCTGACCTTAACAACGATTTACTCTAATTTTGTTCATTGGTCAATAAACGAGTACTTTATCTACGTTCAGAACTCTATTTCAGATTCCGAAACGTCATAGCTTCAACGAAATGAAAAATAACAAAATAGAGTTGTAAACGTTGGCCTTTATTAGACATGTTTACACAAAGTTAATATGTTTACTTAAATACGTTGTACCCCGGGTTTTACGGCAAATGAACATATAATACCGTCTATTGTCGCAGGGTGGTCGTTCATAGCAAACAGGCCCCTTGACTGGCCTCACATAATGTTTATTTGTTTAACTTAACCATGAGTTTTACCACCCAATACAAGGTGTGTTGTCCGGTAATGTCCGAAGTAATAGCACACTCGTGTTTTACGCGCATTTGCTTCTCACTGAGACGTAACCCTAAAAAACCGTTAGGAGAATTAATTACATAGAATAAATTTACTTATGATTGCTTCACAAATAATAAGGTACGAAGCGCGTTCATTCACTCAAAGAATTACTTAGGTAAGTGAGGGCTAGTTTGTGTTGAGCAGGTACGTAAGTGCGGGTACTTAAAGCCTATATTCGTTTCACACAGGTCAGGTTCAGCAGTGTGTGCGATATGGTAGGATGGTCTGCACTGGAGCGTGTACAATAACTGCCCATACACCACGTCTTCCTGGTTTTTTGCGCCGGAAATGGATGACTGATTGATATAAATTCTAAAAATAATTGTTCTTTGTATCGGTGCAATTATAGTATTCCTTAGAACATTTTTTGCACGTGTCATCAGGGGTTATTTATTTTGCTTCAGAAGTAATGGTTAGGAGGATTAATAGCCCTTGGTATTTTTTGTATGTTATTCTGAATCGCAATTATTTGTAAATCGTACACGGTTGTGTACATACGCCCTCTTAATTATTTATGATAATAGAAACATTGTGTTTCTTCAAAAATCGAGCAAACTAACTATAACTTGCAATTAGACAAACTAACGCTCCAGCTTGATACGTATAATATAACACATATTCATTTTTATACAGACTGCCACAGTGCATTGCTGGACATAGACTACTCCTAACTTGCGAGTCTTCCGACAATACCATTGTGAGACGATGGAGAATTTGGTCTAATATACCACGCTGGACAGACGGTTTGGTGTTGGGCACACATACAATTTAATGGAAATACTTGCAGTTACTTTGTTTTCATCATTGATTACCATTTTACCTATATTCAGTAAATGGAAGCACATAACTGTATCATATGATAATTAAAAAATAAATAAACAAATCATGTCTAAATAGCCAGTACCATTTTCCACCGTCCAATCTACTTACGCGAAAACACTAACCAGTTTCCCACAGTTGAGTAAATTCAAAAAACCACAGTGTACTGCAAAGGGCAACGTATCGCGGCTAATATTGTGTAATAAGCATGCTCACCGCGTTGTAAATGAGGGTGTATGCTTGACAGTGCTCGCAGCATATAACCAGAAGGTTAATTATTAACAAACTTGTTAAGATTGTTTCTAGATACCATGCTTTTTTAATTTTGTGAAATTTATATTTTTCAGGGAAGTTAAACTGAACTAAATACTAAATTTCGTAGTAGGTACTGTAAATAGATTAAATGAAAAATATTTTTTTTATTTGTAGACTCACGCCTGTATCCCCGAAGGGGTAGGCAGAGGTGTAATATTACACCCACATTTCGCCAGGAATTCTTAGGTCTCACGTAATGGGAGGCGAACCTATTGCCGTACCGGGTATATTACCAGACTCCGTGCTGCTACTAAGAATTTCCTAACGGAAAAACCCAATAACACTTTGCCCGACCCGGGAATCGAACCCGAGACCGCCCAATCCCACGCGCACATTTATGCCGCGAGACCAACGAGGCAGTCAGTCAATGAAAAATAATTCAGCCCTAAATATGGATCCGGCCGCAATAAATGTCAACAAATATCGTATATAATAAGTTATTTGGAAGCATCGTTTTAACATCCAAGACTTTAGATTGCAGCCTGCGGCTCTTGTTTAATTTTATATGGCACAGTTATTACGTAATTGATTTAGGTCCTCTGTAGTTTAAACTCAAGATCATCATATTAACTGATAAACGTCAATAACTGGACTTGGGCCTTCCCAAGGCTCTTCACTTAAACCAATCTCAAGCTGTACCTTGCAGTGTTTCTTATTTCATGAATGTTATCTGGAGCATCAATGAAATAAATAATCTTATGTTAAAGCCATGTATTCACTAGGGGACAAAGTCGCTCGACTTATCGCGAACAGTTGCAGGACATTTACGTGCGACTGTCCCGCGACAATGTCGACCGACATTACGCTCGTCCACATACCGGCATTGTGATCAAGATGTCGCCTAAGTTAACACAGTTTCGTTGGTAGTGTGGACCAACGAAGTGTGCTATAATCGCGGGTAGTCGCAGAACAAATAGCAACACACGTCCTCACAAGTCAAATGCCGTCGGAAACTGTCGAGGGACACGAAGTCGCGCAAGGTCGACGCTATCGGAACGTCGACGAGCGACTTGTTCCCCGACACGTAGATGTCGCCTGCGATGTCGGGCGATGTCCCCCGCGACGTCGCTCAACACGTAGAATTCGTGTCGGGCGACAAGGTCGCGGGACAAATGTCCCCTAATGAATACGAGGCTTTAAATTGCATGACAATTCTTTTTAAACATTTCTAAAGATGGCCATCGAAAGCAGATTATAAATAGACAGGCTCTTAAATATCAATACAATGTCATTTGTGCAAAAAAGATAATCTTTATTTTTGTTGCTATACTTTTGTTTTTATCTAATGTTCTTCCTATCCGTATCCTCCATCAATTCCATCAATTGTCGTGGAAACACATTTTCATGAGACATACAATTTTCGTAACTTATTATTGGTATTTTTTTAGAGAAAACTGATTACATGATGCTTAATATACATTTTAATTATTCTTTATTTATTTACAACAAAAACTGTACATATAAACCTACAAACGTTATATTTTTAGATATAAATTTCAATAATATATCTAGTAATATATTTTATCGATCAGGTTTATAATTTTATATTATTTTGTTAAAATTTTAAATATCTGTATCCGTTCCAAATAAATCACGATGCCATACAAATTTAGACATCGACAACCATAGTAAATTGATGCGCATATTTTACTTTTAATATTGCAGTCTAAGTATACTAGACCTTCTAAAGAATTACCTATTTTCTGTTTCCTAAAAGACGTCGAATTAATTTATGTAAATCCGCAGTTTGATACAAAATTGAGCTTTAATCTTGACAAAGTGTTTGGAAAGACTGATCTTTGCTCAATTTTGGCAAAGCCTCAAGACAACAGTTGTTGATAATAACGACTTTTGGTTTTCTATGTTCAAATGACGTTGCAAATGTTACTTTATTTAACGGCATATTCAGCATTTAAAGATAAATGCAAAGCCAATGTCATTGTTATGCTACCTCAATGTATTACGATCACAAACTACTTCAAAAATATAAGCTAGATTACTGCAACTTCTATTTATAGTAACACAGAGATGCTCAACCTTCGGTCAAGAGCCGCTGTCACCGTCGCGGTACAAAGCAGCCTGCATTATAACATTCACCATGTTATAATTTCTATAATATCTTCGAATCCAATAATACTAGACTTGGACCGTGACCCCATCCACGTGAATTATACACCTAACCTTCCTCAGGAATCACACTAATCTATTGGAGAAAACCTTACAACAATTCGTTAGGCGGTTTTTGAGTTAATCGTGTTTGTACAGACACACAGTACGCGGGGACTTAGTTTTACAATATTTATAGATGTATAGACTAGTTCAATAGGAGATAGATTTAATATTTTTTTTAAATATTCTGCATCTATGTATATGCCTGTTAGATTAAAATGTATAATTTTGCAACTAATCACAACCTTGACAAATAAATTCGATATATTTCGAAATATTGACAGTGCAGCATAATATATAAATTTACAACACCAAAGCAACAAAAAATACGACTCTACGCAAAATATTTTAATTAATTATGCATATTTGCTAATATTTTGCAAAGTGTTATCGATAAGGTATTTGATTAGGTTAAGTATTTGAAACGATTTGGCATCAGAGTATTTAGAGGAATAAAACAAACAAAAAACGTTTAAATAAATGATATTTATATGTACATCAATCAATATAAACTGTTCGTGTTTATTTGTGTAATGTCAACTACTATGGTTAAATTTATATTATTATGTCAGGAAAGGTTCCACACCGGTGCAGGTACGTATGTTCGCGGCAAAATATGATAACCGCAATTGGCGATGCCCCGTCGATGAACGTCGGCGGACAACACGGAGATTTTACCCTGACGACCTGTAGGGGAAAGTCACACTAATCCTCTCTGCCTGTCCCAAAGGTGGAGGATAAGCTCATATTACCAAATTTTACTAAATTTTTATCGCTATCTTTTTACTACGTCAAGACTAGACAGGTTTTTGCATGACCGGCTGTCCAAGTAACATAATTTATTTGGGTGCTTCGATTATTTGGATCATTCTCACTAGTTCCACCAGCAATTAGTTCCATGGAACTAGTGAGCCTTTTTTTTTCAGTAGTTCCATTCCATTATCAAAGTCCATGGAACTACTGAGAAAAAAAGTCTCACTAGTTCCATGGAACTAATTGCTGGTGGAACTAGTGAGATTGATCCGATTATTTATTAGACAACCCGTCATCTTGTTGCACTAGACTTGATTTAACACTAAATCCTTTTTTTTAATTGGTTGGTGGTTACTTACTTGCTCACATGCTTATATTGTTTACTAAGTCTTCCATATAATCTCTTCTATCTTTGTTTAGCTTTCTAAGCTGACGTGAATAATGTAAATATTAATGATGCTGATGATTTATGGAAGCTGCATATTTCAAATCAGACTCACCATAAGCCTAATTTATCTGGTGACGTATTGGTACATTACTTTATGGATTCCTACAACGGGTATAGACGTGACTAGAAGGCATTCTTCAACAAGGCTCCTACCATTCGGGTATTTCTCCCGCTAATCACTTGCTTATAATTCAAACCACGGAACATCGTGATCCGAATAACATTTTCAAGTGTTTTCCGCTGTTCTAATATGCGTACCGTAGTAAAATATTTGGCTATTTGTAAATCAATGATCATTCTAAAATTGCGAGACGGTGTCGCATCGAAACTGAAGTTCTTTATAAATAATGGATGAGTCTATTTTTTCGTTATATACAAGACGTATCTATTTTACGTCAAGATTGTTTTAAATAAACATACTACTATGTTCTCAATTAGAGAATGCCAAGGTAAATATTAAATAATTCTAGTAATTGGAGGCGACGTACTCCTAATTCTGACTAATTAATGAATAATTAAATGTTGTTTGTCTCATTTTTGTTTATTTTTTCATCGCAAGTGCTCATTAAACAAAGCAATATAACACGAACCTAACAGTAAATATGAAGGAACGAAGCTGGGACAAATGAATAATTTTCATATTTAATATTAAGAGATTAGGCGGTCTGTGACAACTTATTAAAATATCCACTTCTGGATATGACTAATTTAAGGTATAGCCTAGTGCAGAAACTGACAGACTGCTACGCAAAGGGTCCGGGTTCGAATCCACGGCGCGCATCAATGACTTTTCGGAGTTAACTGCGTATTAAATTGTCAATTAAGTATCGCTTGCTAAACGGTGAAGGAAAACATCGTGAGGAAACCTGCATGTCTGAGAGTTCTCCATAATGTTCTCGAAAGATATGTGAAGTCTGCCAACGCGCACTAGGCCAGCGTGGTGGACTTACCCTTCTCATAGTGAGAAGAGGCCCGTGCCCAGCAGTGGGATAGTTTATATACAGGGCTGATGATGATGATGATGAAGCCATCATACTAGTAGGTATGTTCAATGTAGCCCTAAGCTGATCTTGTGATACCAACTATTCTTTCTTTCCAAAGAGTATTTAAATATATACTTTAAAGTACTGTCATTATTATGCAGGCTATATAATACCTTACGTATGGAACGCATTACATAATTTCGAACTACTTGAGTAAAGCTTTTATTATGCATCAAGTAAGGTTATTTGTTAAACAAATTAGCAATGATTACGGAAGAAGTAGGTACGCAGTTGATAACTAAAGCAGGCAAATTAAATCAGTCTCGTAACAGAAGCGTAGTGAGTGCAACGTAAAGAGACAACAATTAATATGCGATTTGGGTTTCTAGCAGAGATGTGCGGCGGGTCAGCTAAGCGGTGTCTGAGGAAAAGTATTCTTGTTCTAAGCGAGGAAGAAAATGAACTACCTGTATTTGAAATAGCATTCTTTATAATCTGTTCCACTGTTGAGTACAAGCATATTCTCATAACGACCAGAACAAGGATAAGGCACACCACGCTGCCTGTGTCTGGGTTGATGGTCTTATCTATCAAGAACATTATAGAGAACTTTTATGAAGCGCAAAGCTGAAGAAATCATCAGCGCAAGCGAAAGGAATGACTTCGAAAACTCAATGGTTTTAGGCTATATCTGCCTTATGAATATTTTCCATATACCTCGCACATCTTTGGTGGAGTCGCAGCCTAAATCGCATATTAATAGTTCCATGTGCCTTAGTATGCGAGGTGCGCAGTGACAAAGTCGTGATGTCTGCTACACCGACTTTTACTTTGTCTCTATAACAACTAGACCGTGGTTTGTCTAGCGCGCTCCTATTCCACCTCATTTCCATTTTGTCGGCGCATTCGGCAATTATAATGAGTTTATTGTTTTACTTCCACACGTAATACATTTTTGCGTGCCTACTTACGCTGACAAGCAAAATACTTGTGTTTCCAAATATCCGAGTTATCGTGTTTACTTTTGACGTATGTATATGAAGGAAGTTTTTATTTCAATTTATTGACACGCAAGCTTAGTTAGTCTCTATGTTAACCGTTAATCGTGGAGATCCGTACTTTATTATTTGTTTGGCAACATTTTTAGGTATTGGATTTCGTAGGCTATCTTTAGTTCGAGCCCCGAGCTCGAAGTAGGGATAGCCTACGAAATACGAAAGAAAGACTGTGGAGTCTGTAGATGCGTCTGATTTATGAAAATATGCTAGTCCTTCATCAGATACGACCTATCGACATAAGTAGTTATTGAAAGGTGAATCACCAGCTACCAGCGTAGGCCAAAACAATATCGTCCACTATGATGCTTTTGCGTTGTTATTTAATGCGACTATACCTAATCGAATGATGTATTTCAGTAGCTGAATCTAAGAATCTATACGAAAAAGCTTGCTGGCGCAAATAACCTAATTATAATCTAAATCTAAATAGCTACAGTATTTTAATATTGGATTTTACACTACGAAGAATTTTATTTGTAATGATTAAATGCTGTATTAAATAATTATTTAAGCTTCCGACTAAATAGTGTGCTTACTTTTACTTCAAAATCGAATGTTTTAAGCTATAAATAACATTATAATTAGCTATATAAATCAATCCTGGTCGAAGACCTCTGTCAAGAAATAATTTACAATGTGGTAGACAAATAATTTCAAAGAAAGGAAATCCTAAGACAATAATTCACCTTTTAAACGAGGTTAATGTCCAGAGTTTATAACAGGAAAGCGTCACGCCTACCTTAAAGAAGTTTGTCTGCATGTATACTTATGCATGTGTGCACTCACACAGAATCACTAATTACTACATCTAGGTGGAAACGAGTACTAACGTAACAAGTCGCAAGTCGCATGAATGGCCAACTTTAGAGGAAAGGGATCGAACTGTTTTCATGGAATTGACATTATGCGAACGGCGTACGCGAGTCTGGCTTTCCGCCGGTGTTGCAGCATAATCGTAAACGTGATCGCACATTAGTGTTGCCAGTTAAATAAACATGCGAAACAATATTTCTTTACAGCCAGTTATGATAGATTAAAGTGTACATTTATTATCAGACGCAGTGTGTTGACGACGCGGCGACGGTCGTAATGACAGTGAGATCTGAATATAAAATGGATAGACGGCTACCTTCATACTCTTGTGTTTATGATAGCTTGTTGATTTGTATTCTGTTGCATTACCAAGTATCTACTAGAGAAGTTCTTCAATTTTGTATGTATTGATTTGATAAAGCTTTACATACGGGGCCGGGGCTTCTAAAAGTCTCATATTATATAGGCTAATTCTTATGACTATTAATTTCACATGCCCACACACAACTTACATAATATTATAACAGTGTTGACAATCTTTACACTGTAGCACTGTGTATGAAATTTGATACAACAATATCCCAACAATAAACACGTTTACGGGCTATCAAGTCGTAAAATACCCGTTGAAGTATTCCGGTCGATCGGCTTGTATCAAAAGCATATCTATAGGTTGGTTAATATGGCAATATTGCTGCCGTTCATTTCAGTAGTGCGATATTTATTATAGGAGAGGTGGCAACCTATTTTATGAGTTTCAGAAAAGAGGTAAATAAATGTAAGGTACTTTAAGTCTAGCACTGCTGTGCCAAAAAAATAGTCGAGGAGCTCTATTATAATATATTTTTTTTATATAGTCTCACGCCTGTATCCCCGAAGGGGTAGGCAGAGGTGTAAATATTACACCGACATTTCACCATGAATTTTTAGGTCCCACGTAATAGCGGGCGAGTCTATTGCCGTTACCGGGCACATCACCAGACTCCGGGCTGCTACTAAGTATTCGGAAAAACCTAGTAATACTTTTGCTCGACCCGGGAATCGAACCCGGGAACTCCGATCAGCAGTCGCATATGCTATCCACTTGACCACGGAGGCAGTCTCTGTTATTATAATAGTGATCTTCAAAAATTGAGCCGTTTAAATCGTAATGTTTTCAATGTTATATCAGACGAGTTTCTGCCTCACCTGATGGTTAGCAGTAACCATGGCTCATAGAAGTGGTTTTAATGTTACAAAAACGTATTGCTTTTGTAACAAAGAGCTACGTTCAAGTCGCTCATCCTATCGGGTGGCAGACAAGTAGTCAGAAAGTTTGAGACGGGAGAGTCGATGAGCCTTCGCTCGTCACTCTAAAATAACTGGAAGCCGAATTCACGCCGTAGATAATATTCTGTTAATGGATGTCGGACATAAAGCGAATAAAACAGGAGTAACCGTATCACTTACACTCCAACCGCTTACAGCGTAACCCTATGATTCCTATGACAATATTTTCACATTTTGATCGTGCGACTGGCGCCTCGAACCCACTACAATCGGGACGTTTAAGTTATTGTCCTATTATACAGAACCGTTTATAGAGCCGTTCTAAGCGCTGCACATCATTGTCAGTGTCACAGTGAATTTCATTTTATGTCTGCTCCGTGATAACGAATTTATTGACTTACATTGAATTACATTTAAAACATTGTAGTGGTGGATTTTGTAATTCTGATTTCAGTTTTATGTTTGTGATGGAACCTATTATGGTGTGAAAGCTATATTGAATATACATCGTTATAACTTATTGTACGTTTATTTATATATTTGTGTAATTGTCTTAAGATAACGACTTTTCTAATGGAGGTTTCCAGACCAGGCGGATGCTCTGTATCGCGGGGAAACAAAGAACCCGACCGGAAACAACAATTCATGGATAATACTACGTGTTGTCCCGTCTGGTATCGAACATTATAGCCCTCGGCAAAGTGTTATTAAGTTATATGCAAGGTTTATTTGTGTCGAAAATGTATCAACAATAATTAAAACACTTTATTAGGTGGAACTGTACCTAGGAATTAAGGTTCAAGTCATTCCCTAAGGGATGTGATTATTTAAAATAAGTATCGCTATTTAAATAACTTTTAGTTCAATTGTCATTCAGAACTCCCCCCCCCCGTGGGATCTCCACCTTGTCGTGGTGGGGGGCTTAGTAACCGTGGATTGGACACTCGCGGTGAAGCTAAGAGAGATCCCGGGAGTGGACGCTCTGCGTGGGCTTGGAGGGGCCTGCGCAGGATGCGTCCAACGGTGCGGGTGCGGGGGACAGTTCTGTCTGTCCCTCGCAGTCGGGCGCGGTCGCGTGAGGAGAGGCGTGTCGGGGTTGCGTTGCCGCGCGCTCTATCATAGTAAAATAAGAATAAGAATATTTTTATACTATAGCCCTATCCCCGCGACCAAATGGGGGCGCACCATTCGATGCGTCGCGGTGGGGCCGCAGAGAAAGAGGAGATGCGGCGTTGCGTTGCCGTCCTCCCTATCCTCTGCGGCCGCTGGGTGTTTTGGCGGCGGAGCCCAACACCTTCATCCGCCGGCAGGGGGGTTTTGTTCGGGGCCCGCCTGACCATCTGGCGGGCCAATACCCGTCGGGGGGTAGCGACGAATGCTTCGGCGATATCCTACCCTCTGACACACGGGTACATGACAAAGTAAAAAAAAAAGTCAGAACTCAATCTATGAAGAACAGACTGAATCTGACACCTAGTTTAAAGCAGGGACTTGAAACGTTACTGAAAATAACGTTACGTATTGTTCTCGTAACGATAATTCGTAACGTTTGACTAGTATCGTAACGAAATTCTTAATTTTGTTCTAACTTTATGGCAGAACGGAACGAAATTTCTATTCCGTTTAATAACAGTATCAAAAAAGTAACGTTATTAATAATATCACAAAACGTAACAATACTAATTTTGTTATGCGACGTTGCCAGCTTTATTGTAACGTTATCGCATGTTCAGCGCGGTCGAACCTCTCTCGGCCCCCCGGGTTTCTCCACGTGCAGAATGACAAGAATGGCAACCTCGCATTTTCTTCGTGTTTTGTTTACGTCTTGTTCATTCGTCTTTATAAACTAAGTAGGCATCTGTAAAATCATGGGGCGTAAAAAGAGGAATTTTGTCTACAGATATTTTACATTAAATGACGACAAAAAAACTTCAATATGTGATATTCCTGGCTGTAATGTTGTAGGTATGTAATGTTGTATAATGTAGGAGGTACATGGGCACGGTGGTGCATACGTAAGTAGGCAGGTACAAACCTTTACGGGGGTAAGGTGGAATGTCAGTTGTGCCCTGTGACCACCAACACAGGTACCATCCGTTTACGACTAGCTTGCCCTCTGGCCACGAATCCCTCGGCACTGGTTGGTTCACACCTAAGATCGGGGTTTTGTGTCGGGTATGCTCCCTGAAAGTTGGTTTAATTTCGGAGTTTTCCTTCTCCTAGAGCTAAAGAGGCCCATCCCCCCATTTTGTAATAAACGTTATTATGACTTTAAAGAGAGCCAAAAATATTGTACTTAGTATCTTCGGGTGTCTCAATAGCAACTCCTCAAACCCGGTATTATCATTCTTCCAAATACCTACTGAACTAGAAACGTATCTAAGTACCAACATAAGCATTTTCTAATCAAATTAAGGCCTTGCCACACGGCACAATTTTACGTCCAACTTGACTAAATCACTTGATGAAATCGTGACGTGTAGACGCCAGTCGTCCAACTCAAGTTCATCGGGTGGGCGGTACCACCAGATTTTAACCAATCGGGTGGACGGAATGAAAATCAGTGATTTCATTGTGTCGTGTAGACGGGCAAAGCCAATTCGATTGAAAATTTGATCGGTGGTAAAATTGTGCCGTGTGGCAAGGCCTTTAGTGCATGATCATTTTCACAAACAGACTACCTACCTACCTCAGGTTTCTAAATTGAGCACTTGAGTTCACAGATATGTAATTGTTCAGAGTCTGGGTGTATGATGTTATAACTATACAACACCTACCTATTTATAGCAGCACGTAAAATCACTAAAAAGCTACGCACTCCAACGTATTGCATGGCTTTAACGGCACAAAACAAGAATAAACCTGTTTTAGACTGTCCTACTCGCTGGAATTCTACGGTAGATATGATCCAAAGTCTTTTGAGCCTGAAAGACATGTTCCTCAGACCCTAGAAATCTCTTTTTAGCTGATTCGATTTGGCAAATGTTAGAAGAAATAGTTGCTGCATTGAAACCTGCGAAAAAAATGAATGTTAAAATTGCAATCCGAACAGTTGACGGTAGGGGACTGTTAGTTATCTTGGTTGACCTGTAAACTTGAGACATCAGGCATAAACACTACTTTTGCCAGGGAACTGATGACTAATATAGAAGACAGACAAAGTGTCCTTTTTAACAACCAAGCTTTTATGAACGCTATGTTAATGGATCCACGAATTAATTCTAGCTTAACTATAGATCAACAACAAAGTACAAAAAATGTGCTAACATCACTTTATGTTCGTATAATGCAGCTTCATGACATTGATAACAGTAATAAAGAAAAGGATACGAGAGCAGAAACAGACCTACTTGAAGAAGCTGATAAGGAAATTTTTTACATAATAGTTATATGGAAAAACACGATAATATTTTAACATTACTTCAACTGAGACATAGAATTTTTGATGAATGTGTGCAGACGTTCAAAGAGAGCTTGAGTAAGTTTTTAGAAGAGCCTCTACTGGGTTCGTCTTCAGATGTTTTAAAGTTCTGGGAACAGAAACAAGGAAAATACCCAGCGCTGTACGAGGTAGTTAAAATTGTATTGGCCACACCATTTACTGAAGTAAGCGTCGAAAGATTATTTTCATCAATGAAGTTTATTGTGTCTAATTTGAGACTCAATTTAAAAGATGATATAATAGAAGATAATCTGTTTATTCGCAGTAATCATTTACATAAAAAATAATAACCATCGATGAAAAGAAATGATTACAAAATTACGGCTTTCACTTGGGTGGCGTGATTTAGATAAAAAATACAATTGTTGATGAAAAGAAATGATTATAAAATTCCGGGCATCACTTCGGTTTCATGATTTAGTGTTTTTTCCTTCTTATAATTATTTTTCCTTCAATTAAGTATTAAGTACAACAAGGTTTCATTTTGTTAGTCCAATGGCTCTTGTTTATGTTAATGTTTGAGTTTCTCAACATAGTTTAAAATATTGATGTAAGCTTCAGATCTCATACATGGAGGCAAATATTGTAGTTCTCCGATAAGTAAATTGCCAAAATAATAATTACGTTTATTCCGGTTCTTTGTCAAAAGTGCAATGAATACATCTTACTTCAGAGTTAGACTTTGGAGTTACTGGAATCTTGTCGTTACTGTTTATTTTATGATAATCTTTATTATGTTTATTGAATAAATCTTGATTATTTTGTTCGTCCTTGTCTTGTTTCATTTCACTATTTTTATTGTTTTCCTTTCTGTCCTCCTCTTGTAAATATTGGTCATTAATTTCTTGTAAACGTTTTCGTTTATGTAAATAATTATGTGGAAGAAGTAAAGATTGTGACATGTCATTTATTTCATCATAAGTATGTTTTCTACTTCTGAAAAGATAAGTGTCATTGTTATCTTTAACATATTTATAACCTTAGATAAATAATCGGTCTCGTTGCGGTCGAGCGCAGCGAAAGCAGTTATTTACTATATTATATTTAATTTGTACCTTCACTATTGTCACTATTTTCTTTGCTCTCAAATTCATTGTGATATTCTATAAAGTCTGATTGACTATTCTGTTGGAATATTAAATCATCGTCTCTGTCATCTGTAAGAAATAGCACACGTTGCAAAATGATGAATGTAGTGTAATGTACACCTATAGATATCTACTCTCGCATAGAATATCAGGAGTTTCCTTCTTATTCTGATAGTAAAATAGTGGCAGGTTTGTTTCTATTGGCTTTTGGTAGTAAAAAAGTACCACTTTCTCACAAATATCAGGGAAAACGATGATATTCTGAGAGAGAGTAGCACCTAAAATCTGCAGATCTCTACTATTCAAAATGCTGTTCGATCGTCATAGTACGATATTGGCGATGTTGACGATGTACTTATAAAAACCGGCCAAGTGTATGTCGAGCCACCCACAATATAGGATTCCGTAGAAGCTCTTATCTGAGTGAGTGAGTGTCCTAAGGATAAAAATCCCACTGCGTATAAACTATAAAGAAAACAAACAAGCCTTATAAAAAAAAGGTGGATCAGTAGTCAGGAACCAGAAGACCCCAAAAATTTAAAATGGGTCCCGACTGCTGATCCATCTTTTCTTTATTAGACTTGTTTGTTTTCGTTTTAGTTTTTACAGAGTCAGTCGGGATTTGGTTTTTGATAAATAATACTATTTTACAGTAAGAACACGTTATTGAATAATAAAATTTACCTTTATTTTAGGCCAATTATTAGAAGCAAATATCTGTATATTCGGTATTTGGCAGAATAGCACATAGCTATTAGGCATTCGGCGACTTGTAAAAATCTACCTGAATAGGCTGAATACCTAATATTCGATTAAAGTCTAATTAAAATCCTATAGTATCAAAATAATAATTTAGCAGTAGCTAAATGCATAATTTAACGGAATATTAAAGAAAGTTGTTAGATATAATAAGATATATAATATAAACATGATACTCACGCATTATATTAATAATATAATTCACCGAAAACAGATAGGGTAAATTTATATGCTCAAAAATATACCTATTAGTGACACTTCACACGAATTTAATTGTACGCCTGAAAGTTGAAACTACAACGCAAACCCATCAACCTTGAATTGAATTGAATAACACTAATGCAGCGGCCGCACGGTGTGGAGGGGTGTATTTATAACGTTACATCGTAACCGTACGTAACGTACCGTAAACCTAAAACGTTTCTACTAGTTTCTAGATTAACGTAATGGAACTGTTACGAATCATAACGATATGGCCAATAACGTTACCGAAACTATAACGTTATGGAAAATATTGTTCTGCTAATATGTTAGTCTATAACGTTATAATACCATAACGTTATACATAGAATAAAGTTCCCGTAACGTTACAGATTTTATAAAGTTCTGTGATAACGTTATGTGTAACAGAACTAAATTCATTTCGTTTTCAAGTCCCTGGTTTAAAGTATTAACATATTAATTAAAAGACAGAGGATTCTCAGACACTTTTAAAATGTTGTACTGTTCAAATATGAAGATCTGATGATGACGGTCTCACCGATGGGCACGAGCTACGTTGTTTGAAGAGTACTAAAGCTACAGTCCACTACACTGGGCAAGTGCTAGTGGGTACATCTAAGTACATATTATTATGTAAATATTGAAAAGGGTCACACGAACGCACAGCATCATCGTGCAAGTTTTATTAACATAGTTCATGAGTATTGTATGTATGTTCATTCTTTAAGGTAGGTACTAGGTATCTATCATAATTAAAAATATGTATGTCAATCCATTGTCTAGTACCCATAGTAGGTACAAGCTCTGCTTAGTTTGGGACTAGATGGTGTTGCGTGTATTATACATATGTATTGTGTTGTGACTTATAAATAAATTGAAATTGAAATTATATTTATAATGGGTATTTTTTTTTGGTGAGTCTGCTGATTCGAATTCAAATTATTTAACGTGTTAATAGAGACAGATGACAAGCGCTTCCTTCAAATTAGTGTAAAATTATATCTATGCTACTAAAGTCTAAATTGAGTTGGTACTTAAAAATTAATTAACTTCAGATTGCAGTTGGAAACTCATATAAAAAACTATGACATGATTTTGATGGGTGAACCATCGATAAAACCATGACTAATGTTATGTCAAAAATGCTTTGTAATTAACCAAATTACCTTGTATAAAATACATAGCCAAGTTTTATACGAGATTTCTTAAATCCTTTTTATAACGGATTTAAGATAGTTCGTCAAAATCAGTTTTTAAGAAAAAAAATAACATGCAGGTCAGCTAACATGAATGTAAAATATTCCATAAAACGGAGCTCTTGAAAGTAATCTTTTTTACTTGTAATGTTCAAGAGCCGACATGTGAAGTATAACTCAAATATTAGCAAGCAAGTACTCTACTTTGCACTTATGAAAACCCAAGTACCAGTATTTACATTACTTTTTTTTATAGACTCACGCCTGTATCCCCGCAGGGGTAAGCAGTGGTGTAATATTACACCCACGTCACATAGGCGAGCCTATTGCCGTACCGGGCACGTTACCAGACTCCGTGTTGTTACTGAGAATTTCCAAACGGAAAAACCAATAACACTTTGCCCGACCCGGGAATCGAACCCAAGACCGCCCAATCCCACGCGCACATTTATGCCGCGAGACCAACGAGGCAGTCAAGACCAACGAAGCATTATTTATTTATGCACCTATCTAAATTAACGTATTTCTGGTTTGAGGTCTAGTTTAGCATTCAATATTCGAGTTATTTCTAAATATCCCGCACTAGCAACAATGGGTGGCGACTTTACAAACATTCAACAACAGATAGAAGGAACGCCTAATCTCAGAACAACATTTTGTTGGACACCCAGTCAATGAATACAGATTTACATAGAAGCGCAATTCGCAGCGCAGCGCAGAAGACTGTCTCCAGTTTAGTTCGTAGTTGGCGCCGTTGGCGGCGCTGGCATCGTTCTCCGTCTCTCTTGCTCTCGTAGTTAAGATACACAGGAGGAACGTTCGTCTCTCTTGCTCTCATAGAGACAGCTGTCCCAGCGCAACTGCCACGCCGCCAAGCGGCAATTTGGGTCACAGAAAGCTTGTCTTCAGAGCGCCCATAGGAAATGCGCCTCTATGTAAATTGACCAAGTAATTCTTTGACCCAGTGCAGTTGTCTTGTATGGGAATCGAACCCACGACACTTGGCGCAGCACAAAAATGCGAGATATACGCTGCTTTCAAGAATATCAATTTTTTGCTGAAAAGTCTGCATTGTCAACAAATAATAGATATCCGTTAGGAAAAGGGATAAGCAAGCGAAGCAAGCCTTGTGGGAGGCAGAGTGGCACTATCTGCTCGAGCCAACTGCGATCGCTGTAATGCTTTAGAAGTTCAATCTTTATATATTATAATAAGATTAACAAGGTGCACACAACAAAAAACGTAGATAAATATTAATTAGAAATAACCATTCAACAACTGCCTCCGCGGCCCAGTGGATAGCGTATGCGACTGCTGATCGGAGGTCCCGGGTTCGATTCCCGGGTCGGGCAAAAGTGTTACTGGGTTTTTCCGAATCCTCAGCAGCAGCACGGGTAACGGCAGTAGGCTCGTCCTCTATTAGGTGGGACCGAAAATTCATGGCGAAATGTGGGTGTAATATTACACTTATGCCTACCCCTTTGGGGATACAGATGTGCGTCTATAAATAAAATAAATAAAAAATAAATAAACAATTCAACAAATAACTTCACGATGGCTTATATCTACGTTCTACCCCAGTCTCAACAGCACAGTCAACAGAACTATTCAAATCAAACTGTACCGCTTATAAAGCAGTACGCAAATCACTCGATCTTAATATCAAGAGCAGTTAGAGAATATCGCGTGTTTTAATGAAATACCGTCCGTTATGCACTCGTGCCGGTGCCGTTACCGAATTGACCATAATAGCTCTTCAATGTAATACAACGTTTGCGTGGTGCTCGTGCGCAACGATCTCTCTTAATTAATTTGTCACAATTATCATTGGAACATCTTTGAATGTTCGTATGTTGTAATAGATCACGGCATGTGAGGTGGGCGAGCAATAATAGGTATCGTAAAATATTTTACGGTACGCATAAATGAAGTTGTTCGGAATTATGCTGTGTAGAGTGTTGTAGTATCAATCTCAGTAAGAGGATAATTGTGATCTGTAAGGTAAAATTCTGGTTTCGATTGAGTATGAATGTGCTTTCTGATAGATGTTTTTTCTAAGATTTATTATCTTAAATACACGCACGCCTTTTTCCTCTCCGGGTAGGCAGAGACAACAGAACGCCACTTAATTCTGTCCTTACAACCTCTCGTTTGTAGCGCTCGTAGCGAGACTTGGCTTGCCGTTCGTAACAGATCGGCAAAGTTAAGCAACGCTTGCACAGGTTACCACTTGGATGGGTGACCGTGTGTGGCATTTACATCTGAGCGCTACCGTGCTTCGGAGGGCACGTAAAGCTGTCGGTCCCGGTTCTTGTCCAAGGATAAGGATCGTTCGGCCATGTCGGAGGCCTTCGGGCGGTCTGAAAACTCCGACACCAGAGTTGGCCACACGCTCACACGAAAAACAAAAAAAAAAAAAAAAAAAAACAAACAAACAACCTCTCGTGCTTCCTTCACTTTGAACACCCTCTTCGTCCTACAGGAAAAATTATACTATTAAGGGCGATATTCGTCAATTTAAAAATAAAAGTATCAGTTTATTAATATTTTGTAACTAAAAGCTCTTTTTCCAAATCGTTTCCGACTGCTTTACTGTTGTTGATGATTAATCTATGGCATCGTGATGGTTGTGCTTTTCGCAATTATGTTTTGTGGAATAATGGTAATTTTATTAAAAGAGTGAGATAACTGGAAGTAACGTAACTCGGTACGCACTATTTAGTATCTCATGCAAGTACCGGCCCAAGTTTGACTCTATCTAACATAATATATCTACTATAACTGTTTAGTTACCTATATAGAATTTTAAAATTATTCATTGGTCCCTCTTATGAAACTATCTTCGACTTCATTAGAACATCTTTATAATCTTAATATATAAAAGCCTTGCGTTACTGACTGACAGACACGCTACAGCCGAAACTATGGGCGCAGGAAGCTGAAATTTGGCATGTATGTTCCTTGGGGACCGTAAGGGTGCACTAAGAAGGGATTTCCCGAAATTCCCACGGGATCGGCTAAAACGGGTAAATTTAAAAAAAATGCAGGCGTAGCTGCTGGCGTCCTCTAGTATTAAATAAACTTCTATGGTGTAAACAAATTACGAAAGTCTAAAATATACTCTTCACATTAGCAAAAATATGCGGCTCGGCCGTTTCGATCCTACGTAAATTTTTCTTATCAGGCCCATGCAACCAAGCCAAAATGAAACAGGGTTGTTTCTTAGTGCAAATCGAACTCGCGACCTGCAGCTTAGCAGTGCCACTACAGACCCCATAGTCCAACAATTCAATCAGACAGGCCTTTTTATTAATTTTAGATCTATAAGAGAACTACATGAACTTGAATACTTCAACACGAGCATATTTAATATTTTTTCAATGTCTTGACATCCATTTCCTTGACAATGAGAAAACAAAGTCCAGACCACACCCTCGGCGATAATTTAAACTATAATCTTGCAATAACCGGTGTATGTCCGTTACTTCCCGGATTTATATTGTCTTAAGGGCATCCGTTTCATGTATAATGAGAAATCTAAACAAATGCCTTAAGTCATAAAGTAGAAGAATCTTAGCATTTAGGTAAGTACTGTTTCCTTTTAAAACTTCGGAAATGGTTCCTGTGGAGAGCTAATGCTTAACTTATAGGTACGTCATACATGCGGTAATTTTTATTGCCATTTATATATTTCAGAATAAGCTGACTCGTGGTTTTCTACAAATGAAAATTGGATAGTCCAATTGAGCAATGAAACCATAATAATCTATATATATGAAATCCTTGCGTTACTGACTGACAGACAAGCTACAGCTGAAACTACTCGGCGCAAGAAGCTGAAATTTAGCATGTATGTTCCTGGGGACCGTAGGGGTGCACTAAGACGGGACTTCCCGAAATTCCCACGGGATCGGGCAAAACGGGAAATTCGAAAATATGTGCGTGCGAAGCCGCTGGCGTTGATTTGTACTATAATAAACGTAAAAGTTTGTGGAAATGGATTTCATGTGTTTGTTACTCTTTCACGCAAAAACTACTAAACCGGTTGATGAAACTTTGCAGAAATATTAATTATACATAAGAATAGCACACTTTTGGTCCGATAATCAACCCTATGCGGGGAATATTATAAATAAAGTACAAAAATACTAAGATTACGAATGTCGAACTTAATGTGAGAGAGTCCATTGAATATGGTACTCGTAGATTTGCTCACAAGCTTTTATTTTACCGATTACAATTGTTTCCGATTTAGTACGCATGTAGCTTTTAAAGTTATGGGTGCATGCGGTGTGGTCTCTCTTGGTGGTAGCTTAATCGTAGTACGTTATACTTTTCTTTTTTTTCTATTATATCTACTATTCTTTATTACTGGTAGGCTAGCGTTTGAACATTTTTTTCTATTGCATACATCTACTTAATAAAAAGGTTTTTGATAGATGTAGAAATATCTAAATTAGGAACTTCATATAGTACAAAATGTGGTAAAATGATCAAAAGAGTACATCTATTTCTTCGACTACAATACATTATGTATACATATAAGTTCAACGAAAAAATTCTGACGATACAATATAAATGTTTTTATAATATAATATGACACCGTATGATAATTGTTCAACATATTTGAACTTTTTTTTGCTGAATGCACTATTCTCTTGAACTTTAGACTACAATATACGTAATTGACATAAGAGCTGCAATAGCATAATGAAGAGCCGTAAAGCACCGCCAGGATCTCAAATTTCAAACCCAGGACTCTAGCATTATGTACCCGTAGCCAGCTACGTGCCTCGGAGAATACGTTAAGCCACTATTTCACTGACAGTGATCACGGGTAGTAAATTTCCTCAAAAAATTATAACATCAGCTATATCAGGGATATTATCCTAAATCGTAGAATATCCGACAATCCCTCCCTTTTGCGGCGTTTACAGTGCATTCGCTCTGTCGAAAAGCATTCTGTTAAATCTAGCTAGATTCTAAAGCGGCCCAGGCGTTTCGAGGTTAAGTATTGGATGCAACTGGGTAAAAGGTAGAGCGAAAATGATATAATGTTTTGGCGTACAATACAACGTATGTTATACAAGTTGTAGAAGCTTTCCTTTAGCTCCGCTGAAGTGTGTCAGAGTAATAACTCGCTAAATATTTAGGTAAGTACGTTCGTACCTAAGTACAGTTCATATTGCGGTAGCGGTGGTCCGGCAGCTGTTGAGGTGGGGATCGCTACACCTCATGGACCGTTATGACGGCCACATTGGCCGCACCGTATGGTAACGCCTTCTGCATTTCGCAGAGGCGGTGCGCGAACATAATGTCCATCTATGTACAGTTATATACATCACCTATGGCGGATTTGCCGTCCGTTTTTGCGGTGTGTATTAGCCTTATAAGGTTCGGAGGCGGTCGCCGGTAGTGCCTTCATGACTGACGTATGTAATGATCGGTATTGCACAATGTTCATTGACGTTTCAATACCGCCTGCTCTGTGGTATAAAAGATGTATGCGGTTGGTCGCGAAAACTTGGTTTTGATTTACGGGCCAGGGCACTTGTGTTCTTAGTTTTCTGCTTAGCTGATCTTATGGAGTTTAGTAAAGTGCCTAGTATACTGTCGTATACCGCAGCACGTAAGCTCTATGCATTATACTATCTTAAAACATAGACGGTGATATATCGTTGTACATACTGCTACATACTTTCCCGTTGTAAATATATGTGTGAATCTATGTAGATCGTATCAATACAAATCCAATAAAAGAAAGAAAGTCGGCGTTTAGTAAAAGTTCAAGTGTTTTTACATCAGTTTTATGGCAAGAATCGCAAGCGGCAAGTAGAAATCACTGCAGTGAACGATCGTGTGTTTTATTGTTGAAATAATCTTCTTTTTATTAGTCATACATAGTTTTATTTCATTGATATTCGGATGCTTGGATTGTACGACAGTTGTTTTTCTTCGTATAACTATTTATGTACCTAGATTGTGAGGCGGAACGAAACGGCTTATAAAGTTCGGCTACCGATAAAAAATAGTTTTCTTTCAAATATTACTAGCTGTTTGATGATATATGAACACCAAAATTGCTTGTGTGGTCTTTTCATTGCTGTCGGGTCGAATGTTTTAGACACGATTCTCACACAGTTTTGTGCATCTGTGTCTAGATGATATGCTGTTTGGGTGTTATACAATATATTGACTAGCAATAGTGATCTACGATCTTGGGGCTATCCACGAATTAGGTACGAGTTTAAAAAGTGTGACTTAGTAGGTATGATGGATGACACCAACTGAGACAAGATCAGGTACAAAAAATCACACAAATCTTGAAATCGTGTGATGTTATTTATGGACGAACTATTGTAACTGATGTCTCTTTTAGTAATGACGGAAATAGTATTAGAAAAAATCCTTCAAAGCGAAAAAATTGTGTTAGCGATGGGTCGTGTCAAACCCGACCCACATTCCAACAAATTGGAACTACTTTCGTATCATACACTACTACTACTCATATCTCGCAAATGCATTTTTTACACTGTTATCGGTAACAATACAGTCAGTACTACTGACTTCTAGAACAATACGCTGGCTATGCATAGTCATTGTCAGACACTCCCGCGCTTGTCGGGTCGTGGTTTCGCCCATAAGCTATCTGAGTGATTGGCTCTATGACAATGTTCATTGTAGTGCTCCTTTGTTTCGTTTGGTATCAATTTAGATAGTTGATACTAAGCAACGAATATTTCATATTTGAACGGTTAGTATTCCGATTCCGCAGCTCCACCCCGAAAAAACAAAAATCTATGTTATTTACATTATATAAAACTACAGTACTATTTTACGGCGATAGCCTAGTGGTGTACGTAACGGACTGCCGAGACGATAGTCTCGGGTTCGATCCCCAGGTACCCCCGGCACACACCTCTAACTTTTCGAAGTTATGTGTGTATTAAAAATGTTAATTATCGCTTGCTTAATAATGTGCCCGGTAGATGGCAATAGGCTCGCCCCCTATTACATTGGGACTTAAACATAACTGGCGAAATGTGGGTGTATATACTCTGCCTACCCCTTCGGGTATAAAAGGTGTGAAGTTATGTTATGTGTATGTTACTATTTTACTACTTAGTCTTTTACTTTTCACACCTTTTTTATCTAGCTTTTCCACTTTTTACCGAAGGTCTGTTTTATACTAAACTTATGTACCTATGAAAAACAATGAATGATTAAACCATTAACTAACAAATGTTAACAAACATGTACTACGCATATTAATTATTATGGAATGTCTAGTATAAAAACATATATTAATCCAACACAAGATGATTAAAGAATGCGGTAATAATATGCGCATACAGAATATAATCAGTGCAATAATTAATAGTAAATTACATAAAAATGGCGCGCGCTGAGTACCGGGTTCATAATAGATAGTTACAGTAGGTGAGCGCGCGATCGGGTGTGACTACATGCATTACATGTGGAGAAACTTCCTATATTGAGAGAACGCGTTATACAATTTAGATGCAAACTTAGTTCTCTCGAAAAAAAAATGCTATATTCTACCGATTTCCAAGATTTTTTGCAATATTCGATAAATCGTTTAAGACAACAGTAAATGCTTGTTCTAAGTAAGTATCTAATCTATTGTTTTTGTTCTTGCCAAGAAAATTTGGACCTGACTTTTTACTTTACCACAACACAGTATTTCGGTTTAAAGACTCGGAAGACTAGCAAAACAGTCAAAACGCTTTGTTAGTAAATATAGAATGCCAAGTCTCAAAACATTCATTGTGTGTATAAGGCAAAATACAATACATAAAATGCATAATCTGTATTTTCTACTATTGATTAGAAAGTGATATAAACAAGTCTAATTGTGTTAAGACTTAATAGCATCGAGATCCGTTTAGCATTTATAATTGGACATAATTCGTCGGTGCTTAAGTCTCAAGCAACACATTCAAAATATAAAATTCTACTTAAAGACGCATACTAAGAAAGATATTGAACTGATGACGTTGCATGAAAAAAATAGATAATAGATTTCGATTTGGAGATTCATAAGAGAATACCGTTGCAGCTTCTCCAAAACAATTTCGTCACATACCTAACCTTGTTATGTGTTTAATCAAACAAATTACACGATCGGGCATCTTAACGAGCCGATGTATACTTATAAAGATCGATAAACCACGGTTATATTATTTAGACCACGCTAGTATGTTATTATAGCTGTCTCATTATAACTACGCGTAGTGACGATTTCGAGGCCTAGTCAAATAGTTTTGTAGGGAAAGGTACTGTCGGTGGCAGAATCGGTTCGTTGGTTC
Organism: Euclidia mi; assembly: GCA_944739405.2. Lineage (NCBI taxonomy): Eukaryota > Metazoa > Arthropoda > Insecta > Lepidoptera > Erebidae > Euclidia > Euclidia mi. Next base: position 37,369,967 of record OX123197.2, read on the forward strand.
TGGAAATTATTGAAGGTAATATAATATGTAAATAATCTGATTAAATTTGAGTCCCGTAGTTTAAGTTTGCGAATGATGAGAGCAGAGTACCTATATAAAATTGCGTTTGTAACCACATGGTGGTTACTAAAACTTAATATAAATTTTTCATCACTGTCAATATCTCTTTTACAAGTAGCCCTCTATCAGGGGAATCTACCATCTCAGTAGGTGTGAGTGGCAAGATATTATTAAAGAGCCATCTAAGTGCTTAAAAAATAAAAGCCTATTATAATACTGTCCTTTTAAATAGCCATTCTTAACAAAAAAATAATTTCAAGCACCGTGACCTACCGTAATTTATCCTTCAATGTTTGCATATAAAGGATCTAAAAAACCCGTTTCATAGTACTGTACCGTATAACACAAACCGTTTTTTCTCAGATTTAGACAATTTAATCTCACAAACACCTAGATTAAAACACTTAAGTTTCTTCAACACTTTTGACGTCATCTGTACCTACCCGCCTATAATGTCAGTTAACTAGGTCATTCACCTCCCTGAGCGCATTTTGACTGACTGATCGACATCATTACTAGAAGCTGATTACTGGTGATGATATTCAAATAAAATAAGTAAGTAGTAAGTGGACATTATGTCCGCCGACCAGTTATGTATGCGCGAATCATTAAATTAATACGCTTAACCAGTAACCGGCGTCACAAATAAGATGTACTGTAAAATATAATTTCGTTTCTTTCTAAAGTAAAAGAAATGGAGAGAATGCGCTAAAGAAAATTATTCTTTTACTGCGTGTTAATTATTGGTAACTGTAATTTTGAATTGATTCTTGTAGTGGCTGTAAGAGCTGTGACTGTCTGTCATAGTAAATAATGTCTGAACCTTCGTAGTTAACGAGGTGGGTAATGTTGCCTGATCGTAGGACAATTTCATACAGTTTCAGTATTTGTTAAGGTTTTGTCAATACCTTAAATTAATTAAATATCCCGAATAAGACCCGTTTCCACAAAATTGTTTGAAATACCTCTGAAGAGAACTAGGAGCATATTTTTATAGGGAAATTTAACTTTACTGAATAAAATCGTCGTAGAATCTGTTTACACAATGCAGTTTTATATTGCGAAAGTAATCATTGGAGTTTATTTTTTGTACAGATCAAGAACAAAGCTACTGCACTGTGTTGTAATATTTTTGATAGTTTTTAACCGACTTCAAAAAAAGGAGGAGGTTCTCAATTCCTCGGCATCTTTCTTTTTTTATTTATGTTCCCCGATTTCTCTAAGACGCCTGGACCGATTTCGAAAATTCTTGTCTCATTGCAAGTACTTATAAAAACTCCAGATAAGGGTTCAGCTAAAACTAATTCTTTAATTATTCAATTCTCTCTCTCTTTTTACAGACGCCTGTATCTTCGAAGGGGTATGCAGAGAGGTGTAATACTACACCCACATTTCGCCATGAATTTTTAGGTCCCACGTAATAGGGGGCGAGCCTATTGCCGTTACCGGGCACATCACCAGACTCCGTGGCTACTGAGAATTCGAAAAAACCCATTAACACTTTTGCCGGACCCGGGAATCGAACTCGAAAACAGCTCCGACCGATCAGCAGTCGCATACGCTGCCCACTGGGCCACGGAGGCAATCCTTTCTAATTCTACCTAATGTGAACGAAACAGATGTTATGTAAGGGTGTGTGGCAATTTCGTAAATTAATAAAGGCCATAACACACTTAAGGAATATTAAAATGGCTGACTTACTTTAATGACTTTTCAATTTAAAACTAACCTTTGCAGAACCGGCTTTATTACAAATTTATATCCTAGTGGTCTTAATTAATTTGCACCTTGAACTTAACGTAAAATGTGATCAAAAGTTTACAATTTTTCTAACAGTGAATTAGTTTTTTAATAATGATGTTTTTTTGGCTCTGTATATATCATGAAGCTAGATGAATAACAGGATTTGGCGTAAGTTTATTTTTAATAAAAAATAGTAGTAATCGTATATTGTTTGTTTTTTTATGTGTTTGAGTAGACGAATATCAATGATATATGATACTGTGTAGCATAGAATGTAGAATGCACATGGCATATTGGTCTAAGCGGTCGCCTTGCCAATGGCAATACTTGGCATACGTGTGTCGTGGATTTGATTCCTACACGAGGCATGCATTTTTCATTGCAATTTAACCAATTTGTTTTACATTATTATGATTGTTTATATAAAGAAGTTTATTTAAAGATCTACATAATATTATGACGCTACTATGAAAATTATTAAGTAAATGTGACTACTGGTATTCCTGTAGTATTGCCTCGACCTTATGGATCAATGCAATCTGTTAATCCATAATATAAAAATGAATAGCTGAATGTGTTTCTAAGCGCAAATCTCGAGAGCAGCTGAACCGATTTCGCTAATTCTTTTTTTATAATATTTCTTGAGGTACGGCGATGGTTCTTACGGAGAGAAAATTAATAGTAAAAAAACAAATATATATATATATATATATATATATATATATATATATATATATATATATATATACGGTGTAAAAAGACCCTTAACGAAAACTGAAATCCCATGTTGTACCAATCACTACGAACATTTTTTACTTCGGCACCATACCTGGGAAATTACTGGTTCAGGAGATATTGAGGCTCCAAGTTAGTATGAAATTTTTCTAATAAGGTACAAAATCGATGCATTTACCCCGCCAATATGTTCTTTAGATGCCCTATGACGCTATGGATAAGTAGGTATTTCGAGCATTGCACGCGTGCGCTTTTAATTGCGGTTTTAAAAATGTGAATACTTAAAAAAAATCGTTTCGCGAGTATTATTTTTGGTTAGTATGACTTAGCATGATGTCCACAACGAATAGACTTCGGCATGGTGATGGGTCTTGTGACACCCTGTATATATATATAATTATATATATATATATATATATATATATATATATATATATATATATACATATATATATATATATATATATATATATATATATATATATATATATATATATATATATATATAACATCTATGCTAACATCACGCTATGAGCCGCGGGTGTAACCGCAAGCATAACAATTAATATGCATAACATTAACAAACATATATAACAATTTAACATTGTGAAACTATACGATAGTACTAAAATTTACTCGTGTAAAATCTTCTGATAGAGATAATTTGATATCATTCATCTTCTGATAATCCGCACTTAGTTTTGTCAACTAATCTTAACAGTATTACTTGTATTAATCGATTTTAAACTTTCACGATTTGTATATTTCATACAAAAATATTAAGCGGGTCTTAATCGCATACTTTTATTATAAATAGTTATCTTTTAATTTAACAGTTCCTGACTTAAAAATATGACAGTTAATTTGTCTTAACCCTGATTTAAACACCTAAATGAAATTTGAGTATTTGTTTATAATATTTAATTTTAGTTTTTACTTAATGCATATGTATACACGGTATATATACCGAAATGTTTTTTTTTATCTGTCTGTCTGTCTGTTTGTTCTCGCTAATATCTGGAACGGCTAGACCAATTTTGACCGGACTTTCACTGGCGGATAGCTGATGTACCAAGGAGTAACTTAGGCTATAAATTAACCGGGTACGCGAAGAAGCTCCCTCAGGATGTGGGTGAAACCGCGGGAAACAGCTAGTTATCGAAAATAATGCCAGCGTTGCAAAACCTCTGAAAAATATAAGATAACTAGAGGATGCCCGCAGCTACGCCCGCACTTTTATATATCTTCCCGATTCCGTGGGAATTTTGTGTAATCCCTCTGTAGTGCACCACTACGATCTCTAAAGAACATACATAAGTACATGCGTTTCAGCCTTGTAGTTTCGGCTACGCGTTGTCTGTCAGTCAGACAGGAACGCAAATACTGATATATACCTATACACATACAGATTTGTTAACTATTTATTATTTATTATTATTTGTTACTTATTGCAGGACTCCTACCGCGACCAAGGCTGTTGTAAGACGGCCGAAACGTCGGTAAAAACATAGGTATTTATACCTTAAATTAATTAAATATCGCGAATAAGACCCGTCTTAATAAAATTGTATGATGTATATAAATCGCGAAAGTTTAAAATCGATTATTAGATACCTACATTCATATTTTTTTTTAAATTTTCGTGTAAGAAACAACGTGCTGGGTTACCAGCCTGGCAGCCTCGAAATGAGAATTACCTGACCTAGAGCCTTATAACGTTGACTGCATGTATGGCGCAGGGGTTTAAGTGGTCATCTCGCCGTTTAGAACTGTGCCGAGTGTTGTGGGTTGGATTCGTACTCTTTGGGTTTGGGTAAGCTTTTTTTATAATGTTCTACCACATACACACATCAAGATCTAGTCCCAAACTAAGCAGAGCTTGTGTTATGGGTACTAGATAATGGATAACCATACATATATACTTTTTTTGTAAATAATAATAATAATAATAATAATAAGTGATATTTATAAGTATGTAAAATGTAACTGTGAGAAGAATATTTGATAAACGGCCTAATAATAATATTCTACCACATACCTACACACATCACCATCTAGTCTGAAGGTAAGCAGAGCTTGTGTTATGTGTACTAGATAATGGATAAACATAAATACATACATATTATACATAGAAACACCCAGACCAAGTCAAACATCCATGTTCATGCACACAAACGTTTGACTTGAGCGGGAATCGAACCCGCGACCTTCAACGTAGCAGTCGCTTACACTCCCGCTGCGCCAACCGGTCGTCAAAACTTTGTGCTAGCTTTGTGTACATTCTAATTGATATTTCGGAATTTCTGCCGCGATACAGTCTTTATTCCTAGTGTGGGAGTTGTCATTATTAAAAGCAAAAAGTACCCCACTTGTTTTTTTCTTAAAAAGGCAACTCCACATATCGAACGTATAATATTCTTAAAATATGCTTTTCATCCTCATGCTATCTGTTAAAATAATAACTCAATCTTATGGTAAATGAATTTGATTTAATTTTTTTCATAATAAGATTAACTTAAGCTTATGTTGAACCTATAAAATGCGAAAGGCATTTAAAATTTTTGATTTATATTCGTAGAGACTTGAACTTAAAATAGTAATAAAATACGGCTTTACCTGTTAAGGTTAGTCCAAAATGTGTTATTTGGAATTATAAAAGTAACAAAAAACTTTTTAATCAATTTTACGTTGCCTGCTTTTTATTTTTATGCAAATAGAATTTTTGAGCATTACATATGAACAGGGAAACCCTATTCTACAAAAATACTAAAGTAAAATACTTTATCAGTCACATTTCTAAAATATTCCTTCGCATCTTTTCAATACAGCCTTACTAAAACCTACAAGAAATCTCGTGTTACAGTGATTTCATACATACATACATAGACTCACGCCTGTTTCCCCGAAGGGGTAGGCAGAGGCATATAAAACGCCCACTTTTCGGCAGTGTTTTGATCCCACGTAATAGGTGGCGAGCCTATTGCCGCTTATCGGGATATTTTGTTTGCCAGAGCCTCGTCCGTTGATCGGCAGGTGCACCACTTGCAGGTGAGGTTGGCTTGGGACCCTAAGTTCTTGGTGGGAACCCTATGCACCTTCTTGGTGGGAACCCTATGCACCTTCTTAGTGGGAACCCTATGTACCTAGCTCGTGTGCACTTAGTGATTTCATTCGATTGATAATGAGCCTCTCTGAAACGGTTTGAGTGATTTTTATGATATTTGTTTGAATACTATAAAGTATAATTGACAGGCATGCAACACAAACTTTAACTACTAAGTAGTCCTAGTTATTCATATAATATTTCTTACTTATATGATGTTGTGTGCACTCAACTCATCATCATCATCAGCTTGCCATAGTGCACTGCTGGTTACAGGTCTCTCTACTCTAGGGTTTTTTAAACTTTTTGCAGTCACGGACCACTTTCAGTATGTAACAATGACCATGGACCCCTACTAACGAATGATGAACTGCTAACTAATAGATTGTAAATTGCTGCAGGTTCATATAGGTACCATTACTTTTCGGAACATACTGTTCCACCATAGATCAGAACAGTCATGTTCGCGAGTTGCTTACATCAAAAGACGTAAGTGGATGCTCCTGTTTCACCATATTCACTTTGGGAGGCTTACTAAATGAACATAATTTATTGCTTGAGTATGATATCAATAACTATTAACTTTTGCAATAGAAGATAACTCACAATGTGAAACAGTTGCAGCTCCTTACAAATATAACATGTAAAACCGTTATACTGACAGTTAAAAAGAGTGGCCACGAGTTTTATTGCCCGTTCTTTCTCGTGGTTCTACCTATTGCATTGCGAACGTGGCAGTAAATGTAAATGTAGAATCATCTAGTAATTAACTTTAATCTTTGACGTTCATAAGCGTCACTTTGTGGCCTAAATTAATAAATGATTTTGACTTTGACTTTGAATAACTTAGGTTAAATAAACAAGCCTTATTTATATTAAAAATCACTTTCGCTGCCCGACGCTCGTCAAACAATTATACGATGAGTGTAAACTGAGCCACTGCCCCTTAGGGGTCCATGGACCCCAGTTTAAGAAACCCTGCTCTACTCAGTCACTGTGCACTCTAGCTCTACAAACTACATTTAGTTTAAGAACAATACCACTGAAATCATTTCAGTCGGTGTTGTTATCTGTTACGTAATCACTGAGTGCATCTTGATTACTAAATACTTATTGTCTTTCCGATGAAGTAACCGCAGGCACACAAACATGTAGCCAATTTGATTTGTGCAGTTTTAAAAACAATGACTGTTCTGCCGGGTACTTTAAGGTACTGATTTCTGATATGCTAGTATGTTGTTTTGTTTTGCTTCCAGAGGCAGAGAATACGAAAAAGCCCAACTGAGGGATAGTGTGACTTAGGCAATATTATATTTTTGACTTTACTTCTTCAATAGTAAAAAACAGCCATACTGAAAAATACAGTTATACATGTGACTTAGAGTTTTCCTTTACTTAACCAACTCGAAAAGAGCTTATAAATCGTTGTAGACCTAGCGAGCCTATCAGTGCGCCGAACGTCAATCAAAGCGAGGTGAGACACAAGGTGCCTAAAGCCGCACTGAGATCTGTCACGGTAAACGGCAACCTTAACCCATAGACATCTTTTTCGACAAAAGTAACTCAAGGAATCATAATTATTAAAAAGTTGTCTCTACCGAGAAGAAGGCAAGAGTAATAAACCGACGACGGATTAAAAGTATCATGAACATTCTTCAGTAATAAAGTAATTTCATCGTAATATCAATAACACCTATTTGTCAATCCTGGCAATAGAAGCGAGGGATTCTTAATAGCAGCTACGCCATAGTGGTGGAGTGAGGACAGAGTAGTGTACCTCCTGTAGCAGATAATGACTATCATAACCTCATTATCATCAGACGTATCATGTATATGATAATAAGTAGTATTATTAGCGTGGTTATCTTTCAATGTTATCCCAAAACAATTGTCGTTAATTATAACAGCGAATACATACCAATTTCATGAGAAACCCTACAAATCTCCAAAACTTGCAAATATGTATGAAATCTGCAAACACGGGAGAAATGTACATAACTATAAGTTTAAAGTTATAATCACTGCAAAATCTGCCTCTTCTTTAATGTAGAGTAAATCAATCAATTAATAGACGCACTTGAATTTATACGCCATTGAAATTAGTTTGTTTATTTTATAGAGATGGGAGGTAGGTAAATGAAAAACTTAAACGTACAGGCACTTTTGTGGGTTCATAATAAATCTCATTATGTTGTTTATTTATTATATTTTACTTAATAAATTTTAAGAATTGTATCTTTATTCGAATAATCCCAAATCGAAATTCAGAATAAATAACATCAATTATTTTACACTTCCGAAGGAAGTAACGGCTAATAATTTAATGGGTTCTCTATCTTACCTATCTAACATGATGTAACATTGGCGAAAAATATATCAATATTGAAATTCATGAACATTTTGTAAATTAAACTTAGTAGAATAGGTATTATACCTTAAAACTATCAATGCTAGAGTGTTGAAGAGTATCGTCTAAATTAAGAGATGAAAGGAATCCAAATATCTACAGATCCACATCTTGACACGAAATGACAAAATGTCACTAAGATGATACTTCTATATTGAGATTAGATCGTAGATGATCTATTACATTTCATTTACCGTTAGTTAGTAAGCTGTATTCAGCATGTATTAATCAGGTGCGATGTATCCGTAATACATGAAAATTATTTCAGGCAGTTAAAAAAAATAGTGCTTTTAAAAACAAAAGCTTTCTTCTTTCGGAAAGCCGTGGGGTTGTTATAGGGATCAATGTCCGTGGGTAATAAAATATGAAAACTTTGCTAATAGCAAAAATAAAATTTAAAAGATATATTCTCTGTTTTTGTTGTAAGAGTCATATTATCATAACTCTAATTTTGTACTATTCATTAAAATTATATGACTCAAAAAAAGCTTCTTCTTTCTTGTCTAAGATTATTTAACTCTGTTATTAATGTATGACTTTTTAATACCATCGTAGAGCAAAAAGCTTATTTAAAAATCGCCACATTAGTTTCGCCAAATATTTCATAACTGGCTCATCAATTATATCAGATTATTGGATACCATTTAAATTATATATATAGACTTAATTATGTTCATAAAATGTAACATTGACGAAAAATCGAAACATTAATTTAGACGAGAATATTTTCATTTTACCGATTTTTTTGAATATTTTCATACATGAAGTTGAAAGTCTTACTTCCTATACTATTCAATAAACATAACTTATCAATCAATAGTTTCCAACTAAACAAAAGGCATCAATCACACATTCATATTTAGAAAGCTATTAGAATAGAATGTCTAATTAGTATCTTAGCATCGTGAAATACCGCATCAAAATGTATTGTGGTACGCTTGTGCATCAATTATCTGTGGTTAATTATCGAGAGCAAGACTTTTTACTGAAGCCTGCCTTGTGGGAACTCACCGGAACAATATTATCGGAAGCAACTACACACACTAACATGTAATTATATGCATACACACATACGTAAATACGTGCACATTATGTATGTAAGCAGCGTATATGAAGACATGAATACAATTTAAAGGTTCTTAACACTTTCTCTCATAACCTCTCCTGGGTGAACGGGGTGTGTTATTGTTACACTTTATTATTGTACGTGCGAGTGATTGACCCCTGTCCTGTGTAATGTTCTATATAAAACCTTTCTCTTATATATCTTAAGCTATACTAAAACATCGCTAAGACTCTATCAAAACTAAAGCGGTGAAAATTAAGACCTTTTCTGAACACATTTCCGTCATCAAAATAGGAGACTGTTTCTAATTAATGAAGCATATTTTTATAACCAACGTGAAACAGCATACAAATAATCTTTAAAAAACATATATAATGTATTTTTATATGTTGTCTCTGATTACAAAATCATTTCCTCTGCTGTTACTGGCGACGATGCGGCTACTTTCGCAAATGTAAATGATGCTGTTTATAGCTGAGTAAAATATCAAACACTTTCATTTGTATTATTACATTATGTAAATAACGCCTAATCTTATGATACTTATGGTAATACACTAAATGGACGGCATTGTTTGACCTCCAGAAACAATATCTTTTTATAAATAAGTAATCAATTTAATTAATTGCAGCCGTTAATGAAAATTTACAAACAATCTTACCTAACAATTGGTTCTTCAAGAAGACCGTGCGAACTCTCAAATGCTGGAACAATTGTACATTGCGATGTTTACAGATGATAATAAATCAAATTAAAATCTTTTCACATTGATAAAGGCCACTGTTTGTACTTTTTGCCATAGAGCACTGGCATACATGTACATTTTTATTTATTTTTTAAAAATAGAACGCGATTCAACTGAGTTACTTTTTCAAAAAATAAATTAGTGTTGTCGGTTTGCTCGACTAGTCGATTTGTCGAGTATTCGCGAACACGTGTGTGCCCGGGAGTGCGCTCGCGAGGTGACTCGCCGGTACCGCGAGTGTCGGATAAATGGCGAGTAGATGCACAGAGCACCTGTGCGATGCGACTATCTACGGGCATGTGGTATTGCACCAGACTCGCGAAGCTGTTACACTCGCACTGTCTAATTGTAATACTATTTCTTTTACTTCGGTTCCGCTGTTAGAGATTACTAATTACGAGTTGATCGGGTTCTCGCCCTCAGAATATTATGCGTGCCTGAATTTTACGGCTATTAGTTTTTTTTGCGTTCTGTTAACTCGTATTATATTCTCTATTTGTGCGTTTCTTGTTGTTTATGCCGTTTAGTATAAGTTCCATTCATAGAAAAGATGTCATAAAATAAAACAGTTATAAAGTAGGTACTAATGTACGGTAATATTAAATTATGTATGAGTACGTGCTAAGAAAGCGTGATAGCACGACATAGTTTAGAGAAAATAATAACTACTTCAGTGCTGACAAATAAAACCGGTCGAATGCAGGTTCAACAAGTATGACAAGTATATCACAGATATCATACAACTTAATTTGACGTAGGCTCTACTTGCGAAGGACGAAACTACTGACGAAGTGAAAATAATTAAATATGTTTATCTTTTTGCAAGCTGTGTTTTTTTTTAAATGTAATATGCGGCAAACGAGCAGACGGATTGCCTGATGGTAAGCAATTACCGCCGCCCATGGACACAAGCAACCTCACCGAAGTCACAAGTGCGTTGCCGCCCCTTGGGGTTGGAAAAAGGGATAGGATGAGGAGTGGGATGAGCGAGATGGAATAGGGGATAGGGCCTCCGGCCCTGTGTTCCTAGATAAATACGATAACGTGTTATAAACGTAATGTCTTAATTTATATAAAATTAGGAAACAATTTCATACTTTTACTTTTGCAAGCTGGAAAGTTTTATTAGTGTTTTCTTAGGATTTGTTGTATTCCACTGTATTACAGTAAAATTTAACGCAATTTTATACGTGTATCAAATTATTATGCTAAACTAGCTGTTTCCCGCGGTTTCACCCGCGTCCTGAGGGAACTACTTCACGTACCCGGTGAATTTATAGCCTAAGTTACTCCTTGGTGAATCAGCTATCCGCCAGTGAACGTCCCGTCAAAATCGGTTCAGCCGTTCCAGAGATTAGCGAAAACAAAACGACAGCAGACAAAAATTCAAAAATGTGTCATTTCGGTATAATTATGTACCATGTATACATCCATATGCATGTAGTAAAAATCTGTTATTTTAATATTGAAAACAGACACTCCAACTTAATTTTAATGTATAGATGTATAGACAAGCAGATAAAGCCTAGTGGAATTCGAACAGGCTGTCATGCAGAAAGTATCTGGTTCGAATCCACGGCGCGCACCACTGACTTTTCGTAGTTATATGCCAATTGAATTGTTAATTATCGCTTGCCCCTTGCCTCGGAGAGCCGTCGTCGGTCTCGGCTAGTCATGAAGATCTTTGACAGTCGTTATAGAGAGTCAGTCCTCTGAATAAACTGAGACTAGTCTTAACCACGGAATATCGCTATCACTTTGGGTTGCGTTAATATTCAGTCAAGTCCGTTTTGATTAATTAACGGACCCGGGGTTGCGATTGGGATAACACTAGGAGGATGATGATTAAATTATTAAAATATCATTTGCTGTTAAAGCAGCTATTAATTTTCTATCAACCGAATTGCAATTCTAAAAGAACTTGTATAGACGTAAATAACTAAAAACATGTTCCCGATGAACAATAAATCACCAATTTCAATGTTAGTCGATAATTGCACTCGAACTTGAACCGTAGTAGTTGGCCTGTAATACATTTGAAATCTTTCTATTAATATCAAATTATAAACACCATTGATGATGATTGATGTCCATAATATCAATTATGAGCGCAGTATTGTACGGGTGGGATTAAAATGTACTTGTAAGAACTCGACGAACGTTCAATATGAATTAGTACTGGTTTGTGCGTAAACGCCGCTCGTAGCACACGTCAAACTTAGTGATGTGCTCAATCATACTCGAGTACTTAAGTACCGTATAATACTATTAGTCAAGTATTTAGTTTCAAAATTTAGTAAGTGGTTGTGTTTACGATTTCTATTCATAGATAATAAAGTAATATAGGCTTTGACCAATAGAGTTTATAATAAACTTAACCAATAACGGTTATAGTGCGTAAACATTGGCACTTGTAGAATATCTCGGCCATGGTAAAACTAACACAAAATAAGAAGGTGCTAAAGTGTTTACATAGATCTTAAATAGTTATTATGGCATTATTGTTTCCTAATCTTCATAACTTAGATTTTTTTCATGAGAGAATAATTGCCAGAGTCATAACAGATATTTGTGGCATAATATACGTCCTATTGGAACTGAACCCAAATTTAGGCGTGCAGCTTAGTCCCAGAATGTCACAATATCCAATACACCAGCTATCTTTGTGTACATATCACTAAGTTACAAAGGGTTTAGAATTCTTCATTTTTTTTTTTATTTGGTTAACAAATTGGATGTGACAGAAAAGCTTTACTTAATATTACATTAACAAAGATGATAGTCTTTGTCCACCCTGTGGCAGTGAACACAACATGCTATTTCATGTATACGTTACTGTTTATCCTTATTCCTAATGCTCATTCATAAAATCTAAAGATCTGTGCGAAAATATCTACAAAGACCTATTTCGCGGGATATCTATTTCTGTCATTAGAGTCACAAGATAGAAAATCAACAAATCAGATCACAAAATCAGGATACACTTTTGGAATTTCACCATTCCAACATAAGTTTAAAATCGATTATTCCAACATAGTAATTTTTCGAGCTCTCAAGGTAAATCTAAAACAGTTACCGTAAGATCAGTAGATTTTATAGTACATTTTACATACATTTCAATAAATATACATATAAATATATGTATATCCAGCAAATTAAATACAATACTAGACACACAGAACCAATTTAGTTCTGAAATCAGGTACTCGAGTTTTATTAATTTTAGTGATGCGTGTTCTCATCACTACCTATAAGCTGTAATCATTTAGTAATGATTGCGGGTTAACTAAATTCGATTGATTTGTTAATGCAGCAGCTGCTACTGTCGAACTTGATGGATACTTCAATAGGCGATGTATTGAGCACAAAAGTTTAAAGTATAATAATAATGCAAGTTTAGGAGCATTCAACTTTTGTACGTACTTTGTTTAATATTTTTCCTTTAACTTTTTCACTACTCATAATAGAGAACATTTATTGATTTATATTGTTTTATCATTTATAGTAGCGTTATCCTGGTTACAAGCAAGTTTTAGCCTAGGAGCCCGGGGTCCACTCACACAATATGGCAAGACTAGCTAATAGAATATTAGCTGTCATATTTAGTTAAGGGGCCTACAAGAGCTAAACGCAAGTTTTATAATGCTTTAAAGTATATGATTCAATGCAGTTAACGCAATCAGAAAAATATATGATATTCTTCAGGATATAATCTAGTTAAGTACTGTGTTGAAAACATAATACAACTAACTTTATTCGATAGAAAAAAATCACAAAGATACCTCTAAAAAAATGATTTTAACGAATAAAAACCATATTAAAATACATACAATAATTCTGATTTTTTTGACAAATTATTCAATAAGCAACATACTAACGAAATACTGTTTTATTTTTTTAAGCCGATCAATACATTTTCTGTAATTAATTTATTTAATGGTTTGTAAAGCGTTCTGAACGTCCCGTCGTCGTCGCGCTTCTCTTTCTTATGCATACAATCCGACAAGGACAGCGAAGTTAGCTCTTGTAGTCCCCTTAAATATCAAAATTCGGACATCTCCCATAGAAGTACAAATGGCAACCTTATCACTTAAAGTGATATTTATTAGACATCCTTCGGCTGAATGTAGGTTATAATAGCACGGCAGAAGAGGTAGTAGTTTAAGACAACTCCCGTACTAGGAATAAATCCAGTGTCATGGGTGATTTAACAAACATTCAATCAACGGACACAAGGAGGATGGACATTTGTACACACAAAGGTTTGTCCCGAGAGGGGATCGAACCCCCAGCACGCCAATGCTGGACGGCGAGACGACCGCTTAATCCACTACGCTATCTGTTCAGACATTAAATTTAGATTTAAGGTGAACCTGTTAATATATTTAGAGATACTTTGTGTCTTCGCATTGACTTCTCGATGTTTTTATGACAATTGTCATGATTTTTTGACAAACATTCAGCTCTATTTCTATCCTTTAACAGTGTTATCATAGCCATATATACGCATATTCACCAATACAAATAAAAAGTCCGTGTTTAACTATGAAAATAAATTTGAATCCAAATTAAAAAAAATCCAGAAATTTGCGAAAATTCTAAATTGCTTTTAACGCGGGTAGAGCCACGGAGAACAGCTGAGTTATTCCTCGTTTCGTACTACGACTTTTTCGTACTATAGTACGAATCAAGGAATTATTATTTTAATTTATTTTGTGTTCCTGTTTCGGCCCATTGATTTAATTTCTACATTTTGTATAAAAAAATGTTCGGAGTACAGTCAACAACAAAATGCTTTAAAATATTTGTTTAGAATATTTATTTTGTTTGTTTCTGTTTCTACACGATTTTATTTACAGAGGTAGCTCAACCCTTACAGAATTATCAAATCAGACCCTTATACTCTAATAATACACTTATACACTAATATAATAGACAAGAATGGAAGGATAGTGAATGGTTAATCGTGCGTGCTGAAGAGATGGAAAGAGTATTTTGAAAGTTTATTTGAAAGAACGGCGATAGAAACACCGATTGATGAAATGAATGGTAACGATAGCAATGATGAAAGAGTTATTTGCGTGGAAGTATGGAATGAAATATGGATATGATAGGATTACAGTCAAAATGCTGAAGGCTGGACAGGGCATCATAGTTGGTCAGTTGCAGCGGTTATATAATTTGTGCAGGAGCACCGGCCGAGTACCTAATGACTGGGCCACAGCTGTAGTTGTGCCTCTTTATAAAGGAAAAGGCTCGCAACAAGACTGCATTAACTATAGAGGCATTGGCCTTCTCAGATTGTAGGCAAATTGTATGCAAAGGTACTGATTGAAAGAGTTATGAAAGTAACCGACAAGAAAATATGGGATACAGTACAAGCGGGATTCCGAAAGGGTATGGCTGTACGGATCAGGTTTTTTCCTTGCGAAGCATAACCGAAAAGTTTTTGGCCAAAGGTCAAAAGGTCTATTGCTCATTCGTGGATTTGGAAAAGGCTTACGATAAAGTGGTGAGGAATGAAATGTGGTCGGTGCTGTCAGTGAATGGGGTGGACAGCAGCCTCATTCGAACTCTGAAATCCCTTTATGAGGATTCTAGAGCTTGTGTGAGGATAAAAGGGGCATATACTGACTGGTTTACCATCGAGAAAGGTGTTAGACAGGGTGTGTAGTGTCACTGTGGCTGTTTAACCTCTTCATGGACAGTTGTTTGCAAGATTTGAAACATAGTGACTGCGGATTAAGGATGAATGGGTTACTCGTCAAATGCCTCCTTTATGCTGATGATCAGGTAATACTTGCGTCTTCAGCGGAGGAGTTGCAGGAGATGGTAACAATCATGCATGGTGCGTTAGAGAGGAAAGGAATGAAAGTGAATGTAAGTAAAACGAAAGTTATGGTTTTTGAAAAGGAGGAATGCGTTACGGCTTGTAATGTTTTGATCGATGGACAGCGAGTGGAACAAGTGAATGAGTTTGTATACTTAGGTACGTTGTTTACAGGAGATGGTAAGAATGAAGAAGATATTGAAAGAAGAGTTAATGCAGGTAATAGTGTGAATGGAGCTCTGAAAGCGTTTATGAACAGTCAAAACGTGTCCAAAAAGGCACGTTTGGCTGTACATAGAGGGTGTTAGTGGCTACCCTTACGTATGGCAGTGAAAGTTGGGTATGGCAGAAGAGACTTGAAAGTAGAATAAATGCTGTAGAAATGAGAGCACTGAGAACTACGTGTGGTGTGTCTTTGACCGAAAGAGTAAAGAATTGTGTGATACGAGAGTGGTGTGGGGTAAAAGAAGATGTAGTGACAAGCATCGAGAAAGGCATGTTAAGATGGTTTGGACACATGGAGAGGATGGATAACGAAAGACTGACAAAGAAGATGTGTGAATGGGACAAGACGAAGGGGAAGACCTAGGCGGACGTTCTCTGACCAGGGGGGCGATTCAGAATCGTTCGATATCTCATTTGACATTCGATTCCGTTAATTGTCAAATGGGCTAGCTCATTTTTTGTCAAAACTATCGCATTTCCTATCAATTTTATGCATTCAGTATGTAGTAAATTAATAAATAAACCGAATTCAATGAATATTTGTTCAAAATATCTCTGATAGGCGGCTAAAAGATCAGGACAATAATTTGAGATATCGTACGATAACTTATCGTGACATTCTGAATCGGCCTGCAGATTGGAGATATCCTAAAAAAAGGACAGGTCAGAAGTACCCTAAACAGAAGAGCATGCATGAGAAACTTAATGAGAGTGAATGAAGCAAGAGAGGTATGTCAGGATCGTTGCAAATGGCGTTCTGTAGTCTCTGCCTACCCCTCCGGGAAACAGGCGTGAGTCTATATATGTATGTATGTACACTAATTCTCTGCTGTGATTTTCTTTTTAATATTAATGTAAGAGGTGAAATCTTAGTTGATTTTTGTTTGGCATTGATAGCCCTATAAAACAATTTATAAGAATAAGTATAAGAAAATGAGTCGATATTTCTGTTATTCCTTACTGTAACTTTCTTTTTATATAAAAAAAACAATTATATTACTGTAAGGAGTGAAATATCAGTTGATTTTTGTGTGGCGCTGTTAGCCCTATAAAACAATTTATGAGACTGAGAATAAGGGACTGATTTGATAATTCTGTTATTATTTACTGTGATATTTTATTAGAATATTGTTAATGTAAGTGGTGAAATCCCAATTGATTTTTGTGTGGCATTGTTAGCCCTGTAAAAGAATTTATAAGACTTTGCATAAGGGACTGATTTGCTAATTCTGTGATTCTTTACTGTGATTTTTTTATCAACATTAAAACTATTAATGTTATCAAACAAAACGAAAATGTTCTATTTTACTTTTATGTTACTTTATTAGTCTCGTTTACTCTTTAGACTTTAAAGTCCCTATATTACTGATTTTGTTTTATTTTAAGATAGATAAATAGTTAAATATGATTTTAAGCTTATGAAAGTAATCGAACAGTTATAACGTGTCAAAGCTAACTTTATTTTTACACCCATTTTATTTCATTGTATTTTTTGTAAACCACACTTCCTACTTTTTTGTTGATTTGTTATTTGTGATTGATGTGTTATTTGTACATAACCACATTAGATTTTAAGATTTTATCTTTTTTGTTGATTTTGTTTTAAGACAGATTTATTTTTATATGTTTTGAAAATTATAAGGTAGGAATATTTATTTTATGATTGGATTGAGTTGTACTGTGATTTATTACCAAAGTAAAAAATTAAAACTATTGAGGCATTCCATTTTCACCTACACTTTTACATCGTTTTATTCTTATACCTACCTACTTAATCCCAGTGTTACGTCTGACGATGTACCAGGACTACATAAAATTTTAGGAGATTCAAGTAGATAATTTTCTTAAACCTCTACTAATCGTAACTTTCTATGAATAGAAAAACATATCTTAGTGTGTTATGCAACCCTGGTAGAAGAACCTGAATAAGCCTGAGGCTGAATGTCTCGATATTTTATTACAAAATTGTTTTGATTTTCAATAAAACATATTTTTGACAATCCTGAGTATTTTATTTAATCACTAAGGTATTATCTTCCTTATAACAATTTTGTTGCTGACTGTACTAAAAACATAAATTTCGTAAAAGTAAAGTCAATGGGCCGAAACAGTGAACGAAAAATTAATTAAAATAATCTTTCCTTGATTCGTACCATGGTACGAATAAGTCGTAGTACGAAACGAGGAATAACTCGAACAGCTGGCCATTCATTAATATGTGCCGAACACACATTTTGCATTAATTCATTCATTTAATTTTAAAACGATAACTCCCGCATTAGGACTAAGGCTCTAGCTAGACAGACGGACCGCATTTCAACTGCAATCCGACTGCAAATTGCAGTTGACCCGACTGCAACAGAACTGCAAACCAACCATGCAGTCCGATTGCAGTTCAAACTGCACTTGAACTGCAATTTGCAGTTGGATTGCAGTTGAAATGCGGTCCGTCTGTCAAGAGCCTTAATCCTGTGTCGCGGGGGACTTTAAAAACATACAACTAACGGACACAATGAACACCTAGACTCGAAACAACAATTTGAGAATAACACAAGGTGTTGCCTCGTGTGGGGATCGAACCCACAACACTTGGCGCAGTGCCAACCGTGCAGTAATTTTTCTTTCACACCTAATTGATATTAGTTCCTAGAGTCAGAGGTAATGTTTTTAAACAACAAGTTTATTATTATTAGTTTTCAATTGAGGACACGCTTACAGTAGGCGCAATTTATAATATAAATGTAGAGCTATTAAACAATCTAGTGATGTGACATCTTTAGTAACTAGTGATGTCAATAAATATTATAAAAATAAAAACAAAAACCATGAAGAATCATTGCTTCTTTTTGTCTTAATTATCTTCGTGTGCAATTCAATTGGCAATTATTAGTTGCAATAATATGGCAATAATAACGTTATTTTGAGAGCTTTTGCATTTTTATTTATTAATAATGATAATTAAGTTGGTAACACCACAATTTGATTTCATTAGCACATACTATTTTTAGAAATGAACAGTACATTTTTACTATATGTTAAACGTTTGCTATTAAACATGCAATAGGCGCGAATGTAAAATTATAGGGACAATTAATGATAAAGTCATCTAAAAAGATATTTGGCAGCGGTGGGATTCGAACCCACGCCTCCGAAGAGACTGGTGCCTTAAACCAGCGCCTTAGACCGCTCGGCCACGCTACCACATGCGGTTAGTGCTGAAATAGACGAAATATTTCCCTGTTCTCTTATCTCTTTCTAAATATAGCTGACCTCTTTCTGCAACAACGTTATTTATGTTTTGCTTTTGACACTGTTACAGTCGTATTCAGTAATAATTTATAAAAATCACGTGTTTGTACCTACACGCTAATTTCGAAAACCACGCAGCAGGTTTTAATTGAATTTTACAATACTACCCAAAAATTGAGGTCATCTAATATTATCATGATACATGTATGATATCTTTATTGCCCCATAAATACTAAATTACTAAACAAATTTTCATGCATAAAATATCACTAGAACTCTTACATAATATTGAGTGATAGCATGATAAGTTTTTAATTTACTGAATAATTCCGATTTGTAGTAATTTATTCATTTTTACTTTCTGCCGATCAACGGACGAGGCTCTGGCAAACAAAATATCCCGATAAGCGGCAATAGGCTCGCCACCTATTACGTGGGATCAAAACACTGGCGAAAAGTGGGCGTTTAATATGACTCTGCCTACCCCTTCGGGGAAACAGTAAGTCTATGTATGTATGTATGTACTTTCAGATGTATAAACAACACATTAATATGATCTAATTAACTCTACCCTATTACTCTTAAAAATAAACTATATATTATAACCGATTTTAAATAATTCAATTGCAAACGTAACAATAAAAACAAAGAATATGTGGTCGTATGGAAGGGTCGAAGGGTACTGATAAGTCATAAACATGTGCTTAAAGAGGTAACGACGATTAAACATGTTTAATCGTTTGTCTATTGATTAATTAGTCAATCAACAAATAAATGATTTTCTATTCCTATTCCTGTAATAATTAGACATAAAAGCGATTCTATTGAGGTTAATTACCTACATGTCAAACGGTCGGTCGGTCTGTCGTATTGTCATATTTTTATAGGTAAGTAGGTACCTAACACAGGCAATAAAATTATTAAAAAACAAGACTTCTCCTGTGGCTTTAATTTTTCACAACTATCCTCAGGGAGTATACCATCTATTGGTAAAAACCGTCCAAAATCCATTCAGTAGACATTGAGTTTATTGCGTCCATAGAGACAAAATGGACGTCTGCGGGACTTCATTTTATAACCTGTATAGATATTTTTTTTTTTTTTATTATTATAGGGCTCTCTTAATTTAAGTCACAATAACCTTGTGAGTCGGTGTGGTGACGGATTAAGAATACGGAATGTCACCACCCCATATCATCCCATTGGGTGTCGTAAGAGCCGACAGAGGGAGCATATTATGCAGAGCATATCACTGTAAGAGAAGGAAAACTTGATACAAACCCTATACCAACCTGTTTGGCCAGCGTAGTATAGTAGGCCAATTCCTCCTTTCAAAGGAGAGGCCTAGTCCAGCAGTGGACTGTTAAAGGTTGATGATGATGAACCTTGTGAGTCAATAAGAAGTTTTAGCATATTATGTGTGGTGGCCAGACAGCTTGTCATAGTATCTTATATCGAATTTTTTCGTCTCCTTTCAGATATACTATTTGCTTCATGTATTTTAACGATGTCAACGGCATGAAATAGGTAGAGACACTTACTCTCAATCCGCCACCACACTTAACTTACAATATTTTAAATCGAATGCGAGTAAAACCGCGTCAAATGTTAGTACGTAATCGTTGATTTCGACGAAGTAAAAGGCTATATTGGCGTGCAATTGATGGCATTATCGACTAAGTGCCAAACAGGACCCATCAACACAGGATAATATACTGGTCTCTAGCCATTTCTCCCACAAAGTAAAATCAAAGGATATGTTTGTCTTAGAATAATCCTTTATTTATACTTGTGTTTACCTTATTTTGCGTGGTTACTACAAGTTTTATATTTATTACTTTCTCTTAAGTTCTATAACTGTACGGTACTGTTACTTTTATCACGATGAGTATTTCAAATCTGTTTACGAGAGAAGTGCCATACTCCGAAGGATTTAAACCACAATAAATACGGCAAGCCTGAGATAATATCGTGAAATGTTGGAATATAAGATGCGCAATGGTCAGGGTGACATGGATATGTTCGTGTATTAATTTAGTAGGATTACTTTGTGGGGTAGGCCTTCCGCAAGGTGTACCGACGATCTGGTTAAAGGTCGTGGTAAGTGGTTGGATGAGGAGGCTCAAGACCGGTCTGTATGGAGGGCCTTAGGGACGGCCTATCTATGCTGCGATGATGATGATGATTATTATTTTGCATTATACTTATAGGTTAGAACCTTTACACACAGGTAAGAATAAAACTAATCGGCGGGTATAGAAAACAAATTAGGTAACTGTGTCAACTGTAATTATGTCAAATGCACAATTTAATTTTAATTAATTTCTGAGCATAAATATCGCGTCGACATTTTACTATCGTAATAAATGTCTTGTTTGCAATTTAGATAACGATGTGACAACCTAACTAATTTGATTTGTATAACAGCGCGACTCAATTTACACATAATAGAATATATTTACTCATATTTTAATACATTATATGTGAGCATGCATGAGAAATTTGATTGGAGTGAATGAAGCAAGAGAGATAATATGTCAGGATACTTTTGCTTTATATTGGGTAGGTTTTTATACACCTATGTTTATTAGCTTTCTATACATCTATGGATTTTAATAGAAGCCAACTCTACCAATGTACTGCAAGCCAAGCACTTTTGGATACAATTTTATTAAAGATGCCAATAATAGCATACCGAAACATATTGTGACCCAAGACAATCAAATAAACATAGATTAAATACGTATTGCTGTGTTATGATGATATTTTATTTTTTTATTTTATTCCTTCATCAAATATCGACGAAACAATTCGTAATCAAACGAGAATAAACACAATGCGATGGAAATTACAATTTGCTCGTCGAGAGTACTTGAAATCTTACACTTCAGATAGGTATATAATTATATTTTTTTATTATTCTAAATTATGCTTGCATTCTGCAACGAATTTAGATTGACATGTAAACATACGCTGGAAGTTTCTAGTCTAATCTAGTCAGCAAAGGAAATAGGTATAAGAAGTTTATGGCTGGCCAAGGGCCGGTTTTTAAATATTGGATCTACCCATGTAGTTAGAGATTATAGAAGATACATGTTTGACATAATTATTTTGCATGGAGCTTACGTCAAATATACAGCTAAACCCTCAAGAAATGGATATATCGAATATTGAATTGAGTGGTAAGAAAAAGTTGTTCTCCACTTTTTCTTTTTTTATAATAATAGGTGACCAACGGCATACGGATTAGACGGGTCGCCCATGTACACAAGCAACACCACAGGAGTCACAAGTGAGTTGCCGCCCCTTAGGGTTGGGAAAATGGATAGTAGAAGGAGTGGAAAGAGGGAGAAGGAATAGGGGATAGGGCCTACGGCACTTTCACTCACCGAAAGAAACGCAACAGTCCAGGTACTGTTACTTTACATCGATTTTCTGTGAGATTCTGAAATCACTAGGCTCTACTACTTTAGTTTTATTTTGTTAAAAGTTTGTTACCACATAATTCAGTTTCATATTGGTTCAGCCAGCGATAGCCTAGTGGAGATACCAACAGACTGACATGCAGAGGGTATCGGGTTCGGATTCACGGCGCGCACCACTGACTTTTCGAAGTTATGTGCGTATTGAATTATCAATTATCGTTTGTCCCGTGCCTCGGCGAGCACGTTAAGCCGTTGGTTCCGGTTGTCATGAAGATCTTTGACAGTCGTTACAGGGCGTCAGTACCTTCTAAATAAACTGACACTAGTCTGAACTATGGAATATTGCTATCCCTTCGGGTTGCGGAGGTCAGACAGGCAGTCGCTCTGTGGAAAAGCTATATAATGTTCAGCCAAAGCCGGTTAGACTAGTAAGTGGACCCCAGGTTGAAACTGG
Source organism: Euclidia mi (assembly GCA_944739405.2). NCBI lineage: Eukaryota > Metazoa > Arthropoda > Insecta > Lepidoptera > Erebidae > Euclidia > Euclidia mi. The sequence continues at coordinate 37,393,009 of OX123197.2, forward strand.
GATAACGCTAGGAGGATGAGTTTCATATTGGTTCTATATATTATGGTTAATTTAGTCTTCAAATTAAACAACTGCAGTAAATATCATATCATCTTATTTAACAAAATTGCATATAATTTGATTTTTGTAGTATTTATCGTTCGATACTATTCTAAGGGTGATCTTGCCCTCGACTATCAAGAGTCACATTGGGTGGGTTGTGCCTCTTATAGCGCAGGATTAATAGCCGCTACCAAGCTTCAAGCAAGAGTGAACTTAATAATGCAAGGTGACGTGAATGCCATGTTTTATTGGTATTACGGGTAATGAAATTACTAACGGTTTTTCACAATATTAGCCGCGGATATACATATGGATGGTCTTTCAATCTTCATCCAAGCTTTAGCTCTCTTTTTTTTTTTATTTATAATCTCACGCCTGTATCCCCGACGGGGTAGGCAGAGGTGTAATATTACACCCACATTTCGCCATGAGTTTTTAGGTCTCACGTAATAGGGGCGAACCTGTTGCCGTACCGGGCACATTACCAGACCCCATGCTGCTACTGAGAATTTCCTAGCTGAAAAACCAAATAACACTTTGCCCGACCCGGGGATCGAACCCGAGACCTCCCAATCCCACGCGCACATTTATGCCGCGAGACCAACGAGGCAGTCTTTAGCTCGATGTGTACAATTTTGGAAACGTTTCCTTAAAAAAGTTCCAAGACAAAAGTTAAACTTTCAACATTTAGCTCTCTCAACCGCCCATCGAAGATCAGTCACTCGGCAACTCCGTTAACATACATATAATAAGGTAAAACTAACTAAAACAAGGTGCGCAGTGGACGTGCAATAGATCATTTACCTGTCTATTTAAACAAGTAAGTATTTCGCGAAACAGTGACAGACTGTGAAGTCAGTCAACACGATGTGTCAATTCTATCTCATATTTATTTAAATACTAGTAAACACCATTTTATAGCTATCTGTAGAAAACACTGTTTCTACGTGCAGGCAAATACTAACCGGTACTTTGTAATTTACTTTTTTTTGTTAGCTATTTATACATATTGACAGATATTAACTTTATGCTGAAAAGTCTCGAAGTCATCGGGACATTAAAGTTAAACATAAGCTGTCTCGTGTCCCGGGGCTTTGAAATTGTCGAGACCAACAGTTGCCCAAATGATTGTTAATTTTCACCAAAAGTTGTTTTTATTCATACGTTTTGCCAGGCATTAACTTGATTTTAATTTTATTCTAAAAAGTCTCAAGGTCCAGGGAAGTCCCGGGACTTTGGACGTTAGCTGTCTCGTGTCCCGGGACTATAAAAATGTCGATACTTTGCAAACCCTACTGGAAACCGAATAAAGAAAGTCACGCCAGGAATTCACGGAAAAATCTAGTAATTTAAACTTTCTCTAACTCTGACTGTAGAATAAAATCGGGACACAGGAAAAAAATCTTTCAAGTACTTATTTATTTCCCTTTCCAATTCAAGTATTGCCAATAATACCTGGAAGACATAGATATTGAAAGGTACCTGGTAAACTCCACTGGCGCCTAAATACTACGGTAAGCCATACACCGTCTCACAAGACACAGAAGATTCGCTGCCGTCATCAATTGTATCCTTCGCAATGGTATTGTAATGCTAAATCTATGATTATATTTATCTATGACCTAGGTTTACTGCCTACCGGGCATTCGACGCTGGACCGCTTGCCATCGTCATTTTGGTAATAAAAGCGCAAATTTGGAACAGGTTTTCCAACAATACTGACCGATTCTGAATACTTACATATCACATACCTACAGTTTGGCAAATAAATTAAAGTGTCACTCGGGTGCGCGGTGGCTAGCTGTATTTTGTTGTGAAGATAAATAAAGCCTAATCTGATGGGCTAAATTGTAGACTATTTATCGCGCTTAGGTACCTTTATACATATCTAGATAATCAAGAGACACTGTTAGGTTATGGTTACGGTTAGATTTTGAAGGGCCGGTGGCGAAGCGGGAGTGAAAACAACCAAGCCGAAAGTCCCACAGGTTCGGTTCCCACTTAAGTCAAACATTTGTTTGCGCGAAGATGTATAAAGGCTCACACACATACACATATTCATGTTTTACAAAAAAAAGTATATGTGTATGTTTATACCACAGTTTATACCTACATTGTCTAATAGGTACCCATAGTGCAAGCTTCTGCTCATTTTGGGACTAGATGGTGTTGTGTGAATGTTACCTCGTCACAATATTACGGTAAACTCTAGCAAAATACAACCATGGGATTGTCCGATAAGACCTCGGTATAAAAATAATTATAATGACTTCCAAAACATTACAGAGCTAAATAATGTCTTTTTGTACGAATTTGTGACCTACCTACACGATCATAAAAATCTCAAATTAAAATTTAGGAGTTTAAAAAATTGTCTTGGGATTGACACAGTTAAATAAAGCAAAAAGTATTCTGTGGCCCATGAGGGGATCGAACCCGCGACCTTCGCGTTATTAGCACGACGCTCTAACCAACTGAGCTAATGGGCCGATGAAGACTATTCAGTGAAATATTTGATTGCATCCACAGACTAGAGTTATTAATGTATTATAAATAAGCTTTACTTCATAAGACCATGTTTATGTATAGAATATTATAGACAAACAAACAATTAATAATGCGTTTATAAATCAATAAAAAATATTGATACTGCTGATAAGTTTGTGACCATAAACTTGGCTCTAAATGGATAATACTAATAATGTTTTTTTTAGGGTTCCTTACCTACCTGAAAAGTAAAAAAACACTTTGTTGTCCGTCTGTCAAGACTCTTTATTTCGGGAATGCGTGGAAATATCAAGTTGAAATTAAAATCATATATATACTTACTCAAGTCTATGGTTCCTTGTAACTTTGAAAAAATAAACTTCTACACAAAAAATACGGCCTTTTACATAAAAAATACGGCCGTTTATGTCGCAAAAATCGCATAATTCGAAACTCACAAGGGGAACAAATTTCATAGGTTACTTCCGTTGACCTAGAATTATGAAAGGCAAGTAATGTCGATCTGTCGATATATAGTAAACATTCAAGCAAAAATCTGAAAACTGCACATTTGTAATTAAATCATAAAACACATAGTCTAAAAATAGGTTGAAATAATAAATTGATGCTACTTGTTCAAGTGAGGTATCATATGATAGGGCTCGATGTACGTATTTCAGATCATATTTAATTTATTTTTTACTTCGCGTAAATTCATATTTATAAGAATGACAATAAAGTCCTCCATTATCTCTTAATTTGGGTCGGTACCCACTGGTCCTCTAATATTCGTCCCCCGGAATAAAAGTTGTAGATTGGTCCCCTATTTAGGTGCCCATTGGTACCCCGGTAGGGGACCAGATTATTTTAATTATTTTTGCAGGTACCCACTCGTACCCTGGAATAAAATTAAAATTCGGCACCTACTCAGGTGCGTTTTGGGCACCTAATAAAAACCATTTTAATTTTTAGGTAAAAAATATTTTCATCGTTGTACATTCGTGTACAATATTGTTACGATATTAATAATTAAGTAATAACAATAATTTAAAGAATGTACTATAAAATAATCAAATTATATTATAGTATATATGGACTCTCATCGAAGTGGCTAACTGTATTGTTGGCCACTGTTCGCATTTTCCCGGAATTTGTCAAGGTGCAATCAGTTTGTTTTAAGTTTAGTCGCAAATCTAAGCGCAGTTAACTGATAGACTCTCGAGTAACAGTAAATATTAATTAGTGTGTGTGTTCTGTAAAATTAACTACTGATTAAGTGAGTGACCAAATATGAGTATAAAAAAATGTAAGTAGTATTTTTTACACTAGTTTACATAGCTCATATACTGATAAATACACAGTTTATATTTTTCGGAGCTAGTTTTGAATATTTATAGGTAAAACTATTTAGAAATCGATTTTATGAAAGGTTATGACATTCTTTTCTTGTTTCGTATCTACGTCTTCTTTCTCTTAGCGTTATCCCAGTTTCAGTCTGGGGTCCGCTTTCTAGTCTAACCGGATTTGGCTGAATATTAGCTTTTCCACGGAGTGACTGCCTGTCTGACCTCCGCAACCCGAAGGGATAGCGATATTCCATGGTTTAGACTAGTGTCAGTTTATTTAGAAGGTACTGACGCCCTGTAACGACTGTCAAAGATCTTCATGACAACCGGGACCGACGGCTTAACGTGCTCGCCGAGGCACGGGACAAGCGATAATTAACAAAATTGTTTCGTATCTACGTACGTACACATAACCTCTGTCTCTGTTCCAACCCTTCGTCACCCGTCTCTGTTCCAACCCTTATAACTAAACTAGAAAACGTTGTATAAGAGGAATCCCTCTTAAAAATTTTCAAAGACTAGGTACCTCACGGATAGACGACAAATGGTAAAGATAGACCAGTTCACTAGTGACGCGGCGGATGTGTCATTCGGCGTGCCACAGGGAAGCGTACTGGGACCTACACTTTTCCTAACGTATATAAACGATCTCTGCAACTTAAAAGTGTTAAACGCTAATATTTTTGCCTACGCCGATGACACGGCTGTTGTCTTCTCTGGGAAAAACTGGTTGGAAGTCAAACTTCACGCAGAGCTGGGTATGGCCCAGATTGCTAACTGGCTCCATGACAATCTACTCACCCTAAATACATCCAAAACCAATTACGTCTGCTTCAGCATTTCAAATCGTTCACAACCGGAGGAGGACTTTACAATTAAAATACACTCTTGTAACAAACCTGTTTATAATACCTGTAAGTGTCCAAAAATAGATAAAGTACCACAAGCAAAATATTTAGGTGTCATAATTGACCAACGGCTTTCGTGTTAATCTCATCTGGAACACATCACTGGAAGGCTTAGGAAACTTGGTTGGATTTTTAAAACCTTACGGTATGTCGTCCCTACTCAAATCAATAAAAATATAGGTCCGCCTAGAAATCTATTAAATGAAATTTATAATGCAATAGCAAAATCAGTTGTGGTATACTGTATCCATATCTGAGGAGCTGCAGCTAAATCAAAATTTATAGAAATTGAGCTTTAATAAAAATAATGTACCTACTTTAAAAAGTTAGAATCCCTAAAGAGAGTCATCAGAAAAACGGTCTGCTTTCTGTTAGGAAATTATACATTGTCCACACTGTTTTAAAAATATTGTAAAGGTGAATACCTTCATATCACAGAGGAATATTCTTCTTATCACTAAAAAATCCTGCATATCACTGAGGAATTTTATAAGTTATATAAGTTTCATATAGAAAAATCTATTTACAAGTTGACAGTGTACCTATACGTACTATACGTAACAAAAACAAAAGTAAATCAATACAATGGTATGGCGTATACGAGAAGTGCGTTAAAAAAAGATATCATTTTTAAAACAGTTTTTTTAAAATCAATCGTACGTGACTGTGAGTATGTATAAAAAGTACTAATAAATACGATTTTTTTGATATCTAAAAGACTGATTGTCATTAACACTTATTAATAAATGTTATATCTTTTTATTTGTTTCATTTTTACCTTTAGTACGTGACTGTACTACAACCATAGGTACTGAAATAAATATCTAATTAGTAGAGTAAATGGGAAATATAAATTATTTAAAATAAAAAATAGAGCAGGGTACGAGTGGGCACCACAAAAATTTGAGGGTACCAGTGGGCACAGGGTCCGAATTTCAGGGGACTAGTGGGTACCGACCCCTTAATTTACACGGAACTCGGTGGGTGAGACCGACTCGCACTTGCTCAGTTTTTCTAATTGTTGTCTAATTTTATCTGATGGGAATGTATATAAGGCTTCCACATTCCCATCGATTGACCAGTGATTATATCCTCCAAATCCACTGATCCTACTTTAAAGAAGGAAAAACAAACACATTTGCATTTCGTAGATCGATTTTAATGTAATGTCATGACAATACCTATGTACTTACTTGAAAGAAGAGCTGCTACATTTGGTCAATAAATATTTCACTGCCTAGTCCAAACTGCATGACAGATAGTTTAGAATTTACAAGAACATAGCTCTATCTTCTTATAAAATCCTTAAACGAACTCTTAACTAAACCCTTTTGCAAAAAAAGCGGGCACCCTTACAGTCATTGGCTTTTCTATTGATAGATACCTAATATAGGTACACGGCTCTCTGTTTACATACATTGACTAAATACTGATTCCAGGATTTAAAGTGTTAAAATATATATTCGCATTGATAATAAGAAATGTCTAGTCATTTATGCTAATGGCATACTAAAAATATTAATATTATCAATGCGAATATATATTTTAACACTTAAGCCAATGACTGTGCCCGTTTTTTTTGCAAAGGAGTGTACATCTTGTACCAGAAATATATTTTTCTTTAATTTACAAGACATTAAAACCTTTTGAGCGGGTAAAATTTCAAACAGGTAGTAAAAGAGCCATTAAAAATTCGGAGCCTGTACTTACTACTACTGCACTCTGATGGTAAATATGCATCGATGACAGAGAGGTCTTTTAGTATTTCGAGCTACAGATAAAAAATCATTAAATTAATTATGTTACAAACTGTTAAATATATCATGTAAAAAAATATAAGTTAAGAACCCGTAGGTCGGAGATATCTCTTTACAAACTATGGCTAACGTACGGCTTGAATAATCAAAGTTTTATAATTATCAAAAAGCATTATGTGGCCCATGAGGGGATCGAACCCGCGACCTTCGCGTTATTAGCACGACGCTCTAACCAACTGAGCTAATGGGCCAGTGAAGACTGTATTTGAAAAGTGCGATTATATCGGTGACACCGATGCTTTTACTCGTATTATTAATAGATAATTAGATTATGCAATACGGCCGTGTCATCGCTAAGGGTGCCTCTACACGGTGCATGTAGCTGGAGCAAGTAAAGGTGCGGATTACACGCGTGGGTAATATGCGCAAGCTACTTGATCAAGTTACTCGCTTGTACTTGTACATGGTGCAAATAACTGGAGCAAGTAAAGACGCGGGCTACTTGCGCAAGCTGTACCTATGTACAAGTTATTTGTTCGTGGTCAAGAGCTACATGTGCATGCTATTGGCGCGGTAGCTTTATGACTTGAATCGCGACAAATGTCTCGACGAACGAAAATTATTTTAAAATCATATGTTAAAATTGTAATTTTAACAGATAACATGCGCGAGTGACCCGCGCGCGTCGCAGAGCACGCGAATTACTTGCGCGGGTGGCTCGCTTTGGTACATGCTCGAGTCGCTGTACCCGCACATTGTTTTAAACGATATGTTTACGGTGCATGTAACCCGCGCAAGTACCTCAACATGCTCAAGCTACATGCGCCGTGTACAAGCACCCTTAAGCCAATATGCGCGCTTACCTTATTGCATTCAATTTATCAATATGAAGTGATTGAGTGAATTTTGAAAAGCCTTAGTTTTAAAATTAACGTCAGGTCTCTTACGTTATTAATAAAGTATAAAATATATACTTATCGCGTTTTATTTTAGTTTCAAAGAAAGCATCCACATTTTAGGTTCGCCGAACCTAGTTATTGTATTTATAATAATGTTTTCTAAAATTTCCACTACGTTGTTAAGATCTGTAAGTAATCTCAATACACTTTTTTTAAATTACAAATTTATTCATATTTCAAGTAAGTGTGTACTAAATTATATACGAGTAGGTACTTATTTATAATATGTAGGTCAATTATGATATGTTGAGCTTGGCTTATTGATTCAGGCCAACCATACAAACTCTACAACGTCTCTTTCACAAGTTTCACAGTTAAATTCTGTTACCTGCCTCAAAATAATCTGACTGCAGATTGCGGCCAAGCATTTAAAATATATCAAAAATTACAGTCACTTTAGTACCATGAATTTAAGAGAGATTCATTGATAATTTAGTCTTTAAGAGGTTACTTCGAAAATCGTTCAGTGGTTATCGCTTAAACATTAGCTATAAAGTTGAATATCGCGTGATTTGAATATTCCTAGATAAAGAGGTTATAAATAATATAAATACTAAAGGTACACTTTGCTAGTTTGTCTCACTGCTTCAAAATCAGTAAGCAAATAATAATATGGCATACATTTTCAAGGTACGCAACAACAGGTAAGCATGACTGATAAAGTCATTATCCTGATTAGGGCCGGATTAGGAGGTAGGAGTCTCTCTAGTCTTAGGTCGGGGTCTCTATATGAGAGAGTCCAACATTATGAAAGTGATTTACTGTCTTCTTTGACAACATCAACGAATTTTCGTCAAAAATGCTCGCAAATTTCCAGTCATTAACGCGGTAGGTAAATACGTTTTTAACCAATAGAATTTGACCTAAACTAAGTAATAACTAATGGCAGGGTTGCGTCATCCAGACCTCAGCTCTTGGAGATCGAAAAGTGTTATGGACAGTTATACAGGACCCCGCGACCACCCGCAACTAACCCAGCGACAGACCCTAGAGCTGGATTGTCCTGACACTATACCGATGATATCACGGACGTCAGCGTGCACGAAATTAGTGTGGCCCTAAAACAGCTCAAAAACAAAACAAGGCACCGGGTGATGAAGGAATTACGACAGAGCTTTTGAAAGCTGGTCGCTTAACCACTTCGGAAATGCTTTGTAATTGTCTAAACGCACTATGCCGAACTTACGCGACCGAAGTTCGGTACGTACAGCGTAACTTCGGTCGGGTAACCGCGTAAGTTCGGCGGAAACATCTCTAGTAGTAGAGCACACAATATAGGCGACCGAAGTTCGGTTCGATTGCCGATGAAGATACTATTAGCAGAGCACACATTATGCGCGACCCAATTTCGGTTTGATTGCCGACGAAGATACTACACAAAGTTGCACAACAGAGTTTCGGCCGGGTGAGTTCGGCACTTATGGTGTGTCATACCAGCCAAATACGTCTGAACGTAAATTCAACCGCAGAACTTCGGTCGCGTAAGTTCGGCATAGTGTGTTTAGATACTAAGCTTTTTAATTCCGTCATACACGAGGGATAAACCGCCACAGGCGTGGCACAGAAGTGTGGTGGAGCTCTTCTTCAAAAGGGACGACGGCCAAAAAACCTATTATTTGTGTAATATCATTGATTTGATAGTGGGGTGGTAATGATCGAGTATATACTTACATGCATGATAGAGCTAAATCTTAGGCGCTCCACATGTCGAGTTTGGATAACTTAATATTATTTGCTTGATTGACGACACCAGTCGGAGTTGTAAGGTACCTATCACAAAAGGATCCTATTTAAGATTAAGCTGAAAAAGAGATAGCGGGGTTTTGTCCAACTACTTTTAAATAGGTTGGTCCGAAGTTATTCGGCAAACCGGTCAAAATTATGTTGTACTTTATCTAACCTGAAATGGGTGTGCTGTCCGGTAATGAACATTTTAAATTGATGGTTTATCCGTATATAATAATAATAAGTTTATTTTTTCTTTAATTCTTTACAAATTGCTCTTATATTATGTGGTTACATATTATGTAAGTATTATAAATATGACATAGAAATGTGTTAGACTATAAGAGGTCACCGTTGACGGCTGTACTAGTGTAAACTGTATTACAGTCCGTCAGCACCTTACACCCTATGGAAAAACAATTCAGAAAATAATGGTTCTATTTTCACAATATGTTTTGTTTATATCGACACCTTAATAAAATTGATACGTCAATGTGAAAATTAATTTAATACGATTCAATGCAGCCATTTTAGAAATTGTCGAATCGCATACTAGAAGATTTTATACCATGTATCTACCACTTATTACTTATATCATTTGATGTAGATATAATTTCTTCAATTTAGGTCACCTACGTCTGAAATCATATTACCTACTACCTCAAACTCGTAATTCGTATAAACTCAAAGAGAGACAGCAATTTGCGTAAAAGCATTTTCTCTGTATAGCTGGTGTCAGTTTTAATCTAAATAAATGATTTCAATCTTAAACTATAATCATCGACCGAGTTCCTCGAGTTTGATATCTCGAATACAATTTGTGACAGAAGATCAGTGAAGCAATCTACGAAAAAACAGAAAAATGCACTGCAAACACGATCGGTTGAATTTCGTTTTTTTTTTATGGTAATAGGCGGCAAACGAGCAGACGGATTGCCTGATGGTAAGCAATTACCGCCGCCCATAGACACAAGCAACACCACAGGAGTCACAAGTGCGTTGCCGCCCCTTGGGGTTGGGAAAAAGGATAGGATGAGGAGTGGGATCAGGGAGAAGGGATAGGGGATAGGGCCTTCGGCACTCTCACTCACCGAACGAAACGCAACAGTTTAGGTACTGTTACTTTACGTCGATTTTCTGTGAGAGGATAGTACTTCCCTGGTAGAGCCGGCTCATTCATGCTGAAATCAGCAAGGCTCTACTACCTAGGAGATTTGCATTACGTTTAGTCAGCGGCGAAGCTTATCAGTGAATTTGCGAACTTACGATCTTAGCTCGATTCGTTAAGCCTACCCAATTGCTTACGTGCTTTTTCGGTACGCCATTCCTTACACCCAGTATACAGTATAAACGTCGATTGATGATCTTTAGCGCTATTCCTAATATGCCTATCTCATATTTATGTTTGTTACGTACTCAATTTAAGTACCAAAAGTAAGGTAACAAGTATTACTGTATTTTCCCTCAAATATACTTAAGTATTTATATTTACTGAACGTATATTTAACATCTGGTCGTTTAGTAATTGATGCAAAAAGAAACGAATCGTCTAAAAGTACTTAATAGTTAAACCGGCAAGGAGACATGCCAGTATAGGGACGTTTTTAAGCTTTGAAGCAAATTTCAGCAAAATGCACTGTAGTTGGGCACTTCATCGTGACGGTATTTAATAAACTACAATAGAGTCTACTCTAATAAACTACATCTGTTTCATAGCACAAAAAATAAAATGTATAGAATAAAAAAAACAGTTTAAAGCGATTACTGCACAAGTTATACAAGGAGCGATTTATGGGTATAAATCGTTTGTAAAAATATTGAAAACATAATATATTTTTCATTGAATACACAGTACAATTACATTAGTACATAGTTACATACAGTACTTTCAACAAACAAATATTTATAAGTCTTCTAAATCCAGTAACATGGACATTAAACATGTGTAGTCTTTCAAGTACAAGTTCAGATAGAAGGAAGATTATATGATTTACAAAAAGACTGAAGTGGCCCATGAGGGGATCGAACCCGCGACCTTCGCGTTATTAGCACGACGCTCTAACCAACTGAGCTAATAGGCCGATGAGTATACGCGAGTGAAAAATACTAGTACTACCCACAGTTTACGTTTAACACCAAGTCTAGTTTACTACAAACAATTATAATTCACAATGAAGTTTGTCATTACGTGAATACGTATTTGAATTATTTCGTAATAGCTTGCGCATGCGGCTTCACCCGCGTAGGTTTCGGCTATCACGACTAAAGATAGATTCTGGCCTATATGTTAGTTGTGCTGCAAAACTTCATCAAAATCCGTTCAGTAATTTTGACAGAAGAACAAACTAACACCGGTAGTACTAGGAGTGACTGTCTCGTTGCTCTTTTCTTCCAGAGCGATAGCAGCTGTTGTCCATGTACGGATATATTTTAAGAAATGAAACGCATCTTTTCCATCAATAATCTCTTCGGTTCATTATTTTTTATGACAATTACACCGCCCATTATTCACGCAATATAACGAGTTAACCCATCAAACGTCCAAATACACTCATGTTTGTTCAAAAATTAATCTGTTAAACCAACAACCAGATGCTACCAGATAATGAGGGCGATCACGAAAATCACGGGTCAGCAATCATTGGATAAGATCAACAATTACTTGATCTTCGCTTTAAGCGCCGATATAAAACCAAAGCAACTTGCTCTTACTTGTAATTATTTGTACATTACACACAATTTCTTACTTTGCATCTGGATGATAGTTACACCGAACTATGGTTCGTCTAGAACAAGCTAGCTAGACAAAAACAACTCTTAAATTCCTGGAAGTTAATTACTATTACGAACTCATTACCCCTATACATTGAGGATTACACCTATTAATTATCAATACTACCCTCATTAAGAGCGTCATTAAGGTATGTTTATAAGATGTTGACTATTTAAAGGGCATTCATTTGCATTTTTACATCATATTTGATAGCATTGTTTATGTCACTAAAAGAAATTTGTGAAAGTGTTTTTGTGATGGATTGTATACGTAAGGGTAAGTAGTTATATTTTATTTCATTTTCAACATGGGAACTTCATTCTTTAGTCTTATAAAATGAAATGTTTGAATTTTCACCCACTTTTTTACTCATTTTTTCAAATTCATCGGTCAAATAATAACATGTCCCCACTTGTCCCCACCGTAGAACCTATCATATACGATTCTCATAAGTGTCTAGTAGTTATACGTAAAAAAATTCATTGCGATATATTTGCACAACTAATTTTTATTTATTTTTTTCTTTCAACAGTTTTTACCGTCTCAAGAATGGATTTTTTCGAAGAATGGCTGAAACACCCGAAGGAAACGCGGAATGAGGAGCTCTTTCGGTTTATATCTTTGAGATATAATTTTGATGGTGTTACGGAGCAGTCTCTGCGAGATATTAAAGTACTAATCTCAAGATATTCAACGAAATTTGCTGAAAAGTGGAGCAGCTGTGGAAGAAATCGAGAGCGATTCCTACAAAAGTATTCGACGTGGCTGGAGGGTCTTGACATATCTTTCGATGTGTCCGTTTATTTATCTCTGCCAACTACATCTGGAGAACCGGGACCCGGAAGACCTACTAAAGATTTTGAACATTCTAGTCTCAAAACGAAGAGACGACGTGTAGACGATCTATTACAGTCCAGAAGTGCTAGTGAATTAATTTACGCCGCTGAAGTGTCAGCTCGAATCTCGGGTCAGAGAAGTGTAGCACGTCAAATTAAAGATGTGACTAGTGATCCTTCAATAACCAAGACCACGAGTGAAGAAAGTGCCCCCAGGAGTTTAACAAGTGAGGAAGCTTTAGCGTACTACGTTGATAGTAAATCAAGTAGCCATAGCTATAAGCAGACTCGGAAGTGGAGTATTAAAGCTGGACATAAGGTGTTTCCGTCAATGTACAGTGTTAGAAAGGCTAAAATAGCCTGCTACCCGTCAGGTGAACAAATTACAGTCAATGAAACGCATGCTGAAATCAAAGTTCAGGCAATTCTTGATAAGACTGCCGAACGTTTAGTTTCAGCACAACAAGAAGTTGTTCATAGTCTGTTACCTTGCACGTCATTCACATTAATCAGTAAATGGGGTTGTGATGGAAGTTCCGGTCATAGTATGTACAAACAAAAATTCACTAATTGTGACGATAGTGACGAGTTTTTATTTGTATTTTCTTTCGTTCCTCTTCAATTGAAAGATGAAAGTGGTAATATTGTGTGGCAGAATCCTCGGCCCTGTTCTACAATGTATTGTCGGCCAATAAAGTTTATCTTTTCTAAGGAAACGAAAGATTTTACGATTTCGGAAACCAATAAGGTTTTAGAAGAGATAAACGCTTTATTGCCGACAACCTGCAAGGTGATGGAGACCGAAGTATCTGTCACACATGTTATGCTTTTAACAATGATTGACGGAAAAGTTTGCAATGCTCTGACCGAAACTTCTTCCTCACAAAAATGTTTTATTTGTGGGGCAACTCCAACAATGATGAATGATCTGTCAAAAGAGTTTGCTGCGGACAAAGATAATCTTGGTTTTGGTTTGTCTACGTTGCACGCTTGGATAAGGTGCTTTGAATGCTTGCTTCACATTAGCTATCGACTAAATATAAAAAAATGGCAGTTAAGAACAGCCGAAGACAAAGCTAGTGTGAAACAACGTTCAGATGACATTAAAAAACGATTTAAAAGCGAAATGGGCTTGATTGTAGACAAACCAAAACCAGGGTTCGGTAACACTAATGACGGGAACACCGCGCGAAGATTTTTTGGAAATCCCGAGGCTAGTGCCGATATTACAGGGTTAGATGTTTCACTAATACAAACATTTGGCATACTACTTCGCACTTTATCATCGGGATATGATATAAATATTGAAAAATTCGTTAACTTAGCTCAAGAAACTAGACAACTTTATGTAAATCTCTATTCATGGTATTACATGCCCGCTACTGTCCACAAAATACTTTTGCACAGTGGCGAAGTAATTAGATCGTCCCTTCTACCTATAGGCCAGCTTTCCGAGGAAGCACAGGAAGCTCGGAATAAGGACTGCAGAAGATTTCGTGAGCACAACACACGAAAGCGATCACGGGAGGCTACGAATAGAGATTTACTTAATATGTTATTGATAACATCTGACCCTGTAATAAACGGTTTACGAGAAGTTCCTCGGAAGAAAATAGGTACGCTTCCAACTGAAGTATTAGATTTAATTGTCCCACCTAGCTGTAAGGAACAAAATGTTAATATGATTTCTACTTTTCATAGTTCTGCCCCTCACGATCATGACTATTCAATGGATGATTCATCTGATGATAGTGATGATAATGAGTAATAGATTTAGTTCTTAGATATTTTATGCATCTGTTATTAGATTTTATAGCGACGTCGAGGGATAAATCACTTTATAAAATGTTCAAAAAATATATTATACACATATGCCCGATAAATGTTTTTTTTTTCATGATACCAGCTCAAATGACAAACTGCCTTGAAAAAAGTACCAAAAACCTTATATCTTTGCTTATTAACCGCATCTAGACATAAAAATCAAATAAAATAATTTTGTCTAGCTAGCTTGTTCTAGACGAACCATAGTGCGAAGTGTAGGTATAGAAACAGATTTTTTTCAAATATTGCTGTAATGAATTGTTTGACTGTGCATTTCTTTTTTTTTATTTAATTCTGTTATATTCCAACTTTGAGAACAGTCCTAGTTTCATCAAATCAGTTCGTAGTATAAAAATATTTTCAGTGTAGATTGTCTACACTAATGAAAGAAGTGGTAAATGCCTTGTATAATTTCCTCAAATTACTATTTCTTCTTCTCAGTTAGCACTTAAAAATACGAGTTGTAGCAGTAGCTAGGTAAAAATATATCGCAGCTGGCATTGAAACAAAATCCTTTAAACGTACAGGAAAATTAAGAGCTTCGAAAAATCAAATTTAATACTGATTTTATACGGAATTTTACAGTTTACGATCTCCAAGAACACAAATTGATCCACTAGGTTACGAGGCAATTCTAAAGAAGGATTAATCTTATATTCGAATGTCATATCGATCATAAATATCATAATAACGTTTATTTATTACATACAGTAAGGACTAATAGAACATCTTACATCATCCTATTTAAATTCGACATTCAACAGGGCTATTACAAAGGTTAGCAAGAAGCCATTACCTATTAATAATTTAAGAAATACAGATACCTACTTAGTTGAAAATTTTGATGAATGTAGAAGGTTTAAATTAATTAGGACCCGTAACACGTTAGCGTAATCTCCATTAAAAGCTGCTTATAAATATGAATTTATGATCAAATACTTAATGGACGGTATCTTTATATTAGACGATAAATTAATTTAATCTCTTTATGCTCGTCTGGATAGCTATTAAAAGGCCAGCCTTAAGTAGGCTTCGTTCGGCTTTATAACTTGCTACATAGTTAACAAAAAAGAAGAAACTAATCTTTCTAGCTTGAAAATGTGTGAAGTGCACGCTTATGCCTTTCCAGTCTGACCGAGTGTTTTGATCGCACATAGCGTCAGCAATGTTTTAAATCACATGATTACATGAAGAAGGCAATAGGCATTGTATTTTACCGAATATTGCGGCTCAGTGTTAATACCGAAATATTACCTACACATTGATAATTTCTCAAAGAAATATATTGAACTTCTTGTCTTTAGGACCTATAAAGTATAAACCTTTTAACCTGACTTCTCAAATTCGGTTTAAGCGATCAACAAAATATCTACCGCTTAATGGTACAAAAAAACATAATAATATTTTCAAAGTGCCTCAAGAAGAACTACTGAGATACTTATGTTTGTTCAAGAATTTTTTGACAGTGAATCACGAATGTTACACTTCGGTGCAAATAGTGCCGCCGCATGTACCTAGATCGCTCGCGTTTCCCACACTCATCATGCCACAATAGAGATATAATACTCATCTTCTACTTCTAGAGCTCATCAGGTTTTCATCGGACAGACGTGGACTATCGGCTCACATACAGGATGATCATTTATAATGATTTCCTTATTACACTTTGCAGGCCTCTGTAATTTGATGGACATAATAATGTCCTCCGACCGAAATTCGGCCACGGCGACCAGTATTTTAAGAGACTAGCTAACTTCGCGATACATAATTGTACTAGTGCACAAGTGTGGGCGCCAACGCAAGTGTAATCTCTATTCCCTCACTCTCATAGTCCGATGGAACGCCACATGCGACACGGCCGGGAGAGTGATTGGGCGCAGCACCAATGGCTTAACGTGCTTTCCGAGACACGGGAGTGTAACACCGCCAACGTCCTGACTTCGAACTTCTATTGGATAGTTCTTTACAAAAAACCCAATAGCACGTTTTGTTCGATTCGGAAATCAAACCCGTGACCTCGTCATCCACTGCCGCTTATACTACCGCAGGACTACAGATGCAGTTGATAGACATACGTAGATCATGACTCGATGTAATTCATGATACAATTAAAATTTTTAGAAGTATAAAACCTAAATCATTATTAGGTCACTACGCCATTCGTTTCAAACAATAACGAAGCGTCCAAAACATTCTGCTATCTCCACCAGACTTAGATATAAATAGTCTTATGAAAATACATGACCTATAATTATTTCAACCAGCTGTATGTTTCATTATATAAAAACGGCAATTGAATAAGTACTTAACTTGTGAAGAGCGACCTTCACCGATCTGCTTATTGGATGAAAATTATTTAATATCAAATCTTGCATATCAAAAAATATATCGCGAATGGGTTGGTAAAAAAACGTTCATTCGCTATCATATCAATATATATTTTAGATAAAATAATCGATTAAACTCAGTTAATTGCCCGTCATAAATTTGTCAAACTCCTATCGTTATTTATTGCATACTTACCTTGTAGTCATCAAAATAAATGCTGATTTAAGATATAAATGAAAGTCAAAGTATCATCAGCCCTATAAACTGTCCCACTGCTGGGCACGAGCCTCTTCTCACTACGAGAAGGGTAAGGCCATAGTCCACCACGCTGGCCAAGTGCGGGTGGGCAGACTTCACGTGTCTTTCGAGAACATCATGCAGAACTCTTAGACATGCAGGTTTCCTCACGATGTTTTTCTTCACCGATAAGCAAGCGATAACTAAAAAATTTATATGCACTTAACTTTGAAAAGGCACGCGCCGTGGATTCGAACCCGAGACCCTCTGCGTAGCAGTCTGTCGGTCTCACCACTCGGCTATCGCTGCTTATAAGCCATAATGAATAATATAAAATTATAAATAATGACTGGTCAATATATTATTATATTATTACTAAATCGCCTAAACGTTTTGATTAATTATACACTTCATCTGGGTGTTATTCATAAAGGCAGGCCAAAGTTGTCAAAGTAATAAATACGATACGTATTACTTGTGATACACTTTGATACAGTATGGCGTGACCACCCAGTCAAACTATAATGAAATGTGGAGTCAGGGGACGATGTTTAACAAGCTAAGTTGACGGAGCCCTGCTTCGCAGGGATGTAAGTGAACTGAACAGATCATTGTCCAACAGATAAAAACAAATCCAAGTTCTTATCGCATGCAACTGAGTTCTATGTATAGTTCTTGATACTTTGGAATAGTTCGAAGGAATAGTTCTGCCGTTTTTATCTTAAAAAAAATCAATAAATGATCTACTAACGTAGCATTAGCAGAAGATAACGTAGCATTATAGAAGTGAGTTCTTCCTACATGCAAATGAGTTCTACAGTTCTTGATACTTTTCAGCTATAGTTCTGAACCTACTTTCGTGTATCAGCATAACATACGAAAAAGTAAAAAAAAACTTTCATACAATTATTGACAGGCATAGGCATTATATAGTCTAAGGGCATAGGCTCTTGGGTGTTGACAGATCCGTATCAAAACTCTTTTGTACATAATAGATCCGTATCAGAACTGTAATCTAGAACTCAATTCTAGTCGAGAACTCACAATAAAGTGCCAGCACAGGCGTGTGTGTTAGTGTATCATGTGATGTATGATAGTAAATCTTCAGTCTGCTTGTAATTTAGTTGAGCTATCGTCTATATCCAAAGCTCTATTTATTTTATTATATAGCTTGGTACTTAAGCTAGTAAATTGTCTCTTGGTAAAAGAGGTTTTGCAAATAACTCTTGGGCAAACTGGCATTTCAGTGCGCCTATTTGGATTGGGTGAGACATTTTGGTGTTTTTTCATTGTAGTTTTCAGCACAAACAGCTTTCGGACAGTTAGGACTTGGCATTCGGTGTATAGTTTTTTTTGGTTGGGTGCCTGTATGGTTTTTTAGTCATCACTTTTAAGACAGCTCTCTGTGCTCTCTCTAGGGGCAGAATATGCGTCTTAGATGCTCCTCCCCACACATTGATGCAATACTGAATGATGGATTGGCACAGAGCCAAGTATATTTGTATAAGTTTGTCAGGCGCTGCGCATTCCCTCGGGCATTTGAAAGTGTGTATGAAACGTTTCACCCGGGCCGTCACCAAGAGAATGTGTTTGTCCCATCTTAGACTACTGTCAATTTGGAAACCCAAATATTTGGTACTTTCGGCTCGTGTGAGTGCCTGGCAGCTGCAGTCATCCTTCGATAGACAGGTACTTTAATACTGTAGTCACTGGGAGGGTTATTTATTGAATTTATAGAAAAAGGTACGTTGACAGTTTTAGAAAGATTCAGCGTTAGTAGATTTAAATTTAGCCAATGCATGATTTTAGCCATGGCATCTTCAGCTCTCTCCTGGACAGCCTGCAGTTCGGTCCCCATACGAAAATTGCGGTGTCATCTGCATAATTATGTGAATGTGCTAGTGTTCGAAAGTAACGTTTTACAAAGGTCATTTATGTACAGCTGAAAAAGTGTAGAGGACAAGATGCTTCCCTGGAAAAATCTGTATGTAATAGGTACTTTCTTTTTTGCTTAGATAGTCACCTATTTTTACGCATTGTTGCCTACCTGACAAGAAGTCATAAATAATGCCTCGAATACCCAGTTCTTTCGGTTTGGCTAGGAGAATAGAGACAGAGACCGTGTCAAGCTTTTGAAAGGTCCAAAAATATGCACAGACATCTGTTTTTATTGTCTAAATGTTTCACTATTTTGTTGGTTAGGTCCATCACCGCGTTATCGGTTAAAATTCCTGAGCGAAAACCGTATTTATTTGGAGCTAAAATGTTGTTTTTCTCTAAATAGTTTTTAAGTTGTTAAAAACACTCTCCAGAATTTTTGATAGAGCAGGTAGTACTGCTATTGGACGGTAGTTGTTGACACAGTCTCTGTCACCACTCTTATGAATGGAGTGTACAATGGCTTTTTTAAAAGCTTGCGGAAAAGTGCCAGTTCTAATGGCGGAATTGCAAATGTGGGTTGTGCACGGAACAATAACTGAACGGGATTGTCTTAATACTTGTGTAGGTATATCATCCCAGCCAGTAGCACAATCAGGCCGAAGTTGTACTATGATACTGTCGACAAGGATGGCCACTGAGTTTATTGTACTATCTAATAGAGTGGCAGAGGCACTTTGAAGTGTATTTGTTGGGTTCCATTTTGTGGCAGATAGTATTTTGCCAGCTAAGTGCGAGCCTATGTTGCCAAAGAATTTGCTTCCCTGGTCAGTGGATGTTTGGGGTCACGGGACACATTTAAAAACTCAAGAGGTGAGGTTTTAACTTTATGAGTATTCGTGATAACTAAAAACTAAAAACTCTTAACGGCCTTCCACAATTCCCTACTTTTTTCCCTGCTTCATCAATCAAATTCGCCGCGTACGCGTTTTTCAATCTACGCAACAAGGTGTTTTTTATGGCAATAGGCGGCAAACGAGCAGACGGATTGCCTGATGGTAAGCAATCACCGCCGCCCATGGACACAAGCAACACCACAGGAGTCACAAGTGCGTTGCCACCCGTTGGGGTTGGGAAAAGGGATAGGATGAGGAGTGGGATCAGGGAGAAGGAATAGGGGATAGGGAATGTTACAAAAATTCCGATATCGTGTGTAGGTAAGTTTCAAAGTCATTTTTTCTGGTGATTTTTTGGATTGTGCATGTAACTTGTCACGATGTTTAATGCAGCGGAGTAGCCCTGTTGTCATCCACGGCTTCAGAATTCTATTTTTCCTAGGTACCCTGGTTTGAACCGTATATTGAATGTTTGTCTTGGTCTGGGTGTTTCTATGTGTAATATTATGTACGTATTTACAAAAAAAAAAGTATGCATGTATGTTTATCCATTACCTATCTAGTAACCATAGTACAAGCTTCTGCTTAGTTTGGGACTAGATGGTGTTGTGTGAATGTGGTAGAATATATTATATATTGTAGATGATGGCACAGATACGAAGAGGTTGGTTGCTATGTTGGCATCCTTACCTAATATGAGTGAGATCTGCGTGCTCTAGGTCCGCTTTTAATTTTTCGTGGTTCGTGCAAGACGGAGTGTAACAATAAGTGAAACTGAAGTAAACATATTGGGCAAAACTGCTGCTGTACTGCGATTTCCATATTTTTTCTATATTCTAAGGACTATTTGAATTTAGAATGTTCGCTAGAATGATACGGATTTATTAATGATCTGCAAGACAATTACATTTCGCAGGGCTCCTATTTTTAGGTGCAGGGTCACAAGAAAACCTAACATAACCTATTAAAATGGTTTTCCTGATTCAGTCAACATATCGATGTCCAGTACTGAACTGATTTAAATGAAACTTTACAAGCTTCACTTCACTCATTATATTACCTACTTCATCCAAGGGTACCAAGATGTTATATAAAATAGCTAGATAATATGATTAATTCGGTGTCAATTATCACTTTGTCCAAATTAAGTAGATGTTATAAATAATGGCTGATAGTTTATATAATATCTGCATTTATTACTTTGGCTGTGACATAAGCAAAGTTTAGGTATCTATCAATGCTCGACGTAGCTATAATTTAAACATAAATTGAAAATTGAAGAAGAAAACAGTAAATAACGATGTAAACTGAAATACGATGGTAGGCCGATTCCACGCTTTACATATTGAAATGATTTTAGATTCTTGTAGCTCTTTTATTCAGCACGTAAAAACAGCACTCTGTAGGTACACAAGAGAAGACGTTATAAAAATCGCACGTTAGTGAAGAATATTTGTGAGCGGCACGCATCATCGAATCTTATGAATAGAGCTGGCAATTTAACAGATAGTCACACCGACACAGAATACTGAACCAAAAACTTGCGACCACCAACAATTTTGCTAGTTGACTTAGAATGTACTCTGTATATAAATGCAAAATAATTAGACAATAATTATTTTTCTAGCAGTCACGCGTGGTTTGGCCGCCTTTCAACTCCAATTTCGCTCCTCTAGGGAGAGAAAATTGCAAAATCCTTCCTTATTGCCTATATTATAAAAGGAACCTAATATCCAAATTTCATCTTTCTAGCTGTCGTAGTTTAGGCTCCAGATGATAGGTCAAGTAATTTTAAATGTATGATAATTATTAAAAAGTAGTATACAATTTGGCGTCATTGCATTATACGAAGTGATATTATAATACCGTAGGTATGAGCTTTTTGACGTCAGTGGACTTATTCAACAACTGCCTCGTAATTTCTCTGGCATACGCATTTCGTTTGTTTTTGGCCGAGGTAATGTTGTTTTTATTCTACTATCAAAACTCACTAACAGTACAGATCGGTTCACGAAAGTTGACCACAAATGGCGGCCGTCGCGCATATGTACATTTTATTTCGGCTGTGACTGTAGGTCATGGTATATTTAAAGTATCAGGAAATCCTGTCACCGTCAGAGTCAGTCATCATAATCTGAAATCTTTCTGAGACTCGGCTATGACAATGGCAATATTTAATAGAACTAGCTATTGTATTTGAATAAGGTAAAAAAAATATTGGCTTGCCTAGGAACTGATTCAGGTATTGATACCTTATTAGGTAGATATCAATGCCACAAATATACACCAGTAGGTAAATATAGCAACACACCGTTTCATAATTAAATACTCCAAGTCCTCCAAAACAATGTTTTCGGAAACTTCAACCAAATAATTCCGCAGTTCTGTCTAGTCTACAAATTGTTCTAACATCACATCGTTCACTACGCACTATTATTAACTCACACATACTTACATATATTGAAAAGTTGCCAACAAAGATCAAATCGTTACGGCATTGGGCGCGGACAGATTAGAAAAAAAGTAACCGTTACACTGTTGACTTTATAAACAACCTGATATTGTAATAACTGTTTTAATTTAAAGCGAAAGAAATCAATGTTAATTATGTATATTCCCCCAAATTTTTATCTTTTTGAAATGAGGAAAACATTTCGACATTGTAAACCAATACGATTTAATCGGAATCTCGTTTTTGAAAACAACACCGTCGTAAAAATGTGTGACAATTTGTGTTATTTATCTCTTAATTAAGAATTCTGGAAAACAATAAGGTACACACGCATTTCTGTTTACGGTAGAAGAAGAGGGTCTTTAGTATCGGAATAAGTGCCACAATTTTTATGTCTATTTAATTATTAATAATTGGTTTAATGTAAATAATCTATTACTCAATAATAAGAAAATCAACCTTTTAAAATTCGATGCCCAATGTTTAAAAGTTGGAATTCATGGAATTCAATGTACAACTTAATGAATCTTAGATTGAGTCGAGACAATCATGTTTTAGGTATTATGCTACACACTAAACTACAATGGGGTCCACATATAAAAATGCTACCGGGTAAACTCAGTTCTGCAGCTTACGAGTACCTACGTAGTTACTACAATGACAATTAGACCCCTCACAGATACAGCTAGAATGGTTTATTTCAGTTACATTCATAGTATTATGTCGTATGAGATAGGGAATGCTCTAGACCTTAATACAATATGTATACGTCGTGCAGAAAAGAGCTATGAGGGGAATTGACAACTTCGGTCCACGAGTTTCTCTATGAGAAAATTTCAAAGAAGTAAAAGTTCTAACTGTTGTATCGCAATATATTTATGAAAATCTGTTATACGTCCATAAGAATAT
This sequence comes from Euclidia mi, assembly GCA_944739405.2. NCBI lineage: Eukaryota > Metazoa > Arthropoda > Insecta > Lepidoptera > Erebidae > Euclidia > Euclidia mi. The sequence continues at coordinate 37,416,366 of OX123197.2, forward strand.
TGAGAAATTTTGTAAGAAAAGTGATATAGGTACATATTGTAAATACAAGAAACAGAAATAATCTCGTAGAACATAGCACCCGTCTCCACAAAATAAGTAGCTGTTTAATGGGAGCTTGTTATAAATGCGTATATACTGCGTATACACATTTATAACAAGCTCCCTTATTATATATGAAATCTATCTATAAATAAGTTCAACATTATTTTAAAAGCCAAATCATATTCAAAAGCATACTTATTACAAAATATCTGATTATAAAGATCGACCAAAACGCTTGAGACTGAGCTGTTTGAATTCGACACACTAACAACGATAATTTTTAAAATATGACGTTTCGTAAGTACTTAAAAGTTTACACGAAATAAAGAAGTATTTAATTTCATTATATTTGCTAGTACGGTTGAAGTTATAACAAAAGCGCGATAATCTGTGTTTCACTGTTTCTAGACTTCCAAGTTCAAGTCTTCTCAATTTCTACATTTGATGAAAATCTCTTACTCAAATGTGACAAGAATGTAAATCTAGTGCAAAATTTCCCTCCTATGTAGCTGGACGGTAAAATCGTTGTCAAAGCTCAGAAGGGCTAGTGAAATGTAAGCATTTGCCCTATACTTTTTCAAGCCATTATTGCCAGGCTATTTTTACGTGCTACAAATTTACAAAATTATGAAGCAGCAGTAAAAAATACCACCCAAGTTTATAATTATTATCGATGAATATATTTTGTGCCGGCACAAAAATTTGTCGTGAGCTTTTATGACATTGCTAATATTTTATTTAATATATCTTGTTGTGTTCGTTTGGTTGCCCGATGAAACTCAGAGATGGAGAAGTAACTATAAACAGAGATTTAAATCTGAACTAATTAAAATTTAAACTACCTACGCAAGTTTTAAGTCGATCTGACAATGCGTGCGCCGTTCTCGGTAGTTAGACTGACCAACCAAATATATAAGGCAAGTGTGAATGGGACAGGACGCAGGGCAAGACCTAGGCGGACGTTCTCTGACCAGATTGGAGACATCCTAAAAATAGGACAGCTTAGAAGTACCCTGAACAGAAGAGCATGCATGAGGAATCTGATGGGAGTGAATGAAGCAAGAGAGATATGTCAGGATCGTTGCAAATGGCGTTCCGTAGTCTCTGCCTACCCCTCTGGGAAACAAGCGTGAGTCTGTATATAATTATGTTTGTTCTACGACGTGAAGAGTGCGCTCACTCTTCCCAACGATGACACGTTATTGTGCGCCATATGTATGATAAAGGCACTTCTAACGATTGAAATGTGTGCCTAATTACATGTTATATATGTACAAGCTTTAATGAAAATTACTAAACCTATTGTATGGATGGTGTAGTTATATAAGCGATCGCTCTGCCGTTTGGCACTGCGCTGATTGTGGTAGGGTCGACTCTACACGAGACCACACTTTGTGTGTAGAATAAAAATGTATGTGCGAGTATTTTTTATTGGTCTCAACACTCACAACACGCGTAACAAACCATTTATTTTAAAGCGAATTCCAGTTAAAGAAGAACCTTTCGGTTGTTTGGGAGAATAATATGAAGTCGGTGTTTTGCATTTATTTTAATGATAGTTATTAGGTGCTTCCTAGACGTGTAAAACGATCATCAACATTATGATGTGATTAAGCATTACAAGAAAATTAAAATGTACCGTTTTAAAGTTTCAAAACCAATACCTATCACATAAAAATAAAAATATGCATTAAAAGTAATACGGTTTATTAATAAACTGTATTATCTTGAAGGCTATTTAAGCCCAGTGTATCGTTAAATGTGTGAAACTGACACACGATAATGTCGCTTTTTATCTGCAGTTTCACGCATTGAACATATCGGCCCATTAGCTCAGTTGGTTAGAGCGTCGTGCTAATAACGCGAAGGTCGCGGGTTCGATCCCCTCATGGGCCATGATTTTTTTATAGAAATTTCGAAGTAATCTACTTGCTTTCCTTCTCTTTTTTTTTGTTCATCTCCTAAATATCGAAGCGTATTGTTACATAGGTTACATAATCTTCTTAAGAATAGAGCGGTCATCACCATCATCATAACTGTATATAAATTGTCCCACTTCTAGGCACGGGCTTTTTCTCACTATGAGCAGGGTAAGGCCATATTCCATCACGCCGGCCGAGTGCATGTGTTGTGTCACTATAGGACACAGACTACCGTCTTGATCTGCGTAAAGTTGTTGCGTCTCTCTGCATGCTCTATAGTTTGTGTCATGGGGAGTCATCTGAGGAGTTGTTCCGTCTAATACCCGCTACAAAATTTAACCATCGTACAATTCACCACGATTTAAAGTTCCACCCTCCCCCCCTTGATGAGTGGCGTTCTGCCACCGTACTCTTTACGACCAAACTGTGGAAAAAGCTATCTGCAGCGGTATTTCCAAATCAGATCGACATTTCATCCTCGACAACTTTAAGAAGCGTGATCACTAACCATCAGGTGATTCGCTTGCTCGTTTGTCTTTCCAGGCAATAAAAAAAAACAATACACAGAAAATACCAAAAATATTATACAAATATAAATAGTACGTACAGTGACTACAAAAGGAACTTTCATGGCCCATGAGGGGATCGAACCCGCGACCTTCGCGTTATTAGCACGACGCTCTAACCAACTGAGCTAATGGGCCGATGACAATGTCAAAAGAAAAATCCAAGTAGTATTAGGATTGAAAAAATGTAATAATAATAATAACCCGCAATATTATAACGCAATCCCGGAGGGCAGAATGCAACAGCTTTCAAACATCAGCTTCATCCTTCATAACGTGATTTAAACAAAAAAGGTATTACTGGACGGAAAGGAAGCTTACAAACAGCAGGGCAGTTTTGTATGAGGCGTCACTGCGGCCCCGAATGCTTCGGAGAGTCAGTCAGTGCCTCGTCTCTGGCTTGACTTTGTTGACTAGTAGGAGTGGATGTCCACGAGCACCCGCAACTGTCAACGTTGGTCTACTCTGGCCGGCTGGTCAGAGGGAAGCCGCAAGAGCCATTAGCTCGCCAGTGAAAGTGTAGTTCTCAAGGGCTTAATTACGAAAAAATCCGCACCGGGTTTCCGTTGTCATGAAACCCCTGATGGGGAAACCGGTGCCGCACCGCTCGATACCCCTGCCACTCAAACCGGTGTTGCCCTCAAGCTGCCTTTAGGGTGGACTTTATTTACCTTGGCGGTTATTAAAAGAGGGCAAATCTATTAAATCCGTGAAAAACCTGCCATGCAGGCTGGTCATAGCTTCTATTACCAGTAACTCATATGCCTATAACCCGATCTCATTAGAATACAATACAAAACATTTGTCCTACATCTGCTGTGGCTTACCCGTGACTGTACTTAATAGTTCGGTTGTGGAGGCCCGCAGAATGTGTCTCATCCCATTTTAGATAATAACTCTCTAAGGGTCTCTGCACCTTGGACCCACGTCTCCTTGAACATGTAGGAAATCAAATAAAAGCACCCAATTTCTCATAGCTACTGCTGCAATTTTTCATTAATTCAATTTTATTTATAGTCGAATTTTAGTTGTAACATTTTCTGGTTTCGTGGGAATATTTCTTTACTTAAACGGCGAACGGTAAAATATTGATAATTTAATAGCTGTTGGTGAGTAAGTACATACTCAAAGGAAACTAACTTAACGGGTCCCGTTTTATCAAAGGTTAATTGATATTTTTTTCGTTTAAGCACTAAATATTATTATGACGATGTGTTTCCCAAGCAATGAAAAATTATTTCTTTATTTCATTGTTAATCGTTTGTATTGTTGATTGACTTAACTGTTTACCGCAAAATAATACAATCGTACTTGCTTTATTGGTTAAAGAACAGGATAAGCGGCTATATGCACTTATCATACACTAGAGGATATGCCGTGGTTTTAACAGTAAAAAGTAAAATTTTCTCGATCCCGTAGGAATTTCAGGAACTCCTTCCTTAGTGGTCAACTACTGGCTCCTACAGTCCAAAAGGAACTTATATAAGTACATGCCTAATTTCAGCTTCTTGCGCCCTCTTTTTTTCACGTAAGTCACTAAAGCTTTGGTTTCCTAGGATAGCGTAATACAACGGTGAATGACGTCACTAGAACGTTGTCTATGTAAACAAAATGGCGCGGTTTCCTAGAGAGCAGTTACTGACACCGTAATGTCAAAAGGCGGTGCCGCCATTTGCATGACGGCCGTCTTTTCGGTGTCAGATGGTTTCGTGAACGTTTCATTGATAGCGGTGAAGGTATTTTTTATACGTATTTGTATTTTTTTACCGGAACAAAATATAATACTAAATATAATATTCATTGCTCGGTAAACAGCGACGGACTAAAATCTCAAATGCACCTGCAGTACCACGAGATTGGAATAAATCGTCTTCCGCCATACGCCTATTTTCCTCTTCTGATGATAGTTCATCCTTCAAGTAAATTACTAAAACTAAATCAAGGTCGTCGATTTTCTATCTTGGATACTTTTCGTTTGACGTTTGTTTAAAAAAATTACTGACGGTGTGTTAAAATTGTCGTGGAACTTTCCACATGTCATCACCGTAAAGATGCCCGCCTTTTTGCGTCCGTAATATTACGGCCGCTATATGACGGCATCGCTTTCCTAGGAAACCAAAGCTTAAAAGTGGCTTCGTTAATTTTGTGTATCAGAATGAACGATTACTATCTTTAAATTCGAACAAGAGAATGACAGGCCCATTAGCTCAGTTGGTTAGAGCGTCGTGCTAATAACGCAAAGGTCGCGGGTTCGATCCCCTCATGGGCCACTACACACTTTTTATGTAATTTCACTTTATATTATTCTATAGGCAGTAATTTAATTGCTACTGAGAAGAGCGAACACGATTATTCACTACGCGTTTACTGCTGAAAATTTATTGTCAACTAGCCAACACATGACCACACAGGCTTATTTTATCCAGGTGGGTATATTTCGAGAATTAAAATTGCATATGTTTATAAAACCGTCAGTCTGCCATTTCTTCAACATTGAGCCAAGTATTATGGATGCAATACTCGCAACGTGACAACTCTTCGTATGATCCACAACTTTTACGTTATTTGTGTCCGTTAAGTTTGGTGAGTGTAAGCCTCCTTCTATTCCTTTCCGTATCTATGCTGGCAACGCAACTGTGGTTTGTTTGGTGTTGCGGGTGTGCATGGGCGGCGGTAATTGCTTACCATCAGGCGATCCGTCTGCTCGTTTGCCTCTTATCTTATAAAAATAATTTTGCAGTAGATGTGCAAATTATCTTATTCTCTCTTTTTAGGTACTCATTTATTCAACAACTGCATATAAAGAAGTGACAACATAAAAAGTGCGTTGTGCCCCATGAGGGGATCGAACCCGCGACCTTCGCGTTATTAGCACGACGCTCTAAACAACTGAGCTAATGGGCCAATGAAATGTGTCTTCTATTTCACATACCTATACTATAATGGCATATTATTATATGGATTAGTGGAGATATCAACAGAGAGCCATGCAAAGGGTACCTAAGGGTTGGGTTCAAAATTGTTAATTGTCGCGTGCATAGGACCTTTAAGAATCGGCTATCACGAAGATATTTGTCAGCAGTGGTTATGGGGAGTCCGTATCATTAAATATATCGACATTGGTTTAAATTTTGGAACGTTGTCATTTCTTTAGGTTGCGAAGGTGCGAAGGCACAGACGGCATTCGCTCTGTGGAAAAGCCAAATACATACATACATACATACATAGACTCACGTCTGTTTCCCCGAAGGGGTAGGCAGAGGCATATTAAACGCCCACTTTTCGCCAGTGTTTTGATCCCACGTAATAGGTGGCGAGCCCATTGCCACTTATCGGGATATTTTGTTTGCCAGAGCCTCGTCCGTTGATCGGCAGATGCACCACTTGCAGGTGAGGTTGGCTTGGGACCCTAAGTTCTTGGTGGGAACCCTATGCCTAAGCCAAATATCCTGACAAATAGTGTTAGACTAGAAAGCGGACCTCAGAGGCTTGGCTGCAACGGGGATATGTTGCTTGGACAATAATGTTAATGGTATTAAATAAGCCTAGATGGGTATTGTATACTTGTGTGCTCATAAATTGGTTAGTTGTTCAATAAAATATTCAGCAGTAAACGTGCAGCTAATAATCTTATTCTTTACACCTCAGTCGTCTTTTGAATACCAGACTATGTAATATTCTGACAATGAAAAAGTGTGTCGTGGCCCATGAGGGGATCGAACCCGCGACCTTCGCGTTATTAGCACGACGCTCTAACCAACTGAGCTAATGGGCCGGTAAAATTATGTCATGTATTCTTCATATCCTATCGATGTCGTATATGTATTTTTTTTGTTATTCTACCACATTCACTCAACACCATCTAGTCCCAAACTAAGCAAAGCTTGTACTATGGATGGGTACTAGATAATGGATAAACATACATATATACTTTTTTTTGTAAATACATACATATTATACATAGAAACACCCAGACCAAGACAAACATCCATGTTCATGTACACAAATGTTTGACTTGAGCGGGAATCGAACCCGCGACCTTCGGCTTAGCAGTCGCTTACACTCCCGCGTATATGTCTTAGTTATGTAATTACCAGAACGAACTACCTGCGGGCAGTATTGTAGGTAACTATCCTGTTATGCATAAGGAACCCGTGAAAAATTTTTCCTGTTCGTGCAAATTTGCCTACTGTTACGCCCCTCGCTAATTTTGAATTATCTGGAAGATAATTTCTACCTTTAGATAAGCATCTAAAGGTGATTCGCAGTGGTACCCTACGTAAATATACTAACACTAGAGGACGCCAGCAGCTACGCCTGCATTTTTTTTTTAATTTACCCGTTTTGGCCGATCCCGTGGGAATTTTGGGAAATCCCTTCTTAGTGCACCCCTACGGTCCCCAAGGAACATACATGCCAAATTTCAGCATGCTGCGCCCAATAGTTTGGGCTGTAGCGTGTCTGTCAGTCAGTCAGTAACGCAAGGATTTTATATATTAAGATTACCTACTGATAGAAAGCACAATTTTCTTGTTACCTTTCCAAAGCGACGCGACAGAAGAACACATTTCTTTGAGTTAAGCTTGTCTTAGTATATACTGCATGTGTATTATACAATAGTTTTTAATAGTATACATGTAGTATACATCTTGGTATACATAGTAAAGAATAAAAAAATATTCTGTTAAACTGAACTGTCTTCTTACCCACCATTTCTGATTTTCACAAAACTTGACAGCATTCAGCGCCATGCATAATCAGGTTACCAATATTATAGATAAGAATCATGACCCCACATGTTCAGATCTTAATTATTTATTGAGCCTGATCGTATCTCATAAATATGTTCAGCATTTATCTCTATCTCTTACAAATGAGTTGAACGTAGTATGCATTTTAATTATACCTAAAAAAACATATAGCGAGTTCAAGCTCGCTACTAGTGCATTATTCATTGTTACTTGTCAAAAAGTATTCTGTGGCCCATGAGGAGATCGAACCCGCGACCTTCGCGTTATTAGCACGACGACGCTCTAACCAACTGAGCTAATGGGCCGATGAAAATATTATTCAAATTCGAGAATGGTAAGTCAAATTCAAATTCAAATATTTTTATTTCAAGTTGGTAATTTACATACTCTTTTGAAACGTCAATGACTCTAGTTGCCGGTTCCAAAAGGTAGGCCCAGGGTGAAGACTCGGGCAAGAAACTCCTCTGGGTACTCTTTTAAAATATTTGGTTTGTTACAATTTTGTTTTAAGAATTACAATATCTTGTAAGAAAAAGCGAGCACAATGTAGAATAGCAAATGAATTATTATTATGTGCTGCGTACAGGCGTTTTCTCATTATGAGAAGGGCCTGCCCGGCAGTAGTATATGGGCTACGATATAAAAACTGTGCCACTGCTAGGCACAGGCCTTTTCTCACTACTACTAGGTAGGTGTCATATTCCGGTAAAAATCTTGTGAAGATTCCTGTCATGTATAGTTTGAAAATAATAAAATCTTAGAGCTGTGTAACCTAGATAAGTATAGCAAGCTTTCTTTTTTGTACGTAAGTCATGTCCATTTTACACGCCTGAATTGTGAAGCGCATCACTATATTAGTTTAATATAATAGTAGCCATTCGCTTAAAAGAAGCAATTCACAGATATTTAAAGCATGTTGTGGCCTATGAGGGGATCGAACCCGCGACCTTCGCGTTATTAGCATGACGCTCTAACCAAGTGAGCTAATGGGCCGGTGACTCTACTGCTCGAATGTAAAGATAGCAAAGGCTTTATCTTTATTAAAGCAATGTTTCTTTTAAACACATAAAGTAAGGATACTAATAATATACAGAGTGTCACAAGACCCATCACCAAGCCGAAGTCTCATACTCGTTGTGGACATCATGCCAAGTCATACTAACCAAAAATAATACCTGGGAAACGAGTTTTTTTTGAGTTTTCACATTTTTTAAAACGCAATTAAAAGCGCGCGCGTATAATGCTCGAAATACCTACTTATCCATGAGGTTATAGGGCATCTAAAGAAGATATTGGTGGGGTAAATGCATCGTTTTTATACCTAATTAGAAAAATTCCATACTAACTTTGAGCCTCAATATCTCCTGAACCAGTAATTTCCCAGGTATGGTGCCGAAGTAAAAATTGTTCATAGTGATTGGTACAACATGGGATTTCAGTTTTCTTTAAGGGTCTTTTTACACCCTGTATAGTCTAAGGTTAAACATCAATGATACGTCTTTGGTTGTGACAGTTTCTCGGTGAGGAATGCTCCGTAGAAAAGCTTATAGTCAGCCAGATCTGGTTACGCTTGAGAGCGCCATCTCCAAGGCGACGATATTTGATCGAAATCCGATAATAACAAAAAATATTATTATTTTTGGATATTTTTAGAGCTGTAGAGCTGTCTATCCGTCTATCGTCACACTTGTCGCCCATTGAAGTAGGCAGAGACTATTGAACGCCAAAGACTTCGGTTCAAACACATCTTGATCTCTTTCGCTTATTCGACAATCATTAAACTCATGATGCTTGCTGGTCGGTTATAGGTAACATTTAATTTCGCCCCTTTTTAATGGTCATAAATTTGGTCGTACGCCTGGTTTCATAATAATTGTCCTGTTACTATTTACTATTTTTTTAAGTTTCATACGTAAAATCTTTGCCTATGAAGTGAAAATAAATGCTGGCAATGTGGTAATCTTAGCTTATGCAAACAATTTCACAGTTTTATTATAAAGTATCTCTCTTTGAAAGCATTTGAGTATCTATCTACTTATCATAATAATTCAACGTAAGTTACTGACTACTCCATGTCTTATCATTTGCAATATGCCATTATTGGTTTTACCATTTCTATAAATATTCGTTATTTACGAAAAGTAATGTTGAAATAGACTTTCACTGTTGTAAAATGTCAAAGATTTCCAATATTAAATTGAGAATTTATCAAGCTATGTAGTAGTTACACACTATCCAAACGTTGCTCTTTGATTTCTTTCCAAAGAGGTTGCATTCGAATAATAAATAAGTTATTAAAGTCCACATTAATAAAGCTTGCAACACCGTCATACTCTTTGAATTATTTGATGCAAATGCATCAGTATTGCCCTGCAAATTGGAAGATATAAATTATTTCGGCGCGGTCAAAGATATCATTCGGACTTCGATTGATTGTGGTTAAAACGCGTAGGATTTAAAATTCACACCCGATTTAAATAAAGTCGATGCTATGGAGACGTTTTATAAGATGGTTCAGATGATTATAATACAGCGCAAGTTTAAAATGTGACGGTTAAATTTAGCCAAGAAAGAAATGAAGGCTAAAATTTGCAACACTAGAACAAAGCACCGTCGAAATGATTTAAGAGTACAGAAATATTTTCTGATAAAGCCCTTTTGTTTGATACTCAACCTAGCACATTTTTATTTTAACACAGACCATTGTCTACATATTGTCTGTGCAAGACGCTTATAAATTACTTTGTTTGAAATAAGACGTTTTATAAATTATTGAAATTAAACTATAGTTTACGGATTTTATCGCGTTATATTGGTTTCACTTCGTTATTACGTTTAAACCGAACGATCTACATTTTAAATTTATTACTAGCCGACGTTTCGAATTCTTTACAGGATTCATGGTCACGGCAGTCTGAGCTTATTTGTCTTTTTCTTGAATATATAAGTAAGTTATCTCAAAGCAAACGAAAATTTTTCAACTATTGGTGAAGCTGGAGGAACATTCCAACCGTCTTCCCTATTGAAATTAGGGTGATTTTTAATTTCAATAGCCTCACTTATCATCCTTGGAAGAAAACGGTATTCCTTTGCGAGTATCTGTGGTTCATCAAATCGCAGGTAGTGGTTGGGTCCTTGTTCCACATGTTCACAATGAAATTAATTTCAATGTGTAACATTCGCATTTTAAACCTAAGAAGATATTATGTTTTATAAATTACTTTGTTTGAAATCATTGTAACATGTTAGCAAAGTCTGACAACGGCACCGACACGACGAAGTCGCGCCGCTAAACCAGGAAAAGTATTCTAATAATATGTTTATTATATTCTTCTTCTTCTGCCTGCCCGTTTATATATTAGGTACTTGGGATCGGCAAAGGATGTCTCTCTCTTCCATTCTCCCCTAATAAATGTTTCTTATATTAAGCTAATGAAATTCGAATAAGTTTGTTTCCTTAAAGCTATAGGTATGATATATGACCCTCTAAGTAGCAATCTGTAAGTCTATTTACTAGGCTATCGCTGCCTCGCGTAGAATTTAAGTATTTATCATAGATTTAATGAGTATATATTGTGTAATTGCTTGCAATGCTTTTATTTTATGTTTTTGTTTAATAATTTGATTGATTCATAACAATCGATTTTCTATTGTGTGTCTCGCTGGAAATCAAACGGTATAATATGCGATACTTACGTCAGACTTGTAGAGAAGTTCCGTGTCCACAATATTCAGCATAAAATTCCAGAAACACACCCCAAAAACATGTTGTCTTTGCACCGGGCGACTGATAACTAGTGGAGATGGAGACCAAAGGACTGCCAAGCAGAGGGTATCGGGTTCGAATCCACGGCGCTTTGGTAATTATCGCTTGCCTCGGAGAGCTTGATAAACCGTCGGTCCCGGCTGTCATGTAGATCTTTGACAATTGTGAGTAGTTACGGGCAGTCAGTACTCTCAAATAAACTGATACTGGTCTAAACCATGGAATATCGCTATCAATTTGAATTGCAGAGATTAGACGGCAGTCACTCTGCGAGAAAGTTTATATTGTCATACTAGTGGACGCCCGCAGCTACGCCTGCACAGTTTACCCGTTTTGCCCGATCGCGTGGGTATTTCGGGAAATCCCTTCTTAGTGCACCCCTACGGTCTCCAAGGAACGTACATGCCAAATTTCAGCTTCCTGCGCCCAATAGTTTCGGCTGTAGCGTGTCTGTCAGTCAGTCAGTAACGCAAGGATTTTATATATTAAGATTTGGTAAGACCAGTAAGCGGACCTTAGGCCCCAAGGCATGTATCTAAGTCTTGGATGCAACCGGGATAATGGGGGCGATGATGATGATGTTTTTTTAAAGACAATTCCCGCAACAGGGTTACATCCTGTGTGACGTACTTAACAAACATACAACCAACGAAACAACATTTTATGGATCACACATAGTGTTATCTCTGTTTCGTGTGGGGATCGAACCCACAACCCTCGATGCCAGATAGTGGTGACTACGCCAGCAGTCAAATGATGTAATGGTACCTATAGGATGGTACGGATAGCTTTTTGTGTTGAGCGATGTATGTTCTATCAACAAACAGGACTCAACTAGGTACATTGTGATTCAACTCTGTATAATCCGAAGATTCAAGACGAGTTTGGGTGTACCTATTTGAGTTGGTTGTTTGAACATTTGTAAAGTCAACCGCGATATAGGAAAGACTTTCTAAGATATATTTTATATCTTTGGTATGCTTGTTGTCTTAAATGATAATTAAGCCTTAATAAATAAACAATAAGTATAACGCAACATATAAAATCTTTATTCATACAAAAATATTTTCTAAAAGTACTTTTTTACAAAGTCTGAAAATATTCCCTTATAAGTACACACTCCCAAACACATTATCCACTATATTTTCTGATTATATTTATATTGTAAATTATTGTCTTTTAATATTATTAATATACTTAACATAAATTGTCAATAAATAATTGAGCCTCTTACATGTACCATGCACCATAATAATAACTCCAATCCATTTTATTTCCCGAAAAACTAATAAAAATTTAATTGCACAACCGGCCGGCTATAAAATTTACAAACTTGTATGACGTATATAGCTTTATTTACATTAAAACTAAGAATTAACGATTAAATATAAATTGAGCATATAATGGCATATAAAGATAACATTTAATTACAACGAAACAATATTATTATAATTAATAAAGTGATAAATTAAGAACATTTAGGCACGAACATCTATGGTGGGCTGCGCATTCACACAAACACTTTAATAAATAACTCTCAAAGACAAGTTCAACAAGTAAGTACAAGTAAATAGCGATAACAAGTCATATTAACAAACGGTAACACCGCTGCACAGTAGATACGTCTACTGTGACGTAAGGCTTGAGGTAAAATTCGGTGACTATCAACTTACTATAAACACACACTATTTTCATATTCATCTCATAAATTTACAATATATTAAAATTGCTTTTAAAGATGCTAACATAAATTTACTACTATTCAATTGCATATTGTGGAATTTAATTCGCAAGATATAAAATATAACACAATGTTTTATACAACATTAAAAACTAATGGTAAATCGGGAAATCGTGGATATCAATATCTGTATTTACAAACTTTATCTACCTACCACAGTACATTTCTTAGCATTCTATAGTATGCATGTATGGTGCGTCGTCTAAGTTGGCAAGAGACGCCGCGGAAACTCTCCCATCGTGACCAGTCCTTATAGAAATAACACTCCTGTGTTCTGAGTCACTGTCTCCACTTAAAATTATATTTGTCTCGCCCATAAAACCTGAGTCAATCTGTTCGTGACTGTGTATCATTTTAGCTTGAGGTTCAAAAGCACTCAAACCTAACTCGGCAAACATTTCTTTTGAATCATCAAAGTTGCCGAAGAAAACTGAATCGGTTTCAACGCTCTCTCCGCCAGATTCGCTTCTTCCGTCGCATAGTGACTCTAAATCATCGGTATCTGATTCCATTTGTGTCAATACAGGTGCCTTAGTGACAACTGATCTGATCGCTGGTATTGGTGCTGGTTCTTGCATAATCGTTTTAACTGGTCTCACCTGCATAAGGTATCTTGCTCTACGTTTCGATTCATTGGAATCAGTACTCATGTAACCAGAGTCTTCTGTTCTGTACAACTTTCTTAGGTCAGTTCTTCGGGATCTGGTTCTTGCAGACCTGCGACCTGATCGACGGGCGTTCAAGTTGTCAGCCCTGGTATACTGTTGGAATCTGTCTCTTTCTTCAAGCATTCTTGATCGTCGATCACCTGGAGGACTTTCACGCATGGAGGAGAATTTTGGCGACAGTTCTGTACCTCTGCGTTGTTTAGGTGGTATTGGTGGCTTAGGATCTTTTTGTCCTTCAATTTGCCTTATCAAATCAGGAGCCTTTGACCTCATAAATGCAGACAGATCCTGACCATAAGCGACACTTTGACGCCTGTGGTAGAATTTCATTTCTTCTTCCTGAGCCTTTGCTTTAGCTTCGTAAATTTGTCTAAGGTTACCTATTTTACGAGTCATTATGCCAGTTGGTGACTTTTTGCACGATTCGCTTTCCGACGACGTGGATTTGTATTTGAAGCTGCCAGCTGATTTAAGAAGTATTTTTTCAACACGTTTCTTTGTATCTCGCCTATCAAGAGTATCAGGGTCAAAGTCATCTTTACTAAAGGCACGTCGGGTCTCTACTGGCGAACCGCGTACTTGTATCGTTAACGGTCCCGGCTTCGACATTTCATCGACGTTATCATATATAGGCTCCATATAATTGTTGATAAAAACTTCACCTATATTTATATTTCTATCTTGTTTTATTTGGGATTCCTCTACAGCCTTTTTAACGTCTCGCCAGCTCGTACTAGTTAACCTATCTTTTGCACCTAATAAGTTCTGACTTTGTTCAAAACCACCTCTTTGCGATAATTCTGGTCCACAAGCTACAGAGAAGCGACGCCTCTTCATCATATTGCGTTCCAAGCTATCAAAGTCCATGAAATTTTCTTTCAGGTTATAAATTTCCTTTTTCCTTGACAAGGTCAGCACATTATCATCACTGAAATAGTGTGAATCTGCAGCTAGCACAGGTATTACTATTTTTGGTGCAATAGGTGAAATTGTTTCCATTTTGACTTCTTCTAATTCTATTGGTTCAGCTCGTCGACATGTCTTAATTTCGCGGATAACCGCTTCCATCTTTACTTTTACTTCTGGTGGTATTGGAGCTTCTTCTTCGTCAGATTTAGGTGGTTCGGGAGGCTTCTCTAAAGGTTTTACAGGTGGAGGAGGTGGTGGAGGCAGTTTCTTTCTAATTCTTCGCGATGTGTGACTAGATGGTGGGCTCTTCTTTTCTAGAGTAGTTACTATAGGCTTAGATATTTTTTCGACTTCGCTTACGTCTTTAACATTATCTAATTTTAGTATTTCGATTTGTTTTAGAATAATCGGCTTGCTTATTATTTTCTTTTCTTCTGGTTTAACTTCTTTAGTGGTGGTTTCTTTGGAAACTTTATCGTGACATTCTTTTGTAATCATCTCAGTTATTTTAGGCTTTGTTTCAGTAACCTTCGGTTTAATTTCTGTGGTCTTAGGTTTCACTTCTGCATATTTTGGCTTTGTTTCTGTAAGACTAGGCTTACTTTCTACTACCTTTGTTTTTATATCCGTAACTATTGGTTTCTTTTCTGAAACCATAGGCTTAGCCTCGATATTCTTCGGCTTTATTTCGGGAGCACAATCGTGTTTATCAGGATTTTCTCTTATTAATTCTGCAGATTTAGGACGCACAATTTCTCTCTTTTTTCTCTCTATACTTCTTGGCGTTCCACTAACTTTAGCGACAGACTTTATGGGTTTGATACTATTAGTAAGTGTTGGTACTTCATCTAACCATTTCCTTACGATTCGTTGTTTATAATCATCACTTACACAAGATTTGCATGAGTTAGACCTAGTAAGAGCGATAGCCTTATGCGGACGAGCGTTGCTGTCACAACCAGGGCAACCACCACAGTGTGCAACCTTGTTTCTTGAGTTCTCCTGCTTGAGGCTTATAGCGCTGAATCTACGCCCGCGCCGAGCACAAGGAATGTCCCAGCCAAGGTCGATCGCGTGATACAGATCTTCTTCAGGTATATCAGATAGTATCGGCATAAACCTTTTGGATGTCATTTTGTCTTTTGCCATTGACATGACTTCTCGAATTTTTATTAAAAATTCTATTGCGGCGGGTGGGGGATTCTGTAAAAAGAAAAAAATATGTTATTCATCAGATTTTTTTGCAGGCGTTGAAGGTAAACGAAAGCGACAAAAACCCTCGTCGTATAATATATTTTATTAAAATGATGACAAATAAATGCTGTAATTAATGGTAGCATGCGTATGTAGGACCTTTTTCTTACCTTAAGGTGCTCCGTCTCAAAGAACACTGGATTGAAATACAATTTCTTTCTGTATGCGTTCTCATTCGAAGACGGTAGCTGACGACTGCCTCCATAGTTGTTTTCCATACTACAGTCGACGATAGACAGATCAGAATGTGGAGCTCGTTCATAGGCATCGGGTGACATTGACCGCCTTTGGAAGCGTTCACTCACTCGCTCAGGCACTGTGGTGTTCCTTATAGAAGGCCTCAGCGTCTTCTTGCGACGAGAATGTACCATTGCTGATATGACGTTCGCATTTAGCTTCTGAAACTAAGGGCAAATATTATTACGGTTATTTTGATTAGTTTATTATGAGTACATTTATATTTCCACTTACCTTATGAGTAGTCATGTGAGAATTATGAGACGGCGCATCCATATTGTCCTCGTTATGTTCATCTGTATCATCAGGCATACCGGAATCATGGAAAAAGTCTCCACCCATCCCCCCGTTAAGTTTTAACAGAGGATTCGTTTTCAGCATCTAAAATACAATACCATATTATTAAATACCATGATTAGCATAAAATTAAAGGCTTAGAATAAAAGTTCAATTTTGCTTACGAAATTTTAAATTCGCTACAGTACCTACTTTGCTTTTGTTTTTAATAAAAAAAATAAACATTACATTCTATTGTCACGAACCGACGGTTATGTCACGAGCCAACGGTTATGTGACTATTAATCTCTGCAGCACTCTATGGTAAACTAGGAGAAAATGCCTAAGGCATTAAGTCCACCTAAGTGTATAAAGCTAATAAATAAAATAAAATATGTTTCATTGGTTGCTACTTCCCGAAAGCATGTATATGTTATATTTGTAAGATTGGAATTTAAAAAGACTGTCAGCATAAATAAGTAATGTTTTAAATCCTTTAACATTTCATTGAAATCTCAATCGTAGTCAGTTAATTAATACTTGGTATAAACAATTTTCTTAAGAACTTAATAAATATAGCCAATGTACAGACATAGGACGCTCCTTAAGCTTTACTAGAGGAGGTATGCATAAATATCTTACCACATTGCTCATATCGATTCGTGACTCAAGCGACCCATTGTCCGTGGACATGGTACTAGAATGATTTTGCTCAGGATCTTTTTGCTTGCGCTTTTGCTTCTGCTTGTAGTGCACGTAGAAAATAATCCCGGCTGCATAGACGAAGATCAGCAACAATACGCAGACACCAATCGCCAATGACTCCAGAACGCTGAGACCTTGGTTTTGCGACGCCTCAGCGGTCACAATTTCCCCAGCGTGGAAGGGTATTGAACGGACATCTGTGGATGAGTCACTCATTGGTATTCACAAACATATTAGGCAATTAGTTACATAAATTTTACACATAGTAGTTCCAGTCGTGTGCGACAGTGACTCACCGAGTAAGGCATTTTGGGCAGCCCCGGCGATACGGAATGCCGCACAAGAAGCTGCTAGACGAGTGGAAGTGGCCGCGGAGCAGAGGACATGCACCGCCACTAGCCGACCCTCCAAACGAGCGTGAAGAGCAGCTGATCCTCGCCACTGTCAAATAAATTTAAAAAAATTGCCACATCATTTCAATGTTTTATACCAAAACTTTATAATTCGATCTAAGGATATAAAAAATTGCGTTAAGCTTTGCACCTTTATTTTCTGAAACCGCAACTTTAAGCAGATTAAATCAACGGTTATCAGGTGCAATACGTTGCAGCATTTGTCACTAAGAAGGCATGAGTTTTGGTCACAAATCACTTGATAAATGTAAAGCTTAAAGGTATAAAATGTACGAATCGGCCAAAAAACGTTTGCGTACATTTGTTAACATAATGTCGAGTCTACTCGGGGTATACATGCAAAAACCAAAATCTTAATGCAAATCCATCTTATAACTTTATCGTTATATGGAGATCTAAATGCGAAGTATTTGGACGTATTATACAAATTGCTCCTTTGACGCCTTCGTGTTTATCGTGTGCTGCATCGGGTACGAGTTGCATTTCAACACGCGTCCGATGGACATGGACCCTGGCTCGATTGATGGATCCAACAAGTATAACGCTCGACCGATACCGCTCAAAATAATTTAAAATTTTGGGCACAAGATAATATCTTCATGATCATATATCCCGTTGGGCTTTATAGAAAATAATCAATTTTATGCGATGCCTTATTTCAACGATTCATTTTAATTTTTTTATTAGCGCTTTCAAAATTGTTAACGGTGACAATTTTGAAACCGACAATTTGATATCTCGAAACAAGTGTAAAGCAAGTTCCATCCTGCATGTTATACATTGATGCGAGCATTTAATTATCCGTCTTGATATCGACGTCACTGCAATAAAGAGTGAACGAAGGAACTGGATATTTCAATATACAAGTTAATTCAAAACTTTTTGCGGTCTCAATATTAAAATTATGGTTATCAATAACTGGGCTGGCTCGTGCCGTTTTATGTATCCCGAGTTTTTATGTTTAGCAGTAAATTTTTAAACGACATTTCATAATTAAATAAGTACGAAGCTCGTGATTTACATTTTATATTTCGGCGACAATTTCATTTTGGACATTACTTGGGATATATTTGTTCGGATTCTGGTTAACTTGAAAAGTACCGGTATTTAGGCCATTATACCTTGTCTCGGATATAATACAAGGAAAGAAACAATAAATGTATCTGCCAATTCTTAGTAGCTGGGCAGTTCGTCAACTTGAAAGATGGTATCAGTGTTGTAGAGCGAAGCGAGTGTCCCGGCCGTCCATTTTATCGTTCTAGCCAGGTAGCCGTGATGAATAGTGTAAAGACCCATCATAATTTTAACCAACATAAAAAAAGAAGCATGTCTTCAATTATTCAGTTCTATTTGTTATTTTTGTTTCCTTAGAACTCCGTCATTTACTGTCCGATTTCGAAGATTTTTATTGGCATGTAATTCTTCCAATTCGTCCTTTTCGAGTTAAAGAAAATTAATTTGAAGTCGATTTTTTTGTAACTTCTTATTGATAATTATTTTCACACACCTAATTACACATCATCATCATCATCATCAGCCCTTTATACTGTCCAACTGCTGGGCTTCTCACTATGAGAAGGGTAAGGCCATAGCCCACCACGCTGGCCAAGTGTGGGTTGGCAGACTTCACATGTCTTTCGAGAACATTATGGAGAACTCTCAGACATTACTAATTACACACTAAGATTAAAAACGATATCAGGAGAATTAAATGGTTTGGTCAATATTAAAAACATTGTGTAGGTAAAATATAAAACAAAACTTACAAGAGCACCTAAATTGTACCTTTTTTGTTGTGTTGATAATCTTGATTTATCTTGTCACAGCCAGTTGTTATACTCGTAACATTAGCATTCAGTCGATGCATAATTTGTTGATGTTGCAACTCATTTTGTGTACCATTCTCTTTTGCATAAATTCTTTATATTAATAAATTATTATTTGTATCGTGCTTTTATTGTCTTATTAATGATTTTTTGTTTTCTGTTTATATTGAGTGAGCGGCTACTTAAAGGCAGATTTGGCGATTATACGAATAGCGTAGTGGCTAAAACGATATATAGATAAGGTTTTGTGTAATCCATAATTGATTGTTTCGAGCTTTGATATCTAAATGTCATTTAAATATTGTAGCAATTATGATTTAATCTTTTAATTAACAATTGCTAATGCATGTAACTTAAGCTTTGATCAGATATCTGATTGTAACATTATTATAATAATAAGAATGAAATTCTGTATAAAAGTAGTTTTCAACTATACTTAATTGTTATAACTTTGTCAGATCAAAAAAATATGATATTGAATTAACTTACAATCTCCGATACGGTAACTACCAACGCTAAAAAGATTTCTTACTCTATTATTGTCACTTGCGCTATTATTCAAATCCGCCAGTTTTTCTTACGTCTCATCGTCGGCTATCAAAAGGACCGGTCTCGATCCGTCGCAAGATAAGCGGTTGTTATGTGTTCTACGCGTGTGCATAACCGCGTAATGGATTTTACTCCACTGTCTCCACATTTTATCTCACGATCTTTTAACGAACAGTCTGCGACGTAAGTTGATGCACTTTTATGAGATTTTAAAGTTTGTCACCCACAATGATAACTGATGCCGATGTACTCTTTAATTTTCATTACTGGTTAAAATAGTAAGGTAAGAAGATTCTCATTCTTCTTATATTACTTATGTATTATTAGTTTATAATTAGGTACAAAATTATGTACTTGTTTCGAAAAATCTAATAACAAGAGACAATTGAAATAATTATTTGGTACCATATTTTTACTCAAAACGTTACGAACTTGGAATAAGTACCTAAAATTAATATGGAGATGATTTTTTTTTCAAACTAGAATAAATACTATAGGGTCCTATTGCAGTTTATGAGTATTATGGATATTATTCTCGCACTATTTCTATGATCAGGAGCATTAGACACATTGTAATTCGGCTTCAGGCTATAGGTATAACTGTAATAAGTTTACTGGAGTGGTCGGTGGTTTGTCAATGACATACTGGACAGAGCGAACAGTTGTTAATTTATGCAGCCACCTATGAAATCTTAACACAGTTTTTGCGCAAAGGAAAACAAAGATATTTTTTTATCATAACTCTTGATCTGAACTTATTATAATTCTCGGTTACATTACAACGCTTTTACAATTCTAGTAAATGGAATATTCGTTGCCGTTATATTAATTGACGATAAACAAAAAGCACTGGAACGACTCTATTCTATGGTGAATCCAAGATTCGAAGAAAGCTATTACTTATTTGACAGTATATTATTATGTACGTATAATGTTTATTTAGTCCGTGTGGTGACGGATTAAGAATACGGAATGTCACCACCCCATATCATCCCATGGGTGTCGTAAGAGCCGACAGAGGGATCATATTATGCAGAGAACACCACTGTAAGAGAAGGAAAACTTGATACGAACCCTATACCAACCTGTTTGGCCAGCGTGGTATAGTAGGCCAATTCCTCCTTTCAAAGGAGAGGCCTAGTCCAGCAGTGGACTTTTAAAGGCAGATGAAGAATAATGTTTATTACCTACTAGCTGACCCAGCGAACTCCGTATCGCTTTTTTAAGAGTTTTTATTTAATTCCCTTTTTTCCAAGCCCCTTTTCCAAAGTTACCATTGACTTAGCGCTTAATCTCTTATCATTTCAGAGTTTACAAATGATGAACAAACAAACATAGATTTTTATATAATATTGAATTCCCCATTCCTTAAAATATCGGAGACGATACCCACATCGACTTTAAAAAACATCGCGTCCGCCATCTTTGAATTCCTATCCGCCATCTTTGATCACGAAATAGATGTTGTATTTGGATTCACCATCCCTTAAATCATCAGAGACGATATCCATATTGATTTTTTATATTTTTCCCGTACGCCATCTTTGATTTCCCATCCGCCATCTTGAATTACGAAATAGATGTTGTATTTGGATTCTCCATCCCTTTAAACATCGGAGACGATACCCATATTGATTTAAAAAAAATCCCATCCGCCATCTTTGATCACGAAATAGACGGTGTTTTTGAATTTCCCATTCTTTAAAATATCGGAGACGATACACATATCGACTTTAAAAAAAATCCCGTCCGCCATCTTTGATTTCCTATCCACCATCTTTGATCACGAAATAGATGTTGTATTTAGATTCGCCATCCCATAAAACATCGGAGACGATAACCATATTGATTTTTTTTAACTTTCCCATCCGCCATCTTTGATTTCCCATCCGCCATCTTGAGTCACGAAATAGATGTTGTATTTAAATTCCCCATCCCTT
This sequence comes from Euclidia mi, assembly GCA_944739405.2. Lineage (NCBI taxonomy): Eukaryota > Metazoa > Arthropoda > Insecta > Lepidoptera > Erebidae > Euclidia > Euclidia mi. The sequence goes on from OX123197.2 coordinate 37,437,931, forward strand.
CAAACATCGGAGACGATACCAATATTGATTTTTAAAAAAAGTCCCATCCGCCATCTTTGATCATGAAATAGATGGTGTTTTTGAATTCCCCATTCCTTAAAATATCGGAGACGATACCCATATTGATTTTTTTAAACTTTCCCATCCGCCATCTTTGATTTCTCATCCGCCATCTTTGATCACGAAATAGATGTCGGATTTGGATTCCCCATCCCTTTAAATATTGGAGATGAGACCCATATTGATTTAAAAAAAATTCCCATCCGCCATCTTTATTCACGAAATAGATGGTGGTTTTGAATTCCCCATTCCTTAAAATATCGGAGACGATACCCATATTGATTTTTAAAATTTTTCCAATCCGCCATTCTTGATTTCCCATCCTCCATCTTGAATCACGAAAAAGATGTTGTATTTGGATTCGCCATCCCTTAAAACATCGGAGACGATAACCATATTGATTTTTTTAAACTTTCCCATCCGCAATCTTTGATTTCTCATCCGCCATCTTTGATCACGAAATAGATGTCGGATTTGGATTCCCCATCCCTTTAAATATTGGAGATGACACCCATATTGATTTTTAAAAAATTCCCATCCGCCATCTTTGATCACGAAATAGATGGTGGTTTTGAATTCCCCATCCCTTAAAATATCGGAGACGATACCCATATTGATTTTAAAAATTTTTCACATCCGCCATTCTTGATTTCCCATCCGCCATCTTGAATCACGAAAAAGATATTGTATTTGGATTCGCCATCCCTTAAAACATCGGAGACGATAACCATATTGATTTTTTTAAACTTTCCCATCCGCCATCTTTGATTTCTCATCCGCCATCTTTGATCACGAAATAGATGTCGGATTTGGATTCCCCATCCCTTTAAATATTGGAGATGACACCCATATTGATTTTTTAAAAATTCCCATCCGCCATCTTTGATCACGAAATAGATGGTGGTTTTGAATTCCCCATTCCTTAAAATATCGGAGACGATACCCATATTGATTTTAAAAAAAAATCCCATCCGCCATTCTTGATTTCCCATCCGCCATCTTGAATCACGAAAAAGATGTAGTATTTGGATTCCCCATCCCTTTAAATATCGGAGACGATACCAATATTGATTTTTTTTAATTTTCCCATCCGCCATCTTTGATCACGAAATAGATATTGTATTTCGATTCTCCACCCCTTAAAATATCGAAGGCGATACCCATATTGATATTTAAAATTTTCTCATCCGCCATCTTTGATTTACCGTCCGCCATTTTGGCTCACTAAATAAATTTCATATTATTAATCAGCGTCCCAAAAATCTCGAAAACGATACCCATATAGATTGTATCCTATTCGTAGAGCCTATTTTTGCCTTTGACCCAACCCTCCCACTTCTCGTTTGACCATTTTATTATTTTTGTCTGGCCCCTAAAAGTTGTGGCGTAATTTTATATAGCCTATAGCCTTTCGGAATAATTGGGCTATCATAGGCAATAACAATTTTTAAAATCCGACTGCTAGTTCCTGAGATTAGCCAACATAATGTTTTAGCCTTTTTAGCCTTTTGCCCGGCCCCAAAGGGTCGAAGCGTTATGTTATATAGCCTATAGCCTTCCGGAATAACTGGGCTATCGTATGCAAGAAGAATTTTTCAGATCCGACCGGTAGTTCCTGAGATTAGCGCGTTCAAACAAACAAACAAACAAACAAACAAACAAACAAACTCTTCCGCTTTATTATATTAGTATAGATTTAACGTCAAATAAAAATATATTTTTATTATTTTCCTTACAACACAATCTCGTTATGTTTTCGTTTACCACTGATCCAAATTATATTGTCCTTATTTACGATAAATATTTCGACGCCAGTTGCATAACCTTTATAATTTCCTTCGATTTAATTAGTTATCATTTAGGTACCTTTACTTTCGGCTCATAAGATGAAATCAATTAGCGTATTTAGTTCATTTTTATGAACATTTACTGAGAAAATTGAATGTTTTTTCGTATACCGTCAGTTTCCACTTGGGTGGTATATCGGACCACCTAATTTTGAGTATGAGTCTTAACTGCCGCCATTTGAAACAAAAACATTGGCGCCAACAGTGCTTTTGTGTACGCAATATCTGTAGCGATTGAGGTACGATTAAAATATAAAGCGATTATTTAATTTTTCAATCACTATTCCTTTTCATTGCCTCGACTTCTCTACCAGCACATAAGATTTCAACATTGCATGGCAAATAAAGTAAGTATTAAAATTCGCCGTTCGGTTTTCGTAAAGTACCTAGTTCTCAGTGACAGGTTCAAAATTGCCCGGTAGACAGCAAGAGGTGAAAACTTTGGGAACAAACTTTTTGACGTGACAACGTCTTATAAATTGGTTTGCCGGGTGACACTTCAAGAAACTGCGTTACGCTCCGCTCACGTTATGCGCTCACAATGAGAGCGAGTGAGAGGCACGCGTCCCGCCTAAGAGCGAGAGAGACAGACATAAAAAGTGAAAGGCACGCGTCTTTCATCCTTCTTCCTACTATACGAATGAATTAAAATTTTACCACTCCACTTTTACCGCTAAAAACATTAAAATTATTTTACCACTCAAAGTCGTTGTCACGTAAAACTTTCGCCCGTATACCGACTTTACAGGCAACCAATTTTTTTTCTGTGATATAGTCTGAGTTTTAGACTCCTAGACAGCGCATTGAAATTTGCTTCAAGATGTAGCCAATCTTTTCGGTCAGACCTTGTATGCGAGGACAGCAGGCTTTGTTGCCAAGTGGCATCCGATTAGCGATATTCCCTAAGTGCAAAAATGTAGAGAACTGACAAAGGCTGTGGATATTTTCCATGGTCGACGAAGAAAAAATTACTTATGTTACCATGGCACCCAAGTATTAGCGAAAGTAGATATCAGAAGCGAAAACCACTAGTCTTGGGCATCAGGTTGTCCTTCGACTGTAACTATATTTTTTTCTACTTATGTACCTACTATACAACTTACTTCTGTGCATCCCTTCACAATAAGTACATGAGTAATATGTTTGTATGTTACCTGCAGGAAGGTGCTGCCCTCGTCGCGGTACAGTCCGAAGGGCACGTCGTTGTCGATCAGATCGCGCAGGGTGACCCAACCCGACGGCGACAGGTACTGCGCGCTCGTCACCGCGCAAATCGCGTCCTCTACATCTATACAAAAGATACATATGTACATACAGATAACGATATGATAAAAAGAATTTAAAACGCTATAATACTGCATCCTTAAGTACTAATCAAAAGCTCTAAGCTTATGTGTGATCGATCTCTATTAGTGTCTATACATTAGTAGAGATCGATACTAAAGATACTTGCAAATGTTGTAGAGCAGAGTAAACTAGTATATGCGTTAGTGTACACTATACGAAAATAACACAAAACAATTTTAGTAGCAAAAAAATATGTTAGAACAAAATGTACAATTGGCGGCCTTATCACTAAGACCAATTTTAATCAGGCAACCTTAAGATGGATTGAGGACATCATCATTGTATTCAGAAACGTTAAAACAACGGACACCCAAGACTGGCCGAAAATATTTCCGGGTTTCATAAATTTATTTGTACGTACAAAAAAATAAAATATTTATATATAATCTACTGGATCCGTGAGGATCCAAGCCACTCAGTACTTAAGGATTTTATTTTCACTTACCAGTAAAAATAATTTCTTTGGAGGGATAAATAATTTGTCCTTTGAGAGGAAGAAACACAAACGGGATTTGAGGTTTCGTCGCTCCACGCCCGAAGCTGGCCATCAGACATTCTGGAAATAAAGAAAACGTTAAATTAAGAGTAAGCTTACAACCAATAAGAATTATTTATAGACATAAAATAAAATTGTAGGTACAACTGCTACAAGCTTTGATGACGTTAGCTACTTTTAAATAAAGACCGTTACAGAAAAATTACGCACATTATGACAAACAATAAGAATTCAATCGACAATAACTTCAAACGGATTCATAAAGTTTATTCAGGCATAATTATTATGCATGATGATATTATGTAATCTCTACATGCTTCACCGGTACGATGTATACAAACTCTAAATCCTGAGTGTTTATCTGGAACAACACCTTAGCCCTACATAATTTTATAGACATCGTGCCTTAACTGTCACTTTAAAATCAAACCTAAGATCATCTAGACGATGATTTAATGTAGGTACATAAAGTCATTTCTCTGACCCCGAAGCATTGTCAAGCCTAACCCTAACACATGATTATTACTAATGCGTCATTTCCTGTAATTCTCTTTCACTTAATGTTGGTCTCAGAATACTCAGACCTTAACCTCTATGGTTGAGAGCTTGTTGAAAGATAGGTGTTATTTAAGCATCTACGTTGCTTTACATAATAAATATGACATATTTTGGCATATATCGTTCTAATTAAGCTAATTAAGTACTCTATCTTAGCTCTATGGGAACCTTTGATGCTCTATTGGATGTTGTAGTACAAAAACCTATAAAATAGAAGTTAACGGTACCAAAGAGAAAAGCTTGTACCTAGCATTTTTTTTAAATTTGTTTCAGAGGGAAGACTGGTGACATTTTTATCAAATCTCTCTTGCTGTGTTTGCAGAACATGCTTCAATCTGTTTTACGGAAGAAGCAGATTGAACATGTCATCTCATCAAGTCGTCAGTTACTTACCGTCAATGTGGTTGACACAGCCTCCCTGGTCTTCTCGGAAGGCCGGCGTGTCCTTCCGACATTGGCACTTACATCCAGTATCGTCGGCGGCGATGGTAGCTAGAGCAGTCCCGTGCGTCAGCTCCATACATCGGGTTGGACCGCAGTCCGATCCTGCAAAGTAATCGTAAATATAAATAACAATTATTATTGCACAAGGGCCGTACCCTTGACTGATACTTTTTTTAAGGACAACTCCCGCACTAGGATTTAATCCCGTGTCGCGACGCGAGGGATTTTACAAACATACCTACCACCAACGGACACGATAAATATCCAGACACGAAACAATAATTTATGGATCACACGAAATGTTGCTTCGTGTGGGAATCAAATTCAGAACACTGAACGCAGTGTCAAGTGGCGAAACGACTGCTTAAAAAACTACCACTACGCCAACCGTGCAACATTATGCAACAATTATACTGAATGACGCTAGTTTATGGCGTGAATAGGGTTACCATATGTAAATAGAGGGATGCCTGTCTATGGTACCTAAAAGGCCTGAATTTTCATAAAAATGCCTGTCTAAAGCAAAAGCGCTGTAGTTAAGAACTATAAGAAAGCCAACAGATAATAATGAAGAAGGATATTTACTACTGATATTTGTCAGAGGATATTATTTTTTTAATAGTTCTTTCTTTTCTAATACATGAACGGTAAAATCTTCACAAGATACAGTTTTGTAATTTTGCTGAGTTGACTACTCAGCATATAGTCTTACTTATTCAATTGTCAGCCGATTTCTTTCTTTACTCCATTGGGCGTTGACGAGAGAAAACGTACGTTTAAAATGCCTGTCTCAGACCAATGCCGGCCGCACGCCTGTCTAAACCTTAAAATACCTGTCAAATGCGGCAAACGCCTGTCATATGGTAACCCTAGGCGTGAAGTAACGCACTTTGGGTTGAGGAAAGTAGACGGAAGTCGCTCGGTGGATAAGCTAATATTTTGTCGGACTAGAGCACGGCAACCTGACTCCAAAATGAATTGGATGCAACCGGGATAACGTTACCTATTTAAGCATTGACGAATAGAAGATTGTTGCATCGAGCGCAAAGTGAGTCATTAATGCACGAGTGTTATGTTGGTGCCCGAGCGCATGCGAGGGCACTAAATTAACATACATACATACATACATACATATACAGAGGTGTATACCTCTGCCTACCCCTTCGGGGATAAAAGGCGTGACTCGATAGTGACAGACACGTAGAAAGAAATACTTCTACACCCACTTTTCGCCAGATATACTTTAGTCCCACGTAATAAGGGGCGAGCCTATTGCCGTACCGGGCACATTTCCAGACTCCGTGCTGCTACTGAGAATTTCGTGACAGAAAAACCCAATAACACTGCCCGACCCAGGAATCGAACCCGGGACCTCCCGATCCCACGCGCACATTTATGCTGCGAGACCAACGAGGCAGTCGTATAGGGTTTGATGTCGAGTTTTCCGTCTCTACGCAAAGATGGTATTTGCATCGTGTTATCCCTTACTCGCCTCTTACGACACCCACGGGAAGATAGGGGGTGGTGACACTTGTATTCTATGCCGTCAACCACACTAAATTAACACGAGTGCATTAATTAGGTACCCACTTTAGCGAGGTGCGTAATTTACTTTTCTTTCAACTACCAATCTTCATACCATGATAAAATATACCTACTCAAAATAAAAACTCAAGTTGATGAAAACAAAGTTTTATTACACAAACATTTAAAACTTACAATTATTAAATGTGCAGTTATTAAAAGTGAAATTAGCACTTTATCCCGCGACTTTTGACGATAAGAACAATTTCATATGCAACTGTTTTTATACTCTCTGGAGTAGAATTCATATCGCTATCGCTGTTTATTTCCATTGTTTAAAACTTTTCTTGCTAAATACGGACTAACAAAGGATTACAATGGTTTGCACCAGGTCGGTTTTATTCAGCCGATTTTTATTTTCAGCCAGTATCTTTTTGATCTAATGCATACATTTTATATTAAGCTTAATAGGAAGAAACATTAAACCATTGTGGTAAATTTGTATTTTTCAAATAAAGAATACAAAACAGTGCAGTAATGTAAACAGTGCAATAATGTTTCATACAACTTTTCTGCACTGTTTCGGTCCTAAGCAAAAAATACGTCCTTTGTGATCGGTTTTGTAGTGATTAATGATAACATTACTACGTAGTTGAAAGAAAATATTATTTTTACACTCATAGCGTGACGTACAAAGCAACGTTTGTAGACTTCATTACTTGGATGAATAGCGATGATGGGTGACCGCTTTTTGTAGGCTTTTACATCATAATGCTGTACCTACTTATGAAGAAACCGGAGGGCACGTAAAGCCATCGGTACCTTTTTGTTCTTAAGACAAGATTCGTAAGGCGATGGCGGATGCCGTCAAGTAATCTGATGGACAGACACGTAGAAAGAACGTATTCAAAAAAGATAAAAAGAAACTGCAGGTTACTTTCAGAAATAGTACCTACCTAGAGTCTGAGCAAGGTAGGTAGGTGGGTAGGTACAACCCATCGATATATATACAACTATTCATACGAATTGTTTAGAAGAACCACCTGAACGCGTTAATGGGGGGGCCTCCTACCTCGCATCATCATATTCAGTATAAGTAGGTACAAAGTATAGAAAAAGTGAGTGACTATAGCAAAAGTAATTGCTACCCAAGGTCTTAGATGATGAGACTCTACACCCACATATCCACACATGATCCTAATGTTGCAGCCAATCCAATTCTCTCTTGTTGATCGCACAACATAGCTTAGTTAATTGCTGAATAATAATTACCTTCGAATCGACATACCTACCTACCTAATGACGATCAATAAAATTAATAGGCGAAAATTTGAAACCTCTTTAAAATAATTTAAACTTTTCTTTTTGACCAGGTTTCTTAATCACCGGTCAGAGGTAAGGCAGATATCCAAATTAAATTAACCTACTGGCCGTGTAATAAGTGAGTAGGTTAGGTAGGTACGTGTGGTGTAGTTCAAACGGTAACCCCGCCCGCTGGATATAATCGCGCAGTCGCGCTGCGTGTTGCGGGTTCGATCTCCGAAACATACTTCGTAAAAATCCATTTAGACCTCTACTTCACTCGATAATGAAATTGCAAAACATGAACGCTAATCTTTCTTACCGATAAGTGAGAAATAATCTCCAGTAGCGTATCTGGTCACATTCACTAGCGCCACCTCGTCCATGGAACTGGAAGCTACCGCTGCGCCGGCCACCATCATGAAAACCAGCACACGCGCCATCTCGCGCGTCACCAATGAACCAATTCTAAGATTAGCCTTGTTTGTCATTTTGATTTTGTTCGCCAGATGGCATTACATAAATTTAGAATTTTTTCTTCGCCCATTCCTCGTGAAACAGCTTTCTTCGTCATCTGAAAAGAAAAATAACCAATCGTAAATAAATTTAAATATTATGATAACTATTTATTATTCGACCTTCCGAAATTAAACTAATACGAAAATATATGAATGATTAATGTTTCTAACATAAATAATGTATAAACCTATGTGAGAGAAAATATCACAACCGAATATTTAACACTTTCGAAATCGTACCATCGAAATATTAATTATTCATATCGACTCAGAAATTAAATAAAACCTGTCACGCGACACCGAAATTACAGTTTTCGCTAAAATCCACTTTTACCTACTCTAACAGTTGAGAATAAATTGATACTTTTACAAAACATTCACATAAATATCTATATAACCACTTTCCATTTAGCAACAACCTACCTACTTGAATAAGAAATCCTTTTTAGACGGAACTGTCAAAAAGTCGCAAGTTTACAAGTCTTTATTTATTCAGACATGTATTATTAAGTATTTAGTAGGTCTATATTAACATATTTATCAGCCTTTGGTAATTTTATTCTAGGATAGAAGTTTAATAGGTAAATATTTGTTTAGTACCTAGGTGTTTATTACATTATCGTATTTACTTTTTTACATGCCCAAGACGATAAGGTAGGTAAATAGTGAACTCTAATTATTTTGGAAACAAAATGAAAGAAAAGCATGCGGATGGTATGAAGGTTTTCAATGACGAAATCGTGTGTTACGCTATTAGGCTTAAATGCGGTCTACTCACTTGTTTACACTGAGGTATCCAGACATTAATTTTACCATAGATGGCATTATCTTTCACATTACCACAGACAATACATTACGAAATAATAGGTACCTACCTAACCCATGACTCTAGGTAAGTAAGGTCCTTGCGTGACATTACCGAGTGGCTATTACAAACTTAATGCGGTAAGTATTTTTTAAAATAGTTAGGAAGTACTCTTCCGCTGTCTATATGTATACAGGTAGGTTTCTTATTTTCCTCAAGATAAACCATGAAATAGTCAGTTTTGTAAAGACTTTTTAGTAAGTCATAATCATCATTAGCCCTTTATGAAATATACCTACGGTTCCACACTCTACTCATTATGATAAGGGCAAAATATAGTCCGCCAAATGCGGGTTGGTGGACTTTATGGAAAACTCCCAGGCATGCAGGTTCCCTCACAATGTTTTCTTTCGACGTTAAGCAGGCGATAATTCACAATTATTTTACTGTATTTATTTTACTGTATATATTTTTAGGGTGCATAGGGTTCCCACCAAGAACTTAGGGTCCCAAGCCAACCTCACCTGCAAGTGGTGCACCTGCCGTTCAACGGACGAGGCTCTGGCAAACAAAATATCCCGATAAGCGGCAATAGGCTCGCCACCTATTACGTGGGATCGAAGCACTGGCGAAAAGTGGGCGTTTAACATGCCTCTGCCTACCCCTTCGAGGAAACAGGCGTGAGTCTATGTATGTATGTATTTATTTTAGTTAGTCTTTCAAGTAAATACTATCTGCCTACTAAACGCAGTCATTTATATTAGGTACTAACTCACATACGTAGCTCATTACATTTTTTTCATGTACCTACAATGTACAACGCGAACGAAATCACAAGTGGAGGCTAGTGATGTTTACAACGTGCATTAGTGCCTTCTATTACCTGTCGCTACAAATAACGCTGAGAGCCATAAACGACAAGATTATACAACATTAATACTTATAACACTTTCATTCAAACGCATCGTATGTGTGTCAATTTGATATCACACGCAGGTGCGACCAATAAAATTATAACATAATGTATATTATCCAAAGGCAACCAATCTATACCTGCCAGGCTCACTTTCGGTATTAAAAGCTCAGCCTGTTATTACGTTTTTACAACTTAACATCTTAAGAGAAATTTGTTTTGATTATCTTATACTAATATATAAGGCTGAAGAGTTTGTTTGTTTGTTTGGTTGAACGCGCTAATCTCAGGAACTACTGGACTGATTTTAAAAAATCTTTCAGTGTTAGATAGCCCATTTATTGAGAAAGGCTATATAACATCACGCTATGAGGCACGGAAGCACAGCAGTAGCCTTAAATAACGCGGGTGTAACCACGGGCACATATAGTATTTTATATATTTATGTAATACTAGGATGTACCTAGTATAGTAAACTAAGTAGATAAGCAGGGGCAATAGTGCTCATACTGCTCATCACTTAATTGTGCTTATCGTTTTATCTCTACAGGCTCTCCTAATTCGCTACAATTTAATGATAGCTCTGTGAGCCAGAACTAGGATTTGGCCAACTATGCCACACTGGCCATTTTGGTTGGTACAAGGTTTCATACAATATTATTTACCGGGTCTTAATCGCGATATTTTACTTATTTCAAAGCATAAATACCTCTGTTATTTTCCTACATTTCTACCGAAGTGCAACGGTCGTGGTCGCGGAGGGACTGATGTCAGCTCAGTGCAGTCCTTGTGAAGCGCGGGTTTCGGATATTAGTCTATGGTTTCGGTAGCTACCCTCACTCGTGAGGGTAGCTACCGAAACCGGCAAGCCGGTAGAAATGTAGGAGAATAACAGAGGTATTTATGCCTTGAAATAAGTAAATTATCGCGACTAAGACTCACTAAATAATATTGTATGATGTATACAAATCGCGAAAGTTTAAAATCTATTATTGGTACAAGGTTTGATGTTGAGACTTTGGGCTCTTTGCAAAGATACTATTTGCTCCGTGAATTTTCCTCAATCGCCTCTACTAGTCGACCAAGCCAACTAGACGAATGTCAACGTGAAAAAATTCAACATAATTCAATAATTATAATCCAGAAATTATTTATCGTAACGTGCGAACGTGGCGTGTGAACGTACAATGCGCCTGCAATCGGTACTAGGAATTTCTGGATTATAATTATTGAATTATGTTGAATTTTGTCACGTTGACATTCGTCTAGTTGGCTTGGTCGACTAGTAACTACACACCCAGAATGAAAATATTGCATGAAAATTAAATAATCGCTTTTGATCAACTGCATGACTTCATCACGTAATAATTAACTTACTTTTCATTGAAATTGCATTGAGATCAATTGTACCCTGCTGAAGTGATTGATACAACCGGAAACATGAGTTGAAAATGTAAAATTTGACATTGATCTATAGGGAAAAATTAGTACCTAACTATCAATCATATTTTTAGGAAAATATTTTAGACATTTTCTAAAAGCATTCGTAGGGGATGGTTACAATAAGTAAATACCGCTAGGAGACGCATTTAAAAATATTATGGAGATCCTGTCGACGAATAACTCATATCTTATGCAATCTTATACTAGGGCTCAGAAATACCTGATATTGAATAATAAGAAATATGAATTAAAAAGTCCTGTATCTATATGACAAAACCGAGAGTCGTTATCCATTACGTTGATAAATAACTTCACCATTCAGTTTCCCGTTCTTGTAAAGAAAACACAAACATAGCTAGTGTGATTTATATTAATTATAGTTGTTACAGCAAAACGCTCAATTTTCCAAAGTACAAGTGCGACAATTTAGTTCTAAATAATAATACGTTTACCGTCCCACAAGCATTCTTGAATAATTTGTCTCTTGATTGCTCCATTCTCACATTCCAAATTCAATAGTTTAAAACAATAACTAATAAAGAATAATATCTTGAACCGTAACCTTATCATAATCGTATATTAAAATCCCATCACTCAATTTTAAGAAGTTATCACTTTATCGATACAATCGGTAGTGTGGGTGTGAATTGTCTCTATCAAATGTTTTAGAGGTCACCAAGGTTAACTGTCAGATTTGTTCAAATTACGAATCTCTGCGCTTCTAGTGCCATCGACAAGCATTCTGTCCAGAGACAACTGGTCGCCACTAGCCTATAGACAAAATATAATAATTATGCAAATGATACAAAAGCTTGACAAACGGCGTCTTGTCTTCATTGTTACGTTAACCGTTTCAACTGCCGCTCATTTGCATATCTAACAAATGTGCGATTTATACAATAGCTTAGGGCTTTACAGTAGCTCGTTGTAATGGAGTTTAATAGTTCCACTAATTTGTTTTATATTTACTACCCAATATATTTTACCCGGATATTATAGTTCTAGTTTGTAAGATCGGGGGCACTCTATTTGAATAATCGAATGTTTTGTTTTGGTTCTTTCAGCTGGGTGATGTATTGAGCAACACAGATCACTACTAGCAACACCAATTTCCTGTTTCTAAATATAAAACATGGGACGGGACGCCTTACACGTCACCTTTCTAAAATAAATAAATTAATATTAATAACGTAACAAGCAACCAATTTAAAACAAATCTCGTTATTGATTGGAAGCGACTGCATGTACATTATTTACACTAATTGCTGTGCATATCTTAGGAAAGTATAAAGACCCACTCATTTGGTTATGAAAGAGCCGTCAGTGAACCTCAGGAGCGATAGTACACAAGCAGGTCATTAAATAATTAATAAAAAGTTATTTATTTCGTCTGCGGTCAGAGGCCACGCTAGCACCGGTGTGCCTTCAATAGCCGACTTGGCCCGTTACCATACCTACATATTGACACCATACCAAGATAAGTTTCACGCGGGTAAAAATCGAGAGTATACCGGTTTTATATGATATAGAAAACTTGAAAATAATTAGTCTGCGGCTCGAGCCGACCTCGGAATTCATAATGCACGCATCCACGAATCTATTAATAGTCTACTAGTTGCAGCTTTAACTGCGTGTCGATGTGTCAACGATAACGGACGGCTTAAATTTTCTCATAAAATTGTTCTAATTTATGGTTTTCGAAAAATTGAAAATACATCATCCGATTTTTATGGGTGTTGGAATATACCGAAGCCTGCGGTGCGACCTGCTTATAAATTGATGCTCACAAAAGTTTGATGAGATGAATTATTATGATTAAAGTTTTCTAAGCTGCAGATGTTGGAGACGATCCCACGATTAGTATGAAAATCTCGTGCAACAGAAATTTGTACCTATTTATAATCTGTGATGGTAATGAAGTGATGTATACCGTTAAGTAGCCCTGTCGGCCATAGTTACTTTAGTCTGTTAACCATAGACTCGTGGTACTAAAGATTGAGTAGCTGAGTTTGAGGCGGCTGCTCATTTGCAGGTGGCTTGAAAAGAGCAGGTCCTGCCACCTGCCTTACATAACTAATGGGTAGCAAATGACGCCTGAAGCCTCACACGCCTTTAGTTAGTCCTGCGCTTGAATGTTCTGCGGATAAGCGACGACTTATTCATTGTGTTTATAGCTACAAATATTTCATAAAAAAATATGGCACCAGGTTATTAATGATTGAAAATGTTACCAACTAAATTTAAAATAGTTTGAAACTAAAAATAGAGACATGTTGCGTATTCCTTGACCGTCGAAAATCGATGGTAAGTAGAGTTACTCTACATTCTCATTACGGCTTGAACAGGGTTTAGTGATTAAAACGTGCAGGTCAAATAGTTTATGAGGGGACCTGAATGTCTTGACGCCGCGCCGTACAATTAAGGCCTGAATAAATTTGGATATTGTCACGTACTCAATAAGCACATTAGCGCGCTAACAGAATGCATTGACTTTATGAATAAAAAACCGTATATTTTGGCTTCACCAGATTATTCTAACAATATCTCAATAAACTAAACGACCAGCTATAATAAAACACTTAATTAAGCAAAGTAAACCGCTACCGATATTCTTCATAACCTCACCATTTTTATTTATTCGATGTTTTATGGACATCAAATGACCGGTCATCGAGAATGATGGCCATAATCTTTCATGTTAAGACTGGCGAACAGCCATCACACAACGATCGATGTATCTGGCCACTATTCTTCGGATTCGAATAAAGAATACAATTAATTATTTTTTAAGTTTTCTAAAGAGGTACGACTATTTAATCACATAGGTATCTCCATAAACGAAACGGAACGAATAACGGCAGGTAAAAGGTCGACGAGAGTAGGTAATCCGAATAATAAAAAATAATTACCTGCTCAACATGGCTGTGGTTTTTACCTATATGTATTGTTCAGATATTAAACAGTTAACATATTAATTGATAGTGTTTACTGAAGTTGTTATTAATTGCCAAAATTCTTTTATAAAAAGTCTGTCAGTCATGTTGTTTTATTGATTTATTGTGTTGTGTATCTTTCGGTTGTCTTATAGTAAGTATATTAATTTAAATTAATTGTCTTTGTAAAAGAAAATAATTTAATTTAATTTATTTTATGTGTGGTGCTTAGAATCGTAGAACCAACCCCTTTTCTAAAACACATTGTGCAATGTATTTTGCAAGAAGTTTTAATAATGAAGTAAATAAATATTACAGTTGTTTGTTCGGACCTCACAGGCGGGAAATCCGGGAACAGTAATTGAGTTTTAAGTAATCATAACAATAAAAATAACAACATTTAGGCAATTCATCCAACTTCCAATCAAAGAATACCTATGCTGTAAAAATGCACCTAATCGTTGTATAAAAATGGATTCTATTAGACAAACGCACCGCAAATCAATAGTAAAACCTTCCACTTCGTTTCTTGACATATTTGAACGTCAGTATCACGAAGATGTATGTGCCTTTTTCGATTATTATTTTTCTTACACTCTTAATAATTTTAGAATATCAAAAGTTGTCCTTACTATGTCAGGCAGTAACGGTGTATTTTCCTAACCCATGTTGCTGTTCCTGACTTTATAGAATATCTTGAGCAAAGTTATGCAGCTTATACCCCAGCTGATATTCCTTTTACCGTTTACTATTTTTATTATTATAGAGTAACGCCTGTATCCCCGAAGGGGTATGCAGAGGTACACCTCTGCATACTATTACATAATATTACAATATTGCACCCACATTTCGCCATGAAGTTTTAGGTCCCACATAATAGGGGCGAGCCTATTGCCGCTACCGGGCACATCACCAAACTCCGTGCTGCTACTGATAATTCGGAAAAACTCAGTAATAATTTTGCCCGACCCGGGAATCAAACCCGGGACCACCGATCACTAGACGCATACGCTATCCACTGCACCACGGAGGCAGCCACTGTTTACTATAGTATCACTAGATACTCGTTTGACATTGACAGCATTTATGTACTCATTTTGAGTTGCCATAAAATCAAGAATTATGATGTGAAATTGTCTCATGCATATTAATATAGATATCAGTTTCAAAATAAGCCGCAGTTATGCTTTCACTTTAAAAATAGTGATCTGTGGCACGCGGCAATAGATGTCGCCAGTATAAGATAAACTATCTTCTAAGTTTGGAATGTCTATACAATGATAGCTATTTCGTTAACTGGCGTTGTTTACCTTAATGTGTGGACCTGTTAGAGGTAGAGAGTATTTCAGAAATAATGCTAAAACTTGGAATATTTAACCTAGGAAGGAATAAAGAGAGTAAGTTGTGTCTTCTACCTCGCTATTTGACCGAATTGTAAGTGTACTGGTACTTTACATCAATATTATAAAAATATCAAATAGAAGACCGGGTCGAGCTGGTTCATTGATAAATAATACATTTTTTGATAGTCTTGATGGTCCTGCCTTAGTGTACTCATGATTACTGCAGAATTTTCATAATTATTTAGATAATTAGATCACTTGTTTGAACCCCGTGTGAAGCAAAATTGTCATTGTTTAGAAGCTCGGGGGACAGAAAATTGGCACACCCGTGCTTTCCGAAGCAGCCTTTGTCTTGCTGACAAAATTTTTGTGCAGAATATTAAAACAAAATGTCTAGAAACAAAGAAGTCTAGCTTACATTCGTACAAACTGTTTAGTACGTAACAATGGCGGAAGGATGCGTCAGTTACATAATTTTTTGTTTGATGTTCCACTGATGTAATGGAGGATGCAATACAACTAGCGAGCCACTTACAATGCCGTTTGGATTATAAATTATAAATATTATTATTATTTACATAATGTATGCACTAGGTTGATTTCCCAACTTTACTATTAGGTATTACTTACAAGGAAGGGCCATACCAGAAGTTCCTGAATAATGCAAACGAAATTGAATTCTAGTAGAGTCATAAAGTTCATCATCAGCACTACTATAACAGTTGGAATAGTGTGTGTGTTTCGTTTTCACGTCAATACACCTGAACTAAATTTCGTGAATTGAAAGGATACCTTTTATTGCGAAAATAGAACTTGTTGGTCCTATCCAATATTTCGGCACGCGGATACTCAAGACAAAGGTAAGTAGTAGAAGTACATAATCTCGAAAGATCGAAATTAAGTACTCCATTTTTATATTATTATACTACCACTTAGGTATGTAATTTTGACCCCTGTACCTTGTCATAGCTATGATTAGAAACTCTTCAGTCGCTTAGTGTGTACGGGGCGTTTGACATTGGCAGACAGCCTACGTTAACTGACTGCCTGTCAAAACGACTGTTTAATTTTTAAGTCTGACAGCATCAACGATATTTTCGTCTCTCAACACTAATCAGTGTTACCCATATTTTCTTTTTAATTAAACATAAGTAGGCAATTGAAAGTGAAATTATAATAAACGTAACGGCGGCGATGAAAATTTATCTATCATAAATAGTACCTGCCCATGTGACGATCGTACCCACAGTAGGTACTAAAAGTGCTAAACGGCAAGAAGATTATTTATATTACTGCAACATCGTGCGGCCTTACAAATTGCTGGGAATTTTCACTGAATTGATGGTTTAGTAGTACACACTACACTGACTGCTGAGCAGGTGTTCTTAGGTTCGATTCAAACCACCAACATTTGTGCGATGACCATGATAATTTGTTCCGAGTTCGATTTACTTATACGTATTTAGTTCGAGCGTGATTTACCTATAATACTTATCAAGCTTATAAATTCATGTAGAGTTTCGTATGTTTACCAGTTTTATTTTAAGATTACCATAATGGCTCTGCCTAGTCTGAATTTTGATAGTCGTGACTCGTGCGTGGTCTGCGTGCTGTTATTGTCGTAAATATAATTATGTATTATTTGCTTTAGAGCAATCACATGTTCCAAATTACTGTTATATAAAATAAATACTTAATCAACATGCTGTTGTGTCACCCACATAATATACGTTATTATAATAACATATTATATTTTTTACAATAGATAGTTTTTGTTGTCAAATCTAGCGAAATAACTGTATGATATTAAAACATTTAATAACATTTCGTAAATTTTGTAGCAAGTTTAACATATTGCAACAAAAGTATTTAAGTTTTGTTGCAATATATAAAACGTAGACAGTTCTACAAGTGTACCTATCTATTGCCTTAACTTTAATTTGATATATTTTTGAATAATGAAGATAGGTAACATACCTATTTTTAGATTTACAATAGAATCCTACAGTATTTTTTATATTGAAGTCTTTTACACACATGACCAATAAAACAATATTTATTAACAGGTTTAGTATACCTATTGATAACCAAAAAGTATCGTAATATTTCTGAGGTCCTGTGTACATAACGCTACATACCAACCAAATAAAATCCAAAAGTTGTTCAAGAATGTCCTAACGAGAGAGAAATTAAAAAAAATGCATATTTAAGAGCAAGAAACCTGAAAATATTTACATAATCGACCCTGGACAGGTGAGAGGGCTCTGGTGAACCCCAGTCAACTTGAAAAGGTGACACAAGAAATGAAAGTAAAACCGATATCACTTGGATTCTGTATATTGTCTTGTTTATTATGGATGTCGAAACTACCTCAGTTTTATTGGTGGGAACTGGTGCACGGGAATGAGATTGTTTTAGTACACATTAAGTATTAAGACTTTATATGTCTACCTGTTAAACGTTTGAATGTTTGTGTCAGAATTTTACTGCGGTTTTACTACGTATTGAATTTATATTGTTGGGGCAATAATAGTTGATAGCACTAAGAGATAATCTTGCTGAACAGTAAGATAGTTTTTTCATATTTGCAAGATAAAAACTAAGGAGGTACGCTGGTTTCAGTCAGAATAATCCGGTTTGAAATTTTCCAATTACAATCATATCCAGTTAATGATAAAATATATTGCTGGACGTAATATCAAAATAAAAGCTATTAATGCATTTAGGTAATATAAGCATCGGATCTGTGAGTAAGCATAAAATATAAGCCAGAACTAAGTAAATAATATTTATAAAATAATTTCCCTCAGAGACGCTTTTTAAAAGCCTTATCCGTCAGATTTGAAAATGGAGCAATAGCACAAGGTTTTAAAACAATTACAGAGCCGTGCCAATTTATTTGTCTTTGTTTTATTGTAGTATGGGTGCTTGTACACGGTGCATGTAGCTGGAGCAAGTAAAGGTGCGGGTTATACGCGTGAGTAAAAATATATGTGCGCAAGCTACTTGCTCAAGTTACTCGATTGTACTTGTACGTGGTGCAAATAACTAGAGCAAGTAAAGACGCGGGCTACTTGCGCAAGCTGTGTGTACAAGTTATTTGTTCGTGGTCAAGAGCTAGGCACATGTGCATGCTATTCGCGCGGTAGCTTATGACTTGAATCGCGTCAAAATATCTCGACGAACGAAAATTCTTTTATAATCATACGTTAAAAATATAATTTTAACAAGTAACATGCGCGAGTGACCCGCGCGCGCCTTAGAGCACGCGAATTACTTGCGCGGGTGGCTCACATTGGTACATGCTCGAGGCGCTGGACCCGCACATCTTTTTAAACGATATTTTTACGGTGCAAATAACCCGCGCAAGTGCCTCAACATGCTCAAGCTACATGCGCCGTGTAGAAGCACACTCAGTTTCATAATTTAAACAATCCAACGGAAGGTGTCAAGACGTTATACAAGGATGTGGTAAAATAATATTATAGTGCAGTGGTCCAGTTATTTGATTTGTACTTGTATGCGATACAACACTATTTTTCGAATGTTAAAAAATGTTCACTGTATGTAGCCATAGAGATGTAGCCCTGTTTGTTCGGTTTCTCTGCTTTATGTATTTTTATTACCTACGTTGTTAGTTTTAGGTTTTATTGTAAAATAGGAATGTGTTTATTGATTTCGTTAATATTGACTCGTCTTAGTAACAGTTACATTATAACAAACAACACCAAATCTCGTTTTCTTAATTTAAATAAATTCAATAAAATAACTTAACCCTTTAACTTTCCAATTAGGAGACTCTCTCTTATTATAAGTACCTACCGACTATTTTTATATTAAATGATATTCAAATTCTACCTAGATATTTATTAGGTTTCATTTGTTGGATAATATTATGTTATTTTATATTATTTTAAAGGATTATTTTGTACTAGATGGAGTTCTATATTGAAATACCTACATACGTATATTATTTTGTGCATTACAACATTTCGTCATGCATGATATTCGGTTATGGTCTGACTAAACATTGCGCTATCAAATTATATTATTTTTAATTTTCTTTATGTATTCTTTGACATATCGTCAAATCGATAAAATTAATGTTATACAATTAGGTATTACATGGCTCGATTTCGTAAATGAAACATTAATTTCTTAACGCATAAACTAATAATGTACGTTTTTAATACATTTAATTAAGATTATTTTATGTACAGTGATTATCAAATCTATAATGATATAAACTAAAAATAAATGTTTATGTAACTCTTCGTAATGATGTTTCCGTGTTCTTCAAATCTTCTGTTATGCAAGTGTTTTGGTTTTTTTTCGTTTTTCGTAACCAAATGTTGCGAACTAATCATAAAATGGTAATGCAGTTTATTCTAATGTTAATTTAATATAAATTTTTCATCTTCTTCCTATTTTCTTATTTATGATTTTGAAATAGAATGATGTCACAACATTATTTTTGAATATTGAATAATGGTGTTCGGTGTCCAAAAAATATCAAAATTTATTCCTGGCAATACGAGAAGTGGTGTAACTAAAGGTGGGCTAGATGGCCAGAAGTGGTTTCCCTCTCGATAAAATGCTCGCTCGTGATAGCTCAGAAGTAGGATGGTATACATCCTTGTCGTGAAAACCTGAATTTGCCACGGGCACACAATGTCGTCCTTAGGCCACTATAGGTATACTCGCACGTACTGATAATATGATAGGTTTGCCCACATAAGTCGCAACTTTGGTGCTAATTTCTTTCCCCACTTTCTTTTTTATTATTTTTTGTAATTGGTATCCTTCATGTCAGGCAATTATTTTGTTACAGTTTTCAGTATGTTAGTTGCCTATTGAGAACCATTCTTAAGTAGGTACCTACCATCTCTCATAGAAAAGCCTTCTATTTACATAGGTAGTCGCAAAAGAGTAAATAATTTTGTATAATATACACGGTGTAAAAAGACCCTTAACGAAAACTGAAACCCCATATTGTATCAATCATTACGAACATTTTTTGCTTTGGTATCATACCTGGGAAATTATTGGTTCAGGAGATATTGAGGCTCAAAGTTACTATGGAATTTTTGTAATTAGGTACAAAATCGATACATTTACCCCGCCTACATGTTTTATAGATGTCCTATGCACCCATGGGTTAGTGAGTATTTCGAAAATTGCACGCGCGCATTTGTGTGCGTATATGACTTGGTATGATGTCCAAAACGAGTAGACTTCGGCTTGGTGATGGGTTTTGTGACACCCTGTATAAGTGATTATCTAGTCGTTTAAAACGCTAAAGTCTAAACGCTCATCTTTGGAAGAATTCTATTGACAGTGCGGATCGAAACTTTTATCGATATTTATAAAGTATTTTTGACTTTTGATCGCGAGTCCTACAAAGTAAAAGCAGAAATACCTATAATGATCTCAAATACAGGAGGCAGCGATAGCCTAGTGGAGATACCAACAGACTGCCATGCAGAGGGAATCGGGTTCGAATCCACGGCGCGCACCAATGACTTTTCGGAGTTATGTGCGTATTGAATTATAAATTATCGCTTGCCCCGTGCCTCGGAGAGCACGTTAAGCCGTCGGTCCCGGTTGTCATGAAGATCTTTGACAGTCGTTATAGGGCGTCAGTACCTTCTAAATAAACTGACACTAGTCTAAACCATGGAATATGGCTATCCCTTCGGGTTGCGGAGGTTAGACAGGCAGTCACTCTGTGGAAAAGCTAATATTCAGCCAAATCCGGTTAGACTAGTAAGCGGACCCCAGATTGAAACTGGGATAACGCTAGGAGAATGATGACCTATAATGATCTCAATTACCTACTAATCGTACGTAATCTTTCTATTACTCATATCGTCCCAACAATTGATAGTTTGTCGAGCCTCAACTGACACTCGCTTTAATTCACTTTATGATAAACGTACTTCATCAATAACTCCTTCGTAGTTCACACATTTGATGATAATTGATCGTTTTGACGAGTTGTGCACAATCAATATGACTATTCAAACTTTCGAAAGTTGCAGGATTATTTGATTAACGAATATGAAATAAAAGAAAAGTGAATTGGTTATTTTGTTTGTCAGTCGCGTTTTTGGTATTAGCACACCATTCTTGCATAGCTGACCGTCAGTATTTTAAAACTTCATGTAATACAATGTGTACACATGCTCAACAGCAAAAAAAGATTAGTGTATCTTGAAAGACTTTAGTACCTACCAAACATTCAACCAGCGGGCACAATCCAGTATCGGGTTGTCCCGTGTAGGGCTCGAACTCCTAACACTCGGTGCAGTATTGAAAGAACAGGCGGTCGTTTAAACATACGACATAACTGAGATTAGATTCTCATTTAGAGTTATTATCCCAAAATCCCATAATATAGACTTCAAACAACCAGAATGTAGGATCCGGAATTGCAAAGCGGACACAGCATCAGTCTTTGCTACATTCAGATGTTAATTTACACTCATAAATATATTTAAGTATTTGAGATAAACATCTTATGCAATATTTATTTTGCCAGTCTGCTTTAGACCTAATAAAAGTGAATACAACCAGTCAAATGTAAACAACTTTTGAGTTCATGATCTCAATTATCCTACTTTTTCTCTACTACTAAGCCCGTAAATCATTAGTAGGTAGGTATCAATACCGACCTTCTTACATAACTAAGAAAATTATGAAATATTATGGTTCAATTTCGCTTTTATTAGACATGTAAGTACGATTTGCTTTCATAAGTTTGAACGCATTAAGTTCATATTACGTAGGAATTATCGATAACGAGTTGATCGAGTTTTGAGTGCGTAAACTTGATCGAGTTAAGTCACAGACGGTACGGCAAGTTACGATTGACATAATAGGGAAAGAAAGTAGTTCAGCTTGGGCAGCATTCTCATTACCTTAAAACATTTTGGTTAAAATCTTGCTTTTATGTAGGTTCGTTTGGCTTCTCGATTGAAAAGCTTATACGGTTTCAATCAAATTTAACCTTAAAACCATTTAGCTTTTTAGGACTAGATTTTTCTGATGACGTCACTTGAATTTATGTAGTTCACTACTTTTACTAATAAGCTTTTCGATATCAATACCAAGTAAGTAATTGAAAGCACATGTACGGTTCACACTCAACAACACAAACAAGTTATCAAGTAAACTTAATTTCTCTTGTAAGAAGTTTCACCTTGGGTGCTATTATACTACTAGCTTATTAATACTGTTTAATAGTAGCCCTTACGCGTCTAATGTCGTGTTTGAACAATCTAATACGAATAGTTATACGAACTCCGCAGGGGGCCCGTTCATTAATCATACATCTCCGAGTGAAATCACTTCTAACGCCTCCCAAATATGCTTTTATAGAAACTTATGCCTTCGGTTACTTACCGGCGCACCGCATATAGTAATTAAACATTTTATAACATTCACTAACTTTCATATTTAATAATTTCCACTTCTTAGATAACATCGAATTTCTAGTCAAAATAAATAAATGAGCTAATGGTTGCGTCCGAAATATTAATTAAAAAAGCAGTCCTTATAAATATGTCTAATTAAATCAGTGTGTAAAATATTGATAATAATTAACGTTAATGGATTATAAATCATTGATCGGCAAGCGTTGGTCAAATTGCGATGGGAGTGTCCGATACCGTCGGCACATCAAAATATTAAGACTTTTTAACGGCTTTATGAATAAATTGAGTACTTAATTAAATTACTTCGACAACCTCTGTATTATCTTGTGATCGCTTATAAGAGTCATTAAGTTACCGTGGGGTCGATGTGCGTACTTAACACGTTCACTAAAGAAGTCCATGGCCAAAACATCTCATCATTATCATTGTGCTCTGCCGAAGAGTTCGTTTTCTTTGGACACCAAAAAGGTTGGACCCTTTTAAAATATAGAATATCATAACGTTATGGCCAACTTTCTCCAGAGAGGAAGATATCAAACTATAATAAATCTTCGAGTTTGTGGTGATAAGTATATTACAAAAGTAAAGTTTCAGATAACTATTTTAACATTGATTGGTCAATGCAGTGGTCTGCGTGTTCAAGCTCCATAAATGAATACATGACACAGACGAATACCTACCAAGTAACATATAAATCAAACATGAACAAGATTAAACGGAAGCGCCAAAAAGCAGCGCTGCAGCCGCCAAATACATAAATATTTTACCTACTACTCTTAATTATAGATAAAAACCCGATAAAACTGCTAAAACACAATAACTCCGTCACAATTTGACTCCGTTTGTGAGCCCTACTATGCCCTTCAATATAAAATATAGTAATGAATAAAATATGAACAAGGGCCTTTGGAGAAAACATGTTTCGTTTATTTTCGTTTTATGAGGCAGGTAGCCTTTTTAGATGTATTGGCTGTCCACACATCTCCACAGCTACTACCATTTGTCTTAGATAAGTTATTAGCGCGATTTATAAGTAACAGCACCAGCACCAGCACCATTTAATATGCATACATAAGACATTAAACTGATATCATCGCTGTAATAAAGCATGGATGTCAAATACGTTATTTTTACTGTGGGATACTGGGTCTATGGTTGGACTGTGGCACCTATGAGAGTAATTTATGTTCTTAAAACTAATTAAGTACTTTTCATAGCAATAGAATTGTACCTAGCACAAAATATAAGAAAAATATTGTCAAAATGTTATAACTTCCATGGTATATTCTCATCATCATCGTCCTAGCATTGTCCCTTTTGCACCCAATACATGCACTTGGAGACGGCGCACTAGTCTAACCGGATTTGATAAAAGATTAGATACAAGCATATTCTAATAAACGATATCAGAAATTCGAACATTCGAGTGGTAAAGATGTGCTGGCTACAGCATGATTGGATCGACTTGTCTGGAGTATCATAGAATAACTATCACATTAGAAGCAGGTGGACCATAGCGCATTTACCGCCATTATTTATTTGTGGAAGTAACACCACGCTCTTATAGAACATCGACTTTAAGTACCTACACACAACTTACCGACAACACATTTGCGGATCCTATTAAAAAATAACGGTTTGACCACTACATTTCTACAGGAAATATAAAAAATACCATACCCGCATTTAAAAACGGCACTTTTATGTGTAAAAGCTAGTCAAGACATTCTTATCGGCTAATCGATCGCACTTTTTTCTACACATATCCACGGTAATAATATCTAACAGTATTGTAACTCCATACAAACGCACGAAACTCGAGTTATACCTACGCGCCTCGAGAAGAGTACCCATTTACACTGAGCGTATAGTACCCACAGCCGCGGTCGCTCGTGCCGCAGCTCGCACCGTGTCGCAGTGACGAACAGACGGTGATGATTTTTATACCAGTGTTCTGATATTCAAATAATTATTATGGCGAAGACGAATAGATTATATTGTGCTGTTTTTGGTTGTTTAAATTCTTCGATAACTCTCCCAACTACAAGATTTTTTGAATTACCTGTAAACTCTGTAAGGTAAGACTATTAATACAATGTTTTTTTTTTACAAATTACGATGGTTGCTGCTAGTTCTAGTATTATACTACTTCCTTACTTTAAATGAAAACTACGCTTTTCACACCTACCTTCTGACACGGTAATTAACTTTAGCGTGATAAAGTCGTTATTTGATTAGCTTAATCTATTAGTATGTTTATTATTTTTAAAACATATTGCGGTTATAACGTATACCTACTAGCAGGACACTTTTACCTGCGTTATGGACAATGTATTAATTGATATTTCATTGATGTCTATGATTAGTAATACCTACAGGGTAATTTTTAAAATGGAAGCCAATGGAAATCTGCTAATTATATAACCAATAGGTAATTTCTTAGGGTACTTACTTAACTAAGTACATCATTTTTCGCTTAATTTTGAAGCACCCCGAGCTATAGGTTTTTGGAAATACATATTGAATTAAACGTAATATCGTTATGAAATTAAAATGATAAGGTAGATTTTATTTAGTGTTATCGAACCAGTTGGCAATGAATATATATTACTGTAAGTAGCGCATACGCAATTAGATGGTTGACGTTAAGTAATGTTCAAAGCGGTTGGACATCGGATGGGTGACCAAATAACTGTTATTTCGAGTTGCTCTGTGCTGTTAGTAATAGGGACGTTAATTTACGATGAAAAGTTATAATTATACTCGGCCAGTTATTAAGGACGTAGGTACTTGCATTTTGGCTCAGTAGGTAGGTGTTGAAGTAAAAATTTAAGTTTTGTAACCTACGGCGACTGCAGTTTACTACTTCATTCATTCGATTTTCATTTGTTTGAATAAAAATATAAGTAATATGAACAATCACAAAACCAGAAAAAAACGTCAAGTAGGTAGATGTAATTAAAATACTTGAGGCGGGCAGCCCTACCGCTGGTTTGCGTACGGCGCGTCTGTAGGTATATAACTCACGAAGACGGCCGAGTTACAATACTGTTAGATTATATTACCGTGACATATCTCATGTGCAGAAAAAAGTGTGATCGATCAATCCCCACTACGCGTTCACAGCAGTTGTCGATCGTGACGAACTTAGAACTGTTTTTGCTGCTACTGATTAAGATCTTATTTATTATTCATATTCGATGACAGATTGATAGAGTACGTAAAAATAAATTCACCGCCTCCGATATTAATTATACTAAGAATTAGCAAAATGGGTAGTACCTACAATAAAAGGAAAGAAGCAGGTCGTTTAGACTTTTTAATTTTCATATAAATTATTATAAAGAAGTCTATTGTATTTTCAAGATATCGCTGAAAGATAAAATAGAAACCCATATAAACACTGTAGAAATTGTTATTTAATATATATATATGCACAAATGTGTTGTCGGTAAGTTGTGTGTAGGTACTTAAAGTCGATGTTCTATAAGAGCGTGGTGTTACGTGATTTGAACTGAACCAATCGTTATGTGATTTGAACTGAACCAATCGTCCCTTTGATTGGTATATTTTGTTAATTAGGTTCTGTAATTTCTAATAGTCTGCCTTATTGGTATATTTTGTTAATTAATCTGTAATATCTAAAAAGTCTACTGAGTAGATATAGTTTTATGTACTGTATTGAGCCTTACCTCAGTTTAGCAACATAAATGATAAGTAAATATTTTTTTGACCTCTCGTTGTTTTGTTTATTATAAAAGAAATGTTTTATTACTAAAAGATTTTTGTTTGATATTAGAAGCGAAGACTTGTTGTTTCTTTCATTTCTTATTTGACAGATCCGTCCGTAAAAGTTTACTTCATAAAAGTTTATTAAAAAATTATATACAGATAGGTACGTCAAACAATTTTTGAAGCATAAAAGTCTATTGAAAAGTTCGTGAAAAGTAATGTTTATCTTATAATACTTAAAATGGTTATTATTTATGTCCTAATTTATTCAAATATTGCGATTATTTACAAAAAAACATACATAACTGTCAATCTCGCGAGATCTCGAAATTGGCGAGATCTCGCGAGATTGGCTTCATAATCTCGCGAGATCTCGCTTGATTCCAAATCTCGCGAGATTTGCATTCCCTAGTTACAATATGTCTCCATTAAATAACTTTATTTTCACTAACTTATATAGAATGTGTGTCAAACTGAAGAGATAATAATCATAACTGTTTAATCAATTGACTCGAATTTATTGATACTAATATAATCTAAATTACCTAGAAAACTAGATACAAATAAAAGCGATGAAATAACAAGATATCATTATTTTATTGTCGAAACTGGATGGCAGACTTTCTTTCTAGACAGGATTTTGAAAATAATTTGAATATTTTTGAGGTCAGTAGATCGCAAATTTATAAAATCTTTACTAATTAATATATTCAAGAGATAAAGTGATCAGAATTTAACGACTGTTTTAAGTAGGTTGTATACTTACAATGACACTAATAGAGTGATAGGAAGTTTGAAGTAATGGATATTGATACTGTAGCGAAACTAGTTTTAAACCTGGTTAACACCCACATTAGAAAAATTCTTGCCAGAACGAGATTGCATTCCCTAATTGTAACTGAACTTCTAAAAAAATCTTTGAAAGTAGTTGACTTCGTACATTTTCTTTATACAAACTAAACTTTAACGGAGAATGACTTGAACAGGACTTACTATTTTGCATAGACATGCTCTACAAAATTATGTCTTCTAAATTTTGAATCTCTGCACAGATGCATTAGAATATTTAATATTCAACAAAACATTACGTACTTACACAAATTTGCAACCCAATGTAAACAAGTTATATAAAAAAACCAGTAATATCAGGTTGGTAGTTATGAATCAGTTAACATATCAATTAAATGGTTGGAACTTACCACGTAAGCGTTAACAATGCGCGTCTAACTGAATTAGCAATGCGTAACTACTTAAAATATAAGATGTGTTCGATTCCCACACGAGACAATACATTGTAGTATAATCCACAAATTGTTCTTTCGAGTCTGGTCTCTTTATGCCCGATGATTGTTTGTTTGTAGTCTCATGATACAGGATTTTTACCTACTGCGAGAGTTGTTATATATCCGCTGTGCGCGCCCTAAACACGATATTCGCCCTACACACGCATACGGGTAAACAAAGTCTGTTTCTTTTAAAGATTTTATTGAAATATTTTTTAAGTAGGTAACTGTAGGTATCGTCAGCGCAGTATTAAAATTTTCCAACTGCTAGGCACGTACATCTTCTCACTGTGAGTTAAGGCTGGTCCAGCACCATTTTTCTGGCCAAGGGCGGGTAGGCAGACTTCACAGGTCTTTCGAGATTATGGAGAACTCTCACACATGCAAGTTTCCTTACAATATTTTTATTCACCGTTAGCAAACCACTACATGAAATGAGTTTTTGAGATTCTAAAGAAATTAATTTATATGCAAAACTAGTAACCATACAATATCAAGAATCGCGAATATCTATTATGCTAATGGTTTATTTAACTATAGTTCTAGTTTAACTAGTTGCATCACTAGTTTGTCATGCTCGAACGCATCCCTAATGTACTATGTTATTTCACGTTTGTTCTACAAAATGGTTATCATGTTGTTATGTTTGTTTATTACAAGTTGTAGCAAGTGACGTTCTGTAATAAAAAATAACTGCTACGAAAAAAGCTTGAAGTGTTTTTATTGGCTAAAGTAACGTTGTGTGGAACGATGCACGCGAGTCATAAACGGCCGAACGTGGGCTGCAATGACAAGCGTTGCACAGTTGCACACCGAAGACAAAGGTAGTAATTCTGAGTTAGACTATTGGTATCTTTCTCTGTTTGATAAAGCTAGAAAGAGGCAGAAATAAAATAAGATCTGTCAAATTATTGTTTCACTATGACTACGTAGTTGTAGGTCGGCGAATTCGTTCAAAAAATACTCATCATCATCAGATTTATACTGTCCCACTGCTGGGCACGGGCCTCTTCTCACTATATACTATACTGTAACCTGAACTCAATCAGTACTATCTTCTGTATAGATACCTATATGAAATCCTTGCGTTACTGACTGACTGACAGACAAGCTACAGCCAAAACTATAAGGCACAAGAAGCTGAAATTCGGCATGTATGTTCCCTGGGATCGTAGGGGAATACTAAGAAGGGATTTCCCAAAATTCTCACGGGATCGGGCAAAACAGGTAGATTTGAAAAAAATCCGAGCGTAGCTACAGGCATCCTTAGTCCATCCATAGTTTAGTAATAAGTATTTCTTGAACGAATACGGATTTCAATTAGGTACTTCTCCAACTAACATTCATCTGTTAATCATTTTATCACTCTTTCATCCAATCTTTGGTAATTTAGTAGTAATGTAACTAATTAGTTTTGACGTGTGGCCTATGATTTGACTGACAATTCTCTTTGACTGTTTTAAATCCGGGTTGAAGTCCGGTGCTCATAATTCTATTTCGTAAAGAACTTAAAAACTGTTAATCGTATCTGCTCTCCTTTCGAAAATCTACAATGGCGTTAATATTTAATGTTAATCAAAAACCAAAATCTAAAAGATACAGTTGCCCTGACATCATTCCGCAGGATTTCGCTTAATTCAAAATGCAAATCAGTTACATCCGAACTATTACTAATAGGGGAAAGCGAGCAATAAAAAAATGAAAAGCGTCGTTGGTAGCTAAAATTAAATACTTTCCAAAATCTAGTGGATATTAACTATTCAAGAATATCGGGTCAGTGATGCGCTTATCGCATGAATATTTAAACGAATGTATTATTTTTATTTCAATCACAACTCTCGTAAACTACTTGGAGAAGTGTGCCAGTTGAATCTCATAAGCACCGTATTGGTTGTACAGGTGATTCTGTATATATTGGTCGTTAATTTAAGTTAATCTTTATGTGTTGAGCTAAGAATGTGAGCAAACCTGAGAGACAAGGCGTAGGCTTATACGAACATGAGTAGGGTCATGTTTCATACAGACTACTACGTTAAAATCAAACCAAACTTTATTACCTTACGTTCAATATATTTGCACTATCCATACGTTTAATAACACTCATCCCATTTTATGTTATGAAATCAATGATCCTCATCAAATAATTTTACTCATAAACGTAAAATATTGGCCAAATTTTACTATAAAAGGATGTGCGTAGAAAAAAGCAGCTTGATAGGGAGGTCAGAATAACAAAGGGATTCGAGAACACCATGGTGGTTTTACAGAACGACTCCTTTATCAAAGACTATTTCGTCCCATCAAGCCTAAGGCCAAATATCGATGATGTAGAAGAACCCACAAGCCACAACTAGAAGAAAAAAAGGCGCAGCTCATTAAAACTATGCTATAATTATTCACTTGCACATCTAATATAGTAAGATATTTAGCAATGTATAATGTTCATTTATGGCTGATATAAAAACTCTTCGTTGATTGCTCAATAAAACAGACCGGAATGGTATCTAGATTAGCTTATTAACTGCATATTGATTTATATGCACTCTTGTATTAAGTTATTAAATATTGTACTGTGTAAATTTGTAATTACATGTGTGTATGATGTTTATATATGAAATTTTATATAATTATTGAGATTCAAGTTTGTTGATATTAGTTTAAAAATGAAAGTATATTTTACGACTCACTCATCATTGATAATTTCAGTTTCTGAGAGGGTTTACAAACATTAAAAAGATATCTATGCTCATTCCACTTTTACTACCATTGTACTATAACTACTCATAAACTACATTTTTTTTGGGGCCGTGTCAGTTT
This sequence comes from Euclidia mi, assembly GCA_944739405.2. NCBI lineage: Eukaryota > Metazoa > Arthropoda > Insecta > Lepidoptera > Erebidae > Euclidia > Euclidia mi. The sequence continues at coordinate 37,468,732 of OX123197.2, forward strand.
TTATAATTTTAAATGGAACTAATGTTAACTTGAAAATAGCGAATACCGGTGATTCAAAACAAATATCCAAGACGGTAGATTCAGATTATAAGCTGTGCCGCATGTTCAGAAGTTGATAATAAGTCTCTTTAAAATGTGACATTCTAATAATATTATATTTTCCACACTAGTTCTTTTCCACACTAAAAGACTCTCTTTTCCACACTAGTTCTTCCTTTAAAATCCAACGTATTTTTACTAACTTTCAACCCCTATACATAAAAGGGGCTTACTGACCATATTCGCATGATCTCCTACCTTTAGTTTCTCTCTCTCTCTCTCTCTCTCTCTCGAATGATACATCAGTCAGGACTTGTCTTTTTATATTACATGTCCGTGTGGTGACGGATTAAGAATACGGAATGTCACCACCCCATATCATCCCATGGGTGTCGTAAGAGCCGACAGAGGGAGCATATTATGCAGAGAACATCACTGTAAGAGAAGGATAACTTGATACAAACCCTATACCAACCCGTTTGGCCAGCGTGGTATAGTAGGCCAATTCCTCCTTTCAAAGGAGAGGCCTAGTCCAGCAGTGGACTGTTAAAGGCTGATGATTTACATATATGTATATTTAAAGAGTAAGTACATTAATACGTAGAAACCAATAAGACTCTTATACATTTCCTACTGACCTTATTTACAATTAAGTATTTTTTTTATTCAAAACTTTATACAGTGACAAAAACCGTGATAGATGAGCACATTGACTGACGTTGACGGGAAACCATAGACACGAAGGTGTAGGGTTCCGTAAAACATAAAATAAAACTCAATTATTTTCACTACCTTTAAATAACTATGCTAGATATAAGTTGAGTAGAGAATTATATCGACCTAGGAAAGTTTTGTCAAATCTACGGTTGATGATTTAATTTATTATATTTAATTTATTTTTCGTCTTGTATATATTAAATAGGCTTATTTTAATTTTAAGACATAATTAAGTTGCTTTTTATGTAATAGTTGATTTTGTTTGGAAAATAAATGGTAATATCCCACTGTTGATGATTGTTTTTGTCACATTTGCTTCATGGGCGGTCACTAGGCATCTCCAGTGGATCCGCTTTGAAACTTTGATTATATCTATCTAGCTATGCTGGCGAGCAAGCTGGAGTTCGCACACTTCTTTAAAAACATTACGGGCAACTTTGACACGCAGAATTTCCCACGACATTTGCCACCACCATTAAATTAATAAATATCAATGTAATAAAATTGTGCAAAATAATATTCTTATATAAATAATCTGATGACAGTTTCTTCAATACGAATAAGTTTCCTTATAAGGAAATACCATAATTCATTTGGAACTAATAAAATGGTTAACAAGAAACTATGTATCATTAATAATTTTATTGTATGCCAGAAATCTCCGACTTTTAAATTTGTTATATGATTTATCGTAAATTTGATATTTTTTATGTTGGTGCATATCAATATACCTATCCTGTTATCTTATTAATTCAGGTTGACATCACTATGACTCTGCCCCGGCCAGAGTAAAAAAAAACCTTTTTAAACAAGCAAAGAAAAAAATGCATGGATCCTGTAACTTGTCACATACCTACTACAATCAAATTGACAATAAACTTTGTATAAGTAACAACCCAATGATTACATTTGACCATTCAACCATCCGCGAATCAAAACGTTACACTACTACAATTGAAAAATAATGTGCAGAACATTACCTATTCCTCGCGGGCACGACTACTGCTCATCCAATTTATTCTTATGAAAGTAATGAATACGTAATTCATTACTTTCATTTAATCAATCATCATGTCTAAAGGACGACTGGATGTGAGGTATAATAGCATTATAATACTCGTCTAAAATTCTCCTCCATCAAAACCATAATTACACTTTCTATCTTCGCACGAATATATGAAAAATAACAAGAGAGTATCATCACTATATAACTCTATACGTTAAACGGTAATATAGTTAATCATTCAAACATTTTCGTTTATAATTTTGTTTGTTATTTATGAATCATCCTTCTAATAGCACGTTTGTAGTTGGCTATCATGTTAACTTGATGGACTGTGTATGACGAGACGTTTACAAGAAAAAATAAAATGTAGTACAAACTAATTTGGTCTATTGAAATCTAGAGGTTATGATATGTCTTGCTGGGTCATGCTTTGTATACTACATTTAGTTAGTTAGCTGCAGTTATACTATACACACATGAATACATTCATTGTAGCTCTAGTAGAATTACACTCAGTTGTCAAAGTGTAGGTGAAGAATAAGTACTTACCTACCAAGTATTAGTTAAACTTACAAATGTAAGTAGGTATATTCAATTTTATCAAATAATATGTATATTTAGGTATATCTATATAAAATCAAATAATCACCATGATTTCAATTCATCCATATACCTTTGTATAATTGTGTATTAAGTCAAGGCTATTCTTAAATATGTACACCAAAACAAATGTATACCTACCTAAGTTTAAAGTTTTATTCAGCTTTAACTTGAAAAGTATGCACGTTTTGTTATATAGAAAAGGAATGCTTTAGCTCTTTACCGCTTGTGCCAAATTTCTGATAAAAAAAACTCTATCAACTCGTCGATCGATAATCAAGTCTCACAATAGGCGTGAATACCAACTCGCAAAACAAAATACTCCAAAAATTAAGACTATAACGGTCAAATCTCGAATCCATAGAGGTTTTTACACCGTTAAAGTGTGCAATCAAATTCTAAGACTCATAATTGAATATCCTTGAATCATTGTTACCTAATTTATTGATTGAACTCTATTGGAATTGATTGGCAAGTGAACTATATTTAGCTAGGTAGAAAATTATATACGTACGTATATAGAACGTAAGATTGACGAGCATGTAAGATGTGTAATTTTGTACAGATACAGACAAAACGTGCATGTCTTTGAGGTCGTGATTGCTATTAATATATTATTACGTAGTTCCCATGGAAACGAGGTATTCAATGTACAATAACATTATCATTTATGCATTATTATCGTTATTGGTAGTGAGTGATCAACGATTCAACATAGCGATTATACTGTTTAACTCTTGACTCGTTGATTGACCAATCATTAAAGTGAAGATACCGCGTAGTGAATTTTTTTATTATTTCTCTAAAAAGATAAGGAATTTTATATCTTGTGTGTATTTGGCCGACTCTGTTGACGGAGTTTATAGCCTGAAGACCTTTGACGTGGCCTAATGATATCTACTTGTCATGAAGTTCAGTTGCAATTTAAATCATATACCTAGTTTGTTTCCAAAAAAGAAAATTAATAGACTGAAATCATCTAATCAAAACTGCGCGTAATTACAAGCTATGTAGATTTGAACATCCACCCATCTATAAACTTGTCCGCTAAAATAACTGTCCGCTATTTGACTTTACAAACGTGACCGTCATGGGCTCATACCAATTCATATTCAAAGCAAGCGAAGTAAAAACCTATAGAACTGGTACTCCATCTGACAGATAATACCACTTCCCATAAAAAAAACTTAATTTAAAACCGCATAAATAAATCTTTTTCTACCAACGGAACGCAATTCAAAAGATATTTTTATTTAAAACTCGTGATATTTGTGTCCATTCAGCCAGTATATAACTATAGAGACGATGGACCCCCGATGGGAAATAGGTCGTCACTTCGCCCACTAACACTATTAGTCGATAATGTTACCACAGATAAATAACATAATATAAAAGTATAATACGATAGTGTTACTATACTTTGATGACATCATATTGTTAAGTGCCGTTTTACACGCCATCTTCGTGGTGACATATACTTAAGAAGTCGTAAATCATTCTTGCTTGTTGTCTTATCAAATTATTAATTTGTATATCGTATTTGAGGTGAACCGAGGTTTAAGGGCCTAATGGCATCTGAAGTGGTCGTGCAGGTCGTGGGATAGTGATTTTTCATTAATGACAACATAAACTTTATTCGTGAGATATGTTTTCGGTTACTGATCGACGTGTTCTCTGTAGTTTACCGCGGCTGACGCTTATTGGTGGTATTCATAAAGTTTTGATTAGGTGCCATACAAGTTTGTCTATTGTACACAACTTCTGAGGTATTGCTTTGGTACAAGAACCTTTAGGATGGTCTCAGTCTCGTTTAAAGTACAATTTTTTTTATCGTTTATTGCGAATATAGGTGAAAGTACATAGATGGAAAATACAGTGGTTCGGCTATATTCAGCTTGTCAAGCTTGCAATTATTTTACTTAAACCTTATAATTGCGAGTACAAATATTCTAATAATGGTCATGTATATAAACATGGAAATAGATCTACCCAATGATATTAGAAAAGTTGTAGATACGTTACATACGCAGTAATCAATCCGTAGAAACGGTACACTAACGCAGACATCGATAACTCCATATTTTATTTTAATTTCGGGTGACAAGATGTGTCAGTTGCACTATGACGCCGGCTCGCGACGTCACACATAGGAGTGTGATAAACGGCTTAATTTCAACAACGTTTACAACGTTGTACTTATATTGAAAAGCGCGCTTTTGAAAAAGCTTTTCAACTAAAACGCTTTTTGCAATTCGCTGTGAAACGGACATGCTGCCGCTTCCCGCTTGTGAACTAAATTAATTTAATATATAAAAAAATTAAACTATTGACAGTCACAGGTTTAATTTTCGCACGTAAAAGTTCAAATTTATATTATTTACGTACGTATGCACTTACGTAAAGACCGCGAAAAGCATACTAACAATAGTAACAATAAATTGAAGAAAAAACAAATCGTTTAAACGAAAGTTTATGCAACTAATAACAAAATACTTTTTACTTTAAATATTATTACGTAAACAAACAACTCGTAATTTAGTAGCTTAATCCTAATGTTGACGTGTTTGTTTGTATATTAGTCTCTATGTTCACATGCATTGAGTTCATTTTCAATATTACTTTAAAAAAGCAGTGAGCAGTGCGGCCAACCTAACGTTCGCGAATCGTTGTCGTTCAACGCGCCAGCCGCCAGCAGCGTCCAGCGGTAGCGTTACAGTTTGTGATGTTGCTTTCCGTTTAAACGAAATCGGCCTGTACTTATAAACGAACGCTTATGCTTATGTTGATAAGCAGATTGTGTTTACAGCTTTTCGTTTAAACGCCCACTACTGGTCACACACACATATGCCAGACTTGCTAACTGGCTTATGTTTAGCGTCCTGCTTTAGGTACGCCTATAACGTATCTACTTCTTTTTACTTGTAACATCGTTGGATCTACCCGTCGGCTTATCAATGAACGGACTTTGATGAAATATGGTGCTTCTTTGAATTTCACAATCTAAATACACACAACTTATGTAGGAGGTATGCAGCGCAACCAATAGTTTTTAAAGTGCAACTTTGATTTGCGAACCTAACAGTGAGCCCTAACCACATTTCAACAAGAACCCAGTTGTCTATATCCTAACATAACACAATAGAAGATAACTGAAAACCGTTTATAATTGACTAAATGTGTAAAAAGTTTATCCCATTTCTCATAGACGGTAGTAATTAACGCTTAAGGCAATATCACATATAATAATTATACATTGCTATGAGATAATCCGCCTCAAGCAACCAAGAGTAATGATTTCACACCACTCAATACATGAACGGTAGTAACGTAATAATTTATTATTTTTATAATAGATTTAAAGGTGGCATTTGGTAGTGCAGTTTAGCTTCTGATTTATAACCACTTAGTATTTATCTAGATTTTATTTTTGAATATCGTGGTCCTGGTGAATTATGAACAGAAATATTCCTAAAATTTATTCGATTCGTTAAGGTAGTTGAGGTAACTCTGGAATACATTCGAGGTCTCAAAGTCGGATTTTGTGAAAATAATTCGCAGTTATCGCGAACAATTGTAATTATTATTAGCAAAATTAAAGACAAAGAAAACAGTAAGAATACGCGCCATGGCTCTTCCTCTTTCTTCAATAAAACAAAACATATTAAATGTTGTATAAAAAAATGCAAGAACAATTTTGACGACATAAGTTCCACAATTCTCATGGTGGCTAAGATTCGAGATGGTACCTACTCAAAACCGTAGCGCTACCCACTAAACTACCTTTAAAACCCATACGCATGATAAGCCTAAAGATAAGCGTCTATTTAACTAACCCTTGACTCCATTATACTGATACTTATGTTCTATAAATTGGTCACAGTAAAAGACTCGTGAAAACGTTAGTGAAATATGTACATTCTTTTCCCTTGGAGATAAACTGAGTTAACATCTAAACATGTCATAAATATTCATCCATCGAACAGTAGTATTGGACCGGTGTTCGGAGGCTGGTATATTTATAGAACAACCATGACTATAAATAGACAGTTTTTGAGTACAGTTATATCGGAACTAAAAACTGATGGGTTAAAAACTGGTTGGGTAAAGACCAATTTTTCTTTTCACAATTTCATTTTAGACTGGAAAAAAGGTACTGTTTATAAGGAGAGTATATTTTAAACAATAACCAATATATATATATATATATATATATATATATATATATATATATATATATATATATATATATATATATATATATATATATAATATAGCAAGTAGCATGCATGCAAAAGACGATACTTGTGATATGGGGTCTTGAAAGTGTAAAACTTTGAATTACGGTACTACTATACGCCTTTAAGTAAAATAAAATATATGAGTCAGCGATAAGAGCTTTTGTTTCAATAGACTACTTATTTTTTTTAAATATAAATTAGTAGAGTACACAATTATTAAAGGATTTTTCTTATTTTTTTTAATGATTATAAATGGTGTAGCTTTAGACCTGCTTATCAATAATCGTACTAGTGATCTAATAAACAATGTCTCAATGAAAAGCAATAACGATAAACACAAAACGAATGCATCAGCCTTGCAACCTTTTTGTAGAATAACAACGTTAAACCCTCATATTTTATAGATTTATCATAAGAAACAAGTACTATAACAGTTACGGAACCCATATTCTATTTAGACATGCGTTTGACCCAGATTTAAGAGACAGTAAATCGTAGATATGACAGCTGTCCGTACCTTACCGAAATCATAAAAATACATCCGACTTAAGAACTCGTTTAAAGCATGATGGGTAAAATATTTAAAAATAACCTAATGGTAGGTAATATTTTACAATTTATTATAATCTAACGAACATTAAAATCGATCCGTTATTCACGTAAAATTAATATCTAAGTATACTTATTATGTTCTAAGTACTTTAGCATTTGACCTTGTAATTAAAAGTTTATGGGCTCCCATAAAGTAACATATAGCCTCTTGATTGATACGCACAGCTTCATCGAAAACGTGCGTCGTGTATAAAGAGAAAAATCAAACTTTTATCTTTATAGTAGTCAAATTTTAATAACTATCACGCATAATATTATAGACGCGAAAGTTTTTTATTTGTTTGCCCCTCTTTCGGATCGTGAAAATTGGTGAAATTAAAGTGATTATACGAACATCTGCAGCCTATTATAACCAAACTATTTCGTGAAATTTTAAAATCATTTTCATTATTATAACCACATGTGAAATGAGCGTGATTAATATCTGTGCTTTTCAAAAGACAAAAAATGATTATTTTACTGAAATTTGACCATACGGGTAAGTATCCACTTAGTCTTGCTTTTTGTGCAGCCCAGTAAGAAAATATTTATATAATGATATAAATCTTTTCACTATGTAGATATAAATATTTCGTTTTGTAATAAATATAGACCAGAGACTATTTTATGAATGTTGACTTCTAATATATACGAATTCTACGCCGTTGATGATAACAAGCATTTCTTTAACTCGCCGATAGACGTAGGAAGTAAAGCTATTGTGAACTTTAAATTAAGTCATAGAATTGTAAAATACTTAAATTACGACCGAAATGGGGCATAAGAGTTATTGTTATTTAAATACTGATCTTCAGATTGAGTCGTTGAATGAGAAACTCTGCAACGTTGTTAAATAAAGCGAACTTTAAAACATACACCACAAGATCTGAATCTCCTATTTTTAAGTCGGTTGAAAATACTTTTACAACAACCGGTCTCAATCGAATGATCTATCATGGATTTAACTACTAGAGCTATACATATTTGACATAAGCTACATACAAATTTTTCGAGTATAGTTTGAAACGTTACTTTTTCTTGCATCTAATAAAATTATACGATTGAAAAAAACGACTAGTGGAAGAACATTTCTTACAGAAAATCAATAACTGTTATCTATTAAATTTATACCAGTCATATAAAATAGCAACAGGATATCTTGGTGTAAAACATTACAAAGTTGCAAAAATCTTGTAGTTATGGGTAATAAATGGATGAATATAAAGTTATGGGATGATAATACGCGTCGATAAAATTGTACTACACCAGATGGGTAATAAAGCACGATTTGAGCTGAAACGGCATCTGCTACGGCGTTTCGTGCTATTTATGATATTTGCATAAATGTCAACATTTTAATCGTCAAGTACCTAACTATCTTTAAGTTACGATGAGTCTAGATTTGGCCTTAGATTTGCATCTTTAGTGGAGTAGCATCTTTGTTGAATTTAGTTCCTGTTGTTTTAGACGATATTATGTTCTTTCTCTAGGTATATTATGTAGCATCTTACGAGTTACTGACCGTAGCAAGTGCGGTCGCTCGATTACGCAAAATCTATACGGAGCAGGTAATATCAGTCTACGTGAACAGGTACTTACATGTCATACACTCTCAATTTTATTATTGCTTTTTAAGCAGGAAATCTGATAATAAGAGATAAACAGTGCAAGTTCTGAATTCAATTGTGTAGGTACTTATAATTTTTATGGTACTCGTAACTTCTCTGTTTATGAAACGATCTTGATGATTACTTTAGATTAAAATATTAGCACTATTATAAGCGCAGTACATATACCTACTGTAACATTACTGAACACGGTCTTCTTCTCACTATGGGAAGGGTAAGGCCTTACCGTACTTGACCAGGATGGTGGACTTAAACTTAAGTGGAGATTAAATATGTTTAAACAAAATCCTTAGAAATATTTCTCTTTTATAATGAATAAATATTTTCGTCAGTTCATTTGTTGTTGGCAACATAAAAGATTTTTATGTTAAATATCTATTTAACATAAAATGTTATGTGGGAGACACATCTGTGTCTCCCACATAATATGATGATTCCTGCGTAGCGGAGGACACCACAGACACAGATTATACAAATTTTTGACCCGCATAGAGGTCGTACTTATCCAATGCAAAAGCAAGACGATCATTTATTCAAATGCGAAATCCTCGCAGTCAATGCAATTTGGCTTAAATGTATTTTCTAAAAATCAACAACAGCATATACAAGCCAAACGAAACGGATATTTTCAAAGACATAATCTAAAACACATTTATATAATCTAGCTTTAACAGCAATATGGCGGCAAATCATCATAATTACCTTACCTTTACATATATATCTATACAAACATTTCTCCTTTTACCTTGTTATCATATTATTATGCATACGAATACATTACACACCATTGAATAAAATACAGAATAGAAATTAAGAATAACTGTACGTATATTACGTATTTACATTGAATACAATTTCCATGGGAGTGTTTGGGTCAGAAGGCAATCCTTGGTGTCCGTCATAGTGGACAGATTGACGTTTGAAAAGTGCGTATTTACATAAACGGACTTACGCATTTTATGTGTATACACACATAACTATATTATTATAGAAAGCTATAGGCGCTTATCTTACGGGACATAAGCTGGTACTCAAGAATTCAAATAGAAGACGAAATGCTAAAACCTCTCTCAGTAACTTGTCAATGAATGTATTTTTATTGAATATGTGTGTGTCTCCACGTGTCGCATGGTATTATTAAGTGGTCACGTCAATACTACCATTGCGTCGCGTGTCGTGAGTTCGATTCCCACAGCAGACATAATCGTCTGTTATTCGCAAATTATTGGTTCAAATCTTGGCGCTGTTTATATCCGTGGTATGAATGTAAGTATTTAAGGTGCATATGTTTAATCTGTGTGTTGCGACACAGATTAAATATATCACTGAGCACATCTTTTTAAGATTTGTTTTTTTTAACTTAGGCGTACCCAGGCTTTCACAAACAGGTGTAGATACAATCCCACTACCTACTGGACTAAGAAGGATTAAATCCTGCATCGTTAAATATTCACACTCTTGCTATCACAATAATCTCAAAATAATCTTGACATTAAAAATGACTTCGACGTGATTTTTAGATAGTCAATGTTTAAGATAAAGAGCATTGAGACAAAACCGGAATGTACGGTCAGCATCGTAAGGACCTGAACATTGCAGAAATTTTGCTAATTTTGAAGCAATGCAAACGCATGAGTAATAAAATCTACTTTAATGTAGTAAAAACTGCATATCATAATTTACAAAGACTATAAATTAGTACCTAGTTCTTATATAAATCTCTCATTCTAAGCTTAACACGTGTGTTTATAAATTGCCTAATTCAAATGTATGATTTTTTTATTTTATTTTATAATTTTTTATAGTCTCACGCCTGTATACCCGAAGGCAGAGGTGTAAATATTACACCCACATTTCGCCATGAATTGTTAGGCCCCACGTAATAGGGGGCGAGCCTATTGCCGTTACCGGGCACATCACCAGACTCCGAGCTGCTACTGAGTATTCGGAAAAACCCAGTAACACAATTTTGCCCGACCCGGGAATCAAACCCGGGACCTCCGATCAGCAGTCGCATACGCTATCCACTGGACCACGGAGGCAGTCTTTAAACTCTTTTACATTGTTTAATTCTAAAATTATATTCCTTTATGGTCATGACAGATACAGTAACTGTCAATTAAAGAGTAAAATCTGGGAATTTAGAAACCATACCAAACAGCCAATGTGTTCTTTGCTAAGAAAATCTCACCAGAAAAACAGAAGTCAGCAGGCAATTTGAAAAGCAAAGATAAAAGGTTAATTATTAGATATGACCTGATTAATGGACAGCATCATTTTTACGCAACGAGTCTGTGACCTATACAGTCTACTACTTACCAGCATTGCATTTAATACCTTTTAATGTAATAGAACAGCACTGTAAGAGAAGGAAAACTTGATACAAACCCTATACCAACCCGTTTGGCCAGCGTGGTATAGTAGGCCAATTCCTCCTTACAAAGGGGAGGCCTAGTCCAGCAGTGGACTGTTAAAGGCTGATGATGAAAAATGTAATCCTTGTGCGATACAGACATATAAGTATTTATTGTTCACATCCTAAAAAAAGAACAGGTCAAAAGTACCCTAAACAGAAGAGCATGCATGAGAAACTTGATAGTGAATAACGCGAGGGAGATATGTCAGGATCGTTGCAAATGGCGTTCTGCAGTCTCCTTCTACCCTAAACAGGCGTGAGTCTATGTATGTATGTTATTGTTGTATGTTTTATATTAACTTATTTTGCTGACCGTACATTCAGTTTATGCATGTCCAATATAAACTGGTCTCCGATGTATACAACATCGGTTGTGTTAACATAGTCCACCTTATTTTTGCCATTGTACTTAGCCATAATTATGTTCTACATGCTACGTATAAGTAGGTAAGTACAGCTTGTTATATAAAAACAAAAAGTACGCAATATCCGATCGACTATTCTTTAATTACCTGAGTATATATTTGTATTTTTAGGTAACGATCTTGGTTATGTAATTAATGTCAATGAATTATCAGCTGAAAATTATAACTATAGAGCGGTAATTATTTTGAGATTCAACATCAAATTTTGCGCAGCAATGACTTGCGTATGCAATATATTTATGTATATAAATAAATTTGTAACTGAGTGACTGCCGTCGACGCACAACTGAAACTACTAAAGGCACATGACGCTGAAATTAAGCACGTTTGTCTCTTGGAGAGCGTAGGGGTGTAAGTAGGGATCAACCAATTTCGGGAAATTCTCGTTCATTATTACGCCCACCCATAAAAGTATAACTTACAATAAGCTTAACAAAATAAAATCTCAGTTATAAAACTAAAAACGTCCGTTGGTCATCAACAGAGCATTATCATTTAAAACCACAATAATCAGTTCCAGCATCGCCATCGTTTTGTAAAGTTTTCTCGCGATCTCCAATCATTCATAAAAGTAGTAAGTTATACATTTTTAGACGCAAGATAGCTTTTTAATTGGTATCTAAAAACATATATTTTTGATATTATAAAGCTGAAATCTGTCTGTATATTAAAAACTTATTTATTTTTATCTTAGATTTTACGTAGATCTCCTATTGAAACTAAGCACATTAATATGAAACTACAGTGCGGAAACCTACCTACAGATATCAAACATAATCGAACTTAGGTATATCATAAAGTGTCAACACATATCTACTATACGTTGAGGCATTTGTTTAATTTAATAAATCATCGGAATTAAATTATTAGGCTATCTTTAAGCTAAAAGGAATGCTATCTGAAAAGAAAATAACTCCGTAGATTCATAAGATAAAATTATAAATAAGTTAAAATTCTCAAGAAGACAATATTTTCTTGAAGAATTTTATTTGATAAAAGTCACAGTAATAAAATGTCAGTATTTTGTCAACATAATTATGGAAGCAAAACATAAATTAACTATCGTCACGCCATCGATTGATGGTTCAACGACATCATTGTAATGTCAAATTGTTTCTCTATGTAAATTGAATGTTATATATCTTAAACTGACATTTTATATTCCGAATGACAGCCATTATCTTACTATGACAAAAGGTTCACCATAAACTTTATTATTTATTGAAACCGCTTTATCAACTGTTTGTCGCTACAGAGCGAGCTCCAATAGATCAATCGTTATCTAATTTTGATGTACCTACAGCTTTTTTAAATTGGTCACTTAATAAATTATTAAAGTTGTCGATCAAAATTGCAGGGCCCACCTCTAGCTAAAGGTAACATATAATTATTAATAACTAAATCTCAGTTCCATTTTTAAATTAAACTTACCGGTAAACTCTCAGTAAGGCATCATCCAGTTTTTATTCCAAATTCAAAACAATCCACAAAGTTGACAGTCATTCACTAAATAAAAATAATAAACATTCACATTGTTTTTTTTTCACGCGATCCAAGGACGGCGAGCGCGTACCCGCGCTTTCTGACGCGACGTGTCGGTTGGAACGGTCGGCGGACAAGTGTAGCTATCTGTATTCTGCACGGATAGATTCGACCCGACCCGCCCTCGGCATATCGCTCGATTCCGGATCAATTCTAGCGTAAATCGAAAAGCCGGTCAGTGGGCTTTATCGACAAAATATGAAAATTTGTGACAGTGGTGGGACAAATCGGGTTAATTAGATTTCGCTCTCGCGATTTTCATATATATTTTATTTAAATGAATTATTATTAGATGTTTTCGCATGATTTGATAATTTACACACGTGTTTTATAAGAAGTCAACTTCCGGATGTGGGGAGGTTCGACGTAGAGATATTTTCTCATACTACTGGGCTAAATTAAAAAAAAAGCAAACACATAATTATTTCGTTAAAACTTTTCGAACATTTTGTCGAAGTATGTATTTTTTAAAATAATACATTTTTGATACTTATTTCATTGAATTATTGACATTTTCAAAAATGGGTACATACTAATTGTTTTATTTGTAAAATCTTTAATATACACTGTCGATGACGTTTGTATTCAAGGTCTGAAAATGTCCACTTTAACGAAGTTCATTTACGGCGGAATCTATATATTTTATCAAACGAAGTCCATGCCGCGTGCTGTCTCTCTATATGAACGCGATAAACCACATACGGAACGGATTTTATATGGTTTTCACCTAGGTATATAGTGTGAGCCCTAAATGCTGATAATTCACACAGACGCAGACGGAGCCGCGGGCGCGAAGTCTAGATAAATATAATAATTCTGCAAATATTATACTTGTAGCACCGACGTACTCCCACTGAACACCTAAAATGCTCTTCAATGTAAGATGAAGCCTATTGGTCTAAACAAGTAGGTACCATTGGGGACTAAGTACGTATTAGCATACGCCATCACACGTAAAAGTTTGGCGAGTTTAGATGTAAGGCTATTTGTTTTGTAATGTTTATAGTAAATTAAAAAAGCAATATTTCCCGTTCACTTATTAGAAGTGCTCCAACCTAGTAAATACATTTGATTTCATAAAATATACAGTTACGTACACTTTTCCAACCATCTTTGTTGTTAGCCTACCTCTTTGAATTCTAATCGAAATCGCGTGGTTTATAAGTGACAATCCTTCCATGAAATTAACCTTTTTTATTTATCAAAATTATCACTATACACCTTCTATGTTATTATTTTCCTTTCGCTGCAGAAAAGGGCTGCGAGCGCCTAGTCAGCGTAGGACTGTAGACTGTATAGAATCCTAGGACGCAAATGAAGGACAAAATTACCGCTGGACAAAAGCCGGTGGACATTGGTGAGCTTAGGCGCTCGTGTCGCGGCGGATAGAGCTACTTACGGTCAGAGATAGTGATAGCTGATCAACAGGCAAAAATTACTCTGTCTCGTTGACACCATAGATTTTGATCAATTATTCAGAAAGCAGTAGTTACCACCAGGTTTGCTGTGTATGTCAAATAAATACATACTCAAAGCAATACAAAACGAAACCCTTTATTACAACCTGTGACGATGGAGATGAATCATGTATCGCGAAGCACTTAACAAACATTCAAGCCATGGACACAAAAAACGCCCAGACTCGAAACGATCATTTGTGTATTACACAGTGTTGTCCCGTAACGGAATCGAAGTCGCAACACTCCAAGGCCCCTTTTTAAACCACTACTCCATCATAGAAGTCACATTCTACGTAGTTGTACAACATCAATCCAACGGACCGCTCCTTATTCAGTAACACAGAAGCCGACACACAGGAAACGATCACGTTGGTATATCACAAACTTTCACTTACATATTTTATTAACACAAAATACGCCTTGATCAACCTCATATTTAATTATACGATTGCTGTCTGTAGTATGTTATTATCAATATTTAAAATGTTTGCGAATATTGATTCATAGGTTTATGCTATTTCTTTTTTCCCATAGGCACAAATTCATATTATCTTTAAATTTGATTAGATTTTTCTATTAGAGGCGATAGTGAGGAGATCAACAAACTGCTACGCAGAGTTCGAGGCTCAGACCTACGGCACGGTAATGTGTGTACTTACTTTAACTACAGTACTTTAACTTCATACACATGGTCGGAATGCGAGTTATAACTACACGCCTGATGTGACATGATTAGTAAAGGAATGTTGAACGCTGAATATATCAGTTATCTTTAAATTTTCAAAAATAAAAACATATTGCCAGCCCGCACTTGGCTAGAGAGGACTGCTTTTTTTTTATTATTGTAATAGGCGGCAAACGAACTGAGGGATCGCCTGATGGTAAGTAATTACCGCCGCCCATGGACACAAGCAACACCACAGGTGTCACAAGTGCGTTGCCGCCCTTTGGGGTTGGGAAAAGGGATAGGATAAAGATTGGGATGAGGGAGAAGGAATAGGGGATAGGGCCTCCGGCACTCTCACTCACCGAATGAAACGCAACAGTTTAGGTACTGTTACTTTACGTCGATTTTCGTTGACGGGGTAGTACTGCCCCGGTCGAGCTGGCCCATTCATGCTGAAATCAGCAAGCCTCTACTACCGTGAAAAAATGTCCTAACATGTTGAGCACAGAAATATCACAATATAGTGAACCGTTGCACAACTGTGCCTAGGCAGGTACATATAATAATATAGAAGGGAGGGACCTGTTGGTCCGTGCTTACCCACTATGGTCTAGTGCCCCCCCCAGAATTTTGGTTACTCATACAAATATTCGGGCTACCTTAAGAACTTCACACCCTTATCTTTAAAGATCCAGGCCTAAGCTGAAAGTTAACCCTAAAGACGCCAATGCAACAATTACACAATCCATAAACACGTATCTTAGTTTTAATTTTATATTATTATCTTGTAACTACCTATGCTGTGTTGCAAGACTCCGAATTTAATAATAACGATTATTGGTTACAATCAAGGCGCACGTATGCTGAAAGCTTACGCCATCCACTTGTGTCCAAGTGTTTGAGTTGCAGTAATCATTCTTACCAAATAAATAACATGAACACTAAGAACTACCAATCAAATGCACAATTTTTTGTCCTAGTCCCACCGATTATAATCGTCACAATAAATGTATGTAGCATAGATAGAACTCCGATCTACACACATTCTTACTACTTTCACTCTATCACCTGTGTAACCAGGTTCAGCAACAGTAACCATTCTTCTTTTTACATGTGAGTCCGCAGCTTTGGTGTCGGAATTTATAGACCGCCAGCAAGCTTGCAACAAAGTATAACGATTCTTGTTCTGTCACTAGAACTAGGACGGAAGGCATTACGTGCCCCCTAAAGCATGGTAGTGCTCCGATATGAATACCACAGCGGTCATCCATCTAAGTAGTGCCCTTTGTGAACTTTGTTTAACTTTGCCGATTTTCCGGCGCCAATATCAAACAACACACTATCTAGCAATAAATCTTCAATGGTTATTGCTGCATTTCATTGTCCAGTGTAGTGTAGAGACCAGCTGAGCCACGAGTCATCGGTATAGTATGCAATTTTTTTCACTACTGTTTTTAACCGTGGTAAAATATAGTATAGCAAGGTATAGGCCGTATAGATGGCTTATCGAACACAGCTATTTAGTTTAGAGACTGGTTATACTGGACTGTCTAGATGGCTGGTTAACAGAAAATGATTGATTTGCTGATTCTGTATTAGCGCTGATAAGAAGGAGTATGATAAAAGATGAAGTCCAGGCAAATTATTTGTACAATTCTAGCGTCTGTGCCATATAATGTATCTTACCCGACAAGGATTGTCGTAGAGACGACCTACATTTGTAAATATCTCTACAATGCGGGAGTTTTGAGCCCGTAGCTATCATAGCAAAGAAAGTACGCTAACAAATAACCATGAAGTGATATTGTGATATTACACTATCTGTTCAGAAGTATGAAAAATTTCCGAGGTACAATAAAAGTCACGTGCCATACTTAGAGTGTGAACACACTGATGGCTGGCCGCATTGCGTCGCGGCGCATGCGACTGGCCACAGTATATTCGATCAACTGCAACGGTACGCTGTATGTAGTTATATAAAGGTACAAGTCCGATTTGGGCTGCAGACTGCAAGTGCAGGCGACATTGCGGGCAGCGGCTGTTTACTGTAGCCTGCAGTCGCGGTTGGAATCAATTTCGTAGAGATCATAGAAAGTAGTGGTATCGCTTGCAGTCTACGGTTGTAGTTTGCGTTCTGCAGTCCATTTCAGCCTTGCACCTTTAGTTCTATTACGGTCCACCGCAATCGTAATACTTTGTCGGCCAGTCAGTGCATTGACATCGTGCGTTTTCGTATAAAAACCGAAGTGCGGCCAGTCGCTAGTGCGTTCACGCTCTTTGGGCTTCGTAATATCCTTATGAGGTGTAATAATTAAGCAAACTGCAATTATATAATTTATGTTGATAAGTAATTAGCATATGTCCACAACACAGGAAGACATATCTTCTGATGGAGTATACACTTGTCCAGTACATAAATTGGGAGATACAATTTTTCTTGCAACCGTTGCAACAATCATAATATCACAATCATGTTACAATGTAATAATAATTTGTAACATAGTTAACCAGTAGTTAACTTTCATATTTAATATTATTTTGTAAGATGTGTTGTAAGGCATTTATTTATTATTATTATTATGATACCAAGATGATCGAAGCGGCGCTCGGCGGCTAGAAATAAGCTATTTTCGAAAACGTTAAACTGTGAGTACTACTACCTGGAGTATTTATACAAATCATACCAAATCCCAATCTCTCTAATTTAACCACATTGATACACAAAAACTGCAAGATTTTAGCTTATGCTAATATTTTTTGTAGATAAGACAAGCTTTGTTCCCAAAATATCTTGAGTGTCAACATTTTTCTTCATAGAATCCAATAAACACTCACTAAAGTCAGTTTATTTATATTTCTATAAATAAAACGAACTATTCTTTTATTGCCAATAACCAAAATACATCTTATATCTATGGCACCATCTATTCCTAATCAAAAACTCAAATATTTATGGGAATAATTTTAAATTAATCTATCCGAATGGGACGAACACCTTTTCATATGATTAGCGGGACCACCAAAGCGCTTATCGACAAAAAATCGACATAGAACCTATACGAGTCTCGTGTGTTTTCACACATAATTCCTATATAATCAGGTCATATTTAATAGCTTTACCAAAGAGGAATTTATTACTTAACACCAATTATAACTATTAAAATCAGAGAAATAGTCACAACCATATGAAATTGAATTTCCATTTTTGAGTTATTAAGCTTAGGGCGGCCCTTTTACTAGTTCAGAAAACTCTACTTAAGCACTCAGAACATAGAGCTCAATATAGTATATGTGGTGTGGGTGAATCTTTGGTATAATAAATATTGAAAGGTAATGAATCACAGCCCACGGCGTCGTGTAAGTTGTCTCGATTCAATGAAGCCAGTGTGTAAATATGACATGTGACAAGATAAATACGATACAGCACCATTATAACTCAAGGCTGAGGCTTATAGGCGTTGTCTAGGACTAAAATCCACTTTTGCTGATTATTCTAGCTGATAAAACAACAATCTCTGGGTGGTCAACTTTGTAAACACTAATTCTCGACTATACAACCGTTATGGAAAAGTTTAAAATATGCGCATATAGTTTTATGCAATGCAATAACTTAGTTTTTTTTTAAGAATTTGAAGAAAGTTTTAAACACAGGATATCATCGAACGGCTACATACCTACTTACATCCATCACACAGTGATCTATGTATCGTATTCATCCTTTTTTGAAGAGGGTGTCCACTTTAGTTCACTATTACATCCAACTTGTCCAGTCATTTACTCTGAGGTACCCAATTCAAATATCTAAAGTCAAAGTTGAACCAAGTCAATTCCATTGGAAATAGTTATGTTTGTAAATGTGCAGGTAAGTAAAATTCACTTCGATCTTATGTAGCTTTCTGAATATTTGAATTTTGAACCAAGGTTAAGTGCATTTGGTCATACCATGTATTATTAACTAATAGATACCAAATACCAATGGAAACGAATAAAATAATAGAAACCAAGTTGTTCACCACGAGGTCAACCGCAATAATTGGTCGTAAAGGGCATTTGCACCTATTGGCTTTATGCAGAAAACAGTTCTACATGTTGTTAAGGGCCATAAATTACAAATATGGATGAATTAGTCGTATCTTGCTGCAGGCTATTGTGCAGTGGTCAGTAAGCTCAGAAACATACAACCAATTTTATTATTTGATTTCATTTAACATATAAAAATAAGTCCATTGTAAAATGTGCTATTTGGGCTGACCATCTCAAGACCTCCCGTTACTAGTGAAGTTGAACAAAAGGAATGACAAAATTGGCTTCATACCATAGAAGTCAATAGGTCATAGGCACTCGGGTCTTGCCGAACATGCGCCTTTGCGCTTTTATAAATAAGTTCAAAGTTGTGGACATTTCATCGGTTATATTTCCAATGGAAATATAATTGTGTTCGTGTTTGAGTCAGTCTCCAGTCATATAAAACTAACCGGGAAGATGTCGTTGTATAAATGAATTTAACCGTCTTTATCTAATTTACAATATGTAGACTATTTTCTAAAAATGTGTTGCACTACATACAAACATACATACATACATAGACTCACGCCTGTTTCCCGGAGGGGTAGGCAGAGACTACGGCACTCCATGTTGCACTAAGTAAACATATAATCTAAAAGTATATACAAATATAGTTAAAACAAATAATACCAGTCATAATTATGCATATAATGTTTACACAACATAGAAAACACTTGCTTTTACGCCACAGTTTTATACAGTCATCGTAGGTAATCGTGTTTCTGTGTCGGCTCTGTCCAATTGTACTTTTTGCTTTGTAACTGTGTCCACAATACGTAGTAACACAAAAACGCCGCGTATTCAAGCCTAGGTCAAGGTGACAGACAGACAGACGTAACTATTTTCATAGCTGATTGCTGAATCTGCGTCTTCATTCACACAATAATAAAAAAATGTTCGTAATTTTTCTTTATACACTAGTAGGGCTGACTCGAATTATTATGAGAATTATATAGCTTGGTATCGTGATCAGTTTATTCGTTTAGGCTAACATTGATACGGTTTATTTATATGGCCTCGCGGTGATTATGTTATAAAATTAAATTAAATAACTAACAATAATTTAAATAAATGTATTATTTACATACATACATACACAGTCTCACGCCTATATCCCCGAAGAGGTAGGCAGAGGTATATTGCTACACCCACTTTTCGCCAGATTTATTTAACTCCCACGTAATAGGGGGTGAGCCTATTGCCGCACCGGGCACATTACCAGACTCCGAGCTACTACTGAAAATTTCCTAACGGAAAAACCCAATACCACTTTGCCCGACCCAGGGATCGAACGCGAGACCTCCCAATCCCACGCGCACATTTATGCCGCAAGAGCAAGACCAACGAGGCAGTATTATTTACAATAATAAATATAACTCATGTCGGCGTCGGGACGTGACGACCCTACCGCCCACTGGGAGAGTTAATCTGACGAGAAGATACTCGTCATCGTATTTCCCCTAGCGCAAGCAGTCAACCGAAAGATAACGGTCAAACCATACGAAACTGGCGGAAGAAAATCCTAGATGCTAGATGGGCAGCAACGTCCAGCACTAAAGACTTTCGCCACTGCGATCGCCAATACGCCTGCCAAGCGTGGCGATTATGGCAAATCCCCCCATCATGAACCACACCTATAAAAACCGGCCCCTAGTCCCCGGCGGCCCCGCTAGTCCTGGTAACGGCGGGGCAAGGGGTGCGAAGAATCTCCGGAAGAGATCGGGCTACCACCACCAACGACAATTGGCCCTGGCAACACTGAACACGCGCACACTGCGGACCGACGAGAAGATTGTCGAGCTGGAAGAAGAATTGAGCAAGTTGCGATGGGATATCATAGGCCTATCCGAAGTCCGAAGACAGGGGGAGGACTCGATAGTTCTCAATTCCGGTAACTTGCTCTTCTACCGGGAGGGCGACCAACAGTCCCAAGGTGGTGTCGGGTTCATCGTCCACAAATCTCTCGTGACCAACGTGGTAAATATCGGGAGTGTGTCGAGCAGGGTAGCGTACCTTATACTCAGAATATCCAAGCGGTATTCGCTGAAGGTCATACAGGTATACGCTCCGACCTCGTCGCCCCCGATGAGGAGGTGGAAGCCATGTACGAGGATATATCTCGGGCTATACATGGCTACAAAACCCATTACACCGTGGTCATGGGAGATTTTAACGCGAAAGTGGGCAAACGCGACGGTGATGAGCTGAAAGTGGGGCAATTTGGTTATGGGCATCGGAATTCCCGGGGTCACTTGCTGGCTAGCTTTATGGAGAAGGAAGGACTCTATATGATGAACTCCTTCTTCAAGAAGCGAGAATGCCGCAAGTGGACCTGGGTAAGTCCCGACGGTGCAACCAAAAATGAGATCGACTTTATCATGTCGACGAAGTGGGGAGCGATCACCGAATGGTAAGAGGCACATTGAATATCTGTACAAGCCTCGAACGGTCGAGGTTGATAAAGTCCACGCTCCGACCGGCCCCGGTTCATATCCAAAACCCCGAGAGCTTTCAGCTCGAACTCAAGAACCGTTTCGAATGCCTGGGCGAATGCGTAGATGTGGACGAGTACAGTAACGGGTTCGTGGATGCTGTCCATAAAACAGGGGCTAAATTCTTTAAGCCCCAGAAAAGCAAGAGAACCAGCAAGATCTCGGATCCGACCCTCGAGTTGTTAGAGGAAAGGCGCAAGATGGTTCTGCTATTCTCCGACGATATGCCGAAATATCGGCACCTCAACAGACAGATCTCTAAGTCTCTGACTCGCGATCTCCGCCAATACAACACAAAACGTGTTCGTGAGGCGATCGAGCAGAATAAGGATTCCAAAGTGTTCCAGAGGGATCTGTCTGTTGGGCAGAGTCAGCTGACAAAGCTGAAAACGGAGGATGGCAGAATCGTATCGTCCAAGCCTGAGCTCTTGGAGGAGATCGAAAGGTTCTATGGACAGCTATACACGACAACGCAACAACCCGCAAGCACTCCAGCGTCAGACCCTAGAGCTGGATTGACCCGACACTATACCGAAGATATCCCGGACGTCAGCATGCACGAGATTAGTGTGGCTCTCAAACAGCTCAAAAACAACAAGGCGCCGGGTGATGACGGAATTACGAGCGAGCTTCTGAAGGCCGGCGGTGCACCCGCTAGAGAAGCCCTCCGGAAGCTATTTAATTCCGTCATTCTCGAGGGTAAAACGCCACAGGCGTGGCACAGAGGTGTGGTGGTGCTTTTCTTTAAGAAAGGGGATAAAACCTCTTAAAGAACTACAGACCCATCACACTTCTGAGCCACGTCTACAAGCTGTTTTCGAGGGTCATCACGAATCGTCTCGAGAGCAAGCTAGACGACTTCCAGCCTCCCGAACAAGCCGGTTTCCGTAAAGGCTATAGTACCATAGACCACATACATATGCTGCGGCAGGTTATACAGAAGTCCGAGGAGTATAACCAGCCCCTATGCTTGGCGTTTGTGGACTATGAGAAAGCCTTCGATTCGATCGAAACCTGGGCGGTGCTACAGTCTCTCCAACGGTGCCGGATTGACTACCGATATATCGAAGTGCTAAAGTGTTTGTATGAAAACGCCACTATGTCAGTCTGCCTCCAGGACCAGAGTTCGAAACCTATTCAACTCCAGCGAGGGGTAAGACAGGGGGATGTCATATCCCCGAAACTGTTTACCACTGCGCTGGAGGATGTTTTCAAGCTTCTGGACTGGAATGGGCTCGGCATCAACATCAACGGCGAGTACATCACTCACCTTCGATTCGCAGACGATATCGTAGTCATGGCTGAGACCATGGAAGACCTAGGCACAATGCTCGATGGCCTCTGTAGAGTCTCTCAACAAGTAGGTCTTAAGATGAACATGGACAAGACGAAAATCATGTCGAACGTCCATGTTGTACCTGCTCCTATTCAGGTTGGGAACTCTACGCTCGAAGTTGTCGACAAGTATACCTACCTGGGACAAGTAGTCCAATTAGGTAGGTCCAACTTCGAGAAGGAGGTCAATCGTCGAATCCAACTCGGTTGGGCAGCGTTCGGGAAGCTACGACATATCTTCTCGTCCGATATCCCGCAGTGTCTCAAGACGAAAGTCTTTGACCAGTGTGTGTTGCCAGTGATGACTTACGGATCAGAGACGTGGTCGCTCACTATGGGCCTTATCAGAAGGCTCAAGGTCACTCAGAGGGCGATGGAGAGAGCTATGCTTGGAGTTTCCCTGCGAGATCGAATCAGAAATGAGGAGATCCGCAGTAGAACCAAAGTCGCTGACATAGCTCTCCGGATAGCCAAGCTGAAGTGGCAGTGGGCAAGGCACATAGCTCGAAGAACCGATGGCCGTTGGGGCAGAAAGGTTCTGGAGTGGCGGCCACGTACCGGACGACGCAGCAGAGGTAGGCCCCCCGCAAGGTGGACCGACGACCTCGTCAAGATCGCGGGAGGCGGTTGGATGCGGGCGGCTCAAGACCGGTCTATGTGGAGAACCTTGGGGGAGGCCTATGTCCAGCAGTGGACGTCGTTTGGCTGATATGATGAATATAACTCATATTATTCCTCCCTCATTAAATTTGCTTAAAAAAGTAATACCTATCATAGCCGTTTATTTTTGTTATCGTCAAATAATGTTATACATTTTGATATCAGTTAACTGTTTGCCCAATTAGTGTTATTATTATTATTGCTTAGTGTTGTTTCTTTTTCGTATGGTGCCTTTGATAAAATACCAGAGATCTTTTAATAATATTCCCAGTAAGTCTATCTCGCTTATTATTTGGAAAACACTAGGCTGACAACCCTTGATAGGAAGGTATTAATAATCCGTCATGTCAAGTATCAATTTCTATAGTGCTAAGGTCAGCTTTCAGTTCAATCGGATGTCTGTTAACTAATAGTTGTACTGACTATTCATAAACGCATTCTTAAATTTATGAGAATATGGCTATTTGAACGTCTACGAGTCACCATGACACAGGAAATATTTATGAGGTACTGGAACTATCTTTTGAAAGGGAAGAATAAAAGTTTAATTCGATATCTATACAGATATAAAGTAGTGGTAGCCTAGATAAGAGACCAACAGACTGCTAACCATAGGGCCTGGCTTCAAACTCACAGCGTGAACCACTTACTTTCGAAGTTAAATGTGTACCTATGGCTAATTTTCGCTTCCTAAAGCGGCAATGAAAATAACGCGAGAGAACACGTCTATGTCAGAGTGAGAATTACCGTTCTCATAGTTAGAAGCTGCCCGTGTCCAGCAGTGGGCCAGTTTTGCACATATAAAGCCCTAATAAGGATTATGATGATACGAATATAATTTAATTCAATATTTAGTTCCTGTTAGTTACCCTAATAATTCTCGTTTGCTAATGTTCACCGAGTTAGGTACTTCCATTATTGATCGTGAACAAACGAAGAGTTGCTGCTTTTGACCATTTATTTCACACCGTAATTCAAAATCGATTGCTAATTTATAACTATTATTTTAACAAATGTATGGGACTATTATTTGTTACTTACTACTTATATGCCAATAAATAATGCAAAGATCGTTTAAAGAATGCCGTGCCAGATCATTAACCTCTTCAAAGTCATTTAATAATAGACCACAGAGTCATAAATATGATCATACATCATTGTATTAAGCTAGAGTGCCGCCGAAAAGGTTGACTGAGGGCCTCCTCCAACCCTGAGGGCTAGCGCTGTTCTATGGTTGCGCTAGTACATAAATATGTATGTGTACCTACATATATAGATGGAATAGCAGTGCATTCCTATTACTCTGTTTAGTTTAGTACTTGCCATCTTTACCAGCATTAAGTAATTTGAAAACGTAAGAAGAATTGTTTCATTAAAAATAGGTATCATTTACTTATAAATAACATTTTTCTTTTCAAAAAACACACTTTATTTTTCACAGGTATAATTTTAGAATCACCGTATACATTGACATGAAAAAAACACGTAGCACTTATTTCACTTTATTTATACATACGAGGAAGCGGTACCGTAAGTTACGGGCATAAGAGTACATATAAACGTTTACACCTTTGACTAAGTAAACGATCTTGTTATACGTTGTAGACGCATGTCAGTGGAGTGCAGTAAAGTTTTATATGACTGCGTTTTATTGCCTGAATGATGAAATAGTTCTGTGGACATGTCGCTTCTGTTGGTACCCGGTATGTTGTGGGCTCCGATGATGCGAGATAAAAATACGTGCTTTAGAAATAGTTTTCTATTTTGTTGTTTCAATCCATGCCTTTATTTGTGTAACTATCAACTGTGGTAAGCATTTAAGCATAAAAGCATTAGAGTAAAAAATGAGCTCTATTAAGTTTTAAATTCCTTCATTTTTAAAGCCTTTTATTTAGAGGACAGTATTAAGTAAAATACTTGCAAAACCTTAAAGTAGAATAGATTTTCAGTTTGAATAAAACAGAATATACCCACTTCTGACACTGGAAAAAAATACGTGCACAGTGGATGCGAAAAACTTCACCTCCTTTGCGTACCGAAAAACATAGCCAATGCTCTGCATTGCAAGGTAATCTTTTCCATTTTCACTTATACTATACACAAGCATGTAGTCCTCAATAGAGATTTCTTTAGTAATCCAATACTTGTTTCTTTATAGGAGAACCAACAAAGGGACTCAATCAGACCTTTTTTCTCAAATGTAAGCAGTATGAAACGGTCAATTCCAATTGCTCACACAATACTTGACGCTGATTATTGACGAATTGATAAGCAATTTCTTCATTACGATGACAATCGCTTCATTTGCCTTCGTAGACGAACAATCTCTCTGTTACAATATGCCATTTCGTTTACACCTAGTTACGACCACGCCGACATACGATCCCACACGTTAAAAAATACGTGAAATTGTAGCTAGTTAACTTCAAAAGACAAATTAACCTTTAACCCTACCTTACAGATATAAACAAAGTTTATCGGATTTGAATTTTATGTCCCGATTTTAAAGCTTTTCGCCAATACGGTATTAATAAAACAAATCTGATCAAAGTGTTTTGAGTTAAAAGGACGGCCAAGTTGTCTATCTACTAATGTGACACATTAATTTATTTACTAGCTATCTAGTGATGCAAGAGACTCAGTCTTACAAGAATTTTAAATTAAAAAATAATAACAGTTTTTTGAGTACTCGCTACTAGATTTATCCTTTAACTGTCAAGTATTGGTGTCAAAAGACTAAAACTGATTCGAATACTTCAAATTCAGGTCTGAATACATTAAGGTCTAACATAAAAAGCTTATACAACTAAATGCTTTATAATACTCATAGCACTTACAAGAGGAAATATCTAAAGACTTATCGTTGCCGCTTTAGTCACAAAAACTAGCTAATCAGATGCCAGTCCTTTAAAACAGCTCGGCTCGTTTAAGTCTTTTTGTCCTTTAGTATAACGACTGAGAGTCATCACCAAAGACTTGTAACTATAATATTCTTCTTACTGGACTTAAATTGTGAAATAAAGTTAAGTCAAGTCTCCTGTATCTCTATAGCCGCACATACGTACCATATATGTATTGTATTACCTATATAACATTCTTGCGTTACTGAATAACTAACAGAGAACGCACAGTCAAAATTATTGGGTGCAAGAAGTTGAAATTTGGTATGTATGTTCCTTGGAAACCGTAATGCTGCACTAGGAAGGGATTTCCCAAAATTCTCATGGGATCGGAAAGAAATGGTTAAAAAATTAAATGTGCGGGCTTAGCTGCAGGCATCTTCTAGTACACATGTTATGTAGATCAAGATAAAATAATTCTGCTATATCGTAATAAGCACTTAATCTATACCAACTACATAATTAACTGGAAGTTATGAGCTTTCTACCTAACCCTATATCTACCGTTGTTTTTAGCTTCCTCAATATCAAATTTAATAACGAATATTCTCGATTTACGACTTAGCCAAGCTACTGCCGTGTCCCAAGTGTTTCTCCCGGTTGCAATCGTAAAATCAAAAACACATTTACATTAATGAAATTTTATTACAAACAACATAGGGAAAGGCGGTATTATGTTAATAATACAAGTAATAAATTTAATGTTTGTGATGCTTGTCCTAGAAGGGATTTGATCATGTGTTTAAGAACTGTTCCCACTACGTCGGTAGAAATTTTACGACCTTCGATTTTATATCTTGAATGTATTTTTATTGGTTGCTATGGTTTGTCTTTAAAATAGTCTGTTTGGTTTGTTAGGTTGACACTGCATTTAATTTTATCGGGTTAGATAGGAAATCAACCTTATATTGGTTTGTTTTTCGTTCTGCAATTTTTTTTAACAGATAAATTGAGTGTAATTTAACGTGCCATATTCACCAAACCGCGAAAATTATGATATAAGTATCGGTCGACGTATATCGATCGTAATGATGTCGCATGGCGCATAGTCAAAATAATATTATTTCTTCGCTTTTTTATATAAAACAAAAAATGGAAACGTAGAACAGAAACATTTTGAGCTATAAAATTAGGAATAAGAAATGACAAATTTATAATGTATTTCCCAACAATATACATAGTTATGTTCCCAACATTATGTTAAAAACAGTTTTGTTTAAATAATATTTATTATGGTTTTGTTCTTTTGTTTTAGTCTGTTTATATGTATTTTGTTCTACCTTCGTAAGTGCTGACAAGATTAGTAATAAGCCATTATTAATAATTTAAGTAGGTATTTTTTTATGTAACCGTGATTTTGTTTATCGGTCGCATAGGGCAGTGAATCAACCTCCTTATGATTTTTAAATGTAAGCATGAAAGTGCATCTATCAATTTATCAATTTGAATACAAATCTAATTGCGGAATCATTCACTTTGTAATAAGCGCGTTTCCATTGCATTGAATAGAGAGTCTTCATGCAAATCCAATGATCGAATCACATTTGCAACTTAGTATGATTCTATCTAATCTTTAACTTGTAGCATGCAAACTACAGATCGTTAGCGACGTAATAGCTTGTATAAATAGGATAAGGAATGTAAACGAAAGATTATCGCATGTTACGTACCACGGGGAGCACACTAAGCCGTCGGTCTCGGATCTCATGAAGATCTTTGTCAGTTAGTGTCTTTATGAGGAGTCAGTATCCTTAAATATATTTACAACACATAAACTCATGAAACATCGCTATCCTTCTTACAGCAATCGCTCAGTATAAAAGCTAATGTTTTGTCTTATCTGGTTAAACCTGCAAGCGGACCCGAAACGAAACACTAGGCCGATGATGATGATGTATATGCAGTGACAACCTAACAATGTCCGACTTTACAAAATTCTAAACCCAAAAAAAATTGTTTTGGTAAATTTCAGAAGACTAGAAAATCGAATTGAAGGTACTGTTGACAATATGAGTTAAAATTAGACGCAAATCATCATAATTTTTAATTGAGTTGACGTTTTGTAGATAGCAGTAGTGCTTTGCTTATTTCGCCATGAATGGGTCGGCTCGACCGGAGAAGTACAACGGTCTAACAGACTCTCGACGTTAAATATCAGTACTTATACTGCTGCGCTTCGTTCCGAGAGCGGGAGTGCTGGAGGCTCCATCCCGTTTGCCTTATGCCTCATCCCGCTCCTCTTTCTATCCTTTTTGTCATCCCAAAGGCTGGCGACGCACTTGTGACTCCTCGGGTGTTGCGTGTGTCCACTGCTGGCAGTCCATTATCCGATATGCTACGAGTCATCATCATCATCGTCCTAGCGTTATCCCAGTTGCATCCAAGACTTTTCGCCTTGGAGCCCGGGATCCGCTTACTAGTCTAACCAGATTTGACAGAATATCAGCATTTCTACTGAGCGGCTGTCGTCTGACCTACCCAAAGGGAAAGCGATATTCCAGACCAGTATCAGTTTGTTTGAGGGTACTGACTCCCCGTAACGACTGTCAAAGATTTTTATGACAGCCGGGACCGACGGTTTAACGTGCTCTCCGAGGCACGGGGCAAGCGATAATTAACTATTTAATACGCACTTAACTTCGAAAAGTCATTGGTGCGCGCCGTGGATTTGAACCCGATACCCTCTGCATAGCAGTCTGTTGGTAAGTATATCCACTCAACTATCGCTGCGTTCATCCGATATGCTACGGGTACATAAGAAAAACGTAGACGCTTGAAATATAAATAGATCCAAAGGGTTACTTCAGCCATATAATAATGTAGGTCAATTACATAAGACTCACGCCTATATCCCCGAAGGGGTAGGCTGAGGCATTTCGCTATGAATTTTTAGGTCCCACGTAATAGGGGGCGAGCCTATTGTCGTTACCGGTCACATCACCAGACTTCGTGCTGCTACTATTATTATATAGCTTATTATTTTGCAAGTGACTAATAACTTAAAATATGACTACTTAAATGTTTACAACTAATAAAATAACTTGCTAGCGATTAAATATTTAACTAACTAGCAGCTGCGTTTAGGTAGCAAATAAACTATACAAGTCAATAGGAAATATTAGCCGGGGAGCTATAAATAATGACTTGGCGACTAATAATGTTAGTAGTAGGTTATGTTAGGTTTTCTTGTAACCCTGTACCCAAAAATAGGAGCCCTGCGAAGCTGGGCTCCGTCAACTGGGCTTAAAAACACTTCATTTAAGATAAAATGCGGCTCAGTATTAATAAATCATTTGCCAAATATTGAAATTTGTATTATTTATGAATGCCCATTTTCAGATTGGAGACATCCTAAAAACAGGACAGGTGAGAAGTACCCTGAACAGAAGAGCATGCATGAGGAATTTGATGGGAGTGAATGAAGCAAGAGAGATATGTCTGGATCGTTGCAAATGGCGTTCCGTAGTCTCTGCCTACCCCTCCGGGAAACAGGCGTGAGTCTATGTATGTATGTACATATGTATGCCATTTTCTATTTTTTATTCATCATAAAGTTGCCGCTTACATACTAATTCAGTTCCCCAAAAAAAATGACTGCTCGTCTAAATTAAAACGAAGCTTATAACTGACATATTAATATGCTACTTTTTACTTATTACAATACTTCGTTAGAACTATCTATTCTGTGACGATACTCTTTATTAGCTGCCAACCTATTATACATGGTACCCACTCTCATTATTTTTGAAACTTGTATTCGTATTATTTAGATGCTGCATTAAATACATGCCTTATTATATTATATATATCTTTAATAATAACTGCAAAAATGTAGCTTTTTGGCTTTGTACTTAACACTAATAACTAGTACCTGCCTATGCTCTGTGACTTCCAGGCATCAATAATTTAAAGCGTACATAAAGGGTCCAAGGAAGTCTATACGTGCTATAAGATAGTCATTACTACCATTTATATAATAATATACATATCTCTATAATACTTGTATAATAAATACTGACAAATTTTACGATCAGAAAGCTACTAAACTTAGGTTTGTCTGACCTCAGTTTAGTTGCATCCATATAATTGACGTCAAAATTAAGGGTCAAGGAAAGTGCTTTAACATAAAGTAGGTACAAGTACTAAACAAGTATATTAAATGCACAAATGGATATGACATTGATAATTAATGTATATTTTACTCATTTAATTAACTTTCCTTGTGATATTTTCTCTATAGTGAAAACTGCGTGAGGACATAGTTCGAAAGTTAGTGAGATTTACATTTACTTGTAACTTTTCACGAGCTATGTAGATTTTTAAACTTATAAACGCATGCTTTCACTTAATTAAGACGCTATAAGATCCCATATATGACCAAATCCCTAACCATATGCAACAGCATATGATTACTCGCAGTAGTAAATGCGAGTATAAATTAGGTATTTGTCCTAACTGAAATATCATCTTAGAGCCTAAAGAACTGTAGCTGGAAACATTAAATTTTGACAATGGGTGTCTTTATGGGGCGGGCACACACCAACGAAGGTTTTTTTTTATGAAAATGCGGGCAACAACTAGTTCTAATAAAAGTAGTTCACGCTTTAAACCTCCTAAATGGTTCGTTTTTAATTTAATGTTTAATTTTATGTGTTTTGGAAAGAGAAGCTCAAAAATACTGCGATTTGATTTAGCACCATACACTCCAACAAGGATAACAATTTAATTAAGTTACACAAACAAAGCTTCGAGACATAAAAGGGCCCATTTGTACTCAACTTCAATCCAAAACTTTAGAAACGCAATAATTATGGCGCCCATATACAGCGATCTATATCAACCATAATTATAATATGTATCCACATGCTTCTACTCACGGAAACTGGTCAGTAAATTAATTTACTGGCAACACAAATTGATTGATTTCACAAACAACCTTTTTCCATCAGCCCACAGATTGCATACCGTTTCTTATCGCACCTCATTAGTGCCCTTAAACACATAGTTTGACCGCTTCTCCTACAAAAATGACAATTTCATCGCTATGGAATGAAGGCATTAATCCCATCGCGGCTTCATCAACCTTCTAGGTTAAGCAAATGACTTGGAACAAAAACCGCATGCCTGAGACGCCGAAGAAAATACATGGGCTCGTACTAATGCCCTTCCCATCTATCATCCAGGGGTCAGCCGTAGATTACGTCACGCGATTTTATGTTTTGATACCTCCCACGTCCTTGTTACAGCTGGTCACATTTGTGAGACAACCAAAGTATTTCACCTAGTAATTATTTAATTAAAATAGCAGTTCTAAAAATATTTTCTTATCATTATGTTGTTTTTAGTAAGTTGAACGTGAAATTAAACGTATACAAAAAGTTAGATAATATCTATTTGAAATATGACGTTACGAAATTTTGATCCCCATCCCATTCCTTGACAGTTTCACCATTCGTTGACCTCCTACTCCTTTTCAAAAGTCTGCCATAATTTGTGGACGGTCCCTATTTGTTTTTACCCGACTACGGCGAAGCCAAAAGGAAGGGTAATGTTTTTTTGCCGTCTATGTATGTATGTTTGTATGTTCCACCGTAGCGCCTAAACTACTGAACCGATTTTAATAAATGGGGTGTCAATAGATTCGTAATAATGGCCCGGGTGACATAAGTTATATAAATTTTATCTAAATTTTCTATTTCAGAATTAATACCTCAGATTCCAACCCCAAAAAGATCGAATTGAGATCATCATTACGTGTTTGGTATTAAGAGTAAGGTATTGGTGAGCACATTACAAATATGTAGGTACAAAATATATATTATACTGGTTGAATCAAGATATAAGTTTAAAATGCGATTGTACTTACAATTCGTGCTGTTCAGACGCTTTGCGTTACCTATTTTGCTTTCTTTCTGCCTTTAAATATTACAATGTAAATATTGCACGGTTAGTTTACATGTCCCATCGGGATACGGCAAAGTATTAAGTAAAAAAAATAAGTTTAAAAACTATAACCCGACTACGTAAAAAAGGGAGTCTAAAAAGGAAGAAACAAGAAAACTGCTCACTATAAGTACGTAAGTACAGAAATGATCAAGCTAGAGCCGTAGTCGCACCTATTGTATACTAGTGTATATGTAGTTATCTGTCATGTTTGTTTAATGCAGGTAAGTGTTCCTGGCACCCACATATGTATACAATGGGCGCGTAAAAGTTTTTATTAAATAACAAGATACTGTTTATTGCATACATTTTATAAACTCTACATTCCTTTGTTAGGGAAAACAATCACAAGAAAAATCTAATAATCAACAAACTCCAAAGAAAAAAAAAGATGTACGTTTAACAGTAAACATGGCGCAAATAAAGGTTGAGTACAAATCTAAATCACCTGTAGAAGGAAATGTTGATAATAATTTATGCCGGTTCCTCGAAGTTTTGACGACTACGCTCCAAAGACAATGAAGCAGTTACATCGCGTTACACGTATGTATGTGCACTGATTGACTACATACATACATGCCATGTCTCACTTCCCGGATAAACTGACATTTTTCTCGCAACACACGCGTTCCATTTCCTCGTCACTATAATAGATAATGAACAAAAAATACGACATTCAAAACGCACTCGTCGATGTATGCAAGAAGTATGGTAATTATCGGTAAACGTTTTCGGAAATGCAGATTGATTCGGTTTTATGATTGAGTTTTTTATTTTGCTTGTGGGAAGTTGAATGTGTCTGGGGCCTTAGAGTATACATTAGCAAGCTAAATGTATACATAGGTACTTTAAGGTCTGGGGCACTGCCGTGCCGGCCATTTTCGACCCCCTATAACTTCATTGTAGATAAAACTAGAAGCCTGATTTTTAGTAACCAAGCAGGAATTGTATAAATATGGTATATTTTAAATTTAAAGAATTATAACGAGTCTTTCTTAATTTTGTCACTCACTGACCGATAATCAAAAGTCTAAGGCACTTCTAGAAGACATAGAAGCTTCAAATTTAGTATACAACTAGAGGACGCCAGCAGCTACGCCTGCAATTTTTTTTTTAATTTACCCGTTTTGGCCGATCCCGTGGGAATTTCGGGAAATCCCTTCTTAATGCACCCCTACGGTCCCCAAGGAACATACATAGGTACCAAATTTCAGCTTCCTGCGCCCAATAGTTTCGGCTGTAGCGTGTCTGTCAGTCAGTCAGTAACGCAAGGATTTTATATATTAACCCATTCGCTGTCCGGCGCGAGACACAATAGAAAATCAATTGTTATGAATCATATATGATACACGGGACAGGGAAACTGTTAAGATTAGAAAACTAAATAATTTTTCAATTGCTGCCCAGTTTTCGAGATACATCAACTGCATAAATAACTTTGTAATCCTATATATAGGGGATCGAAGTTTGCAGTTAGGGCTTTATTAAGAAAATTCGTTGTTGACATACAAGAAGTAGAACGTACCGGAAAGGACAAAAGTAGGAATATCTACAAAAAGAAATGAGATGTCGTACTATTACGTAAGTCAATCTATTTTTAATTAACCGACTTGGTATTACATGGATCTCACAACTTTTAACGGCAGCGAGACTTGTTTTTTTAACAAGTATTGTTTTTATGGAATCTGTTCTTTACACACCAACATGAATAATTTCAACAAATAACTTAGATGTTTGCTGGTCTGGCCGTTGATCTTTTAATGGTCTGCCACAATTTATACAACAAAAAGATGATATTTAAAAAAATATTATATTGTGTAGTTAATTTATATTTTTAACATACCATAATGTCGATGCCTATTAATAGGACTACATCGCAGCTATAAAAATTGCCTGCCTGTAATTTCCCACATAAGAGATTAACCTTCCTTAAAGAAATTTTATGGTTAGCTGACAAATACCATCGCTAGGGTACCAAATATAAACCCAATGATCAAAACACAGATTAACAGTTAACTCAACAAATAAAGTCATATCTATCAAAAAGTACTATGAAAAAAATATAGGACGTTCGAGCCATCACATTTTACTGCATTATTATTCATTTTATTTTTTATTTCTATTTTTATGAGTGCACTGTCGTAGTTCACATATCGGGGGGTATAAAATTTTATGTTTATGTGTATAAACACCATAATTGTACTTTTTTACAGGCGTCGATAGTGGTAGCCTCTGTTGTTGAGTGTGTCTTGTAATAACTGCATAATACGTCGATATTATGCGATAATTATGAGGTCCGATAATAATATATTAAAAATGCTTGTAGGTACTGCTTCATAGATTGTTGAAGTCTATCGTGAGAATATCGATTCCTTCATGGGTTCGGTCAAGTGTTATTGACATTTCCTGTTGGAACTTCTTACTAAGGGAGTTGACACGGTCGGCAGACTGAAATAAATTGCTAGAATGTAGCAAAATCTATCAGAGGCAAAAAAAATGCTCGTAATTTTGGTTTCCACTGTAGTGGAAAAAAGGGTGCGTAACCAAAGTGGGGTCGCAGAATATCAAAAGGTAAAACGGAAAACATATTTGCACATAAGTGGATGTAATTTACCTTTCCAGATTCCACTTCGTGGTAGCAGAGTAGCAGACTAGATACTACGAATATGATGTATAGTAACTGCTAAGCAAATTATCCTATTTATGCACCATAGCACAATTAGGATGCATCCAAACTTGACGGATAATTTATGTAAATGATCTGCCAATTTTTTCATGCTATCGATTGACGGAGACTGGCACATTAAATTAGAATTTCGTTTTAATTTGTCGCCATTTCGTGGCTTAAGCACTAATATATTAGGTGCTACAAATTATGTCAGCATTCATTTCAATTAAAATTCACTACGGATCGCTGAACTACGATGTAAGTGAAATATTATCTTATATAGACAGAGGAAATACTTCATTGCACACCACTAAATAAACGAAAATTAAATAATTAAAATAAAAGACTTAATACTAGTGGTACAATAATGGTTTTACCGCTCATTGCATTTTTTCCAAAGCATCTATGTAAATATATTATTTTCAAAGAAAGCACTAAATATAATACTAGTTCTAGAAACACAAGCTCGTATCCTCAATCTACAATAGTGGAGTAGAGGTAGTTTAACCGCCTATTGATGCTATCTATTACCCCAAAACTATTTTTGCTTCGCTAAGATTCCAATAGATATGGAACTAAAAATGGTAACCTAAGAAACTTGACATCATAAATCGGGCTATATCATCATCTTCTACTTAGAATAGTTCCCGATTTCGATCCAAAATCCTCGTCTTGGATCCCAGGATCCGTTTTTAACAGTCCTCATCATCGGTACTAAACGCAATGTTACTATACCTACATAAAAAGAATGCCACAATGATCTACTGTGACAAAACATTGCAAAGACTAACAATTGACTGTTATTTATCGTTTTCTATAATGAAATTTATCAACACATATGATCTTTGAATAAAAATTGGGCAAGTGCGAGTCGGACTCGCGCACAAAGGGTTCCGTACCATCATCTATAAAAGAAAATCA
This sequence comes from Euclidia mi, assembly GCA_944739405.2. Classification (NCBI taxonomy): domain Eukaryota; kingdom Metazoa; phylum Arthropoda; class Insecta; order Lepidoptera; family Erebidae; genus Euclidia; species Euclidia mi. Next base: position 37,505,045 of record OX123197.2, read on the forward strand.
CGTTCGTTGTATGTATACTTAAACACTTTATAAGTTTCTACCTGTTTATTAAGATCGAGTAACAAATTGCTTAAAAATTACGTTTGTTGTATGGGAGCCCCCCTTTATTATTTACTTTTTTTAAATTTAATTATTTATTTTGAAAGGTAATATACAACTACATATTCTGTAAAAATTTAAAGCGTCTACCTGTAACAGTTAGTAATTTTGAGCAAAATATACGTAAAAAAAACACGTTTTTTGTATGGGACCCCCCTTAATTTTTTATTTTTTTTATTTTTAGTATTTGTTGTTATAGCGGCAACCGAAAAACATAATTTGTGAAAATTTCAGCTATCTAGCTATCATGGTTTATGAGATACAGCCTGGTGACAGACAGACAGACAGACAGACAGACAACGGAGGCTTAGTAATAGGGTTCCGTTTTTTACCTTCTAGGTACGGAACCCTAAAAATGAATAGAATTTCTGACTTATGAATACTAGAGATAGTTAAAGAATGCTATCTGCATAGCATTCTTTAACGTTCGTAAACGTAATATAGAGTTGGCCCATTAGTACAAAATAAAACAAGAAATTAAAAGGTAATGTTATCCAATTTAATGTAAATTATATGAATGGTTTTGTCACCAAATCATTTGGTAAAAATAAACTATACTACATCACACAAGTAAAAAATATCACTCACTACAGCAAGTTAAAAAAATTGGGCAAGTGCGAGTCGGACTCGCGTACGAAGGGTTCCGTACCATCATCTATAAAAGAAAATTACGTTTGTTGTATATATACTTAAATAATTTTTAAGTTTCTACTTGTTTATTAAGATCGAGTAACAAATTGCTTAAAAATTACGTTTGTTGTATGGGAGCCCCCCTTTATTATTTATTTTTTTTAATTTAATTATTTATTTATTAAAGGTAATATACAACTACATATTCCGTGAAAATTTTAAGCGTCTTCCTGTTACCGTTAGTAATTTTGAGCAAAAATACGAAAAAAAACACGTTTATTGTATGGGATCCCCCCTTAATATTTTCATTTTTTTATTTTTAGTATTTGTTGTTATAGCGGCAACCGAAATACATAATTTGTGAAAATTTCAGCTTTCTAGCTATCACGGTTTATGAGATACAGCCTGGTGACAGACAGACAGACAGACAGACAGACAGACAGACAGCGGAGGCTTAGTAATAGGGTTCCGATTTTTACCTTTTAGGTACGGAACCCTAAAAAGGACAGACTGCTCGCAGCAACCAAACTATGTATAACGAAATCAAAATTGCAACATATCCTCAATCACTCAATCTGATGAACATGTTAAATGTATAACCAAACATCCCGTCATTTAAAACAAACACTACATCTAATCTAGAAAAAATCATGTAACATGAAGATATTTAAAAACCTAATTGTCAAATAACCTCCAAAGAGTCTATTATTTGCGTTCCAATACTTTATTACACCTATTTAAGTTCTACCAGGTGTAATTTACGGCTTTAGAAAGTATTTGTGGTTGAACAGGATCAATAAATTATCGGTGTTTGCCGAATTATTACTATATTTATTTTGATACATAAACGCCTTCCTAACGCCGATGATAGATATGAAACCTGCTTCAATTTTATTAGCGACTTGCTAAAATCTTTATTATCCTGTACGTATTTAATTATTACCTCTTTTTATACCGTTAATGATATCGGTTCGAATCTGCCATGTTTGTGTATGAACTGATTTAATATTCACTGATTGATTACCTACACTGCAAGGTGTTTTTTATTTAGCTATTTTAACACGTCTAGATTTTGTAGCAGCTAATTAGACAGCTAGGTCTTTATTCTGTGCTATCTGGTTTCTATTCTTATTATAAACAGCTATGTTTATCTGCCATTACTGGATTTCTTCAAGAAATGCATGAAAGCATAGAAATATCATGAAGGAAAACTGCTATTTATCATATAGTTGATTGAATCAGGCGTTACTTGGCGGAACTCCATTGTAACCTAATGGAAGGAAAGTGGAACCCACCACGCACCCCTGGATTGACCACCTCAACTATTGCAATAGAAAAAGGTTGACAATACCGAACTCCTCTAAAAGGATAGGGGATATGGGAACGGTATGGGTTCCAGGAAGATACCTGACTTGCAGTATCCCGCTGTAGGCGCCGACTATTTTTCGACACGTGTTTCGCCTCTGCACGAGGCATCCTCAGGAGCGATGGGCACAGTCGTTGCAGAGGAGTTCGGTATTGTCAATCCTTTTCTATTGCAATAGTTGGGGTGGTCAATCCGAGGGTGCGTGGTGGGTTCGTCTTTCCTTCCATTAGGTTGCTATTTATCACTTAATAAGGTAGATTATTGAAAATAAATTGTTAATTATCGCTTGCCCCGTGCCTCGGAGAACATGTTTGAAGTTCATTGACAGTCGTTAATGGAGAGAGCACCCTTGAATACACGGACACTGGTAAAGTCATGGAATATCGCTATCCCTTTGGGCTGCGGGGTCCGACCGTCGCTGTGAGGAAAAGCTAATACTCTGTGAAATCTGGTTAGCCTAGAAAGCGAATACCGCGCTACGAGATGTAAGTTTGGCAACCAGGATAACGCTGGGACAATGATATTGACAATATTGATCCTCTAGCTAACATAGTAGGCTACTTTGGTAGAAAATGAAATGTTTGAAGTGTCGTATCCAACAGGATACGACATTGTAGATAACAATCTACGACATCAATTAATATTAACAACGAGAGCTTTTTATTATTATTCATTTTACTGTGGTAATTTTACATTTTGTTTATTACCTATGTATCTATCATAAAATGTTGAAACCACCCAAAGTGTTGTCACTGTTACGACATAAAAACATGCAGTATATGCAATACATACCACATTTCAATGACAAAATGCCGAATTTATTATAATTGCAGTGCTATATTTCTTACAAAATAATATATTTAAATAACCAATGTCACAACAGCTATTTAGGGAAGAGCTATTTATTTTTATTAGTCAATATATTTAAGAAATGCTATTTATTACATTGAAATACCAAGGAATGTACAGATCACTTTCAAGCTTAATATATAGCTGAAAACGATGCTTCTCTAATTAAAAACAAGTTTCTCCCGAATAATTCACTTTAACTAATAAATAAAATGTTGATATATGATACTTTCCACTGTAAATGCAAGCCATGTGTTCGAACATCGGTCCCATATAACATCCAAAACTTATCTCGTAAAATCTATCTGACTCTAAGCATTTCTATATCTGATTAAATGTACAACAGAATTTTGAGAACTAAAAGCGTGCAAACATGCGACTTAATTTCCGGTCTCCTCACGGGAATTCTGTTCATTATACTAAAAATTGATTTCTCTTCGCTCTATACACACCACCATCCATTTGTCGTACATTCAGTGTTTTAAAACCGTGTAAGAAGGTGCGACAAATCATTTGACGAGATGTTAAGACAGACTAGAAAAACAAGCAGTCTTGTGGATAGTGTTATGTAAAAAAAACTGTATTTTTTTCGCCTTGTAGCACACTCTGCTCTAAAACATGTCCTATCAAGTCTCCACCACAATGACTCTTTGAGTGAAAACAATAATGAGGAAGCGTAATGGCGTAACCAAAACATTTGACGGATGGACGGTGCGTTAATTAGTAAACAATACAACATACAAGTCAGTATTACTTTCTGGCGGCACACAGGAAGCTGCTCTATCCATAAATAATTAAGCAGTATACCATCGTATCTAATGACTTAATGAGGAATAACATAAGTTAGCCGACGGATATTAAATAAATCTTCTTCAAAATTAAATTCATAAATATCGTGTAATACAAAAACGTCAATCTTAGTTTACCTTTCAATTAAAACTTTAAAGTCTTCTTTTTCCCTACGCGTCTAACCTTAGCACTAAGGCATCGGGAATGATTAGGCCATTACAAAAGAGGTGCTAATCCTAAAGGAAGAAGCGGGCAAAGCTGTTGTCCACCTCTCCTTCCAAAGGCCTTTCTCTACTCATTATCTCTGCCCTTTCTCTATAGAAAAATAAGAAATTATGAGCAGTGTCTTGGACCGCCAGCGCTTCCACTCATCAAACGAAACAACAGCAGCAATTCTCCTACTTTACGTTAATGAATGATGTAGCTAATGTGGTATGTTATCTTCCAAGCAACTGACTCTACGTATGGCGTAGTGACGATTCGCCTCTTAAATCTACGCTTAGTGTTGTGGGTTCGATCCCCATATGAGACGTTCGTGTGATTCACAAATTGTTGTTTCGGGTCTGGGTATTCTTTGTCTCTGTTTATTGCGTGTTAATGGCAGCGATAGCCTAGTGCAGAGACCGATAGACTGCTACGCAGAGGGTCCGAGTTCGAATCCATGGCGCGCACCGATGACTGTTCGGAGATATGTGCGTATTAAATTGTTAATTATCGCTTGCTAAACGGTGAAGGAAAACATCGTGAGGAAACCTGCATGTTTGAGATTTCTCCATTATGTTCTCGAAAGACATGTGAAGTCTAGCAAACCGCACTAGGCCAGCGTGGAGGACTATGGCCTTACCCTTCTCATAGTGAGAAGAGGCCCGTGCCCAGCAGTGGGACAGTTTATATACAGGGTTGATGTTGAAATTGCGTGTTTCTAACTAACTCCTCCGTGACATAGGACTTATTTATTATTCAATCTGGTGAGTCTGGTTCTTATTCATATATCATCATAGTCCTGCTATTATCCCAGTTGCGTTCAAGACTTGCACCCTAGAGCCTGGGTACCGCTAACCTACTGGTCCAACCAGATATGACAGAATATCAGCTTCTCCACAGAGCGACTGCCGTCTGACCTCCATTACCCAAGAGGATAACGATGTTCCATGGATTAGACCAGTATCACTTTATTTGAGGGTACTTACTCCCCGTAACAACTTTGAAAGATCTGCATGACAGCCGGGACCGATGGTTTAACGTGCTCGCCAAGGCAAGCGATAATTAGCAATTTAATACGCACCGAACTTCGAAAAGTCAATAGTGCGCGCCGTTGATACGAACCCGATACTTACGCTCTGCATGGCAGTCCGTTGGTATCTCCACTAGGCTATCGCTGCCTTATTATATTCATATATATATTTCTAAAAGCAACGAAAATTTTCACTTAAACATAGTTGCTAAAAACATATGTAAAATTAAATTGCATAAGATTAGCTTTAAGATCTTGGTGCCAAGTCAAACAATTTCTAGAAAGGTCTTGTAACCATCACTAAGACGTTGATACCCAAACCAGCTTTACTCTAAGTCTAATCGGCTTAACGTGGAGCTACAATCTTATGATGATTATAAGCCAATGTCGATGGCAGGTTTCATTTGATCCTTACACATTGACCTTAAATGCTAATACATTTAAAATTTGCAACTTTTTTTTAATTTAACTGTTTCTACCCGATCCCGGGGAAATTTCAGGAAATCCCTTCTGCACTACTCCTACGATCCCCAAGGAACATACATGCCAAATTCCAGCTTCCTGAACCTTATAGTTTTGGGTGTAGATTGTCTGTCAGTCAGACAGTAACGCAATGATTTTATATATACAGATAAATATGATTTTTCACACGTATTTACATAAAAACTAAACCTAATACGAACCTAGTTTAAGCGACATACAGTAAGCCACACTGAACCTCCGGCCATGAGCCATAAAAAATGCGCTTTTATAAGATTCGCTGTATAGAAAATATTTCATTTCCGAACTCTTTTGCGACTCGGTTGCCATTTTGGAAATTAGATTTTCTACGCCCACCCTCTATTTTCATAATCATCAGCCTTTAACAGTCCACTGCTGGACTAGGCCTCTCCAATGAAAGGAGGAATTGGCCTACTATACCACGCTGGCCAAACGGGTTGGTATAGGGTTTGTATCAAGTTTTGCTTCTCTTACAGTGCTGTTCTCTGCATAATATGCTCCCTCTGTCGGCTCTTACGACACCCAGGGGATGATGTGGGGCGGTGACTGGTATTTTAATCTCAATAAAAGTATTTAACGAAATGGACATTTGGCTGAAGGATAGAATGGATATTCTTATTCCCATCTTTATTTACCTAAGCAGAGAGTGGTAAGATAAAATATAACTTAGTTTTTAAGTTAGTTGCCATTACACAATGACCTCTTAAGCTGCGCGTCCACAGCATCGGAATCGGAGCGTACGGAGCGGAAGGATTTGTTGCTTTGTATTAATTTCTATGAAGCTGCGTGCACTGCATCGGCATTTCTACGCCTGAGACCGGTATTTGTGCTGATGACGTCATCCGCAGTGAACGCATCATTCGGATTCCGAGCGTTTCAAGTTCTGACGTGTTTGCGGCATTAAACTGTAGGCAAAAATACTTATTCACGATGAACGACGATGTTTTAATTACTTTAGTAGAGTCATATGAATGTACCCAAAAATCTATGATATTCATTTATATGATATTCATCAAATGTATAATATTCTCCGAAAATTAATCTACAACAATATCCTCGTCACTATCCTCCTGCTTTAAAAATACCTAAATTGCCGATGCTGAATCCGAATACAGTGGACGCACCCCATCGGCATTTTGTAAATGACGACGCTCCGTCCGCTCCGTACGCTCCGATTCCGATCCGGTGGACGCGCAGCTTTACACCAGCTTTCGGCACGTGGATTAGTGGTGTGTAAATAAAATAGCTGACATCTGCTGTCAACTCGCAAAAAAGATAACGGCACATGCCTATATGATGCCTACATACATTGTAAATTGCTTTGGAGCCTACTCGTGCCAAAAATCTCGACATGTAAATTCAACACTCAAAAAACACAGTTCGTTCACTCTCGCACATTCTAGTGTAAGTTTCATTATATAAGCCTAATTAAAAACTATTTTTAAGTCGCGAGAAAAAAGATTTGAACTAGGAACGAGTACACGTAATTATCTAATCAAGTATAAGCATTTATTCTTAGATAGAGATATGTAGAGCGGTACAATCAATCGGTATTCATTAATGCGGAAGTATGTCTTATTAATTTAAAACTCAATCTGGTTTCGGACTGTTATCTCTAGAACTTTTTGCAAATTTGAATTTAGAAAAGAGCCTAATAATTATCTGCAATATATTTTAAACCAGTTTCTGACCGCAGCGGCCGCGGCGCCTGCGTGGATGTCGGTTACCCCGACAAAATGTAATCTGATGTATAAGCTGTATATAAATATTATCAATTAAATAGCCGTACCATAGCTTTAATGTAAAAGTAACAAAAATTCATAAATAATATTAATCCTCACTGTATATTTCTTGTCCTAAACCTCTTTTACAATTTGAATTCAGAAATTATTCAATTTTTAAACTTTCGTGAAGGTAACGATGGAAAGTGGCAAGGGTACAGATAGGTTATTAAAAGCCGACTGCGAAAAGCAAATCTTATGCGACTATAAATCATAAAGCGAAATTATCATTAACCTTTTATGAAGTACACGATTAAATTTTTACTCACAACTAATTAATAATAGTGAACATTATAGTTTAAAGTTATATAAACTCTTTATGATCTGATAAACTTAAATATACGGTTTATATAATGAGATTAATAGGTGATAGGTAATAATATGCCTAAATTGACCCAGAGGTGCTCGTGAGCAGGTAATTTTTCTTCCTCTGCGCGTACTTCAAGACGAAGATAGAAAAATAAAATTAAGTTTTATTATATGGAAACTATCACTCTAAAATATTCGAGTAGGCCTAGAAATTCGTATGTCAAGGTTTGATAATGATATGTAAAAAGAACATTTCTACTTTCAAAATATTGTAAAAAGAACACCATTTGATTTCTCTTAAATAATTTAGGTTCACTTTTTAATTTGCTCTTAGAGCCTGATTAGCGCGTGGTACTAGCTCATTCAGCCTGTGTGTGATCAGCTGTTAGATAATCTGTCTTGGCATAGGATTTTACATAACGGATAGAATATTGTTCTTCCTATATGTTACGTTTGACACCGGAACCACATAGACTTGCGTATATTATACGTGCTTCTTGCGTAATTTATAACATTCGATTGAGATTATCACAAAATTTATGTGAAAATTATACAGTGATATATTGATTTATTCGTATAAAATGTGTGCTTTTGGAATGAATGTAATTTATTATGTAGTGATTTGGCAATATGTAATTATTTTTTATATAATTCAGTATTCACCTAGTTCACACAAAATATGCATACTTAATTTATATGCATCTTTAACGCATAGATAGATTGTTGTATGTTGTATAGAATACTAGGCCAATAAGGGCTTAATACATTAATTTCTTCTGTTTGAGAGTCATAATCTTCATATCTTAAGCTGTCACAATATTTGATGAAGGTATATTTATTATCCATATAATCATATGAGACCTTATGATCTTTATGTTACCTTTGCGAACCGGTGCCTGTCGGATTGATCTTAAACTTAAAGGAATAAAAGGCAAAAAATGGCAAAACGAAGTAGACTTCTTGGTGTCCTTATTTCACCCAGGTAATATCACCCAGATGAACAATGTGGAATAAACCAAAACTAGACATCCCTACAGCAAAACATCGCTTGACAAAAGCAGTGTACTTCAACCATAAAACATAATTCTAAGTTTGAAATCAAATGCTATTCAATCTCTATGATTGCTGAACATCCTAAGAATCGCAGTATCCTAGACCGATCATTATGTTCGCTTTCCCTTAAATGGCGATGGAGGTATATAATTTCCATGTAATGAAAAGGTAAGATAAAATAGATTATGTTCCTTGAAGACATAAATTAGTTCTGAGATCTTTTATGCAGACGACATACTTGTAGGGATCTAGATTTAAGCTTTATCCTTGAAAAGGAAGGGCCGATCGTTCATATACATTATTTATATTTTATTTCTCTATAAAATGCGTTATCCGTATTGTGACCCATTAAGAATACAATCTCTTATCTCGTAAGAGGCATCGCAGGTATCTTCATGAAGAAAATAGTATCTTTGCGAAGAGACGAAAACTTGTCATTAAATAATGTGCCTACCCGTCTGGCCGGCGTGTTATAATAAACCAAATCCTCCTATTAGTTCACAATGCGGTTGTGTCGCTCATTAGGAGAGGCCTATGTCCAGCAGAGGACTGCAAAAGACATGTAACATAATGCAAACGACGGGAAGCATAGTTTTGCAAATAAATGGTTTAATTCGCTTTTCTTTGACCTTATACATATAATTTATTTTCCAGTAGGTACCGCAATAACTACACCAGACTTAATTACCCTTAAGTTTTACTATAATTATTGTGTTTTTCTAGAAAGTCAATTATTTTCACATAATATTTTCTCTAATATTATTCAACTCGCGGTTTCAAGCATATGATACACTGGACCTTATTATTGTTACCGGCATAACTGAAGCCAACAATTTTACGAAATATAGGTACATAATCAACCATCAGGCATTTAAATAGCATTTGGAACCTGTGCCGATACTTAGGTAAATACAGTAGGTACTTTTGATTATAATTCCTATTTATATCCATTACTTTTTACGTTGTTGTTCCAAGGCGTCGTCAAATGCGGCACAGAATATGTACAAATATTGCTGTGCCCCATTAAAGTATGCAAAACTCGTACGCATAAACATCTATACCGCCCAGAGGCTGTAAGCGGATATGATGAATATTAACTTTCAGATTATTCAAAGCAGCTCCTAACTCCTAGGCCGCGGCTGGTGGACCAAAAAAAAAGATTTCACTTCTTCCGGTTACATAAAACCTCCTTTGCGTCTAGATACGCATAAAAACAGCTATCTGTCACAGATGTCTATGTCACTAAGAAGGCTGTACAATTTTGACAACCTAACCTAACAAAAATGCATTTCTATCGGCGGCTTAGAAAGTTAGATAACTATCACATGGACTAGATAGAAAACTATTTACGGTATAAATAATTAATTAGATAGGTACTTATTACGTGATGTGACAGAAAGACGTGGTCGTATAAAAATTTGTCAACATGTCATAATTTATTCGCAGTTTTGGCGCTTTCAAGTTGACAGATACTGCTCGTCTAAAGCCATGCGGGCAAGGCGGGCCATGATGGGGCCATGGACTGACTCTATGCAGCCTGCGAAATTTGTATTGTAATTAATGAAAGAACAGTCTGTACTGTTATATGTACAGTGAAATTTTCTTATTTTGTAGGGATAAAGAGATGTAGTAAACCCTGCTTTACAAACTTACGAGCACTGCCATTGATTAAATTTTATTTTCAATCATCGCTATCTAAAACACTATATAATTGATTAACATTAGTAAAAAGTTCGTTATGGCCCGAGGGGATCGAACCCGCGACCTTCGCGTTATTAGCACGACGCTCTAACCAACTGAGCTGATGGGCTGATGACGACTATTGAGCGAAATACGCGAATACATCTACATATGCACACAGTACACTTCAGAGGGGCTGCCCGCAGCCACGCACACACATTTTTTATGTTTTATTTAACCGTTTCTTCCTGATTCCGTGCAAATTTCCGGCATACCTTTCTTAGCGCCTTGTGACATTATATCAGTGATTTGACGTACATAATAATAAGAAAATATATGTTCATGATATGCTCCAAATTACATCTTTAATTATCATAAGAGTAGCCGTTCCCCGCGGTTTCACCAGCGTCCTGAGGGAACTACTTCGCATACCCGAAAAACCCAAATATCTTACGGACCCTTTTTTTCTAAAATAAAATATAGCCTACGTTACTCGCAAATAATGTAGCTTTCTAATGGTGAAATATTTTTTTAAATCGGTCCAGTAGTTTTTGAGTTTATCCATTACAAACAAACAAACAAACAAACAAACAAAAATACAAATTTTTCCTCTTTATTATATTAATATTAGTGTAGATGTAGATATGAAGAACGAACCTAGGAAATAATAGGTACTATAAGTTACTAGAGGACGCCAGCAGCTACGCCTGCATTTTTTTTTAATTTACCCGTTTTGGCCGATCCCGTGGGAATTTCGGGAAATCCCTTCTTAGTGCACCCCTACGGTCCCCAAGGAACATACATGCCAAATTTCAGCTTCCTGCACCCAATAGTTTCGGCTGTAGCGTGTCTGTCAGTCAGTCAGTAACGCAAGGATTTTATATATTAAGATTAAGATTATGTGTTCTGGTTGGCTACCTCTGACTCTTGGTTCCAAACGTAATCAATAATCAGAGCTTGTCTTAGCACTTGTAAGTTACTAACATCTACAAACGACTAAGTAGTTCCATTATTTTAATGATCGCACATAGCTCAGGAGCACGCACATCAAGGCTAAAACACCTCAATTGTAACAGGATCCGTTCACTATTGGTCAACACGCTCGTCGCGTTAAATGTCAACGAAAGTTGCATCGCATTCGTAAAGTAACGCTCCAGCTATTTGTGAAGGGAGAACGATTATGGTTGAAGTTTGGTAGATACATTGTAGTGTGTATGTGTTACGGGCAACGTGACTAACAGGGCCGTATTAATAAGGGCCGATTATTGTGAAGAGTAAGCCCGTAAGGTTAGGTGAGACTGTAACTTAAGTAAATAGGTTATGTTAGGTTCTTTTGTGACCCTTAATCCAAAATTAGGAGCCCTGCGAGGCAGGGCTCCGTCAACTTTTAGTTTTTTTATTAAAAATATCGGACATTTACCAACTCATGCTGGTAAATCTTACTGGTCACAAGAGATCAGACTGCCTCGTTGGTCTCGCGGCATAAATGTGCGCGTGGGATTGGGAGGTCACGGGTTTGATTCCCGGGTCGGGCATAGTTTTATTGGGTTTTCCGTTAGGAAATTCTCAGTAGCAGCACAGAGTCTGGTAATCTGCCCGGTACGGCAATAGGCTCGCCCCCTATTACGTGGGACCTAAAAAATTCATGGCGAAATGTGGGTGTAATATTACACCTCTGCCTACCCTTTCGGGGATACAGGCGTGAGACTACATAATTATTAATTTTTGTTTCTTCTGGTTTTTAAGGGTACTGACTGCTCGTAACGACTGTCAATCTTTAAGACCTTTAAGAGATAAAAGCTAGGATCGACCGCTTAATGTGCTCTCCGACACACGTGATCAACGATAATTAAGTATATTATTGAAAATTTGCAACACTACTTAAGCGAATGTTGAAGATAAGTGTAGTGTAAGCAATCGCATGAAAGTAATAAGAGGTAAGGCCGTAATGACAAAGCTTTGTCTTACAAAATTCGTATGTCGATAGGTAATGTACAAAGTACCTACACCAGATTGCGTGGCACTGTTTATTTATTTTAACATCCAGGTTCATTGTTGTTATTAACAATGCAAAAAAATCATGTTTTCCTGGTTTAAATACCATTTCAGTTAAACATATGCAAGAGATTATTAACTAGTTTTATTCGCAAAAAAAATCTTTGCAATCGATCAATTAGCAGCTACCGATAAACAGACACAATTGTTTAATCCTGCGATTAAAATGTCGTATCTATGATCTACAAAGATCGTCCATTTTAAAACATTGTTCAACAAAGTGGCTCTAAAGCAGCATCCTGCGAAACAAGCATAAATTAACTGGATTACTTCAAACAATGATTCACTGAAGGATTCTATTTTGTACTTTATGATGGCCAACGAGCAGCATGGTTGTTGCGAGTAGCGAACGATTCCCTGAAGGCAACGAAATAGGAACTCAGTTGTGTTATCAATTTCCAACGTCGGATATTAGCTAGGAAATAATGTATCTGCTTAAGTTTCTTATATTACACGTTTGCCTCCGTTTTTCCTTATAGTAAAACCCCCATCATAACAAAGAAAGTATTAGAGTAATAGCTGAGTTGGTAGTTTGATTATGATAAGACGGTAAGTGTTTGGCTGGGAAATAAGAGTTATTTGAACTGATCACAGCTGATGCCTCGGAGTGGCAATTTAAAAAGTGGAAGCCGGTACGCACTGTATCGATGTAATAATAATAATCATCTTTATTGTACAAATGCCAAAGAAAGTACAATAATAATCTTAACAAAAAGAAAAATAACAGATAGTACAATAGGCAGCCTTATCACTACCAAGCAATCTCTTACATGCAACCTTTGGATGGATAAGAACAACACGGATTCAGAATAGGGTAGTTTGGCGATCTTTACCGATTTAGATTTATAATATGTACAAATACTTACATTTACATAAATAAGTACATACATACATAAATAACTATACACACACATACATAACTAATATATACATACATAAATAATAAGTACTTGATTTAAAATCGGTTAGTCACAGATATCATATAATTATCATATTTTAGATACCTACACCATGTTTAATACAAGACATGGCGTTGGTATAACCTCTCTAACAGTTCGTGTGTCATTTTTCTTCTCGGGGTGTATTCTATCTAGGAAAGTCACCATTATTATAAAGAGGATTCAAAGCATTCATTATATTGAGACTTGTTACGACTTCCCAAACGTAAATCGTAAACTGCCTCTAGAGTGCAAGATTAAATACCTCAGTTTTATTACATTAATATTAAAATGTCAATCCAAAAAAAAATTCTTTTTTGGATTTAAAAATCGTTTATGTCATATTATATAACTTTGGTTTTTATTTTATTCATATGTGCATTGATTCAGTCACTCAAGATAAGAACTAGAAAGTACTTGTATAAGAAACTTAATAACATTAATATTCATTAAATGTCATCCACGCGACAGGTCCGCGCACCGAATCAGAAATGGTTCTTTAATTACTTTTTTACCTTTTGACTGCCGTAGCTGTGGAGTCAAATGGAACCTAGAACGTGTTAGTGATATTATTTTGTTTGTTGTGTCTTATTTTTTATTAATTTCCAAATAATAATCTTATAGCCGTGTGGTTGACGGCTTAGAATACAAGTGTCACCACCCCCTATCTTCCCGTGGGTGTCGTAAGAGGCGACTAAAGGATAACACGATGCAAATACCATCTTTGCGTAGAGACGGAAAACTCGACATCAAACCCTATACGACTGCCTCGTTGGTCTCGCGGCATAAATGTGCGCGTGGGATCGGGAGGTCCCGGGTTCGATTCCTGGATCAGGCAGTGTTATTGGGTTTTTCTGTCACGAAATTTTCAGTAGCAGCACGGAGTCTGGAAATGTGCCCGGTACGGCAATAGGCTCGCCCCTTATTACGTGGGACTAAAGTATATCTGGCGAAAAGTTGGTGTAGAAAAACACCTCTGCCTACCTTTTCGGGGTTATAGGCGTGAGACTATGTATGTATGTATGTAATCTTACGCAGGGGAAACAAACATACGAATCATGAACAGGCCACCGCTACCTACAAAATTACAATAGGTACCTAATCGTTGAAAGCTTTTAGTGAGCATAGATACAGCTTAAAATGTGGTGTACGGCTTTGTACCTTTGCCTAAGCATCCTTTATGTGAACGTATTGGCAGTTATTGAAGTCAGCGAAACTAAGGTCTGAATAGCTGAAGTCATAATCAAGCACATACAATTTTTGTTTTGGTCTGTAATTAAATTACATTTCTGTAGGTATAAACCATCCGCAATGTCATCCTGACCACATCGTTCTGCTTACCTATTACTATTTCAAATTAGAAATCGAAGACTATTTGTGCGATATCCTACTTATTTCGATAACAACTCGAAATTCGGAGCTGTTCTTAGCACGCAATAGGACCAACCCATTATTATAAGCCGAGCCTCTCACTCTGTACCTACTTGTACAGAACCTACAAATAACTTGGCAATATCTGGGCGTGGTAATTATACCTTTGCCTAAACTTTCAAGGTGTTGCCGGTAAGTTATGTACAAATTGTTTCAAATAGATTTTTATTTAGTAGGTTCAACGGTCAATTATATAATGTACCTATGGTGTTATAGGTTTACTCTTGTTATACGCATGTAATAAGAACTATGATAATTGATAAGTGATAACCAACTCCAATTGGTGGATGATTTATATATTTTACTAGAGGACGCCAGCAGCTACGCCTGCAATTTTTTTAAATTTACCCGTTTTGGCAGATCCCGTGGGAATTTCGGGAAATCCCTTCTTACTGCACCCCTACGGTCCCCAAGGAACATACATGCCAAATTTCAGCTTCCTGCGCCCAATAGTTTCGGCTGTAGCGTGTCTGTCAGCCAGTCAGTAACGCAAGGATTTTATATATTAAGATGTTAACACGATTTCATCGGTCCACCGTTAGTTTGCCCCAAAGATCGTATCTTTTTCAGCCGGATGGAAAGTATCTTTTGATAAAGAATTATAATTATACTATGTCAATTGCTGATACCTGATACCTGAGATCAGAATGATATCGCTATTCAACCATGTTAAGGATAACAGAATAAAATAAATATTTTTAATTTGTTTGATATACTAATCATACGAAGAAAACATTCAGGTAAATGATATGGATTCAATTAAAATTTAATTTAATAATCTGTTTCTTTACATAGACTCACGCCTGTTTCCCCGAAGGGGTAGGCAGAGGCATATTAAACGCCCACTGTTTCTTTAATGTCATTAAAATTTTAACTGATCACAAAATGATTAAGATCTTATCTAACGTTCTTCATCATATGGCCTTCCGCAGTCACGGCTGGACATTAATCTCTTTTAATTTGGGTCACAATAGCATTGTGATATGATATGAGGATTGGGGCTAAAATACCCAAGGAATGAAATGGGGTAGTGAAACTTTGTATTCTTAATCCGTCGCCACGTTTTAATGGAAGCAGAGGTAATTGATTATAAAAGTGAATATTGTAAAAATTTTCTGGAAATAAACGTTATTATTATTATTATTATTGATAACAGTGCTATCGTCTCTGACGACGACGAGACATTAAAAAAGAACACATTTTTCTATATTTAATGCTAGTTAGTCAATACATTGACCTCTATTTCCTATCCTAGGAAAACCCTAATTTAGAGACAATTTCTATGGACCATCTACCAAATCCAAACATCTGCCAGCCTTGCCAAATACCGTCATCAGATCTTTCATTTCACATTTAGCGGAAGCATTCACCTTTTCTTGTGCTGCCTAGTATATCACTTACGTAGGTGAAATTTTATCTGTTATGTCAGTTATGTTTCCTATTAAAATAAAATTGTAAATAACAGCAGACCATCTGGAACTGGGATATGCCGTCTACCGATTACTTTTACCAATCAAGGGGCAACTAGACACGCTATGAATTACATAAACTTCATGCAACTGGCTAAATGTGAATTTCCTAATCCTAATTCTTCGAAGATATGCAGACGTAAAGCTGTGGATGAATTCAACCACTAAGTGTCTTACATAAACTAGCTAGGTATAGCTTTACCTAACAGCCCGTTCTCACACAATGACGGACCGGCTATTTTCTCGGTCCGTCTAAATGTTAACAGTGTCTTATAAATTGTAGTATCACTGGCGTTATCTGTCTGCTTCTTTGGTTCGTTTAAATGTGAACAGTGTCATACAAATTGTACTGCCACTGGCTCATCCGTCTCTTAAGACGAACCCAGAACACAGCCGGCGAGTCGGGGATACATATTTGACACTAGCTGTTTCCCGCGATTTCACCCGCGTCCCGAGGTAACTACTTCGCGTACCCGGTTAATTTATAGCCTTGGTACATCAGCTATCCGCTAGTGAAAGTCCCGTCAAAATCGGTCCAGCCGTTCTAGAGATTAGCGAAAATAAACAGACAGACAGATAGATAGGCAAAAATTTTAAAAATGTCATTTCGGTATATGTACCGTGTATACATTCATATGCATTTAGTAAAAAGCGGTTATTTTAATATTACAAACACACACTCCAATTTTATTTATATTCTTCTTCTTCTCGAGTCGTTGGTACAGAATTTAAATGGCACCAGCCCAGTATGTGGCCACAGCAACGGCATTGTCAGTGGCTTGATATAGATCGGCCCCCGAACATCTGTGCGGACACTTAGGACACTCTAGTCTAGCAGGTTTATAGATATAGATAAATACCTTTAGTAGCCAAATCTATGGATAGATCAAATATTGGGACCGGCTGTAAGTGTGAAATGGCTCTAAAACAACTAAATGCCGTATCAGATCATAAAATGCCGAAGAGGTTCCTAGTTGTAGCTCATTTCGGACATAATTTACAACCACTCCTGTTTTGGCGAGTTGATAATGGAAATGATATGTTAAACAAATACTTGCCAAAACAGAAAAACATTTGTTTAGTTTTTTATTGTAAGAATGTTGTTAACCTCGTTAATGCGAAGGTGTGACTATAATGAATAAACCAATTTACTTTATATGAGATTTTTACGTCCTTGCCACATTGATTGAGTTGAATCGTTTATTAGGATGATAGAGTCAATATCAATAGACATTTCAAATCTAAGCGTCCGATTTTTATAAAAAAGGGAACATAAATTAATTAAGTAAATTAGTTAAAAATATTTTTATTTTGACTGCCTCGTTGGTCTCGCGGCATAAATGTGCGCGTGGGATTGGGAGGTCTCGGGTTCGATTCCCAGGTCGGGCAAAAGTGTTACTGGTTTTTTCCGAATTCTCAGTAGCAGCACGGAGTCTGGTAATGTGCCCGGTAACGGCAATAGGCTCGCCCTCTATTACGTGGGACGTAAAAATTCATGGCGAAATGTGGGTGTAATATTACACCTCTGCCTACCCCTCGGGGATACAGGCGTGAGTCTATAAAAAAAATGTATACTTGTTCTTCGAGAAAGAAAAAGAAAAGTGGTGATTGGACAGTTAGCGTTTTCACACACCGTTCGCAACGTAACGATATGGATACAGCTCCTTTATGTGTAATATTTTCTAGACAGGTACTAATTTCCGATTAGTTTCAGCCGATTCACTATTATGCAATTTAAATAACTTGTATTGCTTTTTTTCAGTAAACAAATGCAAATATTTTAACTACCTCGTTTAGCTAAGCTAAATACTGATGTAAGAAGTGACACGTCAATCAATCGCCGGAGATCGAATCCACGACCTGTCGATCGTAAATATAAGACTTTTGTATTTATTTTATGTCACCTGAACTCAACAAGCTATGGTCATGTTTTAACACTTTCAATAAATTTGAGTTACAAGACACACGGAAGCTAACACCTGTGGACCTTCTTTAATATTATATGAAAGAATGCACATAATTTACTATTTTACTACACCAAAAATATATTCTAATAGTTATCAGGAGAATATTAGGGTAAGGTTGCTACTATTGGACCACTTAACTTTGGACGGTCATAAAATCAAAACTATTGCAGTAGGCAATATAGCAATTGGTTAAATGAATTGTACTTTTATTGAAGTATCCGCAGTATTCCTATTTAATTTTTAAAATTAAGCGTTTAGTGCCAAAAGAACAATAAATTAATAAAATATGGTCGCCTTGTTTGGAACACTGTATCTTTGATTGGACCACTCAGTTGCTATCATTGGACTTAGACAATATTGGCCTACTGGTCCATTCAAAGTGCCTAAGTAAAACATGTTATTTATAGAAAACACAAAAGACAACGTATTTTTTATCACATTTTTATACAACACTTGAAAGACAAGTACAGTTAAATCTTAAATTTATACTCTCCTTTTCCTACCCTGTTCCCATTGGGGTCGGCGCAGAATGTCTTTCTCTTCCATTCACTGCTATCAGCGTCATCCGATTATTCACTCCAGTTTCATTCATGTCAGCCTTCACACAATCCATCCATCTTTTCTTTGGTCTTCCTCTTGCCTTATATCCATCAACTCTCATATTCATCACTTATTTCTAGACATTTCTTTTTACCCTTTTTTACACAAGCACACTCCTCCTGCACCGAACATTTACATGACAGTTGGTATTACACCATATAAACATCGTTCCAATTCGAAAAAGTGTTCAACTAGTTTTTCTCCAACTCTGGAGTCAGATCTCTCGTTGAACCAACAATTTGCTTGCAACTTTTGGCCTTCGTATTTTTTCAGTGTCGCTTTAGGCACGCTGTAAATCGTGCTTGCCTCATTTATGATTCACCTTACCTTTACGTAACGCTTGTAACGCTAAATCCATACTTGTCTCATTCCATGAATACTCTTTTCGCCATTAAAAAGAAAATAATGAATAATGAAATCGGCGATTCGAGAAGTTGCCATGATTGGACCGGTTCAATCAAAGAGCCAGGCACTGGTTCATTGATGGCAACACACTACAACCTCATTAAAAAAATATAAAAAAATAAATTAAATAGTTGTCAAAAACTTACTTTGGTAATTAGCCATACCAATAAATGCCCAACGTTATCAAATATATTGTACGTTATTGTACTTAATATAACTGTACTTACATGGAGACATATATTGCGACAATTTTGTATCAAAAGCGCGTGCAATGAAACGACACGCGTCACTCCTCAACCAAGCCTCCGACAACACAGGCGGTACACGAGCTGTGCCTATGGTCATAAAGCTAGCGTTTCGATGTTTCAAACGATTTTTAAACCAAATCGTTCGTGAGTTATTGAAGTGGTCCAATCAAAGCGCTAGTCCAATGATCGCAACTTTACCCTATCACTCACAATAAAATGTCATTGCATATAATTATGTATAATATTTGCATGTACGTGTGGTGACGGATTAAGAATACGGATTGTCACCACCCCATATCATCCCATGGGTGTCGTAAGAGCTGACAGAGGGACCATACTAAGCAGAGAACAGCACTGTAAGAGAAGGAAAACTTTATACAAACCCTATACCAACCCGTTTGGCCAGCGTGGTATAGCAGGCTAATTCCTCCTTTCAAAGGAGAGGCCTAGTCCAGCAGTGGACTGTTAAAGGCTGATGATGAATATTTGCATAATTGTAAAGTAGATAAAAATATACCTATTGATTTTTTGAAAGATCATTATGTGAAGATGAGACTATCACCTCTTTCTAAATAATACCTGGTCCATCCAGGGTTTACCAAGAGCAACTATTTTCGGCTAAAACTGATGTTATTTTACAAAAATGAGGAAATTAATACTTTGTTTATTAGAAGGTTTTAAAATGGCGTGGCTTTTGGCCTTCTCATATCATTTACAATATTTTTTTAAATGTTATCAACTGTTAAATGAACTGCAACTATTGCTACAATGCATATTACTTTGTTATACTACAATGCATATTACTGCTTTTTAATTGCCCACAGTTAGTTCACACATATAATCTATCGCCTATGAAATTTCCTCGTAGCGAACAAAAGTCCCTACTTTTATTTCACTCAACAATGTTGCAGGACCAATCTCTCCGTCCGATCCATTTGATACCACGCCGTGTAATTTTACCGCCATAATTACAAAAATACTGAATAATTGATCCATAACAACTGGCTGGTGAAAATTCACACAAGTCGGGGAACATGATAGCATAACAACATTCTTTACCGCAGCTCGCAGTTGCAAATGAGCCTAACTATGGGAAAACATGAGAACTGTGTTTTGATTGTAAATGAGACACACTTGTTTCTACGCTATAGTGGCCAGTTGGACAGCTGATGTTATATGGTCACTGTATTTAACATTTAAGACAGTTTGTATTTACAGCGTATGTCAATTAAACGAAAACAGCTATAGCCTGGTGGAGATACCAACAGACTGCCATGCAGAGGGTATCGAGTTCGAATCCACGGCGCGCCGTGGATTCGAACTCGATACCCTCTGCAACGGCGCGCACCACTGAGATTTCGGCATTCTGTGCGTATTGAATTGTTAATTATCGCATGCCCTATGCCTCGGAGAGCACTATATCCTCTCTAAATAAACTGACACTAGTCTAAACCATGAATTTCGCTATCATCAGCACAAAGCATCATTAAATAGCTCTAAGCTCTAAGTAGCACTATTGGTATCTTTAGGTAACTATTAACAAATACATAGATATGAGAATCTATTCTCATATCTGTGAACAAATACGTCTAGCTCAATTTGAATAAGTACTGCATTCCCTCAATAATTTGAAAGGCTTTCTGCATCATTCGCTGCAAACAAAGCCAAACCTAAAAGAAAAATTCGACAGGTATAATGTATCCATTCGTGTTGAGGTAGTGTCAATTTAAATAAAATTTGCAATCTAATAGCAAAAAGTCTGTCTGCAATCTTTATAAATCAATAATATCATACATCATACAAAAAGTCTTAGAATAATAAATATGATCGAACCGTTCATTTGCATGAATATTAGCACTAGGTGACTAAGACTCACCAGGTCACAAAAGGTTTCGCCAAATTAATTTCAAGTGGACATTCGACAGTACTGTTATTTATATGAATAATATTAATTCAACTTTCTAAGTAACAAACCATGTCCAGTCGAATGCTAGACTTGATAATTAATCCTATTGGAAGGATACTAAAGTGTATTCATTAGTTTCTAACAATGGTATTAAGTGAAACAAATCTATACTTTCTATAAAACGTTTTAGTTCCTGAGAAATAAGTGCAGGCGTAACCTGGCAATCTTTGTATGGTAGGCCAGACTCTATCCTTACTCATATTATGAATGCATAGGTGTTCTGTTATATACAGGAAGTCACAAGACCCATCACCAAGCCGAAGTCTACTCGTTGTGGACATCATGCCAAGTCATACTAACCAAAAAAATACCTGGGAAATGAATTTTTTTTTAGCTTTCACATTTTTTACATCGCAATTAAAAGCTCGCGCGTGCAATGCTCGAAATACCTACTTATCCATGGGGTTATAGGGCATCTAAAGAACATATTGGCGGGGTAAATGCATCGATTTTGTACCTAATTAGAAACATTCCATACTAACTTTGAGCCTCAATATCTCCTGAACCAGTAATTTCCCAGGTATGGTGCCGAAGTAAAAAATGTTCGTACTGATTGGTACAACATAGGATTTCAGTTTTCGTTAAGGGTCTTTTTACACCCTGTATTATGTATGTATTAAATAGTTTTAAACCTGCCGTGGTCACGAATTACTCTTATCAGTCATCTCGTGAGCGATCTGACCAATAATATGAATCTTACCTGCGCCGAAACGTTTTGGCCAAATACAGGTACATAGCCTTAATATTCGAATAATTAAGCAAACGATGACGGCCTCTTACATAAATATTCATATGTATTTATGTTCTTTTACTCACGTTAAACGAATGTATTGTATTGTAGTTATGAGTTTTAGTTTTTGTTTTTTTTAAAGAGATAAAACCGTAGGGACAGACAGACTAACTCTATCCACAATAAAACACGATAAGGTTGGAATAGGGTCTAATAGTTACTAGCAAAAACTTTATATTTATTTGGTTCTTTGGTATAATATAACCTTTCATCCGCCTGCAAATCTGCGGACAAAAGATAGTAAAATGATAAATCTGTACGCACGATCCGCTATTTAAAGATTAAAGACCGACTGAGGAAAAAATAACGAATTTTAGAAGGTGATTATCTATTTTATATGTTAAAACTTTGACTCGTATCGGATTAGATTTTGAATATATTAAAATCAGAACCGCTTTCGCAAAAATTTTGGTAGATATTTATTTCTTGTAGTCGACGTCTTAAGTGACACGATAGCCGGATGGATAATAGATATCATTAATATTAGTTTAATACATTGAAAAAAGGCTTCGTGATAGTAGTCATGTATACCGCCTACACAAAAAGATAAAATTTGGTAATATATTTTGCATTGCCTGTTTTGATTGCGAATACAGTTTTATAAGATTCAAGTAGCTGGTTTTATATTTTCTAATTAGAGGCATCGTATAGGCTTTTAAATTAAGTTTTGCTTGAATTCATTATTGTTTCAGCCATCAAAAAGTAAACTCTTACAGATGGAGTTGGGATTTGTCTTGTGCCAGATTACAGAGAATCTATACCTAAATTTAAAATTAAATGTTTTAGTAATTGGAACGATTATTATAACATAAGATGTAAGGAAAAGGGAATTCGGTACAAGACAATTCAAGGCAACCTTCCTCGTTTTTCCTGGTTTGATGATAGAGATTTAAGTAGAAGGTTTGTCAAGTTAGCCTTAAGGCTACGACCCGGCCACTTTCCATCGGTAAAGTTTACATTTCTAATGCAAAAAGCAAATTCACCTAACTGCAGCTCGTGCAATGTCATTGAAGATGTGCAGCATTTGCTGATGGAATGTGGTAGGAACCGGAACGAGAGGGAAATTTTAATAAATGAGTTCCAGTTAAATTTATTACAGGTAGGGTTAGTGCAAACAATTTTAGCACAACCAAAATCAACTCTTGCAAAAAGATTGTGCTATATTTAATTTTAAGTATTTATAATATTTTAGTTGTAAGTCCTAATGTTGTTTTTGTACAAGGCATGATGGGGTTGGCGTATCCACATGGATAAAAACCCCAATTCAAATAAAGAATTAAAAAAAGTAGACTCGTCTAACTCAATTTTATTCCCATATACATACTACTTTGTGCTAGTTGTCTTAGATGAGTCACATATTAAGTCAATTATTAAATCAGAATGCGAATTAATATAAAAATTAAGCTGTTTTATGACTTTTTGGTAAACTTTAGTATTACGGAATATGATTAGGCCGAGATTTTCTCATAATATTTCTTGCTCAGTTGGAGGCATTGTTGGTCATACATTTCTTGCTCAGTTGGAGGCATTGTTGGTACATATCTTGTAATTAAACTATTAGCATGGAAATGAAATATACGAGTATAAGCAAAATAGTATAATTTATGTGATTAGTAGTATGTTTCAATTCTTAGCTTTAAATCATTGTACAAGTTTACAGGCAACCACTACCTACTACAAGAGTAGACGCAATGAGCTGAATCTGAAGAATGTTCCTTGGGGATCATAGTAGGGCACTAAAGAGGTATTACCCGCAATGCACGCGGGATTGGGAAGAAACGGTAAAAATAACAACACATGTACTGCGGGCAGCTAGTTGCTAATAACACAGATTATGTGTAATTTTAATAAATTTCATTAATCCAATTTAACTACTCGCTATACAGGGTGTTGATTTGCATTTGAAAATTAACTCGGTGTATTGACTGCCGCCGCCGCTCAGCTGATCGCCACTGCAGGTGCCTAACACTAACATACACAAGCACACGTACATACAGTGACTGCGCGATACCACAGATTAGCGATACTGTCTTAATTTGCACGATTGAAAAGTTTATTCTGATTTACCTACTACCTAAGTAAAATTGAATGAAAATAGGGTTTTATATCATCGCACACTGTTTGAAATAATTTTAGGTGAATAAGTATACTGTCTAAGTATATTTTATTACAAAAATATTTTGTACATCCAGATCAACACATTGTATATGCTTTGTTCACATTATTTATTTTAAAAAATATAGCGATGCGAACTGATTTCTAATACGATATTTTATTGATTTTATTTAAATACCTACTTTAAGGAAAAAGTTTTTACCTTTTTACCGACGAGATTTTCGCAAATGGAATCACTGGTTTGTTTTCCTTTGTGTATCTATGTAGCAAAGTTTAAAGCGACAAGTAGTCACGTAGGACACAATATACTTACATTTTTAATGTACAGGTCATCGACTGTATGACAGCTGATGTTTTATGTATGTAGGAATTCCTCCACACTAAGGACTTCTTTAGCAACAAGCCGTCCCACGATTCCTCATAGTTTTCTGCATGGGTTGTTTTAGATCCATAAATATGTACATGTGTACATATCTATGACGTCTAATAGCCAATACAATTCAACGGAAAGGCTAGGAGTTTGTTGACCAGAAAAATGATAATATTATGCATGTAATATGGAAGGAAGTTTTTTATGCGCAAATGATAAAAAATAAGTCACTTCCTTTATTTAGTGTAGACCCATTAGCTTTCACAGTGATGCTATTCGCATTATTATATGTCGAGAATATATTACATTATGTAATCTAAAATGACAACAAAAACAGTATCTAACTAATTTTCTGCACGAAGCGGCACAATTAGGGCACGCAAAAATCTCTATTCCTATATCACTAAGTTATTCGAGCCGTCTGGCAATCAGGATTTAGAAGAGTTTAATATTTTGCTAACCATCTTGACATGCTGAGTTCGAATTATAGGTAGAGGGCATTACTGAGATCCCATTAAGTATATTCTTCGATGTAGTATGACTTTGGAGATATGTGCTGCCAGTATAGGGGATACTGTAGTACATGTCCAATCTATTACTACCTGCTAAGAGTTCGGTTTTATGAAGGCTAAACAAATGTATCACAACTAGAAAGCGTACCCCGCGCACCAAGCCGGAAGTCTTGGGTGCCACGGGAATAGCGCTAGGAAAATGAATAAACATACCTACTAAGAAATCCATAAGTATGAAGAAAAGAAGCATCAACATCTTAAACCAATACTGTTGCTACAACATAACGAAAGTGCTTCCTTGACTTCAACCGAAGCATTATATCAATTCATCACAGATTAATGTATTATGGTCAACATGGTTACACTAAACTTGCCCATCTCCACTAAATCCCCGCTTATCTCCTAATAGCCAATGTGTGGCAGCTCTATTTTTATTTACCGAAATAATCGTATTTAATCACGACCATGTGAATTCGGTTGTTTTACCTCGAATGGCGGCCACGGGGATTATTTCGAACATAACAAAGACGCAATTAAATATAATGGTCCAAAGGAAATAATAGATAGTATAGTGGGTCAATTGTTTTGTCGCGAATAAGTAGCGCAGTACTACAACGTAAAAAGCTCCCTTCGTACGTGCGAAAGAGAGGTCCGAATAGATTAAGATGGTGAGACAAGGAGAGATGTATGATGTGCGGGAAGAGCTACCTTAAAGTCGTAAATAATTGGAACAATTTCAGATTATTATCATTCTCACGGTGGCTGGATAAATGTAACGCGTTGATGCGTTTTTGCTGACATATGTTTACGTTTGTATAGTTTTGTTGAAAAATAGAATATTCACTTTATATAAGATCAAAAGTGTACCTATTAGTGTATTTATTTGTTTGTTATGTCTTCAAGGCGCACCTGAGCTACACAATTTTATAGTAGGTACCTATGTTTTTGTGTAGATAGTTTTCATAGATAGTTTGGGGGCTGGAAATGGACGCAAGCTATTTTTCACAGCGCAAACTCTATATTACATAATAGATCAAAGATCATACTTACTTAGAATACCTATATGAATGCATAGAGCTATAATGTGACTTGCCATTTCTAAACTCAAAAATAAAAAGAGAAAATAGTGGACATAATGTATCTTTCTCGTTTCAAAATTAGAATATACTTATTACCAAGCCTAAGTTGATGAAGTCAGATTTAAAACATTTTAACATTCTTTGACCACACAATCTTTGACCAAAGAATCATATACTACCTACTCCTCATTTTAGTTGGTCCATGCGTTTACCAATAAGGAAAACTTTTCATTAATATAAATCATCTTACGGCTAAAATTAATGCCTACACTAAACACATTTAGCATAAACAAATCTCTTCAGACTAATTTCATTAAAATCAAAAACCACAGCCGGTACTTCGACAACATAATTCATACAATACAATCAAGAAAACATTATTATCACAAATTAGTCTACAACCTAATTTACATTCATAACGTTGTCATAACTAGATATTATACAAACAAGCGCCATATTTTATAAAGCTTACAAATATAGACATGCAACGGTAGTTTAATACATCGATTTGTTATAATTTCCCACTTTTTTTATAAATAACATAATTTACAATTATGGACGATCTACACTGCCCATTTCGTGCCGGCGCCGTGACCACTATTTTATCTAAAGACATATATACATCATTATCATATAATGACTAACTGCTAAAGTATTTTTAATAGTAAGGGCCCTTCTGATTTATGGTATTCCCGTGTTTACGACCTTTTGTCGACGACATTTAATTAAAAAGTTAACTATTAACATTTATCACACGGTTTGTAACTTTGATAAGTGGTTTTGACTACCTTAAGATGTTTTTACGTGTTGTAAATAAAGACTGCTCCCGGGATATGAATAATTTCGATGTCTGTGAATATGTGTGCAATCATTGAAATAAGTCATAAAAATTGAATTATAAATGTTAACATGGAATTTTATGTTGTCAAAGATTACTCCCGACCTAAGAATAAAATAATGGAGATATCAGTTATAATTATTTACAAACACTTACCTATTTGGTTTTTACTTAGTATCCGCATGAAACTTAAAAATAGTCAATGTGGGTTCATAGGTAGGTATATTCTTCTAATGGAAAGTATATTTCTTTTAACAAATTTCTCTTAATCTTTCCTCTCGCAAAATCTACGGTACAGTAAAATAAATCTTTATAAGAAATCTATAAACAAACCAATTAACCCACTCACAATAAGTCTAAACAACGTGTGTGACATATGTATAGGTGATAGCAAACACATTAGCATTAAGAAGAATATATTATTGCGCTTATACTTCACGTCATCTTAAGTATCCCAAACTCAAACATTTCCACTGTCACTGCTCCATAAATTGAAGATTCAATGTGAATCGTTCTCGTCGCGACAACCTTGAGCGACCTTCAAATTTCTTTAAACCGTCCTACTTTAAATAACGATTAAAAGAAACGAAATCCTCATTTGTGAATACGAGAAGACGGCATGGAAACTTATGAATATGTAATCAAATGTTCAGCTAAATCGACTCCCTGTCACTATTCCGTATAGGTAGATTCGTCTCCCGTTGCGATGAATTATTTTTGTAATTTTAATTCGAGAATTGGTAAATTAGTTTTAAATAACCGTAAAATGCAAATAAAGAGAGAATCTTCGTTAAAGAATTTTCTGGAAAAAGCTCGATTTGTATTGGTTTTCTTTTATATTACCACAGTTTAAGTGTAGGTACTTTACCATTCGATTACTGTGACTTTTCCTATAGATTTGTTTTAAGCACCCGTCTCACAGGTTGACATTTTGTATAATACCCAGATTATTGTTAGGTCTGGGCACCATTCATTGTTTTTGTATCCGTTGATTGAACTTTTCTAAAGTCCCCCGAGATTCTAGATTAGTTCCTAGAGCACAAGTACATTTAATAAAAAATACTGTTTGAACCAATATACACGTAAACCATTACATAAACAATTACGTTTGACATAGACCTGTTCTATTGTCTTACTGTTTTGACAGTTGAGGTCACAAAGCAGCTTCCCGGTCATAAGTAAACCAAAGTAAAACCCATAATTTAGTTAAATATTGACACTTTACACGCCATCCATAAAACTATTGTGTGGGACCCGTTGCGTGTGTTTTGAACTTTGCCATACATTGTTTACTAAGCTACCGACACTTTTACATTTCATTGTTACACCAATTATAGTGTCTCACTCAACAAGAAACGTCTTATCACTCAAATTATGGTTACAACAACTGCGACTAATTGACGCGACACTTTGATGTGTAGATTTCTTGTAACGGTATGATGTCGGACGATCACACGTTTTGATGGTTATAGAAATGACATAAAGTTAATATTTAAGGTGCTAGAAATATTTAAATAAGTAACTCAATGTTAAGGCTTACAAGCTCCTTCATTTTTAAACGCACTGGTGTCAGTTATTCTCTCATCACCGCTTTTTGCAGCCCACTGCTGGTCATAGGCCTCGCTTGATTGAAACGTATAATAGCAGTGGTATTGTAAGTAAATACTTGTTCAAAAAAGCAGCGATAGCCTAGTGGAGAGACCGACAGACTGCTCGGCGGAGGGTCCGGGTTCGAATCCACGGCACGCACCAATGACTTTTCGGAGTTATGTGCGTATTAAAATGTTAATTATCGCTTGCTAAACGGTGAAGGAAAACATGAACGCCTGAAACACAGGTTTATCCTAGTTCAGGCATATAATCTTATATAAGAATCCTAAAGTAAGCTTTTGTACTCTAAATAAGTAAATTGTACCTTTTATTTAACAGAATAAATTGAATTTGAATTTGAATTTGAATCGTGAGGAAACCTGCATGTCTGAGAGTTCTCCATAATGTCTTGAAAGACATTTGAAGTCTGCCAACCCGCACGAGGCCGGCGTGGTGGACTATGACCTTACTCTTCTCATAGTGAGAAGAGGCCCGTGCCCAGCAGTGGGACAGTTTATATACAGGGCTGATGATTATGATAATATATTATAATATAACGACCGGTTGGCGCAGCGGGAGTGTAAGCGACTGCTACGCCGAAGGTTGCGGTTGTCAAACATTTGTGTGCATGAACATGGATGTTAGTGTTGGTCTGGGTGTTTCTATGTATAATATGTATGTATATGTATTTACAAAAAAGTATATATGTATGTTTATCCATTATCTAGTACCCATAGTGCAAGCTCTGCTTAGTTTGGGACTAGATGGTGATGTGTGTATGTGGTAGAATATTATTATTATTATATTATTAATGGTGATGATTGTAAGTAAATACTTGTACTAGTATTTACTGGGAGGTGGCCTGTTATACCACGCAGGCCAGACGGCTATATGGTTTCACGTCGAGTTTTCCATCTCTTTCGAAGATGTTATTTGCTTCTTTTAATTTATTTGCTTTCTTAATCCGTCACCACACGAAAAAGTCACTCTCATTACATTTAAATTCCATTGTGATCGGTAGTGTTTTAGTAGTCCTCTTTTCAACGGTAACGTTTCCGTCATGGCTTGAAAGCTTTATCTCGCCAATAAGCAGCTACTTATTACCGTTTTGAGCTACATACGAGTCCAAAAAATATCGGAATGTTGATACGCAAAATATCTTTAAATTAATACAGAAATGCAACACTGTTTTTCACGAGCATTCGTGAATTTCGTCGTGTCAAACGCAAATGCAGCCTGTGGTCGGGTTTCCGTTTCACTCACCGACAACAACATCTGTGTCACCGAATTCTTGCTCAAGCTGTAAAATATCTACGCTTAGCCGGCACCATATTAATTTACAATGCTAACTATATATTAAT
The DNA here is from genome assembly GCA_944739405.2 of Euclidia mi. NCBI lineage: Eukaryota > Metazoa > Arthropoda > Insecta > Lepidoptera > Erebidae > Euclidia > Euclidia mi. The sequence continues at coordinate 37,535,070 of OX123197.2, forward strand.
TTTTATGTCACTTCTCCGCCCAATCAAGCATAAAACATTATTTTATGGGACATATTATGTGTTACAGTGTAGCCAAAAGACTTGCCCGAAACTAAAAACGCATTATCTATGCAAAAATAACAGTGAACTCATAAAAATATATTTCATGCATCTGTCTGTTTCTCGTTTTAAATGCAAAATAGATGAACAGTAAAAGATCACGTGATTTTAGGATAAAACTTTGAGCTTTATTAAACCCACTCTTAAAAGTTCGAAGACCTCAAAACTTGTCCAGTGTATATGAATAAATAATTAGTAACAAAGTGATAATAGTGAAAAATCGGACATGAACAGAATAGCTTTGTTTCTGTATTGATTTGACACATTAATTACGACTGCTATTCAAGAACTATTTGTCACTGTCTGCCAAAATAATCGTACAAAGCTAGATTTGTTTTCAATAAAGTAAAATTGTTTTCAATTTATTGAACAATCAACTATTCATATGAATGATTCATTATTCATATTACTGCCTCCGTGGTCCAGGGGCTGGCGTATGCGTCTGCTAATCGGAGGTCCCGGGTTCGATTCTCGGGTCGGGCAAAATGTGTTACTGAGTTTTCTCAATTCCCAGTAGCAGCACAGAGTCTGGTAATGTGCCCGGTAACGGTAATAGGCTCGCCCCCTATTACGTGGGACCTACAAATTGATGGCGAAATGTGGGTGTAATATTACACCTCTGCCTACCCCTTCGTGGATACAGGCGTGAGTCATATTAATTCTATAAAATCAAATGCTGCACTTTATCATCTTTGTCATTTGTGTTTGTATTTATTTTAGCAGTTTACTATCCATATTTTACGATAGCCTAATGGAGATACCAACAGAGGGTATCGGGTTGAATCCACAGCGTGCACCAATGACTTTTCGGAGTTATATGCGTATTGAATTGTCAATTATCGCTTATCCCGTGCCTCGGAATGCACGATAAGCCGTCGGTCCCGGTTGTCATGAAGATCTTTGACAGTCGTTACAGGGCGTCAGTACCTACCTTCTAACTAAACTGTCACTAGTCTTAACCATGGAATATAGCTATCCCTTCGGGTTGCGGAGGTCATACAGGCAGTCGCTCTGTGGAAAAGCTAATATTCAGGCAAATCCGGTTGGACTAGTAAGCGGACCCCAGATTGAAACTGGGATAACGCTAAGAGGATGATGACTATCCATATTTTTAGTTATCTAAAGTAACTAGAAAAAAATAAAATACTAAATTATTGAGTTAATTTAGTATTTTATTTAAATGTCCCAATAAGCGGCAATAGGCTCGCCAGCTATTACGTGGGATCAAAACACTGGCGAAAAGTGGGCGTTTAATATGCCTCTGCCTACCCCTTCGGGGAAACAGGCGTGAGCCTATGTATGTATGTATGTAAATTATTGAGCTCCTTTGTCGGAAGAAAAAAATAATTAGGAGAAATTAAGAACAGTCTCAGTAAGAACATTCAGTCAGTTGGTTTACGTTCTTCATCGGCACTTGCCTCGATGGAAACATACATATAATAGGTATATACCTATTACATGTAAACACATATACCCTCTTTACATATAGAGGGTATATGTGTTTACATATAATGTAAATATATATTCTTCATTCTGATAAAATGTTAAATGTCACGGATGCTTATCTCCATGTACAATCAAACAAGTCGGCGCTGGCTCAGAAAAATACCTCTTGGCTCGCTCATAGCGTCGATGCACACTAGAAACTGGTTTTGCATACGAGTGTCAATGTACGTGTAAAGTAGCATTGGAAGTGACGATGTTTTGCGATTCTCGTCCTTACGGTGGTCTAGCGGGAAGTTGTTCGACTGTACCTTCAAAATATGTGGATTTACTTAAAGTACGGGCGTTGTCTTTAAATATAGGTACTATAGTCGTAAGTATTCACAGGTTGGTAAATATGGCAGTCTATGGCGCCATTATTATTTTTAATTTAATGTTCAATATGTTACGCACCTTTGAATCTATGCGAAACTATTATTCAAGTATATGATAAATTTCATATTGTATTTTTTATGGCTTGGAACATTTGACCAAAACCGCCTAGACAAGGCAATCTACACAATATTTATTTATAATTACGCAGCTGCAATCTCTTTTAATGTGCATTATGGTATAAGCAAGTATACCATAATGCACAATGCACCAAAATATATTATTATTATTTTGATGTATCAGGCACGTTCTAGGTATTATAGAATTAAGGAATTATAATAGGTACTAAATACAAATACATTTAAGCAATTCTTTATTTTCAAGACATAATTCTGATAGAAACTTTGTTTAAAAGTTGCAGAAGTGCTGGCACCTACCAGTTTAAATAGAAAGATAATGGTTACTTTATTATACACAGCCATTGCAAATAAAAGAAAAGGCACAATATGTAATTTATAAAAGTAATAAGACGCATTCTCGCTAAAGCGATTTCTTCCAGGCAACATAGATGGACAGCAATATAAATAAAGAAAACAAAATAATAATATGATGTAGAGCCAAAATAAACTCATGGGTTGTTTTATATATAGATACATTTATAATAATAAATGAAAAATTAGGCATTCATGTAGGTACATGCAAATACTCATAGAACACAAAGTACATAGTATAAAATAATCTAAGAACAACAATATTGTAACTTTGCAAAGTAGTAATTAAAAACGCAGGTCAAAAGAGGTCTGAACATTTATTTATCTTCTTTTTCGACAGATCTTAACTATGTGGTATAGACACCCACCTTTCTAAAATATTATTTACTTCGCCGCCATTTCTATGCAAATCTCGCGGGATTCGTATTTGGCAACACTAAAATATTTATGTTTACGGCGTCTAATTGCCAAAAACAACATCTAGACGATCGAGACGAGTATTTAAAACAGTTTTAATGGTGAACAGAGTTTGTTTCCGCTTTAGGCAACCTGTATATCCAGACCGTTTTAGAGATCCATTCTAATAGAGCAAAACAGTAAAAACACCCTCATCTTCGTCACAATGACTACCAGGCCAATTTGTATACTTAATAACAATCATCATCTTCCTAGCGTTATCCTGGTTGCATCTAACAGATAACTTATTGACAACTTCCCACTAAGAAAACATACTCTGTTAAGGGAGATTTTACGGTCATACAAACCAACGAACACAAAGTATGTCGGGGACTTGAAACAAACCTTTTTGGATCACAAAAAGTGTTGTCTCGTGTTGGGATCGAGCCCACAACACTCAGCCGAGTATTGTGGCTTGAGACCTAGCGATGCATATTTATTTATAGACTCACGCCTGTATCCCCGAAGGGGTAGGCAGAGCGTAATAGGTAGGTATTACACCCACATTTCACAATGAATTTTTAGGTCCCACGTAATAGGAGGCGAGCCTATTGCCGTTACTGGGCACATCACCAGATTCCGTGCTGCTACTGAGAATTCGGAAAAACTCAGTAACACTTTTGCCCGACCCGGGAACCGAACCCGGGACCTCCGATCAGCAGTCTCATACGCTATCCACTGGACCACGGAGGCAGTCTGACGATGCAGAATTCGCTCAAAATACCATAAAATTTATTAAAAATATATATATAAGGAACCTCACACGAACGTTGTGCTCCCACATGACGGTGCTAAACCCGTTCAGCAATTATCGCCTCATTAGGCAAAGACTAGTCGCTTTTGACCGATAGATAATATTTTAATTAAAGCAAATATGGAACACATTCTTCGAATTAAATTTGGCCATAGGTACTCTCAGTAACGAATGTTGAATAATTTGATTGAATTATTCACTGGGCGTTTCGTAATTCATTAAGGACTGTATCAACATCTCTGGTGATAGAAATAATTATTAATTGTGGTCAAATTTATGATAAATTACAGTTTCAAACAACGCTGTTTGACGAGAGATATGCGGCTACATTAGCATCACACCACATCACAATCAGCCCTGTATATAAACTGTCCCACTGCTGGGCACGGGCTTCTTCTCACTACGAAAAGGGTAAGGCCATAGTCCACCACGCTGGCCAAGTGCGGGTTGGCAGACTTCACATGTCTTCCGAAAATATTATGGAGAACTCTCAGACATGCAGGTTTCCTCACGATGTTTGACTTCACCGTTAAGCAAGCGATAATTATCAATTTAATACGCACATAACTTTGAAAAGTAATTGTTGCGCGCCGTGGATTCAAACCCGAAACCCTCTGCTTAGCAGTCCGTCGGTCTCTCCACTAGGCTACATGCCACATTGGCGTACCTGCTTCAAAAATGAATGAAAACCATTGTATCTGCTCGACAATTTAATAAAAAATAGAGCAAATACTATGAAAATTGGTATCAATCTACCTATTCTAGCATCTGTCGTATATCTGAAGCTCAAATGCTTCCAACTCATATACCTTTTATATCTGTTTACATTTTGGACATTACCGACAAATGAAATAACATAATTAATTATATATTTAGATATAAGTACTGTATTAAATTTATGTCCGTGTGGTGACGGATTAAGAATACGGATTGTCACCACCCCATATCATCCCATGGTGTCGTAAGAGCCGACAGAGGGAGCATATTAAGCATAGAACAGCACTGTAAGAAAAGGAAAACTTGATACAAACCCTATAGCGACCCGTTTGGCCAGCGTTGTATTGAAGGCCAATTCCTCCTTTCAAAGGAGAGGCCTAGTCCATCAGTGGTATTTTAAAGGCTGATGATGATGACTGTATTTAAGAAAGAAATGCATCATCAAGAAAGTAAAGCTTTTTCGAAGGAGCAGGTAAAATACTCATGCTACTGTGTTCAAACCAAAATGTTTACAACTTAAGTGACGAAGAGCATGCATAATATGTTATCAATAACATTTTAACGAATGGTAAAAGAGTAAAGAACAAGCAGATAGATTAGATATAAATAGCAAAGTAGCGCTGTGTAAAAGCCACACGCGGGCACCCATCTAAGTGGTGACCTTTGCAGACGTCGCTTAACTTTGCCAACCATTCACGAATAGCAAACCAAGTCACGCTATGTGCGCTGTTTCGAAATCAAAATATGCTAAATCAAGCAGAAATAACAGGACATTTACTATCTTAACTTCACGCCTTTTATCCCCGAAGGGGTAGGCAGAGGTGTATCACCCACGTTTCGCCAGTTATGTTTAGGTCCCAATATAATAGGGAGCGAGCCTGTTGCCATCTACCAGGCACATTATTAAGCGAGCGATAATTGACATTTTTAATACACACATAAATTCGAAAAGTCAGAGGTGTGTGCCCATTTACTATCTATTGACTGTTTACAATTAGAGGAGATACAAGGACTAGATAACTCGTTCCTATCAAGACACTTCAAACAAGATCGATAAGGTTACTTTGATGATAGTGAGTCACCGTAATTCATAACATGCGTGTGAGTATGACGAAGTGAGTATTATAGCCCGTTTATTTACTGATGACTCATTACTTAACTTTGAAGTATACAACCTACTTTATCTGACATGCAAATTAACTGTAGATAGATATCTTGACCTGAAAGAACCAAGCTCACTTATATAAGTATTTTGTCTTAAAAATGTGAAGCAAAAATGTTGTACCCATTTCTATAATAAAATCGCGGCTGAAAGACTATGCAATTTATTACAGTTAACTTTAAATGGAGCGCAGAAAAAACGTGAAACTTATATTTTTAAATAAAAACAAAAAAAACGAAAAAATATTTGAATTAATTGAACACAATACCTACTAATATTTGCATTTGTCAGTCGTAAGCAGACATTACCTATTACAATAACGGGATGTCTTTAATCGGACAATCGAACGTTCTTTCCCTAATAGCCTACATTAAAAATGCCCGCTGTGTGAAAGAAAGGGACAAACATATACGTTCACACAAATATTTGTGTTACTTAGGTATATTTCTAACTAATCCGAATGCTAATTTTGTTCGGACAAAGTCACTTCTGGTGAAATAAACAAAATAATGTTTGACATGATGTTTGTTTATTGACTATTCTAAGTAATTATTTATTCAAGCACGTCAGTGGCACACTCGCTGTGATATTAGAGACAAGCAGTATCCATATTAATATATGCATATTAGAATCATAAGAGCCCTTGGTATAACATTTCAGCTGATCGTGAAAAGATACGTACGGGCCAAGTGTTTTATGGAGTTTTCTGTTTAGTAAGAATTTCTTAAGAAGGCGGATCGACGAGCTTGTTGGGATCGCGGGCAGGGTATGGATGCGGGTGGCTCAAGATCGTTCTATGTAGAGAGCCTTGGGAGTAGTTGGGAGGGCCTGTCTTGCAGTGGTCGCCTTTCGGCTGATATATTTAAGATTTTATTTCTGACAATGAGCTACTTAGTATTATTTAAACTATGGGAAACTGGAATCGTGAATATAAATCTGTGACAAATACCTTATACCTCTTACTTAAATTGTAACATATTATAGTTATTATTTTATCTTTGATGATAAATGCGTCTTGACGCTGATCATTGACGGTTCAATAATTACTAGGACCGTGTCCAATATAGACGTTAAAAAAGAATGGTAAGTACCACAATGGTTTAGATACGTATATATTATAAACCAGTAGATCACCAGGACTGCCTCCGTGGTCCAGTGGATGCGACTGCTGATCGGAGGTCCAGGGTTCGATTCCAGAATCAGGCAAAAGTGTTACTGGGTTTTTCCGAATTCTCAGTAGCAGCACGGAGTCAGGTGATGTGCCCGGTAACGGTAATAGGCTCGCCCCCTATTAGAGGGTAAGCAGAGGTGTAATATTACACCTCTGCTTACACCTTCGGGAATACAGGCATGAGCCTATAAAAAATAATAAAAAAGACATCACCAGAAGAACCAATCAGAGAAACAGTAGTAAATCTGCTGTTCACCAAATCTTATAGAGAAACTCAACTTATTATAAAATCATGGACGAGAAGATGAGACTTGCTGCACGTAGACAATATCTTTGTAACTTATCTTTCTCCAAAAAAAAATGTATATTTAGTCTATGTATAGATACTAAATTATAGAAAGATAAGGCTGGCACTAAAATTTGAACAACATTTCGTCTATATTTTCATAAGACAGAATAAGTTTACATAAAAAAGTCGTGAAAGTATTCATATTTCAACGATGTTTGCCTTTGCCGTTACCTGTTACAAGTACGAGTAATAACATCTGACTGTTGCAATTACGAGGGTCATCTTTACACGGTACATTCGTGTTATGAAACTAAACGCAGTGAAAGTGATGATTTACCGTCTCAATGAACCGAAACACAGATTACTGAGCTACCAAATCGTATTATAATAACACACGGTCGGACTGAAGTTTGGAACATTCTAATTCAATTCCTTTGTGATGTTGAAGGAATTACGCAAGGAATGCGTGAGTTTTCTTCGCTGTTGATGAGTTCATTAATATACTTTTATAATAGGTACAGGGTAAACAAATAGATAGCTTCGTTAATTACACCTCTCTATTTAATTGTTCAGAGCTGCGCTGGAAGATATTTTCAAGCTACTCTGGATAGGTCGGCGTGTAAAGCAAGTGCATCACGTCTTATAGCTACTCTTAGCGTACCTCTAAAAGCTAAATAATTTCTAAACATTTATAGCATAAATAAATAACAAAATTGCTTTACAAACTTTACATCACTAGCTGGATATAAAAGCTTAGCCGTTTACATAGATTGTACGTATGTAAATTGCAGATGTGAAAAAGCATAACCAAATTATATAATTTAACAAAATCTCCTTAATATTTACATAATATTACGATATACGAATAGTAATATTACGACTGCCTCGTTGGTCTCGCGGCATAAATGTGCGCGTGGGATTGGGAGGTCTCGGGTTCGATTCCCGGGTCGGGCAAAGTGTTATTGGGATTTTCCGTTAGGAAATTCTCAGTAGCAGGCTAGCAGCACGGAGTCAGGTAATGTGCCCGGAACGGCAATAGGCTCGCCACCTATTACGTGGGACCTAAAAATTCATGGCGAAATGTGGGTGTAATGTTACACCTCTGCCTACCCCTTCGGGGATTCAGGTGTGAGTCTATAAATAAATAAAATATTACGATATTCAAATCATTTTGCGATACAAAGCAAAAATGTAATGTACAAATAGCAGATCATGAACCCATCCCCATAAATAATACTTAGTAAACGAATTTGGAACATTCATAGCTTAGTTGGTAAGCTGGTCGCCAATTTTCATGTTCTGGTTTGTTTTACTATGTAGGTATATAAATCATCAACTTTATGAAATGAGTAGTTATATTAGCATACTAGACTAGATGAAGTTGTTATAGAAATATGTATGCTATTACGTTCCAAAATAAGATCAATTTGCTATGAAGCTGACCTTGACGCAGACCTCGTTTATTCACATATCATAATCTGTAGTATAGCAATCCTCAACTACTTCGAAAACTGAACCAAGTCTAAGCACTTTATCGTCGCCAACAGGCTTTAACAAAACCTATATTTTACTTATATCGTAAATCCAAATAACTATTCCACATTGTATACGGCGCAGTTAATCCAAATCTGGAATGTCTTTATTCAAGAAATCACTGCGTCCACGATCGACGGTCAAACCATAAGCCTTATTACTGACATCAAGTGGTTCGCAAACAACAGTTTTGTAGAAAATAGGTAAGACAAATGGGTGGTTGCGACACAATGCAAATTGTACCTACGGGGGCCATTTTGTTGTCTACGTCTTAAGTCCAAGAACAGTAATAGCCGAACTATTGTACAATGTAGGAACGTTTTATTGGAAGATAGATATTGCAAAAATTGCAGCCTTTCATCTCACTATTTACAATTAACCATTAAAAGAGGGTTTTACAAGTTCTCCTATTCGTAAGACTGATTGGTAAAATCTGCGTACTTGTAAGTAAATTTTGGTATTTAAAGTCAGTGGATTTGTAGATAACCGTATGAATTCGAACACTGCCCACTAGCAGAAAGTTCGTAATTTGATTGAATGCAATTAGTGAATGCAAAAACAATAATTTACCCATCTTCATAATAGTGCAACATATGAACAACAACACATAATGAATATTTTGTTGTTCATATATGATGTATGATGCAATAAGTTACCAGTCTAAATATGGCACAACCCAGTATACTTCAACTAAAGAACCGAAGTCAACCTTACGAACTACATATGGAGATAATATCAAATATGTATCTATGCTAGTAAAATCCATAGACAGTTAAAATATTGGGACCGGCCTTTAATCAAACAGAAACTTAAATGAAACTAAATAGTTTACCATGTTTAGCTAGGGAGCTTTAAACCCATTACCTTCACATAACACATGTCGAAGTTCTTATACCTTAAATCAATCGACTTAGAACCCGTTGTGTCATTAATCACTTAGGTCTTCAACCTTCCATATGATGATTATCTCCATAAACTTTACGATACCTAATCTGGTTCTTATCTCGGTATAAAACATTAATGATTGACATATTAATTGGCAATATTCTGGTTCCCTTTATGACTTTTCCTTTTCGAAATTAGCAATCTAAAAGTTTATGATAAGTGCTAATGGAAGACGTAATTTAGAGAATTGTGTTGTGAAGTTTTGACTCCAGTGACTTAATAATAATCATTATCGTATATATAAAACTAGAGGATGCCCGCGGTTACACCCGCGTTATTTAAGGCTACTGCTCTGCTCCCGTCGCTCATAGCGTGATGTTATATAGCCTATAGCCTTCCTTAATAAATGAGCTATCTAACACTGAAAGAATTTTTGAAATCGGTCCAGTAAGTAGTGTCTGAGATTAGCGCGTTCAACCAACCAAACAAACAAACTCTTCAGCTTTATATATTAGTATAAGATTACTCGTCCTGACTGACATAATTTTCAGCGCAAAGCCTAAACCTACCGATGCCAGAAACATTAAATTTGGACAGTGGCATGCTTTTATGTCGACTGCTAGTATGTAAACATAAAAAACAGCGATAATTGCAACTATCGCTGTTTTTTTCTATTATTTATTTAATTTGGTATGTACAATAATAAAAATTATCTGCTAATTCGGCATTCGGATTTGGACAAGATTACCCTAACCGGATCTGCTACTCCTAAACTAATATCAAATTATTTTCGGGATTTATACCATGTACCTTTGTTTCAAGAAACCGATAAGTATTTCGGCACGTTCACTGGTGTACTCATCCAAAATTATCGGAAAATTATATAATCATGCGCTGTTACATTGGGGCCTAAACATAAAACTGGCGAAGTGTGGGTGTGTATATACCTCTGCCTACACCTGTGGGGATAGAAGGCATGAAGTTATGTTAACAATAATTGTCTCTTTGTTATTTAATGTCTGCAATTGCTTTTTTAATACGTATAATATACAAAATCATATCCACGACAACATATCTACACAAAAACATGTTATGTTTGGTATTCAAATACTACTCTTTTATTGTGCGCTATGAAAAGAAGCAACTGTAAATATTATGTTACAATCTGATTACATACAGATTTATATTTTGCATTTCATCATGACTTTTGAATGTTTATCCGTGACACGTCTCATTAGTAACAAATGTGGTACTCATTTGCCCTTAAACTGCTCAATCATTCTCGATGTAACTGTGTCACACAGAACCCAAAATTATGTATGTGAAATTATGAATAGATATTTTGATTTGGAATACATCATCTCATTGCTTTTTATGAGTTTCTTGAGATGCGACGTTTTTTGAAGAATGTCTGATGCGGTCACGTGCTGCGTTCGTCACAGTCGACGCAGCTTACACTGTCATTACTGAACCGTCATTACCTGAGCAAAAAGTCGTATATATTATATATCTATTGAAATTCCTTGGTTTAATTTTTAAACGATTTTACGAATTATATAACTTTGGAGTTAATAAATATACTAAGACCGCAGATGCATCTATTGTGTTTAAAAGTGTACTGCTGCAGATGCATCTTGTTTATCTCTAACTTTTTGATAAAAATTTGAACTGGAAGGCATTTTTTTACATACTTATGCACATAATTGTTTAGCGAGTCCCCGATTTTAAGCGCGTTATGTTATCACAGTCGGGCTTAAAAATGAGAGACCAATCTCAAAAATAAAGGCTATAGATGCGATCATCTATCATGGACATCTATAATAGACTACAGGCCCATGTCCAAAATGGATGGGTCATATGAACCACCAGGTGACGTATATAGGACGATATAAGAGCATAAAATAATAAGATTCAGCACTATGCCGTCACTTGTAAGCTGTCCAACTGAGTGCTGGTGAGAATTCAAAAGTGCAGGTAGAGTGAGTACGCATTTCGGTCATATATTTTTGTACGGCATTTTTACCATCGATAGATCCATGAAAAATAATAAGAAAGCGCGCAGTGCCGTAAAAAAATGGTGCGCCAAAAAGTCGGTATTTTTTTTTGATTTTCTGAAAATTTCCAAAAAATTACCGACTTTGTGGCTGTGTGCTGATGTTGATTCATAGTGCTGAATCTTATTATTTTATGCTCTTATATCGTCCTATATACGTCACCTGGTGGTTCATATGACCCATCCATTTTGGACATGGGCCTGTAGTCTATAATGATAGTCGGTACGGGAAGGGCCCTAAATATGCGGTGCGATCTAGATTTAAGATCTAAGTGCTATCTGTTTAGGTTGCCAAGGTCACACGGTAACAGCTATGTGAAATACAACTATTATGTAACATGGTTATCCTGGCAAGCAGATTTCAGCTTCAATGGAAAAAGATCACGTATCTGCCCACAACTTATAAGTATAAAACCAAATACCCTCACTCTACAAATTCCGACATAGGACGGTAAGCAGGTCAGTAATCTTATCATATACAAAACGAAGGTAATTGGTCTGGGTCTGTAAATACATAATATCATGGTTAAAAGAATGCTTGCTTACGAAGATTGATGGATGTACACAGCATCTAGATCTGTAATATAAGCGTTGGATTAACTAACAATGGCTTCTGTTTTCGTTCTTGAAAACACTGTTAGTTGAGTTGAATAGTTCCATAATCCATTAAATATAATTATGATCTATCATAAGTATGCCTGTTTGGCAGTATGGATAAGCCTTACTGAATTTCTGATAGACACTCGAAACTAAGATAAAACATGATTGTTCTTATTTTTTAATTTTTTCGTGTGTGTGTGGCCAGCTCTGGTGCCAGAGTTTTCAAACTGCCCCAAGGCCTCCGACATGGTCTAATGATTCTTGTCCTGAGGCTAGAACTGGGACCGCCAGACTTACTGTCCTCCGAAGCACGGCAGCAACATGATTGTTGTTGACATAGAATTCATAGTCAGTGTTGATGTTTTGTTACAACAAATGTGCAAAGCGTTAAACGCTCGATTAACCAATTATACCTACGACGGTGCAAATATTCCAAATTCCAGCGTTTCCAAAAGCTCTGAGTAATCTGGCGTACCAATTCAAAACGCGAGAGACGACCAGGTCTCGTATCAATATAAGGGTACTCAGACAAGGCGACAAGTGAGCGACCAATAAAAAAATGGCCCGGCGTAAGGGCCTCCAAATCATTCGGATCTGAGGAGATCGGGCACACGACGGCTACGGCATCTTCGACACTCGATGATTAGATTAATGTTCTATTTGTTAAACCAATCCACACTTTAAATGTTCGATTACTTACTGCCTGGGTATATTAAACCGGATTTGAGTGAACAACTATTTTGTTCACTAGTAACATATGGCTGTCATAGGTACAAAGATATATGAATTTAAACAACTTTTTTACAAATAGTGTTGACTACCAGAGCAGCAAAACCGACATTACCGTCCGTAGTGAACCGTTTCACAGCTCACTTTTATCTTCCATAGAAAGTATCGGTTTTATCAAGTACTGTATATTATTTAAAACCACGGCTCCCTTCAATCACGTCGCTATCATTAGGCGATGCTCTGATAACTTTGCGGGACGAAGATCTCGCCTTCTGGTAATCGTTGTTTACCGAATGTTGTGGTCTGGGGAGAATAATGGTGCGTGTTGTATTGTGGACAATATCGTCTAGATGTAAACACTGACGAATAAAGTCGAAAAATAAAATACACTACTGCTTATGCTTATCTTATGTAGCAATATATTGCGACAGATTAACTCTTTGTATGAACGGTGCTTTTAAATAATTGTTAGCAGTTTTGTTATAAAGTATAAACTTGCAGTATTTTTATAGTATCATACATGTCTGAGAGTTCTCCATAATGTTCTTGAAAGACATGACATATGAAGTCTATCAACGCACTGGGTAGATTATGGTATAACTCTCCTAATAATGAGAAGAGGCGTGTGACCAGCATTAGCTAACAAGTACAGTTGAGACGCCCGATTCTCCAAACTATATTTGTTTAAAATGTAGTTTCGATCTAATGTCGGTGTCATATTTATGTCAGAGATGCTCCTAAATTAACTGATATTTTAATGCTATTGGAATGTTAGCGTGACTAGATCGTAAATTAAACAATGTGTCAACGTCGAACTATAGAACTCAAATTAGACGATAATGACATTAAATTAGCAGAATACCGATTCTGAGTCAAATCAAAATCGAATCTCATTTCGTTAAAATATAGTTTCAATGTCATATGAAATCGAGAATTGGCCTTCTGTTTATAAACTAGGCTGGTGATGATAGCAGATTCAGTTGCTAAGCGATGCCCATGGTACAATTTTATAACAAGAATGGGAATTTTCTGAAAAATAATAATAATATTCTACCACATACACACATCACCATCTAGTCCCATACTAATCAAAGCTTGTACCTACTATGGGTACTGATAATGGATAAACATACATACATATACTAAAACTTTTTTTTTGTAAATACATACATATTATACATAGAAACACCCAGACCAAGACAAACATCCATGTTCATGCACACCAATGTTTGACTTGAGCGGGAATAGAACCCGCGACCTTCGGCGTAGCAGTCGCTTACACTTCCGCTGCGCCAACCGGTCGTCGTTAAATAAAAGTGCACGGTTTACAGTAATATTCGTATGTTCAGCTAGATGAAAGTTTACTATGTTTACTAAACTCCATACAAAAGCAATGTCTTAATCACAACATTAACGACAATGTTTAAATCAATTTTTAATGACTAATTATATAAGAACCGGTTAAATATAATTAACGTCGGTTATGTCATTGCAATTAAGACGTAGAACATGTATACATACATTTTATAAGATTAAACATGACGACTCAATGGTATAAGCAATAATATTAAACTACAATACGTACTACTACAATAAGTCAATGTTACAAAAGCTTTATTCTTCCTGTAGTTAAAATATACATATATGCCTACAACTAATTCGATCTAAGAAAAACCACAGAACTCTACAAAAACATAGAGACAACAGCAAAGACACAACATTTCAAAATCAAACCCGTAATTTCCACCGCTAACCTGGCCAAATATGCCTACAATACAACAAATTTGATCTAAGAAAAGCCACAGAACTCTACAAGCAAACATAGAGACAACAGCAAAGACACATAATTTCAAAACCAAATCCGTACATTCCACCGCTAACCTATCCAGACATTGAAACTACTGCAACAACTACAGTTACCAACACTACAACATTGCAAGCACATAAATCTATTTTTTTGACTCCACTGCAGTATGACGAAAGGCAATCAAAGCGTTTAACCATCTAAGCGACGTGCGCTACATTTCACACTGCAGCCAATTATTTTCGTGTTTGCATATGTTTAACAAGGTAATTAGTGCGATAATGGCTTAAAAGATTACTGACTGAATAAATACTTTGCAATTTCAGTTACTTCGTTTCTTGTGTAGAGTATGTACAGGTGCGCATAAAAGGTTTTAATTTCGATTTCCATATCAGGCTATCTGCTGTTCTGCCTAGCATTCTTCTTTTAACAGTGCTCTTAGAAACAGTTGCGTAAAGTTACATAGCCTTTCCTAATAACCGCAATAACATTTTCATATCAGACGGGTAAGTTCACGAGGTTAGCGCGTTCTGACAAGCGATCAAGCTTAAGATTTTTTAGTTGCAGAATTTAATAAACTACGTTAGATGATAATAGTTACTTAAAACTCAAAGAAGAAACCGCAAACTATCATAATCTACAAAATGGCAATATAAAATATAAGCTACAAAAAAGCTTCAGTACCCAAATAACGAGCATTTCAAGTGACTATAGAGCTAAATTTGCTATCAATATGGTATCCCAGCGCATATTTATAAAATAATTGAGAAAGAGATGTAACCATCATCTACACATTCATACGTAATAACCACTTGAACTGCGTAACTCATTCGTTTAAAAATCGTTATGAATCACTCTTTCGTATGTTTTTTTGATGATGTACTACTTTTTATGTGTTAATTGCACAAATTTACAGGTTACAACATAGAAGACGCCGCAAACAAAATTTTGTTACCACTGCAAAAATACCTCCATCGGTATATCTGACCACTTTTTTGTAAAAAAAAGAAAAAAGGTTTTGAAAATTGATCGCAACTTATCAAAGAAGCTAGTAGTGATCGACTAAAGGCCTTGCCAAACGGCACAATTTTACGTCCAACTTGACTAAATCACTTGATGAAATCGTGACGTGTAGACGCCAGTCGTCCAACTCAAGTTCATCGGGTGGGCGGTACCACCAGATTTTAACCAATCGGGTGGACGGAATGCAAATCAGTGATTTGATTGTGTCGTGTAGACGGGCAAAGCCAATTCGATTGAAAATTTGATCAGTGGTAAAATTGTGCCGTGTGGCAAGGCCTTAATGCTGCTCTTCCTTTGGAATATATTGACATGAAGAGCGGACTGACTAAGGTATTGTAATTCGCCCCATCGGTACTGGGTGGTCGTTCTGCCTTCTCTAGTGTTACCTATGTATGTATATCTCGATGGTTCATTGCGCAGTACATAGCCGGTACAAAAGACATCAACGAGCGCCAGGGTGAATATCTAAACCTAGTATGGAGATAATGACTAATGTCGAAATACTAAAAAAAAAAAAAATATACATCGCTGCCAATTAGCTTAATAAGCCGGTGTGAACTGTATGTGGCAATACAATTAGCAATGCTATCCATCGACTAGTGCTGCCATTTGGCCATTGCCCACAAGGACATGCATCCAATTGTCAACGATTTGGAGGCATTTCAAGATATCTTTAGCAAAGCTAAATCAATAGGCTATCATAATTAATACATGAATTACTAATTTAGGTCATAAGTAATTCTACATAGATGCACTCACACACGATTTCAAACTTTTTTTATTATTTATAGACTCACGCCTGTATCCCCGCAGGAGTAGGCAGAGGTGTAATATTACACCCACATTTCGTCATGAATTTTTAGGTCCCACGTAATAGGGGGCGAGCCTATTGCTGTACCGGGCACATTACCAGACTCCGTGCTGCTACTGAGAATTTCCTAACGGAAAAACCCAAAAACACATTGCCCCACCCCGGGAATTGAACCCGAGACCTCCCAAACCCACGCGCACATTTATGCCGCGAGACGAACGAGGCAGTCTGATCTAATTTCTAACTTATTTTTGTAAACACTCAATTTACTACCAAACAACGTATCAACAACAAATCTTAATATATAAAATCCTTGCGTTACTGACTGACTGACAGACACGCTACAGCCGAAACTATTGGGCGCAGGAAGCAGAAATTTGGCATGTATGTTCCTTGGGGACCGTAGGGGTGCACTAAGAAGGGATTTCCCTAAATTCCCACGGGATCGGCCAAACCGAGTAAATTTAAAAAAAATGCAGGCGTAGCTGCTGGCGTCCTCTAGTGTTAAATATATTTTGTCTAAAATCAAGACTGGCTTTATATGATTGACGTCCAAGACATTTAGTCCATCTGTCTGTCAAAAAAGTTAAATCCAACAGCAAATCAGATTTTCTAGCTCACTGACCGCGTTAAAAGCAACATTGTATGTATACAGAAAAATATGACGTCAAAACTGTGTCAAAGAACAATAACAGTTTTAAAAACGGAATATGTCACACACACGCTTATTACGTAACACACACATAAGTGCGTATTATAAGCAGAAGATTAGAAAATATATTATGTCATTATACGGAAAATTGTGCGAAAATTATGTAATACTTGTTTATTTTAATGTTCTATTGGATTTCGTGTCTATCTGAGTCTATCTAACGTCCAAATGTTGGCAAATAGATAGATAGGCATTTAAGTTGCTTTTTAACCGACTTCAAAAAAAAGGAGGTTCTCAGTTTGACCTGTATGTATGTATGTATGTATGTTTGTCCGCGATTATCTTGCGTTTGGCTGAACCGACTTTGATGCGTTTTTCAGAAAAGTATTTGTTACACTTAGGGGAAGGTTTTAGGCCCTTAACCGACTTCAAAAAAAGAAGGTTCTGAGTTTGACCCGTATATATGTAAGTTTGCCCACGATTAACTCGAGTTTGGCTGAACCGATTTTTATGCGGTTTTCAGAAAAGTATTTGTTACACTTAGGGGAAGGTTTTAGGCCCTTAACCGACTTCAAAAAAGAAGGTTTTGAGTTTGACCCGTATATATGTAAGTTTGCCCACGTTTAACTCGAGTTTGGCTGAACCGATTTTTATGCGGTTTTCAGAAAAAAAGTATTTGTTACAATTAGGAGAAAGTTTTAGTATTTTAACCGACTTCAAAAAAAGAAGGTTCTCAGTTTGACCCGTATACATATTTAGTATGTTTGTATGTATTATGTGTGTGTGTTTGTACGTGTTTGCGCGCGCGCGCGCGCGCGTGTGTGTATTTGTATGTATACGTGTGTGTGTGTACGTGTGTGTGTGTGTGTGTGTGTGTGTGTGTGTGTGTACGTGTGTACGTGTCTATGTCTCTGCGATTAACAAAAAACAAAGAAAGTCGGTGAAAGAATCTAATGCGAGAGCATATTTCTCATTCTTGTCATTTCGGATAAGGCTCTGTTGTCGTGGGGATAATTGAGTAATTTGTTCGAGCCAATATCACTTAAAGCCATGCCTTTTAGGGATTTGACCCGCCTCAAGGCAGCATAGCATTGGCCTATAGCAAAGATTTTAGGCCCTAGGTCCGCGTAACTATGTGTACATCCTTGCAACTTGTGTTCCGTCACAGCCCAACTCAATATGACTGGCAACATCCGCCTCTCGATATCACCATAACCGCGATTGCCTTGATAGGTCACTGGCACTGGAGCTGTGGAAATGTATCCATCATCATCATCTTTAAGACGCAATGCTATTGATGGATCATCAAATAATATCAAAATGGCATCAGGCAGTTCATCTGGCTTAAGTTGATCTCTTCTTAGTGCCGGCACTATGAAGAGATCAGCATTTAAATCCTTTAGGAACACCCATTGCCCCATTCGCTAAGCCATCCGTTATTGGCATATTTCTCCGGAGCATACTACGAGAGCTCACAGCCAATTCAAAAGTATGTACAAGTCCACCGCATTTGTTTGGATCGTACTTCCGTATGTGGCTGATTTCCTAGACTCATCTCTCTCTTCCAGCATGAAGCCTAGGCCCATAGGCACACAGAATAAAAGTAGGTACGTATGTCAAAGTCATGATAACAAACTGATACTAGCAGAAAACTTATCACTAAAATAATTGAATCTAACTAAAAACAAACTATTAATTAGCCCAAAACTTAAAGTAAATGGAGTACCTATCACTAAAAAGTATGAAATAAATAAAAGAGTAGTTAACACAAAACCTGAAGTAAACGAACGAAGTACCTAACACTAAAAAGTATGAAATAAAAATAATAAGAAAAAAAAACAAAACGAAAATCAAAACTTAAAAATCGCACGAAAAATATTTACTATGTATTTAGTTTTCTTTTTTTAAAAAAGAGAACCGCCTTCAAAAAATCGACCCACTGAAAAGTACGAAATAATTTTTACATACGCTAATACATAGTATAAAACTTATACAAAATACTTAGTTTTTGAAGTCGGTGCCAAACCATCAAAAACAAAAAAGAATACTGGCACACAGAGAAAATAATACGACGAATATATCAAATCAATAAAGCCTCCACAACACCAAAAAAATATCTGAATAAATAAATTTTTTAAATAATCTACCTATATACTCTAAAAAGCAACATATATATAAAATATATAAAAAGTGTGAAATAAATGCTTAATTATAAAATAATTATACTTCTTAGCTATTTTGGGTTGTAGGTAAGTACTATGTAGATTGAATGCGCTGGTTTGGAAAGGATGACGCCAAACAATAGGCTTTTAGAGGGATTTGGTTTGGCACCGACTTCAAAAACTAAGTATTTTGTATAAGTTTTATACTATGTATTAGCGTATGTAAAAATTATTTCGTACTTTTCAGTGGGTCGATTTTTTGAAGGCGGTTCTCTTTTTTAAAAAAAGAAAACTAAATACATAGTAAATATTTTTCGTGCGATTTTTAAGTTTTGATTTTCGTTTTGTTTTTTTTTCTTATTATTTTTATTTCATACTTTTTAGTGTTAGGTACTTCGTTCGTTTACTTCAGGTTTTGTGTTAACTACTCTTTTATTTATTTCATACTTTTTAGTGATAGGTACTCCATTTACTTTAAGTTTTGGGCTAATTAATAGTTTGTTTTTAGTTAGATTCAATTATTTTAGTGATAAGTTTTCTGCTAGTATCAGTTTGTTAATTAATACTGTTAAGAACTTTAATATAACATTGTTTATTTATTTTATTTATTTATAGACTCACGTCTGTATCCCTTAAGGGAGAGGCGTAATATTACACATTTCGTAAATTTCGCCATGAACTTTTAGGTCCCACGTAATAGGGGGCGAGCCTATTGCCGTTACCGGGCACATCGCCAGACTCTGTGCTGCTACTGAGAATTCGGAAAAACCCAGTAACACTTTTGCCCGACCTGGGAATCGAACCTGAGACCTCCAATCAGCAGTCGCATACGCTATCCACTGGACCACGGAGGCATAACATTGTGTATAAAAGAAATCAGCACCTACTTCTATTTATAGATGATATCAAGGCTGAACAAAGCTGTCTGTTAGACTGTCCACTAGTATCCTAAAAAATATGAAGTGGCTTTATTAACAAAGAAAGCCTATTAAATGCTTATTAACAAATGTTCCTTTGTAATCAGCCTTGACGTATACAACGTTACACAAAAGAGACTTATATTACCTACTGATTGACTTGCGGCTTGATTTATGTCTTCTTTACCGCGTTTTGTAGTCCGTTATAACACTGATCTACATTAAGTTGCATATGTTACATGTGTATAACTAACTGTCACGACAACTGCCACCGGACTACGTGTAAAGATATATTTTAAAGATACTGTTTAATATGTGTACTTGAGTGCTGTTTTAAAGGAAATCACCGTTGGACACAGTTATGTTGGATTACTGAAATTACTGCACAGTTTGTGTCAGGGTTCTTTATTTTTAACTTATCTTAAATAAAATCTTATCATAATATATTCTGTGATAATCTTATCTGTATATATTATTATTTAACATTCTTGCGTTGCTGACTGAGCGACAGATAAGCCAGATTTTTTTTCTAAAATTCTTTAAAAATAGATTACGTTTTGTAGGGATTTAAAACAATGTATCTCACAAAGTGTTGTCCCATATGGTCATCAAACCCACAACAGTTGGTGCAATGCAAGACAATGAGGTGACCGACTACTACGCCATATCTGGCATTTAATATAGCACATCCTCGAAGGGTTTTATAGAGATAAATGATAAAACGCCTTTCCGATCTGCTACATTTTGATGCTATTGCTGTATGATTTAATCAATATCAATAATATTGATATTGAGTATATTATACTTATGTAGGTATTTACACTACAAAACAAGTAAATAATCATATGAAAGTTAATCATATAAACAGATTATACGCCAATCAAATACCCTCGAATGGCAATAGTATAACAATTTCTCTTTCGCAATTTTCCCAACCGATCGACAATTCAGGAAGCAATCTCGTTGATTGAATTCCTGAGGCTTTGAGAAAATGTTGTAAAAACCATCGCATTCGCTTGACAAATGTTTGTAGAGTAAACTTTTGAGATGATTGACGTTTATAATAGACGTAGAAAGATTTTTTATGTACTAGGCGGCAAACGAGAGACCTGTCGCCTAGTGGTAGGTAAGCGATTATCGCCGCCCATGGACACAAGCAACACCAGAAAATCAGAAGTGCTTACGACCTTTTAGAAGTAGAAAACGAGTCAAGGAGTGGGTTGAGGAAGAAAAAAGAGGAGATAGAACCTCCAGTACTCTCAACAAGTTTTTAAATATTTGTGCATCACTATGATTAAACATGTATGTAGCTACTTCCCTCTAGGTAGGTACCTATCTATAAGATCTAAACTGAATGTATTATATTTTACACTCACGTCTTAACCAGAAATTATCCTCATCTTCATATTTATTAAATGATTTTACAATGGTGCAAATGTTATGGTACGGGTTGGCCCAGTTAATCACGTAGAACCTACAACTTTTTTTATTTTTCTTCTGCCAAAATAACCTTAGTATTGAGGTGAACAAAACAAACAACCAAAATAATACTTAACTCAAATTAACCAGCAATTTATTTTTAGCGAGGATCAATCGATATTAATATTGAAAAGATGAGCAGGATTTTATTTAACATAAAATGGTAATCAATTAGAACGTCGTCAATAGTGAGCATAATAATGGATGGTGAGCTTAAGTATCACGGTTAAAATCAAATAAGTTCAAGCAGCCTTTCCATTCTTGTTAATG
Organism: Euclidia mi; assembly: GCA_944739405.2. NCBI lineage: Eukaryota > Metazoa > Arthropoda > Insecta > Lepidoptera > Erebidae > Euclidia > Euclidia mi. The sequence goes on from OX123197.2 coordinate 37,556,942, forward strand.
GTTGAAACGCGGCGACTTGGTACATAATATGTATTTGTTACCCTTTACTACGTCCTTGTACTACGGACTGATTTACTGAGTCATAGATGATAGTTCAACTAATACCTCAGTGGCATATTAAAAGGCTTCGTAATTTTGGTCTAGGTTTAATTTTGATATTGAGATCGGTAAATAAGCGATTTAAGACAAATGCATAACCATTGTAAACATTATTTTTTCTATACAATTAAGAAGCACTTAAGCTTGTCGCCTAGATATTTATTAGGTTAAGTACTCTTGAAACAATTTTCAAGAGTTAAGTAAGTATTAATGGATTAACAGTTACTTCAAGAGTTATAAGTTTATGATTTTTAGAAGTGAACTAGTCCAGAATTTAGCAAATTACTAGGTACATATATGTATATAGAATGAAGTCAGTCCTTGTCCGCAACTAGACTAACATAGGTAGATAAAGTCATCCAACGGAAGAAGATAATATAGTATAGATTACATGTAGTTATTAATATTGAAGTGTAAAACATAGGTGTGCGTGTTAAAACTCGGATGTTGTTCCACACGCGTGATATATGTGTGTATAATGCGTCGGTAAACGCTTAATAGCCCTCGTATCCCAAGCATTTTCACCTCATCGACGCTGCTGCTTCATTCAATCAACATTTTAATTCTTTGTTTGTTTATCTACAGTACAGTCCGTGTGGTGACGGATTAAGAATACGAAATTTCACCACGCCTTATCATCCCATGGGTGTCGTAAGAGCCGACAGAGGGAGCATATTAGGCCTAGAACAGCACTGCAAGAGAAGAAAAACTTGATACAAACCCTATGCCAAGCCGCTTGGCCAGCGTGGTATAGTAGGCCAATTCCTCATTTCAAAGGAGAGGCCTAGTCCAGCAGTGGATTGTTAAAGGCTGATGATGATCTACAGTAGTATCTGTATTTACGTGCAGTCCTTTGTACCCCTTTTTGCGGCAATTACATTGGACTGTGGGGTATGAAATTTGGCACAGTTGATGTTGCTTAAGAGAAGGAGTTCCAAAGTGATATTTCTCTGCTCCTACAGGACTAGTAATAATAAATGTGCGCTCTGTTTGAGTACACTTTCAATTTTTTTACTAAATACTTACTGGACCTTGGGTCGCCCCCATTTAGATAAACATTACTAGGTTTACTCAAATCGCACCTGATTTTTGGCCTGCCAATCGATTGATGACTTAAATAGCCACTCTGCAAAGTACGAATTATTCATCAATATAAGTCGGTGCATGCAAAAAGGAAATAAGGAAGAAGAAAAGATAAGCAGAAACATGAATCAACATTTTTAGAAGAAAGAAATGAGGAGTAGTTAGTGGCGCTTTCATTCCTGACGAAACCACAACAGCAAGAATAATATGCTTATTTATATGTGAATTTCTCTATCAGTGACTTTAATACTTGCTCGGTCAAGCAGGTACCTTTGTACCTACGTATACCAATAATTAGTACCGACTGCTCATAAAACTATTTACTTACCATTATTCACCATAGGTTTATATATAATTTATATTGTAATTTAGCGCCGCCGCCGATACTTTAATTATGACACTTTCTTACTTAATGTGCAGGCTTAACCCCGAGGCTTGACTTTCAATTGTTAATAAATAAATTTCAGCGTAATAAAAATATTTTTAATCTTACATAAGCTAAATAAATGATTATACAAATAATCATTATACTAAAAATACAAATAAACGGCAATTGTATAGTCTTTATACGCAATAATTTCGTGTACCTATTAAAAATATGTAAGGAAATCACACACATTAATAATTACCTTTATTTGATAGCGAGAGATTATAATAATTAATTAAAATAAAAATTACGGCAAATATGACTTCCTCAATACAAGATGTCTGTCAGATTGGGCAACACTAGATTCGCGTCCTACTTGCCAATGTTGCCATACGTCAAATCAATTCCGCGATAATTCACTTTCTTTATGTAAATGAACGAAAAGAGAATATCAACCCATACTTTGCTGTAACTCATTTATCATAGCACACTTTCAATGACACTGTAACATATTGATTACTCGCATATTTAATAATACATCTAAGTCTATGTTTTTGTTGTGTTAGTCACTTTTAATTGTCTGTACAACTATTAATCATGACCAGTCTTAGATGAGAAAGTCCTTAAAAATCTAATTTGATAATGCATATGAACTTATATCTATTATAATCAATGTAACAAAAAACCGTAGCTATGTTGTTTGACGGTGTGTTTGTATGTTAATATCCATGGACTAACACACCAACGTCGGTTCAGAAGAAAATGAACTTATTAGACGCAAATAGCTAGAATGATTCCGTTTCTAGATATTTCTTAGAAATAGGTCGATTGTAAGTTTATTACTGAGCGATTCGTGTGTTGTTATATTTACTAGTTTATGCCTATGCGTAAACAATTAATATACACATAAACTAAGTATTTTTTTACTTCCGTCAAATGAAATAAAATTGACATCGTTTATATCGATTAATCTGCTTTACTTTAGGTAGGTATTAGAGGCTGAACCAAACACCTATCTAAACTTCTACGAAGTTTGTCACAGTAAGTATCAGACCAATAACTAGAAAGTTGCTTCTTTTTACACATTCATGATTCTAACAGCGCCCTTTGCATAAATAAATGTAAAATTCGAAACACAAACATTTCTATGTTAAAACTTCATTCTTTGAAACATCTCCCGCTTTTGCTGATTGTGGAGTACCGGTTTGATTTGAATTCAAGCAATTTTAATGAAGTATAACTTTTTTACTTTCTAATTCGAAGTCATGACCAACAGGGTCTGGCAGATGGATAGTTAATAGGTGCTATACCAGCGCAAGAATCCGAGAAAGTTGTTTTATTATAAATGTTTCGAATAAAAAATATCCTGCAAACAGTTTCGTTTTTTATTCACATAACTTTTATTTCTAACCAGTTACTTACATTAATTCGGGTATTTTAATGTGTTTATATTCAAATTAACATACTTTTAAGAGATAAAGTTCTCTCTTGTTGAATATTAATAAACATCAACAGTAAACATTGTTTATTCATAAGAGAGTCGTGATAATCGTATGATGATTATCCCCGTTTTTATCATATCTCCATCATTCCTATATATGTATGCCGTTTATCGTCAACGGTATTTACATTACTATGATAACTATGTCCACAGATATCCAAACTATGTCCAATCGCTATTAACAACAAAACATACAATTTAGTACAACTGTAGTTACCTAGGTACAGCTTTTGCCTACTAAACCGATAAAAGAGATAATTCTTTTCAATCCCTTCAGACGCAATAATCCGTGATATGTAAATCTCGTACTAAGAAAAATATTTTTGCAATAAAGGAATTGCGGCGACTTATTGTAAGTTGGCGCAATATATACGCCAATCGATACTAATAGGCACATAATTATAGATGGGACAAAATGAACTACCATTCCTAGGTACAATTTAGAAATACTAGTTTAGAATTTCAAATTCCAACACGGACGCCAAATAGGTACTAGATACCTAAGTCAGTTTAACATACCGAATATATTTATTTACATATTAGTTATAATAGCTAAAATCTACTAATATAACAATTTCTTAGACTTACCAAAACAATCCTCAGGTATAAACAAACGCAACAGTCAATTACATATCACAAACACATCTATATCACTCCCAAGTACATACGATACATATTTCGATCACTCCCTCAATCATATATTACAGAATGCATCACAAAATCTAGATGTTATACGTAATAGTCGATTTGCGATTATTTGCGTGTAATTGCGTAAATTTTGCGACGTGCGCGAACGCTGGTGTGCATTTGCCGTGTGAAGTACTGCAAGCCGACATCGCGTGCGCATATTACCGGGTACTGAATACAATGAGATGTGTTGCGTGACTCCATGTAAACAGATCATGGTATTTTATGAAAGTTCACTTATTAAATAAATACAATTTAATAGTTATACAATTAAGTGTATTTTTAATTGTTTTAGTTTACTGTTTAATGTTTATCCGTAACTAAGTGTGTTGCTTTGTATTGTTTTCGTCTAAGATAGTAGTTAAGATAATTAGCTTTTACTTTATAGCGATTTCGATAAGAAACATTGTCTTTTTATTCCTGGAAAATCTTGTCATAAACTGAGTTTCTTCTGACATTTATGCCATTATATATTTCATTTCCTGCCCTTCGGCTGCTATCTACTTTGTAGCTTTGTTATATTTTTTTAATTAGTAAAAATAAACTATTGAAGACAAATTTATATACCTACCTACCTCAAAATAAGTCAATTATCGCGAGTAAGACCCGCTAATTCATACTGTATAATATTGAAGGAGGTTTTCTCAAGGGAACCATTAAAACTTATTGATCTTGAGCCCCAAAGAACTGCCCCTTGCCAGGATTCTTCTCCTGGCAGTGATATCTTCCACAAGGATAGTTGCAAGTAGTAGGTACCTGAAACTGACTTGCGATGGGAAGTTGTAGACCCGTATTGCACGGTAGAAGGTGAGCCCAGGCGCCACCGGTCGCCCGCTACTAGGTCGAGGAAGCAGCGCCGTGTCCATGTTCTCCTCCATCATAAAAAATATTCGGAGTGAGTATGACAATGCCCGCATCAAACGGTGGGTCGAACCCTGACGGGTAAATTATACTAACTGCAATTCACGTGACCCTGCTGTCAAAAGACGTTGTAGTGGTTTTGGTGAGTAAGCTCAGAGCGTTGCAACAGTAACTAAAGTATAACAAACAGAAAAGTAACGAACAGTAAATACATTTTTTTACGGCCTGCACGCATGAGACTGCGAAATTAATTTTTTTAGCTAAGTTTGAGCTTTTAGGACTTATAGAGTTAAAACGTGTAGAGTTAGAAGCACGGCTCTACATGAGATTTGGTAACTTTCGCTTTTAGTTGCTAATTGCAAGTGGTTAGACTTAGCCTACATAGTTATAATTACAATAGAATATAGTATTAGTATTTGTAGATATATTCGAAACACGCGACGTTTCGAGATTATTGTCTGCTCTAAATATCGTATGGAATTAAACGACCGTACATTACCCTTCAGACGGAACTCGGCAGTCTTTTTCGTTTAAAAGGAAAAGAGTTTCCGTATACAAATAGTATATTTTGCCAGCAGGTAAAACAATGTAAAGCACTCATTTTTGCTTCACACACGAAAAGAGATACTTAATGACCGAGAAAGCTAGATTAACAGGATATATCATGCGTCTGTTCGATTTAAATGTATATTTTCGCCTCATTAGCCTAGTGATATTCAACATGAAACCGCTATGATTTTATCTCAGAAGCTAGATTATTATTCATAAATTGAACTAAAATGCATTGGTTTGGTATTTATTTTATGTTGCTTGTACCTATGTAAATATAATGCATATCAAATCTCAGCAAGTGTGAAAATGTATCGTAAGTACGTCTCTTCAGTCGACACACACACGACGACACGACAATGTCATTATTTTGCTTGCACGAATAGCGAAATTATATCGAGTTTGTAGGGTTTTGTAGGTTCGATTCTCGTGCAATATTTTGTGTCAACCAGAAGTCGTTATTTTGAGCCTGCGTGTATTTTGTTGGTTGAATGTTGGCAAAGTCTCTACGATACAGCATTCAATCATAGTGCAGGTTTAATATAATTTTTTTAAGTTTTCAAACGTCTACAAGTAAGTTTGCAAATAAACTTCTAACCTCGCCGCACAATCACCTTACTTTTTTATATTCGTTCTTCTTTTTCATGTGTGTCAGGACAATATCGGTGTCCGAGTTTCCAGACCGCCAAAAGACCTCCGGCATGGCCTCACGATTCTTGTGCTGAGACACGTATTAGGACCGACAGATTTAAGTGCCCTCCGAAGCACCTTTGTGCTCTCATGTAAATATCACACACAATCTACCTATTGCACTACATACCTACCATACCGCATGTGCGGGCATGTATGTTGTACCTACATACCTACATGCGGGCATGCATGTAGTGCAATATAAACTTGTCTACTTAAGTCTCACGGATAGAGTACCGCCGCCATCGGTACGCAGGCGCTTCCTCCGGTGACCTGCCCCGGCACCGCGGCAAATGGGAAAAATTGTTGACCTGTCCCGGTGAAGTGGACACCGCTGTTCACCGGGGCACATGACACATATTTAGTTGCATCTGCCCCGGTGGCGCTGACCATGTTAACGGGGTAGAGTACACAAATTTGTGTCATGCGCCCCGGTGGACGGCAACGTCGGCGTCACCGGGACAGATGCAAAATTTTTTCCCATTTGCCCCGGTCACAGATAAGACAATACCCCCCGGTGCCGGGGCAAGCCACCGGGGTAGTTGGGACTCACTCCTCCCTCTCTTGTAGCCAGTGAACTAGGGCGGATGACAGCGTAAGACATGGCTGAAACAGTTAGTCCCAACCCAGAAAAATGCTTCCGATTAGCCGTTGGTACTTACGCTAACGGGAGGCGAGAGGACATACCAACGTATTCTCCAGGTGGAGGCGAGCCGTGGCGTCTCTGCATGAGACTCTGTGTAAAGGCAACACATCCCGACTCATTGAGAATGGCTACAAGCTGATCAACACGAGTGAAAGTTCCAAGACAGTCTTGGAGAGGAAACGTTACAGCGACCGGCTGGTTGTAGGGGTGTTCATCAAAAGCAGTGTGTCCCATTGAGATCGATGTCCTTCGTGAAATTCCGCTCTCACAGGTGATTCCTGATACGATTATTTTGGGTGGTGATGTGTAGCAAAGGATTGCCGCCCTTCATATAATATTAGATACTTATGTATATACCTACGTAGTTAACTATTCCTTGTTCTGACAGGGTACCTACCGTATTTCATTACGTGGGTAGGTAACGCAAATATATATAGTCTAAGAGGTAACGTAAGCTAACTGCCAGAAAGATGGAAGCGAGAAAGATAATCGCTAATGATGGACACTTTGCATTAAATATGTTTGTACCTTGTTTATATTTTGAAATAAACCTTAATTACTATTATTATTTAATTTTGCCCCAACTCGTTTATCCCTGTTGATAATAATTAACTAGGTATTTACCTAACATGACTAATGGAATTAAACAAGGGTAGATATAGAATTGCTTATTATTCTAGCTGATGTAGAGATTAATGGATGACGAAAGACTGACAAACTCAAACTCAAATATGTTTGTTTCCATAAAAAAAATTAAATTTTTTGGACACGTCAGAAAGGTCATACAAATACAAATAAAAAATAAAAAACTTGTTACTTTAAATGCATATTAACATCATTGAGCATTGAAAAAAAAAGCCTGTTCAGAAAGTAGAGCCTCGTAAGAAGAATCAGGCAAGAAACTCACGGGCCACTCTTTTCATCGTTTTGATTCTATACAATTCAAAACTTACTAACTACATTGAATTTTTCATAGGTATATGAGCTGGTGTGTCTATCAAGTGTTTGTAAATTAATAAGGTTTTTTAATAATAATATAAAAGTACTAAACTAGCATAATATAGACACAATAACTCACACTCACATGAAACTTAACACTAATCAAACATAAGTAGCCTGTGGGACCAAGCAAATTAATCCCAAGCATTTTTGTCTTCAATATAATCTAGCACCGAATAGTACCCTTTTTGACAAAGTTTACGTTTTATAAACTTTTTGAATTTATTAAAACTTAAATTTTGTATATCGCTTGGCACTTTATTGTAAAAGCGCACACATTGGCCTTGAAAAGATTTTTTTATTTTCTCTAGCCGGGTGGCCGGCACTACTAGTTTGCTCTTATTTCTAGTATTCAAATTGTGGATATCACTTTTCTTTGAGTATGAGGTCTTGTTTTGTAATACATATATTAGGTTGGAATAAATGTACCGGCTTGCAACGGTTAAAAGGTTTATTTCCTTGAATTTATTCCTTAACGAAGCCCCATAATCCAAATTATATATTGCTCGAATAGCTCTTTTCTGCAGAACAAAGATGGTCTGAATGTCGGCAGTATTTCCGCACAAGAGAATACCGTATGATATTATACTATGAAAATAGCTATGATATACAAGCCTGGCAGTGTCAATGTCAGTTAACTGGCGAATTTTCCTGACTGCGTACCTATGCTGCAGAGCTGAGTCTATTCGACAATTTACCAATATGTGGTCCCCATTGCAGCTTAGAATCGAGTGTAATGCCTAAAAGTTTTTCGTGTCATCCATAAGATCCAACACATCATCCTTAACCTTTACTGAGGTGTTCACTTGTTTAACGTTAGGCATCAAAAATCGAATACATTTAGTTTTAAGTCTATTTAAAAGCAGGTTGTTAACCTCAAACCAGCGAACCACCTTTGAGATAGCAATGTTTACATCGTCCATATCAATTTGCTGTCGTTTTAATTTAAATAAAAGTGAGGTGTTGTCGCCATGTTAGATGCTTTAATATTTTTTGGTGACATTATGGTTTCACCTCAATTGTAGTTATTCTTGTTATATTTTTATTAAATAAGCATTTAATTTGTATGATTTATAATATAGTACATTCGTGTACTTGTAAGATGTAGGTAGATTGAGAACTTTATGATGGCGCAACGTCACGCCACTCGCGCTATTCTAGTTTGGAATGCGGTGGGCGGGGCGATGCGACATTTGATGTTTTCGACTTGAATTTGCGAGCTCAGTTTATTTTGTTCTGCGGAGCGAGTAACATCTCAATAAATACGCTGTTATGTTGTCGGTTTAAAAAGTGGAATTATAATTAAGTTTTAAAAAAGGCTCAAGTATATAAATAGTGTTTGTAGAAGTGAAGTCTAAATCTATGTATTGTGTTAAATAAACGGCTAAGTGCAACTAAATCAATGTGAGATTGTGCTAGTGCTTCTTTACCTTGTTAAATATACACAGTTATAACAAGTTACCTGTTTTATTCTAAAATACATTTTAACATCAGAAGTGGGATAGAATTAAGCGCCCAGTATGCCGCAAGGCCGTAAGCGAACCCGAGACAAGAAAACGAGGAATCGACGGTCGCTTTCAACCACGAGTTACAGCTCGTCTTCGAGCTCTAGCTCGACAGACTCGAGCAGCAGCAGATCTGATGGTCCTCGGCACAGGAAAAAGAGACGCACCAGGCGTGCGTCTCCCGCAGTAAGCCAAAATGTTATTTTATCATCAGTGATTCCCGAGTTCGACCCTTTAGTGGACAATATTCAAATGTGGATAAATGTTGTTGAAGCCAATGCTCGTGCTTTCGGTTGGTCTGATCGTGTTTTGCGTTATCAAGCTTTGCAAAAATTACGCAATACGGCTAAGACATGGTATGACTCACTTCTAAAAAATGCAACACGATGGACAACTTGGAAGTGGAAGGATTGGCGAAATACCCTGTTAGACACATTTCAAGTTAAGCGAAATATGTATAATTTACTTAAAGATTTGTTTCAAACTAAACCTACAGAAGGTCAGTCGTTGTATGAATTTTATTTTTTACAAAAGGGTAAGATTGATAAAATGAGATTGTCATTTTCTGAGGCAGATATTATTTCTATAATTGTAGGGTCTATTGGTGACAAAAATATAATTACAGCGGCAGAGGCCGGTAATTTTAGATACTGCGATGACTTAGCTTCATTTTTACATGGAAAAAATTATTCAGAATCTGATTTAAAACAGAATCAAAAGTATAGCAACTTTCACAGTAAAAATTTAACTCGTTCATCCTCTAACAATTTAGATAAGAAATCCGAAAATAATTCTAATACTGGTTCATCAAATAGTTTTACCCCAACTAATACTAGTTTAAATATTACATGTTTTCGGTGTGGTGAACCGGGGCATAAGAAGACCCATTGTGTTCAAAAAGATAATGTTAAATGTAATTCTTGTAATAGGTTGGGTCATTTGGAGCTGGCATGTAGATCTAAGCCTAAACCTAAGATTGAAAAGGATAATGAAGTTAAATTAATTGTTGAACCCTCCTCTAAAGATAAGTTTTATAAGGATATTGAAATCAATGGATGTAAACAACGCGCTTTTATTGATATGGGTAGCAGTTGTTCCCTTATAACAACATCTTTGGCGCGCGAGTTGATGCTTGTACCGTTTGAATTGAATACTCCGGTTGTATTGACGGGGTTTAAAGTTGATTCTTGCTCTCAAGTAACTCAAGGTGTTCAGGCAGACATTTGTGTTGATACGGCAAAACTTAACATTGTGCTATACATTCTTGATGAATTGGCCGGCTCCTCCATTTTAATTGGTAGGAATTTCACCGAGGATAAAAGTATTATGTATACTCGTGTAGGAAATAGCTTGTCATTTTGCCCTTTAAATAGAGATCAGGTAGCTGTAATAGAACAATCTATGTTTAACTCTGATTCTATTGACCACATTTCGTTATTGAATAAATTGTTTGAAAAATACCCCCGGGTTGTGTCTAAAGATTTACAGACTTTGGGTCACACTTCTTGCGTAGAATTAGACATTGAATTAATAACTAATAAACCTGTTTGCCATCGTCCGTACCGTATGTCCGAATCAGAAAAAGCAGTTACTAGAGAAATTATTGACGACTTATTAAAAAAAGACATAATTCAGGAAAGTAACTCCGCTTATGCTAGTCCAGTATTATTAGTCGATAAACCTTCGGGTGAAAAACGAATGTGCGTTGACTATCGGTCTTTAAATAAAATTACAGTCAAGGAAAAATACCCGATGCCCCTTGTAGAAGATCTCATAGATAAACTGAGAGGTTGTACACTTTACACATCCTTAGATTTAAAAAGCAGCTACTATCAGGTTATAATAAATAAAAAGTCTATTCCTAAAACTGCCTTTGTTACTCCTGACGGCCATTTTGAATTCAAGAGAATGCCATTTGGGCTTTGCAATGCGCCGTCAGTATTTCAGAGGTTAATGAATACTGTGCTAGGTAAATTACGTTTTAATAAAGTGATCTGTTATATGGATGATTTGCTTATAGGCACCGATAGCTTGAACGAGAATATTAAGCAATTAGATGAAGTTTTAAAAGTATTGGAAAATAACGGTCTTACCATCAATTTAGATAAATGTTACTTCTTTCAGAGCTCTGTTAACTTTCTTGGTTATGACATTTCTAAAGAGGGTATTCGACCGGGCAAAAAGAAACTAAAGGCTGTTGAAGATTACCCTGAACCCAAGAATATACATCAAGTAAGACAATTTTTAGGGCTTATAAATTATTTCCGTAAATTCATCAAAAATTGTGCTATTATTGCAAAGCCACTGACTCAGCTCTTAAAGAAGGACATTTCATGGGAATGGGGTCAGGATCAGATTTCGGCAGTTAATAAATTAAAATACGAATTGTTACACAATGCTTTATTAGTTATTTTCGATCCTAAATTGCCAATCGTTCTTTACACTGACGCCAGTCGTGATGGTGTAGGTTGCATTCTAACTCAAGTAACTGATAATGGGGAGAAGCCAATCCATTTTTACAGTCGCCAAACATCCAATGAAGAAAAACGATATCATTCGTTTGAGTTAGAATTCTTGGCTATAGTTGTTGGTTTGCAAAAGTTCCGTCATTATTTGATAGGGTCAACTTTTAAAATTTATACAGATTGTAATGCTGTTAGATATGCCATGAATAAACAAGAAATCAATTCAAGAATAGGTCGGTGGGTGTTACTGACGCAAGAGTTTACTTTTGACATAATGCACAAACCAGGAACCCAAATGCAACATGTTGACGCATTAAGTAGGAATCCGATCACGGAAAACTCTGCTCCCATGTGTAATGAAAGTGTGTTGGCGATTAGTGAAGGTGATTGGTTGCTGTCAGTACAGTTACAAGATCCTAGTATTTGTGCAATCAGAGAAATCTTAGAGTCAGGTCAGGCCGAGCTCAATAAAAAGATATTTAACGATTATGAGCTATTGGGCAATAAAGTATACCGCCGAACTGAATATGGCCGACGGTGGGTAGTTCCTAAACAGTGCATTTGGCAAATTATAAGACCTAACCATGATGACATAGGCCATTTTGCCGTGGACAAGTCAATTGAAAGGATAAAGGCACATTATTGGTTTCCAAAAATCAAAAAGGTTGTTACAAAATATATTAATAATTGTCTTAACTGTATTTACTCAAAGAATGTCCACGGCAAAAAGGAAGGTAAATTGTTTCCAATACCTAAATATGCAAAGCCGTTTCATACGTTGCACATTGACCATTTGGGTCCTTTTGTAAAAACTACGCATAACAATACTTATCTTTTGGTAACAGTTGATTCCTTTACAAAATTTGTATTTATTTCGCCTGTTCGTAACACAAAGAGTCAAGTTGTTATAAATGAATTAGATAAAATATTTAAAGTTTTTGGCAACCCTAAACGCCTTATATGTGATGCAGGAAGCTCTTTTACGTCCAAGCTGTTTGTAAAGTATTGTAAGGACAAAAATATACGTCAACATGTTATAGCTACAGCAGTTCCACGCTCAAATGGACAGGTGGAACGCTACAACCGCACCATCCTTGATGCCTTGAGAAGTAAGGGGGCTAACACTGACAATAACAAATGGGATACTCATATTGCCAGTATCCAGCAAGGCATTAACAGTACAATTAACAAAACTACGTTGGCAATCCCCAGCGAAGTATTTTTCGGTTACAGACTTCAAACCGACTCTGACAAATTGGTGGATAACAGTGAAGATCAACCTGTTGACGTTACACTATTAAGAAATACAGTCAATGACCGCATCCAAGCTAATGCTGACAAACAAAAGCAGTTGTTTGATTCAAAACGGAAAGCGGCTCGAATATACAATATCGGAGATTTGGTCGTTATAAAAATTCCTAGTCAATCTAATGATGGGCAAAGCACGAAGCTACTGCCGTTGTTTAAGGGTCCATTTCAGGTTACTGAAGTTATGGGACATGATCGCTATAAGGAACAGGATATGAGAGGCGCAGAAAGGACCAGTAAACGCTACGAGGGGACCACTTGCGCCGAAAATATGAAGCCTTGGATTAAGTTGGCGGAACTAGATACCAAGGATTTGGCCTAGGATGTTGTCAGGTATTTTATCTTGTTAACAGCCAATTTTCCACCGCGCTAGTATGGCCTCATTTCACTTTTCTTCATTAATGTTGTCTAGTGCACTTGCTTCGAACATATTTTGGTATTTTGACATTGTAAATGACAACAGTATTTACTCGTGTAAAGTGAATCTGTTAATTATGTTTTGGTTGGTAATTATATGCAACTAGGGTTGGCCAAAGGCATCGCCTAGGGTAAATTGCAAACCTTAACATGATCACTAACTGACCGTTGATGGAACAGTTATGTATAAGTTTGGATACCAGAATTATGTTCTGTAGGTACTTAGTCCTTTGATGTGAGATGTCCTTCATCTGCTGGCCGTTGATGGAATAGTAGGATGTCGACACTCATAGCAATGGATAAGACAAGTTAAAGCCTTTATCCATTACAAAGTACACCAAAAAATATGTGCTAATTATGCTTTGTTGTTCTCAGCAAACTGCACCAGACCAAGACGCTATCCGGGACGGATGCGTGCGCAGGACGGCCGGATGTTGTCGCCATGTTAGATGCTTTAATATTTTTTGGTGACATTATGGTTTCACCTCAATTGTAGTTATTCTTGTTATATTTTTATTAAATAAGCATTTAATTTGTATGATTTATAATATAGTACATTCGTGTACTTGTAAGATGTAGGTAGATTGAGAACTTTATGATGGCGCAACGTCACGCCACTCGCGCTATTCTAGTTTGGAATGCGGTGGGCGGGGCGATGCGACATTTGATGTTTTCGACTTGAATTTGCGAGCTCAGTTTATTTTGTTCTGCGGAGCGAGTAACATCTCAATAAATACGCTGTTATGTTGTCGGTTTAAAAAGTGGAATTATAATTAAGTTTTAAAAAAGGCTCAAGTATATAAATAGTGTTTGTAGAAGTGAAGTCTAAATCTATGTATTGTGTTAAATAAACGGCTAAGTGCAACTAAATCAATGTGAGATTGTGCTAGTGCTTCTTTACCTTGTTAAATATACACAGTTATAACAAGTTACCTGTTTTATTCTAAAATACATTTTAACAGAGGTATCATTAGCAAACAGTACTATCCCGTGCTTGTCATTAACGAGGTGTGGTAAGTCATTAATATACACTAAAAATAAAAAAGGACCGAGGATTGAACCCTGTGGGACGCCCATTTTGACAAAGAAGATACACCTATAAGGCAAGTGTGAATGGGACAGAACGAAGGGGAAAACCTAGACGGACGTTCTTGGACCAGATTGGAGACATCCTAAAAAAAGGACAGGTCAAAAGTACCCTAAACAGAAGAGCATGCATGAGAAACTTGATGGGAGTGAATGAAGCAAGAGAGGTATGTCAGAGTCGTTGCAAATGGCGTTCCGTAGTCTCTGCCAACCCCTCCAGGAAACAGGCGTGAATATATGTATGTATGTATTATTCTAGCTTAAACTGGAAAGAAGATAGACCCGTGCATGCTTTTGGTTTCCGCTTAAACTAGAAATATAACAATACTTTTCTATGTTTCTCGTACCGGCAAGTACCTATTTACTATGCACCGCGAGCCGGGTAACTTCAAAGGTGCCGCGCGTGTTCGTCGCAAAAATAAGTAAGCGCTAACCTGTGTTGGGTTCGTCTTTCTTATTTCCTCTACTTTCCTGCTCCTTGTCCCATATTTCGTCCGCTCAGTAAACAGCAGCTTATAAGTGTTGTAATGGCACAAGAGGCAGATATAGGAATGATATCAGCACGACCGTAGCTAGGGGGGAGTGGGTATTGTGGGCAATGCCCTACCTTGAAATAACAATGTCCTACCTTAAAAATACCAAAATCTAAGATAAATGATTACAATTCAATTATTTGTTCATAGGTTTCTAAAATTTTCCGAACACACCACAGTTTGCGACATTCATTTCGTATTATAATAATTCTTTGTTCTATGTATAGATGGCATTTGAAGCGCCATCACATGAAGCAAAGGGTCTCTTTAATAATAGATATCTGTGATGCAGAGGGGATTCCTTTTTGGAACATTAAGTTGTGAATAACGGCTTAAAATTGAAAGCGCTCTTAAACTTTGTGTTTTTATAATAAGCCGCTTTTCTTAATTGCTTATTTAGGCGGGCTGTTTTTTTCGTAAGACTTTTGTAAAAAAGTTATGTATAAAAAAGCGTAACTTGCGTTCACTTATTATATGTATCGCATTGTGTGTAGCACTGCGTTATAACTTTTTGGTCACTTATAAGTTATAAATAACACAGCTTTTATAAATTCAATGAACTTTCCTTCATACTTAAACATGCTTAGTATTTTCTGAATATGGTTTTATTCAATTTATTCATGTAAGTAATTAATATAATTACGAAAATTATAGATTATTTTATATTAACAGCGGCTATAGCCCAGTGGTGTATGTAACGGACTGCCGAGATGGCTGGAGGTTCAATCCCCAGTTACCCCGTGCACACACCTCTGACTTTTCGAAGTTATGTGTGTATTATAAATGTTAATTATCGCTCGCTTAACAATGTGCCCGGTAGATGGCAATAGGCTCGCCCTCTATTTATCTATTACATTGGGACCGAAACATAACTGGCGAGTTGTGGGTGTGTAATACACCTCTGCCTTCCCCTTCGAGGATAAAGGCGTAAAGTTATGTATGTTATGGGGAATATTGATTATTTCCTCATATTGGCGTAATTCATAGGTTTTATATAACTAGGTACACACACAATTATAATGACATAATCACATTAGATATTTATACACTTTGGATGCAGTCAACCTAGTTCACCTATCCGAAATTGTACAGGCAACGAGTGGCTTACATATTACTTATTATGAACTTTTTGCATCTGTGGCGACCATAGGATGTAGAACTGCAGTGTGCCTCAAAGGACGTCAATGGCTCACGAGAGAATGACTGGTATGGGATTTGAAAAAAAAAGAACAAAATCAGTTGATCTGAACGATGTTCTTCGCATTTTATTTTAATAGCATGGCGAATCGTAGAATTCAGTTGTTTTAAAAGGTTTTATTATTATTTTAATAGTTAGTATTAAAATATGATCTAACTTGTATTTTTGGTCGTATCTATTTACTATTTATTTGTTTTTTATTACTCGTATCACCCCACCCAATAATTAATTATTCACTCAGATGTGGGTCTCTACATCCAAATCTGGAAGATCAACCATCTTGTTCGCTTGTTCTTCATCATTGAGGATCTAATAGTTCTTAGATCCATGCTCATGTTCTGTCACAGAAATTATTTGTCTACGAATAGCTATTGAATGTACATCACTGACCTAGAGGTTTGTGATATAGATAGTGATTTATTTAGGAGCCCGTGCTTCGGCTCAAATCAATTAAGTATTATGATATTTTTTTTACTTCCGCCGTACCAATGCTGCAAATTCGACTCTAGCTACAACCCTGGATATCGGGTCCATATTGGCTCACCTAAAGTTCTTTACCCGAAATTGTTGTTCCTAATGATTTGTAATCCGAATGATCACCCTTCCTAAAATGTTTCATCCTAAAGTTTTCATTCATATTATTTGTAGTGCAACCGGCGATGTTCATAACACTCATGTTTCCGAAAAATTTAATTTATAACATCATTAATGTAAATATATTTAAACTCGTACTGTTTTTTATCATAACGCTTTTATCCCTAAACATAATTAGGAACCATAATCTTTTCACTCATACTCAGAAAGAAACATTTACCAAGTGTAATAAAAAATATATGACACTTTTACCAAGACGCTTTTAGCCTTATATTTAGGTGGCTAAATTTTTCTAAGTCCTCCCGCCGTAGCGCCCCCAAGGCTACACTCTAACCGAAATTCATAAAACACGACTCATTTACGGTTATGTTTATGGCCTGGGAGTTTATAAGGCAGTTTTAACCGTACCTAAACCAATAACTATAGGACCGATTCGGTTCTGGCCCTTTGCCGGCCGCTGCCGCGGCACGCTCGCTTCGCTCGCTCGGCTCGTGCGTTGTGGTCACAGTTCTAACCTAACCTAAACCAATAATTATGAATAGGACCGATTCGTTTCTGGAACTTGACCATTGTACTATTGTGTATTTGTACCATGGTACTATTATTCTTATATGTATTGTTATACATGATAAGTGAAAATAAAGTTAGGTACGCTTATGTATATAATACTGATTATTATGAATAAAAAGAAATCTAAACAAAAAAATATGTCTTTGAATAATAGTGTAAAAGACGGTTATGTTGTGAAAATATAGGAAAACAAATAGAAATAAAATAGATGTTTATTGCTACTGACATCATGAAGTTGAATGCTTCAGAATTATGAACATAGGGTAGTTAGGAATTGTGATTGTTAGGATGAAAAATGTTAGAAAGAAAATTTTCGGATTTCCAATTATCGGAGTTGAAAATTTAGGTGAACTTTGACGCACCCCTGGATATCAGTATCCAAAGTTGCGGGTGGTTCGCCAAAAGTGGCTTTAGTCATCATTTCCCTCCAACATACCCATTAGTTAGTCAGTTAAGAATAATAATCTTGTGTCAGTTTTTAATCTTGATTATGAGCCAGGGTTGTCACTTACAACCAACTGTATCGTTATTAACAAACATTACGGATATTTAAAAAAAGTTGTACGTGCTACTTATGATGTATTTCAGCGGTCGGCACCCTTTTGGTAGGCGCGGGCCGCAAGGAGGCAAAATAAAGTAAAGAGGGGCCGCACTTTTGGGAATAACTAGACAGCATTTTTACAAGTCATGCATCAATTTTGCCACTAAATCAACAGCAAAGCGGAGACGCGTGACATGCTGACCATTGACATTGAAGCCCATTCCATCCCACTACTGCAGCGAATTGAAGATCTCCTCTAGCGTTGGCGAAGAGTTTCGGTGATATAGTGTCATCCCGTCCTATCTCTCGAAGCTATTGGATGGCTCTTGTTTAGTTGTTCAGGGTTTGGACAGAAATAGTTGCCATCTCATTTGATTCGATTTGATCGTCAGCATCCACAACAGCCAGATGAAACGGCTTATCTGCCTCATCACACACACACATCACATCAGCCACATCTCATACACATCACATCAGCTTGTTGCAGTGCATTGCTGGAAGTAGGCCGCCCACAGGGTACGCCACAAGACCTGATCTCCCGTTTTCGCCATCCAGTCACTACCAGCTACCGTCCTCAAGTCGTTAGTTCATCTTAGTGGGAGCGTCCAACACTAGGCTTGCCGAAACGTGGCCTCCACTCGTGAACCTGCCTACTTCACCGCCCATCGGTTTTGCGACAGATGTGGCCAGCCCACTGCTACTTCAGTTTGCTACACCTCTGAATTTTGTCAGTAACTTTGGTCTTCTGCCGAATAATCTCGTTCCGGACTTTGTCCCTCCGCGAGATCCTCAACATTGACCTTCCATAGCTCTCTGATTGGCATGTCGTGTTAATGACTACACATTGACATGACGCATTGGTTGAACACCTATTTCTTTAGGCATTGTGCCAAAGATGACTCGAAGATATGAAGCAACTTTCCAAGTGCTAGCCAACCCAGCTGCACTCTTCTGATGATTTCACTCTCAAAGTTGTCTCTACTTTCTACCTAGCTACAACTTTTACCCCAGGACAAACTCCCGGAAAACTTCGAGGGCTAAACCTTTGATATATATTGGTTCACGGACGATGTGTTCATCAAACATGAGCTTGATCTTGTCCAGATTTAACCCAACCACGACACCTCATGAGGCAGTATTGAGACTGGACAGCATTTTCTGCAAGTCTTGCAGCGAATCTGCCAGAATTGCCAGGTTAGATACCACCCATTGACATTGAAGCCCATTCCATTCCACTGCAGTGTTTTGAAGACATCCTCCAGAGCGTTGTCGAAGAGTTTCGAGAATATGACATCACTCTGTCTTACACTACGAACACGAAGCAACTGGATGGGTCTTGTTTAGTGGTTCTGGATTTGAACGGACATCGATGCCATTTGGTAGAAGCCACTCATCCTATCTCTAATCGACTTGGCAGCGCTGCAAAGACTCCAAAACAGCTCAGGTTTCAATGGAGTCGAAGGCTTTTTCGTAGTCCTCAAAGGCCAGACACAGTAGCCGGTTGTACTCTTTGGACTTCTGTATAACCTGCCGAACAGAATGGATGTGGACCGCGGTACTATAAGCTTTACCGTTACGAAACCCAGCCTGCTCCGGTGGCTGGGAAGCATCAAATCTTGGTTCCAGGCGATGATGATAATGATGCGTGACGACTCTCAAAAACAGCTTATTAACGTGCAATGTGACCGGCCTATAGTTTTTGGGAAGCGTTAGGGCGGTTTCAGATTAGCGTTTTATACGCTCGTATAAGCTCGTTTTTGGAAGCGCATATAGGCGCGTATAGGTGCGCCTTTTGGCACACGTGCAACTCGTACGAACGTTGACGCGCTTCTAAGCTTGTATAAGCGCAAGCCGTCAGAATCCATGTTGACACTGACAAGATGTCACTACTGTTTCAAGCGAACACGCCGAAATAAGCCCGTTTACGCGAGTCCGATTTTTTGAAGCGTGTAATGTAGCGCGCGTGTACGCGCGTATGCTGAAACGACCGTAAGGTGCGTTGGGGTATGTTCGGATGGTTTTTCGTTGTGTTTGACAAGTGTTCGAATTTTTTTTTCTTGAGACGTATTTCGGTTAACATATTAAGTTTTGGTCAAAATCGTTAATAGAAAACCAAATTATCAGATCAATATTTTTATATTTAACTATGCTAAACGATTGATGTGTAAGGGATGTTTAAAGTACAAACATTAATTTCAAAAACCACGTATAAGTTCGGACGTTGATGGGGAAAGATCGGAAACGTTTTAAAATCGCTCCTGTGGCTCAGAACACACAGTGTATAAAAGAAAAATATCCGGTTTTATACCTCTTGCAATATTTTTCTGGAATAACTTAATAATTGTTAAAAACTTAGCTTAAAAAGTATATATATATTTTTTTATCATTTGAGCATCCGATCTTACCCCATCAGAGTGAATCACAAATTACTGAGGTTCTCAAATATTTGTGTTCCAAATGTTCCGCCTGGTTTGTTAATGTTGGTCTCGATAATTTATGGGAGAATGGAGGCCAGAAATATTATATTTGAATATGTATTGTACTAATGTCATAAATTGAAAAATATAGTATGAATAAAACTTCTTTTATTTATGTCATCGTTTATTTATTTAAATACTAACATAATATTAAGTATTTGTATGTATTATTCTATAAAAGTCTACGCGTATATCAGTCTTACTTTCTTATTTCTTACAGAGTATTAGCTTATTTGAATAAAGTATTTATAGTATTTGAATTTAACTATAATAAACTTCAGTATTAAATTATGGGATAGATTATCTTAATGCTTATCTTAGAGCTTATACTATGGGCGCTAAACAGCATGAATGAGCTGGCTCGACACGGATAGTAGTACTATCCTTTTGCAGAATATCGACAAGAAGTGGCAGTTTTTGTACTATCATCTTTCGTTCGGTGAGTGAGAATGCTGGAAGTCCGAATCCCCATTCTTTTCCTTCTACCCTTTCCGTTTCTTCATCTCTCCCTTTTCTTAAGGCTGGCAACGCACTTGTAAATCCCCTGGTGTTGCGGGTGTCCATGGGCGGCGGTAATTGTTTTTCCATCAGGCGATCCGTCTGCTGTTTGCCATCCTATACCATGAAAAAAACAATTTTATCACGAAAACAACAGGTTAAAGGTAGAATTTTAAACAAAGTTTGACAATCACATGCATTTTCAGCACAGGTTAAGATCGGATAGTCTTAACTCGATCTTTGCCCATATTTTTTTACGTGGGGTAAGTGCGGATCTCAGCCTACAGCTACATTTAGCCCACTTTAAATATAACATTTAAGAGAGATTTGATTCTTTGACCATTACATGTTTAATTTACTTTATAAAAACAGTTAGTACTCACCAAAAAACCAGTAACAAGTTGCTGGGGGTAAGATCGGATAACGAGTTTTTTGAGAAAATACGCTAGTTTTGTTTGAGCAGCCATAACACACAAGCGACGTGACTTAGCCACACACGCGGACTGCAGAGAGGTGGGGAACAAAATGGCGTCTTGCGTTCTGTTGCCAGATTAGAAAAATCGCTACGAATTTGGTAAATATTTAAAGAAAACGGTCTTCCCCCATTCACGATCTTACCCCAACGCACCTTATACGCGCAGAAAAATACGGTAATCTGAAACCGCCCTTATGCCTCCTTTTTGAAAAACAACGCCTCAATACATCTACTACACGCCTTTGAGGTAGTCCTATTAGTTATTACGGAGATAATAGTCTTCTAAGTTCCTCAAGTACCTAAAGGTTTTCCTCTAGCCACTCCATCTTCCCCGTGCGCCTTATCATTATTAGGGCGGTTTCAGATTAGCGTATTTTTCTGCGCGTATTCGGGCGTTTTAGCATACGCGCTTACACGCCCACTACATTACGCACTTTAAAAAACCGGACTTGCGCAAACCGGCATATTTCGGCGCATTCGCTCGAAACGGTAGTAATATCGTGTCTGTGTCAACATGGATTCTGACGGCTCGCGCTTATACGAGCTTAGAAGCACATGAACGCTCCTACGAGTTGCGCGTGAGCTGCGCGTATACGCGCCTATATGCGTTTAAATAAAACGCTAGTTTGAAACCGCCCTTAAGCTTTCTGAGAGCCGCATCGATTTCATCGACATACGTCAGGGAGATCCTCCGTAAAGTAATGGGTATGTAGGGCTCTAGGATACCTCGTGTCTGGTGTAGGCTTCGGTGCAGGCGTGTTATACAGATTGCCATAGAAGTCTTCAACTTCAACGAGTATCTCTGGGACTGATGTGATGGTATTACCCTTCGAGGTACCTAGTTAGCTTTGTCAGATGACTCCTTCCCAGTGTATTGGAGAAGCCTTTTGACCCCCTATTTTGCTTAATCGCTTTCTGTACGAGGCGAGTGTTCCAGCTACGGAGATCACGCCTTACTAAGTTCCGGATCTTTTTATGGAGAGTATCTCTCGGTCAGTTTCAGTACAAGGTATGCTACCCGGGTCGAGACGCTGCAGGTCTTATGTTGTGCGGAGGACATTTTTAACGAGAAACGCCACCTTGGGATTGTTGCCCTCTCCCTGAAGTAGAATATATGGCTTGATGCAAAGATTATCGTGTCCTCCCCATCTCTTCGGACTTCTGATGGACCCAGAACATACCACCGTATTTTGCCTTAGGTACCTCAAGAATATGGAGGCTTTCGTCAAGGCGTAAACTGCGTCCATTGTACGTAGCCAGGGTCAATTGGTGTTAGCAGTTGTGCGTAGCCCGGGACTGCTGGGCTATGGAGTTGCCGTGACTTGGAGCCGGCCGGGAACTGGGGGCTGTTTTCTTTGTCTATCTTCCACCACGCTGGGAAGGCGTGTTGACGGAGGCAGAAGCGTGGGAACGCTACTTCTCTGCCTGGAAAACTTAGCTTTAAAGTTCAGCTCGCAGATGATTGAGGCGTCGGGGCATGAGTGCCATACAGATTTTTGCAGTGATGGTATCACAGTTCGGGATAGTCAGCTTTATCAAATGACTCTTGCCCAGTATCTTCGACCCTATACGAAAAGATTGTTCCAGCCTCGGAGGCGACGCGCGACGCCTCACCAAGTTCCAGATCTTTTTGTAGAAAGGTTGAGTGAATTTGTAGGGTTTCACAAGGCTGTCTGATGTTTCTCATTAAATTTGCATCATTTGTGCTATTCTAAGACTATTTGCTATACTATGACATTTTGTTCAAAAGGACCCTCGCGGGGCACGAGTTGCCGACCGCTGATGTATTTGATCAATTTATGTATGTAACAGCCTTGAACATGAAGGCAGAGCAATAGAACATTTGAATTTGATGTATTACCATTAATGTGTTACCGGACTTATAATTTTACCAGGAACTTATAAGGCAGTGGTGACACTCGCCCCAATTCTTAGGGCCTGTGCAAACCACGTTTTTTAAACGCGCCGTCAACGCGCGTTTTAGAAACGCGCGTCGACGGCGCGCTTTTATCCTACAAGGGTCTACAGGCTGCGTCTGACTTGCGTGCGTATTGTATCTGTATCACTACAAACGCGCTTCGACGGCGCGTTTAAAAAACGTGGTTTGCATAGGCCCTTAAAGATATACTTTGTATTATACATGAAAGTAGTGTATTACCAGAGACATGGTATTACGAATAAAAAGCAAGTTGAGTTAAAAATATATTTTATTGGAATTTATTCTAAATTAACATACTAATCTATAGGAAATGTATCGTCCGGCTGTTTCAGATGACCGGATAATCTTCACCACCTGAAAAAAATACAAAACCATTTATTCGACCTATTACCCAAAACAAATTAAAGGCGTTCAAGACTTATTAACAAAAGGGGGTCTTGCACAATTAGAACCTTTTTAAACCTACCTATTCGAAATGAGTCGTCACTGACACGAAAGAAGAACCTTTTTTCGTTTTTTTGGTCGACCGATTGGTCCACCGAGTTTTAGATGATGCTCACAACTATCTTGTCTGATAACCATACACAAATCAATATATCACATATCCCATGTTTAATAATTTCATACAAGTTCTGCATGACTTTTCTATGAATATGCATTATTTGCTTACGCACATGTATGCCAACTTCTTTTGTATGTTCTACCTGTTTGATGTGGTAATTTGAATATGCCAATGAAGATGTTAATTATGAGTTATTTGCTACGGGTAGCGGGTTTTACGGAAAACTTAATTTTCCGTATATGTATGGATAAAAGAAAAAAGAAGGAAAAGTTGAAAGTAGGTCATAGGAATCAGCATATTCTTCAGACCTACATAACATCACGATACTACCGCGCAATTAGTAAATGCAGTAAGTAGGTACCACTTAAGTGATACTTACTGCCTTTATAAATTGCGCATCAGGGCGACAACTTTAGGTCATTATTGTGATTAAAATGTTTCATTGCAACTTAATGGCGTTTTGATAATTACAATTTCCTGATAGCAACACTTAAATATTCTTTGTAAGACCTGGAAACGAACTCAAGACCGGCAATTAACCATCCGACCATTATGTATTAGTCTAGTATGGTATGGTGATATTTTATAGACTTCACCAGTCTTTGTGTTTCATGGTATTATTAATAGGTACCATTAAGTTATTCTAAAATGAGATAGTTTTGCTAGCATTCTGTGATGATCCAACATAGGCCATAAAGTATTTTTACGTTTGAATTATGTAAACCCTTGTTTGTTTATTGTTTTTTTTTTTCTTTAAAAGACTAGAAACAAATCCTGTGTCGCGGGGGACTTTACAAACATGCAACCAACGGACACAATGAACACCCAGCTATTATGCTAGCATGGTCAGGTTATTTTATAGCATTTTATAAAGATTTTTCTGGTTTAAGTTTTTTTGGAGAGCTCGACTCATGCGAGGGTAGTCATTCATGTCTAGAGATGGGATTCTACCCGGTAAATACCCGGGAATTTATCTTTTTGGGTAAAAACGGGGTATTTACCCGGGTAAATACCCGAAGCGTGGGTATTTATCGAAATATATTTTTACACGTCCATTTTTGATTTTATACTATTTATTCGTTGATTTACTAACTGTTAATTACAGCCTTTAGCGTGAATTGTGTATATCGAACATTTATATGTCTTATAAAAGTAAAATAATGGTATTTTCTGTCATAATTTTAAAATTGATACTAACGGCTGGTCCCAATTCGATCTACTCAAGGATTTAGCTAGTAGAATACTACATATTTGACTTATTGTGTATGGAGCTTATGTCAAATATGTATCTCTAGTAACCAAATCGATTAAAGCAAAGAAATCACCAACACCATGCGCTATGTCTTTTTGTCTGGCATAGTATTCATATACGGTCCCAGTCCTAATATTAAATTTGATCTATTTATTAAGACTGGCCGTATAGTTAGTGTGCTCGGTGAATCTACCGTGCATTTAGCAGTATAAGCCGCTTTGGTTAAAATGTTTTCACTTTTTGATCCTATTGGAGTATAGTCATTAGTTTAGTTCGCGACGGTTTTGTACCATAAATGGTTTTAGCTGTATTTGTCGCTGATGCTCCTATATCTATGGTAAAGCATCCCCTGTGGATCCATGTGTTAAATATTACAGCCATTATAATATAATTATGGTTAGTAGATCGCGTTAATTCCTGGAACGATTTGTATAATAGTGAAACGATTTGTATAAAAGCGGTTACGGCAAACCTCCCAAAAATGGATGGACCCCGACGGTGAAATACCTCGGCGTGAAAATAGACCGTCGTCTCACGATGGCCCCACACGTCAAGAACGTTGTTGGCCAAGCGCGAGCCTCTCGAGCTCTCTCTGTCTTGCGCCCTGTCTTAACGTCCCGACTTCCCCTCTGGCCAGGCCATCTACAAGGCATACATCCGCACCCACCTCACTTAGGCCTCCCCAGCGTGGTACATGCTGGTAGCGGCGACCTTCCGCAAACGGTTGCGTGCGCATCAGTCGCTCGCCCTACGCACCGTTGTAGACGCCCCTCGCTACTTGAGGAAAGAAGTCATCTCCAGCGACCTATGCATGGAGAGCCTCGATGGATTCATTGGTCGCCACCTGAGGGAGCTGGCGCCCTTCCATCCCATTCCCACACGTCCACTGGACCAATCACACCGAACTGACTCCAGTTCGTCAGGGCGGGCGCTTGACGGGAGCCTCCCCCGGCAAGCTCGATCTCACCAACGTAACCAAAGCCCCCACTGAACAAGCCGCCGCTGGCTCGTAGATCGCACACCGGACGTTCCCCTCTTGGGAGTACTGCTGGTGGGTCAGGTCTTGCTAGCAGCGTGAAGCACACCCGGACTAGATGCCCGGATACGACACCAGTGGCAAGGACCACACTCTCGTGATCCGTCTACAGTTGCAGGCGGCGGCCAAACTCACTGAGACAGCACACTACCTGCATCAGTTTACCCCCGATTCCCTTAGGGGAATTGTGAGAAGACCCAAAAGCTCCTAAAAATGAGCCATACCATAAACCGGCTCCTGGTCCAAGTCAGGAATAACGGGGTATAGAGAATTTGCATGAGATCTAGCACTACTAATGAAAATTGGCCAAGGAAACACTTAACACACGTACACTGCAGACCGACATACGATACATTAAATTTCTTCTTTTAAATGCGAGAATAATTCGAGTGCACCTAGCTAAGTTCAGACGATTCTACCAGAAATTAGATAGACTTTATCATGTCGACGGAGAGGCAAATATTCTGAGAGCAATTAGTTTAAAGTGGTCTCTTGCCATCTGGTAAGAGTCACATTGAATATTAGTACAAGCCTCAAACGGTTAAGATTCACAAAGTCTACGCTACAACCAGCACCCGTTCGTATCCAAAACTTCGATAGCTATCAGCTTGAACACCTGGGTGAGTCCGCAGATGTGGACAATTTCAGTGTCGGGTTCGATGAATGCTGTCAGTACAAAGGGGTCTTAATTTCTTGAGCCCCCTAAAATCTGTGGTCCATCGCCGGAGCGCCAACAGAAAAGGCCTAAAATGCTAGTGCTCTCCTCCGATGACATGTAAGCATATTGACTTTTTAATAGACAGATCTCTAGCCGCTAAATCAATATTCAATCTATCCAATTTTTTGAGATCCTGGATTCAGTTTTGACATAAGCTCCATACAAAATATGTCAACCACCTATCTCGAATCTCTTAATCTATGGATAGATCGAATTTTGAAACCGGCCGTAAGGCGTTTTTAACAAGCGATGGAGCAGAATAAGCATTTCAAAGTATTCCATGTGATGACATTATAATATTTCCATATTACCCAAAACATCTATACCGGTATATCAGATTGTAAGATCAAATATAAGAACTTTTAAACCACTATTGACTGTAGTTCAAATAAATCATGCGCTTTCTCAATCTTTTTCTGAAAATACCCATGCTTCGGGTATTTACCCGGGTAAATACCCGATTTATACCCAAACGGGAAAATACCTGGGTATTTACCCGTTGGGTATTTACCCACCGCCCATCTCTATTCATGTCATTGAAGAAGCCACTTCGCCAAGGGATACGCCACAACACTTAACAAAAGGATCCACAACACGTAACGATTATTTAGTAGTGTAACTTTCCATCGGTATCATAAATAGTGGAGTTACTACCCTGGCAAGATGGGCAGAACGTCACAAGCCCATGGCTAGATGGAGGCCCCCACAAGATAGCACGAGTGCCCCCGCTCGCGAACGCCAAAAATATCAACAGACAGTGCATCATTTCGTAAGTGAACAGGTTCATGAACCCGTTAATTTGCCAGGAGCTCACAATAGCGTAGTTACGCCACTTTGTAAATAATATAGCTATTTTGATAGCTGAAAAACATTTATGATATAGGCCAATATAAAAAAATAAACCAACCTGTCCTCTCTTAAGTCCAAAATATCGTGCCACTGGGTCACCGGCCTGTATCCTCATCAACATGTTCTCTTTCAGTTTACTGTGTTATTGCTAAGGAAATTGTATTACAATATAAAATATTTTAGTTTATGAATTGTTTTCTAGAGCGAGGATCGAACCCACAACATCAGGCGTGGTATTAAACGGCGAGGCAACTACTTAAACCACTACGCCATCTAATATTCTAGTCAAAATAGAAACTATGATACATGAAAACTAGCATATTTTCCAACAAGAACCCATCATATCTCGCAAAATGTTGATAGAAAAGATAATTATCATCGTGAGTATAGTGACTGATTGACGACCGGTTGGCGCAGCGGGAGTGTAAGCGACTGCTACGCCGAAGGTCGCGGGTTCGATTCCCGCGCAAGTCAAACATTTGTGTGCATGAACATGGATGTTTCTCTTGGTCTGGGTGTTTCTATGTATAATATCTATGTATTTACAAAAAAAAAAGTATATATGTATGTTTATCCATTATCTAGTACCCATAGTACAAGCTCTGCTTAGTTTGGGACTAGATGGTGTTGTGTGAATGTAGTAGAATATTATTATTATAGTATAAATGTTATTTTGATTTGTAATACATAACCATACTTAATTATGTTTCATTTGAAAAGGATACTATCTAGTCAACAGCTCAGCTTTTTCATCAGGAGTCAGTACAATGTGTTCTGGAACCAGTTCATGTTCTGTAATATTGATCAGCAATTCAGATTCCAAGAACTGCTCTAGAATATACTTTGGCGCCATGTCCACTAGAGATTGTTTGGCCGAAGGTGTCATACCTGCAATGAAAAATAAATACTCATAATAATCAATAGACCTGCCAATTTTTCCTTGGCAATCTTGCCTTTTATTCTATCTATGAAATCATATACTTATTTATTCCCTCATTTAACATAGGACAAATCCTACTATTACTCACAATGGAAGGGCTTATGTCCGGCAGTGGACATTGAAATTTTATTTTATTTATTTTATTTTATTTGGAAAACAAGCAGTTACAATATCTTAAATAATATTACAATAAAATGCTGTTTTCTTTTTTATAACGAGAAGGACATTGAAATGCTGTATGATATGATAACATTATGTCATTTACCGTTTTAGGGTACTATTACTTTAGCTTGTGACTTGTTTGCCATATAAGCAGAAAATAAATTGCATGTGCATTTGGTAAGGTCCACTAATTTAGCCCAAGTTGAAGAGTAGAGCAGAAAAGTCTTTCACAACTTTGCTATAGACCTAAATGATAAAAAAAATATATAAATAGTATTTCTCTACAAAATTTTCTTACCAGCTTGTACTACAACAATAGCTCTGTGAATATTTTCTTCTTGCATCCTAGTACAGTATGTTTTGATAGTCTTAATACCAATCTTGGGTTCATCAGGGAAGAACACAAACATCTGGTCAGTTGGATCATCATTGTGAGCAACCAATACTATCAAATCACTTCGCGCTGGCCTCTTCTCACTGAAATTACATAAGAAACAAATAAATAATAAAATTATATGATATTATATAAAGCTGTACAGCTTTTCTCATACATCAGAAAATATATGGCAGTTTTTAAGAAATAAAATTAGTTTATTCTGTTTTTGTACAAT
The DNA here is from genome assembly GCA_944739405.2 of Euclidia mi. NCBI lineage: Eukaryota > Metazoa > Arthropoda > Insecta > Lepidoptera > Erebidae > Euclidia > Euclidia mi. The sequence goes on from OX123197.2 coordinate 37,586,160, forward strand.
TGAAGCCATAATTACAACTACTACAAGGTGTAGTTAAATCTGTTCGTAAATGAGTTTAGTTTTAAATTCAATAAAGTGATATAAGATTGATTAAATAAAGATGTAGAGACCAAAATAATTATTGTTTCTGTCAACCATATGGTGCTTCACAGAAATGATATATAGTATAGAACAGGTGGCTACATCTTGGCTACATTATTATGAACTATACTTCAACCAAGTACTCTTTGTTTAAGAAGCAAAGAAGGAGGCACACAGCCTAAAATCTGGCCATAAAAAATGACATAGAAAAAAGTTTGCATTACATTCTATTTTGACTGTGGAAAAAAGTATAATGTCAACACCTACTGAAAGCAAGATTTCATAAACAATAACATTAAAACTAGTAAATCGTGTGCTTACAGCATCAGAAAAGAAGTAATGAGAACACAAAATCGGTAAAACATGGAGATTTTAGATAAGAAAATTAGAGACAGTTTAGCAAACAGAACAGTTTCTGAAACAACACGACTACACATAGGTAAGTGGTTCATTTGGTTTATTAAACATTTACCTGGGTTTGTCTCCAAACTGTTCTTTGAACTGCTCCAACGTCTGATCCAATTCATCTTGTGTTACCAAGTATCCGCGATCGTGGCATAGCTAGAAAAGTAAACAGTCAATGAAATTAGAAGATAAGCTTATAAGTAAATTTTAATGTATTATTGAACCTAAAAGAAGGCAGTCACACATACAACTTTGCAATTTCAGTTTTGAAAAGTTTGATCAACCAACATAACCTCACTTACCTGCATTACTGTTTTACGAATACGCCACAGTTTATAAGTTTCCGCATCGTCATCCATATTTTAAATAGTACCTTTGAATTCTATTTTAAAACCGTAATCGGAGTAAATAACAATTTTTAAATATTTATTTACAACTTTTGACCTATCAAAATACAAACTTCTCGGCAATGTTGGTTTGAGAATCAGAGTTGCCAATCTACAAATTTGCAAAATAAAACAAATTAAGGCGATTTTCATAATCGCAGGAGATCCGTAGAAGAGCGACTTTCACTGGTCTGCTTAATTTATAAAAAGTATTTTATATAAAATTTAGTATTTAGTATGTTCAAAATATGTCACGAATGGTTTCGCAAAACCCTTTAGGGTACATACATTCGATTGATACCTACAACATTTTTCCATTATATTCCTGTGCAATGTTGAATGAAAAGCAAAATTATATTTCCTACTTTTCTTAGCCTTGACAAGCTTTATTTAGCGAAATCATCGTGATTTTTACACATGTTAAATAGGATGTAAATTACTTTTCATCCATTAAGCAGATTGGTAAAGGTAGCTTCTACGGATCTTAGACTGTAATACAATATTTTCTTACTCTATAAATATTTTTGAACTATAATAAAATTATCTTGTATTGTATAATATGGGTTTTGAAGAGTATCACTAAATCATTCGATTTATAAATAGAGGTCACCCGCAGCTACGCCCACAAATTATAATAGTTTAACCATTTTAGCCCGATCCCACGAGAATTTCGAGCAAGCCTTCTTAGTGCACCCGTACAGTCTCCAGTCTCCTACGTGTCAAATTTCAGCTTCTTGCGCCTACTAGTTTTGGCTTTAGTAGCTTGTCTATCAGTCAGTATGTACCTAACTCAATATTAAGTATGTATATATATAATTTTTTTTTTTTTTTTTTTGGGATTTTATGACCTGGTAACTGGACCTTTAGGTCAAATCTTATTTTATTTTAACGGACACTGCACATTCACTTAATTTTTAAATTGTTTTAACAGTATTTTTAATGTATTTATATATCGGTTTGTAAGTATTTTTGACTTTCAATAACTCTTCGAGTGGCGGCGGGCGGGAGAAAGAATCGCACTTAATGTTCACTTCACTGAGTTCACTAGCCAACACTAATCTGTCAAGCAGGAAGTTTTGACAGTCAAAGATAAGATGTGCAACGGTTCCTTGAGTTCCTTCTTGAGATTCACAATGTGGGCATGTATTGCTTGTAATAATGCCAAGTCTAGCAAGGTGTGACGGAGCAGTATTATGGCCAAAGCGCAATCTATTTATCGTAGTGATAAAGTCTCGGCTGGCTTCCTTCAATCTATTGTACCAGGGTCTAACAGGTAATTCTTCTTGTATACGGCCGTAAAATTTTCCTTTAGTGTCTTGGTCTTTCTTCCACAATTCTAACCATAAGTTACAAACATTTTCATTAATACATTGCAAGAAGTCAGTCATAGGAATGTCCATTGCATTTCTAACATCAATAGCATTACTACCTTCATATGCGGTTTTATCAACTATTTCATTGCCATAGATACCTCGGTGTGAAGGTACCCACAGAAAAGCAATGCTTTTGTGCTTGAGGTAATATTGATAAATTATTTCTTTGATGAAATATAGAATATAATTTGTCTTAAAAGAAACTGTAAGGTTAGTTAAGGCTTTAATCAAACTCAGTGAATCAGAAACAATCAAAAAGTATTTGCTATTGTTAATTTGGCGAATATGTTTTAATGCCTGATAAACCGCATATGCCTCTGCAGTGAATATGGTGCATGTATTGTGTAGAACAAAGTTTTGAGAGAATTGAATTTGTGGATCATATATAGCAGCACGCACATAATCACTTCCTTTACTGCCATCAGTGTAAATAACATAATAATTCTTATTATCTGCCATAAACTGTAACATATCTAAATTGTTATTGATGGGATTTTGCAATTCTTTGACGGTATGTGTGATACACTGATAAGAGAAGGAGTAACATGGCCATGGGCATTGTTTTCTAATACCAGTAAAACTGTTTTCTGTTTCCAGCAATATTTTGGACAATGTTGGGGATTTACCATTTAAGAGAATCTCGCCTGTTGTTAGAGGTCCAGGATTTCTACATACAGAAGGTACTATTTTGTTTATTATTTTCTTGTTATCTGCAGCAATTAATTTAAGACAGAATCTCTCTGCAAGTAGAATGCGTCTCAAAATTAGGGGCATTATTTTAGTCTCCACTTCCATGGCAGCACTAGTTTAGTTAGAGCACATTGCACCAGAAATTGTTCTCAAAGCCCTGTTCTGCAATAGATCTAGTTTATTTACATGAGTACTATTTATATACACTAATGAGCTATAATCAAAATGGCTTCTAACTATACTTTTATACAAAGTTGACAATATTTTCGGGTCAGCTCCCCATGTAACGCCTGCAAGACATTTTATTATATTTAATCCTTTAAGAGCATTTTTTGATATGGTTTTAATATGTTCCTCAAAGGTTAATTTCTTATCTAATACTATGCCTAAAAATTTCTTAACATTCACTGGATTTATAAATTCTCCATTATATATTACTTTTGAATATGTGTTCTCACTTCCAAATATCATGGCACTACTTTTGGAGGGATTAATTTTTAAATGTAACACATCATTGTAAAAGTGAAATATTTGGGACAATGCTCTGTTAATATTGTCTATTGCAATTTCTACATTATAATTACTACTGTACAAAACAATATCATCAGCAAACTGCAAAATATCTACATTACTATTTACAAATTTACAGATTTCACTTGTATATATATTGTACAACAAAGGAGATAGTGTAGCACCCTGCATTGTACCTTTAGATGCACATTTTGGACCATGCAATGTATTATTATGCCTTACATAAAGTGTTCTACTATCCAAAAAATTATATATCCATTTACATAGTTGACCAGGCACACCTAACCTAGACATAACTTGTACAACTATAGCCGGATCTAGACTGTCAAAAGCACCCTGAACATCTAAAAATACACAAACAGTGTTTAACTTATTATCTTTTGCATGTTTCAGGTCTGAAATTAAGGAAGTGAAGCTGTCTGCACAACTTCGTCCTCGACGAAATCCATATTGTACATGCGGAATGATGCCGTTAGATTCCATATACCAATCCAAACGATTTTTAATCATGTTTTCAAATAGTTTACCTAGACATGAAGACAGTGATATTGGTCTATAAGAGCTGGCAAGCTCGAGAGGTTTATCTGGTTTGAGTATCGGAATGACACATTGTGTTTTCCATGATTGTGGAATACATTTACAATGCCAAAGTAAATTAAGAATATTAAGAAATATTTTTTGTGCTGATTCATCTAAATTTTTAATAGTACAATAGGGGAAATCATCTAAACCAGGTGTAGTGTCTTTCCGAGATAACAAACTCATTTTAAATTCAGACCATGTAAAAGCATCTAGCAAAAATTTTGAATTTGGATTATCATTATTTAATTCGAAAATATTGCCTAAACTATTAATATTATTTAGATTGCTATTGTCAGATAATTTATCTAGAAATTGAGAAATAAACTCATCTTTATATGATTTATTACCAGCTCTTATACCTTTGAACATTTTTAGAAGATTCCAAATCTTACTTATAGGAGTAGTTCTATTAAAAGTGTTACATAAGCTATTCCAACATATTCTCTTTTGTTCTGATATGGTTCTTTTTTTAAGTGCATCCTTTCTTTTATAATCTAAATAGTTCTCCATAGTAGGATCACTTCTATATAGTTTCAATGCATTGTAAGAGGCAATAACACTTTTTTCACAAATGTCATTCCACCAAGGAGCTGGAGGTCTACTTTTGAAATTATTTGGTTTATTAAGTTTAGGAATTGTCATAACTTTTAAATTATCCAATCGAGAACAAAAATCATTATAGGTTGAAATAGGATCATATAATTTTAGAACTAAATCATTAAATATTGTTTTAGAAATAGTTTTAAACTTTTTCCAATCTGCTTTGTTATATATAAACCTATCAACAGGAGGATTAATATAATATTTATCTATATGCAGTGAAATCTCTGTTATTGTTGGGTAGTGATAGCTGCCCATGGCATCATCATGTACAGACCACTCGCATATTGATGCGAGGTTAGCACTAATAAAGCTTACATCAATTGCAGACGGATTTCGTCTCGGGTTGTTAACAGTTGTTAAACTACCATCATTTAATATACATAAATCCAAGTCATCAATGATATTAAATAAATCCTGACCTCTGCTCTTAGTGGATAGACAACCAAAAGCGATGTGGTGTGCATTAAAGTCACCACTTACAAATATAGGCTTTGGAAGATCATTGATAATATTACGTAGTCTATTGATCCGTATGTGTCTACTAGAAGGAGGACAGTATACACAGAGAATAGTCAAGCTACCATGCACCGTAGATAAGGACAGAGCTACAGTTTGAATTTCTTCATAAAATCTAGTGTTTAAAACTTTGTACTTTAAATATGGCTTAATTAGTATTGCTACACCATTATGAGTATTTTTAGAATTTTTATTATAAATATTATATCCAGGTACTCTAAAACTATTGTCTTTAAACCATGTTTCGTTAAGTAAGCAAATGTCAATATTTTGTTTTTGTAAGAATTGAATCAGTAAGGGTTTTTTATTTTTAGCACTTTGAATGTTATATTGAGCAATACGTAGCTTAGACATTGTATGACTTGGATCCATTATTTGAGGTTTTTAATAAGTGTTTCTCTAATGGTATTTACAGTGGTAGGCGTATTATCGCCCTTATTACCCAGTTCCACCAACGTCTGTACCAGGGCCTTAAGTACATCGTTGTTGGCAACTATTTGGGCTTTGATGTCTATTTTAGGAGAGACATCTCTAGAGTTATTTACACTATGTACAGTATTATTTACAGATGTATTTACAGACTTATTTACAGATGTATGTACAGACTTATTTACAGATTTATTTACAGTGTTAATTGGTTTCATTTTTGGAGGTGGCAAGGGTGGAAATTCAATGTTATCACTTGAGTGTTGTTTTGTGATTGTAGCACTTGCATATGTTATCTTATTTTTCTTTTCTAATATTTTATTTAACTTAATTGGACATAATCTCGAAATTGCAAGATGAGGCCCGCTGCAATTGCAACAGCAGATCTCTGTTGGTCTATCACATTCTTTATATAAATGCTCACCTCCACAAATGGAACATCTTTGTTTGCCATTACATATCCTAGCGGAGTGGTTAAATTTAAAGCATCGGAAACATTGCTGTAATGGGGGTATATATTCGAAAACTCGGTATGAAAACAAATCGTATTGTACATTGTCTGGGAGAATATTCGATAGAAAAGTAATGCTAACTGTTTGTAATGGTACTCGCTCTTGTCCTACCTTCTTTGTGAATCTTCTTATAGCTATTATTTCATAAATTGATGATAATTTTGTGTATAGTTCTTTGTTCGAAATGTTTGCTGGTACAAATCTAATTATGCCTGTTTTTTCTATTTGCGCAGCCGGAATAAATGCTTTCAAGCCATGTTTGTTATGAAAAGCACTGTTGTTAATAAAGTTATTGGCCGTATTATACTGTTTAAATATGACTGCTATTTTATTTCCGTTGATTCTCTGTATAGCCGTCACTCCTTTTATCTCACTTGAAAATATGTGATTGAGATAGATAGGGCTCTTATTGCCTATTCTATCTTTATTGTTTGTAGCTTCTATAAACACTTTAAAATCTGTACAAGTTGCATTTTCTGGGTAAAGTCTTTTATAGTCTGGTTTTGTATAAGGTATGTAGTCATAATTCTCACCGCCGCCGCCATTACCACAGTCCTTCTCTGTCCCGCCGTCTCCAGCCTCAGGCCGAGGACGTTTATGTGAGGTGGGCGGGTTATCCCCGCCCCCCTCATTTCCCACCATTTCCACGGGTTTGCACACCTATCACTATTGTTTTGGATCAACTTTTAAGCAAAAACCACCGAATATTTAGTAAAAAATTAAAATTGAAAAATTTTCTTGTCCGCGCTTTTTTAAGGTTCCCGCCAGAATCCGTATATATATTACGGAAGATAATATAATGAAGGTAATTATAGTTAGTAAACCTTTATCAAATGGGTTTATATCAGAAAGGCAATGGGACAATCAAGCCCCTGATCATGCAAAATATTATTAGTAGATTCAGGCTAACATTAATTTAAGGTTTGAATGCTGCGGTATCACCGACGTTTCGACCATCTTACAATAGCCGTGGTCGATTGCGTGTCTCATTTAACATAAATCTACCAGTTATAAAGGTGTCGTGGAGTAAAAATAGATTAGGGCTTGTTATTTTTTTTCTTTCATTTTAATTCGTATATCAAGCAAAAAACTTGTAAGCATACGAATTTAAATGTACACCTAGTAACTATAACAGAAATAATATCTGCACAAATTTCTCTATATTGTACCTATCTAGTACCTACTGCTCTGTAGTACTCTTTGTGCTTTGCACTGAATTTACCTGTGGAATTTACCAATTGTGTGTTTATATTACGAATTATTTTTAGTCGAGTCTCCTATGTTCTATGTTACCTGTAACTTTTTAAGTTTTATAGTCTGTGGGCAGTTAATATCTATATGTCTATTCTTTGATGGCTGATTGAAGTTTTGCATAGAAAAGATTTCTTTTTGTTGATTGTGAGCTTTGTTATCAATATAGAATAGGTAATAAAAATGGCTGGAATTAAAGGTATGTAGCTGTTATTGGAAGCTGGTTACCGTATTCTTCAAATAAATAATAATCGCTCCCCAAATGCCGTTTTTGTATTATGAATGACTCATGTTATTTACAAATATTTTTTAAATAATTCCAATGATAACAATTTTTCTGCTGCTAACTGTAGATTTTCTTTTTCATGTACTTATCTTCGTGTTTCCGAAACAGGGTAAGTTCTTATAATTGCAATTTTATTTCACTACGTGATTTTCAAGATGTGTTCTACATTTTAGCATTACTCAATTTACACAATAAAATCGGTCAATATTTGGATAATTGATAGTGCCAAAGCTAAGGAACTTATGACAAAGTTCTAAATACAGTTACATCATGTCTGTATTTGATTTGTATTTTGAATCATACTTATTTTTAGGGATAACATAAGTACTTTCTGGTACCTACTTATTACAGCTGTTCATATAATAATATCTAAGCTTTCAACTGCTATTGTTTTTGTTCTAGTTTGAGCACAAGTTAAGAATACTGTGTATTATGTAAACCTTTTAAATGTGGAAATAGAAAACAATTAGATAATCAATTACTTACTTAGATCATACATATTTTCTCTTTTCAGCTTGGTGTCTCTGGCTTTTGCTGGTTCAATTGGAATGACCTTAGTTATTCTGGCGTGTGCCTTACCAGACTATCAGTAAGTGGCAAAATTGAATTTTTGTAAAACTTTTTGTTATTCATATTATAAACATGCATTACATAGATAAGTAATCCTTAATATTTGTTTCGCTGACAGTATTACTACCTACCAATCACCTGGCGACTGTATGTTGATATCATAAGAAGTGAATTGTAGAGTCTAGTCAGTCTGACCTAGATTTGGAATCACTGTGATCTTAATAGTGATTAGTAGTTAGAAGAATATATACATGCTGCAATTTATTGAAATTTTACAAACTGCCAAAAATGTTATTGTTATTTAATTAATTATCATTTGCCCAGTGCTTCAGGAGCTATCATAAAGATCTTTGACACTTATTATACGGAGTCAGCACTTCTGCATAAACTGACACTAACAGTGGTGTTACTACAGGATGGCAGGGCTGGAGCTCAAGAGGGCCACGGCCCAAGAGGCTGCTAGCTCAGAAATATTTTTTAACATTGTACCTAAAAGTATTTTATTTTATATTTAGTTTTTTTAAAGTTCTGCTTAAAATCCATTAAAGTGAGACAAATAAAGACCATAATTAAATGTTGCGGAGGTCAGACAGGCAATTGTTCTGTGGAAAAGCTTATATTGTGTAAAATCTGGTTAAACTTTAGGAGGATGATGATCTGTTATTAATATGCTATGTTACTTGTTAAATTTAATGTTAATGTTGTGTGGTACACATTAATTTACATTTTAAGTGGATTGCATTTCCAATGGCACTCCACTGAGCTTGATTTCCAGCTCTGATGAGAACTGAGTGGAGACTGAGTGTTCTTTGTGTGTACTGATTTTAAAATGAATATTTTAGTTCTATTAATATGATCCATTATTACTTATGCAACTGTATATTTTTAAGTGAAATTTATTGATACTCCTGACCATTCCATAACTTGGCTATACTTATATTGATTCCTTTCTACATGACAAGTAATATAAAAAGCGTCAGTTATTGATACCATTCAGAATCCCTACATTATTGCACTGATTGAATAATGCATCATAGCGCTAAAGACTCCTTTGCTTATTTGTTGAAGACTGACACAAATTCTGCAGTTGAATGCGATGAATCTGTTTCGACCATCATATTAATTCTGTCATATCTATTTGCGTTTTATGGGGTTCATTCTTCAGATCAAGGTTCCCAGCTTGAATGTTCAAACCATTGACATATACTCTAACGATAGACGGAGCATTCCCTAAAAATATTTTGTTCAAATTGTCTAATGTATGACGTCTAATCGTACTATAGCGCAACACGCAGGCGCAAGCAGCGCCAATGACTTACAGTGTCTAGTTATTATTATAGCCAATCAACAACAACAAGTCCTGACATCTTACCAATGAGTATCCAATAGTTCTCTAACGCTACTGGCTGCTTATTGCCATTTGCAAAGACTATTTACATCACAGAAGAGATGTTTTCTGCCTACAATATTTCATCAACATAATAAGAACAGTTTATTTATGAAAATAAAATGAATTATTTGCTGGGAGTTTATTTAAGTAAAAAAATAGAATCTATAAACATATTCAGATGTTTTTATTACAAAATAGAAAAATGTATTCGTGGGCGTAAGTTCAAGACTTGCCTTAGTTGCCTCACAAATAATTCTAATGTTTAAACTTTATAATTATTTTACTACTTATGAGAATTGCTTAAAAATATCCTAATACATAAGGCAGGATTGTTTGTCATTCTGTAAAGATGCCCTTGCTGACCACAGAGTTTAAACCTACACATGTGGCAGATGGCACTAGGTATGTGCTACCATAAGGAAACCAATAATAAAAAAAAAATCTATGACGAAGTGGCTTTGAGTAGCTTAGTCGGTACGGTATCAACACGGTTCGTCGTGGTAGCGGGTTGAAGTCCAGGGGGCCAATTCTCCTATTTTATATGACATTGAAATTATATTTTGAACGGAATGAGATTATATTTTAAATTGACTCAAAATCGGTATTCTGCTAACCAAATGTCATTATCGTATAATCAGAAATAAACAGTTCGTCGTTGACACATATTTGACACTTGTTTCAATTTACGATCTCATTACAATTTCATTCAAATATCTGTTTATTTAGGAGAATACCACTTGTGACACTGGTATTATATCGAAACTGTATTTTGAACAAATATATTTAGGAGAATCGGGCCCCTGCCTAAAAAAATATTTAAAATTGCAGTTAAATTTACTCTAGCAGGAAATGCTCAAAATATATTTTAATAACTATTCAATTGCCACCAAACACAATTAATTTTGTGGTTTTTTGTCTATTGGTCGGATAATGGAAATCAGGATCTGTTTTGGCCTCATGGTTCAATATTATTTTTGCGTATTTTTCTATAACTGCAAATGTGTACCTACTATGATGAAGTGTTGAAATATTCGTTAATACGGTTATTACGATCAATATACCCAAAAATAAAAAGAACACAGAATTAGTGGTTTTATAACATTAATCAAACTAAAAATCTTACCCTCACGAAGTCTGGTCTAAGTCATATATTTTACCTACAGTCACTTGCAATGTATTTCTGCATAGTAGTTAGTCTATGATCGTAAATGACGTCACATAAAAATAAAGAAATACATTTTAATGTGGTATTATGATACATTTAACTCTTTTATTTACATAAATAATTTAAAATATTGACTAACGCTTCTACAGATACAAGTTCTGATTCAAATTAATCAATATATCGTCGCCACACAGTCAATAAACGAAGCGGACCAACACCGCAGGAAAGTCAAAGTGACACTAGATTGCTTTGCCGGTATGTTCATGCAAAGCATTTGAACAAAGTAAATGTTCTGAATGCTACATCTAGTACTTTAGTACATATATATCGATGGTTCAAACTAAAAACGTTGTATGTACATGCCATAATTATGACTAGTGATCGGATAATCGGATGCATATTTACCTAAAGTTGAGGTGTTGGCTATTATGGAATGCACTTTAGAATCGAAAAATCCCGGGATTACGGAATTGACAAATTTTTATTATAGAATCAAATCGGGTGTAGGTTACTTTACTTATTTTAACATTTTTACCAAAAAACAGCTCCAAAAATAATAAAATCCTCTTAATTTTCTTCAATTTTCAAAACATTTATCTCAAACGAATAATAAATAAGAATTACAAAGGAAAACCATTCAATCTCTTAACCGCACCCACTGCCTACCATTCCTCTTACACTCAACATACTCATAAATTGATGGGGAGCTTAAAATTAACTTCAAGTAAATACACATTAATAATTATTTAATCCCGGAGACCGGTTTCTTTTTAACCCATTCAGTGCCGTGCCCGCCCATCGGCGGGCGAAAAGTCTTAACTGACACGCCGAGCCCGCCCATGGGCGGTTGGATTTCAACCTCCGATATCTAAGCCAATAACAATTAGAAAAAAGGAAGACTTTGTGAAATGATTCGTTTTACTAAAATTTATTCGTTACCAAAACGGCCTGCAGATATCTCAGGTTTGGAAAAATGTAGATTCCGACCTTTCATGCCGAACCCGCCCATGGGCGGGCATAACAATTATTCAGGCTTTACCAACCTTTTGTGAAACATGATAATTTTAGTTAAAATTTTAATGTTTTAATACTATTAATAATCGGCTTCAGGAAAATATTATATACTTTCTCGATTGTAGTATCTGATACTAATATATAAAGCTGAAGAGTTTATTTGTTTGTTTGGTTGAACGCGCTAATCTCAGGAACTACCGGTCCGATTTGAAAAATTCTTTCACTGTTAGATAACCCATTTATCGAGGAAGGCTATAGGCTATATAATATCACGCTTTGAGCGACGGCAGCGGAGCAGAAGCCTTAAATAACGCGGGTGTAACCGCGGGCATAATCTAAAAAATTTCATCAAAATCGGTCAAGCCGTTTCGGAGGAGTATGGGAATGAAAACTGTGACACGAGAATTTTATATATTAGATATAAAGCTGAAGAGTTTGTTTGTTTGGTTGAACGCGCTAATCTCAGGAACTACCAGTCCGATTTGAAAAAAATTTTCAGTGTTAGATAGTTTAGTTATTGAGGAAGGCTATAAGCTATATAACATCACGCTATGAGCCACGGAAGTGGAGCAGTAGCCTTCAATAACGCGGGTGTAACCGCGGGCGTCATCTAGTCAACCGTATGCCTCGGACATAAAGTATATTATTGCAAAAAGTATAATAATATGCAAAAGGAGCTGGCTGGCCGGTCAGTAGACCATAGGTAAACAGTAGTAAACTATTTTTTTATGCGTCCGTGTTATCCTAAGCCAAATGAACCGTATATACAAGGACATATTGTACTTTGTGGACATCTTTGTGGCTAGCTAAAACATAACAAAAGGATGCGCCGGTGCATCTCGTTTTTTACGTGATTCTTTGAAAAAGTCGTTTGATTTCTTCCATATTGTCGTCTTTACCAAATTCAGTTTTATTGCCTGAACAAAAGAAAAAAAATATTACATTATTACCTATAGTAAAGAGGAAAGATAAAAATTAAATTGTAAGCAAATTTACATTATGTATTTTTTTAACTAATTGAGTGTAGGGGTTGACGACACCTGACTATTGAAAAATGCACATAGATGTGGGTTTTTTAAAGACATTTTTGATTTCTTAACATATGTATTAGCTTAATTTTATCTGAAAGACGGTTTTGTATGATTTTGATTCATCTTAGATTAATTAAGTGACAGTTATGCCTTACCTTCATGCTCCATTACTATTTCAGCTAATAACCAATAAAACTGTCACAATTTTACCACAAATATCGCAGGAAACTTCACATACACGCTTTAAACACGATACAGTACATGTAAACTGAACATATCAAACGGTTCATGTCGAAATCTAGAGCTTCATGCCGAAAACGCCGATGGGCGGGCAAAAATACTTAATCGAGATGCCGGACCCGCCGATGGGCGGGCTGTATATCATACTATGGCGGCACCTGGGTAATGACGTTAATTTTCAGGTAGGCAGTGAATGGGTTAAGGACGCGTTTACGCTTGTATCAAAAAACCACATATTTCCGGTACATATTACGACAATTTTAGATAATAACTAATAAAACTAATGATTACGATAAATTGATTACTTTTTTATCTATAAATCAATTTGAAAATAAATAAAAAATATTTAATTAATATTAATGTAAAATCGATTCGAAACGGCCTCTTAAATCAAAAATAGGCATATACTGCTATTTTTGGGTACAATTTTCTCTCTATTTTTACATTTATTTAGATTTTCAAAGATAGAATAGGGTAGTAAATATAGTCAACTCAAAAACAATTTGATTTTTTTTTTCAAAATATTGTAAATTGACTCAAAAAAGCAAAAAATCATCTTACATTTTTCTTCTATTTTGCTCGCATACGTGTGTCTTAATATGTGGCAATAAGGTTCGTTTTATTTAGCCACTTTCTTGATTTATATATCCAAATTCTGCAATGAGATCTCAGTCTGCGCTTGAGCGCCGTCGGGAGTAGACTCTATGTCGCTTGTCGCTACAGCCCGAAGACGAAAAAAGCAATATACGAATACAAAATATTCGCTAAAATCAATTTGATACTTCTCGTATTCTGTGCGAATTACGTACAAGTAAATTTCTTTTGTATAAATGGACATTATTACTTTATTTTCTCCGTTATGTTGAGTCAGGATATATTTCGGTATTTAGATATTATTTTGTATCTTGCGTTGAAATCTGGTAAGATTATCTGGACTGATGGTATACCATCCCGTTCAAGTGTTGCGACTGGAACTCATAAAAGAGTAGACCTAGTTATGCCAGGTTGGGGCTCATTTTATTTGTTTTGGTGAGACCCTACCACTGGTACTAGTGAAGTAACCTTCCAAGGTTATTCGATGAGTCGTGCTGGTACTCATATGTGAGTAGAGCTAGGCATGCCGAGTTTGGGCTTATTTTGTTTGTACATAAGAGACCCTACCACTGGAACTTATGAAGAAACCTTCCAGGGTTATTCAATGACTCTTGCTGGTACTCATGTGTGAGTAGAGCTAGGCATGTCGAGTTTGGGCTCATTTTGTTTGTACATAAGAGACCCTACCACTGCATTTTATGAAGTAACCTTCCAGGGTTATTCAATGACTCTTACTGGTACTCATATGTCAGTACAGCTAGGCATGCCGAGTTTGGGTTCATTTTGTTTGTACATAAGTGACCCTACCACTGGAACTTATGAAGTAACCTTCCAGGGTTATTCGATGACTCTTGCTGGTACTCATATGTGAGTAGAGTTAGGCATGCCGAGTTTGGGCTCATTTTGTTTGTACATAAGAGACCATACCACTGGAACTTATGAAGTAACCTTCCAGGGTTATTCAATGACTCTTGCTGGTACTCATGTGTGAGTAAAGCTACTCATGCCGAGTTTGGGCTCATTTTGTTTGTACATAAGAGACCCTACCACTGCATTTTATGAAGTAACCTTCCAGGGTTATTCAATTACTCTTACTGGTACTCATATGTCAGTAGAGCTAGGCATGCCGAGTTTGGGTTCATTTTGTTTGTACATAAGTGATCCTACCACTGGAACTTATGAAATAACCTTCCAGGGTTGTTCGATGACTCTTGCTGGTACTCATATGTGAGTAGAGCTAGGCATGCCGAGTTTGGGCTCATTTTGTTTGTACATAAGAGACCCTACCACTGCATTTTATGATCTAACCTTCCAAGGTTATTCAATGACTCTTACTGGTACTCATATGTCAGTAGAGCTAGGCATGCCGAGTTTGGGCTCATTTTGTTTGTACATTAAAGACCCTACCACTAGAACTTATGAAGTAACCTTCCAGGGTTATTCGATGAGTCTTACTGGTACTCTTATGTGAGTAGAGCTAGGCATGCCGAGTTTGGGCTCATTTTGTTTGTACATAAAAGACCCTACCACTGGTACTAGTGAAGTAACCTTCCAAGGTTATTCGATGAGTCTTACTGGTACTCTTATGTGAGTAGAGCTAGGCATGCCGAGTTTGGGCTCATTTTGTTTGTACATAAAAGACCCTACCACTGGAACTTATGAAGTAACCTTCCAGGGTTATTCGATGACTCTTGCTGGTTCTTATATGTGAGTAGAGCTAGGCATGCCGAGTTTGGGCTCATTTTGTTTGTACATAAGAGACCCTACCACTGGAACTTATGAAGTAAACTTCCAGGGTTATTCAATAACTCTTGCTGGTACTCATGTGTGAGTAGAGCTAGGCATGCCGAGTTTGGGCTCATTTTGTTTGTACATAAGAGACCCTACCACTGGAACTTATGAGGTAACCTTCCAGGGTTATTCAATGACTCTTGCTGGTACTCATGTGTGAGTAGAGCTAGGCATGCCGAGTTTGGGCTCATTTTGTTTGTACATAAGAGACCCTACCACTGGAAGTTATGAAGTAACCTTCCATGGTCATTCAATGACTCTTGCTGCTACTCATGTGTGAGTAGAGCTAGGCATACCGAGTTTGGGCTCATTTTGTTTGAACATAAGAGACCCTACCACTGCATTTTATGATGTAACCTTCCAGGGTTATTTAATGACTCTTACTGGTACTCATATGTCAGTAGAGCTAGGCATGCCGAGTTTGGGTTCATTTTGTTTGTACATAAGTGACCCTACCACTGGAACTTATGAAGTAACCTTCCAGGGTTATTCGATGACTCTTGCTGGTACTCATATGTGAGTAGAGCTAGGCATGCCGAGTTTGGGCTCATTTTGTTTGTACACAAGAGACTCAACCACTGCAACTTATGAAGTAACCTTCCAGGGTTATTCGATGACTATTGCTGGTTCTTATATGTGAGTAGAGCTAGGCATGCCGAGTTTGGGCTCATTTTGTTTGTACATAAGAAACCCAACCACTGCAACTTATGAAGTAACCTTTCAGGGTTATTCAATGACTCTTGCTGGTTCTCATATGTGAGTAGAGCTAGGCATGCCGAGTTTGGGCTCATTTTGTTTGTACATAATTGACCCTACCACTGGAACTCATGAAGTAACCTTCCAGGGTTATTCGATGACTCTTGGTGGTACTCATATGGAAGTAAAGCTAGGCATGCCGAGTTTGGGCTCATTTTGTTTGTACATAAGAGACCCTACCACTGGAAGTTATGAAGTAACCTTTCAGGTTTTTCAGGTTTATTCGAAGACTCTTAGTGGTACTCATATGTGAGTAGAGCTAGGTATGTTCCAGTGGTAGGGTCTCTGATGTTCATACAAAATGAGCCCAAACTCGGTATGCCTAGCTCTAATCACATATGAGTACCAGCAAGAGTGATCGAATAACCCTGGAAGGTTACTTCATAAGTTCCAGTGGTAGAGTCTCTTATGTACAAACAAAATGAGCCCAAACTCGGTATGCCTAGCTTTACTTCCATATGAGTACCAGCGAGTGTCATTGAATAACCCTGGAAGGTTACTTCATAAGTTGCAGTGGTTAGGTCTCTTATGTACAAACAAAATGAGCCCAAACTCGGCATGCCTAGCTCTACTCACATATAAGAACCAGCAAGAGTCATCGAATAACCCTGGAAGGTTACTTCATAAGTTCCAGTGGTAGGGTCTTTTATGTACAAACAAAATGAGCCCAAACTCGGCATGCCTAGCTCTACTCACACATGAGTACCAGCAAGAGTCATTGAATAACCCTGGAAGGTTACTTCATAAGTTCCAGTGGTAGGGTCTCTTATGTACAAACAAAATGAGCCCAAACTCGGCATGCCTAGCTCTACTCACATATAAGAACCAGCAAGAGTCATCGAATATTCCTGGAAGGTTACTTCATAAGTTCCAGTGGTAGGGTATTTTATGTACAAACAAAATGAGCCCAAACTCGGCATGCCTAGCTCTACTCACATAAGAGTACCAGTAAGACTCATCGAATAACCTTGGAAGGTTACTTCACTAGTACCAGTGGTAGGGTCTCACTAAAACAAATAAAATGAGCCCCAACCTGGCATAACTAGGTCTACTCTTTTATGAGTTCCAGTCGCAACACTTGAATGGGATGGTATACCATCAGTCCACATAATCTTACCAGATTTCAACGCAAGAAACAAAATAATATCTAAATACCGAAATATATCCTGAATCAACATAATGGAAAAAATAAAGTAATAATGTCCATTTAGGTATATAAAAATAAGAAACTTATTTGTACGTAATTTGCACAGCCAGGCCTATAACACATATATACATATCACAAAAAATTCTAAGGCCCACTTGCGTAACGTTTGATTTAAGTCACTCCTTAATTTAAACTTGTTGAACAGAATTAACAGCATAAAATTATTTAAGTTAAAAGTATTTAGCGTCCTCTTGCACAACGACAATAACGCTTAGATTTAGTTAAACATTTTATGAGGTCGGTAAAGAAGTTTCTACGTTTTGTTTCATCGCATGAAGCCTTTTTGTTACGATTTTAACGATGTTATGCGTATGCTTTCGCATAAAACCTTAGACTATATATACTTTGAGCATAAAACAAAACGCATTGTCGTCGCCTAGCAACGAAATGACAATTGACATATAATAACTAGAAACTTTTGAGCATTAACCCTAGAACCCTACATGGGGTGCAGGTGCACCCCACACCGATTTGTTTTCTAAATATCTCAATTTCTTTAATATCCACGAATTCGCGCGTCGGAGTATTTTAGTTTGGTATCAACCGCTCGCGTTACGTCAATACCATGACGAGGGCCGCGTTGTGTGGTAGCCTGTATAAGTGCTGTGGGGTACGCCAGTACCCCAGTGTAGTAAAATCGTAAGATTATTTATTTATTACGGTTGATGCATTTATATGTAATAAGTTATTAAATTTGATTATTTATTAAAACAATAGTCTTATATTAATTATATACAGATATTTTTTGATATTATGAAGGTAAAATTCAATGAAGTTTATTTATTTTGTTTCGGATGGCTGTCAGAGGTTTGAATTACAAAGAAATAAGCTCTATTCTAGACCACAAATCTGGCGAGGAAGAAATAGAAGTTGCAACCAGTTGTAATTCCTGGGTTCTTTACAAGTGTTCAAGATCAAATAATAAGCCAAATATTAAGTTTCAGCAGACAGTTTTGAAATAAGGTTTGGAACTGATACATGAACATTTGGAGAACCGTTACCGGATGCCAACTTAGTCCATTGCAGTGATCCTCAAAAAAGGACCAAATCCTACAAGCGCTGTTGCTCAAACTACATTTAACTTTGTGTAATAAGGCTGAGTTGTGATCTCAAGTTACCGATTATGTTTAATAAAACGTATTTTCATCAATAGTTTTTTTTTTAATTTAAGGATTACAGTCATTTTAGTATGGGGTGTTCCAGCACTCCAGTGTAGGAATAACATGTGCGCCAAATAGTGTAGGATTCTAGGGTTAACAATAACACAAGTAGGTACATTGTTATCAGTTATATCATCATCATCATCATGTCAGCCTAGGGACGTCCACTGCTGGACATAGGCCTCCCCTTGCTGCGTCGTCCGGTCCAGTTATATAATTATAGATAATTCTCGTCGCTAATGACAAGATGCCAACATCAGTGTGACAGTTCTTAAATGAAATTAGCCACTAAACAGCCGATTTTCGGTAATTAATTTTGACAGTTCTTAAATCATATTACTCGACAAAGTTTTCGTTGTGCAAGACGCTAGTGGTGTTTAATATTTTTTTTCTCGTTAAATACATCTTAATTCAATTTAAGAATCGTTGTGCAAGTGGGCCTAAGTCTCAAAGTTATTTAGTTGAACTACATTTCCGCAAATTACCGTACGTAGTACGTACTGTTGCCGCCGTGTCGCTGTAGTGACGCGATTTTGTACCTTCTAATTTTGTAAACGCGTCCTTAAATAAAAACCACATGTTAAAGACGTCGTTTCCTCACCATGTTACAGAGTAGTTTCACATTCCCGAATTTTCTAGCATCCCGGGATTCATATTTAAAAAATATGTTTTAAGAAGCCGCTTCCATAATATCCTAGCCAAAAATGAACTTTAGGTGAATATGCATCCGATTATCCAATCACTGCATATGACTGTATGATATGTATGACAGATGACTGTATGCAAAATAGAATACGGCTGGTAAACTGAATAATTTGCCAGCTGTATTCCAGCAGCTTCCGCTGGTCCTACTGTAGTCTTCGGGACTTGGCCATGCTCTGGTAGTAAGGCTATACAATATACATAGACGACGCGACGTTAATGCACTTTAGTTTTGATCTAACAGAGAGGGTGAAAGCTCTGTTTGAAAAGATTTTTCTAGGTCACAAAGATTATTCTGAATTATTGTTCTGTCTGGATGCTGTTTGTTGAAGGTTATTAAAATCAAGGAGATTACTAGTGCGACTGCACTACATAGCGTATGAATTTCATTATCATAATTTCAGCTACAAGACATTCACTGCTAAACGTGGCCTCTCGCAAGGTGACGATATAAGCAAAGTGGCTGGCAGTGGCTGGATACGAAAAGTCGAATATCGGGGTCAGTGGCGTGCCATTTGAGAGACCTATATCCAGCAGTCGTCTATGGCACACGGATGGTGATGAATTTTGAACTTTTATCCGATTGATATACTAAACTGAACTTAATTCTTTCAGAAAATGGTGGCCATTCTTCGTGGTAATATTCTATGTGCTGTGTCCGGTCCCGACGTTGATCGCGCGTCGTCACACCGACGGAGCCGGCGGCACCAACTCTGCATGCATGGAGACAGCCATCTTTATCACCATGGGCTTCCTCGTTAGCTCCTTCGCCTTGCCAATTGTCATGGCAAGAGCTGGCACGGTAAATGATATTATTTTTTAAATTACCTATTGTATACCCATATGACTAATGGTTGGGAGCGAATGAAGCAAGAGAGATATGTCAGGATTGTTGCAAATTGCGTTCCGTAGTCTCTGCCTACCCCTCCGGGAAACAGGCGTGAGTCTATGTATGTATGTAAGTATGATTACTAAACTCCTTTGCAAAAAAAACGGACACCTTACAGTTATTGGCTTTTCTATTGATAATATTAATATTTTTAGTATGACATTAGCATAAATGACTAGAAATTTCTTATTATCAATGCGAATATATATTTTAACACTTTAAATCCTGGAATCGCTATTTTAGTTAATTTAACACTAGTTCCAAATTTGACCCATTTCGATTTTCTTTCTGCTCTAAGTAATATGTTATTGTGCGTATAATAGTAACTTCTTATGACTTTTCATGAAATATTATGATTATAAATTATGCGAGACCTCAAGCACGTATTTACGTGCTTTATTATTCGTGCAAAAGAAATATTTTTTTATCCCAATTTTACCTCTAAGCGCGACTGTGCCAATTTTGACCCAGTCATGGATATCAGAGATTGACTTTATATTTCTCCTAAGTTAATAAAAAAATGTCGTTGATTGGTCAATGTAGGTACTTATGCGCTATAATATATACGCGGCGAAGTGAAGCGTGGGTGTAGGAATGGAGGGGTGCCATTGCACCCTTAAGGCCTTGCCACACGGTACAATTTTACCACTGATCAAATGTTCAATCGAATTGGCTTTGCCCGTCTACACGACACAATCAAATCACTGATTTTCATTCCGTCCACCCGATTGGTTAAAATCTGGTGGTACCGCCCACCCGATGAACTTGAGTTGGACGACTGGCGTCTACACGTCACGATTTCATCAAGTGATTTAGTCAAGTTGGACGTAAAATTGTGTAATTATGCAGGGTATGGCCATTTAGATATGGCCTAAAGAAAGGAAAACATATCACTTGTAAGTACGGGCTCACTTTGCTTATCGTGATCCATATATTTTCCCTTATAAGTATTACTTTATTTTTATTGATCTTGATATCCAGCAGCGTTGCGTATGAGAATCGATCACCTCACTACAAACTCAAAGGGGGCAGATGGGAATAAACAGATGAAACTATAACACATATATACGTGCCAACGACCACCGGGGTGGCAGACGCCACTGTAAAAATCAATCTGTGCCAACCGCCACCGGAGTGGCGGATTCGGGGGTGGCCGATGGGAATAAAATATAGAAATAAGGAAAACCTGATGAACTATCATTACAATAGTTCAAAGTATGGAGTACATATTGTGGATGAAATGGCTCGAAGGTACACTGTCAAAGCCTCCTGTCTAGCCCATCTAGGCGTTCTCCACTTCACACTTTTATAATATGTGATATTGTATTAATATAATAATGGCCACGAGTTTGCGTGACATCTAAATTGTCAAATTAAGTATTCAATGAGAGCCTTTTTTAGGTACACTTAACATCCCCTTAGAAAATCTGACATGCACGATAAATTTTCTTTGTTTTTTGCATTTTGAAATCTTACCTCCATTATGCAAACAATCAGATCAACATTCCTACTGTTGGACATGGATGCTATCAATATCTGACGCGCTCGAGTAAATCCCGAAATCCCTTCTAAGGCTTCGCAGGGCTAATACTATATGAAATGATTATTATTTTGTTAAGGCAGGTACTTACTTATCTATTTCAGCTGACTTTGTTTATGATATACAATAATAAAGGTAAATTCTCTGAATGTCGCGGTGCGTATTACACAGATCTATTTTGAGGCTTAAATTTTTTGCTCTGAGCTCGATTCTCACACGAGAAAACACTTTTAGTGATCCAGAAATCATTGTTTTAAGTCTAGGTGTACTTCGAGTGCCTTGGTTGAACGTTCGTAAAGTAGCCCGCAGCACAAGATTTTAAGTATAGTGCAGGAGATGACTTAAAAGAAACAGAAAATTAAATCACTACATAATTAAATCAGTAGATAGTTAGATACATTATATTATTTTCGGGAATATCGCTATCCTATTATTCCTATTGGATTGAGGCAGTCGCTTTGTGGAAAAGCGAATATTCTGTCATATCTTCACTAATGCTTGGACCTCAGGGTCCAAGACAAAAGTCTTGCATGCAACTTTGAAAGAACCATAATGAGCCATAACCAAAATACCTATAATGAGGTTGTATGACGCAGTCACAGATATGATGTATGAAGTAGTATGAAGATAGTTAGAAGAGACTTCACTGCATGCTGCGGCAGCAGCATATTTGATTAGTAATACTAAAATGATTGAAGTAAACTGAGTATGAATGCTATAACTATGTGGTTTTCGCCATTACAATTTGATATAGTTTTAACTCTTATTTGCATATTTTTTATATATTTGTTTCGCAGATCGCGTGGGGCGCATGTAACTTGACGGTGGCAGGTAACGTCATAGTGTACCTCACCATTCTTGGCTTCTTCACTATCTTTGATATGGACGACTCCGATTATACAATGTGGTGAGAGATTTAGACATTGTACTAACAAAAATATGGACGCTCTTAGGCAATTAATATACCGTATTGTAAGATCACATGTGGTTTTGTTTATAATTAAGTCTGATATTGATACTGATAGTGTAACACGACACAGAAAAGTGTTTTATGAAAGTAATAGTCGTTGTTAACATTTTTCTTTAAATAAAGATAATGAAGTTATGGAATATCTGTTATTATATTGTCCAGTATAAGGAATAGAGTATAAATGTGCTCATAGCAATATTGAAATTTTATTTATTTTCTTGTTGTGGTAGCTTGTATCTGCAATGTTTGATTACGAAGTGCCAGAGAGCCGATTGGAAAATGTAAACATTAATTGTCACCATGTCTGTTCCAAGTTGTCACGAATTTCGTTTGGGCTAGAGAAAAATACAGCTAACTCTGCTGTCATTTACAATGTTTTTGTCATTGTAAATGACAGATTTACAATGTTTTTGAACTATGCACCTGGAATATTAATATCAGTATCAATATTCCAGGTGCATAGATCAAAAACATTTGGCTCGAAATTCATTAATGTTTCAGATTATTAAAAGATTATTTAATAATGACAAAATGTTGCGGATTACTGACAGTTTGTTTACATCCCTTATCGTACTTGTCTGGGCGCATTGAGATTACAAATGGTATTGTCTTTAGCATTGGTTACTTTTTCTGTATTTTTTTAAAATTAAATTGTATAAACAGAGGTGTTAATACCACTGTACTTTATTATATGGTTGATATGAATGGTCCAGACTAACAATAAAAAAGGTTGTATTAAAAGGTTGTATGAACTGGCAACACATAATTACAAATACTATCTTGTAACCAACTTGTATTTGATGTTTGCCTAGAGATTTTTAAAACAAGGCTATAGATTAGGCGACATCCTTAAGTTGTATTTGCAAGCTTGGTATACCAAAACATTTGTATCTTAATACTCACATACAATACCTGTACAACAATAAGCTTACAATATATGGGGTATTGTTTGTACAGTGAAAAAAATATGTTATCGTTATTAAATGGGCTCTGCAATGTTTTTATATTGGTATTCTCAAGTTTTATAAATACCTACATACATTCAGTAATCATTAAAAATTGAAAATTGCATTACAGTACGAAATTACTAATAAGTGCTTTGTTGACTACAATGTTACAAGAATATTACATGTATTTTTTTTAATATGTTAAGGTAATGATTGCAGATTTAAACTATCACATTCAGATTGGAGCACTGAAATAAAATAGTAATATATTATGAATATTATGATTTAACCATTAACATATTGAGATGATTATTATATATGGATATTTGAGATCGCAGCATGAAAGACAAAGTTTAAATAATAATTATATGGCTAATATAGAAATGTTATAAAGGAGCCCCCATGAATTTTAATGATATTTTGATTGGTATTTACAAGTTGCGAAGAATGGGGTCATGTCTATGGGAAAATGACAATTTTGATATATTTAATTTCTGTTTCTGATAGAGATTCTATCAAAAGTACCTATGATACAAACGGATGCGGATGTTCTACACACCAGTATTCCACCAATTCATCTTCATTTGGTACAATTTTGTAAACTGTAAATGCCTTTTGTAATATCTATACAATTCATAGGAGCTATTCCAAGGCAGTTTTAAGATAGCTGTAACAGATAACAGATTTGTCTTTAATAACCCATCTCAAATATCCACCTGTGTAATACTTATGATATTTATAACATTGCATATTTTATTCACAAATTAAATAATGTATTTGTTACTATTTAAACTTGGATTAAGATAAATTTAAGTGTAAAAAATTGGAGATATTTTTTTATCATCTGGGAATTCAGATCAACACTCAACAATTATAAATTTAAGAAATGCTTTTAATATGTATGTTACATAAACTAGGCTTTTTAGCATACATTCGTATAAACGAACAAGTTTTGAAGCTAAAGCGATTTGATATGATATGTTAGTAGTAACAGTTCAGGGGTTATAAGTTCCCTAAATTAAATATGTCAATGTTCGCTAAAAATAAAAATATTGGACGCTTTCATTGTTGACTGAATGGACAAAAACTTTAAATAAATTATAGTAGTACATTCTGTTCTGTGTTAGAGATGAGTCGGGTTTTTATGCCATCAAAGATACAGTACGAATTCTTTGAATATTATTTATTCAATAGGCTTAGTATGAGTATATTTAAGGATAGCGTGATTCGCTTAGATGACATTGGTCATTGCATGAAGATCTCGAACCCGGAATGCCAGGAGCGACTAATCTTACAATAGCTTAACTCTAAAAGAACATTTTACAATACCCTCTGGAATGTTCAATCAATTCTATAATATATATTATATTATATAATCTATTAGCCGCAGTAAATATTAAAAATCCGATTTATTTCTAACAAGTACTAGTCTCTTAAAATAAATAAATAGTCTCGCAACATAATTATCACAATGTTTTCCTCAGGCATGTCAAATGTACTAACAAAATTAACCTAACAAATTGGCAACTTTGACCTGAAGTTCTGCATATCATTTTGTTCTAGATCCAAAGTTCTCATTAGACACCTAGCAACGACCAACACCGCCTCGTCTTTCGACTTTCTACGGCTCTTCGTAGTCGACAGGCAAGCAACAATTTATAATATAGTTCACCAAATGTCCGCGCGAGGTCCAGAGCGCCAGTGTCGCGGTGATGCTACGGAACTGATAAGTGAGCGTATATCTAAGAAATAATGTAAAATAATACTGAATGCGTAGGCAAGGCGGCGTTGGTCCAATCCCAGCTGTCTCGAATAACTTTTATAGAGCGACCTCATTCATGGAACCTCGATGGCGTCGGGCGTGAATAAATGTTATGCAGGACACTCTTTATGTTTTTCTGTTTGACGCCCTAACCTTTATGAGTAAGTAAGTAAGTAAGTAAGTAAGTATTTATTTCCAATAAAAATTTACAAATTACATATTTGATGGTCCCAAACTAGGCTATGCCTGTATCTTGGGCACCATTTAACATTAAAACTATTAAAAAATTATTGGTAACAAATTACAAAGTAATATGTGTAAGAATAACTAAGTAGGTATCAACTCAAATATAATAATAAATTCAGTAAATAAGAATATGGTAACATTTTGGCTATTTGGCACACATTAAAGTTAACAATAATATTTGGTTTTGCATATGAGCGCGTGTGTGGGTTGTAGTGTGTGTGTGTGTGTGTGTGTGTATGTGTGTATGCGTGTTTCACACAGGTACCTTACTATCTGACTATTTTTAGAAAATAGTTTTCTGTATCATCGTAAGATAAATCTAATGGTCGTATAAGTAGTGATTTTTTCATTTGACTGACTGGGACATTAAAGTTTTTGATGTTGAGAAAGGACATAACTTTATTATAAATATGGGTATGCAGAAATACTGGTAAACGTTGTGCAAATGTTGATCTTACTGCTACTGGGGGAATTCTGGGTTTTCGGTTCTTTTGCGATAAAGGATTGGGTCTCCCTGATATTTTTAAATGCATTCTACATGCCACTTTGCAAATATAGAGTTTCCTTACTCCGAGAACAGCAGCTTCTGCATACAGGTCGTCAGTTGGGAAGCGGAACGGTTTATGCAACATGACTTTGAGAACAGCGCGTTGGGCCCTCTCTAGTCCTAACATGTAAGTTTTGGCGGCACCGCCCCAGACCACTTGACAGTACTGTATAAGGGATTGGCATAGAGCTGTATACACTAGCTTCCTTATCTTTATGGATGCACAGTCACGTAGAAGTTTCATTATATAATATTGTTTTCCTAACACGTTTCCCTAATCCTAAAATGTGATATTTAAATGAGAGGTTTTCATCTATGATTATACCTAAATATTTTAGATGTACGACTTGTTCAATTTCTGGGCAATGACAGTTTGAATTGGAGGTGATATTGGTTAAACATGATACTTTGTGCAGTTTTAAGCAATTGTTAGATGGTCTCGTTGTCTGTATTTTATTGAAGGCTATGTATTTAGTTTTGCAGACGTTCATAGTAAGCAAATTTGAGTCGAGCCAGTTTACAACTTTGTTCATGCCTGACTCAGCTTCAGCGTAAACTTCTTTCCAATCCATTCCGTTAAAAAGTATAACTGTGTCATCGGCATAGCAGATCAGTTCGGCACTTGGAATGTTTATTTTTAGTAAGTCGTTAATGTAGATTGTAAATAAAGTGGGGCCTATTATACTACCTTGCGGAACACCAAAAAAAATGCTTTGTTCATCACTTATGTATTTATCGATTTTAACACATTGCCGTCTATTTCTGAGGTAACTTTTAAACCAATCCGAGGCAGTTCCTCGAATTCCCAGTGTATCCATTTTCTTTAGAAGAATTGGTATCGAAACAGTGTCGAAGGCTTTAGCCAAGTCAATAAAGACTGCTAAACAACGTTTCCCTTTATCGACATGATCGGAAATCATGTTTGTTAGAAGATTGACCGCGCCTTCTGTGGATTTCCCCTGTCTAAAGCCAAACTGCCGTTCGGATAAGCAAGATATTTTCTCAATATACTTCACCAGGCGATTATTAATAAGCTTTTCTAATATTTTCGAAAATATACTGAGTAGGGAAATGGGCCTGTAATTATCCGGGCAGTCTTTATTACCAGCCTTGTGTATGGGCGTAACGGAAGCTACCTTCCAATTTTCGGGAAAGACTCCTGTGGTCATGCTCAGGTTACAAATAAAAGTAAGAGGTTCAAGGATAGATTTTCTGATATACTTAATTAAGTAGGATCTGTAACTGTCCAATCCAGGAGCACCGTCATTCTTAAGGTTGAGAATTATTGCCTCTACTTCGATTGTGTCGGTTGGAACTAAAAACATGGAGTCGCTATATTGGTTTCTGTTTTCAATTTTATCGGCAAGATCATTTTCAGTTGTGGCTAGTTTTGAAAGTATTTGGTCAGCTAATTTCTTTCCTACTGAAGCAAAGTGATTATTACAGTGGTTGAGAGAGATTTGGGGCGTTTCTTTTGATTTTAATAATTGTAAGGCATGATTTGATTTTCTTGGAATTTCACATGTTTCCTTTAAGGATTCCCATAACTTTTTCGGGTTGTGTTCGTTCTTTTGAAGGAGGGAACTGTAATAGTTATTTTTGACCTTTCGTAGCAGATCGGAGAAAAAATTTCGATATCTTTTGTAAGACAGCTTTAGCGTCTCATTGCTAGGATCATTTTTTACTTGTAAATGAAGTTTGTCTCTGAAACGCATACATCGTAATAAGCCAGGGGTGATCCAAGGTTTTAAATTAAACTTTTTGCGGCTATATCTTACTATCTTTGTGTTACGTAAAACTGCGGCGCGTAATATATCTTCGAATGCGTTTAATGCATCATTTACGTTCTGGTTACAGTAGACAGGGGACCAATCTGTTGCGTCGGTTTCTAGTCTAAGGGCTTCTAAGTCGATTTTGGGTTTTGAAATTCTTTTATTTTTAATGAAGGTGTTTCCGGTTCTAATCCCAATCATAACAGCGTCGTGGTCAGTCAAGGCACATTTTGCAACTATTCCAATGACAAATTGTGCCTTAAAAGATACGAAAGCATGGTCTAGACATGTACTTTCTCGTGTAGGGATAGTGATTGCTGGGAGTAGTCCATGTTGTGCCAGTAGGCATTGAAAATCTTCGTTTTCCCTACTTGGATTATCAGCGATTATATCTATGTTTAGATCGCCAGTCAGTACTATTTCGGTTTTAGATTTAAGTTTATTTAAGGTAACATCTAGAGAAGCTAAAAAGTTGCCTAATCTCGTAAAAGCAGGGGACCGGTAGATACCAAAGATATTTAAGTTTCCTATAACGACTGAAAGGCAATTTGCATCGTCGATGTCAGGCTCTGAAACGACGGCGTTGTATATTTCCTTAGCATAAATGATTACTCCGCCAGATTTGTTTAGGTACTTGGTAGTTCTGTAAGTGTTGTATCCATCGATGTACCTGATTAAAGTATTTTCATTTAACCAACACTCAGTTAGGACGATAGCATCGTATTCTATATTTAAACGTTTTAGTACTAAAGTAAAGCTATCGAAATTCTTTTGGTAGCTTCTGATATTAAAAGATAGAATTTTAAAGTTATAATCCGATGTTAAGACGTCCTGGCAGAGTTCTAATTCTTCTATTGAGTGACAAGTAACAGCTAGAGTTTGGTCAATATTATCATGAACGTCTATGTTATCCATGGAGAACAGTAGGGCACATAAATAAGTATAGGTTGGAATCTTGTCACTCGCAATAGAAAAATTAAATGATGATCTGAGTGGGTGAGACTATATTTGAGTTCATAGCAGTGAGTTTGGGTCTTTTGAATTATCATGCTTTTTTGTATCACGTTATGTTGATTGTGTGTGTGTGTATGTGATATTGTGTATCTGTTTTGTGTTTTATACTTACAGGGTTCGTAGGTAAACAGAATTTTTACAAATATGGAATAAAACGTTACAAATAAAATTAAATTATTACAATCAATTATTAGTACTACACTAGAGCTAATAGTGAGATCAACGTTTATATTGCAATGGCACAAATAAAAGTAATAAAATAGACAAGAGTTATAACAGCAATATATGTGAATAAAAATTTGAGCCAAACATAATATAAAATGGTTCAGACGAAAGCAGATTTTGTACATTGAGATTTTGGCTATTCCCACAAAAATGTTTTTACAGTTCTTGTAATAATGTGGAACACGTATGTGTGTATTATTTAATTTGCTTACTGATCGGGGCTTGAGGGAGTGAGCTGCAACTTTCGTGTCGTTCAGACGGCTTAAAATGAAGATCCAGATCGCCAAAAGCACGGATGGTAACAGCTGCTTTCCCTTCATACATACGTGCTTGGATGATACCGTTTTTGACCCAACAGTATTTGTAGCCAGCTTCCTTCGCACGTAATCTAGCATCACGAAATAACTGTCTGTAGAATTTTGTTAGGTGTTCATTGAAGTATATTTTTCTGTTGGATCCTAGCACGTCTATATCCGAAGTAGTTATGCCTCTCCTGATTTTAGCTGCTTTTAGAAATTCATCACGTTTTGCAGATCGTGTAAAGCGAACTATGACTGGGCGCGGCATGAGGTTAGAGGATGATTGGTAGTCTGGGTCTTTACGTATACCAGGGCGCGAGACTAATTCAATGTCTTCATTTTTAACTTCAACTCCAATCTTTGTCGCAGTAACTCGAACTATATGGTTCAGGTTTTCCCCTGGATTTTCGGTAATTCCCATAATTTCCAAGTCATTTCGCTTTGTGAATTGAGCTTGTATCTGAATTTGGTTTTGTAACTCAGAGACGGCTGATTTTAAAGCATTGATCTCATCTTGTTTAAGTTCTATCTGTTGGATTTTCTCAGCATTTTTTGCTACATTTGTTTCCAGTGTATCCACTCTACTATTGCAGTTTTGAAGAGAAAGTGATAACGATTTCACTAGATCTCTTAGATCAAATACTTCTTCCCTCAGACAGCGTATCTCGGAAGTCAATAAAGAGAGGCTGGAATTGATGTCATTTGCCGGCAATCCATCGTCCTTAGGGTCCAGGGAAGATGTGATGACTTTGCGTTTTGAGGATCGTGTGGATATTGTACCATGTGTATCGGGGATAGGTTTGGTTTGGCGGGTAGGTGAGTTAAGTTTACCCGACTTTCGTTCCTTGCATTGACAGTTCGGACAAGTCCAGCTCATGAGGTATTCGTGTGAAAGTTCTTTGTATTTCTCTGTCAGAACATTCACGCACAGTAAATGGTAAATGGTATTACATTTACAGCATGTCATAAAAGCTGAGGCGTTATCAATATTTGACAAGCAAGCTCCACATTTACTAGCCATCGCGGACAGCTGTGTTTAGAATAGACGAAATTTATAATTTTATTTCGCGTTAATTCTTGGAATCGGTCGCGGCGCAGGTGCAGGTGCGTACGTGTGTTGTGCAATATAGTCGTGCAAAATAAACGTCCAATATAATCGTGCAAAATAATCGTCCAAAACAGTCGTGCAAAATACTCGTCCTATGTAATTGTGCAATACTATCGTGCGAAATATTCGTGCAATATTGTCGTGCAATAGATGCGCATGTGTGCGTGAGCGCTTTGATTGGTCAGATAAGCAAGCGACGCTTTGATATTTCACAATTTTTTCAGTTCGTTAACTAAATGTTTTGTTAAATAAGTTCACTGATCGTATGCAAATCACATATAAAATTGTAGAGTTCACTTATACACAGTATTATCCGTTTGTAGTAGCTTTTTTAGACCGTTTTGTTCACTTTTACCACTGAAATGGAATTTAAACTGTAGCGGAGCGGTGAGCGTGTCCCTACTCTCTCGCGGTCGCGACGTCACTCTGATGAGACTGTCGATGTTAAAGTTTTCATTACTTTTATATGAATACCAGACATCTTTAAGATCTTAATGATAACCTATGTAAATCTTGTTAGAAAATATGTATAATCAATCCCAATTTGAATTGAAAATTATACTTATTCGATAAACTTGGCATTTCTAAAATAAAAAGGTATTACGGTTACATTCCTGTAATGTAAATTGTGTAAATATAGCATTAGTTACAGGTCACAATAAATATCAGCTGCTTTATAACTCTGTTTTGTATTATTTTTACCCATTTTTTATTTTTTTTTAATATAGGGTGACAACCAACAATCTTTAGTCGGTGCCAGTCCGGGCAAGCATATATTATATGCTGGACAAATCGATAGATGTGATTGGTCCTGAACTTTGTAGAGGTTCTCTTAGATGTCCAATATTAAGTGATTTGTAATATACAGTGTCCTCACAAGAGTGAGGCGTATTTATCGTAACAGAGAATCTAGTCAGAGTTTGAATGAGTCATATCTCCGCTATCCGCTTTTGAATGTGTGCGTTTCGATGGCGCGGCCATAATTTTTTTTTTCTAAAAATGATGACAAGATTTTGTAAAAAATTGTAAAAGTAGACTCCCAAAACCATAAATTTGTCAAAGCTGTGGTTAAAAAGTTATAAGTGTTTGAACGTGGCCGCGCCATTGAAACGCTCTGAACCGCG
The DNA here is from genome assembly GCA_944739405.2 of Euclidia mi. Lineage (NCBI taxonomy): Eukaryota > Metazoa > Arthropoda > Insecta > Lepidoptera > Erebidae > Euclidia > Euclidia mi. The sequence goes on from OX123197.2 coordinate 37,617,865, forward strand.
CGGCCACAGAGATCTTTAAAACTAAGCATTCCAGAGACCTGAAATTTTGTGTGCGTCAAGATGGCGGGACCATGTGAGGTTTTTCGAATATAATGTCAATGGGTTTTAATGCAATATTTCTACTATTTTATACTTTCACAGAAAAATTGTACACCCAGAAAATTACTAAATATTCTACAATGAAACTGGTCCCGCTATTTTGATATCAAAATGGCGCGACCACTATTCAGATAATGAAAAACACATGGCTTTGTCTTATACAGAACATATCAAATTTTAATACGATTTAGTACGACTAGGTTTGAATCATTATTCCCCTTTAAATCTGCAATTTCAATTAAATATGTATATTATTATATTAACATCAGAAAAGCGCCTGAAGAAAAAGTATAATTTTAAGCTAAGTATCATTTTATGCCTCTTAAAATTTATTTAGGCGTTTAGTTTCGTTACAGTTTTATTTTGAGAGGGTTAATCTAAAATGTATTTATATTTTAGTTCAATATTTCCAAAAAAATATTGGTGATTTGGATATAAAACCAAAATATTGAAAAGATATTTATATCTTACAATGTTGTAAATTATTTTAAAATTACCTAATTTATTAATAAAAAATGACACAAGAAAAACATCTATAGGTAATATAAAAATGAATCGCTGAATGTGTTGCTAAGCGCAAATCTCGAAGCAGTGGTACCGATTTCGCTAATTCTTTTTTAAGTATAATATTCCTTGAAGTACGAGAGTTCTTACGAAAGGAAAAATTGCAAAAAATAAATAAAAATTAAGAATCGACTGTTAGGCGGTACGAAGTTCGCCGGGTCAGCTGTACTGATACTGTTGCTTTACGTAGATCTTCTGTGAGAGGGTAGGTCTAGGTAGTACTTCCTCGGTTGAGCCGACCCATACGTGCTGAAATCAGCATGGCCTACGACAACTTTACTCATAATAATAATAATATTTCGGGAAAGTAAAAATATTTTTAATACAAATAGACTTTATAATTTTTTCGACATGTCATAACATCACAATGATGTTGCGAATTAAATCATTAATATACTATTACACATACCTACATAAGACAGTGTGGAATAATAAAAGTTTGATTTTTAGTGATTCGACTTTTCTTATCATCATAGCATTCCCACTTGCCTGGAAATCTGATACAGTTAGATTTTTGTAATGTCCTATGCCTTGTTCTGAAATTGGCAGTATGTATTCAATTACTGATATCTATTAAATGATAATATTTATTACTTAATTTTAGAGGTCTAGGTATGTCGTTTCGATTTATTTTTGCATTGTCACAGAATTCAAAAACAGTACATTTGACAATGAGTAAGAAGTAGTTTTAACAGTATTACATTGCTTGCAAGTTGTAATATTATCTTCTATCATTACCTCAACTGTTTCGTTGAGAGCATGTACACCTTTTTTTTTGTATAATATTTAAGTCAAGAGGCAGAAAGAGATCGATTTAGTAATTATGAGCTTGAACGAAGCGAATAGTATTCGTCGATACCGTGACTCAGATTTGAAGGTGTGTCAATACTCGTAGTCGTTACTTCATAGATTTCCGTTCGATGGAAAGGTACACCATGAAGCAACTCTCTCAGCAACCAGCCCTGATTGTCACTGTGTACTTTTCTTATCGTCTGCTCAGTGTGTAAAATATTGAACTAAAATATAAATACATTTTAGAATAACCCTCTCAAAATAAAACTGTAACGAAAATAAACGCCTAAATAAATTTTAAGAGCCATAAAATGATACTTAGCTTAAAATTATACTTTTTCTTCAGGCGCTTTTCTGATGTTAATATAATAATATACATATTTAATTGAAATTGCAGATTTAAAGGGTAATAATGATTCAAACCTAGTCGTACTAAATCGTATTAAAATTTGATGTGTTCAGTATAAAACAAAGCCATGTGTTTTTCATTATATGAATAGTGGTCCCGCCATTTTGATATCAAAATAGCGGGACCAGTTTCATTGTAGAATATTTAGTAATTTTTTGGGTGTACAATTTTTCTGTGAAAGTATAAAATAGTAGAAATATTGCATTAAAACCCATTGACATTATATTCGAAAAACCTCACATGGTCCCGCCATCTTGACGCACACGAAATTTTGGTAAGTAACAGATGAATTTGTAAGCAGCTAAGCAAGTTTTTCAACCAGGATACCGAAGGCCATGATCCTCATAGATGGATTACAATTTAGTTGAAACACAAATGCGGCCCGTTTAAGCTTTGGTTTCGTAGGAAAGCGGTGCCGTCATATAGCGGCCGTAATACAGCGGTGAATGACGTCACTAGAACGTTGTCTATGTAAACAAAATGGCGCGGTTTCCTAGAGAGCGGTAACTGACACCGTAACGTCAAAAAGAGGTGCCGCCATTTGCGTGACGGCCGTCTTGTCGGTGTCAGATGGTTTCGTCAAAGAAATATAACCTATTTCGTGAACGTTTCATTGATAGCGGTGAAGCTATTTTTAATACGTATTTGTGTTTTTTTTTTCGGAACAACGAACAAAATATAATACAAAGTTGTATTCATTGCTCAGTAAACGGCGACGTACTAAAATCTAAATAATGCACCTTCAGTACCACGAGATTTGAATAAATCGTCTTTCGCCATACGACTATTTTCCTCTTCTTCATCCTCCAAGTAAATTACTAAAACTAAATCTAGGTCGTCAATTTTCTATCTTGGATACTTTTCGTTTGACGTTTGTTTAAAAAAAATACTGACGTTGTGTTAAAACGGCCGTGGAACTTTCCACAAGTCGTCACCGTAAAGACGGCCGCCTTTTTGCGTCCGTAATATTACGGCCGCTATATGACGGCACCGCTTTCCTAGGAAACCAAAGCTTAACCTATATCAAGCTTTTCCATAAGTCCGAGAGCGAATAGCGAGAACATGGCTGAACGTGGTTCGTTGTGTTGCTAAATTTCTTACAAGAACAACATTAGTAGGTAGTTGGGTAGATACTTACATAAGATCAATAACTGCAACTGTGGCCATAACTGCGACGTTTATACTCATAGGACCTAAGTACAAGGCATTACGTAAACATTACATACAGAAACTCAGTTTTAACGATATCTTTCATTAGTGACAATGAATACAGATTTACATAGAAGCGCAGTTCTTAAGGATTTCGTGTGCCGATTCCAAGTGGGGACTGTCTCCAGTTTAGTTCGTATAAGATACACTGGAGGAGAAAGAGACAGCTGCCGCAGCGCGACTGCCACGCCGCCAAGCGGCAATTTGAGTCGCAGAAAGTTTGTCTTTAAAGCACCCATATGAAATGTGCCTCAATGTAAATATCTGAGCTCTTTGTTAGTGCCATCTATTACAGTTATTGTGACGTAGACTGCTACCACATGAGATAATTATGTGACCGGACTTCCGTCAAAAGCACAGTTTGAATGATAAAATGAAGATAATAATTATGGCATGGCACTATAAATAGGTAGGTATTGGTTCGTTCAAAAGTCTCATTGTTGCACTCGATGATAATTACCTATTATAGATAGGTAGGATACTTAAACATACCTATTGCTAAGCGGTAGCCTATTGTAGTGTAGATACCACTACGGCACCCATTGCATGGTCAACTCCCAGTACAGACACAAATGAAGAGCCGTAGCAGCTTTGGTAACAGTGGCCACCCTTGTCCCAGGAGCCATCAAAGGAGAGATGCGACCTATGGCGAGAAAATACTTTTCTACCATCTCGCCTTTCGTGTCAGATGCCGAAAGTACTCCACCTGGGCATCACTTAATTGCCATGGTCGGTCTGGAAGTCGTTGAATAGACTCCGGACTCAGGTCGGCCGGTGCAAATAAAACATGTTGCATCAGACCATGCAGTCAGCGTGTCTACTTATATACCTACCAATGTACTCTGTGTTTGTGGCCCTCAAAAATAGAAATGTTTGCCAGCGATACACTAAGAAGAATAATTATTGTAGATGTCAACAGATTGCCATGCCAGTCTCGGGTGTAAATCCACGACACTCACACCACTGACTTTTCAAAGTTAATGTCTCGGACAGCACGTTAAAAAAGATCTCCGACAACCGTTACGAGAAGTCAGTGGTACTCTCAAAAAAAGTGATACTGGTCTAAACCGTGGTATACCTATCGGGTATATCGCTGATGTCCCTTTGGGTTGCGGAGGTCAGACGGCAGTCGGTCTGCAGTTATCATGTTGAATGTAGTTCAAATTCTTTAACAGTAGGTATGTAGTATTGTAAATTGTTATGTATGGGTACCTACATAGAGGGAGGCCAAGGAAAAGATGGATAGACTGTGAGGATGGATATGAAAGAGAAAGGGGTCAATGATCAAATGACGAGCTACAACGAAGTATGGAAGTAGAACTTAGTACTTAACATTTTTAATATATTAATGGGTTTACTTCTATTTACTTTTCTAACATTGGTTTACGCTGTAACGCAATGATAACTTGAAATGAAAATTGGTTTGAACGAGATATTTTGAAGTCCTTCTGACTTTATCTCGTTATTACGACATAGCCTATTTTCAAAAAACACAAACAATAACTTTAACACTAACATTATGAAAAATAAAGTTATCTTTATTGGCTCATACTGGTGAAAAAGTCATAGAGTTATTTTGGTTGAGTGTAGATAACGGGTAAGATATGTGGATGCAAGTACATAAGCAAGTGTGGATGCCTCTACTTCGGATCTTTCATCGGCGAGTCCGTCCTTTAAATCTCTATGAGTCCGACTCGCACTTGATTATTACTTGATCTGAGTCTGTGCACCTAATTTACATTTAAAAAATATTTTCATATTAACGTTTTAACACTTTTATACCATAATTAAATTTAATATGGATTTTCTGCAATTATAATATGATAATCCGTTTTCATCAGTAAGCATATCGTAGTTTTTTGAAATGGAAATATTTTAGTAATGCAACGGAACGTAAAATTAATCATCTTCCGCTACTTTGACATTTCTCCCACGTCAAAATTTGTGGCTATCTAGTGATTATACCGCACCCATTACAATTTTCCTTGTAATTCCTCAGTAATTTGTGATTAGTATAGTTTTAAATCCAGAATCATGGGTGATCAATTACCTGCTTGTGTCATCGATGTCGGTACTGGATACACAAAATTGGGGTTTGCCGGTAACAAGGAACCACAGTTTATTATTCCGTCAGCCATAGCGATAAAAGAAACAGCAAAAGTAGGCGATCAAAGCACTCGTCGGATGACTAAGGCCGTAGAAGATCTAGATTTCTACATTGGTGATGAAGCTTTTGATGCCACCGGCTACTCAGTAAAATATCCAGTGCGCCATGGTCTCGTTGAGGACTGGGATCTGATGGAGCGGTATATAGAGCAATGTATCTTCAAATATTTGAGGGCAGAGCCGGAAGATCACCATTTCCTTCTCACTGAACCTCCACTAAACACACCTGAGAATAGGGAGTACTTAGCCGAGATTATGTTTGAGTCATTCAATGTACCTGGTCTGTATATCGCTGTGCAGGCTGTGTTGGCTCTCGCTGCGTCGTGGAAGTCACGTACGTCCGCTGAACGCACATTCACAGGTATTGTGGTTGATAGTGGGGATGGTGTTACCCATATTGTGCCAGTAGCTGAAGGATATGTCATTGGATCCTGTATCAAGCACATACCTATTGCAGGAAGAAATATTACCTCCTTTATCCAGTCATTGTTAAGAGAGCGAGAAGTTGGTATACCACCAGAACAAAGTCTGGAGACTGCAAAAGCCATTAAAGAGAGGTACAGTTACATCTGTCCTGATATAGCCAAAGAGTTTGCTAAATATGATGCTGATCCTGGTAAATGGATGAAAAACTATACTGGTATTAATGCTATCACTAAAAACCCATTCTCAGTTGATGTTGGCTATGAAAGATTTTTGGGACCTGAAATATTTTTCCATCCTGAGTTTTCTAATGCTGATTTCACTGTCCCACTTAATGAAATGGTAGATGAAGTAATTCAGTCCTGTCCCATTGATGTGAGGAGAGGACTGTATGGCAATATTGTACTGTCTGGTGGATCAACAATGTTCCGTGACTTTGGTAGAAGACTTCAGCGTGATATCAAGAGGACTGTTGATGCGAGACTGAAGCTTTCAACAACCTTGTCTGAGGGACGCATCACACCTAAGCCAGTAGATGTACAAGTGGTATCACACAATATGCAGCGGTATGCTGTCTGGTTTGGAGGAAGCATGTTGGCCTCAACACCGGAGTTCTATCAAGTTTGTCACACTAAGCAAGCATACATGGAGTATGGCCCTAGTATCTGCAGGCACAACCCTGTGTTCGGCACCATGACATAAATATATATTTTGAATTCATTGCCAGTATTCAGTCAATATTCTGTTGACTATTTTTAAGCAATTATGAATTTATAATTTTAAGGTCTTTATTTTACTTTAATAGACTTAATAAGTATAAATATGTAATATTATAATAGAAATAATTGCATAAACAAAATGATGAGATTGGTTTTTTTGTAAGACAATATTTAATTCCAATATTATACTTATAAGTCTTAATTTTTTAATACTGAACTATCAGAATTATGTAAAATTTTATTTCGGGCTGGACATTGTTTTGTATTAAGGCATTTAATATTGCATTCCAGCTTTTTACCAAATATAGATTCTTGATAAGTGTTTCTTTTATTTAAAGTTACCCAAAACAGCTACTGCATATTTTTGATGGCAGGTTCTAAAGAGGCCCAACGTGAGTTGCTAATAATACTTGAAATCTTAGAAAACATCTGGTGAACAATTTTGTCAGCTGGGCCACCTCCTATATACAAAGATACTCTGTGGGGCCACCCAGGGTTTCTGATTGTAAAAAGTTCTCAATTATTCTCATAGATGGCGTGCTTGTCAAGTATTGTTCCACTGTCAAGTGGTTTTCATTTGTGAACAAATTACCTACTATATCCATAGGGATATAGTAGGTAATTTGTTCACAAATGAAAACCATGACATTATTATACATAATAGACAATAGTAATAGGTATCCTTAGTTATTTCACCTGATTTAGGTAAACTATGGGCATGTAATGTTTTGACTTTTGCCAAACTTACTAGTACAAAGAGTAGTTACTCACCGATACGCATGCCGCAATAATAGCGAATGAGACAATGCCCATCTAAGAGCAGTTGTAGAGCAAGACAAAGAACTCACATTTACATAGAACCGCAGACCTTAACACATTGACTGCTGGAAACTTATATGCTGTGTCTCAAGTGTCGGAGCTTGCGATGCGGCTAGCCCAACATAGTCGTGTTTAGAGAAAAAATATACAAGCGTGCTGCCGAAACACGCGACGCGTGAATCATACCCATACCACACATGTGCTGACGAACACTCATGTGTGTTTTTTTTGTATAGCAAGTTAGCAACTCGTATGTCGCGTGTCGCGTCAGCACAGACACACGCTCGACCTGCACGCGCGTTGCGTGCCGTTAAGCACGAGAGGCTGGGCACGCTGTGCGGGGGCGGATGCCGCATAGCAAAAGGCCGTCTACGAATATTAGGGCAGCAGTCAGTGTTAAGGATTTGGTGGGCCTATTTTAAATTCTAAGTGGCGTCGTTTCTTCGTCTCTTGCTGTCGTAGTTAAGATACACTGGGGGAACGACTGCTACGCCGCCGCCGCCAATCAGCAATTTGGGTCGCAGAAAGTTTCAGAGCGCCCCATAGGAAATGTGCTTCTATGTAAATCTGAGTTCGTTGCTTAAAGGCTTTAGTGGCGTCATAGCATCCAGTAATACGGACATGACACAGCCGCTGTAATAGACCAAAAACATCCAACTCTTTTCGTTCTCACCCATCCCGCTCCTGTTGTTCCTTTTCCCATCACAAAGGCCGGCTTCGCACTTGTGACTCCTCCGGTGTTGTCCTGTGTCCACAGAAATTGATTAATTTCTGTGTGGGCATGGGGTCTCATTCCTTAGAACGTTTTCCGTCATTCTTAACTCTCTCAACAGATGACTTTACTAGTATCGATTTTATTGATGACTTTCATGCATAAATGATAAATAAGAAAATAAAATTCTAAAATATGATATTTATTAATTAAAAAATCCCTCTATTAAGATTAAATAAAAAAATGAAACATTAAATTGAATATGAATATTTTTGAAAAATATGATGTGCACTTCGTTGCTCTGGTGGCCAAAATACGTACTAGCTTGTAGTAAAACGTTACAATGAGTTAACTTTCACTCGGCATTCATAGATGGCGCTTTTACGTATGTATATATTTATTTTTATTTAATTTGGTATTAATCTGTAGATGGTAAAATAAATAAATATTTATTAAATAAACATCAAATATTTGAAAAAGTAAGATATTATGTTAACCAATGAACGGCCATGAGCATTTATTTTAAAAAGTATATAGGTACCTAGTCGAGCGATTGCGTTTTGTTTTTACATATAAGTTCGTAAAAGTAGTGTAATTTAAATTTTATACATAATAAAAACTTACCGTGCCGCCGTGTTGCCGTGTGGCTGACGGCATAGAATACAAGTGTCACCACCCCCTATCTTCCCGTGGGTGTCGTAAGAGGCGACTAAGGGATAACACGATGCAAATCTTATCTTTGCGTAGAGACGGAAAACTCGACATCAAACCCTATACGACTGCCTCGTTGGTCTCGCGGCATAAATGTGCGCGTGGGATCGGGAGGTCCCGGGTTCGATTCCTGGGTCGGGCAGTGTTATTGAGTTTTTCTGTCACGAAATTCTCAGTAGCAGCACGAAGTCTGGAAATGTGCCCGGTACGGCAATAGGCTCGCCCCTTATTACGTGGGACTAAAGTATATCTGGCGAAAAGTGGGTGTAGAAATACACCTCTGCCTACCCCTTCGGGGATAAAAGGCGTGACGTTATGTATGTATGTATGTGTAAAAACTTACTCTGTGTAAGACACTGTGTAAGAAACATTTATTATATGTATTATATAATAAATGTTCATAAATTATGTTAATCAATATGCGTCTTACATTTATACGAAAAAATAAAATGTAAACAAACCATAAAATGGTTATTTTAATGTCGCCTTCGCAACAAAAGTAGATTTAAGTTAAATACTCCAAGCGAAAGATTCAGTTAGTTTTACAAAAATACGCCTGTCCCTTCGATTCATAAATTATACAGCATATTTTAAATTTTTCCTGTGTTGTTCATAATTATAATAACGAATGTTTTTTTTATGTATTAGTTATGCTAATAAACTATTTTACACGATAAAGAACCTAAAAAGCCAATGATTCTAAAATGACAATGTATTTGATATCCTGTCAACTTATGCATTACACCATTACACCCTAAGTAACTATTTCGCATCACAGGGGGGCATTTTTAATTAGGTCGGGTTATCCCGATCAGTTATCGTGCTATTAAGTTTGAAAATCATTGGTTTCTTTGTTTACGTTTTATTTTTTTCGTATCTTGAACAGACAATAGCAACTAAGAAACAGTTGATGTTGAGTATGTTGTAAATCAAGCTAATGAAAAAAACAAAACGCATTTTTAAACTTTGATAGCCGACTTCTCTAGAATTCTAGAATTCATTCGCTTGGTTCCCGATAGGTATAGTATTATATTTATCTATGCCGATAGTCATGAGTCGCACAATTGCAAAATCGCGTACCAAGTATACCAAGTGCGTCTCTATAAAATACCAGGGTCGAAAACCAGGTATCAATATACTTGCAAGTTTTTGGGCACTCGAGTATAGAAAACTTCGTGTGACGCCCTGGTAATGCAAGTTTGTATTGAAAAATAAACCTTATCCTATATGTTTATCGCAAAATTAGGTAACGGACTTTTCTAAATACTTTCATGGAAAATTATTCCTTACTACCATATATTTAAGGAACTTTGTCGCGCAAAACCTTACAAGTTTTATATTCCCGACTACTCAAAATACTTTCAAGTATTTTAGTGTTTTGCGCGACAGAGTTCCGTAAATGTATGGCAGTAAGGAATATTATTTCATAAAAGTATCTGTAGGGTAAATACGCCATACGTCGGCCCCTCCCCAAACTTCGGCCGTCTGCACATTTTCGGCTTGCGTTCATTTAAAACGTATTGAAGTTACAAATTTGCCACTCGAATTACAATCTTAGTTCATAATCTATATGTACAAACCGTTACTTTCCGATTACGTTACACACTCTTCGCACACTGAGCGTCAGTAGCGATTGCGCCGTCGAAGCGTCAATTTCATATTTAAAGTAGGTACCTTACTTGCTGTGAATACTTCGGGAATTGATATTAGAACGGTCAGACATTCCTTTTTTATTGTTTTAAGCATTATTATTAGTAATTAGTGATTTTTACTATATTTTGAGATAGTTTTTTCAATGTTTAACGTATTGTTTTAAAGGGAAAATAGGAGGCCGCCAATAGAATACCAATTTTGAATTAAAACCGGATTCTCGGCCGTGGCCGCCTAAAAGTAAATGCAGTCTGTTTTATAAATTCCAATTGTACTAATTCCATTGCCTTAATAAGAGAATTTGCAACGCATATAGGCAAATAAATCTATTTTACGTTTAATCGCCAAATACCGGCCGGGGTGATATTAGTTGAATCTCGAGAAATAATGTACACAAAATAGGGGCCGGCTTTAGAAACATTAAAGATCGTAATGTCGACCAGCCTCGAATTCGAGCCCAACTATACAGGGTGATTACTTTTCTTATTTTCTCAAAATTAAATATTTATTATACATTTATTTAAAGAGATTTATTTATAATATAAAGAGTTAAGTTTAAATGTAGGAGTTGATCTTATTGAAAACATTTAAATTAGCTTATTATGGTATGGAAATATAAGATATTAATTGCTTTTTGGAACTTGCTACCTTAACCCATGTTAATTACGTAGCTTAAAAATATAAATATATTTAATAATGATTCTCTGGGCCAAAAATCGTATGAATTATTTTTGAAAAGATATCCAGAACTAATTATAATTATTTTGATGTTTACTTTGCTATAAATTGTAATACTTACCTAACGTTATACGTGCAAATAAAAAAAAAATACTTTACCTACTATTAAACAAATACGATTAATAACGTATATACTTAGTGAGACTCCTTCCAAAATAAATCATATTAATAATATTTATCCGTCTTAATTTAAAACATCCTATACCCGGCCGATATTTGGGGAAAACGCGACCGACCATGGGCCGTTAATGGCCGACTTAGGGTTTTTTCGTTCTCGACGCATATAAACCTTAGTACTTTTTCCTTGTAGTAGAAATGACAACCTTATGCCCATAAACATGAAATAGATTTATCAAACTATCCAAAACCGCATCGGAAGCTATCCTTTCGTTGCAAATTGATGGTGCCAGACCGATTCCAAAACAGAAAAACCGTAAGGATGCCGACATTTAGCGTATTTACCCTACAACGTTACGGTCGGGAGTCGGTAATACGCGAAACGTGTTCGCGTAACGTTCAAGTAAAAAATACTTTGAAAGTGTTGCAAATATTTTAGTGTTTTGCGCGACAAAGTGCCGTAAATGTATGGCGGTAAGGAATAATATCCCATGAAAGTAATAGTACTCCGTTACGATCGGGGATCGGCAAAACGCGAGACGCGATCGCGTACGTTCAATTCAAGTAAGAAATACTTACAAAGTGTTGCAAGTATTTAAAAAAAAATTGGGCAAGTGCGAGTCGGACTCGCGCACGGTGGCTTCCATACCATCATATATAAAAGAAAATCACGTTCGTTGTATGTATATCTACTTAAATACTTTATAAGGTTCTACCTGTTTATTAAGATCAAGTACCAAATTGCTTAAAAATACGTTTGTTGTATGGGAGCCCCCCTTTATTATTTACTTTTTTTTAATTTAATTATTTATTTTGAAAGGTAATATACAACTACATATTCTGTGAAAATTTAAAGCGTCTACCTGTTACAGTTAGTAATTTTGAGCAAAAAATACGAAAAAAAACTCGTTTTTTGTATGGGACCCCCCTTAATATTTTCATTTTTTTTATTATTAGTATTTGTTGTTATAGCGGCAACTGAAATACATAATTTGTGGAAATTTCAGCTTTCTAGTTATCATGGTTTATGAGATACAGCCTGGTGACAGACAGACAGACGGACAGACGGACAGACAGACAGACAGACAGACAGCGGAGGCTTAGTAATAGGGTTCCGTTTTTTACCTTTTAGGTACGGAACCCTAAAAAAAAATCGTTACAATCAGCTTCAAAATTACGAATCCTATAAAACAAATGATTTTATAATAGTTTAATTTAGTTTTTTATCTTATTCCATTTATCCACTTTGATGGAGGAATAAAAAAGTACCTAATTTATCAATTTAAAAATATTAATTTGCCAACATCTGGATTTGAGTTAATTATCTAAATAACTAACTTGCACGTTTGCATAACTTGCTTGTAAGGCCGAATTAATAAACCAATTGTAATGACTAGCTTTTGCGCGCGACTTCGTTCCCGTGAAAGTTGAAGAGAAAAAAATCCAACGTTTTTGCAAGATTTTTTGTTAGTTGACGAGGTATCATAGTTTCATAAATAAAAAAATAAAATGATCTGTTGTTTCATTGCTACATTTTAATAGTTACCTATTCCCCGTTGGCAATCTCGACGTTCGCTTCGCCAGGGGTTCGCCATTTAGGTTACATTAATTTCGCCTGAATACCAATTTAATTAAGAATATAATAATATAAATTAAGAATAACAATCTTCACAAAGCAGAACTCAAAGGAAAGCACCACCTAGTATAGTAAGTACCTATTATATTATCTGTAGCATGCACCACAGACCCTGGGACCACAGACCATCAGACCAAGGCAACCTCACAAGGTCATAGGTTTTGTCAAGTCTATTCAAACGAGTGCGAACACGACTAGTTTATCATGTGTAGTTTTGGAGTTCCTGTGACTACCTTCCGGTTTCATCATCAGACCAAGGCAACCTCATAAGCTCATAGGTTTTGTCAAGTCTATTCAAACGAGCCCAAACACGACTAGTTTATCATGTGTAGTTTATTAGGAGTTCCTGTGACCACCTTCCGGCTTCATCATCAGACCAAGGCAACCTCACAAGGTCATAGGTTTTGTCAAGTCTTGTCAAACGAGCCCAAACACGACTAGTTTATCATGTGTAGTTTAGGAGTTCCTGTGACCACCTTCCGGCTTCATCATCAGACCAAGACAACCTCACAAGGTCATATAGGTTTTGTCAAGTCTATTCAAACGAGCCCAAACACTACTAGTTTATCATGTGTAGTTTAGGAGTTCCTGTGACTACCTTCCGGTTTCATCATCAGGCCAAGGCAACCTCACAAGGTCATAGGTTTTGTCAAGTCTATTCAAACGAGCCCAAACACTAGTAGTTTATCACGTGTAGTTTAGGAGTTCCTGTGACCATCTTCCGGCTTCATCATCAGACCAAGGCAACCTCACAAGGTCATAGGTTTTGTCAAGTCAATCTAAACGAGCCCAAACGCGAGTAGTTTATCATATGTAGTTTAGAAGTTCCTGTCACCACCTTCCCGGCTTCATCATCAGACCAAGGTACATTCACAAGGTCATTCATCACTGCAGCATTTCAATGTTACCGTAACATAGCCACCAAACTTACGTAAGTATGTCAAATATCAGCTTTATGGAAAAGTGTACAAAGTGCATTCCAAATTTTGAACGGAAAGACACGAAGTCATAAAAATATCGCTAGATATTTTAACGCCACCGGTACATACGTAAAATAGGTACCTACTAGATCGGTAGGTAGATCGTGTTATAACCTTGAAATGAGGCACACTTGGGTGACAAGGTGAAATATCATAATATTGTTAACATTTTAGACAGAATGCTTTTTTATTATAGCGCCATCTCTTCTTTTTAATGTAAAATAACATTGCTTACAAAATGAGACGAAAGATGTCGCTACCATCAACTCCCATTTCTTCGTCGCTAGCGCCATCTGTTGTATTATTTACGGTATTAACAAGTACTTATAAAAATAGAGGTCTAATAATAAGGATCTAACGTGACCAATTTTTATGGACGACTTGCGGCATCTGTACTGGTATTGTCTTATCTGTGGTGTGGGTGTCCATGGGCGGAGCGATCCGTATCCGGTATCCGTGTTAGCCCCTATTAAGTAACTATAAAAATGCAACAAGAAGTTCCAATGGTGACGGCATTATACCTAAGAAGTTATTCTTTTGACATGACTCACTCATGGCAGGTCAAAACTCGGAGAAATGCCGAGTTTTTAAATGTCGATTTATGATTATAGCCATAACGTCCATGCATATAACTGTAAGTAGCGCAGCAAATTAGCAATTTATGCTACCAGGAGGTCTACTGCGACGTTTGGAGTCATTTCTCAATGGGAACTATATCTAAGTACTTATACGTTTTCTAAATGTGCCCTTTGACGGTCTCGACTGATAGTTACTATCGTCTAGAGGCGCTTTTAAAAATGTATTCGAAGTTCCTGTCGAGAAACGACTCGATCGAACTCGCAGTAGACCCCCAGGAATGATAATTTCATTGATATGCAGAAGAAAAAGCGTAGGCGATAGGATTGATCCCTGGGGCGCGCCTGTAATGCAATCAGGGCCACTGGCCTGTCGGATGTCGAGGGACTGCAGCACCGCGATAATAATACAATCTTTTAGAAGATCTGGTAAAGAATGGCTTTATAAGTAGGTGGTAGTTAGCGGCTACGAACCATAACTGTACATTTGGGAATCGGTCGCAAAGACAATGAAGGGCTATTATATGCCGCCCATGGTGGGCGATGTTATCTCGCAGTATAGCATAAGCCAGTCATTGTAAATTTTAATGTATGAGTAATATTGTTTCTTGTGAGGCAGCGATAGCCAAGTGGAGATACCAACAGACTGCGAAGCAGAGGGTAACGGGTTCGAATCCACGGCGCGCACCAATGACTTTTGGGAGTTCTGTGCGTATTAAATTGTTAATAATCGCTTGTCCCTTGCCTCGGAGAGCACGTTAAGCCGTCGGTCCCGGTTGTCATGAAGATCGTTGACAGTCGTTATAGGGCGTCAGTACCTACCTCTAAATAAACTGATACTAGACTAAATGATGGAATATCGCTATCCCTTCGGGTTGCGGAGGTCAAACAGGCAGTCGCTCTGTGGAAAAGCAATTATTCAGCCAAATCCGGTAGACTAGTAAGCGCACCCCAGATTGAAACTGGGATAACGCTAGGAGGATGAGGATCTTGTTTATTATATCTGTGATGAGGATGATGTTATATTGTTTCTTCTACGTCGTGTTCCTCTTTGTTGACGGTCGTGGCTGCAGGCTGGTTCCAAGCTTGCTTTTAGCAAGTATTAGTTACAAATATAAAGACTACCGTCTTATACCTACAAATAAAACACAAATAGGTACAACTAAGTAGGTATGCTAGACAAGAAGTAGGTACAATGGCCAAACTTGACACTAGTACCTACACCATAAAGGCGAAAATCGCACAGCAAGACATGGTTGAGTCCAGTTCCCTTGTCAAACGTAAAATAGGGGGAGTGGTTTTGTAATAGTGTGCGTGTGCCTCGATTTTATGAGCGAGCCAAAGGAAACTTTTTTAAACTGATCGACCACGAACTTGTTTGATTGTACCTACCTATATTCGAATAGAATTATTAGATACCAACGTGTCTACTTGTACTGCCTACTTCACAGCAATTTAACGAAACCTTTAAATAATTGTTCCATATCATTATTTTTTAAACACATACCTACTTAATTATGTAGCTAATTTATATTATTTCAGTAAAATATCATAATAGTCCCTAAACGAACTAAACCTATACAACCTAACATTCAAAGCCTTCTTAGTAGGTAAGCTTGACTTCGACAAAAGATACTTACCTACTCATAGATAGTAATGACATCATTAACTTATCATATCCAAAGAGATTGGATATATACATAGAGGTAGTCCTAGTACTTACAAATTGAACACAGTCAACTGACGTGTAAGATACAATTTAGACAATATTATGCCATCAAATTATATAACCTTAGTGATTCTTTCTTTTATAACAGTTCTATCATGATTTTGAATTTAGCCGTATAATATTTATATCGACTTTTCAAGTGGTGTAAAAAATCTTATCGATATGTCTATCCACCGTATATTTTTACTTCGTTATTTTTTAGACTCTATGTGCACGTGATAAAGATTTATAAAATAAGTGGATTGCTGCAGTATGTCGTGGAGAAAATTGGGTGCCTAGAAAGCACCATAGAATTTGTTCCAAGCATTTTACTGCGGCATGTTTTTATAGTAATGACAGATGGCTCCTCCCTTCTAAACATATCAGTGTGAGTGTTTAAATAATTACTTGCTAATAATTAAACTATCAGCAACAGTAATGAATTCCGAAGCTTGTTAGAATCCATCATATTACAAAAAAAATAATGCACCTATAGAAAAAAATCTGATCTTTCTTTACAAAGACAGTAATATTTAAAGGACAGTAATTTGAAGGTTCGATAAGAACTGTCTGCTTTCATAGTCACGACTACTGAGTAGATATGCATTAAAATAAGGGAATCTTCATTTGAAAGAAATTTTGTTAAATGTCATCTACCCAGAGACCAAAACTTGGTTGTTCTTGTTTGACTAGTAGACTAATAATGTGCCGATCCCAAGATAAAATCGAAGGGCTAGTCTAGCCACAATTTTTTTATTTCTAAATATTCACATGTATGATCGAAAAGTGTCCGATCCCGCACATACATTTTTGACACATAGATTTGTATTACCTACACTATGTAATGAGAAAATTTCAATAAAGTGATTATTGTTAATAACAAACCTTTGGGCACTATTCAAGGTTTTGTCTGATTTATCTATTTTAAGTTAATTTTTATGTTTTTTGCTCGATAAAATCCATGTCGACTATGTCCTATCCTTGTAAAGAATTAATTTGGATATGCCATTCTCAGTTATCATAATGCTTAAGCTATGAGTTTTGCTTTTTTATTAATTATTTGCTTTCTCTAATAAAAATATGTTATTTGGGGGTGATGATTTATTTATTTAATATTTATTAATCCCACTTACAGCTATCATTACAGCTGAAAAACGAACTATAAATAAGCATAAATAAACATGTATGCCGAGGGTGTCGTATGAGGCGACTAAGAGAAACACAAGAGAAGGAAATCTCGCAATGAAACCCTATACGAATACGTCTGGCTAGGGTGGTATAATAGTAGGCCAAACCTCCACCACGGAAGGTTTAAGATCAGCAGTGGACTGGAAAAGGCTGTTGATGCGTAAAGAAAAATACCGTGAAAATTAGAAAATAACGCCTCGAAAGATTATGTGCTACTGAGTACCCATTTGAAACAAAAATATATAAGTTCAGTTTAAAAATTGATGTTTGTGTAATAATTATTTAAAGACTGTCCATCAACTAGCGTTCTGACTGCTGTGGACACAAAGTTACGGAATTTAAAATGTATAACATATAAATAATATACTTAACAAGTCCGTTTGACTTTGAACCTATATTGAAACTTTAATCGATATCGATAGCGGATTTGCTCAGTCACTATTAAATTAAAAAGTTACGATATTTGTGTTCAAATTGTCTTTAGCCCTAACTGACAAACATAGTGCCATCTTCTTTTGGCAACTCTAATTTATCATATGAGTGAAGAGTGTGGCTATATTCAATTTGTTCTTAAAAATATCGTTCCTTCCATGCTTCAGTTATTCTTCTGTGATCATATCTAAACCAAAGAAAACAAATAAACATTTTAAAACAGATTCCTACCTAGGTACCTATATAGCTACTTATATTTTGTTTAAAAGCACACAAAACTGTGTTCGGTCTTGTACACGTGTCGCACAAGTTTGGCGTGATAATATAATGTTCGCATGCCGTGTGGCAAAACTTCAAGCTGAATATATTTCAGTACCTACGTAACTACCTACTGTATTTTGACGTCAATGTTTAAATATTACTTTCCTCCTTATATTTTAGGAAATCATGCAGCCAAAGCTTAGGTACTGGAAATATCAACAAATATACTAGGCTGTCAGGCTGTGTATAGGGTATGTATCGGGCTTGAATCCACGGCGCGCAACAGTTTCGAAGTTAGTTACCTATCACCTAATAATTAATTAATTATCGATTGTCCCGTGGCTCGGTGCACTGTGATCAGTGATCACATCGTTAGCGGCTGTCATGACGATCTTTCACAGTCCTCTTAGAGAGTGGATGCTCTTGAATGTACTGACACTGGTCTAAACTATGGAACATCGTCATCCATCAGATGGCAGTCGTTTTATGGAACAGCTAATGTTATGTACAATCAAACAAGTCGGCGGTGGACCAATTTGAAAAAAAATCCCTTAGCTCGGTCATAGAGTCGACGCACACTAGAAACTGGTTTTGTATACGAGTGTCAATGTGTGTGTAAAGTAGCACTGGAGGCGACGATGTCTTGCTGAGCGATTCTCGCCCTTATGGTGGTCTTGCGCGAAGTTGTTCGACTGTACACGCCTATGTCAAATCTCAGTGATAATGTAAGGAAAAGGTGGTCATCGCAGGTTAGACTAGTAAGCGGACCCTGAGCTTTGAGTTGAAAGTCTTTGATGTAGCCGGGATAATGTCAGGACGACGATGATACTCATGAAAAATAAATAACTATAGAAAAAAACAAATAGGCAATTTTGCAGATTGCAACTTTATAGTCATTGTACAAGCACCATTGGTAAATGATACCTAGTCGTTGACCCGCCATTACGCTTTCACGTTCGTAATTTACCAAACGAAGCGTAAAAATACGGCTTTTAGTTTTGTTATTTTGTAAGACGGGAGGTACCTACTTCTCAGCCCATTCATTCTGAAAGCGTGCCTCTACAATTTTTGCTTATTTAAACTTGTAAACATTGAGGCATTCATTTATTCACGACACTGTGTGTGAAAAGGCATCCGATACTGAGTGTGGCTCTTTCATTCGTCGTCAGTTCTTCACTAATTAATGTAGTAACTGTCTAGAGAGCAAATTCTGCACGGTACAGTTAAAAGTATGAGGGTTGCAGCTGCTGGAAGTTTCTGATTAACAGAAACTAAAATAATGTAGCTGAAGAGTTTGTTCGTACGATAATGTTAGGAAGTACCAATCAGGTTTGTAAATACTTTTACAGTCCGCTTAAATATTCTTTAGGAAGATTACAGGAAACGGAACACGGGGCTATGAATCTTAGAAGACTAAAAAGACAAATTCTGCTGTATGGATAGATATGTATGTATGGATCAGCTGGAACAGCGTACATACAGTAGTTAGTAAGCTGACTGCACGGTTGGCGTGGTGGTTTAGGCGGGTAATAATCATCTGATGCATTTCTATGTTAGCTATACGTACGCCTTTCTGTGTTAAGCTAGTCTATTGAGATAAAAGTAGCTACTAAACGTATCGAACATCGCGCAAGCCCTAAGTTTATATGACGGGTAATCCCAGGTGGTACGCAAGCTGTTTCTCGTTTTTACAAAGCTCCCTCTCTAATTAGTCTAATTAGTCTGGTGCTGTTGACTTGTTGGCTGTTCGTTGCAAGCCTCCCACACGACTGCCGGCTGGCTGACAAAAGAGGCAATTTCCGAACGAATCCGCGCCAATTCTACGCTTCGGTGACGAGTGCGACTCGGTTACACAAGTTTACAGTTTTTCACTTACGCTTACGCCATTGCACCGCTGAGTACAGACAATGTTACAAATAAGAACGCTGTATGTCTTCGCTAGTTTCTTGCAGATGTTTTGCTACTTGATTCCATTGTCGTATTATGTAGATGTTAATGTTTTCTTATAAGACCGACTGCGACTGGCGTATCTTACGCATTAATGTTAAACTTCGGTAGTATAGTAGGTAATGTCTTCAGAAAATATCTAGTGAAAATGAATGTTATGCTTAAATATTATGTGACTGAAAAAACTTCAAAATTACCTATGTATGTAGAAAGAAGTTGTTTGAAGTTATTCTACCTTTTATGTTTCTCTTTTACTATATGTACCTACCTAGGTAGGGACTGGTAGCTAATTTTCAGACATCCTAGTCCCAGTTTACATATTTAAGAAGGATGCTTAACATTGGCAAGTTTAGGAGCTGAATATTAGAATGGCAGATGTAATCGTGTGCGCATACACGATTCGAAAGTTCGAGAAAGTAACTATTGCATACCCAAGCCATTTCTAAACATCCAATATTAACAATCAAGCTGATCAAATAAGCGTGTGATGGCTTCAATGGTTTGTTAATAAATGTAAAGCATTTAATGAAAGAACAATTATTCAATCAAATCGTAACAAAACTAGATGCAATACAATGGTACAGTTGGCGTGTCAAATTAAATCAATAGTATTTCAGCTAGCCGTAATCAACGGCGGCTATGCTAAAACTGATAAGAATATGTGAGGACGGACTTGTGTATAATGTTATCAAGAGCGAGATGATTATATTTAAGTGTAAAAATAACACGCCATGTGGTATACCTTCTGTGACTCTAAATGGAACACCTCTTAAACGAGTGACAAAATTTAAATACCTCGGTCACATCGTCACAGAGGATTTATCAGATGACGCTGATATGGAGAGGGAGCGCAGGGCGCTGGCCGTCCGTTGTAATTTGATATCCCGCAGGTTTGCTCGTTGCTCTCGTGACGTCAAAATCACATTATTTAAGGCATATTGCCAAAGCTTTTACACATGCAGCCTGTGGGTGACATATACGCAGCGGTCGTACAGCGCCCTGCGCGTACAATACAATAATGCCTTTAGGTTGCTGTTGGGACTGCCACGCTTCTGTAGTGCTTCTCAGATGTTCACTGAGGCTCGAGTTGATGATTTTTATGCCATCCTAAGAAAAAGAGCGGCCTCCATCATGCACAGAATGCGTGGGAGTTCCAACAGTATCCTGGGGACATTAATTGTAAAAATGGATAATCCTTTTTTAAAAAATTGGGTAGTCACGCATATCAATACTCGATGCTCAAGACCCCGTTACATGTTTTTATAAGAAATTAATATAACTAACACTAAATTAAATTGAATTGAATGTATTGTAATTACTAACAACAATATGGATGTATTTTTTCCGAAATAAATAAATTATTATATTATATTATATTATCCTAAAAAAATATGAAAAAAATATGATATGCACAAAAAGCAACATAGTGCTTAAAGACCATGCAGCGGAACATCTACCTATCGATTCTGATTGAAACTTGTTTTGCAACTTGTGAGCTGATGGGTTTAAAGTGCAGTAGGCTCTCTTTTCTCTATGATTGTTAATGGTATTTTATGGTTTCATCCATCTGATTTACTCTTTTATCTTGACTGAAACTAGCTTAACTGTAAAGCCCATTTTCAGTCTCAGCTGCCATCTTTTACCTATACCTAGAGTAGGATACCTAAAGTAGGCTGACTAATTTAACTTAGGCACTAAGTAGTTTCAATATCTCGTGTAAAAACGATCAAGTATCTGTTGTAAAAATGTTAAGTGATGTACGATGTTCGCGGGTGGCTTGAGAGGAATTAGGGTAGATACAATACATTTTATTGCACCTGTGAAAATATATTTGTCCTTATCAACTATGACTCGTTAGCTTCTAACGTCTACTTACTTGTAATATATGTTCGTGCAACTGATAGAAATAATCTTAATATATAAAATCCTTGCGTTACTGACTGACTGACAGACACGCTACAGCCGAAACTATTGAGCGCAGGAAGCTGAAATTTGACATGTATGTTCCTTGGGGATCGTAGAGGTGCACTAAGAAGGAATTTCCCGAAATTCCCACGGGATCGGCCAAAACGGGTAAATTTAAAAAAAATGCAGGCGTAGCTGCTGGCGTCCTCTAGTAAAATATATTTTGCAAACGTATAACTGAATAGAAAAACTGAAATTTGTCATATGTACCTTGTGGATTGTTAGGGAGCACTAGGAGAGAATTATTGAAAATTCTTCCTTTAAGAGAGTCAGACTTTGTATGAAACTCTTTATCTAAGTGACATCCACGCGGGTGATCTAACTAATTTATATTTTTAAAACATCAATCTAAAAATACGCCTTAAAAAAACAAACAAAAAATTCGCTCGTATTCACGCTATGGGCGCCCAATAAAACATCATTTTCACAATTTTAAATATCAGAACTTTGTAGCCGTGATTGAAATGTATAACTACCTATGATGCCAAATATTCAGTTCTTTAGCTGCTCTCGTCTCCAATTTAAATTGCGGGCTGGCCAATGGACGTTAGACATGGTATAAAAATTGTGGTTTTATAGTTAACTATGAAACAACAAAAAAGATGATAGTAATGTTATTTAACTTTAAATTTATTAAATAATTTATACAGTTTGGAGAAGTAAGATTTAGGTACGCATAATTGTTAGAGAATCTTGTGTAAGCATTCGTCAGAACTACTGCCATAAGGGCAAAGTTTCAGAGCTTTTGACAAATTACTAGTTTTGATGTGCTATGTGACAAGAATTCTTAATAAAAACCCTTTGGGAACTTGGACGTTTGACGTCGTGCATAATTTTCAGTATAATGATTCTTTGCAAATGTGCTATGTACCTAAAGAAAGTTAAACGAAACTGAGGCCGATCCTTGAATATTCCATAATAGAATGTTTATTGTTTACGCTTATCTTGATTTTATCAATGAGATGAATATTGCGGGTTTACGTAGTAAGTTTCTGAACAATTGAACACCTTTTTCCGAAGCGTTAAAGACCTACTCAACATAAAATTTATTATAAGTACTTAATTCGTGAATTGTCTTTGAAAAGGGAACATAGATATCGAATTTATTTCAAAGTAGGTACCTAGAGAATATTTTAATCGTCTGTAGATTGAAACGAGATTTTCAATCACGTATAGGTTGCTTAATTCGGGAATATTTCAGTAGGCATTTTATAACTTACCATTTATTTCATCTTTTACCTTAAAATTTATTGACATAAAATGAAAAAATAGTATTTCGGTGTGGTATGGACCGAGGGATAGCCTAGTGGAGAGTTGGTACAACAGACTGCCATACAGAGCTTATCAGGTTTGAATCCACGGTACAGTCGTTAAAGGTACCTCTCAATAAACTGGCACTAGTCTAAACCATGGCATATTGCTATCCTTTTGGGTTGCGGAGGTTGACGGCCAGTCACTCTGTGGAAGAGCTAATATTCAGTCAAATCAGTTTAGACTACTATGCGGACTCTGGGCTGCAACTGGGATAACACTAGGAGTTTGATGAGCAAATCTAAGTAAAAAAGGGTTACAGAACAGCATATTTTGAAGACGCTTTGCAATGTTGAAATATTGTAGAGACAGTGTGATGAATTGTTGGTGCTATTATGCGATTGCTTTTTCAGTCACTACCATTTGTCAATACCCTATGTCAAATAAATGTCACCGAATTAATCATTCGTGTAGATCAAATGACAACCGGTTGGCGCAGCGGGAGTGTAAGCAACTGCTACGCCGAAGGTCGCGGGTTCGATTCCCGCTTAAGTCAAACATTTGTGTGCAAGAACATGGGTGTTTGTCTTGGTCTGGGTGTTTCTATGTATAATATGTATGTATTTACAAAAAAGTATATATGTATGTTTATCCATTATCTAGTACCCATAGTACAAGCTTCTGCTTAGTTTGGGACTAGATGGTGTTGTGTGAATGTGGTAAAAAAAATACAAACAAGGCGCTCATACATAAAACAGCTAATATTGCCTTCACATATTTGACCCAAAATTAGCAGGCTATAAAAATGGGGTGCTTGCCATTATAACATTTAGTTTTAAGCATCTATGTCAAAGTATTTAGTATCGAAAGGCTACTTAATGGGCAATAAAGGGTAAAGGTTTCTGTAATCTGAATCAGGGCGTCGTTAAATGCGTAATATCTGTTACATGTAATGGCTTATAAGTCATTATAATATGCTTGTTTTAGCTTTACCTATAGTACCGCTATAAAAATATGTAGTGGTTCTTTTAGGGTTATCCTATCTTGTCCCTTGTGAGTCGTAAATGGCGAGAAAAGGTTCTTATAAAGAGGTTTGGAAGCAAAGGACACCTGTGAACCAGCAGGTACTGTGATAGTTTGTTTAAGCTTTATAAATTTATCACATTATACTTTTGAACGATTTTCACATTCACACTGTATTCGTTATAGTTATTATTTTTGAAAGGAAAGAATAAACGTTTTTATTCGATAACAGAACTGTATAAACCAAACTTTCTTTCATATCATACTGTGCAATTGTATAGAACGCCAGACAACGCCAAAAAACTAACTGTGACAGACTCTGTAAGATGCTATTATATTGTCATGTTCATCATGAAAGACCTGACCAGACAAAGCACCCTGAGAGAGGCATTGGGCCTCATCAAGAGTCTACTGGCCTTTCTCGAAGAGCTGGGGTGGCTCGAGTGACAACACCATTCCCAACCGCACGCAAAATACACGACAGGACGTGGATTTGCGGCAACAGCCCATACTATCAAGACCAAGGCCATGTTCATCGTCCACTTCATCTACTGTACCGGTCGTGATACAAAATTTTATTGTTGTCTGCTTGCCGACCTTTGCAATTCAAACGCATTCTCCTGAGGACTGACGCTTGGTCAGTCTCCGTAGAGGAAGTCTTAAGACGACTATGAGTTTGTTACCAGTCACTCCTCCATAAACCAAGGGTAACACAAATAGATACCTACAAGTATTTGGTTGCCTCGTTGCCAGGGTGCTTTCATAGAAGATACTGTAAGATTACTTACAATATAATTAGCAATAATTTCAACCTATAAAATCCCCTTGACATTACATTTAGGCATGTGTGAGTGGGATTTCATTACAAATATTAGGTACTGATTAAGACCCACGCATTAGGTATATTTAATTTGCCGATAAGAAGATATTGTCTGCCTATATCAGACGTGCGGTATTTTCCGACCACAATAACTTGATGCATAGGGCCTTATTACAAAACAAGATCTAAATATAGTTCAGTTTAATTATAAGATCAGTTAATGTTACAACATGTACAATGACACGTTAAATTGAAATAAGTTGAACGACCTGCTTTAAAGTCTCTTTAAGCGGTCTAAACCTAAAATAAGATTTTATGTAATTCTTAGTTCTTTTTTGGAACAAGGCCTTTTAAAATAATCTGATGAAAAAATCATACAAATTGCTTATATTGCATCTAAAAGCGGCGGGTAAAAAGTCTTTATTTTTTTTAAGGAAAAATGCCATTTAGAGAATCTTAATCATATTGAAGTTAAGTTGAATGTACACACTTGAAATTACACATGTTTTATGTTTTGGCAACTCAACCAAAAATGGTAAAAATTTGTCATTGGTTAACTACTTTCTTTGAGAAAATAAGTCTGAAAAGTCCCATTCCACAATCGCTGACAAACGAATTATTAAGCTGAATAAAATTTTTGAGCTCACAATTGAAATCTCATTTAAAGCGGGCACATTTTTAAATTCAGGCTTCTTAGAGTAAATAAAACTGTTGGATTCCGCGAACTACACAAAGTTGAAGCCGGAAAGGCTGTGCGGTAATAATAATAATAGGAAATCTTGCCAACTCCTCAAAGGTTGAGAACAAGTGTAGTTTCCGGCTGGGAAACGAGTTTATTAACTTCAATAATGGGTAGCTTTGCTACCAATTAGACTTTTGCTTATTTGCAAATAACTGTGCATGCGCCAATTTTAATAGTCCGATTTTATAATAGCTGCTACTTTATCTGGTTAGCAGTTTGTTGAGTTGGCATATTTCGCTATGACACCGCCACACCGGATTCCGATAATGGAGAGACAAGATCCAGAATTTTGTTTTGGGCAGGCAAACACTTAAAAGGTACTTTACCTTATTAGTAGTTGGCAGAAAAAATATGCTTTTGGGAGTCAAGGGGATCTTCTGCCCCCTGGTCGTCTCCCTGGATCCGTCACTATAGAGACCACGAATTCAAGGCCAAACCAGGCACCGCCGAAGTTTTGAATTAAAATTTTGGTTTTTGCTTATCCTAGTCAGTAACGTCTGCGACAAATATCTTTAACTGTTGTTAGAGGATAATTCAGTACCATAAATATACTGTTAGTGGTTCAATTTTTAGCTTATTACATTTCGGTAGCAAAAGTCAGACAGAAGTCGGTCTAAGTCAAGTTAGACATTTTTGGTGCAGTTCTAAGCTGGTAAATATTGGTTGCAACTGAGTTAGGGCGACAATGAAGACGATCATGACGTGAAATTATCATTTTCTTAATCGGGGGATCTTTAATTAAGCCCCGAGGTTATTATTGAGTACTCGAGCTATACGTATACCCAGTTTGTGTAAATTACGTAGTTTATTTATATAAATATATATATAAATATAAATGGGGTGCATAGGGTTCCCACCAAGAACTTAGGATCCCAAGCCAACCTCACCTGCAAGTGATGCACCTGCCGATCAACGGACGAGGCTCTGGCAAACAAAATATCCCGATAAGCGGCAATAGGCTCGCCACCTACGTGGGATCAAAACGCTGGCGAAAAGTGGGCGTTTAATATGCCTCTGCCTACCCCTTCGGGGAAACAGGCGTGAGTCTATGGATGTATGTATTTATATAAATGTGTGTAAATTTTTCGTAAATATTAATTATTAACTTTTTTCTTTTTTTTAAAAGAAAAAACAAACAAAGCTCTCATATATCGGATATTAGGTTGCAAAGACTTAGTCTGTACATTGTGGCGTTGTAGCCGCTATCTTCATCAAGTGTTTGATAAAGTTAGATACCTAATGCTGGCCTATTCATATGTAAGCTGAACTTCTTGGGAACCAGACTATTATTGGTCGACTTAACAACTTTATAATAGTCCATGAGATACAAGAAGGTAGATGTTTATTACTGCAAAGTAGGTCTTATTGAAACCAGCTTACAATTTTTATTCGAAGGATAAGCTGTCATTGTTCCTATTATGTGTTGTGTAGGTATATAAACATATTTTTATACTTATTTAGTTGTTTATGATTCTGATTATTAAAACACATTTTTTTGTAGAGGTTAACTTAAAATATAAGTAAAAATAGAAGGAAAGAGAGGACGGGGTAGACCCAGAAGGCAAGTTCGACCAAGTTAAGTAAAAGGAGAAAGTAACGTCGTATCAAGCGGTTAAAACGTTCAAACGCAGGACTTTATGGAAGAATTTACAGCGACAAGAGCTCAGCTCTTAAATAGAACAAAAACTTAAAATGCGCATAGTTTTTAGCTAAAAGACGCAAAGTCTTGGATGCCACCGGTTCAACCATCGCTTGGACAATGTCGACGATTTGTTTGCAGCAGGTAAATAATGTATGATGATGATGATTATGTGATCCTCTTATCCCTCATTAGGGACATAGGGCTCGCAGAAGAGTCTTCCATTTTTGGCGGTCGTTGGGCGGCCTCCTCCATTTCTTTCCAGCCGAGACCAGGTGAAACAGCCTCCTTTTCAACTGAGCGCCTCCATGTGGTGGGCGCCCCAGCCGTCTCTTGCCATTTGCCCGCCAGCATAGACCTTGCTTGGATAGGTGGTTGTCCGGTCTTCTAAGCGTGCGTCTAATCCAACGCTATTTTTTTAGGAGGATTTCTTCGTGGATGGGCTTTTGGTCTGTCATTTGCCACAGTCTAGCATTAGAGATGGTTCGTGCCCAGTAAATGCTGAGAATGCGCCGCAAACATTTGTTTACAAACACTTGTAACCGACTGGTGATACTACTTTTCACAAGCCATGTCCCGCATCTGTACAGCAGTACTGACTTGACGTTGGAATTGAAGATCCTGATTTTTGTTCGCCGGGTTATTACATTAGTCGTCCAAACAGGTTTGAGTTGCGCGTATGCTGCTCGCGCTTTATTAATACGCGCTTCGACATCATCATCTGCTCCCCCTGTTGGGTCTACTACACTATCCAGGTATGTAAACCGCTCAACTTGTTCAACTGCCTCGCCGTTAATGTATATTGGCACTGCGTCGGAGCTGTTAAGGCGCGTGTTCTTCGTTTTCGAGCAATTTATGCGCAATCCTTCTTCTGCAGCAAACTTAGCGAGGTCGTTAGTCTTGGATTGGAGATGCTCGCGTGATGTCGTGAATAGACAAAGATCGTCAGCAAAGTCTATATCTTCGAGAGTCTTCTCATTCACCCATGGTAGTCCTCTCATCTCTTGACTTTGCGCGTCACGTCATCCAAAACAATGAGAAACAAAAGTGGCGACAGCAAGCAACCCTGTTTCACACCGGCCGTGACATGTATTGGATCCGATAATTGGCCCTTGTGCATGACTCTGCAAGAAGTACCCATACATACATACATACATATACTCACGCCTTTTTCCCGTCGGGGTAGGCAGAGACAACGGAACGCCACTTGCTTCTATCCTTACAAACCTTACGCGCTTCCTCTACATTCATTACTCTTTTCATACATGCTCGCCGGTTCCGGGTGCTTCGGACCTTGCCGTTTTTCAGAACGTCACCAATTTGGTCGACGAATGTCCTACGAGGTCGGCCGCGACCGGCTTGCCCATACACGTTTGCCTCATATATTTGGTGCGTCATTCTTTCTTTACTCATTTGCTCCACGTGTCCCATCCATCTCAGCATTCCTTTCTCAATTCTTGTCACAACATCTTCTTTCAGGCCACATCGCTCTCGTATTACTGCATTCGGAATTCTATCAATCAGTCTCACCCCACACATACTACGCAGTGATCGCATCTCAACTGCGTTAATTCTACTTTCATGGTTTTTCTGCCATACCCAACACTCACTGCCATACATCAGCGTGGGCACAAGCACACCATTATGATCCGCCAGTCGCGCCTCTTTCGGCACCGTCTGACCGTTCATAAAGACGTGCAGCGCTCCATTCACACAGTTTCCCGCAGTCACTCTCCTTTCAATATCTCCTTCACATCTTCCATCTCTTGTAAACATGCTACCCAAATATAAAAATTCTTCAACTTGTTCAATATGCTCATCTTCAATCGCAATATTACACTCAGTCACACTTTCATCCTTCTCAAACACCATCACTTTCGTCTTTCTTGCATTTAATTTCATACCCTTCGCTTTAAAGCTCTCGTTCATGCAGTCCATCATTTGCTGCAACTCATTCGCCGAGGACGCAAGAATGACTTGATCATCGGAGTACAAGAGGCACTTAGCACGCAATCCTACCATATCGATCCCGCATTCACTTTCTCTTATATCATTCATGCAGCTATCCATGAAAAGATTGAACAACCAGGGCGAGGCTGCACAACCCTGTCTGACACCTTTGGAGATATCAAACCATTCTGTATAGGCACCGTTAAACCTTACACAGGCTCGAGAACCCCTATACAGAGATTTCAGAGCTCTTATTATAAAATTGTTCACCCCATACATAGATAGCACCTTCCATAATTCCTTTCTATCCACTCTATCATAAGCCTTTTTCAAGTCTATGACCGCGCAATATACCTTCTGGTTTTTTGCCAGACATTTTTCGGTTACGCAGCGCAAGGAAAAGACTTGATCCGTACATCCCATTCCCTTCCGAAATCCCGCTTGCACATCCCATATCTTGTCATTAGTCACATTTATTACTCTGCCAATCAATATTCTGGCATACATTTTTCCTACCACACTAAGAAGGCTGATCCCGCGATAATTATGACATTCCTGCCGCGAACCTTTACCTTTATAAATTGGGACGAGCACTGCCTTCGTCCAGTCATCTGGCACCTGGCCCTGTGTATAACATAGATTAAAAAGGCGATGCAGCAGGTTTACTATTAGTCCATCGCCAGCCTTCAACATTTCAGCCGTCACCTTATCACATCCAGCAGACTTTCCTAACCTCATACCTTTTAGTGTTTTCATTATTTCATCCACTCCAATTTCATCACTTGGACCTACAGGCCTATCAATCGTCTCTTCTGGCTCTATTTCACTCACATCTTTCTCGAATAAGCTCTCAAAATAATCCTTCCAGCACTTTAGTATCATTCTTTCGTCATTTATGACTTCACCTCTTTCGTTCCTAATTACTTTCATTGATGCATTCATGGTTTTGCCCCGCGCTTCCTTCACGAGTTTCCTAAACAATTTTATATTGTCTCGGAAACTTAAGCCGAATTGTTCCTCACATTTCTTCTTTTTCTCGTTCTTCTTCCTCTCTATACATGCCTTAACCTTAGCTTTCACACACCTATATTTGTCCTTCATTTCTTTAATACTATATTCATTCATACCACCACTAGCTCTATTGGTTGCTTCTATTGCTAGGATATCCAGCCATGCCTTTCTCTTTTTCTCAACCAGACTTCGAGTTTCATCATCCCACCAGTCAGCTTTCTCACATTTCTTACTTTCTTACTTCACATTTAGTAAAAGTTCTTCTTTTACTCAAACCGCATACCTCTTCAGCACATTTCACTACGTTGGTTTTAAATACCGACCATACATCACTCACACTTTCCTCGTTTACATCACTCCAGATTTTATCTAGCCGTTCACACAATTGCTTTTTGTACATCTCATTCACGCACTGATCTTTCAATATTTCCACTTTTATACGTTCTAATTCGGTAGCAGGCTCTTTAGGTCTTTGCCGCCAGCGATTAAACATACCACCAACTCTTGTAATTACCAAATAGTGATCTGTGCCAATATCTGATCCAGGATATGCCCTAGTGTCCATTACTTTCTTTCTCATTCTTTCATCGACTATCTCAAAATCTATCATGCTCCTTAACATACCATGTCCTTCTTTCTTTCGCCATGTATACATATGTATCAGCTTGTGCTGAAACCACGTATTCATCACAGACAGGCCCATCTCCACACATACATCTAACAAGTATACGCCGTTGTCATTCACGCTCTTATCTCCAAACGTCCCAAGTACATTTTCATATCCATCGCGCTTCACTCCAACCTTTGCATTAAAATCTCCAAGCATGACAATACGTTCGTTCCACTTACGCAATAACACAACCTCTCTCATTTGTTCCCAAAATTCCTCTCTTACCGCCTTATTGTGGGAAGAGTCCGGTGCGCATACCCCTATCAAAAATAGAGGCGTCAGACCTACTTTCATCAGGACCCACATAAGGCGCGGACTTACACACTCATACCCTCGCATGCATTCTGCCATTCGCTCTGAAATAATTATACCGACACCTTTACTACCATGTTCTTCATTGGTAACCCCTGACCATATTTCAGTGAACGAGCCGCGCGTCAGCATTTCTTTCCCCTTCCGTTTAGTCTCATTCACACACAATACATCCAAATTTCTGTCACTCATTGACTCGTAGACATCATCCTGTTTCTCATCTATTCCTCATCTTACATTCAACGTCGCAAATCGACATTCCGATGTCCACTTTCCGCCCCGACGTGAACAAATTCGCTTATGGTGGTGATTTAATTGAAGAAGTACCCAATAAAGATTATGGATTATTTGGATAATCTTGTCTGGTATGCCTCTTCTCCTCAGTGTACGCCATATGCTTGTCCGTTCCACTCTATCGAATGCTTTTTCGAAGTCCACAAACAGCGTGAAGAGTTCTTTCTGCATTTCGTTGCACTATTCCAATATCAACCGTAAAACGTTAATTTGGTCAATACAAGATCGCCCTGCTCTAAATCCACTCTGCTCGTCCCTTAAGGTACATTCGACAGCACTCGTCATCCGGTGCAGCAAAATCTTGCAAAGCACTTTCGAGCACACCGGAGGTAGGTTTATTCCTCTTCAGTTGGAACACTCTAGATTTCCTTTCTTGGGTAGTTTAATAAGTATTCCTTCTTTCCAGCTTTCTGGTACTCTTTCAGTTTCCCAAATCGCTGTCATCAAGGGATACAGTATGTCCGCTATCATCTCTGCATTTGACTTCAATGCCTCAATGGGATGCCGTCGTAACCAGGAGCTTTACCGCTATTTAAGGTTCTTATGGCTTTTGATATTTCGGCTCTATCTGGGGGCTCAACGCTAATGTCTAAAGTGACTGCTTCTGTTTCATCAGAGGTGACCTCCTCATCCTTTGTGACTGATGAGTGGAAAACGTCGACAAAGTGTTCGTGCCATCTACTCATTTGCTCTGTTTGTGTGGTAAGAAAAGTATCTGTGGAGCTATGTTTCCAATCGCAAAGGCCAGAGTGGTATTCCATCTTCGATGACGTATAATAATCAGTTGTCCAGCGACCCAGTTGAGATCTGTAACATGTTTATGAACTTCTTTCTCTCACTTTATGAGACTACTACATTTAACATAAATACATGGTCACCTTCCAAGGAGACCACAGCTAGTTGCACTCTTATGACTGATATCTCATTCAGTTGTGAACAAGTTCTAAAAGCCTTAAAATCTTTGGACTCTACTAAAGGCCCTGGGCCGGACCACCTGCCACCTTACTTTCTTAAAAAAACAGCTGAACACATTCACATACCGCTCTGCATTATATACAATAAATGTATGCGGGAAGGATCTTTCCCTGAAATATGGAAAAGAGCAAACGTTACTCCCGTACATAAATCTGGTTCTAAGCAAGAAATAGAAAACTATCGGCCGATATCTATATTGTCTGCCTTGTCAAAGCTTTTCGAGAGGCTTGTACACGACGCCATTCACCCCAATATTTACAAAATTATTATAGCTCAACAACACGGATTCGTAAAAAGTAAATCAACAACTACAAATTTATTAATTTTTACTGATTATTTGTTTACAAATATGGACCAACAAACCCAAGTGGACGTCGTTTACACGGACTTTCGAAAGGCTTTCGACAAGGTGGATCATGAACTACTGTTAAAAAAAATTGCATTTAATGGAATTCGAGGGAACCTCCTCCGATGGTTTTCTTCATATATCACCAATAGAACTCAAAAGATCGTCATAAAAGGATTTAATTCAGCATCAATAACCGTAACGTCCGGCGTGCCCCAGGGCTCGATCCTCGGCCCTCTTTTGTTTATCTTATTCGTAAATGACATCGGGGACTGTTTTAGACACTCTAAATTTCTATTATATGCAGATGATTTAAAAATATATAAGACTATTAAAAGTCCATATGATTGTGTCCTAATCCAAGAGGATCTAAATAGGCTTGTTGGTTACTGCTCTGATAATAAATTGTACTTGAGTGTCTCTAAGTGTTTCTCGATTTCATTTACGAAAAATAAAAACCCTGTTAATAACAATTATAACATAGATAATTCATCTTTATCTAGGGTGACGTTAGTCCGAGACCTCGGGGTACTGCTTGACAGTAAGTTACATCTTGACCAACACATAGATGCCATAACAAAGAACGCGTATCGTTTATATGGATTTGTAATGAGGTCCGCAACTGAATTTAAATCGGCTAGCACTTATTGTCATCTGTACAAATCTTTGATAAGATCCCAATTGGAGTATGCCGTAACAATATGGAACCCGTATTATAAAAAATATGTGGATATATTAGAATCAGTGCAACGTAAGTTCCTTAAATCGATGCATTACAGATGTTTTCATAGATTCGTCACTTATGAAGAGCTACTTAATACTTACAACCTGATGAGCCTTAAGTCCAGACGACTGTTTCTGGAAGCAATGTTCTTATTTGATATTTGTAATAATAGATATAACTGCCCTGATATCACCAACAAATTGTGTTATGTTGTACCAAGAACTGTCATTCGGTGGGAGGTGCGTGCACATCCTGTCTTTGCCGTTACCTCTTGTCGCACTAACACTGGAGTTCGCGCACCTCTTCGTCGTTTGTGTCATAATGATAATAATTTTTTTACAGATTTAGATTTGTTTGCATTGCCTGCTAATAAATTTCGTAATAGTATAATCCTAAATATTAATAGCTTCGTTGAATAAAATTTGTATACACAGCAGTAATTTGAATTGTATAAATAATTAAGTTTTTGAAATTAAATTGGAAATATGTAATAATATAATTAAATTAAATTGTTAGTTCACTATTAAGTAATCTGTGAATAACAGTGTGAGTGCACATTTGCTCAAATGTAAATGCTATGCAAATTTGTATTATATATTGTGTAACTGTTAGTTATTCCAAATAAATAAATAAATAAATAAAAGAAGCTTGCCCGTTCTGTCCACTATAGGTCGGTTTGGCGGTTGTTTATTGCAAAGCTCTTTACTGGCTCTGTAGAGCTCCCTCGTGTTCCCGGTGCTTCCTGCATATTCTGCTCGTTGGGCTATCTTTGCGGCTCTCACGCACTTGTCTCTCCTAACACTACGTTTTACATCGCTCTCACAGACAAAGTACTGGTAGGCTAACATCTCTTTTGTGCTCTGGTCTTTAGCACAGTTTAGTTGATCCTTGATAGACTTCCTTTGAACAACTTTATCCCATGTGTCTGTAGACATCCAATCCTTGCGGTCGTTGTTTCTGTAGCCTAACAGAATTTCACAGCATGACTGGAGTGTATCCCTGACATTGGTCCATTCTTCCTCTATAGATCCTCTGCCGGTTCTGTGTGAGTGATATTTTTTGTGGAGCTCTGTAGAAAACTCCTGCTTTGTGTCCTGGTTCTGCAGTTTGGAGACATCGAATCGTCGAGATTGTAGTTGGTGCCTTTTGAATCTTTGCTATCTTCAGCTTGCTCCTCTCTTATTTCGGAGTTTTTTTTTTATAACGGACGTCCAGTATAGCGAATGACTCCATTTCCGGCTAATAAGGATGTGGTCGATTTGATTTTCCGTGCGTCTATCTGGTGACACCCAAGACACTTTATGGCAGTTTTTATGGGGAAATATTAAACCTCCAATAACAAAATCCTGCTCACAGCAGAGGTCGACCAGCATATTGCCAATCTCACTAAGGTTTCCCAGTGCGTGTTTGCCTACCCATGGCTCTATACCTTGGTTCTTGCTACCAATTTGTGCGTTATAGTCCCCCATACAGATAACTATATCACCTCTGTGCATGCCTCTTAGTGTGCCAGTAAGTTGATTGTAGAAGGATTCCTTCAAGTCTAGGTCTGCTGCATTAGTATGAGCGAAGCATTGTACTACTGTGACGTTTCTCACACTACACTTGAAGCGTGCTGAAATGATCCGATCTGACACTGGTTTCCATTCAAAGAGACTACTACGGGCTTTTTTGGTAAGCAGGATACCAACACCATATTCATGCTTCTTTGTCTGTCCTGAATACAACAAGGTGTGATCCTCGATTTTTTCTTCGCTTTCTTCTTTTTTCGGAAATACCCAGGTTATCCAGTTACTATTCTTTCATATACTTGAGAATCTGGAGCGGTCTACTTTCTTCACGCATAGTACGAACATTCCAGCAGCCAATCAGTGTTCTTATTTTCACGCCAAAGGTCGGTTTATTTGTATCGGTCCGTTTTCTTCTTTGAGTTTCTTGAATAAATTTTGACGGCTAGCAGGGCTGCTACTTCAAAGCGCGCCGCCGCGCTCGGTTTGTTCTCAGAGTTCCTTCTACCGAACGTTTAGAAGGCATTTCCGCCTCAAGGTCGTCGAATACCTCTTCTAGCCGTAGCCAGAGTAATGGTTATACCGCCATTGCTCGGTCGCCATAGCCCCGTCCGTTGTCTAGCAGGGAGCACCACGGCAGCCAGTTGGCCGCTGCCGCCATCCGGCGCGTGCAGGTGGGGTTGACAATTGGGTCGGAAAAGATGATATTAAGTCCGGTCTCCCCTTACTCTCTCTTAAATAATGTAAATATAGAAAAATCTGGTAAATTTCCTTTAGGACATATAAACTTAGATATCTTTTGATAAGCCGTATTCTAAATTGAAACTACACACAATATTCTATTTATTCTAACATATAAAACCTTTTCTAACAACGAGAGCTGGCAGCAGCTATATCAATTTCTAAGTAAACATTCGGTTGCCAACCTACGCTACATAACAGCGAAACCTTGGGGAGCAAAGTTTATGCAAAACGTGACGATAGCGCTACCTACCAGCTTTCTCAGCACATTACACACATTTAGACTTTATTACACACACGTGGGGATACTTTTAATGTTTTTTTTCGATTAATGTTACGGTACCTTAGAGGAAAACACAAGGTACGGTGAAACCAATGTTCTATTTGTGTGTTTAGGAAGTACTAGTCTATTTTTATTGTGCTACAGAGAACCGTTTATCGGAACCGGTGAATGAGAAACACTGAGTGACCGGAAAAGGTCTGTTATATTTGAATATTCATCCGTATTGATATTAAAATGAATTAAACTGTGAACAAAGTATTTTATCAAAAATTCGAATTTGTTACCAATACAAAACCAAATGCAGATAATTTCAAAGTAAATTTGAAAAATCACACATGTATACGAGAAAGCCGTACAAAAATTAGTTCAGTATGTTTGTTTAGATTATATAGAAAGGCCGAGGAACTTAATTTAATAATAATATGTACAGATTTACTTAAGGTACTTAAAAAATCCAAACAATCTTCTCATAATATATCTCATTTTAGGTTCCAAACCACGCCCGATTTGAAACGTACCTATATCATTTTCATCTTCCTAGCGTTATCTCAGTTGCAAACTGGGGTCCGCTTATGGCCGTAACACACGCTCGAACTTGGTCCGAACAGACAACGGATTTGCTCCGCCTCCAGACCAAATCTGCCCGTCTGTAGAGTAGTCCGGCGAACATAATTATTATTAATTGAGTCCGCCTCGATCCGCTAGTTTGCAGATCGGTCGGATCGGATATGGCTTACGTGAAGCAACTGTCCGATCCGGTTGTCTGTAGCGAGAACGGATTTGGTCCGCCGGACCAACGGGTTTTGTCCGCCGGACAAGTTCGAGCGTGTGTTACGGCTATTACTAGTCAAACCGGATTTGACTGAATATTAGCTTTGCTATTCAGCGACTGCCTGTCTCACCTCCGCAATTCAAAGGGATAGCTATATTCTATGGTTTAGACTAGTGTCAGTTTATTCAGAGGGACTGACTCCCTATGTCGACTGTCGAAGATCTTTATGACAGCCGGGAACGACGGCTTAACGTACTCTCCGAGGCACGGGACAAGCTATAATAAACAATTTAAAACGCGTCGCGCCGTGCGCGCCGTGGATTCGAACTCGACACCCTCTGCAAGGCAGTCTGTTGGTATCTCCACTAGGCTATCACTGCCTGCTTTATTGTAAAACTAAATTATTCAAGCAAAAAAATATTGAAAGACATACTGGATCGAATTGAAAATTCTTACAACTTTTACGTAAGGTTTCAGTGATTGGATTTTATTTAACCAAGGAAATATACGAAATGCTGAAAAAGAGTAAAATACTGTCGTGAATTTATTCCGTATATACATTCGAATTAAAATGATTTAAATTTCGACAAGAATAATTTGCATATGTTGAAAAAGCCGCATACAATTTTAACTTGACCTGATTTTCGTCGTAAATATATATTAAATATGGTTTATTTTTAGGTAAATACTTCCATCGTTCATTACAACGTAGGAACCTCGTCTCGCAGAATAATTAAAAGGCTTGTGCTGAGGTTTCCCCGCGGCGCAGAGGGCATGGGAAAACAATGGTTGCACTTTGCAATTAGCTCTAACCCCTTTTTTTTTTCTTTTTTTTTTTGGTGTCGGGTTGGAAAATCCTCATGGAGTCCCTCCGCCCCGGGGGAAGGACGAAGGGGACTGTCAGACTCTTACTGACTAAAAACCAACCCGTATTCCTCATGTACCCGTGTGTCGGAGGGTAGGGATTCGCATAAACATTCGTCGCTACCCCCCGACGGGTATTGGCCCGCCAGATGGTCAGGCGGGCCCCGAACAAAACCCCCTTGGCGGCGGATTAAGGTGTTGGGGTTGTCGGATGTTGGGCGCCGCCAAAACACTCAGCAGCCGCAGAGGATAGGGAGGACGGCAACGCAACACCGCATCTCCTCTTCCTCTGCGGCCCCACCGACCGACGCATCGAATGGTGCGCCACCATTTGGTCGCGGTAGATAGGGCGCGCGGCAACGCAACACCGACACGCCTCTCCTCCCGCGACCGCACCCGACTGCGAGGGACAGACAGAACTGTCCCCCGCACCCGCACCGTTGGACGCATCCTGCGCAGGCCCCGTCAAGCCCACGCGGAGCGTCCCCTCCTGGATCCCTCTTAGCTTCACCGCGGGGTTCCAAGCCACGGTTACTGAGCCCCCCCACCACGACAAGGTGGAGATCCCGCGGGGGGGAGCTCTAACCCCTAGCTACTACATACGTATACGGTAATAACTAGAATATTAAGACAAGGCATTTAAAACGCGTTGGGTAAAGTTATATATATTTTTTTATTTATTTCGAGGGAATTCGTTTTTGCAGATTGAAAATAAATGATCCAATCGGTAATTGGGATTTTAGTGTTCTTATAAACATGTTTTATTGTCTTTCTGATAAGTATTCTAGATGCCCTTTGTGTCCGTTGTTTGGAATGTGTGTAAACTTCCTGAAGCTGCGGATAGGTTTTTATAAATACCATTTGAGACATCCTAGAAAAATACACATATAAAAAACATTACTATGGGGGTAGGTTCTCCGACAAAGAAACAGTATGATCAAATTATTACGTAAATAGGTACATAGAATTTTTCCGTAACATATTGCCTTGCCACATATTCCGAAAGCTGAAAGTAATCTTGCAAACGTTAGAATATTACATATTACTGCGTGTAATGCAATCTCATTTTGATTTATGCTACAACCTACAGCACTCTGTCCTTTGTACTTTTTGCCTTTACACAGTTATTTAGATTTTATGATCGTATTATTGAATAAGAAAGCTTAGATTCCTTAAAATATAATATTAAGTTTTGGATTATAAAGCTAAATTATTTTTCAGTGAGCTAGTTTTCGTTAATGCTATCAATTTTCTACATTATGAATAGTTTTATTAAGCCCATCCATCATAAGCCACATTGAGTAACTATCCATGCTACGAGTCTACGTCAGAATGTTAGTTTTGTCTGAATTAACAATGGGTCTCAATAGAATAATTTGGCACATAAGAAACAATACAAGTAGCTTTTAATTTGAATTGCCATCTAACTAA
Organism: Euclidia mi; assembly: GCA_944739405.2. NCBI lineage: Eukaryota > Metazoa > Arthropoda > Insecta > Lepidoptera > Erebidae > Euclidia > Euclidia mi. The sequence goes on from OX123197.2 coordinate 37,657,041, forward strand.
ACGTAACCGATTGTAAAAAAAATAATCAAGTGCAACATTTGATTTATTTTATTAGGATTGACTGGAATAATTTCGCGGATAAATTAATTGAAATGAAACTTATTCTTTCTTTCTTGTCTGTCTTGCTATTTTGGGATTTTTTATTTTTATGTGCCGAAGTTTGCTTTCGTCTTATTATTTTATTATGTAGGTATTTATAAAATGTGTAAGTGCAACCAAATTTTTTTTCTTTGTCTTCATATCATAGATAACTTCATTTAGTATAAAAGTAGTCGCAGTTAGGTTTATAAACTGGTTAATATGATCAATGATGTATTATTATATTATTATGATAAATTCGTCAATTAAGCTAATGTTTACGTTGAGAGTCGGTGTACTTAGATAGACATGCATGGGATACAAGTCTATTATTAGGCTATCACAAGTTTAATCCTTACCCGACAAGTTGTCTCAACGTCTTCAATAATAATTTGAATAATATATTATGAACACTAAGTTTGAATCCCCTGACGGCAGTCAAAAGTCAAAAGTGCTAAAAGTATTTTTGTCTCATATACGAGAAACATTGCTCATATTTTGGTCTACACCTGGTGATAATATCTAAGTTCCAAAAAAATAATTTTGGCTTCGAATAGAAACAAAATATTTATTGATGATTTTTGTCTTTCGAGTGAGATGATTATTGTTTTATTTATATAGAATTATTTATTATTGTATATTGTAATGATAAAATTGGAAGTTATTTGTTTTAATTATTATTACCCTTTGAACATAATTTCACAAGTACGTTGAAGTGCAAATAAATTGTTTCATTCTTAATTTAAATTGTCTTTCGGGATGTATACCACGTACCTTTGTTTGGAGTAACCGATATTTCGGCACTGTTGCAAGCGCCATGTTCACGGACTCCAAACAAAGGTACGTGGTATATCTCCCGAAAGACAATTAAAATTAAGTTTAAATGACCACGAAAGTTTAAATTCCTATATTGTTTCATTCTTCTCTAATATATGGAGTTGTACCTTTCATTATCTAACTGAACGTCTTTATTTGGACAAGGATCGTTTACTAGTTTCGCAAGCGACATCAGGGATAACCCCTGAGATTATTCATGGTACATACCTAGTCTGTCCAAAATGTTTGCCTGGCTGGCTAGACAAACGGATTAATCACCATGTTGTGGGCTTAATAAATACGAATATACGAGGAAAAAGGGGTAATACATCCTTATTCTTGTAAGATCTCTAGAACTTGTGATTTTTTGCTTGATAGCTTCTATTTTATTTTCTCTTTTTCTTCTTTCTTATCTCATCAAGTTTTTGAAACAAAGGGGTTGTGAGGATATAAAATAAAGGCAGTGATAGCCTAATTGAGAGACTAACAAACTGTTGCGTAGAGGACATCGAGTTCAAATTTTCGATGATAAGTGCGTATTAAATTGCTAATGATTGCTTGCTAAGAAGTGAAGAAAAACGTCGTGAGGAAATAGCATGATCTCGAAGACATATGAAGTCTAGCCAATCACGCTAAGCCAGCATTGGTACTATGGCCTTACCTTTCTCATAATCAGAAGAGACCTGTGCGGCAGTAGGACAGATAATAACTAAGGCGGATGATGATAAGGATATTTAGCTTTATACGCACACAGACACAACCTCTCTCTAAATCTGAAATACCTAACCATCAAACATCATCATCAAAATGTATATAATTTTTGCGTTACTGACTGACTGACAGACAGGCGACGCGCAGGCGATACTTACGGGCACAAGAAGCTTAGATTTGGCATAATTATAATTATGTTCCTTGGGGAGTTTTGTTCTTATGTTTGTAGTGGAATTCACCCCCTAAGAGAACAAAAAGTATCCACGTGGGCGGAGCTGTAGGCGAAGTCTAGTGCGTTGTAAACGTAAAACACATTTTTCTGTTATTAATGAGATATTTCACATGCTATCAATGTTTGTCTGATAGATGGCATTTAAAAATGTATATTGTATACTGTTCATTGTAACATTGGCCGCCGGGGCGCCGGAAAGGAGATGTACCATTAGGCCATACATTATGGGCCTGGCACGGCCAAACACAACACCATGTGTGTTTTGAAGATAAATGACTACTCTATTAACCTGTATAATTTCTTTTTAAATAACTTTTGGTGGAAATAAGATACGAGATATTTGAAACGGAAATTATTCCGCAACTAAATATACTTCAAAATTGAATTTTAACATAAATATAATACCTAGATGTAAATAAAAGTATGTCTTTGCGTCTTAAAGAACAAAAACTACATAAAGAGTGGCCAATAATAATGAATAATCACCTGTGTACTAGGGAACCTCGTACTATGTATACTCGTCCAAAAAAACTAACCACAATCACAAACACCGCTGCATATTCTTAGCATGGGTAGAAGGTACTGATCATTATTATTGAATTTATATTCAATTACATTACATTAAAACCGTACGAAAACACCAATAAATCAGAGCAAAATATTTACGATACACAGTAGCAACACGAATGACATAACAGATAAAAAAAGTGTTGCAAATGGTTTGAAAAAATATTTCTACTATCGATTAAAAAACAAAACGATTTTTACCGATTAATAATTATGGAATGTATAATAAATTATATATTTCTTGATTCTTTTTACAAATATACTTATAAAGTAAATAAAATATATTGTTTTCTAATATAGTAATAAAAATATTATTTCCTTAAAACAATTTCTGCCTACCATACTTCATTTTATTTTTAATGCTGGCAACATAAGACATTCATCCGCTATTACCATAGCTTATTCAAAATAATTAATCTTTAAAAACTAAATTCTTTCACCGATACTCTATCGAGAAACGAAAACGATGTAAAATTTTTAAATTATATGTTTAATTTCAACGATTCACAACTTTCTGGCCGCTACAGGCCGTATTTGGTCTTTCTCCTTTATGTAGATTACAAAAAGCTTTCGTTGTATTAAATCTACTCCGCATTTCTTTACTCAAATAAATGTATATTTCGGATATTCATGTCATTTCATGAATTTCCACGTATTTATTTTAATCACGAAGTTTTTTACTTTATGATGGCAAATTCGCGATCTAAGTAAGTGCAGTTGATTTGTGTGCGTAATGCGCGTACGTATTAAGGCCTTTGCACACGGCACAATTTTACGTCCAACTTGACTAAATCACTTGATGAAATCGTGACGTGTAGACGCCAGTCGTCCAACTCAAGTTCATCGGGTGGGAGGTACCACCAGATTTTAACCAATCGGATGGACGGAATGAAAATCAGTGATTTGATTGTGCCGTGTAGACGGGCAAAGCCAATTAGATTGAAAATTTGATCAGTGGTAAAATTGTGCCGTGTGGCAAGGCCTTTAGTGTATTGCTTGTAGTGGAGATAGAGAGTGGGAGACAATCGGCGACACGCGTTCTAATACAAATCAGTAACTATTTCCGTTCTAACCCCCTTTAATTGTTCTGTGATTAATATAAACTTCCACGTTTATAATAGTAATAGGATTTAAAATAAGTGTTATTTACGTAATTACTAAAGGTATGAACTAAATATTTTATTTGTGTATGTGCTTGCAGTGATTATTAAAAGTAAAAGAGAAATATACATATTATAAGATTTAATATTTTTAATAATCATTGTCATAAGCGATGATTGCGAAGTAATAACATGACACATTTCTGGTTATCAGTAGTTAAAATATAATTAATCAGTGATAAAAAATATTTATGCAATATTATTTATTAATTTGACGACCGGTTGGCGCAGTGGGAGTGTAAGCGACTGCTACGCCGAAGGTAGCGGGTTCGATTCCCGCTCAAGTCAAATATTTGTGTGCATGAACATGGATGTTTGTCTTGGTCTGGGTGTTTCTATGTATAATATGTATGTATTTACAAAAAAAAGTATATATGTATGTTTATCCATTGTCTAGTACCCATAATACAAGCTCTGCTTAGTTTGGGACTAGACGGTGTTGTGTGAATGTGGTAGAATATTATTATTATTATAATTATTGGCATGGATATGATTTCGACCATTGATTAATAACGTAATCGTGTGCACGTTCGTGTTATTTTCCAAAAATTGTTTCATATATCAAAATTAGGCAAGCTCCACAACTAAATATATAATGGTCGGTACCTAAATATTAACATATTACAAATATTATAGTACAAAAGTAAATTTGTTCCAATCATGATAAAATGTAGACACCTTGTCTGAACTATAGAAAAGGCATAGGTATTCCTTTCGACTACCAGCAAAGGTATTTCATATTCATGAATTGTAGGTAATTATTGTCACACTAGCGCAAACACTTCGCTTGACATGGAACTATCGCGTAAGTACTGTTTATTCTGTGCTATCGCGCTTGACGATCACTCACACACTCTCATTAATGTTACGGTGTCCAAAAGGTCGATTATTTATATCGATAAAATACTGTTGTTTTGTTACTTTAAGTTTTGCAATTGGTTGTCTTTATTTCGGGATGGTGGTATAGGGTACAAATAGTGTGGCCTTTCTTAATATATATTGACACGGAGGATCTCAGGTAGGATGTCGGGGTTCGAGAGAAACACTGCTAGGCTGAACAGGTTCTTTATTATGTCTCACTACCGCTTACATACAGTATGACCGAACTAGGTAAGCACTGGCCTGAGGGCTGGAGCGTAGACTCCTGTTGCTCTCCGACGCTCGCAGGGTAGCTGCTCGTAGGGTCGCCGATGAGCTGGCCAAGGTGCGCTGCGCAGACAGCTCTGTGGTCGAGGTTCAGGCTGAGCGGGGTCTCAGGCGGTGCAGCCGATGTGGGCCGAGCGGTCAGGCTCAGGCGTCCGTGGCCTGGCTGTAGGAGCTCGTAGGCAGGAACGGAGGCTTGGGTGGCAGCTGGCTAGTAGCGGCACGGCGCCAGCAGCTCGTGGCTTGTAGCCCGTAGAGAGAAGACAGGTGCAGTGAGCCCGTAGGAAGAAGACCGGTGGAGTGAGACCGTAGGAAGAAAACCGGTGCAGTGAGCCCGTAGGAAGAAGACCGGTGCAGTGAGCCCGTAGGAAGAACTGGAAACAGCATAGAGAATACACAACAACCGGTCAGGAACAGGCGGTCCCTAGATCGGCTGTTATGCTTAGGAGACACAGATACTACAGACAGAACGTATAGGCACACAGACAACTAGAATATGCTTACCCCCAGCGGGACAGAGAAGTAGGATAGTAATAATAGTAGTAATAGTCACTACAACCGTCAGCGAGACGGTGTGTAGGGCAAGTGATCGACTTAGATCGCGCACCCATCTTATATAGATATAGGCCTATGACTCACAACTGCCTTTGGCTAGTAAACATGACCATATTTGGTAATATTGCGAACGGCTAAGCTGGCGTTAAGCGCTTGCGAGATATTATAACGCAATACGTGTAGTATTACGTTACAATATAAATAATAATATAAAATTAAAGGGGAAGATACAATATGGCCTTTATCATATCCGAATACCAAGAGTTAAACATCATGTCCACCTAGGATGTCAGTGTCCGTGATAAGCTATTCATGTGTACAACCACATAAGCTAAAGTTTGTAAAGAAATAAATGACACAAGTATATAATACAATAATATTTTAATGTTGAACAATAATTTAAATTAAATTTCAACCCAGATTCTATTATTATCCCTGAAATAAGACGTATTTATTAAAAAGCATACGCTTGCTATCTTTTAAATTCGAATTTTTCAAAATAAAATGCAATCTTACATTGATATATTTTTCTATGATAGCTTTAGATAGGTCTGTAAAATGGCTCGCACTAGGATAAAATCCAACCTGGTGATAACTAATGTTGCTAAATAATTCAGTTCCGACAAAGCAGCGCAAGATCTTTGTTGTCAACATATATTATGTTTATTAATTTGCCGAAGATTGTCGGTGTAAATCTTTATAACTGCTTCGGACATTTTACAGATTAGTATCAGTTCTTTTGAAGGATACAGGAGACCCTCTTTATCTTTTGCTACGATAAATTTATGGTCCGAATTTATTTCATTTGACAGCAGTGCTCCAACGCATATGTCACAATCAATTTTCTTAATTAAAATATGTGATATGTAACCCGTGATACTAAGTTAATAACCCACAATAAACATTAAGCGGTAGTAATAAACAAAGTAAATATTTTCAGTTTCTAAATTTGTTTTCAAGGTTTTTGTATTAGATTAGATTACATTAAGCTTCTTATAAATTATGTTACTTAATACAAAGTTAGTGGGACAGTACAGGCTAGTGAAAAAAAAAAAAATACAAAATGAAATAAACAAAGTTATGTTAATCTTAATATTACTGATAACAATCATTTGAATACATTCACACGAAGGAACTCACAATCGACATTGTTCACAACTTGGTAGGTACAACACTATCGGACCCATGCAGAATTCAAGCTTTGACGTTCGCAGTGAACAAAATACATTGCGCAATCGCCTACGTAGTACTAGATGGTACCCACGTATTGCCAGCAATGTATATTTTTTTATTTGCTTGCGATAGTATCGTTTTGTCTACAAATTACATAATACTATTGTAATAGTTACAAATATCATTTTTATTTTAAGGTTTTTGGACATAGTGGTGAAAAGAAAGCCCTTCTCGAGCCACAGTACATAACTGGCTTCTTTTTCGACACGTTATTATAGCGCAAGACGGCATAATTCTTTTATTTTCGCGGAGCTTCGTACGCTGTCGCAATATGAGCACGATTGTTGACAGCATCAATCAAATTTTTTGACATATGAGCGTTTGCTCACATGTACGGCGAGCCTGCCACGCCCACAAGGCCGTTCTATGTGATATTAATGCACTGATCTTTCTCTTATTCTTGTAAAAATTACTGAACGAATTTGATGAAACTTTAGGGTAGTAAAGCTTAGGTATACAGCAGAATATCTATTTTTGTCACAATTACTGACACTCGCGTGGTATTAGCAGCCCCGGGCAGAAACTAGTCTCATCTATAATTCTCACCACAAAAGCTTAAATATCACTTCTGATGTTACGGAACAAAATTCAATATTTTTGCCTCTGAATCCTATATTTACCTATCCATTTTGCGTATACCGAGTGTCAGGTGTTGCAATCCGTCAGAGGGACTGATATGGAATACATTATTAACGCTGAGGCTCAACATGTTTTCGTTTATACAATCACAGTACCCACGCTTTGTTTCGAACTTTTAACCACCTTATATTTAATTCTACGTTGTTTACAACTTGAAATTTTGAATGTGATTTATTTGACAATAATGGCATGTGTAATTGTGTTTACCCCAGGGTTTTAGCGATCTATTGTCTTGTATAAATATAGACTGTTATATTTAGCGTTTTCTCAACTAATATACACAGGTACTTGTGTTTTATTTTTAGGATGCTTGCTTGGTTTGTTTCGATGTTAATTACATTCAGTATATCGCTGTAGTGACGGATTAAGAATACAAAGTGTCATTACCCCATATAATTATGGGGGTCTTAAGAGGCTACTAAGGAAAATGTATTGATCCACAGTACTGCAGACGCGAATAAGGAAAGACCTTGTCCAGCAGCAGACTACCAAAGGCAGTATGATTACTCATCATCATCGCCCTTGCGTTATCCCGGTTGCACCCAAGACTTACACATCTTGGAGCCCGAGGTCCGCTTACTGGTCTAACCAGATATGACAGAATATAAACTTTTCCACATAACGACTGCCGTCTCACCTCCGCAACTCAAAGGGATAGCGATATTCCATGGTTTAGACCTATTCCCCGTAAAGACTGTCAAGGATCTGCATGACAGCCGGGACCGACAGTTTAACGTGGTCTCCAAGGCACGGGGCAAGCGATAATTAACAATTTAATACGCACTTAACTTCGAAAAGTCATTGGCGCGTGCCGTGGATTCGAATCCGATACCCTGTGCATGGCAGTCCGTTGGTATCTCTACTAGGCTACCGCTGCCTTCTGGCTGTTTGATTACTATTATTTGGCAATGTAAAACCACTTGTCTAGGTAATATAACTTGATTAATGAGCCTAGGTCGAGCGTCAGGTTAGATTTAATACATTGTCTCAAGATTTCCGGTCCTACTTAACAGCAGCAGCTGAAAAGTTATGTGCTTTGTTTCCGCAGTGAGCTCAGTTCTAAGTTCCAAGAATTGCAATTAACTACTTTCTGTGTGAGTACCTTATCGCTAGACTGTCTAAACTTGTACTTCAGAATTAAGCTTATGAGTAATATTTGAGTGCATGGAGTGTATAGTTATATTTATTTAACGGCTTTGTCTACGTGGCCTTTTCTCGCTCGCCCCTTGTTACATTGGGACCGAAACAATACTGGCGAAGTGTGGGTGTGTAATACACCTCTGCCTACCCCTTCGGGGATAAAGGCCTGAAGTTATGTTATGTTATGATGTGCCTTTTACCTATATTTTCAAATAATTACGCGATATAGAACCATTAAATCCATATAACTATGTGTAAAGATAGCGAAAGAAGATCGAGATGTAAAGATAATATTCAAATCTGCACCTCTATCTGCACTAAAAAATTCGCAGCCTTAAGTCTCAAGTACTAAATTACTTCTACTGACAGTACTGACATATAATTTTACTACACAATTCTTCTTATGTGCTGCTGGAGTCTTTTTATATGATTTGAATAAAATCCCCAATTTGAACTTTCAAATTAATTTCGTATTGAATAAATTAGTGTGACCGTCAAACGGACGGCACGAGAGCTCCGTTGACCTACCTATACCTGGTCTCGTTTTAGGCAGATCCAAAATATCTCACAAAATCGATAAGTCCCCGACTCTCTATATTTACATATGTATAAGTATGCACGTACATTTATATGTATTCTGCATTATATCTGATCATGTTTCAAGTCGGTCCATGTTTAGCGCGTTTCTGTTTCGATAATGCTGTTTGTTGTTTTGATAGAACAGTGGTTTCTTTAGAAAGTTTATAAAATGGAAATGGTGAGCGCTCTCTGTTTTGATTTTTGGTTGATTTGTGATTGTGGAGCCTTGTGTTTGTCTCTCGAAATGATTACTGATTTAGGCTGATGGTAGTAACAGCCTTAATACCAAAAAAAGTAATTGAAACCACCTACTGTTTGTAACGTGGGTTTGTGTCCAGTCGACATGAACAGAAACATTTCTATAATTAATTTCTGTTTACTCTTTGTAAATATGTGGGAGTAATGTTGTTTTCATATGTATCTCATAATAAATGGATTAAACAGTGGCACACTAAATTGGTGTGAATTAATGTACGAAGTAGTACTAGCGTGCTAAAGATTATTAAATTATAATGATTTGTTGTTAAAATAACAATAAATCATTATAATTTAATGTTAAACAAAATAACTATGATTATTAAATTACAAAAATATGATGCAAATATCTAATGGTACTAAATATACACCACTATTTTTTAATTAGTACAAAAACTTTAAGGACATATTAGCGAAGACATTATTATCATATAAGTGACGTAAGAATTTCATAATATCTATAAATAGCAAAGTTATAATCATTTGTTTTTTGTAGAAAATCTCACCCAAATCATAGACATATTTTACAATCCATTCACTACTTCATTGATAGTACTTACTTTCCGTCCTACTCTTACGCATTCTTTCCGTCGCACTTATAATGCAGGTAGCCTTAGACAATAAAATGAAGCAAAATAATAAGTGTAGGTAGATATTTTTTTATTTTTTAAATTCTACCCACTCCTTCATACTTCATCCTGTCTTAGGACCGGCAAAATTTACCGTTTTACAAGTAATTAAATACGGAGGTATGTAATTAGAAAGCAAACACATATCAAAATAAAAGAAGGTATTCTGTAATAAAAGAAAAGAGTAATTTTGGCGTATTTATGAAGTTAGAATCGGCTGCTATTTACAATTACTATTTCATCATCATCATGTCAGCCTAGAGACGTCCACTGCTGGACATAGGCCTCCCTCAAGGTTCTCCACACAGACCGATTTTGAGCCGCCCGCATCAAATCATTATTTAGTTAAGTACTTACAAGTATTTCAATTGTTCTTCGAAATGTCCATCACTATTGTCAATACACAGCACGTTTTATTTAATTGTTTTTTAGCGAGACAAGTAAGCTTCTCTGACTTTTCACTGCGTCATAAGCGTCCAATATGCGCTGTTTAAATTGATCGACACTCATACTCACAACGGCTCACTTTTGTACACAGTGGTGAGCATGGAGGCCAAGCTACAGGCTCGCCTCGACCGATCCACTGGCTTCCAAACACTTCCCTGTACAAACGCACAGCTGCACTCGCGTGATGTGAACTAATAAGCCATCCCGTTGGGCAAACGTAAACAAACAATAATTGTTGCCGCGAAAAAAGATCCGCGCGCTATCGCCTTCAAATTAGTACTGCGGCGCGTGCGCAGAGGGACTGGGTGGCGAACTTCGAGTTTGCACAAATTTATCAATGGAGTAGTGCCGCGTAAAATTACTACGACCACATAGTATTTAGTTATGCATTTACCAATCATTACGTATTTTTGTGGACAGTTTTGGGACAGTTTTGGAACTTAGTATTTTTATTTTTTACATACATATATATGATTAGTTAAAGATGCCTAGAGCCCCATTAAATTTTTTGTACTAATTAAAAAATAGTGGTGTATATAATACTCTGCTAATAAATATATAATGGTACCTAAATGTAAACATATTACAAATAACCATTCGAAAGTAAAGTTCCGATCACGCTAAAAATATACATTTATTAAAGTAAAATTACGGAGTATTTTTGTTTTAATATAGCAAAAGCTTTTGTAATCTACATGAATTTCCAGCGGCCAATATTACAATGTACAGTTATAGGTATACAATATTTTTTTAAAATCTCATTCAAAAAGTTTTAGGATTACAACAGACTAGACTACGCCTGCGGCATCGCCCGCGTGGGACTCTTTGCTCCTTCAGGAGATGAATTCCACATGAAACATAAGAAAAAAATTCCTAAGGAACATAATTATAATTATACCAAATCTCAGCTTCCTGTGGCCAATAGTTTCGGCTGCGCGTCGTCTATCTATCAGTCAGTCAGTAACGCAAGAATTTTATACATTTTGATGATGATGTTTGATGGTTATTTCAGATTTAGAGAGAGGTTGTATGTCTGTGTGCCTATAAAGTTAAATATCCTAATCATCATCCGCCTTGGTTATTATCTGTCCACTGACTCACTTCTGATTATGAGCAAGGTAAGGCCATAGCCCCAATGCTGGCTTCGCGTGATTGGCTAGATTATTTTAAAATTTGGAATCTGGGAAGCTTAAACCGAGTTTGTCAATCTAAATACCTCAAGCGCACTATATACCCAAAGCTTTCAAATTTGTATCCCACTTAGCAGTTTCTCATCCATGTGCCGACCGGGCTTAATGTACCTTAACCTCGGCGGTCGTTTCATTCGCTTAAACAACCTTAAATAGCACTACTTCGTACATTAATTCACACCTATTTAGTGTGCCACGGTTTAGTCCATTTATTATGAGATACATGTATGTACGTGTAGCAAACAGTACAACGTCACAAATGTTTTTCAAGTAAAAAGGTAAATCTTTAATGTAAACAAGAAACAGGATAGGCCCTAGGATGCTTCCTTGCGGCACTCCTAAATCGACAGGTAAGCCACTGGATTTTGAGCCGTTTATTTCAACACATTGGATTCTGTCACTTAAATATGACTTAATGACATCCAATCCTTTAGTCTGTACGCCGTAATGTCTAATTTTGCACAAGAGCGTTTCATGGCAGACACAATCGAATGCTTTCGAAAGGTCGCAAAACTCACCATTAGCATTTTGGGCATTTTCCCATCCACTGAATATGTGTTTAAGTAACGCTACTCCTGCATCTGTTGTCGAGTGACCCTTGGTAAAACCATATTGCTCACTATGAAGGAGGCTGTTTAGATTAAAATGTCTAAGTAGTTGCTTGAGAATTATCTTTTCAAAAATCTTACTAAAGGCAGGTAGTATCGATATTGGTCTATAATTACTAGGATCAGTCTTACTGCCAGATTTGAAAAGAGGTATTATACTATGTTTCATAAGATCGGGAAAAAATCCTGATTCAATACACTTATTAAATAAGTTGCTTAAGTAAGGAGCTACTACATCAATTATACTTTTTAGAACCCTAACAGAAATGCCCCAGAGATCACCTGCATTCTTAGACTCTAGAGATTGAGAAGCACTTATAATGTCGGTAGAATTGATACAATGGACCTTAAATAATACATCACATTTTATTTTTTTCATATTTTAGTAATCATTATAAGTGTAATGATGAAATGAAATTAAAATTCTAATTTATTTTAAAGTAAATTAAAATAAAATAATTTGGGCGGCTCTAAATCGGTCTGTGTGGAGAACTTCATATTGAGTATATGGACACGCTGGCCAAGCGAGATAGGTTACAGGAAGAAATCCTTTGAATGATGCCCATTCATGAATCGGCATCATTGCTAGCGGTCAAGTGGTCTATGAGTCGCATTGGGGAACTAGAATGCTCTTTAGAACAATCAATAATAAATATTAAGTCACTAGAACAGACTGTTGAGGAATTAAACAGTAGTAAAACTCAGAACATTTATGCAGAGGTTGTAGGTACCAGCTTAGGTCAGAAATCTACTAAACCATTTAAATTAAACGCAAATGGTCTGAAATGACATAAAAAATATAAGAAACTAGAGAGTGCCCACGGCTACGCCCGTTATATATTTTTTTTTTCATCTACCCGTTTTGCCGGATCCCGTGGGTATTTCGGGAAATCCCTTCTTAGTGCACCCCTGTGGTTCCCAAAAAACATACATGCCAAATTTCAGCTTCTTGCGCCCGATAGTTTTAGCTGTAGCTTGTCTGTCAGTCAGTCAGTAACGCTTATATATACAGATTAAATAAACACATTAGGAAACTAATTTTTAGCCTAAAACAATACAAGAAAAATAAAGTAGCATCCCAGTAATATAAAGTTTTAGTTTCTGAGCGTGCAGAATTGTTATCAGACTTAGAAAAGTACAACACAGAGTTGATAAATAGTAAAATGCTGTATGATCAACACACTAGGGATCTCAAAGGTCAAATTACCTCTTTACAGTCTCAAATAAACAGGATGAACACCCAATATGGAAATGATGTTCAGGGCTATATCAAGAAATATGATGAGATAGCTCAAGTAGGGAGACAAAATCTAGAATATTATTATGTTAAAGCATTAAAAACACCAATACATGTCTAAATACTATAAATCAACATTACCCACTTGTGAGTCCCAGATTATTTGTGATAGTGATAAAAGTACTAGTTCAGTGAATCATAGAACAGGTAAGTCTTCCTTAGGTAAGAACTCTGGCACAAATAAAGTTTATATGTTCTCAGATAGGCTTGGTGTAGGTTTAGATAGCTTAATAAATTGTGAGCTCATACAACATAATACTATCAATTATTGTTATCCAGGGTCTTCGTTTACATATCTAACTAATACATTAAATACAACAATATTTGATAGGCAGTCTACAATAATTATCACATATGGGGATAGATAGCCCAACGGTGACTAAAAAGGATATCTTTAATTTAACAGAAGTTATGTTATCGCTTTACAGGAAATTTGAATGCAAATTTATAACTCTTGCTTTGCCTTATTCTTTTAGCTTAAATGAAACGATGAATAGTCATATTCATGAACTCAACTTATGCTTATAAAATTTGACATGGCAATTAACAGATTTTATTTTATTATTTGACATCAATAATTTTATTACTAATTATACATTGACCAAAGATACTATGTATCTGTATTTTATAAAAGACAAGTTGCTAAATGATTAGCATATAATATACAAAATGACACAGGTACATGTAGGGTATCCAAGAATTTAGTTTCTGTAAATAGTTCCTATCTGTATGTAGGCGGGTAACCAGATTATTGGCCGATATAATCACTTCAGAGTGTTCAGAGTTCCTACTAAGTGGGCGCAGCTGGGTTATTGTGCATTGAATACACACAAACTAAAATACACTATCTACTTTAAAACACGAAAGGCATTATCTTAACAATTATATTCTAACACTTTTCACTTGCAAGTCTTTTACCGAACCGAAGACGGATTCATGGTGTACCGTCAACCAGGCGACCCGACTCAATGTCCTGCAGTCCGCCAGACAAGTCCACATAAACGCCGTCAGTGCCCCCCGCCACTGGACCGCAATTCGTTTCGTCACAACCGGCCGGGAGCACTTCGATTCGTTTAGAGACTGTACTAATGACGTGATGACGTTTCATGACATCTGCGATTTCCGTTCCGACGTGAAATAATAAAGAGGCGCTGGTAATGCGCCGTCACGGCCAGACTGACCTGCGACCGTCCTCGGGCGCTTCATTTTGCAATTTTGTATCAATCACACAATTATCTATAGCTTACCTTGAAAAGCAGTCCGCTCGTCCACCCTGACAACCAGACTCTCCAAACCGTAAGCCTGGACCGGACGAGTGAGCCCTTCGACCAACCCTTCCACACGGGTCTGGACCGGACGACACTGTCCTCTCAACCGATTTCCAAACATAAGTCTGGACCGGACGAGTGCGCCCTTTCCACCAACCCTTCCACATGGGTCTGGATCGGGCAACACTGTCCTCAGTGAGGACTCCTCACAACCACTTTCCAAACATGAGTCTGGACCGGACAACACTTTCCTCCTAACTTTCGAAACATAAGTCTGGACCGGACGAGTGCGCCCTTTCGACTATCCTCCGAACGAGGCATGGACCGGACAGCACTGTCCTCCTAATTTTCCAAACATTAGTCTGGACCGGACGAGTGTGCCCTTTCGACCATCCTCCTAACGAGGCATGGACCGGACAATACTGTCCTCCTACCTAACCACTTTCTAAACATAAGTCTGGACCGGACGAGTGCGCCCTTTCAACCATCCTTCAAACAAGGCATGGACTGGACGGCACTGGCCCTTTCGTCCAGCTTATCTATTTCAGACTACAGTTAAATTTAAATACCCAAGTAATAAATGTGTAATGTAAGTTTTAAATGTGATGTGAATGTGTGTAATTTGATCAAAGAAGTAATAATGTAGCATGCCGCAGGTGAGGTCAAACCTACGCCTAGCTAAACTAAACCTATGCTACGTCAAGCCTAACCTCACCTATCAGTTATGAACTGTCGTATTCAGCGTGAATTTGAACTTCGAGGTCAATTGGCTCATGGTCTGAGTTGATGCAAAGGTTATCTTATCCTGCTGTGATTGTATCAAATGCTACTGAAATAGTATAGGAGCCTGCCGATGTGTTACACATCTACCGAGTCTATGAGGATAATCCTCATCGAGTTCTACATCAATCACCGCCGTCTCGGCCTTCTCTTCGTTCAATAAGCTGGTACTAATATCGACTAACCTATCATGACCCTGACATTTCAAAGAACATAGTGATGTCATCTCTTTTTTTTTGATCGATTGATCGTTAATCAATTTATGGTCCAGTCATTTCTATCATAAAACCATTTCACTCAACCTTTAACCAAACTCCCTTAAAAAACTACCTTAAATTTAATTGCTAGAAAGCGATATAGGTTGTAACTATACCAATTACCTACGAGGCACCTCAAAGCCGCGCACAGGATGCGCGGCCCGTGAGTGGCGCGCATTCTGTGCGCGGCACACACGCGAACTTATCTACCAACTGAATTTTACAAGGATTCTTCGCATGGTATACACCCACTGATTGGAGACCCTGTTCCTTTCAGACTAATTATAATAAATAAAAATCGTAAGTGATTATCAAAATCTTTTACAACTTCACTGGGTGCTTGGCTCTCTGCTCAAGAATAAAGATGATAATAACGCAACTTTCAATTATTTATTGTTCATCTTTTCTACCAGAACATCCAAACCTGAATTTGAAACCAACTGCCACCAACATAAGCTGAAACAGCTTAAATGTAAACCGCGCATGGACTGATACTACTGATACTAGTAAGTTACAGTTGAACAAATTGATTTACTTTTGTCTACGCGAACGCAACGACTACTAAGATTGTCAATCGACTGTAACGAGTTCTTTCCGATTCATGCAACGCGCTTGTGTTATAAAACAGAAGCCAGGTCGAGCACCACTGACACAATTTTAGCGATTAATATAGAATCAATGAACATAAATGAAATTAGAGCCATTTAAGTGGCACTGTATCCATGATTACGTCCAAACCCCACATCTTTATGCACTCCCCTCTAGTAGGTAATGCCGGGCCACGCTATAGTCCTCGCTACAAGGCTAGATGAGACTATCACCCAGATGCCGCTTTCTAGGGGCTACCGCTACGATACTCCGGTGCAGTGTCCAATATTGCTTGAAGACATGAAGACAATACCACTTCACTCTATGTCATTTCTTTACTATGTCAGCATCATTGGTACTTGAAACTTGGAAACATTCTTAAGATCATAAGTGTACTTTAGGTATGCATATTTGACAGCGACTTTAACATGTTTGATAACAATAATTTTCAAATTCTCAACAGCAGAATGGTCATAACATCAATGTCTTGTAATAAATGTCTTGAAATAGCTTTGCCTGATTCGTTCTTATAGCATTTTTGTAAGATGGGCTCTACTTTTACTTCAAATCTAGCGAGTATTCTACTAAGCAAAATAAAATAAAGCTTAAATAACAACCTTTGTACCCCTAGACATACCCGCTTTCCCTAAGGTATAGTTTATAACAAACTTCTGACCTGCTCATAACTAAGGCGTACAACTATCGTGGTGTCAACTAAACTCATGGTGAATTCATCAATACGTAGGTACTCGCTATTACAGAAAGTACACCAGAACGCGGCGTTCAAACAAAGCCCGTAGTTGCTAGTTTAAACTTAATAGTCGATTCTAAATAGGTACGAAATACTTATCCTAACCCAATCATTAGTGATAGGTACTATGACACCGCAACAAGGGCTTGTCTTGCTTACGCACCAATGGAAACTATGCCTCCTAACATAAAAGCTTGTCGCCGCACAGACAGCTCCAGGGCCGAACCTTCCCTATGTGCAATGTGTGCGGCGCACACAGGCGCCAGGGTGATAGGGGCGCCGCGCGCCGAGATATGCGTTAATTATAACACTTATTTTCGAAAAAGGATGCAAAAAAGGCGCTTCACAGGTTTCGCACACGCAGTGGCGTAGGAGGGGCAAATAATTTAGGCCGGAATTGTTAGGTAACGATAAAAAAAAAAAAAAAGGTTTCATCCGCCCTACGCCACTGCACAGGCGCTTCATAGATTTCGCACACAGGCGCTGCATTGGGTCGGAACGGCCCTGGACAGCTCATTCAGTTTTTGCAAATCTGCAGCAACGGAAACGATGGTATGAAGAACAAGAACATCACAACAACGACTTACAGGGTTCGCAACTCAATTGGGAATAAGGTTAAGCAAACAATCGTTACTAATGGCCACTAACGTGGTCCTACCTACAATGAAAACTAAAATCACTCAAAATTATTATCATTACACTACTTGTATTGAAGGTATCTTCCTTACTGTATCACTCCGAAACGTCCTAAACGTAACTTGGAATTGGATAGAGAATCGGGGGCAATTGGTAAAGATTCCCAGCATATCACACTAATTTTTCAAAATACAGTAGGTAATTTTTTTACACGTACAATCTTAAGATCGAATTAAATTTTACTAGCAGTGCCATCCATTAACCACAGTATGGTAGCACCAAAAATTTTTTTTTTTTAGTACCATCCATTAACGTGTTACAAATCACGTACAAAGAGAAGCAGGTTTAAATGTAACAGATTGTCTGTACAAAAAAGAATTACAAGGAGTAAAACTGCCTCGCCCTGCTTAAGCCGTAATCACGTTTAAATAACACCGTTAGGTATTCAAAACGTCTCGAGTCGGTAAAATAATCGCGCTAGTAGCATCTACCAAAACTAATTTCGACTACGGTGGTTAGGTTCCACACCAACTAACCAACTACACGTCTAAAGTTCTAAACAGCACTACAGGTCACACGTCCATTTAAGAAACAAACGTTACAATCAGTTCCACATAAAATAGCTTTGCAATAGCTCAGCACAGTCTAATACTATGAACCTAGTATGTACGATTCAATTAGTCGAACGCGAATCTACCATTTAGCGCCGCTGCCCTGCGAAGGACAGTCTAGACCGGAGTTATTGTTCTAGATTTAGCAGAACACCAGCCAAAGCTGGATTTTGGTTCTAAAACCAATATTACCACTGCACTACAACAATAACCAGCACGCTTCACTCAAAACGCACTTGCATGGAATAATGCAAGTCGGCCTGTACGCTCAGTCTTGTTACCGTTACATACTATGTTCACAAACGGCTGCACGCCGATCAGAGAGACTATTTGCGTTCACAAGGTTCGTGATCGCAAGCCACCCTCAAGTTTTATTACGAAAAAAATGAAATAAAAACAATCGTTTTCTTTTTAACCCAAGTATCGAACCCAAAACGTCTTTTCGATATCTGCGCTATAGCTAGGTCACAGTAGTAGTCGAGCACCCATACGATAGCATAAAATACAGCAATGGGGTCGCTATTTAATTAGTCATTACTACCCACAAATTTGTTCTTTTTCTTTCCTTCTTCTTTAAGCTATTAAAAAAGAAGCTTATCCAAGAGATCATGACATGGGAAACACGATACCGTAAAGTTCAACCGGTTTCACAGTAAACGCCTGTTTTAACCACAATTTCGTGTCTCGCGAGGGAATCGAACCCATAACGCTGTAGCGGCTGCTGACGCTACATGTCATCAGAGTGATGTGACGGCGACCTCACCACCACAATCCTAAGGTTACTAAACGTGTAGCAGTATTCTGCCAACCAAGAACGTTTTACAACTACCGTCACCAAATAAAATTTGCAGGGCCAATAGAGAAATTAGATAAACTACGCTCACCACGGTAGCAGTTGAGAAATCAACTGATTCGCCAGCACCGCAGCAGCACAATCGCCCTCACTCGCGTCTTGTGTGTACGTTTTATTGCACAATTTTATCCCACAAATGATGTAGGCGGGTAACCAGATTATTGGCCGATATAATCACTTCAGAGTGTTCAGAGTTCCTACTAAGTGGGCGCAGCTGGGTTATTGTGCATTGAATACACACAAACTAAAATACACTATCTACTTTAAAACACGAAAGGCATTATCTTAACAATTATATTCTAACACTTTTCACTTGCAAGTCTTTTAACGAACCGAAGACGGATTCATGGTGTACCGTCAACCAGGCTCAGACTCAATGTCCCGCAGTCCGCCAGACAAGTCCACATAAACGCCGTCAGTGCCCCCCGCCACTGGACCGCAATTCGTTTCGTCACAACCGGCCGGGAGCACTTCGATTCGTTTAGAGACTGTACTAATGACGTGATGACGTTTCATGACATCTGCGATTTCCGTTCCGACGTGAAATAATAAAGAGGCGCTGGTAATGCGCCGTCATGTATAATTCTTCTATTGAAAATACTGACACAAGTTCTTTAAACTTAAGACTAGGACAAAGTGTAGACAAATTCAATTGAATGTAGCACATCAAAATATACAAGGTCTATCTGGCAAGGATTTAGAATTAAGCTTATATTAAGAAAGTCACGGTATTCAAGTTATGTGTATAACAGAGCACTGGCTAAAACAATACCAAATTAAATTCTTAAATAACTCGCAATTCACGGTACACAGTACCATCTCTAAGAAACACGATATTCATGGTGGATCCTTGATTATTGTTTCAAATAGCTTAACATGCAAAGAACGGAAAGACATAGCAAGTTTGTCTATAGAACGAACCGTGGAACTGTATGTGTAGTACTTGAGCAGCATATTGTTATATGTGTATATCGTCCACCATTGAGTAACTTTAGCTTGTTTGAATCGGTTATCGAAAATGCAATTACTAAAATTAGGAGCAATAAGAAAGGTATGGTAATAGCTTTTGGCGATTTTAATGTTAATATTCTTGATCATTCAATAATGACTAGTAGATTTTTAAATCTTTTAAATCATTTAATTTTAAAAATTTGTTTCTAGAATCAACTAGAATTACAGCAACATCATCCACCTGTCTTGACAATATATTTAGTAATTGTACAGTTTCGAAAATCGGCGCAGCGATAGCCTGGTGGAGAGACCGACAGACTGCTACGCAGAAGATCCGGGTTCGAATCCACGGCGCGCACAAATTACTTTTCAGAGTTAGTAGAAAACGTCGTGAGGACTATATTCAGGTGTTATCCAGGTAACACCTGAATATAAGCCTCCTCTAGAGCAGCTCTAGTGGCTCTAGCAGTGTGTGCGCGTGCATTGTCGTGCATCAACGTGAATTGAATTGAATCGTGCACCGATTCTCTGTGCAAATGGCACCACATGAGGTCTGATAACCTTCTCGATGTATCGTTGAGCTGTTACAGTGCCTCCGTTGAGGATTACAAGCTCAATTCTACCCGATAGTCTGATGCTTCCTCTCACCATTACATTGGGACCCCCAAATACCGAAGGTTAAGTTATTTTTGTTTTGGTGTCGGGTTGAAAAATCCTCATGGAGTCCCTCCGCCCTGGGGGGGCAGGGCGAAGGGGACTGTCAGACTCTTACTGACTAAAAACCAACCCGTGTTCCTCATGTACCCGTGTGTCGGAGGGTAGGGTATCGCATAAGCATTCCTCGCTACCCCCCGACGGGTATTGGTCCGCCAGATGGTCAGGCGGGCCCCGAACAAAACCCCCTTGGCGGCGGATGAAGGCGTTGGGCTCCGCCTCCAAAACACCCAGCGGCCGCAGAGGATAGGGAGGACGGCAACGTAACACCGCATCTCCTCTTCCTCTGCGGTCCCACCGCGACACAACAATGGTGCGGCCCCATTTGGTCGCGGGAGATAGGGCGCGCGGCAACGCACCCGCACCATTGGACGCATCCTGCGCAGGCCTCCGTCAAGCTCACGCGGAGCGTCCACTCCTGGGATCTCGCTTAGCTTCACCGTGGGTGACCTAACCACGGTTACTGAGCCCCCCCACCACGACAAGGTGGAGATCCAACGGGGGGGAAGGTTAAGTTCCATTGTATCAATTCTACCGACATTATAAGTACTTCTCAATCTCTAGAGTCTAAGAATGCAGGTGATCTCTAGGGCATTTCTGTTAAGGTTCTAAAAAGTATAATTGATGTAGTAGCTCCTTATTTAAGCAACTTATTTAATAAGTGTATTGAATCAGGCGTTTTTCCCGATCTTATGAAACATAGTATAATACCTCTTTTCAAATCTGGCAGTAAGACTGATCCTAGTAATTATAGACCAATATCGATACTACCTGCCTTTAGTAAGATTTTTGAAAAGATCATACTCAAGCAACTACTTAGACATTTTAATCTAAACAGCCTCCTTCATAGTGAGCAATATGGTTTTACCAAGGGTCACTCGACAACAAATGCAGGAGTAGCGTTACTTAAACACATATTCAGTGGATGGGAAATGCCCAAAATGCTATTGGCGTGTTTTGCGACCTTTCGAAAGCATTCGATTGTGTCTGCCATGGAACGCTCTTATGCAAACTTAGACATTATGGTGTACAGACTAAAGCATTGGATGTCATTAAGTCATATTTATGTGACAGAATCCAATGTGTTGAAATAAACGGCTCAAAATCTAGTGGCTTACCTGTCAATTTAGGAGTGCCGCAAGGAAGCATCCTAGGGCCTTTCCTGTTTCTTGTTTACATTAAAGATTTACCTTTTTACTTGAAAAACATTTGTGACGTTGTACTGTTTGCCGACGATACTTCTTTGATATTCAAAGTAGATAGAAATAAGGAGCATTTTAACGAAATAAACAGTGCGCTCATTCAAGTAACTAAATGGTTTAATGTAAACAATCTAGTACTGAGCGCCAAAAATACAAAATGTATAAAGTTTGCCCTGCCTAATGTCAGAAACCTTGGTCCTAGTATAGTTCTAAATGATGATATACTCGAAACATCTGAATCTACATTATTTCTAGGAATAACACTTGTTTCGAAATTGCAGTGGGATGTGCACGTTACATACATATTTCTCAGGGAAACTTAGCTCAGCTGCTTATGCCATTAAGAAGATTCGTAGATTCGTAGGACTGATGTCGATACGGCTAGATTGGTTTATTTTAGCTATTTTCATAGTGTTATGTCATATGGCATACTATTTTGGGGTAGAGCTGCTGCAAAAACGGGCAGTTAGGGCCATTTACCAGTTAAAGACAAGAGTTTAACTCAAAGAAAAATTAAAAAATATTGGTTTTCTTACTGTAGCATCACAATATATTTATGCCAGTGATATGCATGTACGACTACATATAAATTCTTACAAAATGAGTAGTGACATACACAATATTAATACTAGGAACAGGCACATATTATGTGTACCGTATTTCCGTTTACACAAAACACATAGCTCTTTCATTGGGCTTAGTATAAGAATGTATAATAAAATACCATCTATTATTTTATACTTACTGTTAAGGTCGTTTCAGACAAAAGTTAAAAATAATTTCATAATAAAGGCATATTATAGTCTAAATGAGTATCTTGACGACAAGTACGCTTGGAAATAAATAATCTTTTTTTATTAGCCCAATTTTTTGTTTATTAGGTCAATAAGCAGTTTTATAGTTGAGTTAATTACCGTATTTTCTTTTTTTACTATATTTGCATTCTTGTTCTACTCTTTTTATTATTGTTATCGGATTTGTAAGGTGGGGTAACTCGTGGTCATGAACTGCTAACTAATAGATTGTAAATTGCTGCAGGTTTATATACCGTTACTTTTCGGGACATACCTACTGTTCCACCATAGTTCTGAACAGTCATGTTCGCGAGTTGCCTATATCAAAAGACGTAAGTGGATGCTCCTGTTTCACCATATTTACTTTGGTAGGCTTACCAAATGAACATAATTTATCATCAAGTCAATCATCTAGTAATTAACTTTAATTTTTAATGCTCATAAGCGTCACTTTGTGGCCTAAATGAATAAATGATTTTGACTTTGTACCTTAGGGGAAGGCATATGTCCAGTAGTGGACGTCTCTAGGCTGATATGATGATGATGAAAATAAATTACTTCTGTACCAAATCCAACGAAACTAGTAAGCACTGTGTCCTAAGTAACAAGAAACTTGACACACTGATAACTTGAAAAGTACGGTTGGAATAAGTCTTTTAAGCAATTCACATAAAAAATTACTGACCGACTACAGAGGAAGTAGCACATTTAGTTATAAGACCAAAAGTGATAGAATGCAGTAAATGCAGCAATATGGATTCGCTCTCCATCTTTTGAGAATTTACTAACATAGGACGTTGCTCCGTTCCGATTCGTTCCAGAATTCTCAATTTTATAACGTAGTTACTAAAATGCTCATCAATGTTGGCCTTAAAGTGTAAAACCTAATGGTGCTATTGTTATTACAAGGATTTTTGGAAAAAGCAAATGTAAGCGTCGTTCCCACTCATATCCGCCCACTATACCACTAAAGTTCAAATAGAAGAGCAAACAATACATGACCGAATATAGCACAATTCTGAAAACAATATTGTTTATACACACAGAGACAGGAGACAGGTAGTAGAGCCTTGCTGATTTCGGCATGAATGGGCCGGCTCGACCGAGGAAGTACTACCCTCTCACAGAAAATCGACGTAAAGTAACAGTACCTAAACTGCTGCGTTTTGTTTGGTGAGTGAGAGTGCCGGAGGCCCTATCCCCTTTCCTTCTCCCTCATCCTACTCCTCATCCTATCCCTTTTCCCAACCTCAAGGGGCGGCAACGCACTTGAGCCTCCTGTGGTGTTGCTTGTGTCCATGGCCGGCGGTAATTGCTTACCATCAGGTGATCCGTCTGCTCGCCTGCCGCCTATTACTATAAAAAAACACCCTGTATTTCTGGCTTATTGGTGTTTCTCGTGACCTGATCCTTAGATTGATTCGATTCCAGAGATGCAAGGAAAGGGTTTAAAATAATCGTTTACTGATGCGAATTATTTTTGTGCCCCTCAATATCGTACTTGCAATACTAGATTGGCGCTCAACATGGGGCGTAATAAATCGATAGCTCAGACTGGTATCTATAATGGTAAGAGTTTTTATATCGGCTACAAAAAGTTGGACAAGAAGTGTTATACTTACACTAGCAAAGACTTCTCGGAGTCAAATTTTACAACTCTCAGTGTGTAATGAGCAAATGATGACGTCGTCGACAGTCTACACTAATTTAGCCATTTAACTTATATCACTTGTTAACGATTTTATTTGCAGAAAACTGAGCAGGAATGTTCTACCATTTTGATTTTGAATATGGTGACAGCTTG
The DNA here is from genome assembly GCA_944739405.2 of Euclidia mi. NCBI lineage: Eukaryota > Metazoa > Arthropoda > Insecta > Lepidoptera > Erebidae > Euclidia > Euclidia mi. Next base: position 37,681,529 of record OX123197.2, read on the forward strand.
CTTAGAATTGAACGATCAACTATTCGCTACATGCTGATTTACAGCTGCAAAATAATCAGGAACCACGGAGTCACTTGGTTTGTCCTGGTAAGTCAAGCCGCCATTACAACATCCGAAATCGGTTGAAGACATTTACGATATCCTGCAGACAATGTAATTCCTTGCCCTTATATAAGAAATAAAAAGTATGAAAGTAACAAAAAGTTCAAAATAATATTACATGGTACACTAGACGCAGCATACACGAGCTATCACAAAGTTTATATCTGCGCTTGTCCGTGAGAATTTCCGAACTTACCCCTCTAATTGCTTCACCGCGCTAGTTTCCGAACATCGGCAGTCGTTATCAGCCGTCCGTTCATTGGCAGGCTGCCTTAAATAAAATGGCCTTTAAATGGACCGACTCGTAGCTGTCTTTGCCAGATTGTTATGACTCGCCTTGGAGAGGACAAGGCGATGGACAACCTTATTATGCGATATGAATTAGGTGATAGTGGGAAGCTGCGGTTAAGCGAATCTTGGATGTGTAATATGGTAGATTGCGTGGGTGAGTGTATTTCGAAATTAATTTGTTGTTTTTAGCTTGAAATTTTCATAGCTTCGACGCGTGCACTGTCCTGTAGAGTGCCACCGCCGGTCCCGTGTCGATCTCGTCCTCGGAGTGTGCTGCGTATTATTCGTCTTGGTGCGGAATGCTGCCTCGCCACCAAGGTCAATACGCCTTACGCGTTGTGCCTCGACGTGCGCACTGTCCTGCAAAGTGGCGCCGCCGTCGTATGCCGCTCCGGAATTTTCCTGCTGCCCATATTGCCGTGATCGCTGTTGTTCGTAGGTATTGTATGTTCCACTTTTAAACCTACATGATACACTTTAAAAACTTATTACACTTTTAAAACTTATTTTGAAATCACAGACTAACAGTTAAATTTAATTTTAATGTATGGCTGCCAAATATCACAATATAAAAACACAAGGACAGGTAGACATTCTGGCTACAGTGTGAATTAACCGCACTGGGCGTGGAAATATTTCCCTCTCATATAAAATGGATCTAAAATTATATTCCTGTGCATTTCGTTTTGTAAGTGTGCTTTTCTCTTTTACATCCTGTCTTTCTTTCTGCCGTGATGTAGATCCATTTATTTATTTATTTATTTGTAACAATATAAGCTTACAGTTTATACACCAAAACGCTTACATGTTATAAGTACTAAATCTAGGAGCATCAATACAAACAAAATTAACGAGTACTTAAAGACTAAGACATAATATAATTTAAGTAAATAGGCACAAGAAAAGTCAAAAATTGTATTTATTATGGTAAATAGTATGTCAACAAATAATTATTTTATATGGATTGAGTGCATAGCGGCATTAAATTGTATTTAGGTAGGTCATTACATTACGCATTAATATATATAATTTGTCAAAAAATATATCTGCATCTACATTACTCTGTAAGAATTTATTGAGTAACTGTATGGCTCTTCCAGTCGGACTATTGGCAGCACGTGGAAGGCGCCAAGTTGACGGATAGGCGAGGAGGTTGTGAAGCCGACGACAACCCCGCAAATAATTATTGGGTACATACAGATTGATACACTCCATTACAGACGGATTATCGATCTTATGATTGAGCATTAAAATATAGTGCATTGCGTGTGTAAATTTCCTTCGAAGTTCAAGCGTATCAAGGCCGACCATCCCAGATACAAACATCGAAGGAAACAGAAAAGGGTAATAGCCAAACTCCCGCTTGTATATGAATCTGGCAAACTTTCTTTGAACTCTTCCAATCGCCAATGTGTATATTTTCTCTTGCGGACTCCATACGATTGAGTTATACTCTAGTCTACTCCGCACGTAGGCATTGTAAAGGAGTTTAATAGCCTGTATGTTTTTAAATTGAGAGCAAGTTCTTATAATGAATCCCAAAGCTTTATTTGCATCTTTACATGTTTTTCTTATGTGCTCGTGGAAGTTAAGTTTTTGGTCAAGTGTTAATCCCAGGTCCCGTATTTCACTGACACGCTCGAGAGGTGCACCCGCCAATTTGTATGTTATAGATATTGGAGAGCGAGATCTGGTAAATGTTATCGTCTTACATTTAGATATATTAAAGGATAGTTTATTGTTTACACCCCATTCATAAACCGCATCAATATCAGATTGTAGTGCTGTATAATCTGCTATATCGGTAATAGAAAGGTATAGTTTTAGATCGTCTGCGAACATTAGACATTGAGATCTAGAGAGAACTGACGGTAGGTCGTTTATCATTATGAGAAACAGCGTAGACCCCAGGGTACTACCTTGACTTATACCAGATCGAGTATAGTACTCATGTGAACGATAGTTGCCAATTTTCACAAACTGTTTACGATCTTTCAAGTAATCGGCCATTAAGTCTAGGAGCTTTGGGCTGAATCCGAGAGCTGAGAGCTTTGTTAACAGGACATCATTATCGACCAGATCAAATGCCTTTGAAAAATCGAAATATGCCGCATCAATCTGACAACCTGCCGTCATTTTAGTAGTCACATAAATAACGAACTTTATATGGTTAGTTCGGGTAGAACGCGATGGACGAAAGCCGTGCTGTGCATCATCTAAACGGCTTCTAATTTGCTTAAAAATGCAGTCATTTAAAATAGTTTCAAATAGTTTACCAAATACAGACAATACTGCGATAGGTCTAAAGTTAGTAATATTATTTGATGATGAACTTTTTGGCACAGGTGTTACTCTAGATAGCTTCCACTTTTTTGGATAGCTACTGCATTGCTAGGACAAGTTAAACACATGTTGGAGTGGGTCTTCAAGAGCAGATACGCAGTCTTTAACTAGAAAAGTCGGTATATCATCAGGACCGCAAGCAGATGATGATTTTAAACGGCGTACTGCTTGTCTCAACTCTAAGAGGCTTATGTGGTCAAATATTATATTTGTTACGCCTAGAGTATCTGCATCACGTATAGCAATTTCTGAGTTCAACACTGGGGAGTTAGTGTGAAAAACGGAGCTGAAATAACTTGCAAATGCAGATACGGCCTCCTGTCCTTCAACCGCCTTGTCCTTATAGACAAACTCCCTGCATTGTTGTCTGTTTCTTCTTTTGTCCTTAACAAATTGCCAGAAAGATGACGGGTAATGAGTCATATTATTTTCAATCGTATTTATATATTTTTTAAAAGCATTATTAATAAGTCCCTTTACTTTACACCTATAGAATTTAAACAGTTCTCTATTAAATTGCATACCGTACATTTTATACTTCTTTAAATTAAAATATTTTAATTTGATGTAATGGATTATTTCTCGAGTAAACCATGTGGGATAAACATATTTGTGATTATAATATGAGATTCTCTTTAAAGGGACATGTTTACTTATTACATAATTTAATCTGTCGTACAAATATCAACAGCTATGTCAACATCGCGTTGGTGCATGAGATCTGTCCAGTCAATGTTTCTCATATCATTATACAAGTTGTGAAAATCCGCTCTACGAAAATTCCAATCTAATTTAACATTTCCCCTTTGTATTGGCGATGATGTTCTATCCATTACAGCGCCTCTTTCAAGGGCGACCATTATCTCCAAGGCAGGGTGGTACGAATCCAACGGTACTAGAGGCTCGGTATCGGATGTTACGTTAATATTTGCGGGGTCAAGTGATGATAGGCAAAATCTAAAATGGAGCCATACTTATTACAAATATTATTACAATAGTCTAAAATGATTTGAAACTACATTTAAAAGAATTTGGGCAAGAATTTAAGTTAAAATCACCAACTATTACACACTGATATTCACATCCATATACACTCATAGCATTTTCTATACATGTCAAGACATCTTGATACTGCTTCACATTGTAATTGGGAGGCAAATACACAACAGCTATAAATAGTTTTATATTTTTCCATGTTACCGTGGCAAACAATAATTCTTTATCGTCAGTTAGATCGTCAATATTGGTGACTTTTTTAACTGAATAACAATTTCTAACTGCTAACAGTACGCCACCCCATCCTACGTCACCCGGTCTATCCTTCCGTAGTACAGTATAGTTCGAAGGAAATAATTCAGAGCTATTTACAGAACTATTCAGAAAAGTTTCTGTCAGAGCAATAAAGTCACAGGCAATTGAGTTAACATTAGTGTAGCAAACAGTTGTTTTTGATCGGAGCCCTCTCACATTCTGATAGTAAAATATTTTTTTTTTGACATTGGTATGTTTTTTAAGCTTACATTTCTTGTGCAAATTGTGAACATAGTTAGGTTTACAAGATTTTATACTTATATGCTTTTTACAAACACTTTTCCGCACGAAAAAGCTGTAAACATCTGCTACAAGTAAAAATTGGTTTGACAACAGAAGGGTTATAAATATATAAGTCAATCTTTAAATTATCCATAATCTTCGTATATAAATGTTCTAAGCCTTTTTTTGTGAGTTCACCTGTCCTGTATGAGAACAAATCCAAGGAGAGGTAACTATTTGTATCAAACAGATATGCGTAACTATGCTCATGTACATCCTGAACTAACAATTTATTAAAGGCTTCAACTTTATAATTATATATGGGAGCCCCCCAGATATACGTAGGTGTACATATCACGACATTGGTGTATGTTACATGTTGCAATGATAGTTTTACCGAGTTTATTATTTCTGTATAATTCGATGAAGTTCTTAACTCGTTTGCCCCCAATAAAATAATACAGTAATCATCCATATTGAAATCCTGTAACTTGTTATCAATGTTATGGAGTAAATGAGCTATCTTACAGTTTGGTAAAACATAACGGCAATATCTGAAATGAGATCCAAACGTATCCTCGACAATTTGTTGTGTACCAGTACAACTAACGTTTGTCAAAATACAAAGCTTGTTCTTCGCTTTACTTGTATTATTTTGAGATGAGATCGTGCTTTCGTCTTCCATGATTTCTTGAGACGATCCGAGGTTCGAATCCTCTTTCGGCTGCAACAATGTTTGTAGATTGTGGATTTGTTTATTTAGATTACAAATTTCTTCCTTAGCTTCCTTCAATTGCTGTTCCAAATGTGTGATAAGCTGTTTAAAGGACTGTACAGTATCATTTGTATGCATCGCCGCAGACGGTGAAGAGGCTAGTTTACACGGCGGCGTGAGCTTAATTAAACTTATTTACTACATAACTTCAAGTTTCTTTATTATTTGCAGTACATTATACTAGTTCAAATGTACGTATATTTCGGCGCCTGGGCACCCTCACTCGTCAGGACACCCCAGGAACCATAAATGAAACTAGTTAAATTCACTGTTAACTGCAATATATTTCTTGAACTTCATGAAATCACGATACGAACGTCCGAACCAAAAAAGTGTCATGGCCGCCCGCCGTCGCATCAACATAACTTAGTATCAAAACGTATTCAATAATACATAATATTTAAATTATCGTATGTATGAGCTTTCAATTAATCTTTATAATTAAGAAACAATATAGAATTACAGTTTCTTTAGCTAAAGCATCGAAATACGTCTTGATAAATTTAATTAGTTATAAAATTACAAAAATGTGTTGGCGGGCAACAAAGCTAGCCAAACTATTAAAGACGATATCAACCAATACTGCGTTAAGAAATATATGTTAATACAGAAATGTAACACAATTTATATAATATTAATTACAAGCAAATGCAATTAATATTTTACTGGTTATTTAGTTAAAATTACATTAAAATAATATTAACTTCCGGTTTAGTTATCATTTAGTCATCTAGATGGCTCTGCTCTACGTTTATGCTTAGATCTACAATAAAACAAATCATCTCCAGTGCGCCCATATATATTATATGATTTTAAACTCTCGTGTTCTAGTGTTAAATTGACTTTCAATATACATATATATGTCCGGGGTCAAGGCACTTGTAACGGTTCGTAATATCGGTTACTTACTCAAAACACGTGGTATATCCCAAACCCAAAAGATAATTGAAAACTCATACAAACCTACCTACCAATACATGTACATGTACTTATTAATGCATGGTTTTCGTAGCATTTGTTTTACTAATCATTCTCGACGAGGGCGCTCACTTGATGGATTGCCTATTGCTATAGCCGGACGTGCGAGGACTCTGTTTACATGGCTCGTCGTTAAAAAAAAACAACATATATTTGTTGCAGTTTATGACAGCCAGCCAGTCAGCCTATTGTTACCCGGCACTTTATTTAAAAACCATGGGATATAAATACTTAGTGGTGATACGGCAACGGCAATAGCCTGTCGATTAGGACATGACTACACAGACTTTTGTAATGGACAAAACAATGAAAATATCAATAAATGCTACTTAGTTCCTGGTATAAGCGCAAACTCCACAATAATCATAGATTTATTTTGTCATTTGATATATTATGTTTGAAGTAATCAAATCCCTTGTACCTACATATATGCGAATTTATATTTACTTTCAAAACGGGCGTTGTCGATTGCCATAGCATCGAAGAAGCATACTTCTGATAGAGCTTAAGTATGCTCTTTCCTACAGCTGATTTATACAAAAGGTGTCTGCTGTAAGAAATACTTTTTATTGTAAGCAGTCCGCGACTTAAACACTATCCTATAATAATACTACAATACTAATACACTATCGATGAAATGTTGCGCGGCTTGGACTTCTGTTACGGCTATTTAGATGATTTTTTGGTCTATTCGAAAGACCAAAAAGACCATGAGACCCATTTGCGTCAATTATTCACCAGATTGCAGGAATACGGAATGGCAGTCAATTCGTCGAAATGTGTTTTCGGAGCTAAAGAGGTGACGTTTTTAGGATACAGCATAAGTGGGAGCGGCACCAAACCCTTACCAGCGAAAGCTGAGGCCATCAGTAACTTTCCTCCACCATAACACACAACACAAACAGTAACACAGAACGCCAACATAACACACCTGTCATCAATTCTACGCCAATAACTGAGGATTCTAATATTATAAGAACACGGTCAGGCCGTAGGGTGCATTTCCCAGACTATTATCGCCCGTAGTGACGGTCTCTGGGGGGGAGTGATGTGGCGTAGTTTATTATTTATTATAACTTAATATTACTTATTGTTACTTATTGTTAAATAATTTATTGATAATTAAATATTAAAATTAACATTGTAACTAGGTTTATATAAATGCTTAAATAATAATTTACCTATGTATATGTCACGTAATAACACTATTTATTATAGCATTGTACAACTGGACAAACAGTCCAGATTTCATATTAGCGATTCGATGCGTCGGCCGGTATGCGAGCTGTACTCGCCGTCCTGCTCACGCGCACCGTCTCGCTCCCGCGAGCGGGCGGGGCGTGGAACCTTCGAGAACACTGCGCGGGCGAGCGGCGAGGCCGGACGGCCGCCGGGCGCAGTGTTGCCAACGTAGACGATATTTCGCCATTTAGGCTACTCAGAACGAGAATCGGCGATGAAAAAATCTAAAAGGCGACTGGTCGCCAATTAGGCTGCTCTAGGGACATTTTTTATATTATGGAATCGCATGCAACTACCCATGCTGACGCCATTCTTAGAATTCGTACCCTTATGAATGTAAGAAGTATGTGTTGTAACAACTTTCAACCAAGCAATCACATGGTGAGTTTGCACGCTGGGAGAGAAATGTATGTTTCCGGTGGATCTTGCGCCAGCACATCAACTTCTACTGAAGGCGGCGAAAGTCTTGGTGATGCCTTATTATTGCTAGCAGAGGACGAATCAGAATAGGTACCTTACCCTATATTTTTATTTGTTTAATAGTTTTTAAAATGTTAACTTTGAATTCATTAACGTGTTTTCAAGATGGCTTAAGCCTGTTTACCAGTGCGTTATAAACCTCTTATAAATAGTTGTTAAAACTACATTTTATTTATTCATATTGATATTTTGAGATTTGGGCTACTTTAGGTAACTACAACTGAAATTCGGCGATACTAGGCTACTTCACGCATGAGAAACGGCGACATTAGGGCTAGCGCTGTTGGCAACACTGGCCGGGCGGCCGGCAGTCGATCCTAGAATTCACGACGCGCACACCGTACATACCTAACATACCTGCCGACGCACCGCGCTTACGCGAACTTCTTGTATATTGTATTGCTGATTGCTATATCTATGCAAAACCGAAGATTAACCCTTTAACCGCTTGTGTCGCATATATGCGACACATATTTCCGTGTCCCTACCGCTCGTGTCGTATTTCTGCGACAGAGAACATGCTTGATTTTTTCGCTCTATTTTCGTCCTAATAACTGCGTGGTACAACTAAAACTATTATTAAATAGAGCTATTATTTATAACAACCACTTAAAATTATGTGTCATAGCTCTAAACGTTGAAAAAACTTAAACAAAATCAGTAACTAGCAGCTCGGACTTTTCTTCGTTGTCTATCGCGCGTGTCGCATAAATATGACCATAGGGATGGGATACAATGCTATGCGCATTTTGAAAACGAAATAACACACAGCTTAATAGTCACGTGTAATGCATCATTCAGCATAAAATAAACAGTGTCATGCGAAATAAAGTTAAATTTAATATATTGCCTTGTATTATTTTATTAATTCTTTTCCTTATTATTCGTAAGAAAAATATCCCTGAGGATCTTTGTATAATGCCAACATTTCACGTTAGTTCCCATCTCTAGACGCCTATGCTTGCAACATATTTCTCTAGTTAGTCTAACGCGGCTGTCACATTAATACGACCGCTGCCTACGTCACAAGCGCATCAAACGAATGGAAAGTTTCATTAATGTTGTTCGTGGATATTTTCGCATTGTCGATAAAATAGTCACATTTCAATAAGAACGACTACTCAGGAACTATTAAGAATATTAGAAAGTGACGACGGAGACGTATAGGTATAGGTATAAATAAGACCTCCGTTGGGTTTAGGTAACTCCTTCTTTCTCTTAGCGTTATCCCAGTTTCAGTCTGGGGTCCGCTTTCTAGTCTAACCGGATTTGGCTGAATATTAGCTTTTCCACGGAGCGACTGCCTGTCTGACCTCCGCAACCTGAAGGGATAGCGATATTCCATGGTTTAGACTAGTGTCAGTTTATTTAGAAGGTACTGACGCCCTGTAACGACTGTCTAAGATCTTCATGACAACCGGGACCGACGGCTTAACGTGCTCTCCGAGGCACGGGACAAGCGATAATTAACAATTCAATACGCACATAACTCCGAAAAGTCATTGGTGCGCGCCGTGGATTCGAACCTGATACCCTCTGCATGGCAGTCTGTTGGTATATCCACTCGGCTATCGCTGCCTGCTTTAGGTAACTCCTTGATGAATCGAAATAGTATTTTAAACATTATGTAATTCTTTTATTATATTACCTACTTATCTACATATCCTATTGATTGCTGAAATTTGGAACCATGTTGTATGTTGTCCATGTCCATACCATTAATAAGGTACTGTGACAGTACCTACCAAGTCGGACAGGCAGTCGCACTCGCGTTTGTCTCTTTTTAACGAACGGATTCCCATATGGCGCTGTCTCTTACTGGGGTGGCGTTTAAAATTTAGGTTCATTTTTGTTAAAGTTATATACACCTATCTACCATTTGTTACGAACTGTAATTTTGACCTAATAAATATAAAAAATATTATACTTAATAAATTTTAATTTATAATTTCATGATCATGAGGATGATGAATATTTTGACACAAAGACATGAGCGGTTCCTTTGTGTCGCGCCTGTTTGTAGGAACCATAAGGCTGATTTAAAATAAAAACATCAAAAACTTTTTGGCTTATTTTATCGATACAACGATTGGTCCTCCTTATTTATTGTAGGTATTATTTTATCGATTTGTAGCCGCGCGCTAGGGGCACGGCAATTGATATTTAGCCAAGCGCTTAAAAGGTTAAACTTTTCGCTGCCGTAGCCACCGCTTTTTCATTCTGCTTACTCCTGATTACAACCGTCCACCACGATAGTAATATTTTTATATTTTTAAATGTACCTTTGTACTTAATATATTTAAAAACGTATTGTATTATTGTGAGAGAATATTAAACATGGATGTCATAATAAACTAATATATAAATTTCGTTGTTTACAAGAGATGGTAAGAATGAAGAAGATATTGAAAGGAGAGTTAATGCAGGTAATAGTGTGAATGGAGCTCTGAAAGCGTTTATGAACAGTCAAAACGTGTCCAAAAAGGCACGTTTGGCTGTACATAGAGGCGTGTTAGTGCCTACCCTTATGTATGGTAGTGAAAGTTGGGTATGGCAGAAGAGATTGGAAAGTAAAATAAATGCTGTAGAAATGAGAGCACTGAGAAGTATGTGTGGTGTGTCTTTGACCGACAGAGTAAAGAATTGTGTGATACGAGAGTGGTGTGGGGTAAAAGAAGATGTAGTGACAAGCATTGAGAAAGGCATGTTAAGATGGTTTGGGCACATGGAGAGGATGGATGACGATAGACTGACAAAGAAGATATATAAGGCAAGTGTGAATGGAACAGGACAAAGGGGAAGACCTAGGCGGACGTTCTCTGACCAGATTGGAGACATCCTGAAAAAAGGACAAGTCAGAAGTACCCTTAACAGAAGAGCATGCATGAGAAACTTGATGGGAGTGAGTGAAGCAAGTGAGGTATGTCAGGATCGTTGCAAATGGCGTTCCGTAGTCTCTGCCTACCCCTCCGGGAAACAGGCGTGAGTCTATGTATGTATGTATGTATAAAATTCTCGTGTCACAGTTTTCGTTCCCATACTCTTCCGAAACGGCTTGACCGATTTTGATGAAATTTTTTGTGCTTATCCGGTATCTATGAGAATAGGCGAACATCTATATTTAAAAAAAAAAATATTTTGCAAAACAACGTTTGCCGGGTCAGCTAGTAAATAATAATATTCTACCACATTCACACAACACCATCTAGTCCCGAACTAAGCAGAGCTTGTACTATGGGTACTAGATAATGAATAAACATACATATATACTTTTGTTTTTGTAAATACACACATATTATACGTAGAAACACCCAGACCAAGACAAACATCCATGTTCACGCACACAAATGTTTGACTTGAGCGGGAATCGAACCTGCGACCTTGGGCGTAGCAGGAGCTTATACTTCCGCTGCGCCAACCGGTCGTCAAACTAAGAAATAATATACTATCCTACAACCGATGCGACACCAACTTTAGTACAATTAATACACGAGCATTTATTATTATGATAATAAATACTCGTGTATTTGTCGTAATAATTAGACAGTGATTAGTCACAGTCGTGTAGTGATGGATTTATGATGACGAGTAAAACATACTTTACGAGGGCATAGAAACATGACATCCAACCTTATGCAAAACCATCTGGCCAGCGTGGTACCGTAGGCCAAATGCTCCTATTGACTTAGTTTGATTACTATGAAGCAAAGTAGTAGGCTTACGTCCAGCAGTGGACTGCCAGAGGTTGCAAAGGAAAGTCACTGCGTTTTTTATCCTATGCTTGTACCACCTTAACGTGTTGTCCGTGTGGTGATGGATTAAGAATACGGATTGTCACCACCCCATATCATCCCATGGGTGTCGTGAGAGTCGACAGAGGGAGCATATTATGCAGAGACCAGCACTGTAAGAGAAGGAAATCTTGATACAAACCCTATATCAACCCGTTTGGCCAGCGTGGTATAGTAGGCCAATTCCTCTTTTCAAAGGAGAGGCCTAGTCCAGAAGTGGACTGTTAAAGGCTGATGATGACCACCATAACAACTTTTCTGCCCCGCACTTAAATTTCGTGTTGCAATTTCAGTATCTGTTGCTTGTCATAAAAAATGTTCTTAATCAAAATGACAAAATATATATATGAATCATGTCTACCTCTTCGAAGAATTTATTTCTTGTAATTCATTATTTATTAGGTATAGCCTGTATTTTACCGTTAATTTGAAATAATTTATAAATTAGTTACTGAACACCTTGTTTATTAATTTTTCTCTAATAAATATTCAGTAGTTAATTAGTTGATTTTAAAAGCTTATGTGTAACTCAATTTTGTAAAATTATAAATGAATGGACCAAGTAAAATTAATAGCTTTGTTATTAGGGAGTTCACTGTTCCTGTAGTTGTTTGCCGTGAAGCCCCGGCATTGTGTGAGTGTATGTATTAAAATGTAGGTGATAACCTAATGATCATCAGTTAAGAGGATAAGATCCAATGACGAGATGTTTTTTCCGCGAAGGAGCCTCTAAACCACGGCGATATCTTATCGCAATGGTTTTACGTCACGTAGAGGCGGTGTCACGTTAATCGTCATTAGCTTATTATGCTACGACAGCGCCGAGAAATCCACCAACCAGGTTGGATAAATCGGATATCTTAGTTAAGTACGAATTATAGTGTCTAAAAAATATAAGTAAAATTTCACACTTACGAATAATTATCAAGAGTTGGTTAGCTAGAGTTACATATCCATTTACTTCGCTGATTCTCTTAGATTACGTTAGTAAAAAGCGCTACGCGATGCGTAGCAAACGTACGCCAAACAAAGTGTCATCGCCCTAGACAATGTCGTAGAACAAGGTTTTAACCGCAGGTATCACGTCATAAGCCATCACTTACGTAGGACACTAGGTTCTATGCCACTCGACTTTATTCATGACTTGAGGATGCCCGCAGCTACGGCCGCATATTTTATATTAATTTTACAGTATTTTTCGATCCCGTCAGATTTTCAGGAAATCCCTTCTTAGTCTACTCCTACGGTCCCCAATGAACATACATGCCTAATTTCAGCATCCTACGCCCAATAGTTTTTGATGTAGCTTGTCTGTCAGTCAGCATATTGTGCTGATATACACTTGGAATACAAGTAAACTTAGGCCTCAATATTATACCTTTTTTTTATGGTAATAGGCGGCAAACGAGCAGACAGATCGCCCGATGGTAAGCAATTACCACCGCCCATGGACACAAGCAACACCACAGGAGTCACAAGTGCGTTGCCGCCCCTTGGGATTGGGCAAAGGGATAGGATGAGGAGTGGGATGAGGGAGAAGGAATAGGGGATAGGACCTCCGGCACTCTCACTCAACAGTTTAGGTACTGTTACTTTACGTCGATTTTATGTGAGAGGGTAGTACTTCCCCGGTCGAGACGGCCCATTCATGCTGAAATCAGCAAGGCTCTACTACCTTGTGTAGAACACGTCATAAGCCATAAGGCGTCATAAGGCTCTACTATCAAACAAACGATTCGATTGTTTGTACTGAACAGATTTAAAAAACTTTTACTTTTATTGTATACGTGTAAGGTCTCCTAGTTCGCATTGAGGCTATATATTTATCCGATTAAGATTGAGTATAGAGTCCAACCAAAAGAGCTCATAGCTTGCCTGGTTTTTGTATTGTAAGGCAGATTTCATACTGTTACGCCATCTATCGGTGAGTACTATAAGAGATTGAATGTATCGGTGGTTTAAAGGTAATTCAGCTACTTTGTACTAGATGGCGATTGCTGTATCGAGCATCGGACTGTTCGCGATTATTCGACAGTTTTGTGGAAGTATCTAGAATGCGCTAGTGATGTTATCCGGCCAGTATAAATAGAGCGGGAGCGAACGGACCGGGGACAGTAACAAGTGAATAGCGAAGCGATAAACAAGAAGCGAAGGGAAGTAAATTCGGAAGTGTTTAGTGTTGTACTAGTGGTGTGAATAGTGTGTTTTATTAGTGTTGGAAAATTAAGTGTGTGTATCTAGTGTTATTGTGTTAGTGAATAAAGTTCAGTTTAAGTGGCATAGTGAGCTATAATTTATCGTCGAACCCCAGCTCGTAACAAATTGGTGTCAGAAGAAAGGGATAAATTATGCCGGTTATGCCGAAGGAAGAAACTGAAGGTGTGCGTACCAGGAACCAGCGCCAGCAAAACCTGGACCAGAGACGCTTCGGAGACGTTCCTTCTCCATCGTCTGGTGGACCAGGCGACTCCGCGGCTGCAGTGGAGCCTGCAAGCGCTCACTCCGTGGCCGTGCCCGACATCGCGGCTCTGATGGCGTTCATGGAGGAGCAGGCTCGCCGTCAAGAGGAACACGCGCGCCGCCTGGAGGAACAGCTACAGCACAACAAGGAGGAGCGGGCTCGCCGTCAAGAGGAGCACGCGCGCCGCATGGAGGAACAGCTACAACGCGACAAGGAGGAGCAGGCTTGCCATCAAGAGGAGCAGGCCCGCCGTCAGGAGGAGCAGGCTCGCCGCCTGGAGGAACAGCTACAGCGCGACAAGGAGGAGCAGGACCGCCGTCAACAGGAGCAGGCTCGCCGTCAAGAGGAGCACGCGCGCCGCCTAGAGGAGCAGCTGCCGCGCGACAAGGAGGAGCACGCCCGCCGTCTGGAGGAACAGCTGGTGCTCATGAAGGACCTCAGCGCCGCAGTGAGGAAGGACTTGAAGGCGGTCAAGGAGGAACTCCAGCAGCACGAGGCCCGTATCAGCGACATTGAGAAGCGTGTACATGATCACCTCGAGACCCGTATTGCCGAAGTGGAGAAGAAATTGTGTAGACTCGGGTCCTACGACGTTACACCTGCAGCTGTGGCGCCCTCGCCTCGTTGGTTTAAGGTTCCACCTAATCATCTGGCGGGCCAATACCCGTCGGGGGCTAGCGATGAATGCTTATGCGAATCCCTACCCTCCGACACACTTCCCCCGGGGCGGAGGGACTCCATGAGGATTTTCCAACCCGACACAAAAAAAAAAAAAAATGTTCGAATCCACGGCGCACACCAATGACTTTTCGGAGTTATGTGTGTATTAAATTGTTAATTATCACTTGCTAAACGGCGAAGGAAAACATCGTGAGGAAACCTGCATGTCTGAGAGTTCTCCATAATGTTCTCGAAAGACATGTGAAGTCTGCCAACCCGACTTGGCCAGCGTGTTGGACTATGGCCTTACTCTTCTTATAATAGGAAGAGGCCCGTGCCCAGCAGTGGGACAGTATAAAGGGCTGATGATGATGAACGAATTTCCTGGCTGTTTGTTACGTACAGAGAGTGTTTTCAGAATTGTATTACTTTGCTGGCAGTATTGATTATTACTTATTAATAATGCTGTTTACTGCAAACGAGACTTCTATCTATTTCTTGCTAATTGGCATTTCTCGTGAGCTGATCCTTAGATTGATTCGACTCCAGAGATTGAAGGAACCCATTGCACCAGCAATATTTCTTTAAAATAATCGGATACTGATGCGAATTACTTTTGTGGCACTCAATATCGTATTTGCAATACGATATTGGCGCCCAGCACGGGGCGTCATAAATCGATGGTTCAGTCAGGTATCTATAATGGTAAGAGTTTTTATATCGGCTATAAAAAGTTGGACAAGAAGTTAGTGTAATACTTACACACGCAAAGACTTCTCAGAGACAAATTTTACAACTTTCAGTGTGTATTGAGCAAATGATGACATCACTCTGAACTAGTTTATTCATTTAGCTTATATTGCACTTGTTTACGACTTTATTTGCAGAAAACTGAGCAGAAATGTGCTACCTTTTCGATTTTGGATATGGTGACAGATTGTTTAGATTTGAACGATCAACTTTTCGCTACATGCTTATTTACAGCAGCAAAATAATCAGGATCCTAAGAATTGATTGTTCAGTAGTGGTAAGTCAAGTCAATGCAGTCAACTCATGCAATTAAGATATCTGGCTGGCAAAATAATACTAGCGTTATCCTAGTTAGAACCCGGGGTCCACTATCTAGGCTAACCATTTTTGACTAAATATTAGCTTTTTTACTTGGCCTTATATAAAAAATAAAACGTATGAATATTAATTACTTGGCATTATATAAAAAATAAAATGTATGAAAATTCCTACAATAAAGTTAAAAAATGGAAGATAGTAGATGGAGCACGAGACGCAACATACACGATGAAGCTATCACAAAGTTTTTATCTGCGTTTGTCCGCGAGAATTTCCGAACTTGCCCCTCTAATTGCTTCACTGCGCTAATTTCCGAACATCGACAATCGTTATCAGCCGTCCGTTCATTGGCAGGCTGCCTTAAATAAAATAGCCTTTAAACGGACCGACTCGTAGCTATCCTTACCAGATTGTTATGACTCGCCTTGGAGAAAACAGGGCGATGGACAACCCTATTATGCAATATGAATTGGATGTGTTATATATTATAAAATTGGAAACTGAGGAAGGAAATTTGGAATAAAAATTGGAGACAATTCTTTACGCATTGCGAACCATAACAATATAAATCGGCTCGTTTGTGCTATGTTTTTGGTGTTAATTGTGCATCAGAACATGATAATTTTTATGAAGTGCATAACACAGTTTGACTCTTAACAAACAATTTTGCACAGAAAATCCAATAACTCACAAACTAGGTCTTTGGAGATAATGTATCAAACACTAAACACGTCGCTGGCTGCTTGAATGGCTAGACAGTGGGACCAACCTGGATTATTTTGCTTAGTCGTGGTAAGTCTAAATCTGTAGTTGTTGATTTAGCAGATGTAGTTTGTAATGTCTACTGAAACTGTAACTTGATTTCAGGTTTCTTATAGATGGTGGCAGGTCGTTCCAACAATGTGTTGCAGTAATTTTAAAACTACCACGATAAGCAGCTGTTCAGTGTCTAGGTGTAACTAGTAAGTAAGAAGACCCTCTAGTATTATGTTTATTTAGGTCATGCCGTAACTTCCCGAACGCGGCCCAACCGAGTTGGATTCGACGAATGACCTCTTTCTCGAAGTTGGACGTACCCAATTGGATCACTTGTCCCAGGTAAACGTATTTGTCGACAACTTCGAGTGTAGAGTTCCCAACCTGAATAGGAGCAGGTACAACATGGACGTTAGACGCATTGTGCCGACGTCTTCCATGGTTTCAGCCATGACTACGATATCGTCAGCGAATCGAAGGTGAGTGACGTACATGCCGTTGATGTTTATTTAGCTATCTCGAAAACGTCGACACTTACTGGGTCAAACTATAGTCTAAATCTAGCCCTACAAAAGACTATCTTCCAGTGAAATTCCTATTCAAATCAGTTCAGCCAAACCAGAGAATTACCCTGGACAAACAAAAATACAGACAGACGGACATTTCTTTTTGAAATTTTAGTTTAAGCCTTGATATGGTGTAAAAAACTATATGCACTTAATAAAACATACTTATCTTGAAATCACAGACAGATACTTTAATTTTTTTCTATGTATCGAAGCGATAAAATCACAATATCAGAAATATATGTCCAGAACTACAGACAGACAGACAGACCACACCGAATTAACCGCACTAGCAGTGGAAATATTTCTTTTTTCATATAAAATAGACGTAAAGTTATATCCTTGTGCATTTAGTTTTATAAGTGTGCTGTTCTTTTTTCTATTCTGTCTACCTTTCTGCTGGGTTCTAGAACTGTTTACTACTAGATTTTACTTTAATTTCTCTTTCTAAGTTAATTTTTTACCAATCATTTGCCTTACAGACTGCCGCGTTGGTCTCGCGGCAAAAATGAGCGCGTGGGATTGGGAGGTCTCGGGTTCGATTCCCGGGTCGGGCAAAAGTGTTAAGTACTGGGTTTTTCCGAATACTCAGTAGCAGCCCGGAGTCTGGTTATGTGCCCGGTAACGTCAATAGGCTCGTCCCCTATTACGTGGGACCTAAAAATTCATGGCGAAATGAACTCTGCCTACCCCTTCGGGGATACAGGCATGAGACTATAAATATAAAAAATAATTTGCCTTACTCTTATTAAAATATATAAATTTATGTGATTAAAACTTGCGTGATCACACATGAGTTTTAAATTGTCTTTCGGAATATAGGTACATCCGTCTTCTTTATTTTACGTGTGAGTGTGTGGCCAACTGTCATGGGTGTTGGAGTCTTCAGACCGCCCGAAGGCCGCCGACTTAACAACTCTTGTCCAGAGACTAAAAGCGGGACCGACAGCTTTGCGTGTCCTTCGAAGCACGGTAGCGCTCTAATGTTAATGTCACACGAACGAATGGCAATCCAAAACTTGCTATGAACGCTACATATCTGGCTAGATCAGTACAGTAGGGAAATCCTCCTATTGACTTACAAGCAGTGAGTTAAGTTGTGAAGCAAATTAGGACCCTTATGTTCAGCAGTGGACTGCGAGAGGCTGCAAAGGAAAGTCACAGCGTTTTTTTTTTTTTTTATAGTATAGGAAGGCAAACGAACAAGCGGGTCACCTGATGGTAAGTAATCACCGCCGCCCATAGACAACCTGCAATGCCCGAAGGATCACAAGTGCGTTGCTTACCTTTTAAAAAGGAATATGCTCGCCTCTTGAAGATTCCAATGTCAAACTGGTTTGGAAATACCGCTGCAGGTAGCTGGTTCCACAGTTTGGCCGTACGAGGCAGAAAATGTCGTGTGAATCGTACGGTAGAAGAACGCCACTCATCAAGTAGGTGAGGGTGGAATTTTAGTTTATGGCGAGTTGTACTGTGGTGAAATTCTGCAGCGGGTATCAGACCAAACAACTCCTCAGAATACTCCCCATGATATATACGATATAGAACGCAGAGAGACGCAACATCTCTACGCAGGTCAAGATGGTCGAGCCGGTTTGTAAGGACCGTGTCATCGATGACTCGAGCCGCTCGACGTTGGACGCGGTCAAATGGAAGCAGTTGGTATTGTGGTGCGCCGGCCCAAAGATGGCAGCAGTACTCCATGTGGGGCCTAACTTGAGCTTTGTAAAGCAAGAGACGCTGCACCGATGTGAAGCATCTTCTTGCTTTATTGAGGATACCCAGTTTTTTGGAGGCTAGTTTAGCCTTATCCTCCAGATAACCGCGAAATTGGACGTCTCGCGTTATCTCGACTCCGAGAATCTCTATGACCGGCTTAATATCTTGATATTAAGCCGGTCAGCACTTCCCTTGGGAAGTGCTCTGAAATATTGGAGATTCGACAAAGGGGGTATTTTTTGCGGTAAACGCGCAAACATGTGTCTTTTTGGGGTTAAAAGTGACTAGATTACGATGACCCCAATCGGAGACTAGGTTGAGTGTGGTTTCCGTTAAAGACACAAGTTTGTTCCGACACTCAATGACTTGTGCCTGAGACATTTTAGCACTACCGGGGTACAGTGCGTCTACGGTGCTATCATCTGCATAGCAATGTATGTTACTGGTTTGTAACATATCATTGATATGCAGAAGAAACAGTGTTGGCGATAGTACACAACCCTGAGGGACACCAGCATTCACGGGCCTAGGATCAGAGCATGAACCGTCAACTACTACTTTAATGCTACGCTCCGAAAGAAAGCTGGATACCCATTTGCACAAAGTCTCAGGCAGCCCATAGGAGGAAAGTTTCGACAAAAGCGACTTGTGCCAGACCCTGTCAAAGGCTTTCGCCATGTCCAAACTGACCTCTACGGCCTCCCCCTTGTTCTCAATTGCCTCAGCCCATCTATGGGTCAGGTACACTAAAAGATCACCAGTTGACCTGCCGCGGCGAAATCCGTACTGGCGGTCGTTGACGTTGGCGATTTTCCTTTGCTTCGTACTGGGTTATGAAGCCACACCAATGATCCCTCATCGAAGCCTTTGTTGTTTGCCTTCAGGTGGAATTTACGGCCCAACAAGTATTTGTTGAAATGCTGCAATGTCTTTACTACAGCCAAGAGTTCCCGCCTGGTGACGCAGTAGTTTCTTTCGGGTTTGGATAAGGCCTTGCTGAAGTATGCTATAACAACTTCTTGATCACCCTTCTTCTGTGACAGCACGCCGCCAATTCCGGTGATACTGGCATCTGTGTCAACTATGAATTCATGCTCATTGTCAGGGTAGCCTAGAATAGGTGCAGTACACAGATGTTCCTTAAGCATCTGTGTACGAGCACTGCGATATTAAATGTTTAAGGGTGCGATATCCTATCGCAGTGGTTTGTGTTTGTAGTGGTCTTACGTCTCGTAGAGGCGGTGTCACGTGAATCGCCGTTAGCTTGTTATGCTACGACAGCGCCGAGCAATCCAGCGACTAGGCTAGATAAATATCTTAAACAAGTGCGAATTATAGTGTCTAAAATAAATAAGTAAGAAGTCTTATACACGCACAAATAATTATTTAGATAGGTAATGTAGTCTCATGCTCAGTACTGACACACGGTTTTACTCGATAGTTTTACTCGAAAACGAGTAAAAATTAACGTATGGCCTGCAAAACTCACAGCTCGATGACATCAAATATACTGCAATTTTACTCTAAGCGAGCCTTCGAGTCTGGCTCGATTGAGTAAAACTGTATTTGAGTACGGAGCTTTACATACCCATTGATTTTATCTCTTATCTAATGTTCTACGTAAGTAGAATGTGCTACGAGGTGCGTAGCAAACGTACGCCAAACAAAGTATCACCGCACTAGACAATCTCGTAGAACAAGGTTGTTACCGTAGGTGTCACTGTCACGTCATAAGTCATCACTTATGTAGATGATGCCATGACTTTATTCATGATGGCTGAGAATACGACATATGATACAAAAAAACCGGCCAAGTGCGAGTCGAACTCGCGCACCGAGAGTTCCATGCAAACGTGTATGTATATATAGTTATTTAAAAAAATATGTGATGAAACTAAAAATTTAAGGTTTTCGAAATTTATCCTATGTGCTATAAAACGTTAATTTATGCTAAATTTCAAGATTCTAGATCGACTGGAAGTACCCCTTAGTTTTGACTTGAGCATTTGATTTGAATTTTAATTTTATATCTCTACGGGTTCATGAGGAACGGGGAACTTTAAAATGATTAAAAATATTTAAAAGATATGATGTAACTAAAAATTTACGGATTTTTGAATTTTTACTTTGTCTGTGCTATAAGACGTTACTTCTTGACAAATTTGAAGATTCTGAGTTCAAGGGAAGTACGCTGTAGGTTTTGATTCCCTTGCCAATAGCTGCGAGTTTGGAAATATGCTAAAATTGCTGTTTCTTTTGATTGCGTTGAGATAGAAGTTTGATTTTATTGCAGCTTAAAGGTATTATAGACCCGAGTATTCGATATGAATTTCAGTGTCAGTTTATTTAGAAGGTACTGACGCCCTGTAACGACTGTCAAAGATCTTCATGACAACCGGGACCGACGGCTTAACGTGCTCGCCGAGGCACGGGACAAGCGATAATTAACAATTCAATACGCACATAACTCCGAAACGTCATTGGTGCGCGCCGTGGATTCGAACCTGATACCCTCTGCATGGCAGTCTGTTGGTATATCCACTCGGCTATCGCTGCCTTTCGTATCCTAAATGTTTAAGGCTATATTATTATATATATGTATTCAGTCTGCTACATATAAACACAAACTTTATAGTTGAATATGTAGATTTCCGATTTTAAACTTTCGCGATTTGTTTACATCATACAAAATAATTTAGCGGGTCTTAATCGCATAAACTTAACTTATTTAAGGTATAAATACCTATTTGTTTCCGACGTTTCGCTCGTCTTGCACCGAGCGTGGTCGCGGAGACTCATCAGTATGATGTAGATTTCCATAAAAATGTTTTATATTTTTCGGACACGTCCGACGTTACGGGTGCATAGGGTTCTCACCAAGAACTAAGGGTCCCAAGCCAACCTCACCTGCAAGTGGTGCACCTGCCGATCAACGGACGAGGCTCTGGCAAACAAAATATCCCGATAAGCGGCAATAGGCTTGCCACCTATTACGTGGGATCAAAACACTGGCGAAAAGTGGGTGTCTAATATGCCTCTGTCTACCCCTTCGGGGAAACAGGCGTGAGTCTATGTATGTATGTCTGACATTACAGATGTTAAAAAAATATGAGTACAGTTTTAAATTCATAACAATACAGCTTAACATTGAAAAAGAAATTTTTTGACATACTAATGCTATAAATGCGAAAGCAACTTTTGACTTTGTGTTACGCCTTGACGGCTCAATTACTTCGTTAAAGGTACCAAATAAGCTTGAACCGCAATAAAAGAAAAACAGGTTTTGTAATTAATCTGCCAAAGCGAATCAAATTCCTCGCGTGTAAAGCCAGGTTTAGCTGGTATAAATATATTATTCTTGTTATATAGATGGCTTAATATGGACTACAGTTGTGAAACTGTGACATGGTACCTTCTACATTTTTCGTAAGTTAAAGGTTTGTACGACTTATGACAGTATGGTAATCTTTGGATATATATACATATATATACTTTATTTAGAGTCAGTTTATTGTATATCAATATCATCGTCATAGGCCTCACTACATCCATAGCAGATGATTTATAAACATATGTATTTACACTCGTAGGCCAACAATTCTCCCGCAAGGTTCATCTCTTTCATTATTCTGTGCTACCATCGCCTATTACTAAAACAAGTAAAAAAAAATTATGTTTATAACTTCCAATTATAAAATATTTCATAATCGTGGCACTAAAATAATAT
This sequence comes from Euclidia mi, assembly GCA_944739405.2. NCBI lineage: Eukaryota > Metazoa > Arthropoda > Insecta > Lepidoptera > Erebidae > Euclidia > Euclidia mi. The sequence continues at coordinate 37,704,021 of OX123197.2, forward strand.
TAGAAATAAATTCTTCACTTTTATAAAGTTAAACGAGTTGTTAGCTTCCTCGCTAGGTGAAAGGTAAACGTTTCATAGTTGTTACACCTGAAATGAACGGAAATTAAGTTTCATATTCACGAAGAACCTCGATCTGAAACTTGTATTGCCTGTTTGACCTTTCGTTTGTAATGGCTTTCTTCAACACTGATTTGGGTCGCAGAATACAGCTATAGCGGGAAAAAGCCGGATTTCAAGAAAATTCACAGTTCATTAACTGTATGAAAACTGTTGCTTCTTCGGTAATTTTGTATGGGAATCAGCATAATGCGTGTTATTGTCTATCATGGATATGCAAAATTCTACTTTTAAATGTCTACCAAAAGTTGCTTATAGATACAATAATCACGTTAAATTTTGTTTTTGTCCAATCCTTGGTATGGGGCTCTCCAATAGCACACACTGAGCTCGATTCCATTCCGCTATTCGTATCCAGCCGCTGTCAGTCACTAAGCGTAAATTGTCACTATAGATAGTCAGTTAACCTTTAACTGGAAAAACTAATCATAAAATAGACATCAATGGGGATCGTGCCGGCGTAAATACTTAGATTTTCTATTATTGTTTTGTAATAATGGCTTACATTATAAATTTCTCATTATTAACTAAAGCGGAATTAGAATATGAGACCACAATACGCGGCGTTTCAAAGCCTGACGATCCCCACAAACAAATCGCTAAACTTTCAGTTAAAACTCCCTCAGAGGATATATTATCTTCACCCTTCCCACCAGAGGAGGATGTGGCAGAAGTGGAAAAGTCGTTATTAAGATCAAATAAACACCTATCTATGTTGGAAGCAAACTATACTTACGAGCTTCAACAGAAGGTCGAAACCGTGCTACACCATTGTTTTCATCGACTGAATAGGGTGGATACCGGCAGTCTGGATATTAAAAGAATTGAGTCTGTGTGGAATAAATTTAATGACTTATATGCGAAGTTACAATTAATCACGAGCCGTAATTCGCGGTCGGATTGCTCAGTGGCAGAGGGAAACACTTCCTATAATTACGACCGTAAGCTTTTTTCGGAATTAGGTAAATTCAAATTTAACGGTAAATCATGTGTAAGATCCTTTATCGAAAAAATTGATGAATTTATGTCCTGTAGATCTATTCCACACGACAAGATGTTGTCTTTCGCTTTTGAAATATTTTCGGGTGACGCATTAGTTTGGTATCGTTCTGTTAAAAATAATGTAAAGACTTGGTTAGAACTTTGCGAACTTTTGAAACGAGATTTTAGTCCGCATAACTACGATTATCGGCTTATGACGGAGATTCGTCAGCGCTCACAGGGCGAAAACGAATCAATAACTATTTACGTGGCAAAAATGCACGGTCTGTTTTCGCGACTTAGTTCTCCTATCGCTGATTCGGAGAAGCTAGAAATTTTACTAAATAATATTAGACCTTGTTACACTAATTGTCTGCTCACTGCAAAGGTTGTTGATGTTGATAGTCTGGTCGAAGTTTGATGTCTTTTCGAAAATTACCAAAGTCGCAGTAAGCAATTTTCTGAACCCCCTAAAGTTTCAAAGAATACTGTAGCACCCGATCTAGCGTATAATTATCCGTTTTCTAATTTTTCTTCAAACAAAAATGTTTACAATCATAATCACTTCAATAAATATAACTCTGTCGCTGATACATCGAGATACAAGTCTGTACCACAAGTTAACGCCGTATCGAGTACTTCTAATATAAATAAAAAATTTTGCGTGCGTTGTAGATGCAATTCACACTCATTACGTAATTGCCGTCAGCCACACTACCTAATCTGTTTTAAGTGCGGCACAAAGGGTTTCAAGGTGTCAGACTGCCCCAATTGTAAATCTAAGTCGACCCCTACAGTTTCAAAAAACTAGTTAACAAGGATTGGGGAAAATCAAATTATACAACTAATTGTAATAAAACAGAGTGGAATAATTGGCTGAACTTTTTAAAAAAATTCTTTAGTAGCTACATATATCCTCAATCCGTAATTCTAAAGTAGAATATTTACCTTACGTTACTCTAAAATTAAACGGAATACCTATCACTGGTCTTTTAGATTCTGGATCTTGCGTTACAATTTTAGGTAATAATTTGCATAACTTATTTCTGAAAGACGATGTTTTGGATAAATCGAAACCTTTAAGGTTAATAACAGCTGGCGGCGAACGATTTGAGTCTTTGGGATCGGTGTTTCTACCCTTTGAGTTTCAGGATAAATTGATTAACTTAGAAGTTCATGTTGTACCTGGGATTCAAAATTCCCTTATCCTTGGCATGGATTTTTGGCGAAGCTTTGGCCTATTTCCTAACAAATTAGAGTCTGTTTTGATTGTGAACAAGTCTGACGCTCAAGTAATGGAGTTGCAGGCAGTTCCCCCTACACATCTTGTTTCTTATGATCATCTTACAGTCGACCAGAGAGCTACCGGTGACAACATTATTTCTAAATTTACCGATATTTCATACGAGAAGCGGGGTCTCGGTTGCACAAATATTATTTCTCATTCAATTGATACAGGTGATTGCCCCCCTATTCGGCAAAGATTTTATCACATGTCTCCCGATAAACAAAGAATTTTAATAAAGCATCTTGACGACATGCTCTCAGAGGATGTTGTTGAACGATGTGAAAGCCCGTGGTCAAACCCGGTCATTTTGACCCCTAAGAAGAATGGTGAACTGCGTTTCTGTTTGGACAGTCGTAAATTGAAATCCGTTACAAAAAAAGATGCTTATAGCTTGCCTTATATTTCGGAAATTTTAGATAATCTGAGAGATGCTAAATACTTGTCTAGTTTAGATTTGTCTAAATCTTTTTGGCAAACATTAATTAAAGAAGAGGACCGTTGCAAAACAGCCTTTTATATTCCTATGCGTGGCACATTTCAATTCAAAAGAATGCCCTTCGGTCTTACGAATGCGCCAGCTACTCAACAACGATTAGTTGATATTTTATTTTATGGTCCAGAATTTGAAAATAAGGTTTTCTGTTTTATCGATGACATAATCTGTATAACGTCCAGTTTCAACGAGCATATTACTCTTTTATTACGCATTCTTAATAAACTAAAAAGCGCTAATTTAACAATTAATCTCGAAAAATGTCAATTTTTTAGAGATAAACTAAAATATTTAGGCTATGTTGTCGACTCTAGTGGATTGCATCCCGATCCGGATAAAGTAAATTCAATGAAAAATTATCCCACTCCTTCTAATAGAAAAGAAGTACGTCGATTTTTAGGCGCAGCCTCGTGGTACAGGCGTTTTATACCGAATTTTAGCTCTATTGCTGCACCCTTAAATAAGTTAACATCTCAAAGTAAAAACGCACCTCCATTCTGTTGGACGACGGAGGCTAATGAGGCGTTTAATAACCTAAAGAATTGTTTGATTTCCTCCTCGGTGTTGGCTTGTCCTGACTACTCGCAACTGTTTGAAATACACTAAGATGCTAGCGATTTTGGACTTGGCGCGATCCTCTGTCAAAGGTTAAATGGTGAGGAAAGAGTCATAGCGTACTATAGCAAATCACTCACTAAGCAAGAAAAAAATTACAGTGCCACAGAGCGCGAGGCCCTGGCTGTTCTCTCTGCTATAGAACACTGGCGTTGTTATGTTGAAAATGGTAAAAAGTTTATTGTTTACACAGATCACGCTGCTTTGAAATGGTTTTTGACCTTAAATAATTGGCGTTAGGTGTAAAAAATTTAACACTAAACTTAGAATTCAACAATTTATTTAAAATAGTTTCAGTTTATTACTTGGATATTTTTCAATTTAAATAAGTGTAATACTTACAGTTTTGTCACTCCTGACGTTTGTAGAACTATATGTGAAGTATTACTAATACTTCTGAACACCACCTGCCAGCTGACCAACAAGTTTTACACTACTTAGTCACTTTATTTGGCAATAACAACACAATGGCACAAATTATGGACATCCAACTGGCACAAAAAAGTCTTGAAGATTGCGTCACTAGGAAAATGGATGAGCTTCAGGCACAGCTGCAGACCGGAGGTGGAGCCAAGGATACCGTGGCCAAGGTCGCCGACGAGTTCAGAACATTCAGGGAGCTGACATTTAGTATGCTTCGGCTTCTTCGCAATCAAATAGCTGAATGCACCAAAGCAATTGACAGCATGGAAACTCGGCAGCGAAGAAAGGCATTAATTTTCTCTGGCATCCCTGAACAGGAGCGAGAGAACTGCACATCCACGGTCTTGAACGTTATCCATGTGACTATGGGTATGAAGGATGTACAAGAGGACTCCATCAAGGTGTGTCACCGTTTAGGGAGTCCTAATAAGGAGCGTCATCGACCCATACTGGTGATGTTTGTCGGCACAGACCTCAAGGCTGCAGTGTACAAAGATAAGACGAAGCTCAAGGGGTCCAAGGCTTCTGTCAAAGAGTTTCTAACAAAGGCACGACAGTCAGTATTCGCGAAGGCGAGGTTACACTTTGGCGTGAAGAGTTGCTGGACGCAGGATGGCGTGATAAATATCAAGACGCCCGATGGCAGCCGACACAGGATCGTTTCCATGGAGGAGCTCAACCCAGTCCTTGAGAAGTATCCAAAGATTCTTTCTAGTGGGCCGGCCAAAGCTGCCTCAAGTTAACTGGTCGTATGTATCTTCTGATTGTAGTTGTCCATATTTTTTTTTGTTGTTCTTATTTCTTGTAATGGTGGCATGAATAACGTTTCTTGATGTCTCAACTAGGTATTATCCACTTTCAAAAACTTGTGTGCATTGTTATATTCTGTATACCTCTTATTTTGTTTTTATGTTGTTTCTGTTCTATTCGTAAACAAAGATTTTATAGTGTTTTCACTGACATAATTATCAGTCTGTCATAGCTGTCAGTTTGACAGTTAACTTGTCTCTGGAAAGCGTTCGGAAACGCTTTCAATTAACTTTTTTTATGCAATGTTAGATTGTTACCTTTTTTATTTCTTTTTTATTTTCAGATTTCTGTATTTATTATTTTTATGCTACTATTTTATTATTTCTGCTAGTACTTAATTAAATAATTTCATTTAAGTTGTACTTGTAAGAGTCGGTTGGCGGGTGGTGCAGAGATTATTGACTTTAAGCCACCCTAAATATTATTACAAATACTGTATTTTATTATATTATATATATTTTTTGTAAATATATATTTATTATTTTATATTATTATCAAGTATGTCTACTTCAGACGATTCTTCATTTTATTCAGCTAATAATTCTACTGATTTATCTGCTAATAACAGTTTTTGCTCTTTAGATGACCTGACTCTCGGCGATACTTTACGGCAAAATTTTAACCACCTTGCAAGTCGGTTATTTAATGTATGCCACATTAATGCACAGAGCGTACCCAGCCATTTCAGTGACCTTTTCGAAGCTTTTTCAGGTACTAATGTTCACGCCGTCCTGATTTCTGAGAGCTGGCTTAAACCTCATCTTCTTTCTACTGCCTACCCTCTTCCTGGCTTTATTTTAGTTAGAAATAACCGAATTGATAGGAGAGGGGGAGGAGTAGCTATATATCTGCGCAGCAACCTTCCTCACAAAATAATCGCTTCATCCCCTTCACAATCTCCTGGTTCTGCAGAATTTCTTTTTCTTGAGGTTTGGGTCAGGGGAACTAAATTATATTATTTTGTTAGTAGTATTAGTATAATTATTGTCCACCCTTCATTGATTATTTCACCGACTTAGAATTGGTTTTGGAATCTTTGGGTTCGGAGTATGCACATTACATTATCATGGGCGATTTTAACACTGACCTTTTATCCTCTCGATCCTCCCGTACACTTCAGCTTCTCCACATCCTTGAATCTGCCAGTCTCCATGTGCTACCTCTTCAGGCCACTCACCACAACTCCAACGGAGAGGACACCTGGCTAGATTTAATTCTCACCGCTACCCCTTCCCTTGTTCCTTCCCATGGTCAGTATCCTGCTCCTGGTTTTTCCCATCATGACCTTATATTCCTTTCATATATCCTTAAACCTCCCAAATCTACGCCCAAAGTCTTGCACAAGCGTTGTTTCTCTCGGATGGACGTGGACAAATTACGGCTTGATGCTTCAGTAATGGACTGGAATATCTTGTTCGCCGCAACTACAGTGGATGCCAAAGTCCAGTTCTTCAACGAGGCTGTAGTCAAATTGTACGATGTCCTTGCTCCGGTTAGGAAGATCAAGTTGAAGCGTCCACCAGCACCTTGGATTACGGAGGGAGTTCGGATGGCGATGAGATGCAGGGACCGAGCTTTTCGGAAATACCGGAAGGATCGGTGTGATGTGAACTGGACTTCTTTTAAGACTGCTAGGAATCGGTGTAATCAGATGATTCGTAACGCTAAACACCGACACTTTCTTGACAACCTTGATTCCTCTTCCCCAGCTAGTATATGGAATTTTCTGGGGTCTCTTGGTATTGGTAAGCAACGTCATATAGACTTTCCAAGGACAATAGAGTTGGACGACATTAATCGACATTTTACCACCACATGCTCCTTAGATCATTTAACCAAACGTCAGACTCTTAACTATATGACCGGATTAATGCGGCCAAACATTAATTATTTTAAGTTTTCTCCAGTCACGTCAGATGAAGTCAAAAAGGTAATCCTATCTATCAAGTCCAGAGCGGTGGGATGTGACAACCTCAGTCGTCATATGATCACCGTTATTCTGGACTTTCTCCTCTCTCCCTTAACCCATATCCTTAACTTTTCTCTTGAAACCGGCCAGTTTCCTTCATTGTGGGGCAAAGCTTTCGTCCGCCCACTGCCAAAGGTTTCTAATCCTTCCCTTCCTTCCCATTTCCGTCCTATCTCCATCCTCCCATTTCTGTCTAAGGTGCTTGAGGCATGCGTCTATAAACAACTGTCCGGGTTTGTATTCGAAAACAATATTTTATCTCCTCTACAATCAGGATTCAGACCCAGACATAGCACAGTCTCAGCGTTGCTAAAAGTAACTGGCGATGTGAGGGCGGGCGTGGAAGACACTAAGATCACAGTGCTGGTCTTAGTGGATTTTTCAAATGCTTTTGGCACCGTCAACCACGACCTCCTTATTTCCGTCCTCTCCTACTATATGATTTCATCGGACGCGCTGGAATGGTTCTCATCTTATCTTCGAGGACGTCAGCAGTCTGTTCGTGTTGATGAAACTTCGTCAACTTGGCGAGATTTGGACTCTGGCGTTCCTCAAGGCGGCATAATATCTCCCCTTCTTTTTTCATTGTTTATAAATCTTCTCACACATGATCTTCGCTGTACGTATCATCTTTACGCCGATGACCTGCAGATTTACACCCAGGCAAGTGCAGAAAGTCTTTCTGCAGCAATCGATACCATCAACTGGGATCTAAATGCGATCAAAAACTGGTCAGATAGATTTGGTCTGTCAGTTAATCCCGTTAAATGCCAGGCAATCTTAATTGGTAGCCTACGTATTATGTGCCGAGTGGATGTCAAATCGCTACCACCTATTAGTTTTAATGGGTGTGTCATCCCCGTCACCCCCAGTGTCAAGGATCTTGGCCTACACATCGACGCTGCCCTTGACTGGAGAACACAGATAGCAAATACCAGTCGCAAAGTCACAGGAACCCTGCGGACTCTATATCGCTTGAAGAACTTTCTTCCAACCAAAACCATGCTTGTGCAGACGTTAGTTTTTCCTATAATCGACTATGGTGATGTATGTTATCTCGACCTGAATGCAGATCTGCTCAATAAACTTGACCGCCTTCTCAACAATTGCATTCGATTCATTTTCAATCTCCGTAAGTATGATCATATATCTGCTTACCGTTCCCAACTACGATGGCTGCCTATACGTCAACGTCGCAAAGTGCGTACACTGACGACTCTTTTTTCTTTCTTGAACTCTTCTCATACTCCTGCTTATCTGTCTCCTCAATTTCAACTTTTATGTAGCATTCATGACAGAAATCTCCGCTCCACTAACAATCTTCTTCTTCTCTGCCCTTCTCATAGTTCCAGCCTTGTTCATTCTTCTTTCTATATACAGGCTGTCCATCTTTGGAATGCACTCCCTCTCGAAATCAGGAAGTCTACATCTCGTGAACTGTTTAAAATTAGAGTACGCCAGCATTATATGGCTGAATTGGTAGAAGCATAATGGACTCTGTAAAGGATACTTGTATATGTATATATTAATATATAATATAATTATCTATTATACTTGTTTGTGTATATATGTATTATATTTTGTATGTATATATTTATAATAATATGTAACTGTTATTATGCCTGTTATTACATATTTATTTAGTGTGATACCTTTTAATTATGTTGCTTTAAAATAAATATTATTTGTTAAATTACTCCCTCTTTAAGCACCTACTTCAATCATCTCTGCATCACCCAAAGGTTGGCTGGTAGAGAATGCCTCTGGCATTAAGCCCGCCTTTGTGCATTACTTTTTTGTAATTGTGCAAGAAGTTTAAAATAAATAAATAAATAACCCTACTGGCCGGTTAGCCAGATGGGGAGTTCGCTTATCTTCCTATAATTTCGAAATACGTCATCGTCGGGGTTCCGATAACGTTTTACCTGATTTTCTGTCTCGCTCTTTACCCGTTTCTGCTATTGCTAATGATATAAATATAGATATTAATTCTAATCAGAATTTACCAGTTTCTACTAATGATCCTTGGTATTTAAATATCTATAAAGGCTGTTTAAGTTCTCCGACTTCCTTTGTTAACTATCAAGTAATAAACAATAAATTGTATTGTTTTAAAAAAACATTAAACCCTCTCACTAGAGAATTTCAATGGAAAGAGGTTATTCCGTCTGACCAAAGAAATGACATTCTAAGGGAGAATCATTCTTCGCCCACTGCTGGACATCTGGGTAGTTTTAAGACATACAAACGTCTCGCACTTAATTACTTTTGGCCTGGTATGTACACCGATGTTGTCAAGTTCGTCAGTTCATGTGAACCTTGTATCACCCATAAACACCAAAATCACCCAAATTTAGGTCTAATGGGAAAACCCAAATCATGTCAAAAGCCCTTTCAGACGATTAGTATTGATTTGATTGGTCCATTGCCTCCCAGCAGAAAACAAAACACTTTTATATTTGTGGTCAGTTGTTGTTTCTCTAAATATTGTTTACTTTTCCCCATTAAACGGGCAACTGCAGAAGTGATAACAAAAATTCTCGAGGAAAATGTATTTTTGGTGCATGGAATTCCATCTACTATTGTTTTGGATAACGGTAAACAATTTATTAGCGCAACCTTTAAAAGTATGTTGTCAAAATATAAAATTCCAAATTTGCATTTTACACCGTTGTATACTCCCCACGTTAACTCAGTTGAACGTTACAACAAAACCATTATGACAGCTATTTCAACTTTCATAGAATCTGATCATCGAATCTGGGACACTCTAATCACTAAAGTTCAATTCGCCCTTAACTGCGCAGTTAGTGAGGTTACTGGTTATTCTCCTAATTTCCTTGTTTTTGGTAGGGAGGTCATAACATGTGGTTCTCAGTATATTGACAAGGAATTTAATTCCAATATGGTGCTTGAACCACGGGACGGCTATGCCGAAACCTTAGGCTACTTATCTTCTATTTTCGAGAAGGTACATTCAGCTCTGTTGTCGGCCCACCAACGAAATTGTTCATCTTATAATCTTCGCCGTAAACCGGCAGAATTCAATGTCGGTGATATAGTTTGGCGCAGAACGTTTCTACTTAGTGACAAGGATAAATACTTTAGCAAGAAATTGGCGCCTAAATTTATTAAATGTAAGATTGCCTCAAAAAAGTCACCTCTTGTATACAAACTTAACGACATGGCCGGAAAACCTTTAGGCGAATGGCACATCAAGGATTTAAAGTTGATTAATTACAAAGAATAATAAAAGTATAAAAACAACAATGTAAGACGCATATCTATACAAAGTTATAATTACCTACATAATTATTTGTGAAGGCCAACAATGGTTCTTTTGTTTTCGAGTCGAAGCTCACAAGATAATGCATTGTGTTGTGTTAATGATTTATGTAAACATGCTAACATAAAATGAATAAATGTTTCAGTTATAAATTGTAATAAAGTTTATTACATGTAATATTGTTACAAAGAATCTGTTGTTTATCTAACTATCAGTTATGGCTCAGTGGTTAAAAAGTTGTTGTCGGATCGGTCTGTGGTTCAATTCTCGCATGTGTATTTTCTTTCCGCAAATCTATTTATTGAAATGCATCTTGATTGGCGTATTGTTTTTCGCCGTGCCTTGTTCTGAAGTTCTGTTGTAATTCTTAATTCTGTATAAATTCCATAATCAAATTGTTATTATAGGTACTTTATAAACTATCAGGGTGATTAACCGTGCGTCGCGAGCTCGGAACAGTCGAATAGTACCTACCATTTAGATCGTACCTACCTAGTTGTCGTTATGACGCACGCGCGTTCACTCAGCGACGCGCCGATAAATAAATGCCTAACTAATGATTCACCATTGTTTACATTCAAAAGGTGTTTACTGGTCGTGTTGTAGTTATTAATTAGAGCAAAATATTTATTAATTTCTTTCCTTTGACATTGAGCGGTCCGGTCGTGTCCAGAGGCGGCTCGTGAAAGATCATATTGGGTGTTCACAAAAAAAAAAGAGGAAACTGCTAACCATTTATTTTGTGAATGCTTTTGCAATTAACAGTAAGATGTGCTAAATCATCGATACCTAGGCACCTGAACCGTCCACGCAGTATCAATTCCGGCGCCACTAAACAAAATACACGGAAAACAAAACAGCTTCTTACTTCCTTCGCATTTTCGCAACCACATTACCACACATAACCAAAGTGTTTTATCATATTGGTAGTTTTTTTAAGGACTTCACAGTTTTTTATAAAGTTTACGCTGTTATATTCCGTATTAGTTACACAATTTAATTGTCTTTCTTAAACATATATACACACGATCACACATATAATTAACTATATTTTAAACACCAATCCTTTTCTAATTACCAACGCACTTGCAGAGAAATGTTTTGCTTTTCTTTACATTCAAATGATACCGGCAAAACACTATTAAAAAAAACGGTGCACACGTTTTAATTTTTCTTCGTGACAAATGGTCATATCATTTAGTCGGGTAATATATTCGCGCATGCTCACCTCGTCAAGCTAGCCAGGAGCGCCGCTCCGTATTTGACTTATTTCTCATACAAATATTTTGTCTCACGCGCCCAGCGCATAGAACGCTCTCTCTTTCGCACTCATTACATTTCAGTAATAAGCGTTCTACTAAGCTTTCGTCAACAAAGAGCGCTGTTATGAGCGCTCCACTCCTCAAAAATACCTATGTATGTTTCAAGAGTGTTGACAAAATTATGATAAACAGCTTAGTATATAGTCAAATACTTATTTGTGGATATGTATTAAAGAGAAGAGAATAGATGTGTATTAAAATATTGAGTACTTATGTTTATAGAAAAAGTTTATATGAGTTGTATAAATATATTTTATAATTTTGGGAGTTCACCGCTCCAGCGCTCCTTTAAACGAGCCGCCACTGGTCGTGTCTGCGGCTTATATTATTTTTGTTCATCTTTACGAAAAATCTGTTGTTATACCTAACTATATTCAAAAAGTTTACTTATCTAGTGGCAAAGGCCGAACCCAAGATTTATAAGTCGTAGGGCTAGATCAAGTTTCTTATATCTACAAATCATTATTACCTAATAATTACCCTAAGCGCTTCTCCATAGATTGTATCTTTAATATTAAGCTATTACACTGGCCTCGGCATTTACATGTAGGTATGTGTGATGAATTATGAATGATAAATGTTTATGTTCAAATTCAGACTGCCGTTGTACGCGTGAAGAATGCAAGCGTGGGTCATTATTATTTAGGTATCCTAATTAGCGTATAGGGTTGTCACTTGTTCAAGGTACTCATGCCCTTGTTTTCTCTAATTTCAGGGAGTATCTTCAGGGCTGCTACGCCCGTTGGGCTAGGGAATTTTCCTTAGGGAAAATCCCGGCCTAACGGGGGGGGGGGTGTGTGACGTCACGTCACGCCCCGGCGCCCGCGAGCCTCGCTACGAGTGACGCACAGCAGTGGGCCGCTCGCCCCCTCCTCCTCGCCGGCCTTATATATACCGGGGACACACGTGGTTTCGCTCCCTTTGCCCCGGCCAACACCACCAAGCTGAGTACCTCATCCGAAGACCTGTGAAGTGCCAACGTCCCCCCACGCCCTGGATAATTGTCTCATCGGCTAATCTCAAGTGTCAGTTTTTTTGTATAATTAAAGCCATTGTGTAACTGGAATATAACGCGAGTTTAAACTTTCCTGGTGATATTTTTTATTTATTTCCCGTAAGTCAACCTAATTATCTCTCTTTAATTGCTCGGCGAGTGATCGATCCCGGCTACCCCGTGGAAATCAATCACTCGTGCGACAAGGTGTCTGCTGTAAGAAATACTTTTTATTGTAAGCAGGCCGCGACTTAAACACTATACTGAGAAATTTTATTCTATCCGACATCTGATGTGACGCCAACTTAAGTAGAAAACGGGGTCAATTATTATGATAATAAATACTCGTGTATTTGTAGTAATAATTAGACAGTGATTAGTTCCAGGCGTGTAGTGGTGGATTAATGATGACGAGCAAATCATATCTTTACGAAGGCATAGAAAACATGACATCCAACCTTATGCCAAACCATCTAGCCAGCGTGGTACCGTAGACCCAACCCTCCTATTGACTTAGTTTGACTACTATAAAGCAAGTTAGGAGGCTTACGTCCAGCAGTGGACTGCCAGAGGCTGCAAAGGAAAGTCACTGCGTGTTTTATTCTATGCTTGTACCACCATAACGTGTTGTCCGTGTGGTGACGGATTAAGAATACGGATTGTCACGACCCCATATCATCCCACGGGTGTCGTAAGAGCTGACAGAGGGAGCATATTATGCAGAGAACAGCACTGTAAGAGAAGGAAAACTTGATACAAACCCTATATCAACCCGTTTGGCCAGCGTGGCATAGTAGACCAATTCCTCTTTTCAAAGGAGAGTCCTAGTCCAGAAGTGGACTGTTAAAGGCTGATGATGACCACCATAACAACTTTTCTGCCCCGCGCTTAAATTTCGTGTTGCAATTTCAGTATCTGTTGCTTGTCATAAAAAAATGTTCTTAATCAAAATGACAAAATATATATATGAATCATGTCTACCTCTTCGAAGAATTTATTTCTTGTAATTCATTATTTATTAGGTATAGCCTGTATTTTACCGTTAATCTGAAATAATTTATAAATTAGTTACTGAACACCTTGTTTATTAATTTTTCTCTAATAAATATTCAGTAGTTAATAAGTTGATTTTAAAAGCTTCTGTGTAACTCAATTTTGTAAAATTATAAATGAATGGACCAAGTAAAATTAATAGCTTTGTTATTAGGTAGTTCACTCTTCCTGTAGTTGTTTGCCGTGAAGTTCCTGGCATTGTGTGAGTGTATGTATTAAAATGTAGGTAATATACTAATGATCATCAGTTAAGAGGATAAGATCCAATGACGAGATGTTTTTTTCCGCGAAGGAGCCTCTAAACTACTGCGATATCTTATCGCAATGGTTTTACGTCTCGTAGAACCGGTGTCACGTGAATCGTTGTTAGCTTATTATGCTACGACAACGCCGAGAAATCCACCAACCAGGTTAGATAAATCGGATATCTTAGTTAAGCACAAATTATAGTGTCTAAAATATAAGTAAAATTTCACACTTACGAATAATTATCAAGAATTGGTTACGTAGAGTTACATATCCATTTACTTCGCTGATTCTCTCTTACCTCATGTTCTACGTTAGTAAAAAGTGCTACGCGATGTGTAGCAAACGGAGTGTCATCGCGCTAGACAATCTCCTAGAATAAGGCTGTAACCGTAGGTATCACGTCATAAGCCATCACTTACGTAGGACACTAGGCCACTCGACTTTATTCATGATGACTGGCAATATTGTGCTGATACAAAAAAACATATTTTTAATTCCAAAACATTCTGTCTGACCAAGGAATTGACCTGGAGTTATTATGCAACAATAAAAAAATAAAATGTATTTTTTTTTTCACCAAAGTTACTTGAAACACAAGCTAAGCGCCTCAATATTATACCAATATAAAGTAAACCGATTCTATTGTTGTACTGAACAGATTTAAAAAGCTTTTACTGTATACGTGTTAGGTCTCCTAGTTCGTATTGAAGCTATATATTTATCAGATTAAGATTGAGTATAGGGTCCAACCAAAAGAGCTCATGGCTTGCCTGGTTTTTGTATTGTAAGGCAGATTGTACACCATTACACTTTAAACACCAATTTATTCCTCAGGTATAGCAAATCTTTATTGTTTTTGATAATAGACTGCGCTACCGTCTATCAGGATTATTTTTTATATTGAGTATCTACTGCAACTTCAGTAATAGAAAATATTAGAAAGCTTCTACTTAGCCATCGAGCATATTATTCACGATCGCAGCTATGTTCGTCAAAAAATGTATAACATTAAAAGTATTCAACGAAGAAGTTAACACTATTGTTTATACATGATTAAAAACTAGTTAAATAAAAAATGCACTGTATAACGAATCATTAATATTTTGATAGGTGCATGCATAATTATGCATTTCTTATTTCAAAAAGTGAAGTATTTTTGCCCATACTTTAACTGCCATCGGATTCCATCTCGAGAGTAAAGTTTAGTATACGTACACGATAAAGAGCATGTCGTTTTGAGACAAATATAAATCTGTTCTGTGACTGCCTCCGTGGTCTAGTTAGGGTTGCCAGATACGGCCGTATCATTTCCGGGACAGTTACACCCCCTCCCCCCCCTGCATTGGCTAGTGTTTTAAAAAGTAACTTAGAAATAGATCATAGATAATAATGCGGGTCGGGATTTTCGGGATTTTTTTTTAATACTTGGAAATGATTGGTTTGACTTTTGCAACCGGAGTATCGTAGCTGTGTGAAAAACCTAATATTTTCGAATTCCGGGACGGCAACGTAAAATTCCTGAACACGGGACAACACGCCTAATTCCGGGACAATCCCGGAAATCCCGGAGAACTGGCAACCCTAGGTCCAGTGGATAGCGTATGCGACTGCTGACCGGTGGTCCCGGGTTCAATTCCCGGGTCGGGCAAAAGTGTTACTGGGTTTTTCCGAATTCTCAGTAGCAGCACGGAGTCTGGTGATGTGCCCGGTTACGGCAATAGGCTCGCCCACTATTACATGGAACCTAAAAATTCATGGCGAAATGTGGGTGTAATGTTACTAATGTTACACTTCTGTCTACCCCTCCGGGGAAACAGCGTGAGTCTATAAAAAAAAACTTTTCTCAGTTCAGCACCCGTTCGTCACTAACTCGAGATTTACGGCATCCAATTGGTTGAATACTTGCCGTTGCCTCCAAGGACCATTTCAGCGAAAACTTTAACTTCAAGCCGCACGGAGGAACAATAGATTATTCACAAAAATAATAACTGGGTTAGCTTCTTAAGCTGTTATACAACAACACTACTTTAATAACTAATAGGTCACTAAGGTCTTGTAACAAGTTATTGCCTTACCTTGATGGACAATTATGCCAATCTGCTGCCATTTGATCGTATCCAAAATGTGAGTGACTTTAAGGCTATATACATTAAATACATTAAACAGTCTGTTACATGTCATACAAACATCAGCTATATTCAATCATAAAATACTTCATAATCCTGGTATTAGAATAATATTAGAAATATATTTTCCGCTTTTACAAAGTTAAACGTGTTGTTAGCTTCCTCGCTAGGTGAAAGGTAAACATTTCATAGCTGTTACACCTGAAAGGAACGGAAATTAAGTTTCATATTTACGAAGAACCTCGATCTGAAACTTGTATTGCCTGTTTGACCTTTCGCTTGTAATGGTTTCCTTCAACACTGATTTGGTCGAAGAATACAGTACATACATACATATTTGGTAATTTTGTATAGGAATCAACATAATGTGTGTTATTCAATTCATGATGATGTCCAATGCTGGATATAGTGTTGCCAATGGCACTCCCTGAGCTTGATTTCCGGCTATTCGTGTCCAGCCGCTGTCAGTCACTTATCGTAAATCGTCACTATCGATAGTCAATTAGCTTTTAACTTGAAATCTCCAAAATGAGGGACTTTGAATATTTGGCTTCAACACACGTGTACATAATGTATGGGAAACTTGCTATTGTTTTCGCAGACTTAGTTATAAAAATGAATAATAGAGTGATGCTACAGCGGGATAGTCAGGGAATTAAAAAAAAGTTTAGAACGTGGGCTTTCGTCCAGTCGACGTCAATAGTTATGTTAACTTTAACTGTTTATTATTTTAGACGTAAATACATATTTAATGTGGTGAGACATTTCCACAATTAACTTTTGTTAATTTTGTCTAAATATGTGGAAGTAATGTAATATTTTGATAAGTATCTCATAATAAATAGACTAAACAGTAGCACACAAAATAGTTAGTGAATTAATGTACGGAGTAGAGCCGTTTCTGGTTGTTTAAGCGAATGAAACGATCGGCGAGGTTAAGCTACACTAAGCCCGGTCGGCACATGGATGAGGAACTGGTCAGTGGGATACAAAGAGAGCTTCTAGGCTATAGAGCGCTTGAGTTATTTACATTGATAAACTCGGTTAAAGCTTCCCAGATTTAAAATTGTGTTACGGATATATGTTTTTTCTCTGGTTTTAATCCTCTCAATAATATGTATATACATGCTGCTCAAATGTAAATTATATACATTTTTTAAAGTCACATAACGAAAGCTACGTACATAAAAAGACGTTCTGTCTTACTTAAAAGTATTTTTTTTGTCTTCCGTACCGAATCTGACGAAGTTAGCACTATGCCCTAATTTGCAAGATACTTGACACACTATAAGGTACGATTGGGATGAGCCGTTCAGTTCGTGACTTAAAAATGGTACTCTGGTGAAGGTGGCACATTTGGTAAGTAGTCCAACAGTGATACATGGCAGTAAATTCAATATAGGATCGCTCAGGATCTTCTGAGAATTGACTAACATCGATTGATCCTCGGTTCTGATTCGTTCCAGAATCCTCTTCCCTTTGCCAAGGTAGTTGCCGAAATGACCTTTTTTTTAAAAAAAAAGCTTACTAGCACTAGGAATAAATCCTGTGTCGCAGAAGACTATACAAACATTCAACCAACGGACACAATGAACACCCAGACTTGAAACAACAATTTATGGATGACACAGTGTTGTCTCGTGTGGGAAGTCGGATACCTACTTAAATCAAGACTAGTTTTTCAGACCTTTACTGATAAATTGAAGACAAATGAATTTGACTGCACGGTTGGCGTAGCGGTTTAAGCGGCCGTACCTCTCGATACTGCGCGCAGTGTCGTGGGTTCGATACCTACACCAGACAACACTTTGTATGATTCATAAATTGTTGTTTCGGGTCTGGCTGTTCATTGTGTCCGTTGGTTGTATGTTTGTAAGGTCTCCCACGACACAGGATTCCTATTGCAGAAGATGTCGCAAAAAAAAATCAAAGCTATTGACTTTATAAAAAAATCTACTGATAATAGATTTCGTATCACTATCACTACATAGTGTAAAATAAAGTATGCCTTCTGTCTGATTTTGATGCGGTTTTTTTTTCAATCATTCTGTGATTCAAGAGGAAGGTTCATGTGTATAATACACTAGCCGTTTCCCGCGGTTTCACCCGCGTCCTGAGGGAACTACTTCGCGTACCCGAAAAACCCAAATATCTTACGGACCCCTACTTTTTCAAAAAAAAATATAGCCTATGTTACTTGCAGATAATGTAGCTTTCTAATGGTGAAAGAATTTATAAAATTGGGTCAGTAGTTTTTGAGTTTATTCATTACAAACAAACAAAAATACAATTTTTTCCTTTTTATAATATTAGTGTAGATGTAGATATATGGTGGTATGAAGTTCGCCGAGTCAGCTAGTAACTTTAATAAAACACGAATTTAATATCCTTTTATAAAGAAAAAGTCAAAGGTCTACAAGGTGATTGAAAGCTCGACTGTTAATTAAATTTCTCGTTTTAAGTTTCGTAGAAAACTACAAGCGATTTCTTACTTACTTTTTGCAAATTAAACAAGACGGAGAAAATAAAACACGAACCACTCTTGACTCAGGTTACTGAAATATATTCCAAGCGAGCGAGATCAGTGAAAATAAAATGTTGTAAACAAAACAAGCCGAGATAAAATCTCTAAGAAGTAGTTTAATTTCAAGAATAACAAAGTTGAAATTAAACTAGTTTGTAGCCTGAACTGCAAATGATTTTGTGCATATTATTGTTATTTTTAACATTATTGTTCAACGTTGTTTTAATTTCTTAAGATATGCTTGGCGTAAAGAACCATATTTTACAGGTTTTATTGCTTGCCTTGCAAATTATTTTGTGTAGGCATGGTTTATACTTCGGTAGCCATCAATGAATTGCTAATATTATTTTCATAAATAATTTGCTAGTTTCGCTTGTTCCTTGCCTCGGAGAGCACGTTAATCCGTCGTCAGCCGGGACCGACCCGGCTGTCATGAAGATCTTTGACAGTAGTTATAGTATCTTCTTGGGTTTACGCGAATGTTACACATTGAAATTAAACTACAGTTTACGGATTTTATCGCGATGTATTGGTCTCACTTAGTTATTACATTTGAAACGAATGATCTAGAAACTACATTTTTAATTTATTACTAGCCGATGTTTCGAATTCTTTACAGGATTCATGTTCACGGCAGACTGAGGTGATATTTGTCTTTTTCTTGAATTTAATATACAAGTTATCTCAAAGTACCCGAACATTTTTCAACTATTGGTGTTACTATTTACGCAGAATGTGCTCAGTGTCCTTAGGT
Source organism: Euclidia mi (assembly GCA_944739405.2). Taxonomy (NCBI): domain Eukaryota; kingdom Metazoa; phylum Arthropoda; class Insecta; order Lepidoptera; family Erebidae; genus Euclidia; species Euclidia mi. The sequence goes on from OX123197.2 coordinate 37,723,025, forward strand.
CTTCTACTGACTTTGTCCTTCTTTGGTTTCATTAGCCTTATGACAGGGTCCCAAGCTGGAGGAACATTCCAACCATCTTCCATATAGAAATTAAGAAGTTTTTTAATTTCAATAGCCTCACTTGGAAGAAAACGGTGTTCTTTGGCGAGTATCTGTGGTTCATCAAATCGCAGGTAGTGGTTGGGTCCTTGTTCCACATATTCACACACAGCAGACTTTGTTGAGCTTTTATGTTTTAAGTCAGCTGTATGTTATACGGCGTCAGTACCTCTAAAATAAACTGACACTAGTCTATACTATGGAATATAGCAATCCCTTCGGGTTGCGGTGGTCAGACAAGCAGTCGCTCCGAGGAAAAGCTAATATTCAGCCAAATCCGGTTAGACTAGTAAGCAGACCACAGTTGAAACTGAGATAACGCTAGAAGGATGATGACGATGGTGTAAAAAACGATATGCACTTGATAAAACATAATAATTTTGAAATCACAGACAGACACTTTAATTTATTAATAAGTATCGTAGCGACAAAACCACAATATCAGAAATATATGTCCAAAACTACAAACAGACAGACACACTGAATTAACCGCACTAGCAGTGGACATATTTCTTTTTCATATAAAATAGACGTAATACCCATGTGCTTTCGTTTTATAAGTGTGCTGTTCTTTATTCTATCCTGTCTACTTTTCTGCTACGTTGTAGAATCGTGTACCTACTACTAGATTTTACTTAAATTGTCTCCTCTCGTTGGTCTCGCGGCATAAATGTGCGCGTGGGATTGGGAGGTCTCGGGTTCGATTCCCGGGTCGGGCAAAAGTGTTACTGGGTTTTTCCGAATACTCAGTAGCAGCCCGGAGTCTGGTAATGTGCCCGGTAACGGCAATAGGCTCGCCCCCAGCGAGATGTGGGTGTAATATTTACACCTTTGCCTACCCCTTCGGGGCTAGAGGCGTGAGACTGTGAAATATAAAAAATAATTTGCCTTACATTAGGCTTATTAAAATATACAAATTCATGTGATTTAAACTTGCGTGATCACACATTTCTTTTAAATTGTCTTTCGGAATATAGGTCGTCTTCTTTCTTTTTCGTGTGAGTATGTGGTCAACTATCATGTGGTGTCGGAGTCTTCAGACCGCCCGAAGGCCTCCGACATAGCTTAACAACTCTTGTCCAGAGACTAGAAGCGGGACCGACCCGACCGAGAGCTTTGCGTGTCCTGCGAAGCTCGGTAGCGCTCTGATGTTAATGTCACACAAACGAATGGCAGTCCAAGACTTGCTATGAACGCTACATATCCGTGATTATGATGCTCGCAATAGTACGAAAAATCGGTCGTATATATGCTAAAAGTCAATTAAAAACTAATTTGCGGTGTGAGCCAGGGCGGATTGACGTCTCCAGTTCTATTTAACTTATACGTTAACAACTTAATAGAGGAGCTGAGTAGCACCTGAGTCGGCTGCAACGTTGGTGGCGTAAGCGTAAACAACTTGAGCTACGCGGATGACCTGGTGCTGCTCAGCCCTTCTGCCAATGGCCTGAGAGTACTAATGCAAATATGTGAGCGATATGCAGCTACAAATCAGTTGACGTATAATATTCAAAAAACTGAAGTAATGGTGTTCAAGTAAGGTAAGGGCCCTGAAAATATCCTGCCTATCAGTTTAAATATTGTAGACTTAAAAATTGTTAAAAGCTTTAAATATCTTGGACATATAATAAATGATAAGCTGATAGATGATGCTGATCTAGAACGGCAGAGAAGGAGTATTGCATGTAGAAGCAATATGCTTGCAAGGCGATTTACACACTGCTCAAAGCACGTCAAAATAACACTTTTTATGGCGCTGTTATACCTCAGAAGCCGTGAAATACCTAATTTTTCGTCGCGCCTCTAGCCATAACGGTACATATTACAAACTAGCAAAAATTAGAGCTTAAAGTCAAAAGTCTGAACAAAAGACTTTTGAAAGAATTTTTCATGTACGTAAAATAGAATCACGGTAAAAAAATCACAAAATCGAGGCAGAAAATAATCTTTCGTCTCACTGTTTGCAATATTTTGATCGTAAGCTGTCATATTTTTTTTGATAATATTGTAGGAAATCTAATGAACTAAAGAATTACCCTATTTTTTCATATTATACGTGTATATTTTGTAAAATTAAATAAAATCTGCCAAACGCTTATGATTTTGACGCTCGGTAGATCCCATCAATATCAAACGCTTCAGCAATTTAAACCTTATTAGCATAAGCGGTGTACTGAGTGTCAGTTGCTAGTTTACGCCCCGCCCAGACCTCATCATTCGGCTATGAGCCCTGTGAGAGATAGGTCATGTCGCTTGCGTCTCCGCTGCACGAAATTTTACGTAAACCTGTTTGTTTTTATAATACGCCGATTTGAGTTCGTAATTTCATGTTTTATATTATAAACTGAATACTTTGAATCAAATAGGCTTTTCATGTAACTATGGGCACATATAATTAGGACCTACGTTTATACTCTTGTTGCGTTTAATGTGTTATTGTTTCTGTGCTTATAAATATATAATTAGAAGAATAAAATATGGGCAATTAGAGAAATGAAGTTCTACGAAGGATTTGTACAAGAAAGCGTCGTAATAAAATAGATATTCATCCATGGCCAAGTGATTATGAAATATGTAACATTTTTACACAAATTATTTTCATAAGAGTCTTTTATGACTAACTATGTTACTTATATATTATCGATTATGCATAATATAATTATATAAATTTTTCTCACAATACATAGCTGCCACAGTTTTCAATTTTTGAAAGAGTAATAACATAAAATCGAATCATTTTATGTACCTACCTATATTTCAAATTCATTAGCTTGTCAAAGCGCCGGGAGCGCTAAGATGCCGCCACGGCGAACAATAATGATGACAGCGCTAATATGACGCTCCGCAATCCGCACACAAGCGGTAACGAATGTTGTATTATTGTGTTTTGAACATAAACCTTTTTAGGTACATCGGGTAAAACTTTGATTATTCATAAACTATTAGGTATGTCTCAGTACATCTAATATCTTTTTAATTTATAGTTGATTGAATCAGGCGTTACTTGGCGGAACTCCATTGTAACCTAATGGAAGGAAAGAGGAACCCACCACGCACCCTCGAATTGACCACCCCAACTATTGCAATAGAAAAAGGTTGACAATATCGAACTCCTCTAAAAGGATAAGGGATATAGGAATGGTATGGGTTCCAGGAAGATACCTGACTTGCAGTATCCCGCTGTATGCGCCGACTATTCTTCGACACGTGTTTCGCCTCTGCACGAGGCATCCTCAGGAACGATGGGCAACGACTGAGCGCTTTCCCTTCCATCTAGTCATCACGCAACCCCCTAGAGGGTTGGCGGAGGCTGGTTCAGGGCGTTTTGCCCCTCTCCGGCGGGTTCGTCGCCGTCCCCTAAACAAGGGACGGGTGGTTGGGGCGGGCTGAGTGCCCTACGGCTGTGGTAGTGGGTCGTGCGAGGCCGCGTCAGTCTTCACGTCGCCCGGGCGGTCAGCACGAGCCGGGTGAGACCCCCGGCGAACCGGGAGAGGCCCAGCTCCGTGTAGCCAGCGACACGGGCGACGACTTACATGCGGCCTCGGCGTTGTTAACGACGTGTGGTGTGTGTGGTGTCAGAGTGGTGATACGGAGAATGTTGTTGGCGTCCTCTGTTGCGGTGGTCGCCCGCGCGCGCACATGATGTGCGTATCCTGGGTTGATACGCGCAGATGTCGCGCGGATGGGGGCGGTCACCTGCAACAGGGGGAATGGAGTGTAGTGTGCGAGGGCGGCGGTTACCCGGGGGCAACCGTTGTGTCGGCAGAGTCGTCGGGGGTAGCGAGGAGGTCTCGCGGCAGCTTCTTCTTGTCCGGGGGGCGAGCGTGCCAGGGGGCCAGGTCTCGGACGTGGTCCCAGGCCGAGGCGTCGGCCCGCTCAAACATCCCCACGGACAGACGGCGGATGAAGGCGTCCAGGCTCTCTATACGGGTGTCCCGCTGTATGACGGCATTACTTACCGTCCTGGGTGCACCCACGATAGCGCGCAACGCAAGCGATTGCTGCGCGCGGAGGCGGGCCCGGTTGGTCTCGCTTGTGAGCGCGAACCAGGCGGGGGCAGCGTAGGTGAGCCGAGTGCGTACATAGAGCTTGTACACACTCAGCTTGACACGCAGCGGGAGGCGGGATGAGAGCACTGGACGTAGTAGCGCTCTCGTCGCGCGGACCTGTGCGACGACTTTGCCGACGTGTGACTTCATTGTGAGGAGGCGGTCTAGGGTTACCCCCAGGTACTTCGCCGTCCTCGTCCAGGGAATGTTGTCGTCCTGGAGTTTGAGTGGTGGTGGATGGGCCACCTGGGAACTGAAGAGAATCGCCTGTGACTTACCCACGTTCACCGACAGTCGCCATTGCGACAGCCAGCGGGGGAGAAGGTGTAGTGTGCGCTGCATCTTTGACGCGGCGTGGTTGGCGTTCATGCTGGTTGTTATGTACGCCGCGTCGTCGGCGTACAAGGCTAACTCGGTGCCTTCGGCGACGGGGATGTCGTCGGTGAAGCGTGAGTACAGCACAGGCGAGAGACAGGAGCCCTGCGGGACTCCGGCGGCGATCGTGTGGACGTCCGAGACTTCCTGTTCCACCACCACTCTGTATGTCCTGTTGTGCAGAAACGATGAGACCGTTTTTACGATACGACGGGGCGCTGTGGAGGTTGAGAGCTTGTACAGCAGACCGGAATGCCATACTCGGTCAAAGGCTTTCTCCATGTCGAGGAATACTGCCACGGCGTGCTCGCGTTTGTTACGCGCCGCCGCTATCCGGTGCAGTACCCTCGACAGTTGCATTGTGGTAGAGTGTTCGGCGCGGAACCCGAACTGCTCTGGTCTGGGTGTGATGTGCGGTGTGAGGTGCCGCAGCAGGAGTTTTTCGAACACCTTCGAGATGGTGGGCAGCAGAGTGATCGGCCGATAGCTCTCGGGCTTCAAGATGTTCTTGCCCGGCTTGGGCAACATGATTATTCGGCCCTCCTTCCAGCACGAGGGGAAGACGCCTGTGCGGACGATCCCCGTAAACAGGCGCGCCAGCGCTGCCACGGTACGGTGCGGCAGGCGGCGCAGCGCTGTGTTCGGTATCCCATCCGCCCCAGGAGCCTTCCGGGGCTGGGTCCGCCGAATGGCACGTTGCACCATGCCAGGGGAGAAGTGAATGGGGTCCTCTTCGGGAGCTATCGGCGTAGCGAGGTAGTCTCGAAGGTGTTTCTCGACTGCTGCGGTGTGTTCCGGGTCTGCAGTCGGGTTCGGCGCGAACACGCTCTCTAGATGTTCAGCGAGTATGGCCGCGCGGTCTGCTGCTTTATACCTCGGCGTCCCGTCGGCGTGTAGCAGCGGGCGCACCGGAGCTGGGGTGTTAGTGAAGCGACGACATAGCCGATGTATAGACGGCCAGTCGTCGCTGGAGTCCTCGATGAAGCGCTCCCAGCTCTCGGCGGTGTAGGTCCTCAACTCGTCCTTCACTCTCTCCGCGAGCCGGTTTAGTCTGGCTTTCTGTGTGGGGCAACGGGAGCTCTGCCACTGCCTTCGAAGGCGCCTCTTGTCTGCGATCATCTTTGTTATGTGTGCCGGCAGAGGGGGTAGCCTCCTCTGGGTGTCAGTAGGTGTGCTGGCAGTCTCAAGGGCGCCTTTAATCGCGTCGACGAGCTCTACCGCGAGCGTTTCGACGTCGGCCGCGGAGTTGATCGGGCGAGTCGGTGTGGTGGTCTCCATCGTTTCTGCGAATAGTGTCCAGTCCAGTTTGCGACGTGGCGCTTGAGGGACTATCCGTGTGGGCTGCTGTTGAATGACGACGAGCACCGGCTGGTGGTCCGACAGCAGCTCGTCGTCGAGAACCTCTTGTTGCGTCTGGCAGTGCATCTCGCTGTTGTGCACGAGTATATCTAGCACGTCCGGGTTTCGTACGGGGTCGCTCGGGTAGTGGGTGGGAACTTCGGGTCCCGCGACCACGTAACCGTGCTTTTCGGCGTCGTTAAGTAGTCGCACACCAGCGGGGTTTGCGGTTGTCGAATTCCACGCTGGGTGCTTGCTGTTGAGGTCGCCCGCTATGATGGCTGGGTGAGGGACGTCCAACAATGAACGCAGCTCTGCGACGTTCAGTTTAGTAGCGGGCGCCTTGTAGGCGGCGTATAGGTGTAGGTTAGCACCGCCTAGGTGCAATTCTACACCCAGCGTGTAGACGGAGTTGAGGTCCGGCGTAGGTAGTGGCTGGTGTACGACTCGTCGTCTTATCAGCACTGCCAGTCCGCGGTAGTGTCTTCCCTCGGGCGAGGTTTCGTCCCTCCGATAAACGAGGAAACCTGGGAATCGTGGTTGGTCTGCAGGTCCCAGGTGCGTCTCGCTTATCAGCGCCACGTCTATGTTCTGTTCCTGCAGGAGAGGGCGGAGTAGGGCGACCTTAGTCATCAGGCCGCGGGCGTTCCAATGTATGATTCTCAAGGGCCTACTATTCATCGTGTAGAACTAGGTCCGCCAGGCCCTTGAGAATGATGGTGACTATTTGCTGCTTGTCGCGTCCCTCACTGAGCGCAGTGAGTACGCTCTGAAGGACGGCGATCGCGGCCTGGACTGTGCCGGAGCTCCTTGTACCCTCGCTCTTGTGCGGGGCCTTCGTCTTTCTACCCCGGGGCGCGGTTGTGCCCTCCGGGGCGACGGCTGGGTGAGCTGTCGGCTGGGATGTCGTTGCGGGAGTCTTCGGAGCCTTCCCGGGGTCGCCCTTAGCCTTCTTAGGCTTAGGCTTCTCTGCGGCCGGTGCGGGTGCAGGTGTCAGTGCGGGTGTCTCCGTGGCGGGCGCGCCTCTGTTGCCTCGCCTACGGTTCCTCCGCCCTCTCTTTTTCTTTAGCGTCGTAGTCGCTCCGCGAGCTGTGGGGTCGTTCGCTTGCGCCATAAGCGATGACCCCTGCGCTGCCTCTCCTTGGGGCTGAGCGTTGACCGGTGCCGGCCCCTGGCGCGGCTCCCCGGTGACGGCGACCGTCCCCGCCTTCGTGTTACGCGCCTCTCTCTTGAAGACGGGGCAGTTAATGTGATTCGCGGGGTGCTCCCCCCCGCAGTTCGCACAAGTGGCTGGCTCCTCTCTAGGGCGCGGGCATTCTCTGGCCGTGTGTTCCTCGCCACACCTCACACATGCCAGAGGTCGGTGGCAGTGGTGGCTAGAGTGGCGGAATTTTTGGCAGCGGTGGCATTGTGCCGGCCGCCGCTTGCCGCGCCACTGTTCTATCTTAACGCCGGGGATACCGAGCATCTCGGTAATCTCGTAAATCCCCGGCGTGGTATCCTTGGTGCGTCGGATGATGGCGAGAAGGATGCACCCCGGTCGGTCGCGTCGGGCCCGGATGTTGCGGACGTATTCCGGGTCGTGGCCCAGCGCGCGGAGCTCCTCTTCAACCTCCTCCGGTGTCGCATTACTCGGCAGTCCTCTTATCGCCACTTTCAGGTTGCGCTCCGCCGGGAGGGAGTAACAAAACCAGGAGATACGTTCGGTTTTCTCCAGCTCTGTGAAGTATCTCTGAACGAGGCGGTACTCCTCCTCCTCCCGGGGCGTAAAACGTAGCCCTTTACCGAACGGGCGGGCGTTGGCGGCTCTTCCCAGCTGATTTTTAATTTCCCGCATGTGATGCGCCCAGTTCGGGAGGAACTCGACGATCACCGGAGGGTAACGCGGCTTCTTGGAGGTCTGGGCGGCGGCAGCAGCAGCGGCGGGCGCGGTAGATGCGTGCGCGGAGGCGTCGGACGCGGTGGCGGTCAGGTCGGGCACGCCAGCAGGCCGGGCGGCGGCGCGGGCGCTCGCGGACGCGGCGGCGGTCGAGCCGAGCACGGCAGCCGGCCGGGCGGCGGCGGCGCGGGCGTTCGCGGGCGCGGCGAGGGGCGCGGGCGCGGCGAGGTTCGCGCGGCGCGGCGACGTAGGCGGCGAGCGAGCGACGGCACTGTACGCGGTACCCGGTATCACTGTATTGTCTAGGTTCTTATTAGTAACAGTATGCACTGTACTTACATTTGCGGCGTCTCTGGGCGAGCGTACGGCACGGCGTCGCTTCGCCTCGTCGGCGTCGGTGTCCTCCTCGGGGCTGCGCTGGCGGCGAGCGGCCGCCGGGCGTGCGGGCGGCTGTGCGGGGTCGACGTCCATGTCGACAAGCGCTGACGTGGAGCTGGCGCGCTTCATGTGGGCGGCGGCGCACATAGTGTGACGGCGACGCTTAATGTGTAACACTACGTCGGCCTTGTCGTAATCACTGGCGTCGGCGTCGGAGGCGAGCGATAACTCTGACCCGCTACGCGACGAACACATAGATCGCGGCGCGGGCGAATCTTTGGCGGCGACGCGTGGCGAGTCGATGGTGAGGTCGCGGGCGGCGGCCGGGCGCGTCGGCGAGCTGTCCAGCACTGGGCACTGCGTGTGGGACGCGTGGGCAGGGCGTGTCGCGGCGCGGGCCGCGGCGCGGGACGGCGGCGGGCGTCCGCGCGCGGCGCTCGGGCGCGGCGGCGGCGCGTCGGGCGCGCGCATGTCTGCGGCGGGACGGTTCACGGGCGACTGAAGGTGAGCCTGCGCGCGGACCGCGTCTGCCGCGAGGCGCGGGGCGCAGGCTCGCGCTTGCGCAGTGGCGGGCGCTCCGGGGCGAGGGGCGATGTCTGCGGTGGAGGCGGCGGTGGCGACGGCTTGTCTGGCCGGCCCGCCGGTCGACGCTCGATCACGCGCAGATGTCGTGCTCCCTGGCTTCTTACTTGTTGCTTGTTTGGTTTGGCCTAACGGCGAGCACGCTGTCGGGATCGACACCGGTGGAAGGTCTTCGTCTTCTTCGTCATCATGCGAGGGTGGGCTGGATGGCTGATCGCCGGCCGAGCCCTTAGGGCTGGGGCGACGGGACATATCCCGGGGACGCGGCTGCAGCGACCGCTCGGCGATTTTCCTTTTCGCTGGGCTTCAAATTTGAATTTGCAACGTACAGTACACGCGTAAAATGGCGTGTACTGCACGGTGCAAATTTTTTGCGGTCCGTGCGGCTCGAAGAGGAGGGTAGATATTTTTCACTTTTTGAAAATAACTGTGGACACGTCCGTCTTCGTTGCCGATGTAGCGAATCCGAGCGCTTTCCAACCGTGGGCATGTATTATAAACGATTGTACTTTCTAATCCCCTCCCTCCGTTGCTCGACTGATGTGAGTCATTATGACGGTGTGCGAATATATTCAGCAATGGGGACCCGTTAAAGTTGGTTTGATCGTTCAGTAATGTATGCTTGTCCCGCTTTAAAATCTCTAATTGTTCCAATACGCACATTCTAATACCCTTTTGACAAGTGTGTATGACGTCAAATGAATGTCCGCTATTTAAGGTATGACCCGATTCAAGTAAATGTTCGGCAAAATGAGACTTTTCCGGCTGGTTGTTTCTAAACGCCGCTAAATGTTCTAATCTATCTAATGACCGTATGGCGCGTATACTGAGGAGGAACGGTATCAGATCAGCCTATAAACCATACAAAACGTTAAAATTTATTTGCAATGGTAAAGATAAAGTATGCAAGAACAAAAAGTCCGGTATTTACTGCTTAACATGCGACCAATGCCAAAATAAGTACATAGGACAGACGGGTCGAAGTTTTGAGCTGAGATATAAAGAACATTTAGCGGCGTTTAGAAACAACCAGCCGGAAAAGTCTCATTTTGCCGAACATTTACTTGAATCGGGTCATACCTTAAATAGCGGACATTCATTTGACGTCATACACACTTGTCAAAAGGGTATTAGAATGTGCGTATTGGAACAATTAGAGATTTTAAAGCGGGACAAGCATACATTACTGAACGATCAAACCAACTTTAACGGGTCCCCATTGCTGAATATATTCGCACACCGTCATAATGACTCACATCAGTCGAGCAACGGAGGGAGGGGATTAGAAAGTACAATCGTTTATAATACATGCCCACGGTTGGAAAGCGCTCAGTCGTTGCCCATCGTTCCTGAGGATGCCTCGTGCAGAGGCGAAACACGTGTCGAAGAATAGTCGGCGCATACAGCGGGATACTGCAAGTCAGGTATCTTCCTGGAACCCATACCATTCCTATATCCCTTATCCTTTTAGAGGAGTTCGATATTGTGAACCTTTTTCTATTGCAATAGTTGGGGTGGTCAATTCGAGGGTGCGTGGTGGGTTCCTCTTTCCTTCCATTAGGTTATCTTTTTAATTACTAAAATCAATCATTTATAAGTAAGAAGGTGACTTCTCTGTTTGCTATAACACAAGATATAGTATTTTTTTAATAATAAAGTACGTAACTAATTATCATTATTGTAATTACAGTGAAGTTAAAAATTACAGTTCTGCAACGTTTTACACACATTTGACTTCAGTCATTCCTAACACGATCTGTTCAAGAGCTAGCCAAGAAATGCCAAACAATTTTTTTAACAAATTTGACTCAAATTCCGTAGTGATAAGCAAAAATTACAAGAGAGATAGCAGTGACTGGTTCGAATTGCGTAAGAATATGTTGACAGATTGAAATTTTTGTATAGTGGTAAAAAGTAGAGATAACAGCAGTAAAGACAACTTAGTAAAAAATATTTTGTACAAATAAAATATTTGCAATGTAAAATCATTTGCGCATGGAATCTAAAATGAACAACTGGCTTTGCAACAACTGGCGAAGCAAGAAAATGTAACAATCGAGCCTTGTGGATTATTCGATTATTGGTGCCACGCCAGATGGATTAATAGGTCGAAACACGATTGTGGAAATTTAATGTTCTAAAGTTGCCTATAAGAATGGCCTGGAGAATAGTATAAGAGCAAATAAAATACAAATATGGAAACATGATAAAAAAGTGAACTGACTAGAAACAAATATTGTAATTGTTATTACCAAATTCAGGGGCAACGCCACGTTACACGCAAACAAAAGTGTTTATTTGCTGTGTGGAGTGGCGAAAGTATACCACTAAAAATATAAATTATAGAAAGAGATGATGTTTTCTGGGAGAAGCTTGTGGCGTTTTATATGAATTGGCTGTTGCCTGAAATTGTTGATTCTCGTCAAGCTCAAGGGATGGCATTGAGAGATCACGGAGAGGAAAATGTTTCATCAGTGCTTGAAATTTCTACAATACCAAGCCGTAAAAGGAAAGTAAATGAAACTGTGCCTCATGAACAACAGCAAATAATAAGTCTTATCACCTCACACACTGCCTTTAACATTCGATGAGAATAAAGAAAACCTGCCGGGTTGTAGCAGACAGCTAACTTTTGATAAGCTGTAAACTCTGTATTTCGTTAATAAATTATAAATGAATATAAATAAATATATTTTAATATTTATTTTCTTTGAAACAACACATATTTGAAGCGAAAGAATTTTTTTTTATTTTTCCATACAAACATGTGTCATACATGTTTGTATGGAAAAATAAAAAAAAAATCTGAGAGCTAACGAAAAAACAGTAACTCAAATTCTAATTCTATAATTTTCTAAGCGACATAGCAGTATCTCATGAATAAGGTATATCCACATATAGTTTTGATGTTTCATCTATTTTGAAAAATAATAATGGGTTGGGTTTCGAAACGAGTCGCCTGAGTTGCTTCTTAATATTTTTAAACAATTTCCAAAATTTCATAAATACTTCGGCAATTATGCAAAACGGAACATAGTTTTTATACTTTAGTACAGTTTTACAAATGTAATTTTTAGGTTTTATGTGAAAAACGTGAAACGAAACGCAAAACTGCCATCTTGGAATGATCATATTGACAGTTAATGTCAAATTTGTGCGTCATTGCTTTCGAGTGCCTTGGGTTAGGTGCGACTGTAATAAGTAAATAAATAGGTTATGTTAGGTTCTCTTTTGACCCTTAATCCGAAAATAGGAGCCCTTCGCAGGGCTCCGGCAACCTTAGTTTATTAAACTAGTGTGATGAATGTGGAAGTTGGCAGTGCCATACACACCGATGATTGGATTTTTTTTTTCAGAGGAAACCAAGTATTTCCGGCAAGTGAAAATGGTGAGGGGGGTTTCAAGACCTCCCCTGCTCCTTCTCCAATCACTCACAACCCCTAAAAACGGCGACGTATTTCGAAACCTTTGCCATAATAATTATACCTATAATAACAATAAACATCCATAAATAAATAAAATAAATCAACTTTTACTAAACTTCAATTATCTCGTAACTCGCTTTAGTTAAGATACGGCTTTTGCAGTTAGTAGAGCAGTATTGTGTTTTTAGGGTACCGTAGCTGTTTAATATCTAGTATAAAATAATAAATAATTTTGTAGACATTACATAAAATGTTGTTTTGAAGCTCGATAGATGGCGTTGTGCCTTGTGTCTGAATCGCGCTATGGTTTCGTTACCAGCCATAGTATAAAAGGTAAAAATGAACCTGAATAAATTGTCACTGTCAGATCAGAATTCGATTGTGGTATTATTTCATTAATCCTATCCGAAGTTCACAAACAGTTCAACCAGCAGTTGACCACCAGTTCAACGTTCGCGCGCAGTGTCGTGAACATATTGGTCCATACGAGCGGATCGTTCTTTGAACTATTTTGAGACTTCAGCCGTACTCGCAGTGGATCGCTGCAAGAGAGGAGTACGCGCACATCTCGTGGAACGAGATACGTGACACCCGACGCAGCAGCACCATCTAGCGACGAGTAGCGGCAGAAACGGTTCTCTATATATCCAGAGGACGTCACCACCAGTCACTTAGAGAGAGATACGCCTTGCAGAACAAGGTATCTTCAAGTGAGTGAGCAGATCAAAACTGTGAGTACATTTTGTTAATTTTATGTGACCAGTTATTGGTAAAGTGCAAGTGAAGGAAGTTTAGCTAAATTGAACTCTATTTACTACAACACATTAACTTAGAAGATTTGAAGAGAATTTGGGACTTGTAAAATTATTTGATTAAAGATATCAAGGACTTAGTAGATTTTAAGTTTAGTTTGTAATTTATTATACTGTGTGCATGTTTAGACTTAGAATAGTTTTATAAAAAACGAAGGAACGGGGAACCTATGCCCGATTTCCGTCCATAGTGAATTGTAGTCCAAACACTTGTAAAATTTTCACCACTATTTTAAACTTAGAAAAATTCTATATCAATAATGGAAGGCTTAGTTAAGGTTTTAGAAAACAGCCGAAGAGTTATCCAAAGAGGCCTGACTAATTTTAAAAAATCTCCCAAAGATAGGCTTACTAAGGAGTATATAGACACTAGATTAGAGTTGTTAGAAAAAGATTGGAGCTTGTTTATAGATAATTTTACTAAACTACAAGAAAATTTTACTGATTTAGATGATGAAAAATTCTCGAGTGTTTATGATGATACTGAAGACACTTATATAACATATAAGTCTTTGTTAAAGACTTCTTTAAATAAATGTAAAGACAACTGTTCAGAAAGCACTATTACTAAAGATACGTCGTCCAAATCTTGTAATTCAACAGCTAAGCTGCCTAAAATTGTTATTCCCACCTTCAGTGGAAAATACGATGAGTGGACCACGTTTAGAGATTTGTTCACGTCTCTTATAGACAAAAATGAAAGTTTGGATAATGTTCAAAAGATGCACTATTTGAAATTGCACCTCAAAGGTGAAGCTGAACAATTTGTTCGTCACAAAGAAATATCAGACTTAAATTACACTGAATGTTGGAATAAGTTAGAAAAACGTTATAATAATAAAAAATATATATCCAATTGTATTTTAAAAAGACTTTTTGGGCAGAAACGTATGTTCGGCGAGTCAGCAAACGGGCTCAAAGAGTTACTTGACACGACCAACGATTGCCTTAGTGCACTCACTAATTTAAAGGTTGATGTATCTACGTGGGACATTATCATCATTCATATTGTTTCATATAAATTAGATTCTGAAACGCGGAAACAATGGGAGTTGACCGCAAATAGTCACGACTCCAATGAATTGTCTACCTACGAACAATTTGCCATCTTCTTAGAGAATCGTTTTCGCGCATTAGAACGTATCGAACCTAAAAAGGTTCATCAGGTCGTCAGTTCTCATGTGCCCAAGGCCATGGTGGCTGTTAGTTCAAGCAACAGACGCTGCGAGTTCTGTACTGAACCACATAAACTTTGTTTTTGCAAAAAGTTCGCAAAGCAAAATGTGGACACACGACGTGAGTTTGTTGCGAAACATAACATATGTTTCAATTGCTTAGGTAGTAACCATAGCATGTATAATTGTAAGAAACAGACCAATTGTAAACTCTGTCAAAAGCGACACCATTCGTTGCTACATCTTAGCGCAGAATCGGTAAACCAGAAGGGTGAGGCTTCAGAAAATCCTGCGGCTTGTCCGTTAGGAAACACGGATCAAGTCGTCTCATGCTTGGCGACAGATAAAATTCCCGTGCCTAGGCAGGTATTATTAGCTACTGCGCTCATAAACGCCAAGTCTAAGACGGGTGATTTTCAGCTGGTAAGAGCCTTACTTGATCAGGGCTCGCAAGCTTGCTTCGTTACCGAAGCTACAGTACAATACCTACGGCTGACAAAAATTCCTATTCAAGGAATTGTGTCAGGCCTAGGTAACAGGTCAACCATGGCGAAGTACATGGTACAACTAAAAATACAATCGCGGATAGATCCTACATTCGAATTACAACTCACAGCCTACGTGTTGAGTAAAATCACGTCGTACTTACCCGAGAAAAGTGTAGATAGTGCAGTTTTGGAGTGGGTTGATTTTGAAACAATGGATCTAGCTGATCCCCAGTTCAATTACCCTAGTAAGATAGATATCTTATTAGGTGCTGATGCCTACAGCTGTATATTAAAGCAAGGTATTAGTAGAAGTCCTTCTGGCACCATGATAGCCCAGAATACTTACCTAGGATGGGTGTTGTCAGGTGCTGTGAACAAAGTAGATTATGATTCAAGTCATACACACGGTAAGGTAACAGTACTGCACACACGAGTGGATGAAGATGATGCCCTTAAGCGATTTTGGGAGATAGAAGAACAAACCGACAAAAATAAGATACTTTCACCAGAGGAGCAAAGGTGTGAAGAAATTTATAGCGCTACCACCTGTAGGCAAAAGGATGGAAGATATGTAGTCAGGCTACCATTCCGTGTCAAGAACCCGCAGTTTCCTGATTCTCGGTCTGTGGCTGAAATCAGATTTAAATCATTAGAAAGACGTTTAGAAAAGAACAAAGAACTTAAAATGCAATACACTGAAGTAATAAATGAATACTTACAGTTAAACCATATGAGACCTGTAAGAGAAGATGACACTAAAAGGGAAGTAGCTGCTTACTTACCTCATCATGCGGTGGTCCGTAGCGACAAAACCACTACCAAAGTACGGGTCGTATTCAACGCCTCGGAACGGTACAGAAAGGGTATTTCTTTAAACGATACCTTGCTGGTAGGCCCGTCACTACAGGCTGATTTGAGGCACATTGTGATGCGATGGAGAGTTTATCCGATTAGCCTTGTCGCAGATATTATAAAAATGTATCGCCAGATAAGAATTGCTGACGAAGATACTATGTATCAACGCATACTTTGGCGAGATAGTCCTGAAAAAGAAATTAAGGATTACGAGTTACTTACCGTCACCTTTGGGACTGCCTCAGCACCATACCAGGCAATTCGAACACTTCACCAAACGACGTACGATGAAGGAGAAAAATACCCACGCGCCGCCGAAGCCGTGTTGAATTCATTCTACATGGATGACTTAATGTATGGTTGCTATAGGATTGAAGAAGGTTTAGTAATATATAAAGAAATTACCGAATTATTGGGAAAGGGAGGTTTTGTACTGCAAAAGTGGAATAGCAATAGCCAAGAGATGTTAGATAGAATACGTTCAGCAAAAATAGAAGATCAAGGTTTTAAAAATGAATCAATCGAATATGAGGTCAAACAATGCAAGCAGCATGAGAAAATAAAGGTCAATAAGGGAAAGATCGTAGAGGACAAAGAAGTAGAGATCAACATAGATAGTACCATTAAAATACTAGGACTTACCTGGAACCGTAGTAGAGACTCCTTCCAATACAGGGTAAATCTCCCACCGTTGACACCAGTAGCTGTAACAAAAAGAGCTGTAATCTCAGATATAGCACGTTTATTCGACCCTCTTGGATGGCTAGCTCCAAGTGTCGTGATAGCAAAAATATTTATACAAAAACTTTGGCTCGCGGGGCTCGGTTGGGATGACAATTTGAGTGCAGAGTTACAACAAGAATGGGATACTTACCGCGAGGAATTATCACTACTTACTAATGTTATGATTCCGCGTTGGCTTGGCACCAACTTGAACGACGAACTAGAACTTCATGGGTTTTGTGATGCTTCTAAGGCAGCCTACGCAGCAGTGGTATACTTGCGCATGATAGATGCCGCGGGTAAAGTCAAGGTTGCTTTGTTAGTTGCAAAGACCCGAGTTGCTCCCATAAAGCAGATTAGCATCCCGCGCTTAGAATTATGTGGGGCAGTTTTACTCTCGAAGCTGTTGATAGAGACTGCAGAAGTTTTAAAGATCCCCATTCATAAAATAAGGGCATGGACAGATTCAACAGTAGTCTTGGCTTGGCTGAATAGCCACCCAAGTAAGTGGAAGACGTTTGTGGCGAATCGAACCGCTGAAATATTGACTTCGATGCAGCCTTCTCAGTGGTTTCACGTGTCCACCACCGACAACCCAGCAGATTGTGCGTCAAGAGGAGTATTGCCAAGTGTATTCTTGAATAATTCGTTGTGGTTCAACGGCCCGCAATTTCTTAGAGCAAATCAAATAAAATATAACAAACAAAGGAAAATTGACATAGATTTAGAACAATGCATCAAAGTTCATGTTGCTATTGTGCCAGACGATGGCGAATTAATACAAAGATTTTCATCTCTACAAAGGCTTCTTAGAGTAATCGCATATTGCCGCCGATTTCTGAACAAGGGTAAAAACGAGACTGATTATTTACAAAGGAAGGAAATTGATAGAGCGTTAGAAATTTGTATAAGAAAAACGCAACAGGATATATTTAAAGAAGAATATGTACAATTGCAAAGCAAGGGATTCTTACAACTAAGAACGAGCCGATTGAAATCCCTGAGTCCTTATCTCGATGGTAAAGGCTTAATTAGAGTACGAGGAAGAATAGAGAAATCTACGTTGGATGAAGAGACGAAGCATCCAATAGTGCTACCAGCTAGCGCCCATCTTACACATTTAATTATCGTTGATGCACATAATAAGACCCTACACGGCGGTCTTCAATTGATGCTTAACTATTTAAGAAGGGCTTACTGGATTCTTGGTGCACGAAATTTGGTTAAGCAACAAGTTCGAAAATGTGTAACATGCGCCAAACAAAGCGCAACCATCAAAACTCCAATGATGGGTGATCTTCCATCTGTACGCTGTACACCGGCTAGACCATTCCTGAATAGCGGAATCGACTATGCTGGTCCTATTAAAATCCGGACAACCAAAGGTCGTGGACACCACTCGCATAAGGGGTATATTTGTTTATTCGTTTGTATGTCTACACGAGCAGTTCATCTTGAAGTCGTAAGTGATATGAGCACGCAGGCATTTTTAGCAGCGTTTAGGCGCTTTGTTTCGAGACGCGGACACTGTGCTAACATATATAGCGACAATGGGACAACGTTCGTTGGCGCCTCCAAAGAATTGCGTCAATTGAAACTTGGCCAATCTTCCATAGCCGAGCATTTAGAAGCGAATAAAACACAATGGCATTTCATTCCCCCATATGCCCCCAATTTTGGTGGTTTGTGGGAAGCAGCAGTGAAATCTACAAAGTTTCACTTAAAAAGAGTTATTGGCGACGCCACACTTACTTACGAGGAGCTTGCCACTCTTCTTACTCAAGTAGAGGCATGCTTGAATTCGAGACCAATTAGCGTCATGAACCTGAGTGATCCTGGAGATCCTATGCCCTTGACCCCGGGACATTTTTTAATTGGCGAACCACTAGTTTCTATACCTGAATACGATAGTTACGAAAATTCCAATGTGCATTCTTTAACACGATGGCAATTTGTCCAAAAAATGTTGCAGTCATTTTGGAGGCGCTGGTCTCAAGAATATTTGAGCAATATGATGCAACGATACAAATGGGCTTCCAATGTCCAAGAACCAGACATAGGTGACGTAGTCCTTATAAAGGAGGACGATTTACCCCCCAGTCGTTGGAGCCTAGGTCGCATTTTAGAGAAACATCCGGGTGATGATAATGTCACTCGTGTGGTCACTTTACGTACAAAGGCGTCTATTGTGAAAAGACCTATTAATAAACTGTGTATTTTACCAATCGCTGTGTAAGTAAAATGTTGTTTTTTTAATATATTTCAAATGTATTTTTTGCTTTCTATTTTAACTGTGTTTCGTGTGTACCTATTGCCAATAATTATAATATGTCTAGAAAGGACGTCCTGTAACTAACGTCCTTTGCGGGGCGGTATGTTTAATATCTAGTATAAAATAATAAATAATTTTGTAGACATTACATAAAATGTTGTTTTGAAGCTCGATAGATGGCGTTGTGCCTTGTGTCTGAATCGCGCTATGGTTTCGTTACCAGCCATAGTATAAAAGGTAAAAATGAACCTGAATAAATTGTCACTGTCAGATCAGAATTCGATTGTGGTATTATTTCATTAATCCTATCCGAAGTTCACAAACAGTTCAACCAGCAGTTGACCACCAGTTCAACGTTCGCGCGCAGTGTCGTGAACAGTAGCCAAAAATTGTAAAAACGGAACCCTTATAGATTCGCAATGTCTGTCTGTCTGTCCGCCCGTATGTCACAGCCAATTTATTGCAAAACAGATTTGAAAACTGGCACGAATGGAATTAGATGTAGGTATTCTATGAACTGCTTCACTATTTTTATACAAAAACAAAACAAACATAATAATGGCCTCTCCATACATGGAACTGACTTAATTATTTTTATCATCTTACGGCACGTAGGTATTTACCTACTTTCGTCAACATTTAATACCTATAACGTCTAATGTAAACCAGTTTTGCTCATGGCTGCACTGAGAACAAAAATTGCGCTATGCCTATATTGTACAAACAGATTGATGTATGTAATATAAATTTTGATATCAGTATCTCAATTCAATATGCTAAAACGTTTTGCTTGCGATTTTGAAATATTGGAATACGGATGTCGCCAGAATACGGCCGCACGCGACGAGAATGAAGGGGGGCGCCCCGCAGTAGACGGAGCTAAGCTCCCTTCACCTCCCCTGCTTCACCCCCTCATTTACCAAAACAGTCGCTTAGGACAGCGCCTTATGGCTTACTGTCAGGCGTTCTACACTAACCAACTTTGGTATCAGTACACGAAGAGAGCCTACAACTCTCTTCGTGTACAATATAATAATGCTTGCCGGGCTATGCTCAATCTCCCCTGGCGGTGTAGTGCGTCGGGCATGTTCTTTGAACACAGAGTGGGAGACTTCTTTGCTGTTCTAAGGAGGACAAGTGCTTCTTTTCGAACAAGATTAATAAACAGCTCGAATAATATTATATCGATTGTATTCTGAACAATTTTTATGCTTAGACCTGAATGCACCTAATTATTGACCTGAATTTGTATATTGATAAATGAATAATGTGTATGTCTAATTTAATATTTAATTGTTTTAATACTTTATAATTTAATTGTTTGTTTGAATAATACATTGTAACACTATGGGGCTGTTGGCCTGAAATAAAATTTATTTCTAATATACTTATTAATGCATGGTTTTCGTACCATTTGTTCTACTGATCATTCACGACGAGGCGAGGGCGCTCACTTGATGGATTGCCTATTGCTATCGCAGGACGTGCGAGGACTCTGTTTACATGGCTCGTTGTTGAAAGAAACAGATATTTGTTGTAGTTTATGACAGCCTTTGCCAGTCAGCCTATTGTTACTCGGCCCTTTATTTAAAAACCATGTCAAATAAAGACTTATTGGTGATATAGCAACGGCGATAGGCTGACGGTTAGGACATGACTATACAAACTTTTGTAATATACCAAACAGTAGCCGGAAACGGCGACAATTATTATGACGGACATGTAAAATACAAGTATATGTAGTGCAAATTTTATTTTAATAAATACTCGTATCTTCTTTCTCCTAGCGTTATCCCAGTTTCAACCCGGGGTCCGCTTCTAGTCTAACCGGATTTGACTGAATATTAGCTTTTCCACGGAGCGACTGCCTATCTGACCTACGCAACCCAAAGGGATAGCGATATTCCATGGTTTAGACTAGTGTCAGTTTATTCAGAGATAGGTACTGACTCCCTATAACGACTGTCAAAGATCTTCATGACAACCGTGACCGACGGCTTAACGTGCTCTCGGAGGCACGGGGCAAGCGATAATTAATAATTCAATACGCACATAACTCCGAAAAGTCAGTGGTGCGCGCCTAGGATTCGAACCCAATACCCTCTGCATGGCAGTCTGTTGGTGTATCCACTAGGCTATCGCAGTTATATATTATACTAGCTGACCCAGCGAACTCCGTATCGCCTTTTTAAGAGTTTTTATTTAATTCCCTTTTTCCAAGCCCCTTTTCAACAGTTACCATTGACTTAGCGCTTAATCTCTTATCATTTCAGAGTCTATAAATGATGAACAAACAAACATAGATTTTTATATAATATTGAATTCCCCATTCCTTAAAATATCGGAGTGGATACCCATATCGACTTTAAAAAAAAATCCCGTCCGCCATCTTTGATTTCCTATCCGCTATCTTTGATCACGAAATAGATGTTGTATTTGGATTCTCCATCCCTTGAAGTCATCAGAGACGATACCCATATTGATTTTTAAATTTTTTCCCATCCGCCGTCTTTGATTTCCCATCCACCATCTTGAATCACGAAACAGATGTTGTAGTTCGATTCCCCACCCCTTATAATATCGAAGGCGATACCCATATTGATTTATAAAATTTTCTCATCTGCCATCTTTGATTTCCCGTCCGCCATCTTGGATCACTAAATAAATTTCATACCTATTATTAATCAGCGTCCCGAAAATCTCGAAAACGATACCCATATAGATTGTATCCTATTCGATTAGACTTTTTTGCCTTTGACCCAACCCTCACCTTCTCGTTTGACCATTTTATTATTTTTGTCTGGCCCCTAAAAGTTGTGGCGTAATTTTATATAGCTTTCGAAATAATTGGGCTATCATAGGCAATAACAATTTTTAAAATCGGACTGCTAGTTCTTGAGCCGATATTATTTTTTAGCTTTTTTAGCCTTTTGCCCGGCTCCAAAGGGTCGAAGCGTTATGTTATATAGCCTTCCAGAATAACTGGGCTATCGTATACAAAAAGACTTTTTTAGATCCGACCGGTAGTTCTTGAGATTAGCGCGTTCAAACAAACAAACAAACTGTTCCGCTTTATTATACTAGTATAGATAGATGTAAAAGCAAAATATGGTTATTGTGGGTTATCCTTGAAAGATAGTCATAATTATACCATTGCGGACTTTTTTGTAGATCTATTAAAGAGGTAGGTACCATCCCATCATATTGTCACATTGTTTTGTTATAACTCAAAAGGTTTTGGCAGCGTTTTCGAGGAAAACTCCCGATGGCCTTAGTTTTTGCCGGCGCGTTGAACTAATATCGTCGTAATATTGTCAGTTTGCACAAAACCTAAACTTATTATACACTTAAACCGATGTTGTTGAAAACTGTATAAAAAATTGTCTAGTACTTTTCGAGTTTTGAGCGAACAGACAGACAGACAGACGCGGCGAGGGACTTTGTTTTATAATATGTAAAGATAAATACTCGTATATTAGTATGTAATTACATATATTTAGAATAGATTAGTCACAGTCAGTTGTGGTGACGATCACTACCCCATTTCATTCCGCGCGGGTGTCATAAGAGGCGACTAAGGAAAATAGACGTAGCAATTAATGTATTTGCGAAGACACGGAAAACATGAAATCAAACCCAATTCCAACCTATCTCGCAAGCTTGATATAGTAAGTCCAGGAGTGGACTGCGAGTGGCTGCAAAGGACGTACGAGTTTTCTTCCCAGCGCTTAAATTTCAGGTTGCGTCCTCAGCATCTATTACTTGTTATAAAACATCTTCTAAATCAGAGTGACAAATTTAATGTGGAAACTAGTTATACGACTCTTTCTACCTTTTCTAGGAATTTATTTCTTGTACTTAATTCATTATTTATTTTAGACTGTATTTTATCGTTAATCTGAACTTGCTTATAAATTAGTTACTAAACACTTGCTTTTCAATTTTGCTCTAATAAAAATTCAGTAGTTAATTAGTTGTTTTCAAAAGCTTCTGTGTAACTCAATTTGGTAAAATTGTAAATTAATGGTGAGCAAATAAAATTAATAACTACGTGATAAGGTAGTTCTCAGTACCCGTAGCTGTAGGCCGTTAACGTGCTCGCATTGTGTGTGTATTCTATATCTGTAATGATCTAACGATCATCAGTTACAAAGATAAGATCCATCGACGAGACTTTTTCTAAGGCGAAGGAGCTTTGCGACATTTTCCTACGCTCTTAAACCACTGCGATAGGATAAGGAAGGATAGGATATCGCAGTGGTTTTACGTCACGTAGAGGCGGTGTCACGTGTATCTTCGTTAGCTGATTATGCTACGACAGCGTCGGGTAATCCACCGACCAGGCTAGATAAATTGAATATTTTTCTTATTAGGACTAAATCATGTGTCGTGTGGGACTTTGCGAACATATAACTAACGGATACAATTAACACCCAGACTCAAAACAAAAATTTACGAAATAGGTACACAAAGTGTTGTCTCGTGTGGGAATTGAACCCACACCACTCGGCGCAGTGTCAAGCGGTGAGGCGGCCGCTTAAACTACGACACGCCAACCGTGCAGTATGCAAATATCTTAAATAAGTCCGAATTATAGTGTCTAAAATAAATAAGTTAAACGTACAAACAACTATTAAGACTATAATAGGTATTTAATAACAATGTACATAATATTAAGATATATAATACAACTTAATAATCTTAAAATACTATCCTAAGAAATATACACAGAACATACACAACAGAAAATAAAATAATTTAGAGGGCGTCATAAACGCGTCACATCTCCGTCGACCGCGAGCGTGCCCAGAACACTGGCAGCATTGCCCCGTTGTATGGCAATGGTTAACTTTTGGGCCAAGTACACTTCAGCCTTCTGGTCACACGAGGCGTCAACCAGCCTTTTTGAGGGATCTCTAAAAAGAGATCTCGCACTTGGGCCCTTTGGGCCCAACGTTTCGCCCCCAAACTGCTCAAATACGTAACCAGGTTTACGTATTTGCGCCATTTTAAGGTCTCCGCTGTAGCAGCAGCAGCGCCCGCACAACTCGCTGTGCTAGGAAGATGAGATAGCGCGAGGGTATCGACCCACGTTGCGTCCCACACCAAAGGCCTACCCAACTGCCATAGGTGTAAAGACATACCGTCTGGTCTTTTGCCATCGTCACGTGCCAGCCCCTGAGGTTCAAGTTGGGCTAGAACGCCAGCGGTGACGAGAGCCCGACGGAGTATGTCATTAAGATTTCCGTGTCGTGATATACGACCTGCGCTCCTGCTGCATAATAAGCCATGGTGACCAAGGCTGTCGA
Source organism: Euclidia mi (assembly GCA_944739405.2). Lineage (NCBI taxonomy): Eukaryota > Metazoa > Arthropoda > Insecta > Lepidoptera > Erebidae > Euclidia > Euclidia mi. Next base: position 37,746,784 of record OX123197.2, read on the forward strand.
CAGCGTCCCCACAGTGATGGCGATGTGGAGAAACACATGACGCACCCAAACGGAGGCAAGCAGCGATGCGGAAAGTCGTAACGTCCAACATGGTACCTACGTTGGACGATTAGACGATAGGCAGTGCCTGAAATCAGAGCCCCGATTCCCACTCTCCCACAGCCAGCAAACGGGCACGCTTTGCATCATTGGACGATGTTCTTAGGAGATTTTCTCGTACCACGCTGCAAAGCGGCCCGTCCCACTCTGTCGTCTCGCCTCTTAGAGGATAAGTCTCGGGGTAACTCGGTGTTTGGACAAGCCATTCTCCAAGCATGCACGGCATCGATCTTACACGACACCTCAGAATTGACCACTGTAGGTGCTAAGGTTTTCCTAGTCAATTCTGCAGTGCCGTGGACCGAGGACAGGAATACTGGTAAGCTCACATCGGAAATTTTGCGAACGCCGAGGCCACCCAGGCGTACAGGTAAGGACGCCTGTAGCCAAACTCGGTCGTTCAAGGCCACATTTAGAATTTTGCTTAAGGTATTTTTTATAATATTGTCAATTTGAAAGAGGGAGAATGGGTTTTTCCAAAGCCTATCTGAAATATCACTAAAATTTTGAACTTTTTCATGTAAAAGTGAATCGAGACCTCCATCTAAAATTGGGGACCCAAGAAACAATTATTAAGATAGGTAATGTAGAGTTACATATCCATTGAATATCTCTTACCTCTTGTTCTACGTTAGTAAAATGTGCTACGGGATGCGTAGCAAATGAACGCCAAACGAAGTGTCATCGCACTAGATGACTAGACAATCTCATAGAATGAGGTTGTAACCGTAGCTATCACGTCATAAGACATCACTAATGTACGACACTACGATCTATGCCACTCAATTCAGGAATGCAGGGATTATTGTGCTGATACAAAAAAAAAATTAATCCCAAATTATCTGTATGATCAAGGAATCCACCTGGAGTTGCATCACGTGATGGTTGCATGTGATAGATTTGTTGAAATATATTGTAAAAATATTCAAAAATATATCAAAGTAAGTACGTCTAAAGTATGTGTGTCCCGTTTGTAAGTACCTGTTTATCATCCCCGCAAAAGCTCGGATATCAAACTGTTATAAATCTGGTTAGAATTTATATCATTGTTATTTATTTCTACGTCGAGTTTTAGGTTAAGTTACAATAAGATCGATTTTAGAATTATTCACATATGTCTCTAACAAGATATAACCATATATATTGTATCATTAACTATGTATAGCCTAAACATATAGTAAATAAACATAAATGGATTGTATGTTTTGAATTTATAGTGTTGCCAAATCTAAATAGACAAATTGGTTTGACGTTTTACAGTTGACATTGTCAAACGGGTAAATAGAGTATAAAATATGAACAAACTCTGCTCAATATTCAGTTTCGCCCCGGCAACGGCTAACTAAGGTACGATATAATTCTGACTATTATATTACTGTGTTTCACGATTCTATATTGCTTCTGTGGTTTTCTTTAGAGTATTGTCAATAGAAATAACGCAGAAGCAATGTAATATAGCGTAGCTATTGTATAATTGATATTGTGGGTGGTTTTGTCAGTTGTGAGATGTTATAAGATTACAACATGGAATATCATATAATAGAATCGATTCATATGCTGTGAAACAAGCCATATAAATTATATATGTACCTATGGTGAATATTAAAGTGGTAAATATTGAATATATATACATCGTAAGTATACCTAGAGTAATATTAAAGATATACCTGTGGCCAATATTACTAAATGAATTATTTGATATATTGAACTACTCACAATTTTGCTACCCAATATTATAAATATGATATAGTTTGTACTGCTTTTATAAACAATTACAATTAAAAGAATGGCCAAGAGTGGCGGTAAATGTAAATGTATCTTTATCTAAGATATATTCTTGTGACAAACTGAATAAATGAAAGTAGGAATTGATAGTTGTCTATTTTATTTTTCAAACCATTGACAAATATGACTTAAATACTATATATAGGCGATATACCTTGTATCTATACATATATACATAATAACCCTTCTATTATCAGAAGTGGGATGTGTCCACCTCACATTACTAATACATCCAATTGTCAGTTTCAGAGCATCCTTGTCGAAATCCCATGACGCTGACTAAAGGACATCATCGCCGTTTTGCTGACGACGGAGCACGATCTGTCTTCGGCGCAGTGGCTGTGGTGCTAGAAAGAGGCTAGTGGATATGTTCTGTTGGGTGAGCTTGTTAGAATATCAACAATGGAAATATATTTTAAAAAGAGAATTGTTTTAGTTCTAAGGTTGGCACCTTGTTGTCTATGTCTTCGTGTGGTACGACAGTTGTGTTCAATTGTTTTTAAAATGAAATACATCTTCATATAATAAAATCCGTTTATTATTTATAAAATCACAGGTTATGGGCCCAGGAACGCCTGCCTGTCGATTAAAGTAATGACTTTTGCATGCAGTGCAAAAGTTATATAATAAACTGTTGAATATTGTCGAAAAGTGAGTTTGGGACTGCCGACGGGTTGGCAGTACATATTTTCGTCAAGAAGGAAAATACTTGTCAGTATTGTACGGCAAGGCAAGAAAACAAGATGGAAGTAACTACCAGTAACGTAATGAAGCTGGAGGGAGCTAGAAACTGGAATATTTGGAAGTTTCAAACCACAGTACTACTGAGAGGTCAGGGCTGGCTAGACATTGTAGAAGGTAAACGTTTAAAACCTGCCGAGGCAGCTGCACGAACCGCCTGGGAAGCTAGCGATGCGAAGGCCCAAACTTTATTGGTGACGAGGATGTCCGAGGATGTCATGTTACACATCATATCATGTTCAACGTCTGCTGGTATGTGGAAGAAACTTCTAAGTGTATACGAACAAAAATCAGAAACCAGTATCCATATTATTCAACAAAGATTTTTCCAGTACAAATATGATAAAGGAACAGATATGTCAATCTTCTTATCAAGAATTCAAGAAATGCAAAACCAGTTAAAGCTGATGGGAGAAGAAATCTCTGATAAGTTCGCGATAACCAAAGTCCTAATGAGCCTACCAGACGAGTATAAACATTTTGTGTCTGCCTGGGAGTCTGCACCTGACGAGAAACAAACCTTTGAGAACTTAGTGGCCCGGTTATTAATCGAGGAGGAGAGGGTGAAAGGAAAGGCAGAGGAAATCCAGGATATTCCATCCTCATCGGCGTTTGTAGCTAGAAACGCAAAGTGTTTTAAATGTGGTAAAACCGGACATTTCCAAACCGAGTGTAGAAGTAACAGTAACAAAGACAATGAGAAAAAGATGAATGGAAATAAGTGCTTTTACTGTGGCAAGCTGGGACATTATAAGGCGCAGTGTAAGTTTAGAAAGTTAAAGGAAAATAAAAAAATGAGTAATGCGTTTATAATTTCGAACACAGTGTGCGAACAACATGAAAAATCAAAGTGGCTAGTGGACTCGGGGGCCAGTGAGCATATGTGTCGTGATTTATCGCTATTCTCTTCTTATACAAGCACCTCGCAAAAGTCTGTTATAGTCGGTAATGGTGCCAAAATTAGTGCTCTTGGCTACGGACAGATGGCGGTGCAAGTTAGCAATGGGAGAGAATGGTTAGATACAACCATAGAAAATGTGCTGTACGTTCCTGAGCTAAAGACAAACTTATTATCTGTGAACCGCGCTGCTGACCGGGGATACGTCATTGTGACAAATGACAGTTCATGTAAATTCTACAAAAATGGTGTTGTTTGTGCAATTGCAAATAGAGTTGAAAACTCTTATTATATGGATTTTCGTTTCAAATGTAACGTTCCGAATGTTGCAGAAGTAGTAAAGAACGATCTGTGCGAATGGCATGAAAAATTAGCACACCAAAACTTCGAGTATGTGAAGAAAATTTTGAAAGAAAATAACATTGAGATAAAGCAAACCAATGTACCTCAATGTGAAAGTTGCTTAAAGGGTAAAATACATAGATTACCCTTTCAGAGGAGTGAAACTTTAAGCACCAGGACATGTGAAATAATACATGGGGATACCTGCGGGCCTATGGAGGAAGAAACGATCGGCGGATCGAGATATTTCGTCGTTCTCAAAGATGATTACTCTAGTTACAGAACTGTTTATTTCGTTAAAGCAAAACACGAAATAAAGCGTTGTCTGGAAGATTTCTTCAATATGGCTGAAAATGTAACGGGTAACAAAATAAAGATATTTAGAACAGACAATGGTCTGGAGTTTATAAACAAAGAAGTTATGGATATGTGTTCTAAGCGTGGAATAATTCATCAGACGACTGTGACTTAAACACCAGAACAAAATGGAAAGGCAGAAAGAGAGAATAGGACTCTTGTAGAAGCAGCAAGGACTATGTTACATGCTAAGAATTTACCAAAAATATTATGGGCTGAGGCAGTTAATACTGCAGCATATGTTTTGAATAGAACAGGAAAAGGTAAAGATGGGAAGTCACCATTTGAAATTTGGACAGGTAAAAAATATGATATACATCAACTGAAGATTTTTGGCTCTCCAGTATATGTCCACATTCCAAAGGACAAAAGAAGAAAATGGGATCAGAAGGGTGAGAAAGGGATAATGGTTGGTTATGGTGTACATGTGAAAGGGTATAGAATATATTTTCCAGAGAAGAACTATATAGATACAAAAAGAGATATTATCTTCTTAAACCCAGAGAGATACAAAGAGGCAGAGTCAACTATAACCTTAGACTTAAATAGCCAACAAACACAAAATGTAATGCCACAAACAGTAACAATGAGTGAAACGGAAAATACACTAAATGATACTCTTACTGATCACAACTTAGATTCATCTACAGGTGAGAGTGAGTTTTACAGTGATTATGAACCATCAGAGGAAGAGCTTTCCGAAGATAATGATACATTGCAAGTGCGAAGGAGCAAAAGAGTGCGAAAACAAGTGTCATTCTATCAGTGTCAAATGTTGTTTGTGAAAGTAGTGAGCCGACAACATACAATGAAGCTATGAAAAGGTCAGATGCAAGTAAGTGGTTGGAAGCTATAAATAGAGAATTGCAAACCTTAAAGGATAATATCACTTGGGATTTATGTGCTGCACCAGTAAGTAAAGATATTGTTAGTATGGGTTTTTAAAATAAAGGGAAGTGACAATGTTAAACCATATAAGGCAAGGTTAGTGGCTAGGGGGTTTGAGCAGAATAGTGATTTTGATCTGAGTGATATTTATGCTCCTGTAGCAAAGCTATCAACTTTTCGAGTCTTCGTAGCCATAGCAACTATGTTAAATCTGCCCATACATCAAATGGATGTTACTGGGGCATTCTTGTACGGGGACATTGATAAAGAAGTATATATTAGATTGCCAGAAGGGGCTTATGCTGGGGAAAATAACATTGTACAGTTAAATAAATCATTAAATGGTTTAAAGAGCTCACCTAAGTGTTGGAATAATAAATTTAAGTCTGTCATGTATAGAGAAGGTTTTGTAAACTCTAGTTGTGATCCATGTTTATTCAAAAGATGTAATGATAATGATAAAATGTTTGTTTTGATATATGTTGATGATATTTTGATATTTGGGTCAAATAAAGGACATATCTCACAGTTTAAAGACACGCTGAATAAAGAATTTGAAATGAAGGATATGGGGTTCATATCAAACTTTCTGGGCATTAGAGTAAAGCAAAACTTGGAGACTGGAACAACAGAACTAGATCAAACTAAGTATTTGGAAAATGTTCTTAAAAAATTTTACATGGACAATTGCAAAGGCATGTTAAGTCCTATGGATCCTAATTTTAATACTAAAATATTTGTAAATGATATTGTCTCTGTTGATAAAAATATTGAAAAATTGTGTAGGCAAATAATAGGATGCTTAATGAATGCTGCATCTGGTACTAGGCCTGACCTATGTTTTCCTGTGTCTTTGTTAAGTAGATACCAAACCTGTGCTAATAATGTGTTGTTAAGTGCATTAAAGAGAGTATTAAGATATGTTAAGCATAGCTTGAATTATAAATTAGTCTACAAATGTAATAATAGCATAATACAAGGCTATTGTGATGCAGACTGGGGAGGCGATGTCAGGGACAGAAAATCTACTTCAGGTTATATGTTCATGCTGTCCAATTGTTTAGTTGTGTGGTCTTCTAAGAAGCAAGCCTCGGTAAGCTTGTCCTCAACAGAATCGGAATATATATTGTTACGAATTGAAAATAACGCCATCTATCAGTGAATGGGAGAACTACATGAGATTAGATGTATCGGTTGTTTAAGGCTGTTTCATCTATCCTCTAATAGATGGCGTAGGTGTAAATAGAACATTTACGCAATTCTAGAAACACCTTACACGTTTCCAGAATTATCGTGAGTCGTCTCGAAAAGCCTAGTGATGTTATCCGGCCAGTATAAATAGAGCGGGAGCGAACGGACCGGACACAGTTCAATTGAATACGGAAAGCGATCAACATCAAGCGAAGGAAATAAGTCGGAAGTGTTTAGTGTTGTTCTAGTGGTGTGAATAGTGTGTTTTATTAGTGAAGTGAAAATTAAGTGTGTGTATCTAGTGTTATTGTGTTAGTGAATAAAGTGCAGTTTTTCTGGCATAGTGTATATAATTTATCACGAACCCCAGCTCGTAACAAATTGGTGTCAGAAGAAAGGGATAAATTATGCCGGTTATGCCGAAGGAAGAAACTGACGGAGTGCGTACCAGGAATCAGCGCCAGCAAGACCTGGACCAGAGACGCTTCGGAGACGTTCCTTCTCCATCGTCTGGTGGATCAGGCGATTCCGCGGCTGCAGTGGAGCCTGCAAGCGCACACTCCATGGCGGTGCCCGACATCGCGGCTCTGATGGCGTTCATGCAGGAGCAGGCCCGCCGTCAAGAGGAGCACGCACGCCGCCTGGAGGAACAGCTTCAGCGTGACAAGGAGGAGCAGGCTCGCCGTCAAGAGGAGCACGCGCGCCGCCTGGAGGAACAACTACAGCGCGACAAGGAGGAGCAGGCCCGCCGTTTGGAGGAACAGCTGGTGGTGATGAAAGACCTCAGCGCCGCTGTAGGGAAGGACCTGAAGGTGGTAAAGGAGGAGCTCCAGCAGCACGAGGCTCGTATCAGCGACGTGGAGAAGCTCGTACACGACCAGCTTGAGACTCGCGTCGCCTCTATAGAGAAGCGTGTACACGACCATCACGAAACCTGTGTCGCTGAAGTGGAGAGGAGATTGCGTGGGCTCGGATCCAACGAAGTGACATCTGCGACTGTAGTGCCCTCACCTCGTGGGTTTAAGGTTCCACCATTTGATGGCTCGTCATCATGGTCTGCATACAAGATCCAGTTTGAGGCTGTGATGCGATCGAATGGGTGGACCAAAGAACAGGCCTTAACCGCCCTAACCTTGGGCCTTCGCGACCGGGCCTTGACAGTGTTGGAGGCACTCGGACAAGACGTCACCTACGAGAAGCTTCTTGAGGCGCTGGAGGCGAGGTACGGAGACGCGCACCTCGAACATGTGTATCGTGCTCAGCTGAAGGACAGGACGCAACGCACCGGAGAAACCCTGCAGCAGTGGGCTCTAGAGGTGGAAAAGCTGGTCAGGAAGGCATACCAGTCGTCTCCTGCGCTTATTGATGGGAACCTCGTACAGGCGTTTACGGATGGGATCCGGGACCTGGAGGTAAGAGCAGCAGTGAGGCTTGGGCACTTCAAGGACCTCAAGGACGCCTTAGCCCACGCTCTGGAGGTGGAAGCAGTCAGACGCGACGACCGAGGTCACCGCATCAGGGAAGTTGTGTCATCACCTCGGTGCTACAACTGCGGAGAAAGAGGCCATATCCGCTTGAGCTGCCCAAAGCGTAGGCAGCCTGGTGACACCCTGTCTCCACCAAAGGGGTCGCCTGATGTGCCTGCCAGGCAGCAAGAGCAGGGAAACGAGTAGAAGCCAGAACTGCGGGGCGGGTGCTGGCTGGTAATGGAAGAGCCCCAAGTATCTCGATCTGGCAATCATGCGACGGGAACAGCCTGATCATCGAAGGCGAAATTAACAGAACACCATGCAAGCTGACATTGGACACGGGTGCTTCTCGGACAGTCGTCGGTTTCCATCTGGCAAGACGGGTTCTTCGGGGCTGCTTCAGGAACAATGAATGTGTGAATCTGAGAACAGCTACCGGTCAGCACATAACCGTCCGAGGTGAAATGGAGGTGGATCTGAAGCTAGGCAACAAAGTTTACCGTCACAAAGTCATCGTGGCCGATATAGTTGACGACTGCATCTTGGGCCTAGACTTCATGCGGAAGTATCGCTGCGAGATCGATGTTAACCAAGGAGTGTTGAAATGTGGCTCGGAAGAAGTCTTCATGGAAGGCGCAACTTCAGGAAAAGTGTACTGCCTGAAGAATGTCACGCTTCAACCGCGGTCGGAAACGGTTGTACCGGTTTGTTTACCCGGGAGTTCTGGTCGAGGGAACCGCTGCGTACTTATCGAAGGCCTAGAGGAAGATGCCTCATGGAAAATTGCACGAACCTTGGTAAGGGGTACCAAAGTTTCATCAGTACGCGCACTAAATGCAAGTGACAAGGAAGTGTTGCTCAAAAAGGGGACGGAATTGGGCACCTATGAAGGAGCGGCTTGGATGCGTAGATATCAAGAGCAACCTACCAGCGACAAGGTTCAAGGTGCACGATTCGACGTGTCTTCACTTTTGGAGGACTGCCAAAGTACCCTGTCAGAAGAAGAGAAGACCAAGGCTAAGAAGATGTTAAACCGGTTCGCCGATATTTTCTCGACCAGTGATGCCGACATAGGGAAGACAGCACTAGTCCAGCACAAAATAAACACGGGAAGTGAAGCACCGATTCGCCAGCGACCAAGACGTGTGCCAGTGGCACGGGAACGTGAAGTGGAAGCTATGATCGACGGTATGGTGAAAGAAGGGGTAATCGAGCCTTCGTCCAGCCCGTGGTGCTCTCCGGTTGTCCTAGTTAAGAAGAAGGATGGCAGCATGCGCTTCTGTGTAGACTACCGCCGATTGAATGACATCACGAAGAAGGACAGCTACCCGCTGCCAAGGATCGATGACACACTGGATACGCTGACGGGGATGAAGTGGTTTTCTACCTTAGACCTAAAAAGTGGCTACTGGCAGGTGGAAATAGATCCTCGAGACAAAGAGAAGACGGCATTCTCCACAGGCAAAGGACTGTGGCAATTTAACGTCATGCCCTTTGGATTGTGCAACGCTCCGGCTACTTTTGAGAGACTGATGGAGCGAGTGCTTATGGGACTGATTGGAGACGCCTGCTTGGTCTACCTGGATGACATCATCATCGTGGGGCGCACCTTCCAGGATCACCTTCGAAACTTGGAGCAAGTGCTGTCAAAGATACGAGGAGCTAATTTGAAGCTGAGTCCGAAGAAATGCGCGTTATTCAGACGGCAAGTGAACTTTCTAGGACATGTGGTCTCGGAGAACGGTATTCAAACTGACCCGGATAAGATCATTGCCGTGAAGGAATGGCCAGTTCCAGAGAACAAAACGCAGGTCAGAGCATTCCTCGGATTATGCTCCTACTATCGACGGTTTGTGAAGAACTTTGCTGACATTGCTCGAGCTCTTCATAAGCTCACCGAAGACAGAGTGCAGTTCTGTTGGAATGAGAGCTGTGACGTTGCATTCCAGAAGCTTAAGGAACATCTGTGTACTGCACCTATTCTAGGCTACCCTGACAATGAGCATGAATTCATAGTTGACACAGATGCCAGTATCACCGGAATTGGCGGCGTGCTGTCACAGAAGAAGGGTGATCAAGAAGTTGTTATAGCATACTTCAGCAAGGCCTTATCCAAACCCGAAAGAAACTACTGCGTCACCAGGCGGGAACTCTTGGCTGTAGTAAAGACATTGCAGCATTTCAACAAATACTTGTTGGGCCGTAAATTCCACCTGCGAACCGACCATGCAGCGCTGAAATGGCTACTTCAATTTAAGGACCCAGAAGGACAAGTAGCTAGATGGATTGAACTACTGCAAGAGTTTGATTTTGTAATACAACATCGCAGCGGCAAGTCCCATGGTAACGCAGATGCCCTATCGCGTAGGCCGTGTCCCAACCAGTGCAAGCACTGTAGCCGACAGGAAGCAAAGCAGGCAGCGCTAGTGAGGATGTTAAAGACGGATTTAAGCGACGAATGGAGAGAAGCTTTGCAGAGTGCTCAGCGAGATGACAAGGATGTACAGCCGATTCTTGAATGGAAGAAATCAGATGCGCCTAGGCCCAAATGGAGTGATATCGCAGCAATGAGCCCCATCACCAAGAGTTATTGGGCACAGTGGGAAAGCTTGGTCGTCCAGGATGGAGTTCTGTGCCGCAAATGGGAAAACGCTCGCGGTAACCAGTGCCATTTGCAAATGGTAGTGCCCAAAACTAAGGTGCCGGAAGTCTTGCAGCTCTATCACAATGGTGCTTCGGGAGGTCACATGGGAGTTAAGAAGACCCTTACTAAGATCCGGGAGCGGTTTTATTGGCTCCACTGTCGAGATGACGTCGAGGATTGGTGCCGCAAATGCACAAGTTGTGCGGCTGTCAAGGGGCCACATACTCGAAGCAGAGGTGCATTAAAGGTGTACAATGTGGGAGCTCCATGGGAGCGCATAGCGTTGGATGTCGCTGGGCCGTTTCCTGAGAGCCAGGACGGAAACAAATACTTCTTGGTTGTGATGGATTACTTCACGAAGTGGCCTGAAGTGTTTGCAATCCCAAATCAAGAAGCTACCACAGTGGCTGATAAGCTGGTGCATGAAGTCTTTTGTCGGTTCGGGGTGCCCTTGGAAATCCACAGCGATCAAGGCCGGAACTTCGAATCTGAGGTGTTCAAGGAGACTTGTCGCGTAATGGGTGCACATAAAACCAGGACCACGTCTTATCATCCGCAATCAGATGGCATGGTTGAACGGTTTAACCAATCACTGGAAAGGTACCTGGCGAAGGTCGTGGAGAGCAAACAAAGAGATTGGGACAAGCACATCCAACCATTTCTCCTGTCATATCGCAGTGCGGTCCACGAAACTACAGGAGTAACACCAGCTTTTGCCAATTTCGGTAGAGAGCTCCGTTTACCTGCAGACCTTATCACCGGTATTCCACCAGAATCTCCACGCAATATAACGGATTACGCAACCGAGCTACGCAACAGGATGAACGACGTATACGAGCACATCAGGGAATCTGGACAACAGATGTCTGAGAAGATGAAGACTCGCTACGACCGGAAGGCAAACAACAAAGGCTTCGATGAGGGATCATTGGTGTGGCTTCATAACCCAGTACGAAGCAAAGGAAAATCGCCTAAGTTACAAGCCAGATGGGACGGGCCATATCGCATAATTACCAGGATGAACGACGTCACCTATCGAATCCAGAAGGGGTCGCGAGGTGCACCGAAGATAGTTCATGTGGACCGGTTGGCTCGTTACTATGGGTCTAACGATGTTCGAGACGAACACGTTTAAGAGGGAGGCCGTGTTACGAATTGAAAATAACGCCATCTATCAGTGAATGGGAGAACTACATGAGATTAGATGTATCGGTTGTTTAAGGCTGTTTCATCTATCCTCTAATAGATGGCGTAGGTGTAAATAGAACATTTACGCAATTCTAGAAACACCTTACACGTTTCCAGAAATATCGTGAGTCGTCTCGAAAAGCCTAGTGATGTTATCCGGCCAGTATAAATAGAGCGGGAGCGAACGGACCGGACACAGTTCAATTGAATACGGAAAGCGATCAACATCAAGCGAAGGAAATAAGTCGGAAGTGTTTAGTGTTGTTCTAGTGGTGTGAATAGTGTGTTTTATTAGTGAAGTGAAAATTAAGTGTGTGTATCTAGTGTTATTGTGTTAGTGAATAAAGTGCAGTTTTTCTGGCATAGTGTATATAATTTATCACGAACCCCAGCTCGTAACAATATCAATAAGCATGGCTGCCATTGAAGCATCATGGCTGATAAATTTATTAGCTGATTTTCAGTATAAGCATGATTGCCCAGTTGAAATATATTGTGATAATCAGTCTGCCATAATAAATGCCAAAACAGATACAATAAAACGATTAAAACATGTGGACATTCGGTATCATTTTGTTAAAGAACTTGTTAAACAAAATAAAATATCTATTAATTATGTAAGTACTAATGAGCAACCTGCAGACATGTTAACTAAGCCTTTAAGCAAGGAATTGATTATAAAATGTTTGAATAAGCGTGGTTTAATGCTCACAAATATAAATAAATGTTAATTTTTAGGAAATATATTTTCATTGAGAAGGGGTGTTAGAATATCAACAATGGAAATATATTTTAAAAAGAGAATTGTTTTAGTTCTAAGGTTGGCACCTTGTTGTCTATGTCTTCGTGTGGTACGACAGTTGTGTTCAATTGTTTTTAAAATGAAATACATCTTCATATAATAAAATCCGTTTATTATTTATAAAATCACAGAGCTGATTTTGCAATAGTTTGTTAGACTGATTGAAGAGAATGAGAATTGTTGATGACGTTTAACAAGTAAATACGTATTATGTAAAAGGATTGTAACACTATTTTTTTAACAACAGTGTATAATTACCTCCATCAGAAACATATTTACTGCTAAGTAATGTAATCTGTATTACCGCTAAGCGAAAGTTGGCTATTTATACTCTTTCCTGTAAGAGTTGTTGGGAACTATACCATGAACCAAATGCTAACCAATCATTGCTATGGCAGTTATGGTCTTACAACGGTTAAAATAATCTATAATAATTTATATTTAATTTTCTTATAAAATAATTTATAATAATATATTTTATAATGTAATTACTTACTAAAGGTTTTGTAGCAAAGATGTGTTATTTTAAATAAAGGATTCTATTCTATAAATATACCTCTAAAATGTGATAACTACCTACACAAGATTATCTTGCAAAATGTGTATACTCTTGATTGAAGCTAATTTGAATACTCTATACTATTTGATATAATTAACAACAAATTTCAAGTATATGAAGTATATAGTGAAAAGAAAAATAAATAGCAACTGATATTTACTATTTTCAAACTTACTTAAAATATAACGGATTACTTTTTTTATAGTTAATTCCCATTAACCGAATTTAAAGCGTTTAGCCTTGGAATAACAAAAAGAAAACTGGTGTATGGGGTGAATAAATATTGGAACAAGTTCTTAAAAAAAAAAACTCGTTTGTATTACCGTACAGAATAGACGATTTTAAAATCTTCAGCACCCTAGTCGGATGAAAGTTACAAAAATTACATTTAATATCTATTAAAGTCAATAATTACTTTCATTTCTTTAAGCTATTCTTATTTATCCTGATGTTGCGTAATCCTATTCTATTATTTATTAAGTATAGGCTGAATTACATTAGTTTTGGAGTAGCTCCTTTCGTATCATATAAATTGTTCTTGTTAATCCACGGATGATGTAGTGGTTTGCAATATCGGAAAACGTTATTATACAGTTCCTATATTATGTAACATTTATATTAAAATAGTTTATTGTACTTTAGAAAGAAAATGGATAAAATAAATAAGCACAGCCTGATTTCTTGATAAAGAATTACTTTCTTCCCTTACCCACACCGGCATAGTCTAAAGTATATTCTTATCGTTTTAACGATGACTTTTAAATCACTGCTAAATAATATGTGTATAAGTGTTTTGATTATTAAAATAGCAATACTTATTACTTGATAAAGGAACATAGAAAATGTTTAGGTACCTTGCTGAAATGGTGATCTGAAATGGTGAATACACATACTTTATTTCTCCACTTGATACTGCTATCAGGTTGGCCGAGCTATCGTACAGAAGTTAAGACTGGCTCTTACATTTATTAGTATATGTTATTGGTAGAAACTCTAACAACTCAAGTCTGATACCCGATTAGATGAGATAATACATGATTGTTCTGATTACTGCTGATCAACTATCAGAATATCAACGTATTAAAATTATTTCTGCTATTGACCGAACATGTTGTTAGAACATTAATACATCTATTCGAACTTTTGAAGAATGTCCTATAGGGACTCGGATCAAGTAGTTATCGTAGACTGGCAAAAGCTGCCTAAGGCATCAGATAGCCTTTATACATTTTGTGTATATTATTAAAGATTAATAATGAAATAATATAGATAATATTTTGTACCTATGGGCAAATCAAACCCATATTATGCTACATGGGCTACAGAATAATCTGTATTTATAACACCAAAGTACAACCCATTTTTGCAAATACATAAATGAAATGAAAGAATACCGCAACCTCATAAGTAAAAATAAAAACGGTTTCCAAATATTATATGCCAATATCGTCTATATCTATTTTTGAAAGGTCTGACATACCTATAAGGATAACAACCATTTATAAATAAGATCTATCGGTAAAATATTTTCATGATCCAAATTGTTATGTGGAACACCGTGTAAGTGCACATTTATATCGATTTGGAATTTTATGGTTTATTAAAACTAATGATCTTATTAAATAAACAAAACTAAAAACTAGATAAATGTTACAGATAAATGATAAATGAAAAGCTTATCGGACCTTGCGAGGTTCTGGAATTGCATATAGTTTATAAAAAATAAAATCGCCTAAGACCTTCAGAGTGGACAAAGCAAAAAAAAATAGAACCGTCGTGAAAAAAATTAATTTGTTATAAAATCGTATTAAGGATGAATTAAAAAGCTGTTGTATGAAATTCACTGCAGGTTGCTGCAGGTGCTAAATAAAAACTGCAGGTTGCTGCAGGTGCTAAATAAAAACTGCAGGTTGCTGCAGGTCCTAAATAAAACTGCAGGTTGCTGCAGGTCCTAAATAAAACTGCAGGTTGCTGCAGGTCCTAAATAAAACTGCAGGTTGCTGCAGGTCCTAAATAAAAACTGCAGGTTGCTGCAGGTCCTAAATAAAACTGCAGGTTGCTGCAGGCTCTAAATTAAACTGCAGGTTGCTGCAGGTCCTAAATAAAATTGCAGGTTGCTGCAGGTCCTAAATAAAACTGCAGGTTGCTGCAGGTCCTAAATAAAACTGCAGCTTGCTGCAGGTCCTAAATAAAAACTGCAGGTTGCTGTAGGTCCTAAATAAAACTGCAGGTTGCTGTAGGTCCTAAATAAAACTGCAGGTTGCTGCAGGTCCTAAATAAAAACTGCAGGTTGCTGCAGGTCCTAAATAAAAACTGCAGGTTGCTGCAGGGCCTAAATAAAAACTGCAGGTTGCTGCAGGTCCTAAATAAAAACTGCAGGTTGCTGCAGGTGCTAAATAAAAACTGCAGGTTGCTGCAGGTGCTTAATAAAAACTGCAGGTTGCTGCAGGTTCAAAATAAAAATTATTGGGTTAAAATAAAGAGGGTACTTCGAGAGCGAAGTACAGGTCAGTATGGCCGTGATAGATTTGTTGAAATATATTGTAAAAATATTCAAAAATATATCAAAGTAAGTACGTCTAAAGTATGTGTGTCCAGTTTGTAAGTACCTGTTTATCATCCCCGCAAAAGCTCGGATATCAAACTGTTATAAATCTGGTTAGAATTTATATCATTGTTATTTATTTCTACGTCGAGTTTTAGGTTAAGTTACAATAAGATCGATTTTAGAATTATTCACATATGTCTCTAACAAGATATAACCATATATATTGTATCATTAACTATGTATAGCCTAAACATATAGTAAATAAACATAAATGGATTGTATGTTTTGAATTTATAGTGTTGCCAAATCTAAATAGACAAATTGGTTTGACGTTTTACAGTTGACATTGTCAAACGGGTAAATAGAGTATAAAATATGAACAGACTCTGCTCAATATTCAGTTTCGCCCCGGCAACGGCTAACTAAGGTACGATATAATTCTGACTATTATATTACTGTGTTTCACGATTCTATATTGCTTCTGTGGTTTTCTTTAGAGTATTGTCAATAGAAATAACGCAGAAGCAATGTAATATAGCGTAGCTATTGTATAATTGATATTGTGGGTGGTTTTGTCAGTTGTGAGATGTTATAAGGTTAACAACATGGAATATCATATAATAGAATCGATTCATATGCTGTGAAACAAGCCATATAAATTATAAATGTACCTATGGTGAATATTAAAGTGGTAAATATTGAATATATATACATCGTAAGTATACCTAGAGTAATATTAAAGATATACCTGTGGCCAATATTACTAAATGAATTATTTGATATATTGAACTACCCACAATTTTGCTACCCAATATTATAAATATGATATAGTTTGTACTGCTTTTATAAACAATTACAATTAAAAGAATGGCCAAGAGTGGCGGTAAATGTAAATGTATCTTTATCTAAGATATATTCTTGTGACAAACTGAATAAATGAAAGTAGGAATTGATAGTTGTCTATTTTATTTTTCAAACCATTGACAAATATGACTTAAATACTATATATAGGAGATATACCTTGTATCTATACATATATACATAATAACCCTTCTATTACATGCACCGATTACAAAATAAAATGTATTTATTTTATCACCAAAGTTATTTGAAACACAAGCAAAGCGCCTTCAATATTATACCAATATAAAGTAAACCGATTCGATTATTGTACTGAATAGATTTAAAAGGCTTTTACTTTTATTGTATACGTGTAAGGTCTTCATATGGAGGCTATATATTTATCAGATTAAGATTAAGTACAAGTTTCAATCAAAAGAGCTCATGGCTTGCCTGGTTTTTGTATTGTAAGGCAGATTGTAAACCATCGGTACATAGTATACAACAAAGTCTGTCTTCTGTCTGTCTGTCCCTATGTATGCTTAAATCTTAAAAACTGCGTAACAGATTTTAATGCGGTTTTTTAATAGATAGAATGATTCAAGAGGAGGGTGTATGTGTATAATTGACGCGGGCGAAGCCGGTGGCGACGTCTAGTTACATTATAAACACCGATTTATTCGCCAGGTGTACCAACTTCTTTTAGTTTTTGATAATAAATGGGATCCGCTGCCGTCTGTCAGGTTAACGGCTTAGTTTTAATATTTTTACTGGCACTTCAGTAATAGGAAATTTTAAAAGGTCTCTACGTAGGCTTCGAGCATATATTTCACGATCATATGCAATTATGTTCTTCAAAAAATTGATATCATTTAAAGTGTTTAACAAAGAAATCAATGCTATAGTTTACACATAAAAATAATCGTTCTAATAAAACCGGCCAAGTGCGTGTCGGGCCACGCGCAATGTAGGGTTCCGTAGTTGCCCATAATAACTTGCTGCAAAGGGTATTAATGTACAACAAATCCGACTGTTTATTTTGCTGAAAAATAATTTTAAAAACACTATTATAAAAAACTAAGTTTTGTTTAGAAAAATACTAGGTATGTATCCAGTTATGTATTGGAAACATAAAATGTGGTTTCCAAGATATACTACTACTATACATACGTAGTACCGTAGTACATTACATACCAAAGTACGTATATCTTTAAGATTAAGCCAGCGCGCCCAATGTAAACTCACAGAAATAGGTATTTATAAGTTAACCGACGATTACTCGTAAACTAGTGATATTTACTTAGCCGTGATAGTTTTTCTTTTAAATTCGTTATATGTACTACATTTGTGTTTTTTTTTCACCTCTTCCAAATTAATAGTTTAGCCGGCAGAGGGGGGGGGGGGACACTTGAGTCTAACAATTTTTTTCACTTCAAAGCTTGATATTTTGCAAACCAATCACTTGATCGAAAAATGATTAGAGCAAACTAATAATATTTTTTTAAAACCTATCCAATGATACCCCACATGATGGGGTATTCAACCAAAAAAAAAAAACAACTCCACTATATACGTAGGGGAGATACCCTTAAAAAAAATATTTTCCTAAATTTTATTCTACAGTTTTGTTGCAATATCTTATGTCTATATTCATGTCAAATATCAGCTTTCTAGCACCAGGCGTCTTTGAGCTAGGCTGCGGACGGACGGACATGACGAAACTATAAGGGTTCCTTGTGGACTACGGAACCCTAAAAACGGAATGTATTATCTATTTATATAATTGGTGATTCACATTTTGATAGGTATGTACGTACATGTGCATTTCCTCTTTCCAAAAGTGAAGGATTTTCGCCCATACTTTAACTGCCATCGGATTCCATCTGAAGAGTAAAGTTTAATATACACGATAAAGAGCTTGTCGTTTTGAGACAAATATAAATCTGTTCTCAGTTCAGCACCCGTTCGTCACTGACTTGAGATTTAAGACATCCAATTGGTTGAATACTTCCCGTTGCCTCCACGGACCATTTTAACGGAAACTTTAACTTTACTCCGCACGGAGGGACAATAGATTATTTATTTGCAAATGTAATAACTGGGTTAGCTTTTTAGTCTGTTACAAATCAACAACTAGTTTAATAAGTAATGGGTCACTAGTAATAAGTTATTTCCGTAACTTGATGGATAATTTTGCAAAACTTTTGTTCCAATTTGATCATATCCAAAATGTGAGTTACTATAAGGCTATATCATTATACATATTCAATCTGTTACATATAAACATCAGCTAAATACGAGGCTGAAAATGTAAGTTTTTATAAAAATTACTTAAATTTTTTTGGACACGTCATAAGGTAAAAAGACATAGGTATTTTAAATATAGAAACCACAAGCTAAGCATTGAAAAACAATTTTTTATCAACTCATACATACACATACATACATTGAGGCTAATTCCTCGCGTGTAAGGCTGGTATAAATGTATTATTCTTAATTGATAGCTTAATTTGGATAAACAGTTGTATGGAACTGTGGCATGATACCCACATAGGTAAGGGCCTTCCCTTACCTATGTGGGTATCATGCCACAGTTCCACGAGTTTGTACGACTCATCATCATCATCAGCCTTTAACAGTCCACTGCTGGACTAGGCCTCTCCTTTGAAAGCAGGAATTGTACGACTCATAACGGTATAGTTATCTTTTGAAATAAAATTCTTTAGAACCAGTTTATTGTATTTGAATATTAGTAAGTATAAACCTGCAGAAACAACCACATACATACTTATCAATTCACGCGTAAGATTATTGTCTCTCGTTACTCTTCATGGTTTTCATGGTCTATTACTAACACTAGCAAATTAAAACATTGAATTCTGTGTATAACTGCTCAACCATAAAATACTTCATAATCCTGACATTAGAATAATATTGGAAATAAATTCTTCCCTTTTACAAAGTTAAACGAGTTGTTAGCTTCCTCGCTAGGTGAAAGGTAAACATTTCATAGCTGTTACACCTGAAAGGAACGGAAATTAAGATTCATATTTACGAAGAACCTCGATCTGAAACTTGTATTGCCTGTTTGACCTTACATTTGTAATGGTTTCCTTCAACACTGATTTGAGTCGAAGAATACAGCTATAGGGGAAAAATGCCGGATTTCAAGATTTTTTTCTGTTCATTAACTGTATGAAACTGTTGCTTCTTTGGTAATTTTGTATAGGATTCAACATAATGTGTGTTATTGTAATCATGTTGTTGTCCAATGCTGGATATACCTAGGTCTTGCCAATGGCATACACTGAGCTCAATTCCAGGCTATTCGTGTCCAGCCGCTGTCAGTCACTTAGCGTAAATTGTCACTATCGATAGCCAATTAGCCTTTAACTTTAAATCTATCATATAATCATAAAAGAGACATTAACGAGGAATGTTTGAAAATTTGGTGTCAACTTACGTGTACATAATGTAGGTAGCACTTACTATCGTGTTTGTAGAATTAGTTATAAAATGAATAACAGAATGATGCTACAGCGGGATAGCAGCTTGTATCTTGAATTTTGTTAAAACTTTCTATATATGTAGCTACATTCACGCGTGTTTAAGAAATACCTATGAGTAGAAAACCGTAGGATCGGACCTATCTTTTATCTCACCATCGCAGTGGAGTAATATTGACAGTCAATGACGCATTTCGTATAATTTTAGGGCCTATGCACGCCACGTTTTTTAAACGCGCCGTTGATGCGCATTTGTAGCGATACAAACGCGATACGCACGCAAGTCAGACGCAGCCTGTAGACCTTTGTACACCTGTATAAATTCAAATACGCGTTTGAATCGATACAGACGCGCGTGGGTAGCGATACAGACGCGATGCAAACGCGCGTGTGTACTGATACAGACGCGCCGGTGCCGCGCGTTTGTATAGATACAAACGACAACAAACTGCGGATAAATGCGCGCGTGTTTTAGAAACGCGCGTCGACGGCGCGTTTGTAGTGATTCAGATGCGCTTGTGTAGCGATACAGACGCGATGCAAACGCGCGTGTGTATCGATACAGACGCGGCGGTGCCGCGCGTTTGTATTGATACAAACGACAACAAACTGCTCTGTAGGATAAATACGCGCCGTCGACGCGCGTTTAAAAACGTAGTTTGCACAGGCCCTTACTTTAATTCGAATCTTAAACGGGACAAGTGTGTGTTATATACGTGATCACTATTTGCAAGGCAGTAGCTTTACTTGGCATGGTGATTACTTTTATTTAGGCTAGCCTTCGTAAAGGAAAAATACAATTAATTACTTGTTTAATTGACTAAAGTAATTAATGAACAATGAAATAGTAAGTCAAACTAATGGTTACAGTGAGTGACACAGAACTAGAACAACGTCTGTTCGTGAAGTTTTAGTCAGTTTCGGTATATTGTGTGATAAATGCGACTTCAAGGTTGACGTGGCAGTTTGCACGCAAGCTGCCAAAGATTTTAGTCTCCTTCAGAAGTGTATCGCCAGCCACCCCAGCACTGGCACACACAGAGGCGGCTCGTGAAAGATTATATTGGGTGTTCACTAAAAAAGAAAATGAAACTGCTTACAATTTATTTTGTGAATGCTTTTACAATTAATAGTAAGATGTGCTAAATCATCGATAGGTCTACCCGAACCGTCCACGCAGTATCAACTCCGGCGCCACTAAACAAAATACACGGAAAACAAAACCGCTTCTTACTTCCTTCGCATTTTCGCAACCACATAACCAAAGCGTTTTATCATACCTATTGGTCGTTTTTAAAAGATTTTTCACAGTTTTTTATAAAGTTTACGCTGTTATATTCCATATTAGTTACACAATTTAACTGTCTTTCTTAAACATATATTATATACACGATCACACATACAATTAACAATATTTTAAACACCAATCCTTTTCTAATTAATTACCAACGTTTGCAGAGAAATGTTTTGCTTTTGTTTACATTCAAATGATACCGGCAAAACACTATTAAAAAAAAAACGGCGCAGACGTTTTAATTTTTCTTCGTGACAAATGATCATATAATTTAGTCGGGTAATATATTCGCGCATGCGCACCTCGTCAAGCTAGCTAGGAGCGCCGCTCCGCATTTGCCTTATTTCTCATACAAATCTTCTGTCTCACGCGCCCAGCGCATAGAACGCTCTCTCTTTCGCACTCATTACGTTTCAGTATTAAGCGTTGTACTAAGCTTTCGTCAACGAAGAGCGCTGTTATGAGCGCTCCACTCAACAAAAATACCTATGTATGTTTCAAGAGTGTTGACAAATCACAAAATTATGATAAACAGTTTAGTAGTCAAATACTTATTTGTAGATATGCATTATAGAAAAGAGAATAGGTGTGTATTAAAATATTGAGCATGTTTATAGAATAAGTTTATATGAGTTGTATAATTTTATAATTTTGGGAGTTCACTGCTCCAGCGCTCCTTTGAACGAGCCGCCACTGGGCACACACAAGGTCTTTCAGGTGCTGGGGCGTCAGTGCATCGAGGCCCCCTGCCGAGCCACTCCGGAAGGAGTGCGTCTATTCTAGCTCTGACAAACGGAATATGAAGCTACATATTACACGGCAGCTACACTAAAATACTAACCTCATGATTGTTCTCGATATAGTTCGCTATATGTTACTATTTTATAAGCAAATCGATTTATGTGACTATGACTAGTTGCTATGTGATATTTAGGAATAGGCTGTAGAGATAATAGTAGACTCAAAAAATAGTAAACAGTGAACACAACGATCAGATAACAGGCTGGATGTCGAACATACGATCTCTGGTTTAGCAGTCAGGACAACTACTCACTAAGCCAACGGGCAAGACTTATAATAACGAACCTTTTTCTAGATTTGATGTAATTTTTGACTTACGTAACTGTAGCGTTACATAAATTGCCTTATTTGCATATTACCCTTCCTTTCCAGAAGCGTTACCACTTCAATAATCGTCTGCTAATTCCATAGGATAAACACAAACCACATCACAAAGTAACACGTGAATATTCATCCTTATGCTCGCACAGATATACGAAAGCTACGCACACGTAAGTTCATATTTCTTGGAGCCTATTAATACTTGAGTCACGGAGCGGCAAAGTGACTTTTTTCTACGTGCCCGTTCTGTACTCGTTTGCTACGTCATCTTTATATCCGACACAATGGACCTTTTCCATATTCCACCTAATTTATTTCACTCCTATGTATTTCTATAAATAACTTGTCGGATTTACGAGCTGGTTTTGTAACGAAAATGTGGCCTAACATTTATTGAATAATTGTGACCTTAATTTTAGATGGCGTTGTATTCCAGAATTTCTTGTTCTTTTTTTGATTGGCCTTTACCATCCATGTCATGACGGATTAAGAATACAAAATGTTACTATCCCAATTAATTCCGTGGGTTTCGTAAGAGGT
Source organism: Euclidia mi (assembly GCA_944739405.2). Taxonomy (NCBI): domain Eukaryota; kingdom Metazoa; phylum Arthropoda; class Insecta; order Lepidoptera; family Erebidae; genus Euclidia; species Euclidia mi. The sequence goes on from OX123197.2 coordinate 37,769,597, forward strand.
GGCTTAAGGAAATGTACAAAACAAATTGTATCTTTGCGAATAGATGGAAAACTCGACATCAAACTTTGTACCAACCTGACTGGCATAGTATAGTTGTTTATATTATCCCATTGACTTACAATACTACTGTGAAAGAAAAAAGGAGAGATTCCAACAGGGGACTGAGAGAGGCTGTAAAGGAAGAAACCATCCGATTATGCTTTACGTGGAACTGGTCGAGTTGTTTGATAACCGAAACTCTCTGTGGACAAAGTACCTATTGTGTGACAAATTTGTTACGAATTTATGTTTTCTTTGTGGCCTTTGTTTCTAAGTTTGCAAAGGACTCCGCAGTATAGGAATAATAACTTTCAACATTATCGGTCTTTGTAATAAGGACCAGAATTGTATGGCTTGATACCGCACGAGAGTAGACTTTCAAAGATTAAATATTCAATTGATTTGCATTATAAAGAGTGACATCAATCATACTCATTATGGTATTTTATAATCTTTGACGATATTTATTTGTCTCAGAATTGACAGCTACATTTAGCAGAAGCCTTAATAAATAAAAAAATGTTTGCTAGTTTTAAAATCTGTCAAACTATTGCATATTAGTGGTGAGAGTAAAAGCATTTTGACGCAGCCTTTCATGTATTAATCAGCCAACAAGCCATTATGTAAGCAGTATTATACATTCAACTTTCCGGTTCTAAAAGTTTCCACATAATGTGTGAGTTCTGTGACTTTTTGCGCCAAATAGTTTTGGAACTTTTGAAGTAAACTAGGAAAATGGGGCCATTTTTTTGGTCAGTGTGGTATAAAGTGTCGGAGCAGATGGTGCATGGAAAGTTGCCGTGTAAGCAAACAAGCTGCCTCTAAATCAAATCGCTCGTAGAAGCTCTAATTCGAAACCTATACTTATATAGCAGGCTCACAAATTAAAAAATAAATTAATGAGAAGTAGGTATTATTGACTGCCTCATTGGTCTCGCGGCATAAAGGTGCGCGTGGGATTGGGAGGTCTCGGGTTCGATTCCCGGGTCGGGCAAAGTGTTATTGGGATTTTCCGTTAGGAAATTCTCAGTAGCAGCACGGAGTCTGGTAATGTGCCCGGTACGGCAATAGGCTCGCCCCCTATTACGTGGGACCTTCAAAATTCATGGCGAAATGTGGGTGTAATATTACACCTCTGCCTACCCCTTCGGGGATACAGGCGTGAGACTATAAAAAAATAAAAAAAATAAGGTATTATTGTTATTTTTGGTAGAGTCTCATTTTGAAGCAAGAGAAGAGATTGTTACGACCTGCCACTAGTACTATTAGAACGTTAATGCGTTTCCTTCCTTAGCGCGTGGCGTAGTAACAGGACGAAATATGCGATAATAACATCAATCAATAAAAAAGTCGGGTATGATCATTGATTGAACAATTGAACACATATTATCTCTAAGTATGTTTATCAGTTATATAATAATAAATATGGTTGTCTGGTTATCATAGTTCAGGTTCTGTTTAACAATAATATGGTTCCGTTGACTGTGTGTTAGTTATTCTAGGATATATATATTTTTTACTTACAAAGATTATGTTTAGAGTTACCGTAGGCAGATAGGAAATTGTTCAGGGTGCGCAGTGGAAGTTTGTTATACATCCACCTGATCACGGTAAGGCAAAGACCTAAGCACAATGCACTGCGTTGCACAGCGATGAGTTCAAAGAACATGCAAGTTACAACTATCAATATTTATTAACTTACCAAATCTTCACTGATGCCCCTGATGATGTTCTTGAGTGGACCTATAAGATTAACTCATAATTTTGGCCAAAATAACAAGCAAATCGTTTTAAATACCACTACTCGAGGTCCAGTTCGGCGTCCTTCTTCAGACCACGATGCACGTTGGCGGATTCACAGTTTTACAATTTTCACTAAGTTACAAATGTTCAATAGTTCACAAGTTATCACAATTTACCGATGCCAGCACTAGATCAAGCGGCATTCAAGAGGGTTTACGGCACGAATTCACTTCGACACCACTACGATTCGCGGAGCACCCATGTGCTTTCAAGGGGCGATAATTCCAATAGAGGACAAAACCGTAGGTATTAATTTACTTTTGTCAATCGCTCACAACCTCGTCGGACAACTTCATATAGCGACGGTTGCGAGGTTGTTAACTACTATAAATTAACTCAAAACTCAAAAGTACAACAAACTGAGTAAGCGAGAAAACTTTTTATACCGGGAACGGAAGTGAATGACAGTTCAGTGGGACCATAGTCAAAATTTACAATAGACTAAACTAAACGCTACTAAATCGATATAATCGATTCGACTTATCATAAAAACTATTTCTATTTCAAACATCCATCCGCCCCGGACCGGCCTACCGGTCCGCTAATCAGTTGGTAGACGTGACAACGTTGCAACCGCTCTCCTCAGAATCGAACCGTCCACCAAGACCTCAGCAAATCGGGGAACTCCATCAGCCCCAGTTACCAAACGAAGGATGCGCCCCCTGCGCCATCTGAGTGGCGGAAGGTTAGCCTCCTTGATCTAAACGAGATCTCCAATCTTGGGTGGATCGGTCTTGTCGGTCCACTTAACGCGTTGCTGGAGTATGTGCAAATATTCCAAATTCCAGCGTTTCCAAAAGCTCTGAGTAATCTGGCGTACTAATTCAAAACGCGAGAGACGACCAGGTCTCGTATCAATATAGGGGTACTCAGGCAAGGCGACAAGTGGGCGACCAATCAAAAAATGGCCCGGCGTAAGGGCCTCCAAATCATTCGGATCTGAGGAGATTGCGCACAATGGCCGAGAGTTCAAAACGGCCTCAATCTTACAAAACACAGTTGCGAGTTCCTCAAATGTAAGGACAGATTCACCGATTGTCCTGCGCAAGTGTGTTTTGGCCGATTTTACAGCGGCCTCAAATATACCACCCCAGTGTGGACAATTTGGTGGGGAAAACAACCAATTTATCCCACGTCGGGCAAGCCTATTGCCTATATCAGCCTTGTTGGTTTCAAGGAAATTAACAACATCATTCAAATATTTATAAGTGCCCTTGAAGTTAGTGCCGCAATCAGAGCGGATCAAGGAAGGCAGCCCTCTGCGGGATACAAATCTGTCATATGTGGCTACAAACGCCTCGGTCGTAAGCGAGGAGACCAGTTCCAAATGAACGGCCTTTGTGGAAAGACAAAACAAAAACGCACAAGTAGGCCTTAACAGTCTTGCTGTTTCGAAGTGTCGACGTTTTCACCATAAAGGGACCTGCGAAGTCCGTGCCAACACCGTCAAACGTCCTGCTCTCAGTTACGCGATCTGCCGGTAAGTCTCCCATCAAGGTCTGCATGGTAGAAGCCTTGAGCTTATAGCAAGGGATGCAGCGAAAGACTAATCTCCGGATAATTCTTCGGGCAGACAAAATCCAAAACTCGCGTTGCAAAATGGCCAACAGCGCATTACAACCAGCATGCGAATTTTTAAGGTGACGGTCAGTTACCAACAAGCGTACCAAATGCTAGGGCTTGTAATTCGAATATTCGAATGTTCGAATAATGCGAATATTCGTTCATTTTTACTATTCGAATATTGAGTGGCGTTAAATTCGAATATTCGAATGATTTATAGCTACGTTTTTTAGATCGCATTACCAAAGTTTATGTCAATCCCACGAATGATTATTGTGATTGCGGTGTGATTTATGATCTCTCATTTATCTTTATTTAATTAAAACTTATCATTGCTTTCTATTTCAGCATTCTTCTCAGCATTGTTCGCAAATTGTACATGCAAGGTACCTACTGATTGAAAGAGTTATGAAAGTAACCGACAAGAAAATATGGGATGTTCAAACGGGATTCGGAAAGGGTATGGGGTGTACGGATCAGGGTTTTTTCTTGCGAAAAGTTTTTGGGCAAAGGTTAAAAGGTCTATTGCGCATTCGCGGTTTGTGAAGAGGCTTACGATAAAGTGCTGAGGAATGAAACGTGGTCGGTGCTGTCAATGTATGGGGTGAACAGCAGCCTCATACGAGCTCTGAAATCTCTTTATGAGGATTCTATAGCTTGTGTGAGGATAAACGGGGGATATACTGACTGGTTTACCATCGAGACAGGTGTTAGACAGGAATGATAGTGTAGCTGTTTAACCTCTTCATGGACAGTTTTTTTGCAAGATCTAAAGTATAATGATTGTGGATTAAGGATAAATGGGTTACTTATCAAATGACTTCTCTATGCTGATGATCAGGTAATACTTGCAGCTTCAGCGGAGGAGTTGAAGGAGATGATAACAATCATGGATGGTGCTTTAGAGAAAAAGGGAATGTAAGTAAAATGAAAGTTATGGTTTTTGAAAAGGAGGAATGCGTTACGGCTTGTAATGTTATGATTTATGATCGATGGACAACGAGTGGAGCAAGTCAATGAGTTTGTGTAGGTACTTAGGTGCAATATTTACAAGAGATGGTAAGAATGAACAAGATACTGCAAGAAGGGTTATTGTAGGCAATAGAGTGAATGGAGCTCTGAAGGCATTTATCAACAGCCAAAACGTGTCCAAAAAGGCGCGAATAGAGACAGAGAGAGAGAGTAGTGAAAGTTGGGTATAGCAGAAGACACTAGAAAGTAGAATAAATGCTGTAGAAATGAGCACTGAACAAGTATGTGTGGTGTTTTTTTAATCGACAGAGTAAAGAGTTGTGTGATAAGAGAGTGCTGTAGGGAAATGGAGAGGATGGATGACGAAATCCGTGTGGTGACGGATTAAGAATACGGATTGTCACCACCCCATATCATCCCATGGGTGTCGTAAGAGCCGACAGAGGGAGCATATTATGCAGAGAACAGCACTGTAAGAGAAGGAAAACTTGATACAAACCCTATACCAACCCGTTTGGCCAGCGTGATATATTAGGCCAATTCCTCCTTTCAAAGGAGAGGTCTAGTCAAGCAGTGGACTGGGCTGATGATGATGATGACGAAAGACTGACATAGAAGATATTTAAGGCAAGTTTGCATGGGACAGAATGAAGGGGAAAACCTAGGCGGACGTTCAGATACGTTCAGTATAGAATGGAGACATCCTAAAAAAAGGAGAGGTAAGAAGTGCCCTAAGCAGAAGAACTTGACGGGAGTGAATGAAGCAAGGGAGATATGTCAAAAATTACGCAACCACGATTTGATTTCAATGATTCTCAAAATCCTAAGAATTTAAAACTAAGGTTTTGTTATGGTAACACACGAAGTAGGTGTAATTTTTATTTAAAATAGTTTTGTTTGGTTTTGTTTTGAATACAGTTTATTGCTTTTTGTTTAATTAGAATGCCAAAGTAGGTATGTGTTGTTACTGAAAGGTGATTCAATTTTATACATATAATAAATAGAAATATTCAACTTTCACTTGTTTAATAGTGTTTATGCATGGTTTTATTAAGGTTTAAAAGAAACAGCAGGTATTCGAATTATATTCGAATAATTCGAATAGTTCCTGTAAAAACATCGAATATTCGAATTTCTAAAAACATCGAATAATTACAAGCCCTACAAATGACCGTCCTTGGGTAACAAAAGGGGGTGACGTGCCCCGTAAGGGAGGTTGGCGTTCTTGAGACGCCCTCAAATGCGCAAGAGACCCGTTTCGTCTAAAAAGGGGTTCAATTTAGGTACAGCTCCCGACAATTTCGATCTCTCTAACTTAAGTATAGCAATCTCCTTCTCAAAATGCGCCAATCGCACAGAACGAACCCAGAAGGTGAGGGATTCCTGTCGTTCCTGTGGTGAGATAAACGGTGTCAGTCGTTTCTGTTGTGGGTGCCTAAAGTTAAAAACAAAACGCTTTATCCAAGCAGTAACACTTAACAACTTGTCGAGGGAGCTGTAACGATTCAACAGGAAATCGGGGTCGAAGGCGCATTCTACCTTCTCAAGAGCGAGTGTTCGTAGACCCGGCAAATTAGAAGTATTCAAAAGTGGTGTTCGAGGCCAATCAATTTCTGGTCGACTCAACCATTCCGGCCCCACCACAGCGAATGGCCTATTACACTAGGCGTCAAGCATCCGCGCGAGGCACAATCAGTGGGGTTGAGCTCACCTGGCACGTGTCTCCAAACAAGCTTGACTTCAGATTTTTGTATTTGGGAAACGCGATTAGCGACAAATACTTCCAAAGTGTGGACAGAAGCCTTCAACCAACAGAGAACAATTTGGCTGTCTGTCCAGGCGTAGGTCCTATTAATACAAATACTTTTACCCAAAGTACTAGACTTCTTCTTCTCAGTCGTGCACTCTTGTCAGAGTGGTCGTGGTCATGCGTCGGTCGGTTCTTGTGCCGTTGCTGTTCTTGTGATGCGTCGCCATGTAGCTCTATGTTTTGCGGAGTGAGAGCAGTCGTTAATGTTGGAGTTCGTCACAGATTTAATGAGATCTGTCCACCGTGTCGGAGAGCGCCCACGTGATCTCTTGCCCTCAACTTTCCCTTGCACGACCAATCGTTCCATTGAGTCCTCGTTACGGGTGATATGGCCAAAGAACTTGAGGATTCGTATTTGCACAGTCGACGATAATCTCTCTTTGATGTTGAGTTCCTTCAGGATGGAAACATTGGTTCTATGTGCGGTCCATGGGATTCTGAGCATAATGCTAAGTACTAGACACGTGGTTCAATAAGCGTACAAGTAGGGCTGCTCCCGAGAGCTCCAATTTTGGGATGATCAGAGATGTCCATAGGGGTGCAACCTTGCTCTTCGCCATGATCAGGGAAACCCTCACCTGACCTGAGGCACTAACTGTGCGCAAGTACACCACGGCTGCGTGACCACGTTCCGAGGCATCACAAAACCCGTGAAGGGTTGCCTTGTACTTTCCGGGAGGAAGGATGGGACGAGACAAGGAGATCTCATTGACGGCAGGAAGTGAGGATACAAAAGAGGTCCATTCCTCAACAAGGGTACCGTGTAGAGGCTCGCCCCAGGTCAATCCTGCTGTCCAAAGCTTCTGCAAGAAGCATTTTGCCCAAAATATAACTGGACAGATCCAACCGCTTGAATCAAAGGTTCTGGCGACAGTAGACAACACGAGACGTTTAGTCCAAGAACAAGGTAATTTCAAGTCTACGTTATACGTAAAGATGCCTTGGACTGGTCTGTACTGGACGCCGAGAACAGCCATCATGTCGGGGTTGTCAACAATTTCAAATAGATGTGGATCTTGCTGATGATCCTCTGGCAAGCCTTCCAAAAGCGCTGGTGAGTTGGAAATCCATTTGCGCAACTCATAACCAGCGGAGGCCAAATACCTATCAATTCGTCCCGCAGGCGGATCGCCTCGTCCGCTTTGGAGGCGCCCGAGCAAATGTCATCGACGTAAATATCGTCTTTCAAGATGGCGGAGGCTCGTGGGAAACGTAAGCCTTTGCGGTCTGCGAGCTCCCAAAGAGAACGTATTGCCAAGTAGGGGCTTGACCTTAACCCGTACGTATTAGTATTGAGCTCGTAGACGACCATGGGATCACGAGGAGACTCTCTCCAAAGGATCAGCTGGAAGCGACGGTCATCAGGGTGGATAATCGTCTGCCTGAACATCATTTTTATATCGGCTACAAAGACAACCTGATGTCGTCGGAAGCTGGTGATGACGTCACAAAGGTCCTTGACCAACTTGGGACCAGAATGCAAGCACTGGTTCAAGGATACGCCTGTTGAAGTCTGCGCAGAACCATCAAACACTGTGCGCAGCTTGCCAGTCGATGGCTTCAATACCGCATGATGCGGGAGAAAATAATGCTCCACCGAACGCCAATCCAAATTTGACACGGACATGTGTCCCAACTGTTCGTATTCTCTCATGAACTCAATGTACTTCTGTCTGAGCTCCGGATCACAACCCATGCGGCGCTCCACAGTCAACAATCTCCTTTCGGCTAAAGGTCGTGACTCACCAAGCGGAGGTCGAACAGACAGAAAAGGTAGCTTCGTAATGATCCGACCAGAACGGAGCCGACCAGTGTTGTTCTGGAAGAACAGCTTGCACTCCTCATGTTCTGGATTCAAACGGGCAGCTTGAGGGGGTTCCTCTACCTTCCAAAACCTCTGAACCGCATCAGAGAGAGCGGAGCCTACGGCCAACAAATTATCAAGTTCGGGTGGAGGGGGTCCCTAGGTACAGGTCCCATCAAAGCAAATCCAAATATTGTCGGGATGGCAGTCAAACCATTTGGCACCAAGACCCGTTTCCCACCAATCAAAATTCCACCGAGGACATCAGAGCGAATCAACAAATCGATTTGTCCCGTTGTGTCAAATTTGGGGTTTGCCAGTTCCAATCCCGATGTCAAATTCACCACAGCAGCAGGTAGCTGCTTCTGTGGATGCATACCCAAAATATTCTTCAGCACAATAGCCGAGGTTTTAATCCTCGGGTGTGAAGATTCAACAGGGGCAAACAAAACTTTAAACTTGCCCTTCAACATTCAACAACATACGTCACCTATGCCCCGTATACAATTCGGAAAAGAGCCCATATTTAATTTAACCTGCCCTACCAAATAAGTGGAAACAATGCAACCTTGTGAACCTGTATCCAATATAGCACGGACAACAACAGAGGTCCCCGTGGGTCCCCAGAACCTAACAGCAACCGTTGGTAGGATAACGGTCTCAATGGGGGTGGTTGGCGTTATAGGGCAGGGGTCAATGACCTATTGTTGCCTGGGCGGCGACCGTTGGCCAGGACCAGGCAAATCAAAGTGGGGGTGCGGCTTGAAGTCCTCAAAGGCGCGATGACTCGAACCGCGCGCCATCTGTGGGGGGTCATAGTGACGCACCCGCCCAAAACGAGGTGGGCGCGAGTCAAGGCGGGGACGCTCCGCCAAAGGAGGGGAATACCTGGGGTAGCAGTCATGGTGCTGGTGACGTTGAGCGGTCGCACATTCTGGTGCGCGAGAGAGAGGAGGCGTGCGCACACTACGGATCTCCAAGCGGGGTGAGTGGCGATCAATTGAGCGAGGCGACTCTCGGCTACGTGCCGGTGAGCCTCGGCTGCCACCTTCAAAACACCCGCCCGTGCGCGGCGTCGGCTGGTTGGACAAGCGGCCTACCTCTCTGGCATTCATGCAGAGAATGTCCAAATGCTGTCCTCCACAGTGAGGACAGGGGCGAGAGTTTGGGCAGTCTCGCTGGTAGTGGGACCCCAAGCAAGAGAAGCAAAGGCGGCGGGCATTCGCGATGCGCCTACGAGAGGCGACATGCAGGTCCAAGAATGCCCTACAACTGGCCGTTCTGTGCCCCGTGACCTTGCAGTAAGAGCACTCGGCTGGGCTCTGCGTGACTGCAAAGCGAGGAGGGCGCCGGTCAACATTGGCTCAGGTGTGAACGCGAGCCTGCTCCTTGACCTTGGGCGGCTGCGTCTTAGCCGGCGTGTCACCACCGGAGTTGTCCAAGACCCGGCACTCATCCTCGAGGAACCTCTCCAGGTCAGCAAAGGGGGGCAGATGGGTCGCGCTATCCCCACCAAAGCGCTGTTCAAAACGCGACCTCAGGTCAGCAGGCAGCTTCTTAAGTACAATGTGCACCAATAGATAGGACCATTGGTCCACGGGTAGGTCAAGGCACTTAAGTGCGTTGATTGTCACCAAAAGCGGGTTCAAAAGTTGGGTGCGCAACCCAAAGACCCGGGTGAGCGTGGGCAAACTCAAAATCTGTTCAATATGCGTATCGGCGAGGCCACGCTTGTTATGGTACCTACGGGTAATTAGGTCCCGAGCCGTCTGGTACGCCTCGTCAGACACGGGCAGATGCTGGATGAGGCCCTTGGCCTCCCCATCCAGAACCGACATCAAATAGGCCAATTTTTGTGCCGGCCGAAGGTCAGCCCTGTCATTGACCAGGCTGTCAAACAAATTAACGAAGCCCAGGTAGCTTCCTAGACAGCCATCGAAATGCGGGAGGTCTAAGGAAGGAAGCCTACTCACCAGCCCCGGTGCTGTCCTAGGACGCTCCTGCTTCAAGCCGGGTTGCCCGTCCCTCTCGGCAAGTAATTGTCTCGCACTATTGGAGACAGCATCATACAGGTCTAAGACCTGGGCATAATCTTCGCTGACCTTATTTTGCTGGTCAGCGGTGAATTCATTAACTGACACTTCGAGACAGCAAGCGCTGAAAGTGCGGAATTGCTGTTCCACACTCGCCAGGCGATCATCAGTCCGCTCATACCTTTGTAGTAAGGCCTGCTGGCGATCAGGCCGGTTCACCAAGGCACTGGCTGAGGCAATACAGCGCAAATCTGATGCAATAGCACCAGCAGCCGCACGAGTCAAGGTTTAATGAAACCGAATTTCCAAAAAAAAATATTTATTTGGAAAGCAAGGTGTTTACAGAGTCGATGGCGAGAACAGAATGAATAAAATACAATTGTAAACTTATAAACTAAGTACATCCTATATGGTTTCCACAGGTTTCATATATCTGGGAGGCAAGTGACAATCAGCATTATTTGTTCTAGAACATTCGATGGTTACACGGGTTTCCAGTAACAAGTATTATAAAGTTGGAGTCAGCATAATTTGTTCTAGAACTTTCCATTAAGTTTCTCACGCTGCCTTACACGTGTTATGTAAAATGCTATGTTAGCCCCTTCATATGGTATATAGGTTATTTAGGGCTGAGTAGGCATATATCTATGGGAGTAGCATCCTTAACTCCTCCCCCCCTAAGAGAGAAATCAGCTGGAGTTGGGTTACTTGGCTCCAGATGATTTCGTTTTAAAATATAAATCTTATTAATGGCTTTAAATTTGACAATCAAAAATACAATTAGAATTACAAGTATTATAACTATGACACTTATAGTCCATACGCTGATGTCCTTGGTCACTATGATATCACTTTCGTTTACACTTTCACTGCTATATTTCGCACTATTTAAAATGTCTTTGATATCGTTGAGGTCCACACCTCGAAGGTCGACTTGGTTATCTTCCACTTTGATTTCATCTTGTAGCTCCGGCATGTTGACAGGTCTCAATCGCAGGTTGAAATCTGGTGTCCTTGTCTCGTAGATTTGGTTGATGATTTTCTCTCCTATTTGTGTCTCACAGTTTTGGTTGGGGATTACCAAAAATGTACCTTGTAGGTTGTATGTTGTATCTCATAATTTCATCGTTGCAGTTTTCGGTGAGTATTACGTTTGCTTTAGCGAAGAGTAACCATATTCCATCAGCTACCATGTGGCTTCGTCTGTCTTCAATCTGTATAGAGTGGCGATGACATGCAGAATAGTTTTTCAGCAGTATGATTTGTTCGATGCACGTCGTTTCAGCGTACTGTATGATGTTTTCTTCCTTACATAGGACTCGTTCATCGTCTATCTGCTCGCACGGGCTAGCTACAGGTTTGTATTTCAATCCATTCACTAAGGGGTAAGGGTATTTTGGAATTATGATAGAGGTTTTAAGTGTACTAGGATTGTATATGGGTATAGGAATTATTTTGTAATAATTATATGTGATCGTGTCTATTATGGGGACTTCTAATACAAAAACTAACTTATTACTATCTGAATACGCTTTTAACATAATAGTTTCTTCTAACTTAGTAAGCTTATCTTTATCAACTTTATAAACTAACCTATGGTATTTCTCTATTTCTACTAAAATATTTAAAAGTTCTGTGGAATTAATTATTGATCGGTGTAAAATATGCAATCTACTAAACGCTATTGCTGTTTCGATTTCTTGTATAACGTTATAAATAGAACGAAAGTTATTTAAAATCTGGTATAAAGTATTCATTTGACTTACGATATTATGTATTTTTGTTTGATTGTACTGAAGTGTTTGTAATTGCGAAGTTTTTCTATTTAACTGTAGTAAATTAAACTTCATGTCATCTGATATATTAACTAATTTATCAAATGCTTTTTGCATTAGTGATACCTTTCTTTCCACTGAATGTTCTTTATTCTTAAGTTGACTCATTTCTAAGTTATATTTAATAGCATCTTCGTTATCGAGGTTGCCTGAAATTAATTTGATGATAGAACCTAACGGATTTAATAATCCTCTTTTAAACCTTTTACTAGGAACTATTTGTTTTAATCTATCTTTTGTAAGTTCCATAAATGATTCTGTCTGTAAAGTAAGACCCATAAGCTCATTCCGTGACTCTTTTTGTTCGTAAATGATATCTTTTAACCTAAAATATTGACGAATATTACTATCTAAGTACTTATTTAACTTTTCTAAATCTAACGTATTAAAAATAGTCCAATGATTACTCCGAATCACTGCTGCACTTATCCGTATCGGCGCTATTCCAGGATTCTGACTCATATCCTCTATGTTTAAGCTGTTTGCTAATCCCGCTAGGGCCAGGCTCACCAGGACTGCTTGGCGCCACCTGTGGAGGACGTTTTATATTCTTTACTGCTACTTTCGTATTTCTCTTTTTAAGCTTTACAGGCACAATGTTCCTATCTACTTTCCCTATTATTTTTGCCTTTTCATAACGTGGTTCTTCCTTAGCTTTTCGTGTCCAAGTCGTTTTCATAAATACAGTTTCACCTTCTTTTAGGTTAGGTGGTTCTTCACCGCCTTTCTTTTCTAAGATCTTGACTTTATTATCTTTTATTTTATCGCTAATATATTCGTATAGGACTTTTAACCGTTTTCTATGGTCTAGCACAAGTTTCTGTAACAGATTTTTCTCCTTATCTATATCGAAAGCATTGCCTGAATCAGTATGGCCGAATACCAAAAGGTGTAAAATTGGTTGTACTGTGAATAGTGTTATTATAGGCCATGACAGCGTATGTAATTACCGATGCGGCAGTAGGGTAAAATTGGGGCTTCTGCATCACTTGCTCTCGCGTCGCCGCTCGAGCTGCGTGATACAGAAGCCCCAATTTTATAATCGAGAACGATCAATATAATATATAACCTAAAGTAATCTAATTGCATCGATTCAGATGTCCGTTGATTACATTAATGTTCGCATAGCAGTTATTGTTCGAAGCGTGTCTGCTTACAGTGATTGAACATTATTTAGAGCTCACTTTGTTTTAAGTTATGAACTAATGTCAATTGCAACAGGCATACAACAATAAGATTACTAAACACTTAATAATAATAATAGTCCCACACATTCACACAACGGTATCTAGTTCCAAACTAAGCAGAGCTTGTTTTATGGGTACTAGACATACCTACTTATATACTATTTTGTAAATACATACATATTACACATAGAAACACCCAGAAAAAGTCAAACAGCCATGTTCATGCACGCGTATATTTGACTTGCTGTGCGGGAATCGAACTCGAGACCATCGGCGTGTTAGTCAGATGCTCAAACCACTCCGCCATCCGATCCGATCCATCATTAATTTTAATTGCCTTGCTATCCTCGGTACTAATATTATAAGGGGTGAAGGTTGTGAGTTTGTATGTTCGGAGTAAAATCCAGTACTGCAGATCCAGTCATAAACTTGATATCACTGTTAGAAAGGTATTTTATCCCTGAATGCTGTACACTACTTTTTATTTTTGTTTAATAATATCACAATCGGGCCGGGTTGCTAGTGAGGTATAAGCTATTTGCTTGCGATTGTAACGTTTTAATTTATATTCATGGATGAGTTATTGTTAGAAAATTTACATTAGTAGAATATAGGTACTCATTGTAAGGTTCGAGTGTGACTTAGTGATCTATGAGGGGCTATCAAAATGTTGTATTTTTTTTTGTTTTTTCTTTTGCATACTTGGATCGATGCAATATCATTCATAGTGCATTAAATTTGCTATTAAGTATTTATAAATGTTTTCGGTAACACCATTAGTTACAGGTACCTAATCGTTATAATTATTATTGTATAAATAATAGATTTCATTGTACATACTACTGATATATCTCCCTAAATAAAATAAAAATACTGTGATGAAAAGAACCAAGCTTTAACCGATTTCTCAAAAGGCGGAGCGTATAGGTAAGTTGTATGCGGTAGGTTGCAAGTATGAATAGATAGATAGTTATTAAAGGCTGATAATAATAATAATAATGCATTAAAAATAGTTTATTTTAAATACATTCAATTAGCATTAGTTTAGTATAACAAACAATTTTATAAGAGTGTTCTAATGTGATTTAACTGTGTAAGTACAAATATACCTATACACAATTTTGGTAAGTAAATATACATTAATATTATAATTATATGTAATATGACATACAATACGTTTAGCTTATATTGTCGAATTTAAACATAACTTTCTTTTCTTTTATGGTTTATAATAACACAACCTACGTTAAGAAGCAGATTATATACTTACTTTAATTTAATAGAATAAAATACAAGCTCTGATACATTTTTTCATTTAATTGAAAATAGATATAATGTTTAAAAATCATATAGGTTTACAACTTTTACTGTTCATCATTACTTTTCAAATTTCCATAAAGTGGATCTTTTACAAAATCATTAATATAGTTGTCTTAATATGAAAGTCAATTTATAATGGACACTTAATTAAGTTAAAACTACGAACCATTTTAAATTAAGCTGCTTAAGGCATTTAGCATCTTGTGAGTACATATCATTGCCTTATAAATTTTTTGTCTCAAGTTGCAGCGACAGAGCGTCGCGCGTCGCCGAGATAGTATTGCTTCCAAATTTGGCTGGTTAGACTTTGTTCACATTGAAGTGTCTAATTGTAGCATATAATAATTAAAACTAAGCCCTACACTAGATGTCTTTAGAGCCTAATTTAAATATATTAATTTCATTATCTTAGCTTGAAAATTTAAATCAATATAAGAAGTATTTAATCTGATCGCTGCTTTATGATTTCAGGCTTTAAATATAGGCATTCGAGGTGTTTTGCAATACATCATATATACATTTGTCAGCGATAGACACTGCTCAGGCGCTAAGTATGTATGTAAACAATAATTTAGTTCAAGCAAAATAATATAAGCATTTTGTTTTTTTTACTAACTAATAATTTGTTGCAGGTCTTCAATCAATAATCCTTTTGAATCAGATGAAGAAGGGCTTTCTACGTCAAAAAACAAAAAAGTTAAGCCTCGCGCAGTTAAAAAACAGCCTCCACAAGCTCCGAAGTTGAAGAAAAAACCAGCGGTATTGGAAACTGATTCGGAGTCCGAGACCGACACAGGACCAGCCACCATAAAGAAAAAGAAATTAAATGTCTTCCCTGATTCAGAGGTGAGTCAAAATTAAGTACATATTTAAGCTGTGTCGTTGGTCCTAAGGCATAATTCGGGCGTGGAATAAGGAAGTCCTGGGTTCGATTCCCTGCGGTCGGGCAGTGTCATTGGGTTTTTCTGTTAGGAAATTTTGAGTAGCAGTATAGAGTCTGGATATGTGTGTCTGATATGTCTCTATGACGTAGTATGTTTTTGTAGACATAAGAAAGCGATTGTCTCGCTAGTTCAGCGACATAAGTTTGTGTTGATTATGTTCGAGTAAGGTGTCGGGTTCGCTTTCGAGTAGCCACTAGTATTATCAGAAAGTTCTTACTAATAACTCAAATCCGGAACTGTCGTCTATACTCGTCAGACATCAAGTATGTTCCTCCTTTATTATGAATCACTAGTCTGTAACACCCTACCAAACTGTTGTTGAGATTATGCTATATATGTGTGTCACGTATTATGTGTATGGGGGCAAGCGATTTAATAAAAGCTTGTCATGTAGTTAACATATTAGTTAGGTAGATATTTTTCTATTTCTGTCTGTTTGGTACAAATCGTATGTAAACTGTTTGGCTAACGATAAAGTTACCTAGTTCATACATGGTTGCATACGTCATGAAGCGAATGAAGTAATGTATCTCTTATTTTTATATATTACAGGATGAAGAGGCAGTGCCCGTTCGAGCTGCAACATTAAAAAAATTCTTGTCACGTCGTGTAGCTTCCGGTAATATATATCAAAGTGATCCTACCAAGCACGGCGAGTATTACGTTGAAGTACGCATCTCAAACTGCCACGAATTGGAGGCGATTACAACCAACAGGTGGCAACATTCCTTGATAAGTTTCAAAACTGCTGTGGATACGAAAACACCCACATGGAAAGCAGTTACCCAGCTGGTCTCAATGGGAAAACAAGATTTCCGTAATATTCCTCCGGTTTTGTACCCATCCAAAACTTAACTTAAACTCTTTTTCAGATTTGAATATTTTTCACATATTATAATATAAGCGTGTTTTATTGTTCTTATGCTCTCTTTGTCTTTTGAATATTGTTTTATATAATTTAGCGTTTGTTGTTATTATTACAACTCTATCTAATTTAATCTAATGCAATGTTTTTTACAGGATCTATTTAAATACATAAAGAAAAACTAAAACCAAAAATCAGTAAACCAAAAATCAATAAACGAAAAATCAATAAACCAAAAATCAATAAAACAAAAATCAATTAACAAAAAATCAATAAACGAAAAAATCAAAAAACGAAAAATCGATAAACCAAAAATCAATAAACGTAAAAATCAATTAACGAAAAATCAATAAACCAAAAATCAATAAACGAAAAAATCAATAAACGAAAAAACAATAAACCAAAAATCAATAACACAAAAACAATAAAGCAAAACTGAAAGATATGAAGTAAACTAAGAAATAATAGTACTTATAAAATAACAAATTAAAAATAAATAACTTATTTATTTTTATATTAATATACTTATATTAATATAAAAATATTAATCAAAATCAATTGCTATATAAAATATAAAATAAATGCATAAAAATCAAATCAAATTATTTAGGTAGTATAATAAATGTTATACAGAAATATTAAAAAACTCATAAATAAAATATCTATACAATAAATCAAATGACGCAGTTATTTATACAATAAAAATATATTTTACACAAAATGTATTTTTGTCAGCCCTGTAATGTTCACGTAAAACAATATACAAGTCACAAGAAGTCCAACATTCATAAGTCTAATTGCTTATTGCAAACTGAACATGATAATGTTCATATAATTGCATGTGCTTTTAAAAATAAAATTGTCAGTTATAAAATAGATACTCAAAATAAAACAATTTCACCCGAACAATTTTTCCATGATATTTTGCCCACATGTTACGATCTTATTAAACAGAAGTTAAAAATATATACCTCATTAAAAGTTAATTTTGAATTGTTTGTCTCATATATTTTACCTAAAAATAACGAAATATCACTAAAATCTTTTAATACTAGATATGAAATAATTTTACGAAATACTGATTTGACATCCATTTGTCCAAAAAATCATAAAAAAATGTTCAGAGTTTGAACTTTGTGAGTCAGGCTGGACAATCGAATCTATAAGTCATTTAGAAATAAATATTTTAAAATACAACCCATTACGAGCTGGTTCTTATGTTTCACTACCTAAAAATATTCGTGCAACAAAATCATGTCTAAATATAATTAATTATGACCAACACTGTTTTCTCTGGAGTATCATAGCGCATTTGTATCCGACTGTCACGAATCCAAATAGAGTAAAATCATATCCACATTATTCGAAAGTTCTGAATATAACTAATATGTCATTTCCGCCGAGTTTTGAGGATATAAAATTATTTGAAGATTTGAATTCTAATGTGAGTGTAAATATTTATGGTTTGGGCTCAAAAAATCAAGTTACTGGACCATTGTATAAAACAGCCAAACGAAAATTAACGCATGTGAACTTACTATATATTCATAAAAAAGGGAAAAATCATTTTTGTCTAATAAAAAAATTTGATAAACTTGTGCATAAACAGTTAACAAGACATAAGTCAAAAATACATTTATGTGATGAATGTTTCACGTATTTTGATACATCGGAAAAGTTGTTAAACCATAATTGTGCAAGTGTGCAAACCGTACTACCTGACGACAACACAAAACTTTATTTTTCTAATTTTGAAAGAACCCAAAGAATTCCTATTGTTATTTACGGTGATTTTGAGAGCTTATTACATGAATATTCAGACAAAAATAAAACGTCATATGTCGAGAATGTTCAAATGCATGAAGCAAGTTGCTTTGCATATTATATTTCTTGCCTTTCTAAACCTGAACTCAATAAATTCGTGTCATATAGAGGACCAGATTGTTCAAAGAAATTTATTAAACCAATTATCAGAAACGTGAAAAATCTATATATAAATCTTTCACATTCAAAATCAATGGTAATTAGTGAAAGTGAGCGTAATTCTTTTAACAATGCAAAGAAGTGTTATTTATGTAAAAAAATCTTTTCTGATACAGATATAGTTGTTGCAGATCATGATCATTTTACAGGCAAATATCGCGGGCCAGCACATAACAAATGTAATTTAAATGCAAAAAAATGTTCATTTATACCTATAATCTTTCATAATTTATGTGGTTATGATTGTCATCTGTTTATTAAAGAGCTTTCTGCTATTATCGGGCGCATAAATCTAATTCCCAAAAATAAAGAAAAATATATCTCCTTTACAAAATTTATTCCATTTGACAGTCAAAATGTAGCTCAGTTAAAGTTTATTGATTCCTTTAATTTTTTAAGTTCAAGTCTAGATCATTTAGTGAAATCAATGAAACCTGAAGATTCTCGTAACATGCGGAAGTTTTTTAAAGATGAGCAATTATTTAACTTAGTTCGAAAAAAGGGTATTTACTGTTATGATTATATCGATTGCTGGGATCGTTACGAAGAAAGTAAATTACCTGATCAAAAGCATTTTTATAATAGCCTTACATCTGAAAATATTTCAGACGAAGATTATAGGCATGCGTTAAAAGTGTGGAATGAATTTGAAATTTCAAACTTAGGAGAATATACTGATCTATATTTAAAATGTGATGTTTTACTTTTATGTGATGTGTTTGAAAAATTTAGATCTATGAGTTTAACATTTTACAACCTTGATCCGTGTTATTACGTATCGTCACCTTCATTAAGTTGGGACGCTATGTTGCTATATACCGGCATTAATTTAGATTTAATTTCAGATATCGAAATATATCAAATGTTAGAAAAAGGTATTAGAGGTGGTCTTGCCCAATGCTCATTAAGATATGCAAAGGCAAATAATAAATACCTTCCTAATTATAATGATGAGAAATCTGATAGTTATTTAGTATATCTTGATTGTGTAAATTTATATGGTTATGCTATGATGCAAAAGTTACCAACTGGAGACTTTAAATTTCTCAATGAAACAGAAATAAATAAATTTGATTTAATGGCTGTTGCGAATGATAGTGATAAAGGATTTATACTCGAAGTAGATTTGCATTATCCTTTCGAAATACATGACGACCAAGCTGATTTGCCATTTGCAGCTGAAAAGTTTGTACCACCTGGCAGTAAATATCCTAAATTGATTGCTAACTTGTACGACAAGCATAAATATGTAATTCATTATATTCACTTAAAAGAATGTTTAAAAAATGGTCTGATTTTACTCAAGATTCATAGAATATTATCATTTAATCATGATACATCTTAGCACCCTACATATTATTAAATACAACATTACGCCAGCAGGCAAGTTCAGATTTTGAAAGAGACTTTTTTAAAAAGCAAAATAATTCTATTTTTGGCAAAACAATAGAAAATAAAAGGAAACAAGTCGACGTAAAATTAGTAAATGTTTGGAAA
Organism: Euclidia mi; assembly: GCA_944739405.2. NCBI lineage: Eukaryota > Metazoa > Arthropoda > Insecta > Lepidoptera > Erebidae > Euclidia > Euclidia mi. Next base: position 37,789,252 of record OX123197.2, read on the forward strand.
GATACATTAAATAAAACTAATAAAATATGTGGTGCAGAAAAATACATAAGCGCCCAAAATTTTAAAAATTTGTCGGTAATTTCTGAGTCCCTGATTGCAATTCAATTACAACAAACGAAAATTATCCTTGATCGTCCAATTTACATCGGTTTTACAATTTTAGAACTAGCTAAGTCTCATTTGTATAATTTTCACTATTCTGTAATGAAACGTATTTACAAAAATAGTATTAAACTATGTTATACTGATACTGACAGTCTCTTGTACTTAATACACACAGAAGACATTTATAAGGACATGAAAAAACATATTAAATATTTTGATACAAGCAACTTTGAAAACAAGAAATGTAATATGCCTAAAGTCAACTGTAAAATACCAGGTTTTTTTAAGGATGAAATGGGTGGTGATGTCATATCTGAATTTGTTGGTTTAAGAGCTAAATTATACTGTATAGATTCAATAAATACCTCAATTAGAAAAGCTAAAGGTATAAAAAAAATCCGTTACTAAAAAACTTAATATTAAACATTATAAAAGATCTTTACAATATAACGAATGTCTAAGAGAAAATATGTGTATAATTCGATCAAAAAACCATAATATTTTTACTCAAAAAATTAATAAAATTGTACTTAGTAGAGATGATGACAAACGACAAATACTGCAAGATGGTTGTAAAACTTTACCTTTGGGGCATTATAAAACTGTATTTTAGATAAATGTTTATATTAAATGCATTATTATGAATACCTACTATGTAAACTATGTTTTTATTTGTTGTATGTATGTAATAAAAGTTATGTTCCTATATAAAAGTTGTTTGATAATATTGTAAGATAATATAGCATTGGATTAAAGTTCCATTATGAATGTGTGCAAATTGTACTAAAGTAAATTATATTTAATAAATAAATACATTATAAACAAATGAATTTTTTTATAAACGTTAGCCTCACCTTTTACAATGTAGGTACAATGATCAGCATTGCATCTATATAATTTAAGCAGGAGCCTGTCTCATAAAATCCAACTTTTACTAAATGAACGATATAATTAAACAACTATCATATTTCATTTGTGTTTGGACACTGCTTAGTTGTATTATAGAATATGCAATGCATATCGTTAGAAATACCTACATGCATACATAGCCTTGCACCTATGACCCTAAGAGGTAGGCAGAGGTGTATTTCTACACCCACTTTCCGTCTCATATTTTGGTCCCACATAATAGGGGGCGAGCCTATTGCCGCACCGGGCACATTTCTAGACTCCATGCTCCTACTGAGAATTTCCTAACAGAAAAACCCCATAACACTTTGCCTCGACCCGCGAATCGAACCCGGGACCTCCCGATCCCACGCGCACATTAATGCCGCGGGATCAGTGAGGCAGGCAACGTTATTAATACCTCAATAGGAAAATAAATAAAACGGCTATATGTAGAGTTAATTTATATCATATATTTTTTAAAACATTTCCACTTTATTTATATTATTACTAATTTTTTTAATAATAGTCTCAGTAATGTCCATAATTTCGTCATAATTTTCACGCACCACATACTGAACACTTACACTAGCATTATTATTATCACTTATAAAATCACTTTCACAATCGTCCTTGACGTCAAATATTTGAAGTTTAATAATGTGTTTGCCTTTCGATCCATTTCGACGAATTATGTATGATGATGATGAGTCCGTTGAAAGTTTCCTCTTCCTCGTCTTTTTTAATGTTGGAGCTTGGTTATCATTATTTGCGAGTCGATTTGCATTTAGACGCCGGTGGTTTGCCGACTCTTCAAATATGAGCTGCAATTTTGCCCACAGTAGAACAGAGGCGAGTTAATATTCGAATCCTCAGGCTGTAAAAATATAAATAAAGGAATTTAATAACAATAAATAGGAAACATTATAATATATATAATCAGTATTATATATATATAGTAGGCACTTAGCTAAATACTGACCTCGAATAATCTGTTCTGCTCTTGTTGAACATTATTTTCATTTACATTATCCGTAACAGGGCTGTAGGATGGTGAGGTAGACATTCTGAAAAAGAAAGTGAAATTTACATGAATAGGATGAAAGCACAGTATCAAGGATGAAACCTTTCTTTGTTTAATACAAATTTAATTTAAGAACTTACCTGGACGAGGAAATATTATATGTAAGTATATACTATGATCACAGAAAATATTTAACTTTTTAAAATTTATTTGTGAGGAGAGTCGTACGTCGTTATACCACGATAGACAAGTGAACTTTGAATTACTTGTAACTTTTTGTATGTACTAATATTTACATTCCAATGACGTATGATGACCATATAGATCGATAATATGATCCAAGTTGCAAACACCATCTCCTATAACTTAGAAACTATGCACAGGTTTCGACTTGTTCTTGCACTGAATATATGATCATATAAAAATAATATAACTCTTTTCCTTATTACATAATTTGACGACTGGATAGCGAAGTGGTTAGTGTATCTGACTGCCACGCCGAAGGTCGCGGGTTGGATTCCCGCGCAAGTCAAATATTTGAGTGTATGAACATAATTAACTGTTTGACTTGGGCTGAGTGTTTCCATGTATAATATGTACGTATTGACGCAAAAAAAAATATAAAAGTATGTTTATCAGTTGTCTAGTATCCATAGTTAGTTTGGGACTAGATGGCGTTCTGTGAATGTGTAGGAACATTATTATAGTTATTATTATTATATTACCTAACCTACTAGATATAAATATTTCGACAGCCTTTTAGTTGTAGTAATCGACAAGATGAAGTTGATCAAGCAGCCCATATCTCTGAAGGTTAATAATATCGAATTTAATGAATCTTCTCACCATATCAGACACAGCGTTTTATTGCCAAATACGATTCGATGTATCATATGCGGTCCTTCAAATTGTGGCAAAACCAATGCTATGATTAGTTTACTGTTACATGAAAATGGTTTAAAATTTATAAATATTTATCTTTACTCCAAAACTTCGTTTCAACCAAAATATCGTTTCTTAAGCGAAGTATTAAAAAGAGTGCCGCAGATTAATTTCTATGAGTTCAGCAATGACAAAGAGGTTATATCTCCAAGTGAAGCTATAGCAAATTCTGTGTTTATTTTTGATGATGTTGCATGTGAAAATCAAATAAATATTCGAAATTATTTTTGTATGGGTAGACATAAACGAATTGATTGTTTTTATTTATCGCAAACCTATTCAAAAATTCCGAAGCAATTGTTACGCGACAATGTTAATTTTCTTATGATATTTAAACAAGATGATGTGAATTTAAAACATATTTATGGAGAGCATGTTGGTTCTGATCTACAATGGAAACAGTTCAAAAACATTTGTCAAACTATTTGGAGTAAACCTTACAATTTTTACTTATTAACAAAGAATCATCATTAAATAATGGTCGTTATAGACAGAACTTTGATATATTTAATAAATTTGACTGATGGTTTATAAATATATTTAAGTGATATTATTTAATTTTCATTTGTCAAACGCCGAGGGAAGTTTTATCAAACGCCGTATTTATGAAAATGAAATACTTATCTATAATTATTTCTCTATGGGTAGACATATTTTTTTTTGTTATAATGTAATCTATTTGTTAAACAGTTTGGCACAATCATTCTACTTTTAATGATTTACGCAAAATTTCCGATAAATAACGCAAGATACAGACAGCATTTTGATATCTTTGTTTTTTATTTTGACTGTTTGTATTTACATATTTATAAACAAATTTAATAGAAAATACAGTTTAGTGCAATTCTGTCCTTACTTGAATTCGCTTGTCATTGAAGAAAAATGGAGAAAGATATTAAAAAAGAATTAATGAAGTCTGTTGATTCTATAAAAAATAAAATAAAACAAATGAAAAATCAAGAACATGAAATAAACTTATCAATAGATAAAATGCTCAAACCTGTTTCGGAGCCCCTCAATAGCCTTGTGAAATCTAAAATAAATCTTGAAGTCGATAAACATTTGAAAAATGAAACGTCCAAAAATGTTATGGAAATTGAGTCAGACGAAAATACTTCAAGCTCATCAACTAAGTGTTTTAGTTTTCACGACGCTGTATTAAACTCTGCAAGTACTCCTAAAAATGAAAAAAAGCACAACATAGAAAGTTCTTTGGAAAATGAATACATCTTTGGTATTTACGATGGAGTGAATGTGCCTTTTGGAATAAGAACCGAAAACAAAACTTTAATGATGGGCAACGAAGTAGTTTCATTTTCTAAAATTGGCAGCTTAGACAACGATAATACAGTTTTAGTTAAAATTGGTGGCAATACTTATAATTTAACCCCGGGGCTTCAAGAACTTTTACTTAGAAAGAAACCCAATTTAAAGTTAATAACAAACATAGATAAACTTATCTATAAAGATATACTTGATCATACTAATGCTCATAAGAGAGATTTTAATCCTAGGGGTCAAATAAGAGGTGATAAAGGCACTAAGTATCGTCAAATTATAAAGCCGTTATTTTGTGAGGCTTCAATGGAAAAAAAACAAACTAAGCTTGGAGGTAGCTTGCCAAAACTTAAAAAATATAAGAAACACACTGACTTGGTGTATTGGGATGATCCCAATGAATTAGTTGATAGATTAAAATTATTAGTAGCTTCAAGAGATGCTGGTAACACAAATCATGATAATGAAATTTTATCAATAATTGAAGAATTAAAAGAAGCTAACATAATTAAAGAATAAATACTGATGACAAACAAATTCCGACTTAGTATTACTAAACCGTCCAGAATGATATATGTTTGGGTATTTTAACTCCATGATAGTATGTTCAGATACTGAATTGAAAAAAGACTTGTAAACAAAAAATACATACATATATAGATACAGAAATTTCAAACCATGAGTAAGGCTGATATTGTAAATGAAATTCATAAAAGTGCAAGGGTAAACTTTCCGCGAAGAACTGTTATTATGAAAGATATAGATGATCTTTGGTAGGCTGATCTAATTGATATGCAATCAATATCCAAAGAAAATAAAAGCTATAGATTTATTCTTACAGTTATTGACACATTTTCGAAATATGCTTGGGCATTTCCTCTGAAATCTAAGAATAAAGATGTTGTGTGTGACACTTTCAAGAGTTTGTTGGATGATGGTCGCAGTCTTAAAAATCTACAAACTGATAATGGAACAGAATTTTATAATAATAAATTCCAAAAACTTATGAAATCTTATAATATTAACCATTACTCAACCTTCTCCACAAAAAAAGCTTCGATAGTTGAGAGGTTTATCAGAACTTTGAAATCAAAATTGTATAAAGAATTTAGTTTAAAAGGTAATTACAATTGGATAGATAACACCCTCAAAATTGTTATTTATAAATACAACCACACCCATCATCGAACAATTGACGAAATTCCTGTAAAGGTCAGTAGTGTAAATAAAAAACGCATATTACAAAGATATGAACAAAATATGAAGAAAGTCAGTATGAAACGCAAATATAAAGTGGGTGACTATGTACGTATCAGTAAGTACAAAGGGACATTTGAAAAAGGCTATACACCTAACTGGTCAACAGAAATATTAAAAATTCGCAAAATACAAAACACATCTCCTATCACTTACCTGATTGAAGATACGATCCGAGGTCAGCCTATTTTAGGAGCATTTTATGCTCAATAACTTCAGCAAATGAAACATCCTGACATATATTTAGTTGAAAAAGTTATTAAACGCAAAGGTAACAGGGCTTTTGTAAAGTGGCTAGGTTTACCATCTACTGAAAATAGTTGGATCGATAAGTCGAATATTTTATGAGAACCAATAAACTTAATCTACAAAGTGTCAAACGCATTGTTTTGTAGACCTATTTATTAAATATTTACTCCCAGATAAATCAGTCTTATTATGTGTATTGGAGAGAGTAGTCTTCTCAACTGGCTCATAAATAATTTGCCATTTGAATTACATTTACCAGGATACAATTACTGTGGACCTGGTACAAAATTAATTAAGCGACTAAAACGTGGAGATAAGGGTGTAAATAAATTAGACGAATATTGTAAAGAACATGATATTGCATATCACAAGTCATCAAATTTGAAGGATCGACACAAGGCTGACTTAATTTTGTTAAAAATGGCAAGGAAGCGCGCCTTTGCCCCTGATTCAAATACAGGAGAAAAAATTGCTGCGCATTTAGTAAGTAATGCCATGTTAACGAAAATTAAAACAGGTTCTGGGCTAAAAACACGTCATCGAAAGCCTTCGAGTAAAACAGCATCTGGAAAAGGTCTTAAAAATAAATTTAAAAATATAATTACTGTTGCGGCAAAACGTATGAAAAAATTAAAACCAAAATGCAAGAAAGTAGCAATAGAATTAGCAATGGCTGCTGCCAGAGAATTAGCTGATGATTCATCCTTTAAGCTTCCTCGAGTTATTCCCATACCAAAAACTGGTGGAGTATTACCTTTGATTCCTATTTTCGCGGGATTGTCAGCGGCAGGAGCTTTAGCAGGTGGTGCAGCTGGTATTGCAAAGACCATAAATGAGTACAAGATGGTAAAAAAACTGTATGAAGAATCGAAGAGACACAATAAAAAAATGGAGGCCCTTTGCATTGGAAAAGGTCTGCACCTTAAACCGCATAAAAATGGACTTGGAATCTTCGTATCAAAAGCAAAAAACTAAAATACCGGCTACCCAACCGCGCCTTAACTAACTTAGATATTTTGAAGTATGGATGTAGCATCCCATATTTTAGAGGTGTTTTTATGAGAGATAAGCTCCCGAAATGTCCCTACAAAAAATAATGTGGAGTTGTTAACTTAGATATATCTAAGAATCCAGGTTCTCATTGGGTAGCCTATGCAAAACATAATAAATATATTGAATATTTTGACAGCTACGGAAATCTTAAGCCTGCAAAAGAAATTATAAATTACTTAGGCTGTAAAGTCCACTACAATTATGAAAATATACAAGGTAATCATCCTTTCAATTGTGGACATCTATGTTTAAAATTTTTTAGGACATTTTGGCATAGATATGGAATAAAATAAACAGTAGGGCTTAAAACTGTTCAGTATGCAAGTATGTCTATAACGGTAACTATCTCTGGCACCAAATCAGAGTTAGAATCATATTTTCAACCACCTCTGAATTTATCTGGAAATTATGAGTGCGGTTTGCTATATTGTTCAATTTTAAACTCGGCATCAAATGTGTATTCTAGTAATACTAAAATTCCCCCTATTATCAGGATTGAATGTGACATAGTATACGGCTCTTACACTAACGGATTACCAACTCATATTATTCATGAATTTGTACCTAATACTACTGCAGGAGACCATTACATAGAAACGCCTCAAAGTATTATTTACATACCCGTGAACAAAAATATAATTTCATCCATATCCATTAAGATTGTTGATCAGTTTAATCATCTCATTAACTTTATAGATCATATTCAATTACGTCTTCATTTAAGAAAATCAAAATGATATTATATAATATAAACCCTCCACTTAAAATAAAACACCTTATTTCTCCTAGAACCCCTAAGGTGCACAGACGTAAGAAAAAAGTGAACAAATTAACTAAAGCAAATATAGACTTTCTTAAAGCTCTGGGTTTTCAAGTATGAATATGCTGCAGATTAATGATTTACCACACTTTGATACTTCTATCGAAAGTTATGAAATCCATTCTTATAATCCGTACAATAACTGCTTTAGAGAAAACGACGAAATTCGAATTCCCATACACCAGCAAGACATATACGTGCTACCGTCAGCCAGTGCAATTTATGTCGAAGGGCGAGCTAAGTTCTTTGGCAAAGATGGAAAACCGATTGAGAAAACTGTTACATTTAATAATAATTTTAATATGTTCCTATTTCAAGACATCAGATACGAAATTAATGGTATTGAAATAGATCGTATAAAAAATTCGGGAATAACAACTACAATAAAGTCATACATCTCATTAAATGAAGCGGAAAGTAAAGTTGCTAACTTGTGGGGTTGGAACTTAGAGGGATTTCAAAATAAGGTTCATTTCAGTGCTTTAATACCATTGAATATGATTTTAGGATTTGCGGAAGATTATAATAAAATTGTAATAAACTGTAAACATGAACTTATATTGAATAGAAATAACTCTAACTTAAACAGCGTTATGCTTACTGATGATATTGCTAATTTCCAAATAGATATAGCAAGAATACAATGGAGAGTACCACACATAAAAGTCTCAGATCGTGAACGACTAACTTTGTTAAAACATTTAGAAAAAGATAAACCTATTCAAATGGCTTTTAGAAATTGGGATTTGTATGAGTACCCCTTACTGCCTAAAACTACAAAACATTCATGGTCAGTTAAAACTGCATCACAACTGGAAAAACCTAGATATGTAATCTTTGGCTTACAAACTAATAGAAAAAATAATAAACTGAAAGATAGTTCACTATTCGATCATTGCGAGGTAACAAACGTGACCTTGTTTTTAAATTCACAATATTATCCATATGAACCTTTAAGTTTAAAATTTTCTGAGAACAAATACAGTATATTATACGACATGTACGCAAAATTTCGCCAGTCGTATCACAACTGTCCAGTCGATCCATTGCTCAATCTAAAGGAATTTAAAGAAAAGGCTCCCTTGTTTATCATAGACTGTTCAAGGCAAAACGATAGTCTAAAGACAGGTCCAGTAGATGTTCGATTAGAAATTGAATGTTCAAAATCGATACCAGATAATACGGCTGCATATTGCTTGATTATAAACGACCTGTTAGGCGGCAGCCGCTGATTGTCTTTTTAAAAAAAACACCAAAGTTCCAAACTACCGAATTTATTACCGAAAACGATACAACGTATTTGACCTCACTTTTCTCTTCACGATACTACACGCGGGAACGCGGTTTTAGGGAGTACTGGTCGGTACTGATGTATGGCTGTGACTGACTGAATGCACATTCAGTCAGTCACAGCCATACATCAGTACCGACCAGTGAGGTCAAATACGTTGTATCGTTTTCGGTAATAAATTCGGTAGTTTGGAACTTTTGGTGTTTTTTTTAAAAAGACAATCAGCGGCTGCCGCCTAACATTGGTGTCAGAAGTGGGATCTCGTAAGTGGTTTCCGTATAAACCCAGAGATCCGAATCCGTGGTTGCCGTTTTTGTCACTGAGATCGACGGTCAGTCTCAGCCTCTCGCGCCGAGCCCGCATCCGACACCCGTCCAACATCGTGGTCGACAGTAAGCCTATTCACACGTCGAGCCTGCACCACCGCCGAAATTCTTGGTCGACAGTAAGCCTCTACATCGAGCCTGCACCATCGCCGAAACCTCGTGGTCGACGATAAGCCTCCGCATCTGGAGCCCGCATCACTAGCACGAAACTACATCTCCGTGGACCTCTCTTCCGACGTCTCACCGGGACCGGTCTGTCTCTGTCTCTCTGCCATCTCCTACCGGCGTAGAAATACCGGTATTCTCCATCTACACACCGTCATCAGATCAGCATCAGCATCTACGCATCTACGCCACGTGATCTTTACGCCGCCCGTCAAGCCATCTCTCTTCGGTCGCGCCCGCGTGTCGTTCAACGGAACTCCAAATTATTCTAGCTGTGACTCATTTTAGATAGTATGTTCCTGATATTGCTGATTCTGTAAGTAGTTTCTAATTATCTCAATTTTATCTCTGTGTCTGTATTTTTGTGTTTATCTCTGTGTGATAATCTGTGTCCTATCTCTGTGTATCCTATATCGTTTTATCCTATATCGTGTTATCCTAAATCCCTAAATCGTTTTCTATATCAGTGCCTCAAATCCTAAATCATGTCTATCAAAAACGAATCCCAAGACAAGGTCACCTTAAGTGTGCTCACAAAATTCATAAAGCCATATAAGGGAGACCGCGAAAGTCTTCCTGCATTCCTAACTAATTGCGACAATGCCATGTCCTTGGCAGCAACTGAGCAACAAGGCATACTGTGCAAATATATTATTTCGCAGTTAGAGGGCAAAGCACAATTAGCGTGCAGCCTTAAAACATTTTCCCAGTGGACAGATTTAAAAGCATTCCTAAAATCCACTTTCGGTGAAAGGAAGCATAGCTCACACCTACTCGTAGACTTACAAAATTGCAAACAGTTATCAAATGAAACTGTTACGCAATATTCTCTTAGAATAGAAGCTTGCTTAACCCGAATCCAGGCCGACATCCACTATTCCTGTTCCAACCCAACAGAGCTAGTTGGCAGGATAGCTGCAATGGAGGACCTTGCACTTAACACCTTTATCATGGGACTTAACTCCGACATATCAAACATTGTTCGCTGTCGTAACCCTTCCACCTTAAATAACGCGGTAACGCATGCCGTGGAAGAGGAAAAGTTACTAAATCTAAATCGCCTATCCCAACGTTCTAGTAATACCAAATTTTGTAATTTCTGTAAAAAGCAAGGTCATACTGCTACTGAGTGTTTCAAGAAAAAATCTAGCCAACCTGTCCAAAAATCTCCCAATCTCCCCGCACAAAAATCTTTCTATGTCCCAAATCCTACCCCCTCATTTTCAGGTAATAATTATAACCCAAATTTTAATAAATTTTGTGCTTACTGTAAACATAAAGGTCATGTTATTACGGAGAGTCGTAAGCGTCAGTATAATAATAATATGAACCGTTCCCACAACTCTCAACCTGACGCCGCCACTCGAGCTCAAAGTAGCGCCGCCGGTTTACATGCACCGAATAGCAGTACACGCGTACATACGGTACATTGTTGCGATCATAATAACGATGATTTAAACACAGAGTGATTTCGGGTGCGTGCCTACCGAAATCTTTTAGTTATAATGGCACAAATTCTTTTCCTAAATCTTATATATCTCAGGACGCCTGCAAACAGGGACTGAGTCATACTAAATCTTTTATATCTCAGCTGACCAACGAGCAGCCGAGTCTTCCTAAATCTTGTACGAATATTTGTACCTTACATCTGCCAAACGAGCAGTCGAATATTACTAGTTCTTATCCTAAATCGTATCCTAAATCTTATAATACTAATTCGTATCCTAATTCTTATACTAAGTCTTATCCTAAATCGTATGCTAATTCGTATCCCAATTCATATACAAGGTCGTATCCTAAATCGTGTCCTAATTCTTATACTAGTTCGTATCCTAATTCGTATTCTAAGTCGTATCCTAGTTCTTATACTAAATCGTGTCCTAAATCTTATCCTAAGTCTTATGATATATCTCAGAACAATCTGAGTCCTATAACTAATGAATATAAGTTAAATAGTAATACTAACCCTTATAATAATACATCTCAAGCTCAAGTGAATCTTAATACTAGTTCGAATAACTTACCTTTTTGTTCTAAGTCTCCTATATCTGAAAATAAATTACATATTGAGAAATCTCAATCGCCTGAAAGCTCAAAGACTTCAGTGCCTATTTTCGAGATCCATAAATACAAGGTCTCTTTACCGTTTACTAAGCTTATAACTAACTATTCCGAGAAGCCGCTAAGTTTTCTTATTGATACGGGTTCAAGCATAAGTATTGTAAAGTTATCGAGTTTATCGTGTAAACCTCAACTCACTGACGAAATAATTCAGATTAGAGGTATAAATAACGCCGAATCCTGTAACGAAACCCTAGGTGCATTTGACCTAGAGATTAAAGTCTGTGAAGACAATTTTTTGCATAAATTTCATGTTATTACTGACGAAGTAAATCTTAAATACGACGGTATTATTGGTACCGATTTCTTACGTATCCATAGCGCTAACATTGATTATAATTCTAAGTATGTTCATTTACGTAATCATAAGCTACCTATTCTGTTTGATAAGCCGACTTATGTCATACCTGCTCGCTGCGAAGCGGTAATTGAATGCATGGTGTCTAATGACTCGTCGGAGCTACAGAACTTACGCGAAGCGCTTGTTCTAGATCATATTATAAGTGAAGGTGTTTACCTAGCTAACTGCATTGTCTCTTTGAAACCGAATAACCGTGTTAACATTTCTGTATTAAACACCACTGAGTCTGAAGTCCGAATTCATGATTTTAAAGTAAAATTAACCCCTATCGACTTTCCTAAATCTTATACAAATCACGAAATCATTCACTCTGTTTCTTCATCTCCGTCTGATCGACGAGATCAAGTCCTTAGCCTCATTCGACACGATCATCTTAACTCTGAGGAAAGACAAGCTCTTTTAGACTGTTGCGCTGATTTCAGCGATATATTCTATCTCGAGGGAGACCCTCTCACTTGCACTAACGCAATCGAACACTCAATCAATACGGGTAATTCACCGCCCATTAACGTAAAGTCATATCGTTTCCCAGAGTGCCATAAGGACGAAGTCGACAAGCAAATCAAAAAGATGCTTGATCAAAATATTATTAGGCCTTCTAATTCACCTTGGAGCGCACCTGTTTGGGTAGTCCCCAAAAAGATGGACGCTTCCGGCCAACGAAAGTGGCGAATCGTAATTGATTATAGACGCCTTAATGACGTCACTGTTAATGAAGTCTATCCGATTCCTCTTATCTCAGATATCTTAGACCAGTTGGGTCATTCCAAATATTTCACTGTTTTAGATTTAGTATCTGGTTTTCACCAAATTAATTTAAATCCCGCTGACTCAAATTATTACGTAAGTAGATACATAGCATTTTTCCGTACCATATTGCCTTGCCACATATTCCAAAAGCTGAAAGTAATCTTGCAAACGTTAGAATATTACATATTAAGTACTGCGTGCAATGCAATCTCATTTTGATTTATGCTACAACTGTCTGTCTGTCCTTTGTACTTTTTGCCTTTACAAAGTTATTTAGATTTTATGATCTTTTTATTGAATAAGAAAGCTTAGATTGCTTAAAATATAATATTAAGTTTTGGATTGTAAAGATAATTTATTTTCAGTGAGCTAGTTTTCGTTAATGGTATCAATTTTCTACATTATGAATAGTTTTATTAATGCCATCCATTTAAAGCCACACTGAGTATCCATGCTACGAGTCTACGACAGAATTTTAGCTTTGTCTGAATTAACAATGGGTCTCAATAGAATAATTTTATTTGGTACATAAGAAACAATACAAATTACCTTTTAATTTGAATTGCCATCAAAATGTAACCTGATAGTAAAAAAAGTAATCAAGTGCAACACCTAATCTGATTGGAATAATTTCGTGGATAAATGAATCGAAATGAAACTAATTCTTTGCATCGATATATATGTACTATCTTTGTGTCTTTCTGTGTCTGTCTTGCTATTGTGGGTTTTTAATATTTATATACCCAAGTTTGCTTTCGTCGTATTATTATATCATGTATTTAAAAAATGTGTATGTCCAAACAATTTATTTTTTCTTTGTCTTCTTCACAGATAACTTCATTTCTTATAAAAGCAGATGAACTTAGGTTTAAGTTAACATCCCCCCCGTGGGATCTCCACCTTGTCGTGGTGGGGGGGCTCAGTAACCGTGGATTGGTTACCTGCGGTGAAGCTAAGAGGGATCCAGGAGGGGACGCTCCGCGTGGGCTTGACGGGGCCTGCGCAGGATGCGTCCAACGCTGCGGGTGCGGGGGACTTTTCTGTCTGTCCCTCGCAGTCGGGTGCGGTCGCGGGAGGAGAGGCGTGTCGGTGTTGCGTTGCCGCGCGCCCTATCTCCCGCGACCAAATGGGGGCGCACCATTCGATGCGTCGCGGTGGGGCCGCAGAGGAAGACGAGATGCGGTGTTGCGTTGCCGTCCTCCCTATCCTCTGCGGCTGCTGAGTGTTTTTGGCGGCGGAGCCCAACACCTTAATCCCCCGCCAAGGGAGTTTTGTTCGGGGCCCGCCTGACCATCTGGCGGGCCAATACTCGTCGGGGGGTAGCGACGAATACTTATGTGAATCCCTACCCTCCGACACACGGGTACATGAGGAACACGGGTTGGTTTTTAGTCAGTAAGAGTCTGACAGTCCCCTTCGTCCTTCTCCCGGGGCGGAGGGACTCCATGAGGATTTTCCAACCCGACACCAAAAAAAAAAAAGGTTTAAGTTAACATAGCCCCCCCGTGGGATCTCCACCTTGTCGTGGTAGGGGGGCTCAGTAACTGTGGATTGGTCACCCGCGGTGAAGCTAAGAGGGATCCAGGAGGGGACGCTCCGCGTGGGCTTGGATGGGCCTGCGCAGGATGCGTCCAACGGTGCGGGTGCGGGGGACAGTTCTGTCTGTCCCTCGCAGTCGGGTGCGGTCGCGGGAGGAGAGGCGTGTCGGTGTTGCGTTGCTGCGCGCCCTATCTCCCGCGACCAAATGGGGGCGCACCATTCGATGCGTCGCGGTGGGGCCGCAGAGGAAGAGGAGATGCGGTGTTGCGTTGTCGTCCTCCCTATCCTCTGCGGCCGCTGGGCGTTTTGGCGGCGGAGTCCAACACCTTAATCCGTCGCCAAGAGGGTTTTGTTCGGGGCCCGCCTGACCATCTGGCGGGCCAATACCCGTCGGAGGGTGGCGACGAGTGCTTTGGTGATGCCCCACCCTCCGACACACGGGTACATGGCGGAAGTCGAGGTGGTTTTTAGTGGAAACACCACATACTCCGGCTCTTATTTCCCCCAAGAGTCGGAGATCCGAAGGGGAAAAAAAAAGGTTTAAGTTAACATAACAATATAATATAACCAATCGGTTATATTATATTGTGATGTTAACTTCGTCAATAAAGCAAATGCTTACGTTTGGAATTGGTTTACTTAAATAGACATGCGTGGGATAGAAATCTATAATTAGGCTTTCACAAGTTTATTCCCTTACTCGACAAGTTGTCTTAACGTCTTCAATATTAATTTGAATAATACATTACGAACGCAAGCAGCGATAGCCGAGTGGATAGACCGACGGACTGCTACGCAGAGGGTCTCGGGTTCGAATCCACGGCACGCACAAATGACTTTTCGAAGTTAAGTGCGTATTAAATTGGTAATTAATTATCGCTTGCTTATCGGTGAAGCAAAACATCGTGAGGAAACCTGCATGTCTGAGAGTTCTCCATAATGTTCGCGAGAGACATGTGAAGTCTGCCAACCCGCACTAGGTCAGCGTGGTGGGCTATGGCTTTACCCTTCTCATTGTGAGATGAGGCCCGTGCCCAGCAGTGGGACAGTATAAAGGGCTGATGATGATTACGAACGCTAAGTTTGAATCCTCTGTCGGCACTCAAATGTCCCAAAAGTATTTTTGCCACATATCCAAGAATATCATACCCATGTCTCGGTCTTAGCCAAGAAAATAAAATTGAGGTCAATTTATTCTTAGAATTTGAGCTGATGATTGTTCTCTTTCGAGTCGCATGGTTCCCGTTTTGTCGAAATATTTTTTTATTGATTCACCTAAATTGTATAATACAGTTGGTACCTGGTTTAACAATTACACTACATCATTGCACCAGTATATTGAATCAATTATTCTTAATTCGATTAATTATCGAACTGAACGTCTTTATTTGGACAAGGATCCTTAACTAGTTTCGCAGGTGACATCAGGGATAACCCCTGACATTATTCATGGTACATACCTAGTCCGTCCAAAATATTTGCTTTGCCGGCTAGACGAACGGATTTTAAATACGAATATACGAGGAAAAAGGGGTTATACATCCTTTTTCTTGTAAGATCTCTAGAACTGGTGATTTTTTGCTTGATAGCCTCTATTTTATTTTATTTTTCTTCTTTCTTCTCTCATCAAGTTTTTGAAACAAAGGGGTTCGAGCATATAGAATAAAGGCAGCGATACCCTAATCTAGAGGCTAACACACTGCTGCGTAGAGGGCATCGAGTTCAAATTTTTGATGATATGTGCGTATTAAATTGCTAATGATCGCTTGCTACTCAGTCACTACGGAATTCAATATTCGAACTATAGATAGATCTGTAGGTTTTAGATTCGTTTTTGACATAAGTTCCATATAAAATACGTCAAACACGAAACTCGAATCTCAAAAGTCGAAATGAAGTCAAAATGAATCGAATACTGAAAATGGCCTTCATCAGTTACGCAATAATATATACATTTTGATGATGATGATTGATGGTTATTTCAGATTTAGAGAGAGGTTGTGTGTCTGCGTGCGTATAGAGCTAAATATCCTTATCATAATCCGCCTTGGTTATTATCTGTCCTACTTCCTCACAGGTCTCTTCTGATTATGAGAAAGGTAAAGCCATAGTACCAAAAAAAAAAAACTGAGCTGGCTTAGCGTGATTGGCTAGACTTCATATGTCTTCGAGATCATACCATTTCCTCACGACGGTTTTCTTCACTTCTTAGCAACTACTGATAGACGACGCGCAGGCCATAGATACTGTTGGGCACAAGAAGCTCAGATTTGGCATAATTATAATTACTAGAGGTCGCCCACTGGTCGAAATTCGACCATAATTTATTAAAATGTTAAATTTCTACTTTATTAACATTGTAGGTACCACAGAAATTTACTATTTATTTCTGTGGTAGGTACTATCAAGAATATAATCACAGACTTCCCCGCATACTACAAATAAAGAAAACTTTTATGAACTTACTGGAACGGCTATTAAATACTTTTCCTAGTAATAAAACTCTGAAATACATGTTAACTTAAAGCCTTTATAAAAATGTCATTCAATTCAACATCATTTATTTTGCTAAAACATGGTAGTGAGTTGTTACAATAGCATATAAGAAGAGACAACATGTTTTATGCTAGTGAGGCGGCAAGCAAAAAAAAAGATAAGCAACATATAATTGATCAAAACTGTATACTAATTAAAAAATAATCTAATTACACATTCTCTTGCCCTTGCGCAGTATGTCGTTTTTTTCCATACTTCATCTTATCAAATTATTGGTCTTGGTCTTGGTCGGATCTTCCTTTTCGGGCCTCTACTTTCATATTCACACTGTCTATACATTTTTTTTTCTTTTGACACCCTCTTGCTTTTCGTCCTTCTTCTTTCGAATTAATTTAAGACTAAATGGTTGGCGTAGGCGTTTAAAAGCGGCCGCCTCGTCGCCTGATACTGCGCAAGTATTGTGGTTTCTATATCTATACAAGACAACACTGCTGTCATCCATGGATTATTGCTTTGAGTACATGTACTTTGTGTCCGTTGATTGTAAATATAGGAATAGGATGATAGGAAATAAGCTTCAAACCGCAGATATCAATGTAAATTCGAACAGCGGTGTGCATCAGGCGACAATCGAACCGGCAACGACTTCAATACCCGCCAAGTCGATCACTACACCTCACGAGTTCGCACCGGCCGCGACGATGCAGCTCGCCGCCAAACCGGTTTCGCTAACGACTGTAGCAACTAGGCACGTCCTTCTTTCTACCGCGCTAGTTAAAGTATTTAGCAAAATAGAAAATAAGTATTATGTGGCTCGCGCATTGTTAGATTCTGGTAGTCAGTTATCGATAATAACTGTAGATTTATGTAATAAGTTAGGGTTGGCTTGTACAGGAACTGATCAAAGTTTAAATATTTATGGTATAGGTATAGTAAAATACAAGTAGCGAACAGTTGTAAGCTGTTAATAAACTCAATGCATAGCGAGTTTTCGGTAGAAGTTAACTGCATGATCTTGCCAAAAATTACGAATAAGTTGCCAAATGTAAAGGTAAATGTAAATGAATTGAATATTCCGGGTGATATATTCGTGAATTTGGCGGATAGCAGATTTTATGAACCTGCCGAAGTAGATTTATCAATAGGAGCAGATTTGTTTTGGGATTTAGTGACCGGCCAACAAGTAAAGTTAGATAAGGGTCTACCCACACTGCAGAGTTCGAAGTTAGGTTGGCTCGTCACTGGTCCAGTGTATAGTAGAACTGCTCCATGTTATGATGTAAAATGTAATTTAACTAGAAGTATTAGTGAACAATTAGAGAAATTTTGGAAAGTTGAAGAAGTATTGAATATAAATGAAAAACCGTATAGCACTGATGAAGAATTTTGTGAGAAACATTTTGTAGAAAATACGTTTAGAATGAGTGACGGTAGGTTGTGTAAAGATGCCATTTCACACATCGCCGTCCGTATTGGGCGATTCGTTAGGAATAGCAAAGGCGCGTTTAATTAATTTAGAGAAAAGGTTCAAAAAACAACCTATTGTAAAAAGTTCATATACTGAATTTATAAAGGAATATGAGTTATTGAATCACTTGTCTGAAACTGGTAGCCCTGCCTTTGCATATTATTTACCTCATCATCCAGTCATTCGCGAAAAAAGTGAGACAACAAAATTGCGGGTAGTTTTTAACGCGTCAGAAAAAAACAGTAGTGGATATTCATTAAATGATATACAAATGGTAGGTCCAGTGATTCAAGATGATTTATTTAGTATATTGCTCAGATTTAGGCAGCATAAATTTGTCTTGACTGCAGACATAGAAAAAATGTATCGGCAAACATTAATATCGGAGGATCAAAGACATTTGCAAATGATAGTATGGAGGGATAATGAGTACGAACCGTTTAAGTATTTTAGGCTGAACACGATCACTTACGGGACTAAGAGCGCCCCGTTTTTAAGTACTCATTGTCTTTTACAATTAGCGGATGAGTGTGATGATTTAGAAATTAGGGAGATAATTAAGCGTGATTTTTTCATGGATGATTTATGTACCGGAAATCAGACTGAGGAAGGGTTAAATCGAATTTGTCGAATCATTACTAAAACCCTAAGCTCAGCCGGATTCAATTTAAGAAAATTTCCATCAAACGCCACTCAGTTGTTATGTGAAAATAGGTCAAATGAAGTGCAGACAATCACCGAATGCAAATCAGTTAGTAGCACTTTAGGGTTAACTTGGTCGCCTCAGTCTGATGTATTTAAATTCTGTGTACAAGTGGACAACCATCAAAAAGTCACCAAGCGAAGTATATTGTCTTCTATTGCGAAGGTTTTCGATCCTCTAGGTCTTTTAAGTATTTTTATAATTAAGGCTAAATTAATTTTACAAAAGTTGTGGTTAGATAAAATCGGATGGGACGAACCTGTAACTTGAGAAATCCAAATTTCGTGGTATAACTTTATTAAAAGTATGAATTCTCTGTTCTGTGTTGAAATCCCTCGGCATGTTATGTGTGAGGAAGTGATACGTATAGAAATTCATATTTTTTCTGATGCTTCTATGTGTGCCTATCGGGCATGCGCATATGTGCGCTCAATCAATCGGAACGGAGACATTCATGTCCAATTACTCTGCGCGAAGTCAAGGGTCGCCCCATTAAAATGTCTAACTATACCTAAACTCGAGTTATGCGGTGCGTTGCTAGCCTCCGAGTTAGGAGAAAAGGTGACTCACTCCTTGCGTTGTGACGTAGTTCGTTGTGTTTACTGGACAGACTCGATGATTGTACTCGGGTGGTTGCGTACTGATCGCGCCGTTTCGAAACAATTAAAGGCGTTTGTTGCTAACAGAGTAATTAAAATTAAAAATTTAACGAAGGATTGTGAATGGCGATACGTACCAACCGATGTGAACCCAGATAATTACATTTCACGAGGCGTTGACCCAAATGAACGATTCAGTCAAGAAATTATGGTGGAGTGGGCCATCCTTTTTATCATCATCAGAGTATGATTGGCCGAGTGTAGATAAGAATAAATTAAATAATGTTCAATTACCAGAAGTGAAACTTGTAGGCACCTTAGTAGCAAATGTAAACAGTAAGAATACGTTAATTGAATTTGAACGTTATTCTAAGCTAAAGAGGTTGCAAAATACAATGGCCTACGTACTTAGGTTTGTAAAGAATTGTAGAATAAAGGATCGTGATAATAGACTTACGTGTAGCTATTTGACGGTTGATGAATTAAATGATAGCATGCTTTGTTTAGTTAAATTATCGCAGCTAGATTCATTCAGTAAAGAGTATCATCAGTCGTTAACGAATAAGCCTTTAAGTAATAAAAGCAAATTATTATCTTTGAGCCCGTTTTTGGATTCTGAACTTAAAGTAATGCGTGTAGGAGGTCGTATTCGTAATTCACCTCTTCCCTACGATAAAAAGCATCCCATTCTGTTAGATTTCCAGTCATCGATTATCAAGGATTATTTTTGAAAACGAGCATATTAATTTATTTCACGGCGGATGCCAACTAATGATATCAGCTGTTCGCGAAAATTACTAGATTATTAATGCTCGAAAAATAGCTAGGAGCGTAGCTAATAGTTGTATAGTTTGTAAGCGATTTAGGTTTAAGTCAATCACTCCTATCATGGGGAATCTCCCTATGCAGCGTTTGAATCCAGGGACGCCTTTTGAAACTTCTGGAGTCGACTTAGCTGGTCCTTATCTCATAACGGATAGAAAGGGTCGTGGTTGCAAAATCAGTAAATGTTACATGTGTTTATTTGTTTGTTTTACAACTAAGGCGCTGCATTTAGAAGTTGTCAGTGACCTAAGTACCGAAGCATTTTTATTGGCTCTCAGGAGATTTATTTCCCGACGTTCAAAACCTAATGTAATATATTGCGATAATGCGACAAATTTTTTGGGTGCTAGTAATGAACTTAATAAGTTTTTATTGATAAATAAGGAAAACATAAATACTTTTTGTTCTGATGAAGGTATAAAATTCTCCTTCATACCACCATATGCCCCAAATTTTGGAGGTTTATGGGAGGCTGGGGTAAAGTCTGCTAAATTTCACGTAAAAAGAATATTAGGAAACAGACATTTGACATATGAGGAGCTTTCTACATTATTTGTTCAAGTAGAAGCCATATTGAATTCCAGACCTTTATCTCCCATGTCATCCGATCCTAATGATCCCCAACCCCTGACTCCTGGGCATTTTCTCGTCGGAAAAACCCCTGATTGCTCTTCCCTCTCCTGATTTATCAAATATCAATTGTAATCGACTGCACAGATACGAACAATTAGAACAGATGAGACAATGTTTTTGGATGAGATGGCAACACGATTACGTCACTGAGCTTCAGAATCGTACTAAATGGCGGAAGGTGGATGTAAAATTGCAAATTGGAGATATGGTCATTATCAAGGATATTAACATGCCTCCCTTGAAATGGCAGATTGGACGAATGGAGGCCTTGCACTTGGGCAATGATGAAGTAGCCAGAGTAGCCGACGTAAGGACCGCAAATGGCATCGTTCGTCGTGCAGTAAATCGTTTATGCCCTCTGTTCCCAGATCAATCGTTGAAGGAGGACCCTTCAAGGGGGGAGGATGTTCACGCCTAGCCCTGTGACGCGCGGTGGCCCCCGCACCCCGCGCCCAGGCTCCCCTCCATTCCAGTAGCTATAAAAGCACACGCCGGGTCCGTGCAGAGCGCGACCGACCAATATTTTTATTTTGTATAAATTCATCCGTATTGAAAGTAATGCTGACACAGCATCTCTCCCTTCCAATAGATTCATGCTAGCACTTAAGCTCAGTCGAACCTTCAGTTCGGGACATATCGCCGACCGGTACGGGCACTTCCTAAGTCTCATCCAATAATTATTGTAAAGTGGTACTTTCTAAATTACATAATATTTAATTGTGTTCACAAAATAATATTTTTTTTAAACTCTCCTTCGGTACCCGGTCTAACAATACTGTAACTGAAGCACAGACTGAAGGATTATTATTGGTACATTGCAGGAAAAATGAGAATGTTACGATGGATGTGTGAAGTGACAAGGAATGGACAAAAATAGAAGAAATGAGTATGTAAGAGGAAGTCTGGAAAAGTGGTGCCCATAGACTAAAAGTGAAGTAAAATATCGGTTGGCTTGATATGGACATGTTATGCAAAGAGATTATTTGTTTGGACAAGAACAAGTGAATATATTTTTATTTATTTAAGGGTCAACTTTCGCACTAAGAATAAATCTTGTGTCGCGGAGATTTTGACATACAATCAACGGACACAAAGTACATGTACTCAAAGCAATAATCCATGGATTATTGCTTTGAATTCTGCTAACAGGCTAGGGATTTAACAGTATCATATTGCAATCATGCCAGGATCCTTTTGCAGTATGACCATTTGCAAGTATAATAAACAAAGTTTTAAAACATGAGAAACGCTAAAAGTCTGAAAACTTACCAATACCAGGGATCTCAACTTTTACTTTCAATACGGATGAATTTATACAAAATAAAAATATTGGTCGGTCGCGCTCTGCACGGACCCGGCGTGTGCTTTTATAGCTACTGAAATGGAGGGGAGCCTGGGCGCGGGGTGCGGGGGCCACCGCGCGTCACAGGGCTAGGCGTGAACATCCTCCCCCCTTGAAGGGTCCTCCTTCAACGATTGATCTGGGAACAGAGGGCATAAAACGATTTACTGCACGACGAACGATGCCATTTGCGGTCCTTACGTCGGCTACTCTGGCTACTTCATCATTGCCCAAGTGCAAGGCCTCCATTCGTCCAATCTTCCATTTCAAGGGAGGCATGTTAATATCCTTGATAATGACCATATCTCCAATTTGCAATTTTACATCCACCTTCCGCCATTTAGTACGATGCTGAAGCTCAGTGACGTAATCGTGTTGCCATCTCATCCAAAAACATTGTCTCATCTGTTCTAATTGTTCGTATGCTGTGCAGTCGATTACAATTGATATTTGATAAATCAGGAGAGGGAAGAGCAATCAGGGGTTTTCCGACGAGAAAATGCCCAGGAGTCAGGGGTTGGAGATCATTAGGATCGGATGACATGGGAGATAAAGGTCTGGAATTCAATATGGCTTCTACTTGAACAAATAATGTAGAAAGCTCCTCATATGTCAAATGTCTGTTTCCTAATATTCTTTTTACGTGAAATTTAGCAGACTTTACCCCA